>CM069590.1:43865320-46265320 GCA_035771175.1 Paratinospora sagittata
CCAATTCGCTCCGTTCCTCTCACCGCTGCTGCTCCGGTCATGATCTCCCTCAAATCTCTCCGGCTTGAAAGCCGACGGCTCTGACCATTCATTCGGGTCTTTGTGAATGGCCAATATGTTCACTAACAGCATTGTGCCTCGCGGGATGCTGTACCCTCCAATTGTGCAGTCTTCCGATGCTTCTCGAGGGACGAGAATTGGTGCGAAGTTGCAGATTCTTAGTGTTTCGTTGACGACGTTACGGAGGTAAGGAAGCTTTAGTAGATCGCATTCTGTGAGTAGTCGACTGTGTCCTACGTTTGAATCGATTTCATCTCTTGCTTTCTTTAGAGCCTCCGGATGGTTTAAAAGTAGTGCCATTGCCCATTCCATGAACAGCGCCAAAGCTAAGGTTCCTGCTGTAAACATTATCTAAAACCACATGGATATGTATAGAAATTAATCAAGCAATGTCAAAATAACAAAATGCTAAAATGCGTGGCATCTATAATTTGTACATTGTTACAAACATTTTCATAAATGATCCACTAAATTATCTCGAATTGTGTGCTGGTATATGATTTAGGTCAATCTAATATAGTATTAAATGAAATGTTTCATCAATGTACACTATGGATGTCAATATAACACTATTCAATAAGAGAAATGCTTTGGTAATATACTTTTTTTATACATATTTTTGACATTTTTTGTGAGAGTTGTTAGATTGCCTCGAATCACATATTAATTGATCAATAATAAAAAAATACTTTCATATTTTCAAGTGTAACATAGAAAAAGACTTAGGTGAATTAAATAGCGGTAAGTAAAAATGCTTTTGCACATGATCTTGTAGCTAATCTAGCCACTGTAGCTTTTGTGAGGCCTTAGAGGTCTGATTTTCCTATCAATAAAACAAAAGGTATTGCGGGACTTGGAAGCAAACTGAGTTAGTGTACTCATGCGTGTGGCTCCCTTAGAACATCATAGTCACTCAATACACATGGTGCTAAGATGATTGAAAAATTCTGATAAAAGAAAAAAAAGATGATTGAAAAGGTTTTGGACTTGGAGTACATCAGTTGAGTTTAGTTTATGAGTTTAGCTTACATTGTTTATGTGGTGACATGGTAATTTAGAGTATTAAATGAGACATGCATGATTATGCACCATTACTTTTCTTCCAATTATATAATACAATCAATTCAATGCACGGATAGATTGTATTGAATCATGTATCTACAATGCATGCAATTTAATGATATATCTGAATTGATGTTTCTATTACATTAAGTGTCAACAAGAAAATTTAACATGGCGATATTAACTTCCAATGCTTTTAAAAAAAAATCAAAATCACCTTATAATACTTACCGGTGGCCCTATCTTCTTATAAGGAAAATACTTTGAAAACTTACTTTTTAAATATATTTTATTAATATTGTCTTTAAGAGTTATTGGATCGTCTCAAATTATATATTAACGCGTGATTCAAGATGATCCAACAACTCTACAAAATGTGTTTAAAAATTATGTTAGTTAAATATTACTCATTTTAGAATTACATTATGATATAAGGTAAAGTAACACTTTTTCTATTCCTCAATTACAAAAAGAATTCTTTGTCGGGCGTGAATTGCGTGCGGTGCTAATGAGTTGGAATGGGCCTGACCATGCTTCAACTAATAATTGAGGTTGGTGGGCTTTTTTTCTAACTTGTTTTTATTTAATTATTTGAGTGTTAGAGGGGCATGTAGTCATCTCAGCATTGTTGAATTTTATGAAATGGCATACTACCACATAACCTGAAGTTATATATACATGTATATGATGAATATGACAAACAACATTTATGTACATCATCATTATCAGTGCTGAATTTTCTGAATAAAAAGGGCAAAATAATCGTGATATTTTTTTTTCAGACAAATAAATAAATAAATCATGATATATATAGAACTAGTGCTTTATGAATAGATCCATAAGTGGAGGTACCCCCACTCTCACTTACTTTGGAATAATAATTAATCTATATATGTTAATTGATCAAAGGACATAAATATAAACATAACCATTGGATTGCATTTCCTTGCAAAATAAACTAAAACTATTGGATTGTCTTGAAGCAGTATAGGCACATGATGATTCAATATAATGGTATATAATAATATAGAAAAGTAAAAAGGTCAAATTCTTACCAATACAATGCCTTTGATAATGTCATCCGTATAATACTCAGGATCTTTCTCTTGCAAGTATAGCAGAGCATCAATGATTGCTGCTTTCTTCTTCCCCTCCTTTGAACAACTACGACGTTCCTCCATTAATCTCTGTATAAAAACATCTCTATTCTGCTGCAACTTCATCATGCTCTTCTCCACAGTCCACCGATCCATCCACCTCAAAAATGGGAAAAAATCTCCCAAAGCAAATGACTCTTGTGGATGAAATCTACTAGTCATTTTCTCCAATTTCTCCTTACCTTTCTCTGCTTCTACCATCTCTTCTTCTCCAAAACAAGGCTTAACACCAAGCATCCTCATTACAATATTGAACCCAACTTTAGAGAACGCAGATTTCAACTCCACCTTCACAAACTGATCATCTCCTCCATACCCTTTACACATTTGTTTCATCAAAACTCGAATCTCCTCGAGACGGGTACCAACCGATAGGATCAGGCCGTTGGTCGAGAAGATCTCGACGGCTGTAAGGCGGCGTAAATTACGCCAGTGATCGCCGTAAGGGGCGGCAGTTACGGTTGTGTAGTTGTAGTTTAGATGCTTTGCTGAGAGGAAGCGAGGGCGGTTTACAAAGACGATGTCGTTCTTGGTGAAGCACTCTTCTGCGGCTGAAGGAGAGGAGACGAGAACGACGGGGCGAAAGCCAAACCAGAGGTATATGACAGGGCCGTATTGCTTGAAGAGCTTGTCAATGGATAGGTGCAGTGGTCTCTTAAGGAGGTGAAGATGGCCAATTAGAGGGAGTTTAGGAGGGCTTGGTGGAATGTTTTTTCTGTGATGCTTGGCTTGTGAGAGTTTGTAGAAAAAAAAGATGACAAGTACTGTAGCAAAAGCTACTGTGTAATATTGCTGATGAGTTTCCATTACTGCAAACCTTTCTTCTTATCTCTCACCACCACCCTTATTATGTGTTTGCTTATGGAAACTTCTGTGTATTATTAATTGGTGCTTTTTTTGTCCTCTCTGGCCATAATGGTGTATAGCACCCACTTGCTTTTTATATATATATTTATTTCTCTCTAGCCATAATGTGTATAGCGTACCCACTTGCTTTTTATTTTTTACATCCCTTATATGATGATTGATTTCACATTGAAGATCATTCTCTCCATCTAGTGTGGGGCAACTAGCTAGCCTTCTTCCTTGCATTGCAAGTAGAGTTTAATTAAGTAGGAAAAGGAGAAGCTGATCCTGTATTTATTGAGGAGTTATGGTAAATATTTCTTAATGTGAAATTGTTATGGATCAAGCAATCGAATCAAAGAAAACAAGAAGAAGAAAGAAAATAAGAAGAGACTAAAGTTGCTGAGAAAACGAATCTGCAATTTACATTTACTCAAGCTTAGAGATGAATGCTCTCATATTACATTAATCTGTTACAGCTGCCTCTATATATATATACATACATGAAACACCCAATGTATATAACAGCCTTAACAAACTTCTAACAATCTTAATGTAGACCTGTTGTCAATGAAAAATATCTTCAACCTTCTAGAAGAAGACAACAGCTAGTGTGATAAGGTTGTGTATTCTTCTTCCTTACACTTAAGGAGTGCTATATGGGAGTGGGCAACTAAATAGAGTGTAATTAAGCTTACTATTTAGGAAGGAGGGTTGGATCTCAATCCTAAAAGGGAAAATAAACAAGACGGTTAGATCTCAACTAATATTGACTAACTAGTTAACTATCATTGGGATTAGGTATGAGATTTTACTTCAAAAGATCTAGGTATTATAAATGAGGGTGAAATCTCGACTTATATTATATGTAATAAACTTTTTTTTTCTTGGTTTCTCACGAGGTGTCTCCGTACCCTTTGGCTATGGAACTAGTCTCAGTTCCTCTCTCAACGAGGGCGCCTTTAAAAATTGAACCTTGAAACTTTTATACAAGAACGACGTTGGAAGTCCACCTACTTTTACTGAGCTAATCACTCATTGGTTTTAATAAACTTGCTCATATTGGTGTGAGATTATTATTTTGGTCGGAGATTATTCTTATCTTCTGGAGCATGAATCGCAATGCCCGTCATCCCATCACCCACACCACGCCATCTAATCATTACTATATAGTTGTAGTGGTTGATCACTTGAACCTCTTTTTTGCTATAATTGTATTCTTAAAATAAAAAAGACTACCTAATAACTAATCTCATCTGTAATTGGTTCAATTTAATAAATACATGTTAATTGGCAGGTTCGTTAAGTTGGGGATAAACCACACACTTTATTATCATACATACCTAACACCGATATCTTTATCAAAACAATAATATTAGTGATATTCATATTTTTTATTTTATTTTCGATTAAAAACTAAGTTTTGATTGATAAGTTTGAAAAAATCACGAGTTTAGGTTCTGTAAAAATAGAACATATGATATCTTGTCCATCTTGCAACAAATTAATGCCTGGAGCATGATATTGTGTGAAGTGTTAATAACTTCCACCAGCGTCCTAGAGATTATTGGAGTAGGATAAAAAGCCCATATATACGAAGGTAACTCAAGCCCAGCAACTGGCATGGACTTTGTTTTATTGGGTCTGCCTTGCATTGGTGCAACTATCGATAGAAGCACTCACCAAAGGGCAGCTCTATAGTTTGTTAGGCATCTACTTAATTCGTAAAAGATACTGGGTCAAATATGCCCGATGGAGAAAAATATTAATTATGTAAATATAAAATATGTAAATAGTAATAATGAAACTTAAACTTAAGACCTCTTGTAAAATCAAAGCTCTAATACCATGAAATAACTCAACTAAAAGTTATAGCGTTAGATAAGGGCTTAACAATACATTTCAAAGCTATTACCAATATGTTGTAGTTCTATTCAGCCTTAGTGATCATGTGAGTAACTTTTTTACCATATCAACAGTTGGGATCTCGCCTTTATCTTTGATCTATTAATTTATTAATTTCTTTTATAACCTAATGTTATTGATGATTACATAATCGATATTGTTAATTTCATCCTTCGTTTTGTTTTGTTTCTTTTCCCTATTTGATTAGGTAGCAATTAAAGAAATTAGGTTATAAAATATTTTTGAAGCTTTGGTAATAATTACATAATAGACATTGTTAATTTCATAACTTTTTTGGGATAGGAAGAATCAAAAAATTGTAAGAGATCTCCATACATATAATTCATCATTAGAAACTAATTAATGATAATCGATATCATCAATAACATTAATTTGAGTTTCCATCCTCTAGGCACCAAAACCTCTAAGGCAGAGGAAATATCCGAGAGATACAAATTAATAAAGCTCAACATTGCTGATCTGTGTTTCACCTGTCTTAGGAGGTTAATTAGTTTATAAAACTTGAACAGTTTGCTTTTATTTTATTTTATTTATTTATTTTTTGATCAATGATGAATTTATATTATAATATCATCTGTATGTTTGGAGTACAACTTGTCAATAGATACAGTAACAATAATAACAAGTACATTGCAGGAAAATTTCTATACATGAAAGTGTGCCTAGCTCTCAATAGAGGATTAGTAAAATTATGTAGGTGCATATAAATTAGTTTTAGCATCTCACAATTCTTAACTCAACTCAATTTAACTAAATTTTTTCTTAATTATGTAGGTTGGCTCCATAATAAGATAAAAAACCCTAAACACTTTACAAACTTAATAATAAAATAAAAAACCTTTCACTGTCGTTAAAAAAAAAGCCAAGAAATTAGAAAGATCATGAAGGATAAGGAAACTTTGTAGTCCACTATCTAATTTTGATGTTTAAGAGAAATTTTGATTGCGTTTAATTTGTAATTTGAATATAATTTTTTATATCTGAAAACTTTGAAACATAAAAAAAATGTATATGATTAGTTAAAATTTAAAAATATTATTTTAAAATTTATAAAAAAAATATTATTTTAAAAAATTAATAAAATATTATTTTTTAATTTTTTTTACTTTTAAAATTATATTTTTTAAAAACGAACCACATGCCACCTTAGTTTATTTGGTCTACCTGAGCCCATATCAAGCTATTTGGTGATGTACTAGGAGCCTAGCTAGCTAGCTAGCTAGTGTGCAGTTGATTAGGCCTCGATGGCCATCTTTAATTGTCTTATTGCCGACATTCGTAGTACCTAGCTCACATCCGGGGTGGTTGTAAATACGGACACATGTGGCAAAGACTAAAGCAATGTAGTCTTTTATAGCCACGTGTCAATAAATGATGCACCAGGTAGCATTATTATTTTTATATTTATAGATTTATAGATATGTGCAAGAACGAGCTAATCTCATTAATGCAAATACACTACACAATTTTCTGAATATTGAAGTGACATTTCTAGTTAACAGTCACGTTTTGAATTATATTGATTGATAGATCTACTAAACCACCATCAGTTGTTTCTCTCTTTGTCAATCAATACGAGATAATTCAATTACTTGATGAACTGTAAAATTAAAGTTTAGATCTTGAGTTTGTGATTTAACGTATCTCTATTTATGTATTTTTATTAGGAGGACTATCTCAAATGTCTTTATAATGTTTAAGTTCAAAAAAATTAGTTTCGTTAAAAAAAAAATACACTTTTCAGTGACCCAAAACCGATAATTAAAAACAAAAAAGGTGCCAGTATTACAAGAAAAAAAAAAAAAATCCGCCGCCTAAGTGGGTTTGATGGAATCATTTAAATTCAATTGAAAAGTCAATTTCAATTACCCTACATATTTTTTTTCCAAAGGGACAATTACCCTACATTGGTCGGGTATAGAAGTCAACTACCAATAAGACTATTAATTTAATGGCTAAGATCAGGACATCAATTACTATATTCCCCCTCTTTCAATGTGACCTTTGCTGATAATAGAAAACCTTTGGTCACGATTTTAATTATAAACGTTTATTTATTTTATTTTTTTGAAAGGAACATTATAAACGTTTATACTTATGAAGTTAATGCTTCAAATTCTGAAAAGATGTTGATGTTACCTGATCGACATCGATGGGCGTTGTGACGCACTGCATTTGAATGCAAGGATGTACTAGCTAGAGCTCTTGGAAGCAATTTGGAGAAGAAAAAGTATTGACCATTGGGGGCTCGTGGACATGTTGAACTCGTTTTAACTGGAAGCTCTCAAAGAAGAGACCTCAATTAATGTTGTATATATATGTATGTATATATGTGGTGTTAGTTAAATTTCTAAAGACCCATGGTAAAAACCAATGGTAGATAAGTGTGAGGGACATGAAAAAATACAAATGAATAATTTAATAGAATTGCTCTTCACTTATGTATAAAGAAAACATAAGAGTAAAATAATAATTGGTATTGAGTTGTAGTAAAAGAGAGATGTTAAGTGAGAGAAGAAAGAGAAGTAGAAGAGGTAAGGAAAGAATGAATTATAATGGTGATTTAAGAAGAAATTTTGAAATAGTTGTTTGAGTTTTTGATAAGATCTTTGATATTAACTTAAAGATCACGGTTTTGATAACTATTAGAAGTAGTTGACAAATAGTGGGTTCAATTTAAAATTTTTGAAGATAAATGCATGTGAGGCTTAATTCTAGAAAGTGATAAATGTGGGTATTAATTTTAAGAAATGATAAAATAAAATTGAAACGTAATTGGGCAACCTAGATTGATTTAGGTTTCCAAAATACCCTTGTTTTGTTATATAAATAAAGTTTTGAAATGTATCTATAATAAGATAAATAGGGATAATTTAGGCAGCATTTGGTTGGGTTCTTGTTTTCAGATACCCAAACCATCATATTAAAACTTGAAATAATGTCGTATTCCAAGTTTTTTACTTTTTTGTAAAGGGAAGATTGAAAAGAAAATTTGGAATTTTACTCTATCAAACAAGTTGTTGTACACTATTTTGATCCTTTTACTGTTTGAAAACTGAAAACAATTTTCAAGTTGCAAACCATATGCAGCCTTAGGGTTTAAGCCAAAATCTAATGGTTTCACCGAAGAAAGTTTCTAAGTATTTTTAATATATATAGTATAGATGTATTGATCTCTCCTAACTAATTGTAAGGCCTATCCACTATGATGTTGAGCTTTATTAAATTTAATTAGGTCATTGAGTAATTATGACCTAGAATACTAAAACGATTCAAAATATATCAAATTTATATTTAAGCTTGTGTGATAATACGTACACCACGTAATAAGAAAAAAAAAAACCCTCCACTTATCATACACCACGTTAGTATGATTTTGAATATAATTTTTGAATCATAAAAATATTTATCTTATGATATATTTGATGGTAACGTAACCTTAATTAGTAATTTTATGACATATGATGTTATATGTATATAAAATAATAAATATTTCTAACGAGCATGGTGCCTCGTGGCAGGTTGTGATGAGACTCCTTGCAAGGTACGTCCGTGATTGTGCCGAGCTTTAGTTGATTTGGGTAAGTGATCATCAGCAATTATGACACATTGTTTGTATTAATAATATTATATTGGAATTATTATAATTAATCACCTTTGCAAGCATATTGAAGATCGCCAACTAAGCTGGAGTTTCTATATATATATAAGATCCCCATTTTTTAATTACGAGAACCAGTTTAAGTTCATTGCATATGAGTATATGACCATTTGCATCCATATAAGGACAAGCAACCAATATCTTATATATACACATAGACATCTATCAACGAAACAATTAAAAAAAAACAAAGCAGATCCAAGATTGTTTCAATTATTTTCTAGAACATTTAAATAATTAAAATTAATGCGATATTATTAATAAATAACTCAAGGAAAATGCTTAACCACTTAGATTGTAAACTGTGTTGATTACGCTGTGCACCTCAAGCAATTCGATCAGCGAACAACCGTCAGCTTGCGAACCCCAAGCCCCCTCTTAGTGATGATTGAGTTTCTATATATGATAATATTTTGGGGATTCGTGAAGTATCCCTCAAATCAATGTAGAGTCGTATGTAGTAGATTTGAGGAGATTTAATGTATTTAATGAGTTATATACGGAAAATGAATGTTAGAATTATGCATGAACAACATTTTTTAAGGTACACAATGTCAAAAATATTTATGAACACACCAAATGAATGTGAAAATTATATTATGCATGACCAACAATACTTTTTAAAGTACACAATGTTAAAAATATTTATGAAAAGACAACAATAATTATACATCAAAAACAAAGATCACACTTGTTCTAGCGAGGCCAACATATAGCCTCCAAAGGCTTATTCTTGGGCATAGTAAGGCCACTTTTCTCGCTCATATCCAGAGGCTCTCCCTCAACGTTTTCCCACTCAAAGCATTGAATTAGCATTCCAAGAGCCAAAGCCATCTCTCGCATGGCCAAGGCCATCCCAGGGCACCTCCTTCTTCCCAACCCAAATGGAATATAATTCACTCCTATTCCCAAGCTTTCGAACCTCTCTGGAATGAACCTCGTGGGCTCCACCCAAATCTTTGGATCCCTCTGGATGGCCCACACATTTGCCAATAGTATCGTGCCACGTGGAACATGGTACCCACCTACGGTGCAGTCTTCAGATGAAGCATGAGGTAGTAGAAGAGGCGCTGCAGGGTGCAGTCGAAGGGTCTCTTGGATGATGTGATGGAGATAGGGAAGCTTAGCAAGATCAGAGTCTTGCAGTAGTATACGGTCACAATGATCTAGCTGGTTTAAATGGGCATCAATCTCGTTTCTCGCCTTTTCCAGAACTTGTGGGTGATCGATCAATAGTGACATTGCCCACTCCATTGTCATTGCAGTGGTGTCCGTTCCAGCCGTGAGCATGATCTATGCATCCCATAAAGTAACAACATTAAAAACAAGAAGAATGAAAATGTTATTCTAACTGTAAAAAAGTTCAAGAATTGTAGTAGACTAGGCACCATCCTGAAATCCGATGCTAGATGTCACCCAACATCTATTAGATGTTTTATGAGATACGCAATACACACATCACCAAAAACCCAACATCTGTTTATGTTAATTGAGTGCATGTGATTTACATTCTTAATTAAAAATATTGCTACCTAGCAAAGTACAAAAGAAAATGTTGAAGTGGAATTCTACTCATTAATGCAATGTTAGATTGTATTGAGTCATCTGTATTTATTGGTATATTTGAATGTGATGTATTTTTGTATGATTTTATGCAATTATAATCATTAAATCATGCATTACTTACTTTAAAGTGTGTAATACACATGTATATCTAATCTAATGACACTTGAATTATATAGAAGACGTGGTCCAATACCAAACCTTAAGATCCAAAAAAATGTATTAATATTAACAATGACATTTTTAGTTTCTATAATTAATGTGGTGACGTAGACTACAAAATGCCGGAAGCCCAATTTACATTACAAGAAATATAAAATCGTACAATAAAGCAAATAAAAAATGGTTTTATACACGTGTTAATGTTTGAAGGTAATGGCGCGTGGGACGATCAGACTGAATTACTGCATATATATATATATATATATACGGGCTAATTTAATTTACTCTTAAGAAGTTCATAGAAGCGAAGGAGAAGAGAAAGGGATTATGGTAGTTAGCTTGATTCCTTAAGTTATCTAGTTAAAGCTAGAGAAAATGATCCCTTTAAGGCATTGGCTAGAAATCTTGATATATAGGAACAAAAACCTGTATATATATATATATATATATATATATATATATATATGATCGCGTCAGTTGTAAAATAACCTAAATCTAAAGATGACTTTATGATGAAGACACAGGATAAAACATACGTACATTAATCTTTATGTGTAGACCACAAATATAATGCTAGTGCGATGGTCCCAAGAGATCATGATAGCAAATAATAAAGTTGGCCGCAGTTAGATGATGAGATATACACATGACAAGTTGGCGCGCAACGAGTACATCGAACTAATTGACCAATAACCAAGCCTTAATAAATATATAGTTGCTTCTATTGGTGCAAAGAAGTGTGATTAATGCCATAAACATGCTAGAAGAGCACCTAACAGTTCAATTCCTCACTCATGCATGCTTTGACTAGTAATTAGATATCATTCTTTTCTTTTCTATTTGAGAACGGCGGTTATCAAGACACATTTGGACACGGTTGGGGGCTCTTCCCTCCAACCACTGGAGCCAAAATTAGGTATCATTAATTAGTAAGGAGTTACATTTGTTCTTAGGTCACATTTGAATGGTCTGATTAAAAATATAATGAATAATACAAGATATACTAATTTTTCAATATATATATTATCATCAATTTTATCTCAATAATATATATAATATATATATATATATATATGTATATATCTTAGGATAAAATCGTAAAAAAATTGTATATATATAAAAACATTTTGAATTTACATTAATTAAGTTTTTAACAAGGGGTTGGATATTCTTATAGAGATATATAATGTCCCTTTTATGTTTTTTTCTAATACACACAACCAGTGATAATTATGTCGACCATGTCAAATGATTTTTCTTAATTAATTAAGAAAAGGCTATTCTAATAGTAAAAATTGCAGTTATATATTAGTGCAACTATACTACATATTATTATTTTGATTATGCATGCATTGCAATATGCATATATAAGACATGATTTAATGATTATCATAGTATCCCTTCACATGTATGCTTACAATTTTTTTTTTTGTATTCAGAATAACATTAATCAATTAATAAAGCAAAAATAAAATAAAATACGTTTGAGATAAAGGGAGTAGTTTTTCTTTTCTTCAAATTTTTTTATAAAAAAAATGCAGTGTTTTAATTTATTTTTTTTTCTTTTTTTTTCTTTTCTTGAGAGAGAGAGGAAGATTAGAAAGGTGTGAGTTCATGTTGCTTACCAATAGAACACCCTTGATAATTTCGTCAGTGTAGTATTCTGGTTCTTCCTCTTGTAGATCCAACAAATAATCCATCACTGTTTGCTTTTCCTGTACATCACTACTATTACTACTAGTAGTAGAAGAAGAATGGACAGATTTGTTAGTTTCGTATTCCTTCATAAGAGACTGCAAAAAGTCATCTCTCTTTTTCTGCATTTTGACCATATCTCTTTCTTCCTTAACTAGAAACCGCCTTAAAAATGGAAAGAAATCACCCAAAGTCATAGGCATCGTTGGAATAAAATTCTCCTTGAGAAACTCCATAAGCCTTTTATTATCATCTTTTTTATCATCATCTCCAAAACATCTTCTCCCAGCAACAATACGCATCATAACATCAAAACTCATCTCCAAAAACATGGATTTCAAATCCACTCTCACCTTATTATCACCACCATCATCCCTACATCTTTGTAACAATCTACGAACAAGAGCCATGATTTCTTCGTAGCGAACCCTAGAAGTCATCTCGATACTACTTGGCGAAAAAATCCTCGCTGTTGTAATTCTACGTAAGTTTCGCCAGTGTTGCCCATATGGCGCCCACCCGAGAGCGGTGAAGCCATAGCTGAAGAACTCTCCGGCCATGACCTGAGGGCGGTTTGCGAATACTATGTCGTTCTTGACGAAGCATTCTTCTATGGCTGATGGAGATGAGACGACAAGAACAAGGCGGTAACCAAAGCGAAGGAGCACGACGGGGCCGTGTTTGTGTGAAATAGATTGGAGGGTGCGATGGAGAGGTTTTTTGTACAGGTGAAGGTGGCCTACTATGGGAAGAGCATGGGGGCTTGGTGGTAGGTTTTTTTTGTACTTTACTTGGATTAAAGGGTGGTTGTAGAAGAAAAGGAATACTAGTAGAAGTGCAAGTAGAAGGCAATAGAAGAGCTCCATAGTACTCATCATGATTTAGAGTTGCTGCATATATTTGATGGGAAGAGAGGAAGGGAAGAGATCACTTTATATAGTTATTAGAGTTCTGATGGCGTAGGAGACAAGATGAAAACGGTGGGTTTTGATTTGCATAATTAATTTGATGATTGTTGTAGGAAGAAGGAAATTAAGCAAAGACTAGGCCAAAGTTATCTGCCTTTGACTTGGCACGTTATTGACCACGCAATATTTAGAATTATATGTCTAGATTTCACAATGTTATAATTTTTTTTTCCAAATTAATATTTTTTTTGGAAACCATAATATTAATTATAATCATCTTCCCTGACCTTGGAATTTTAACAAGAGTAATTTTATATATATGTTACACCCAATTTTTATTGGATATTTTAAGAATGTGTGTACATTTTGATGCTGGTACCAACTCCCTTAAGTATTTTAAGGATGCGTCTGTATTGCTCATTATCTCTAAATACACGTGCATTTCTAAAATATCTAAAGGAGTTCTTATCATCATTCAAAAATAGCGTTAACTGCTGCAAGGAAAAGTCGCTTGTCCAATACCCAACTAATTTATTATCAATGACAAGTCGTTATGCTTTAAAAAAAATTTAATATTCTTCTTTTTTTTTTGGAGAGAAAAAATTTGACATGCATGATATTCATACTATATATAAAGTGACATGATTTGAAAGGCCATTAATTTGAGGCATGTTTCTCAAAGTTTATATGACAACATTAAAGATGATCAATGGTGTTGATTCACTGGTTTCTGGAATGATGTTTCAAATGATATAAATTAATACCATGGCATCATATAAGTAATATACTTTTGTTTACTATCGTTCTAGTAATTATTCAAGGCAAGCTTGATAAAATCAATTAATATCTATTTGCTTTCATTTAAAATAATGAGTTACATCAAATGACCGGCGATGATTAAAAAAGTAGTGAAAAGAAAATAATAACCAATAGTAACAACAACATAAGATTTTGAAAATACCCATTACAATATAATTGATTATTCTGCAATACCCAAAACTCTCTCTATATATAACTGTAAATAAAGAACGATTATTATATAGCTGCACTTTATAAAGAAAGATAAAGAATGCTTATACAATCTTTCAATAATATAAAGGTTTCAATAATAGAGATATATATAGCTAATCATCATTGTTTCTAATTGATAATAAGGCATCTCTTAATATACATAAATACACACACAAATGACATAAATAAGCACACAGGGGCATAACAAGAAATTTTATTTAAGTTGGGTTAAAAAAATATTTAGACAAACCTCGACTATACAAAAAGAAATCATTGATTGAAAATAAAATATACACATAAAAAAGGGAGACATAATGAACCAGATTTCACTAACCCATGAATCAAATTCAAACCAAAATCAACCCCTAAAATATATCAAAGTAAAATGAAATCCCTAAAAATCAAATCATTAAAATTTGACAATGACATCAAAAACCCACAACACAAATATCTCATTCCCAAATCAAACAACAAAAACTAAACCAAACCCATGTGAGTAAGATCATCAAACATGAAAATACAAAATTATCTTTAAAAAAATTAATTTTTTCTAAAAAAATCTTGTACTTTTGCTTGCTTTTAAAAAGAAGTGAAGCTTAGCTAATGATGTTAACAAAGACGGAGTCACAGAGATAGAGACGAGGTCGCATGGTCACATGGTTACCAAATGATAAAAGCATGGTTTAAAAAAAAATTCTTAAAATTTAAGACTTAAGTCATTACTTTCATTCAAAAACAAAGAGTGTAGCTTTGGGTATTTTTGTAATAAATTAGAGTTTTTTTTTTTTTTTTTCAAAACTTAGTATTTTTGGGGGGATTTGTTACGTGAGCTCCATTCCATTAGCCCACGTGATGCTCCGCCCTTGCCATCATCCAATTACAAGGTTTCTAATAAGTAATACAACTGACATTTACCACAAAAAAAAATAAAAAATAAAAATAAAATACAACTGACATGTTATATTATACACAAGCCTATTCTAGAATATATACATGTCATTATTGAGGAGGAGACTCTAATTACTGAAAAATGAAGGAGACGAACGTTATATTGATCATTTTAATGATCAGTGAGGGATTCTAGAACGAAGAAAGGAGAAAATATAGAAAGGAAAACAAGATTTCCAATAAAATAAACTAAGATGATCCTTGGATAAGCCCGGAACTGGAACTGATCAAAACATCTTATGTTGACTTTTAGATATAAAATTCATTTATACGAGGGATGGGCGTCATATTCTAAGGGCCATATTTAGCACATGCTTAAAAAAGATTGGGAGCATGACAAAATTATTATTTTTTAAGGAAAGAAAAAAAGATGAAAGAGAGCAATGCGGAGGCTGGCCAATACAAATCTGCCAAGAGATATTAGGAAGGAGAAAATTATTAATTTAAGATACTTATCCTGCAAAGCCAACTGAAGTAGTACGTCATTGTTTACGCTTGCAATACTCCAAATGTCAAACCTGTCGGCATCTTGGAACCCCTTTTCCTCACATATTTGGACACCAACAATAAGTTGCTGCCTGCTACACCATATATCTTGGTGTTGCTGCATGCTACACCATATATGGAGATATTTACAGATATTTACATGAAACCTTTTAAATATGTTGGTGGCCTTTCACAATAAAAAACAAAAAATGTTGGTGACATTTAAAGCTTTTTCCTTTAGCTTTTTTTTTTTTTTTTTTTTTTTTAAAGAAATGTTAAGGCTGTGTTTCGCATAAGATTTAATTTGTAATTTTTATTTTTAAAAACATAAAAATAAAAAATAGAGAATACGTGTTTGGCTGGAAAAAATCTTTAAATAATTTCTTTGATAAAAATTATTCAAAAAATAAGCTATTTTCCAAAAACGATTAGAAGCCATTTTTTAAAAATTATTTCTCAATCTTCAACCAAAAACAGTCTAAATTATGTAGCATTATCTACATAATTCAAAATTTAAAATATAAAAATATGAAATGATGCCACATCAAATGTGTTTTAACTTTTTGATTTTTTTTTAAGCTTATTTAACATTGAGAAAAAGAAAATAAATCTTTGGTTAATTACTCATTGGATTTTTTTTTTCTTATTAATTAGTCATGGATGTTGGCAGTCAGATTACAACGGTGCCAACCCCAACGACGCTCATAAAACACTATAAACATCGGGGGAAAATATTTGTTGCGGTGGTCACTTGGTACTTGGTACTACAAACATAAAGAGATTAGTAGTTTAACTACGCCTTGACTCTCTTTTTTCTCTCCTTCTTGCTTAAGAAAGTTGGCAAAAAGTACCTTGTAAAGGTTATGACAAAAAAAGAAAATAGAGAAAAAAAAAATTGTGAATTTTATATTTGTATATATCATAGTTTTAATGTGTTAATTGATGTATGTTCCACATGGCGTATTATAAGAAATTAGAGGTCATGGATGCATTTTTGCTTGATTAATTGAATGGATTAATTAGTGAATGCAATTGATGATAGTTCTAGCTAGTTTAAAAAGATTTGTAAATGGGAGTTTTTCTTGATCTGACCCACAGAACGAAGTATTTGTAACAAATTAAGATTGAATGAACAAAGGAATATCGGAGTCTTCCTCCATCATTTAATACTCAAATTAAGTCAACTCAATTAAGTTTTTTTTTTTCAACTACATAAGGTCGATTACATAAATCTGCTTCCTCATCCATTCTTTAATTTTCTTAATGTATCATTTCTAACAAAATGGTATCATAGTGATGTAAACTAAATAATCTATAGCTAATAAAAGGAAAAGGCAAATACTAAAGAGTTTCATTCCAATATTTAAAACTCATGATTTTTCAAATACAACTTGGTACAATTGGTGCCTTTTCCATTCATATATAAAAAGTTGGTTAATCCTAAGAAATAAATGAGATTGTAAACAACGGAATGTAGGTGTGAATAAAGAAGAAAAAAATCATAATTTCTCTAACTCCTTGATTCACAAGAATATCGAGGAAATTAAGAGGAAAAAAATACTAATTAAAACTTTCAATTTTATATTATTCTGCTTTTACATATAACCTATACAATGGCTTTAAGCAGGCAAAATCCAAACATAAACTTCTCATATAAATATGAGAAATATGAATATTCATACTATTATATAAAGTTTATTTTTGTCATATTCTCCATAAAAAATTTCCACTCTCATATATGTCGTTATAAAATTTGACAAAAAATATATGTCGTTATAAAAAGTTTTGTATATATGGCATGTGTAAATTAAATCTGCAGTCTCTTCCTTTTGTGTTCTTTCCTTTATTTGAATACTTCATTTATATAAAAAAGTGTCATTGCTTTACATATCAATGTACAATCAATACAAGTCAATTATTTTTTTCAATATTCTCTTCATACTTTTATAGTTAACTTTTTATTAATTTTATCGCCATGCATGTATATATATCCACATAAACCACTAAGTTCTATAATCAACTAAGAAAGCCCATAGAAAAAAGCCTAATCAAAACACAAATCATCATTAATGAAGTCCTAAATAAACCTTTAAAAAAAGTACTAAATAAACATAAACTCTAATAATAGAATCTCAATTTAGATTGAAAAATATCTCCATCAATACATCACGTCATTAAATGGAATATAATTATTTAATACTCCCAAGGCACCTCCTTCCCTGTCCAAACGGATAAGGGTGCAAGTGAATCTGATTAAGCCAAACATGACTCGATGGGTTGGATTGAATTATTTTAAGTGTTTAGGTTATGTTGAATTTAAAAACTCTTATTCAAGGTTTGGGTTAGATCATGGGTTGACATACTTGAAAACTAACCCAACACAATTCAAAACTAAACCTAACCTAATCCTAAAATCTTTTATCCTCTAAAGTGATCAATCTTTCGTGTTATTAACATTTTGATACAATTTTTTTGAACTTATATTGGATAAATATTTTGATGAAACTCTTTTGAACTTATATTTGTTATTTATGACATGATAAATGAATATGGTTTTTTCTTTTTCTTTTTTAAATTCCAAGGCCCTTCACAAGGAAGAGGGAAGGGGACATGCCACCTCAAGCACTACGGCAGTGATTATAACTACACCAAAGAATGAATAAGAAAAATAACAAATTTGCTTAACCTATGGGCTGCAACATTTCATCTCATTTCAACCTCTCACCAACGTGTGAAAAAAAAAACAAAAGAAGAGAAAGAGAAGAAAGAAGAACGAAGGAAGAAACGCGGGATTCGCGTCAAATCGGGACTCGCAGTAAGTGATTTTCACTTTAGTTCTTCGTGAAATTGATATCTAAGCTAGATGTAACGAGTCTCTCGGATTAATTTTTGCTATGGGAGCCGTTTTACGACGTTTTTAAAATTGGAGTTTTGACCCAACTTGAATGAAAATTTGCTTGAAAGGTTAAAAAACACTCCCTAGACTGTAGGAGCCCTGAATATGTGGTTCAATTTCAATTATTTGTTCATTTATAATTTTTATGGTTGTAAGTTTGTTAGAAGTTAGAGTTTATATTGGAAACCTTTCGAATCATATTAAAACCCGATGAAACTCCAGTTTAAGGCTATAGAATGGTAGAATGAACTGTTGTGAGTCCATCGATGCTAAGTTCATGATTTTTGGAGACCGTTTGACAATTTAGTAAAAATTTACGTGTTTACAATGAACAGTGATGTGAACAGTACCGTAAATAGTTCTGTGATTATATCCAATGAATAAAATAGAATTGAAATCCAATGAAACTCCGGTTCGAGATCATAGAATCGTAGAGAACTGAATTCCGGACGTTTCAATACTAAGATTGTGATTTTTGAATATGATTTGATATTTTTAGTAACTAAAGATATGGTTTTTGCGAGTAAAATTTACTTTCGTGACCTTCGCGAATGTGTAAAATCTTAGTAAAATACCTGTTGAAGGTAGTATAATGGTAGTATGACTGATTTTACAAGTGTCGATGTGGACAAAAGAATTTTAGGAATGTACTATATTTTTAATAAAATTGATATATGTCCCAGTAGAAAAATAAAATTGAGAATTAGTGAGTTTCACTGTTCTTTCTTGTGGAAATATTTAGATTGACCACAGAAACGAGATAGTAGTTTCTTTAACTGTTTATGAGTCCTAAAGTGAGTTGAAATCTAAATTCACAGAATGTGTATAATATTTTTTAGGTGGATTTTTATTAATAGTGATTTGAAGTGAGTTGAGGAATTGAATATATAAATAGATATGAATAAATGAAATTGAATTATGGAGTGGTTGTGACAGATTGAGTTAGTTGGATTTAATTGGAGTTGGACTCGAAAGCGACGGTGATTGTGTTTAAGTTGAAAAGTCTTGTACTGTGAGTATATTTTCTTGATTTGGTTCTTGTATGACATTATATCTATATATGAAATGTTTGAATGTAAATATGATATGCATATATTATTGCATTGTGTTTTAATTTGCATTCATAAATGATTATTTTTAGCATTGGAGCATGTGAGACTTGCAAAGGCAAGTTGGTGTCATTTCGTTAGGAATTAGACCCGGATGAATGTTATGCATAACCTTATTGTCAGTAGGCCTGTCCTAACAAAGATTGAAGATCCTTGAAATGACTGTGAATTGAGTAATGTGAGGTCTGAGCGTAGGCTCCTTATCGGTGCATAATAAGGGGTTCGTACCCGCTCCATTACGAGAAGGAGGGAGATTGTGGATTTAGTTGAAAAAGGATGCATTGTTTTCTTGAAAAATCATGAAATCTATGTTGTTGATATGTATGGTATATTTGTTGAATGATGCATGTCTTTAATAATTGTCTTAAATGATTTTAAATGTCATGTTTCTTTAAATGCATATAATTGCCACATCAAGAGATATATACACTGAGTTGTTGATTGCTCACTCTATTTCCTTCAATATTTCAGGTACAGAGTTAAAAGGAAAATCACGAGAGTAGATACATGAGTTAGATTCGTATTAATGTACGTGTATGCAAAAGAAATGAATTATATTTTCTTTATTTTCAGATGAATATATATCACATCCTACATATATATATATTATCACATAAATGGGTTGTAAGGAAACATGAATTTTGATTTGATATTTTGGGTTATACAATGCTTGTGATGATGAAATGAGATAATCATATATATTTATCATGTGAGTATTTGGTTTGTGGTATATCAGGGAAAAATGTGAATTGTCCATTTTATGGGGAGATGCTGTCAAAATTTTAAAAAATTTTGGGAATTATTGTGAATGTCCGTTGAGGCTAACAGTGTATTGCATATTGCATATGAGTATGTACAGTATATAATACATTGTGTTGGTCATGACGTCAGCCTACATTAGGGGCGTCGTGACACAACATTTCAAACATCTCTGGCTTGAGGATTTTTTCCATTTATATGCATGATTATTTTTTTATATCCAAAAAGGCATCAAAAAATAATATATCCACTTTTAGGCAACTTATGGACAACTTGGCACCACGTTGGCGCCAAGCTGTCTAAAAGTTGCCTAGCCCCCCTTTTTTGTGGTAAAGGAGTGCTACCCATTCAAGGGGTGACATGCACACAAAAAAATTAAGTGAATGCCACCTCTTCAAGGGGCGACATACTCAAAAAAAAAAACACATGCCGCCCCCTTCAATGGGCAACATGCTCATAAAAAGTTTTTAAGCTTGTCCATTGAATGGGTGGCATGCTCAAAAATTAAAAAAACCAACTTGCACAAGTGTGCAATTTGGTTTAAGGAGGTGCCGCCTTCTTATAAAAAAAAAAAGAGAAAAGAAAAAAAAAACGAAATCGCACAAGGGCAAAGGGTTTCACCCTTGTGCGATTTGCGTTAATTGTAAAAACCAGCCAGTTGAGAGTAAAACTCTCATAGTAAAAAAAAATCCATTCAGACGGCATCATTGGCAACTCCCTCCTCCCGTGCGTGAACTCTCTGGAGAACGACGACTCTCTCCAGCATCTTCTCTCTCTGGCATCTTCTTTTCTCTCTTTCTCTGACATTCAGGTTTGAAGTCGATTGAGAGTAAAACTCTCACCGTAAAAAAAAAAAAAAAACCATTCAGACAACATCTTTGGCAACTCCCTCATCCCGTGCGTGAACTCTTCGGCGACCGGCGGCTCTCTCCAGCATCTTCTCCCTCCTGCATCTTCCTTTCTCTCTTTCTCCAACATTCAACATCTTTGGTTTGATTCTATTCTAACCTTTTATAGTTGAAAATAATAAGTTTTCTAGGGTTTTATTGATTTTAGATATGCTTATTTTGTCATTGTTGTTGTTTTTGACTGATTTCTTAAGTTTTTTTATTGATTCTAAATATGTTGATTTAATCCTTGTTATTATTGTGTTTGGTTTGGTAAGGAAGCTATATTTTTTTCCTTGAAAGTAGAACATTATTAGAGTATTGCTTGCAAACAAAAATATTTTAGTAACTATTTTTTTTTTAGATTTTTGTTAATTTTAAATATCTCTTTATTTAATCTTTGTTGTCGTTGTATTTGGTAGTGGTAGTTGAGCTATATGTTAGAAAATATATTTGTTAAATTTTTATGTGGGTTTTTCATTTATTCTCAAGAACAAATTGTACTCGTTTGATGGATATTTAAAAAAAACATTGTTACTGATAATAGTTTTTTTTAGAGGGGGTGGGTGGTTGATTTGATTAAATATTGTTTGAAATGTTCTGATAATGGTTTTAGTAATTATTAACTTATTGAATTATGTTTATTCAGTTATGTTTAAATTTTTATGTGGGCTTTTCCTTTATTCTCAAGAACAAATTGTGCACATCTTATGGATATTTAAAAAAAAGTTGTCATTGATAATAGTTTTTTTTAGAAGTGGGTGGGTCATTGATTTGATTAAATATTATTTAAAATGTTCTGATAATAGTTTTAGTGATCATTAACTAATTGAATTATGTTTATTCAGTGATGTTAGTCATTGTTTTTCATTTATTTCTAAGTTTGGAGAGGATCAAATCGATCACATCATATGGTTGGGTTATTAGATTTAGATTTACCATCGTAAGAGCTTCAATTTTTCACCTTTTATTTTTTCTTTTCTCTTCTTCTTTGTTTCTGTTTGTAATTTCAATGTTTTCTCTTGAGCAAACTACACACATCCAATAAACTACTCATTAACGAGATGACATTTTAGGTTTTAAAGCTAATTTCTAGGTGATCTTCTTACACTTAACGCTACTTTCTAGGTGATCTTTCTTAATACTTTCCTTGCAAGTCTTTGGGTTATGTGTGTGAATAATTTTGTGATTGTTGTTATTGCTAAATTGCGTATTTATGGTTGTTTAGGGCACATTATGGATGACAAAATCGTTTTTGTTATATGTTACATGAATGGAGAAATGACATATGGACCTAACGGTGTGGATTATAGTTGTGGCCCTTCGACTGGTATTATAGTGAAAATGAGCATAAATCTTAATGAATTGGAAGATGTCATACGAGAGACGTTGTCAATAGGTCATCGATCTATGCAGTTAAGTATGATGTACCCCTATCCAATTTTCTTTGGAAGTGAACATGTTTCTTTAAGCCCATACTCATTTTGGATGATTGGAGTATACAATTCATGTGACAAGTTGTGTCTCAATTTCCACCTCCAAATACCATAGAGATCTACTTGGTTGTTGAGCATATTACTGTGGATCAAGATCCTAGTGCACATCTAAACTTGTAATATGGTCGCATTGAATCATCATGTCACAATGAAGATGAGTCGATGGATGATAGACTAAAAGATGGTGATGCAGGGAATGACTTGGTTTGCGGTGACACTTTGCTCAAAGTGGTCACGCAATCTCAACCATTTGATCCTGCAAATAACAATGATACCAAAGAACCTAGTGACGAAGATGAGAACGAAGTGGATGATGCCCTTGGAGGTGACCTAGCGTTGGATGCACACGATTTTTCGTATGATCCACCTGGTTCATTTAATGAAATAATTGATGAAGATGCACCTTTTACAGAACCAGGACGAGGGGCAGAAACCCTGCTAGAGTATGAAATGTCAACTCCAATGCACTACGATATAGATTTCAATGCAGTTAATGCAATAGCCGATGAGAATTTGTCGCAAAGTGGTGCCCGTCGAAGATACACTAACGAGTTGTATAAAGGACTGAGGTTTAACAGTAAAGTTGACTTACAAAACACAGTGAAACGATATTGTATTGAGAACTACCAAGATTTTGTAGTTATTGACTCTGATAAGAAATCTTGGGTTTTGCGTTACAAGCAACCTAGCGATGGTTGCAAATGGATGTTGCATGCATGCAAACGCAAGTCGCATGGTCTTTTTGAGGTTACTAAGTACCATGCAACTCACACATGTGTTTACGAAGGGTTATCACAAGATCATTCCCAACTCGATTCTAACTTGATATGTGTAGAGGTATTCAATCTGGTTAATCGGGAGGCAACCATTTCTGTAGCTACTTTGCACCAGATGGTGAGGGATAAGTTTGGCTACGACGTTCACTACAAAAAGGTATGGCAGCTAAGATAAAAGCTTTCATAAAGATTTTTGGTGATTGGGAAACATCGTATCAGATGATTCGTAAGTGGAAAGATGTGCTTTTAGAAACAAATCCGAAGACACAAGTAGAATTTGAAGAGAGTTCACTAGGACCGGGATTAATTGAGAACAAACAGCTTTTTTTTTTGCATTTGGACCTTGCATTGAAGGTTTCAAATATTGTAGACCCATTATTCAAATTAATGGCACCCATTTGTATGAAAAGTATCAGGCTAAATTTGTAACTCCCGTACCTTAGGATGACGTCATTTTGACCCGTAGAGTACCCGTATATGCTCGACACGTGTTGGTTCGAGTGTCTTTGCATGTTTTTAAGTTGTTTAATGTGTGCGTAAAATTTCGAAATGATGTCAAAAACGGTGTTTTAGAACAGTGGAGTTCGCTCCAAGGAAGAAGAGATTTTTGTCACCAATTACATCAATGACTTGATATGCATGTGTGCGCGAAACTCATGCCCCGACCGATTTCTTACCCGTATCTATTAGGATTCCTAGGATTGCATGAACCGTAGGATTCGCCTACTGAGGCAAGTACCATGCCTAGGCGAATCCTAACATGCACAACCCATAGAAAACATCTGCAAGGTCCACAATTGAGGATTCTCGGTCGGCCTAATGGGATTCCATAAGAAATCTCAAGCTTAGGGAATGCACATAACTCAATTACTTTCCCAATTGATTATGCTCAAATGCAGTTCATGAATTCAATAAATCATGCATACTACATTATACAAGCATTTAAAACATTTTATACTACAATGCCACATATAGAATTCACAATTTGATTGGCTAGACTTAGCCAATCCAATTTTCAACCAAACAAGCACTAGGATGCTCCCAAAGCACTCCTATGCACCACGACTATCAACAGGCCTAATCGGGTCAATCAAAATCCTGCATTATACATGGTTCACATAACTAAAAATCAGTCCATGCTAATCTACTGTGTTTAAACCCAAGTCAAGCCAATACTTAGCCTATGCCCCAATTTGGAAAAAATCTATGCAATAGGCATAGGGCCAAATTGAAGTAGGTCAATCAATTCTAACCCAAGTTCAACCATTCTAAACCCTTAATTTCATTCTATTTGTGTGACGTCCCGAAAATTATTTCATCTAGCCCATAACCCAATTGCATTTTGCCCAAACTCTATGTGTTGCCTTGATATGTTTGGTGTTTGTTTGATGGTTGTTTAATGTTTGTATAGTTGATGCTTAATAATGTATATAAATATGTGTATCATAAATTGTATATGGGTCATGTTAAATTAAAGTATAATGCATATGTTATTATTTATGCATGAGCCCATTAAACCATGAATTGATATGGGTTAGGATTGATTGAATAAAAGGATAAATGAGAATGAAAATTTGGTGTATTAAATGGATTGAACATTTAAAATACATGAAAGCATGAGATTGGTTAAAGTACATGTGGTTGGTATGGTAGTATGAGACCAACACATGTGAAGGTTGGTGCATGAAAGTGGACAAGTGTCCCATGCCCACTTCTAGAATCCAAGAATGTGCTAGAAAATAAGGTGAGTGGAGGAAAGAATCCAAAAATGTGCTAGAAAATAAGGTGAGTGGAGGAGAGAATCCAAGAATGTGCTAGAAAATGAGGTGAGTGGAGGAGAGAATCCAAGAATGTGCTAGAAAGTGAGGTGAGTGGAGGAGGGAATCAAGGAAGTGCTAGAAAGAGGTGAGTGGAGAGAAAGGAAAGAAGAAGAGAAAGAAAAGAAGAGAAAGGAAAGAAGAAGAAAAAGAAGGAGAGAGTTGCAGGAGGAAGATCCCTGCGACATTTTCATCAAAGAGCTGGATCTTACGAATACATTGTCAGATTGAGCTCAAACTTTTTCAGCAAGTTCGTAGCCTATGGTTATTCATTCTGGACGGTGAAGATTTTGATCAGAGGTTTCTTCTAAGAGATCTAACATCTCAAACAAAGCTGGTCGGAAAGTCTAGAATTCTCGCGCCATTCTGGTAAAACTTCTAGATCTCCGTAATCTACCGTTGGATGGATATAAAATTTGGTTACTTAGTGTACAACTGATAGTTCTGAATTCTGAACGGTGGAGATCTTGATTAAAGGTTTCTTTTGAGAGATATAACCTCTCAAACAAAGCTGGTCGGAGATTCTAGATTTCTCGTGGCGTTTCGCTCAAACTTGTAGATCTCCTAAATATACCGTTGGATGGATATCAAATTTGGGTATGTAGTTTATAACTGATATTTATATATTATGAACAGTGGAGATGTTTGTAAGATTAGTATTTTGTGTGATATAGTCATCTGAGTTTGAGTATTTGCAGCAGGAAAGGAAAAATTGTCTGATTAGAGACTTGTTCATCAAAGATACATATCTTTTCGGTCCACCGTTGGATTGGGCTGATATTTGGACAGAAGGTTTGTTTCTTCACATACTTCAATCTGTACGGTTGATTTTGTGATTACATATTTCTGTTGGTATTTTGATACATCTGAACAGAATAGTAAATGAAGAATTGGTGGGGTTGCTTGTATTAGACCTAAATTTAGAATATGAACTTAGACCTTTCCAAATAGCTTGTATGTCAACTATGTTGACCTAGTTGCCATTGTTGATGAACCCATGATGCAAAATCAGTGATATACATGGCTGAACATGGTGACCTAGTGTAAATCGACAATATGGCCTAAGTATGGAAAATTTCATATTTTAGGGCTTTTGACGCTTTTGGCCTAGAATCATTGAATTGATGCAACTTATGTTTAATTAAGCATGATTAGGGTTGATTATGCTACTGATTTTGTGGTTGTGACCATATCATGGGTTAGGCCTACTTGTGATCAAGTGACCCAATTTGGGCATGTTTATGCCTAAGGAATTGAAAATCAGTATTTTTGATTAATAGAATGGTTTATGTATGAGAACTATGCATTAGAGGCCTAAGTCATGTGATTTGAGTTGAATGATGGGATTAGATGAGATTTAGGCCTATTGTTTATATGTGGGTTGATTTAGGGTTGATGTGTAATGTCTATGTGATTGAACATAGAAATTGATGTATGGTAGGATATTGATGTATGTTTCAGGATCTTGATTGGGTTGATTCGGTTTGGTGGTCGTGTGTGGTTAAGTACTCTCGCGAGGCTTGGTTGTGAGTAGACTTCATTTATGATTATATCTTTTATGTCATCATATCACTTATATATTGTATGTTGAAAGCATGAATGTGTTCTAATGTTTTGAATGATGCATTGATTTGAGAAAACCTTATGACTTTGGTTGGGCCCATTTATCTGGCTAATAGGGGGACTTAACCTTGTCATAGGAGGGTTTTAGAAAAGAAAGAAATTGGGGTCAACGGTACGGTGAAATAGACGTGCACTAGTAACCCAAAATAAACATGATTGGGATCAACGGTACGGTGAAATAGACGTGCACTAGTAACCCAATGCATGTGGAATGTGGATCCAAATTGATAAGCTTTTACTTGCATCGAACTTATTATAAATGCTTGATATTTATATGTTATGAGCTTTTAATCATGCTTCACATTGACATGCATACATGATATTTATTGATGAGTATTGATAGCATATTTGAATTCTATTCACTGGGCACCGTTGGCTCACCCTCATTTTCCTCTTTCAGGTCCTTCTGTCCCGAATAAGGGCAAAGGAGTAATCATATCTTGAGGGCCTTGCCTGCGAGAGAATCCAAGGCCTCGATGTGAGTTGAGAGGCATTTTGATTGAATTGTGTTTTAAATTATGAAGTACTATATTTTGGATTATGTAATTATAACACTTACCACATTGTAGTATGGGTGAGTTGGGACTTGTTAGATAGACTATGTGGGCATATGACGATTTTATTTATACCCACAATTTTGGACTTTATGAGTATGTCAATTTTAATGGACTGTAGGGATTATGATTATTATTTATGGTTCATTTTTTTTTAGATTATCTCTTGTCTTTGATGATTAATACGGTGGGTAGTTTTGTTTAGTACCTTTTAATATTATGTCGTTGTTTGAGATAAGGCTCGTAGGGTCTCAACCACCTCACGGGAGTTGAGGAGTGGTCGGAGATGCCTACGCCGAGCGTCCTGCCCCGGCATTCCGCATGCCATTCCCTGCGGGGTTGGTGGTCCGGGGTGCAGGGCCGCCACAATTTGCGTCCAATTAGCCAATTCTCAAGTCAATTTAATCAATTGACTTGGTTTAGTTCAAAAGCCCTAATTTCGGCAAAATTTTCCAAAATCAAACCTTAGGCCGATTTTACACAGCACTTAGGGTTTCCAGCAAGTGAAACCACTAAATTTCACCATCAATCAACCCTAATCATGCATTACTAGACTTACATTGCATAAATTTCTAGATTTTATATCAAGAGTATCAAAAACCCCAAAATCTGGAAATTTCTCTACTTAGGGCATATTGCCAATTTACACTAGGCCACCATGATCAGCCATGAATTTTATTGATCTTGCAACATGGAATCATCCACAATGGCCACTAGGTCAACATAGTTGACATGCAAAGATTTTGGAAAAGTCTAAGGTCATGAACTAAACCCCTTCAATTTCTTGCTAGAAATTGGGGGTTTCACCATTAGTGTACTCCTAACACTCTCTAATCACATATATGTGACATTCAAGACTCAACTCCAACTTTATTTTTCCACCACCCTTCACAAATCCAGGATTCATTGGTTGGAAAACACTTACTAGATGTTGGTTGAGGTCTAGGAAGGCCATTAATGGTATAAACAAGCTAAAAGGGGTACATGCAACTAGAACCTAGGGTTGGAACACCACCCATCCGAGGTTCATCACAATCCATGCATCAAAATGAACCCTCATGCCCAAAATAAAGCTATCATGCAACTAATAGAGAGATTCAAGGAAGAAATGGAGGAAAAATGCAAACCTTAGGTGTTCTTGAGCAAGAAACCACCAAACCCTAATTTTTCCTCTCCTTTCTCTCCTCCAGCACTTCTCTCCTCTTTCTCAAGTGCAAAATGTGAAAATGAGTTGAAAAAACCGTGTTAATAGCTTAAATAGACAAGCTTGGGCCCATAACTAAAAGTTGTCAAAAACTGTCAAAAATCAGTTTTCCTATTGCAATACTTTCACTTAGATAATCAACTTCTTTCAAAATACTCACCAAATTAACATCTTAATCGTTCAAAAGTTTTATAAGTCAGTTACCAACATTATGATAAACTTTTCAGCTCGATCCACGGTGGAATTACAAGATCCAAACATTTGATCAAAACTGCGCAAGAAAATCTGCAAATTCGTGAAACAGTGTTTGGAGTCTTATAACTCACAGTAGATAACTCTGATCAAGCTCTTTACCATTCGTAATGAAGATCTGTCATAGAAGAATAATCCGACAAAATTTCAGCTTAGTCGGACCACGGATCTAGGAGATCAAGTCTTTGATGTAATCGGTGATAGAAATTTCTTCCTCCTTGGAGCGAGTTTCACTGTTCCAAAACATTGTTTTTGACATCATTCCGAAACTTTATGCCCACATTAAACAACTTAAAAGTATGCAAAATTACTCGAACCAACACATGTCGAGCATCAGATACGTATACACATAAGTATATGGGTACTCTACGGGTCAAAATGACGTCATCCTAAGGTACATGCGTTACAATTCTCCCCAACATAAGAGTATTTTTGTCCTCAAAAATAAAAGTAAGAGAACTAACCTCAGTCGGTAAAAAGATCTGGGAACTGCTCCCTCATCACCACGCTCCCAGGTTTGCTCTTCATTATCGTGGGATTGTCATTTGACTTGCACAATCTGGATCTCCTTATTCCTCAATTTTTGAACCCGACGAGCCACAATCTGAATAGGCAACTCTGCGTAAGTCGTATCCTCCCCAACTCGTAGATGACTCACATCAAGCACACGAGCTGGATCAGTATAGGACTTCTTCGACGGATCATCAATGTACTTCCTCAGCATCGATACGTAGAATACATTATGAACACCCTCGAGCTGATAAGGTAGAGCCAACCTATACGTTATCGGTCTAATCCTCCCGACAATCTGGAATGGCCCAACGAACCTAGGGGCAGGTTTTCCTCTAACGTCGAACCTCATCTGACCCTTACGTGGCGAGCCTTACGCAAAACTAGATCTCTCACTGCAAACTCCAACAGCCTATGCCGGTTATCGTAATAATTCTTCTGCCTGTCCTAAGCTGACTTCAGCCTCTGCCGAATCAGCTTGACTTTCTCTGTCTGCTCAACAACTGCATCAGGGCCCCATAACTACGTATCACCCACCTCGTACCAACAAGCTGGTGATCTACAGGGTCTTCCATACAAAGCCTTATACGATGCCATATCAATGCTCGCCTGGTAACTATTGTTGTAAGCAAATTCACACAAGGGCAAATGCTCACTCCAACCATGACCAAACTCTAAAATGCAAGACCTAAGCATATCCTTCAACATCTGAATCACTCTCTCGGACTGACCATCCGTCTGAGGGTGAAACGTTGTACTGAGTTGGAGACGGGTCCCAAATCGAGTCTGCAAAGCCTGCCAAAACCTCGATGTAAATCGTGGATGTCGATCTGACACGATAGATAGGGGAACTCCATGAAGTCTCACAATCTCTCTCACATATAATTTGCTCAGTCCATCCACAGAGTCTCTGGCGCTCATAGGAAGGAAGTGTGCACTCTTGGTCAATCTATCGACCACAACCCAAATGACATCAAATCTGCCCTAAGACCTCGGCAATCCCATGATGAAATCCATCGTGATGTGCTCCCATTTCCACTTAAGTATGGGTAACGGCTGCATCTGACCTCCAGGATTTCGGTGTTCAGCTTTAACCTACTGGCACACCTCACATCTCTACACATACTCAGTTATACTCTTCTTCATCCCATGCCACCACACAGATCTCTTCATGTTGTGATACATCTTAGTAGCCCCTGGATGAACAGTATACTAAGACCTGTGAGCCTCTGGAAGTATCTCAGCACGCAACTTAACATCATATGGGATCCATAGTCTCCCTCTAAACCGCAAGACATTATCTGGACCTATATGCCAATCGGCCTGGTCAGCACTGTCTGCGTATGTACGATACATGTCATAATCTGGACAATGTTCCTGTAGATCTCTAACCCGCGGAATATGGGCATTAGCAAGCTACACGTGCATCTGAGCACATATCTTAATATGTGGTGCATCTGAGAATATATTCATCATAGTCACTCTCTTAAGTAGATGGCACTGCTAGGTCATCTTAAAAGCAACCACCTGAGTCTCTGCTCACCTACGGCTCAAAGCATCAACCACAACATTGGCTTTGCCAGGATGATACTCCAAAAAGAAATTATAATCCATAAGTAACTCGAGCCATCTCCTTTGCCGCATATTCAGCTCCTTCTGATCAAAGAGGTACTTCAAACTCTTATGATCAGAAAACAAATTGAACCTCTCACCATACAGGTAATGCCTCCATAGCTTCAGTGCAAACACAATAGCTGTCAGCTCCAAATCATGCACGGGGTAGTTGTGGTCATGCACCTTAAGCTGTCTAGATGTATATGCAACCACTCGACCCTCCTGCATCAGTACACATCCCAGACCTAAGAGTGATGCATTCGTATAAATCACCAACTTTTTCCGAGGCTCTGAAAGAATCAATATTGGAACTGTAGTCAACATCTGTTTCAACTCACTGAAAGATTTCTCACAGGCATCCAACCACGTGAAGGTCACATTCTTCTGAGTTAGCTTAGTTAATAGCGCGGTTATCGTGGAAAAGTCATTCACGAACTTTCTGTAATAGCCAGCTAAGCCCAGAAAGCTACGAATCTCTGTCACTTTGGTAGGTCTTGGCCAATCAATGATCTCCTCAACCTTAGCAGAATCAACTGAAATACCCTTTGCACTAACCACATGACCTAAGACTTTCACCTCGGTCATCCAGAAATCACACTTGCTCAACTTGGCATACAACTTATGCTCCAACAATGTCTGCAAAGTAACTCTGAGATGACGCTCATGATCCTCCTTAGTCTTAGAATATACTAGGATATCATCAATGAAGACTATAATGAATTGGTCAAGATACGGTCTGAATACTCTCTACATCAGATCCATGAACATAATTGGTGCATTAGTCAACCCGAAAAGCATCACCAGAAACTCGTAATGTCCATACCTCGTCCGAAAAGTAATCTTCGAAACATCTTCATCTCTAATCCTCAATTGATGGTACCCAGACCTCAAGTCAATCTTCAAAAAGAACTTGGCCTCAATCAGTTGGTCAAACAAATTATCAATGCGAGGAAGTGGATACTTGTTCTTCACAGTCACTTTATTCAGCTGACGGTAGTCTATGCACAATCAAAGACTCTCATCCTTCTTCTTGATGAACAACACAGATGCTCTCCAAGGTGACATCCTAAGGAAAATAAATCCCTTGCCCATCAGCTCATCAAGCTGGGATCTGAGTTCATTCAACTCCTTCGGTGCCATATGATACGGTGGGATGGAAATGGGTTTTGTCCCGGGCATCAGCTCAATGATAAAGTCTACCTCTCGCTTAGGCGGTAAGCCAGGTAACTCATCAAGAAAAACCTTTGGGTACTCGCTGACTACAGGAATGTCTGCTAACTAAACGCCCTATCCCACATCATCCACTGGCCTCAAACTATCCATCGTAGCAACCTCATCACCGGTGGCTAATCTACCCTGGGTAGGTGGTCTCGATGCAGTCCTGCCTCGAAAAATAAAGACTGGCTCTCCGAGTATCTGAAAGACAACCCTCTTGACAAAACAATCAATTCCAAAACCTTTTACTCCAGCAGACGCGGGCATCAATTATGATGATATAGTTGTCTCGCCTATTAATGATCAAGGTTGTGGTCGTGGACGTGCCAGTCCACGACGAGGATGGGGACAGGGAGGGGGACGGGGACAAGGACATGCATGACATGAGATTGATGTTCAAGCCGATGAGTCATTGCCTTCCTCCCCTTTACATGAGAGTCATGTGCGACAGGTTGAGGAGTCATTACCTTCCTCACCTTTACATGATAATCACGGTCATGAGCCACAGGTGTTCAAAGATCTTTTACAACTTACTCACGAAGGTCCTTCCCAACCAATTCAAGATTAACCAGAACTACAAGTGTTCCGATGCCAACCACGTCAAGGAAGAGTATGTACTTGGTGTCTATCAAAGAATATGAGCTTATGTACAATTTGTTTTTGTTATGTTACAAACATTATTGTAGTTACTATTTATTCGAACATATAGAAATGGATGAGCTATATTTTGGGAATTTAGTTCCTTGAATGATTCGACTTTAATTGATTCAAGAATATAATCCTTAAAGTTATTTATACTAAATACAATGTACAGGCGCCTAGGATGAAGTCGAACAATTTACTTTAATCTTCGATTTTTCTTAAAACCTTGAATTTCGAATGGGGGGTCAAAAATTCAACCGCGCATAGGAACGGGGTTTCGTCGCCTCTGGGGGTTCGTGGAAGGATATTAGGACACGCTCAAAGTGGTCCGATAAAAAAAGATCCGTAGTTTGGCCTCGGTGAAGCCGAACAGTTTACTTTAATCTTCAGTTTTTCTTAAAAACTTGAATTCAAAATAGGGGTTCAAAAATTCAACCGGGCATGGGAACAGTGTTCCGTCTCCTCTGGGGGTTCGTGGAAAGTTATTGGGACTCACTCAAAGTGGTTCGGTAAAAAAAACAACTGTGGTTTTGCCACGATGAAGCCAAACAGTTTACTTTAATATTTCATTTTTCTTAAAAACTTGAATTCCGAATAGGGGGTCAAAAATTCAACCGGACATGGGAACGAGGTTTCGTCACCTCCAGGGGTTTGTGGGAGGGTATGGGGACTCGCTCAAACTGGTCTGGTAAAAAAAAACCCGTGGTTTGGCCTCGGTGAAGTCGAACAATTTACTTTAATCTTCCATTTTTCTTAAAAACTTGAATTATGGATTGGGGGTTAAAATTTCAACCGGGCATGTCCAGGGGTTCGTGGGTGGTTATTAGGACTCGTTCAAAGTGGTCCGGTAAAAAAAAACCTCGTGGTTTGGCCTCGGTAAAGCCGAACAGTTTGCTAATCATCTATTTTTTTAAAAAAAACTTGAATTCTGGATGGGGGTCAAAAACTCAACCGAGCATGGGAACGAGGTTCCGTTGCCTCTGGGGGTTCGTGGGAGGTTAATGGGACTCGCTCAAAGTGGTCCGATAAAAGAAAACCTTGTGGTTTGGCCTCGGTGAAGCCAAACAGTTTATTTTAATCTTCCGTTTTTCTTAAAAACTTAAATTTCGAATGGGAGGTCAAAAATTTAACCGGGTATGGGAACGAGGTTCTGTTACCTCCGAGGGTTCGTGGGAGAGTATTGGGACTCACTCAAAGCGGTCCGGTAAAATAAAACCTCGTGGTTTGGCTTCGGAGAAGCCAAACAGTTTACTTTAATCTTCCGTTTTTCTTAAAAACTTGAATTTCGAAATGGGGGTCAAAAATTTAACCGGGTATGGGAACGAGGTTCTGTCACCTCCGAGGGTTCGTGGGAAAGTATTGGAACTCACTCAAAGCGGTCCGGTAAAATAAAACCTCGTGGTTTGGCCTCGGAGAAGCCAAACAGTTTACTTTAATCTTTCGTTTTTCTTAAAAACTTGAATTCCGAATGGGGGGTCAAAAATTCAACTGGGCATGGGAACGGGGTTTCGTCGCCTTTAGGGGTTCATGGGAGGGTATTGGGACTCGCTCAAAGTGGTCCGGTAAAAAATAACCTTGTGGTTTGGCCTCGGTGAAGCCTAACAGTTTACATTAATCTTCGATTTTTCTTAAAAACTTGAATTTTGAATGGGGGTCAAAAATTCAACCGGGCATGCGAACGAGGTTCTATCACCTTCGAGGGTTCGTGGGAAAGTATTGGGACTCGCTCAAAGAGGTATGGTAAAATAAAACCTCGTGGTTTGGCCTCGATGAAGCCAAACAGTTTACTTTAATTTTTCATTTTTCTTAAAAACTTCAATTTCGAATGGGGGTCAAAACTTCAACTGGGCATGGGAACGGGGTTTCGCGGTTCATGGGAGGGTATTGGGACTCTCTCAAAGTGGTTCGGTAAAAAATAACCCTGTGGTTTGGCCTCGGTGAAGCCTAACAGTTTACTTTAATCTTCGATTTTTATTAAAAACTTGAATTTTGAATGGGGGTCAAAAATTCAATAGGGCATGCGAACGGGGTTCTGTCGCCTCCGAGGGTTCGTGGGAGAGTATTGGGACTCGCTCAAAGTGGTCCAGTAAAAAAAACCCCATGGTTTGGCCTCGGTGAAGCTGAATAGTTTACTTTAATCTTTTATTTTTCTTAAAAACTAGAATTCAATCGGGCACGGGAACGGGGTTTCGTTGCCTTTGGGAGTTTGTGGGAGGTTATTGGGGCTTACTCAAAGTGGTCCGGTAAAAAAGATTCTCTTGATTTGGCCACGGTGAAGCCAAATAGTTTTACTTTAATATTCTGTTTTTCTTAAAAACTTGAATTTCGGATGGAGAGTCAAAAATTCAACCGGGCATGAGAAGTTGCCTCCGGGGGTTCGTGGGAGGGTATTGGGACTCGTTCAAAGTGGTCCGGTAAAAAAAACACCATGTGGTTTGGCCTCGGTGAAGCCGAACAGTTTACTTTAATCCTTGTTTTTTCTTAAAAATTTGAATTTCGGATGGGGGTCAAAAATTCAACCGGGCATGGGAATGGAGTTTCGTCGCCTCCGGGGGTTCGTCGGAGGTTATTGGGGCTCGCTCAAAGTGGTCTGGTAAAAAAAAATCTCGTGGTTTGGCCACGGTGAAGCCAAACAATTTACTTTAATCTTTTGTTTTCCTTAAAAACTTGAATTCTGGATTAGGGGTCAAAAATTCAACCGGGCATAGGAAGGGGGGTTCCATCGCCTTCGAGGGTTCGTGGAAAGATATTGGAACTCGCTAAAAGTGGTCCAGTGAAAAAAAAAACTCATGATTTGGCCTCGGTGAAACCGAGCATTTTACTTTAATCTTCCATTTTTCTTAAAAACTTGAATTCTGGATTGGGGGTCAAAAATTCAACCGTGCATGTTCGTGGGTGATTTATTAAGACTTGCTCAAAGTGGTCCGGTAAAATAAAAACTTGTGGTTTGGCCTCGGTGAAGTCGAACAGTTTACTTTAATCTTCTATTTTTCTTAAAAACTTGAATTTCGAATGGGGGTCAAAAATTCAACCGGGTATGAGAACACGATTTCGTCGACTCCAGGGATTCGTGATAGGTTATTGGGACTCGATCAAAGTGGTCTGATAAAAGAAAAATCTCGTGGTTTTGCCTCGGCGAAGCCAAACAATTTACTTTAATCTTCCGTTTTTTTTTTAAACTTGAATTTTGGATTCGAGGTAAAAAATTCACTGGGAGTTCGGTGTAGGTTACGGGCGCGTTGGATAGCCGGAGGCACTTATGGAAAGTGTCGGGAGTGGTTGAAAAAAAAAAACTTCGTTGGATAGCCCGTGATGGCCATTGACATGTGTAATTTTTTTTTTAATTTGATTTTATTCTTTTTTTTTAAGAACCCATGCCTCCCATTCAGACTTGAGATTTAAGATAAATAAATAAATAAATAAATAAATAAATATTTCTAATGAATAAGTTTTGGCCTCGTTGGCGCCGAAGTGGCGCTAACTTGTCCAAAACTTGCATAATTATGATATATTATTTTTTGATATTTTTTTGTGGAAATAATAGAAAATCCCTGGCTTGAACTTCGTGGGCTCCACCCACAGCATAGGATCCCTCTGATGGCCCACCCATTCGCTGGTAGTATTGTGCGACGTGGAAAATGGTACCACCGACAGTGCAGTCTTCAGATGACGAGTGGAGGCAGAAAAAACAGGCGCCGGAGGTGCAGTGGTAGCATCTCTTGGATGATGTGACAGATATAAAGGACGCTTAGCAAGATCTGAGTCTTGGGGTAGTGTCGGTCCAGCTTCAAGCATGATCTATACGTCACATAAAGTAACAATGTTAATAATAATCAGAAATATTGTTAATTTAATTAACAAAGAAAAATGGCATTTACATTAATATAAACACTTTTATTTAATGGTGTATTTGATAAAAATGTTTCCATGAATATGATATAAAAATGTGATCATTAATTGGATTAAGCACCACATACATTGAAATACGTAATACATTTATATTCAATAATATGCTTGAATATAGAAGATATGGTCGAATACTAAACCATAACAACAATGGTTTATAAGAAAGATACAATATTCTTGCACTAAATTAAGTTAATTAGAAATTTATTATGTTGTTTGGAAATCAACAAGCTAGCTAGGTATTAATTCGGGATGGCAAAAGTGCGGGTATAGATAACTTCTTACACTAACGAACATATATTGCGTCCATACCTGGCTCATTTTTAAAAATGGACACAAATTTTTTTTCAAACCCAACCTGGTTTCAAGAATTTCATTTTCATATCTACTTCCAACCGAACCAGACAATACCAAACAAAAAGGTCTGAACACAACATAAATTGTCATCCCTACTATTAATGTTATATATTGCTCACGATATTTGTGGGTCCTAGCCTATTAAGCTCATACTTATTATAACTTATTTTGTAAAGCTCATTATTAGAGCATGTATAAGGGTTTAATTCAGATTTTTAATGTGTTCTTTTGTCTTCTTGAAGTGAGAGAACCGCTAAGAAAGAAGTAGGGTTCAACTTATATTCCCCCGTTATCATAGCGTATTTTTTTATTTCTAAGTGATTCATCACCTGTAGATATAGGCATAGCCAAATCACGTTAAAATTGTGGTTTCTTGTGTGATTGTTTCTTTATTGCTTGAATTGCACACACTTTCATTTCAATTTTTTTAGAACTTAATTTAGAATAGAGAGAAATGACTATGGAAGATAATTCTTGGAACATCTCCGATATATCAACATTTGAACGTATGAATGTTGGTTTTATTAAAATGTAACAAAGAAAGGATATTATGTTGTGACAAATATATATGAATAAAAAACTTTAGATATGTATCCATATATAAATAAGTGCATTCCAACTAATTCACATGGGTCAAAATATCTAAATCTAAAGACTTTATTAAGACAAAGAACAAAGCATATTTTTTATCCTTGTTTGTGGATCACAAGTATTAGTGCGGTGGTCCAAAGAGAACATGATATAGTAAATAATAAAGTTGCCAGCACAACCCGGGGACCTGGGGTTGGACTTGGAACCTGTAAATTGTAATACATAAGATGCACTATCTAATTGGCAATGAGTACATCAAACGAATTGACCAATGCCCAAATCTTAATAAATGAGAGGTTTTTAAAAGAAAAAGGAAAAAAAAAAGATCCCATATCAGTGGGCTGTGAGTGCTCCCTGCTTTAAAGACCCGTGGTGATTACTCATTTTTTTAGCATCACCGGAAGGTTATTCCTTGTATATGAGAGGTTTTTAGAATATATATAAGCATCTAACACCATGCTTTGATTAGTAATTGGATATCATTAATAAGAAGGGTTTACAGTTGTTGTATCTAATTAAAAATATGGTGAACAATACGAGACATACTAATTTGTCTATGTTCAAGAATAAACAACAATGATATATTAATAATCAAAAAGCTGAGAAATATATAAAGGAGCATAAGAGATACTCAAAATCTCACAAAGAAAAGAAAATCAATTCAACACCACGCACCTAGGAAAAAAACATAAAGAAATTACTTCAAACATTTTCCCCAATTTCCAATCCAACTATTGATACGAAAGTCTCCATTAATCTTAAAGGCTATTAACCATGAACATTAATCTTAAAGGCTATTAACCATGAACTAGCTAAAATCATCACTTCATTCCAAACATCCTCCATTGTCCTAACACAACCATCAAAGATTCGACGGTTACATTCCAACTAAATCATCCAAATTGTTGCCAAAACAGCTGAAAGCATAATCTTAACTAGCTTTCCATTAAGACCGTTAATATGAGAGATTATCATAGCATCTTCAAACGAAACCGGGGTAGAGAAACAAACTCCAAGTCTAGATTGTCATTCATTCCGAATGTGCCCTGCAAAGGGACAACTAAATAACAAATGGCCAGAATCGTCCGCACTATTAAAACACAAGGAACAACAATGAGGTTGCAAGCAAAAGTGTGGAAAGCGCCTTTGAAGCTCATCACCCATGCAAAGCTTATTATGGGCCAAAATCCATCCAAACACTTTAACTTTTGACGGAACAAGAGCTTCCCAAACCAAGTTGAAAATAGGCAACAAAGAAATGGAAGTGTCATCAATCACGAAATGGAACAAAGACTGACACGAATAATGGCCAGAGTGATGTAACACAAATAGCAAGTTATCATATTCAACCCTTTGGCCAACTGTAAGATGACAAGGATTGCATATATTCCAAATACATGGTCCCCCCAAATCATTAGGAGTAGTGAAGTGATCATTGGTATGGTAAGGGAATGAAGATGCGTGATAAAGTCTTGGGAAGAGGTCGACAAGGGGGGAGTCAGTTAACCACCTATCCTCCCAAAATTTGAATATCCTACCATCACCTAAGATGGGCTGAAAATGTGGGAACAAAATAGGAAGTAACGAAAGAATAAATTTCCAAGGAAAACGAAAGGTAGAACGAGTGGGAGGGATAATCCTTCTGCTGAAATCAATGTGCCCATACTTGCTAGCAATAACCTTTGCCCATAAAGATTGTTCCATCTTGCATAACCTCCACACCCACTTTGCACATAAAGCCTTATTCCTCTTCATGATGTTACCCACACCCAACCCGCCTTATTCTGCGGTCTTTGTACCACGTCCCACTTGATAAGTTGAGTCCCAAATATCAAGTGGGACTTGAAAGTAACTAAATACCCACTCTTAACTCTATAATTTCCATTTTTTGTGTAATGCCATGTGAGGTCATCTTCCACTTCTCTGTTGCTAAGAGAAACTTGAAGGATAGCTTGTACATCATCCTCCCAAACTATTGCTTTGAGATCCTCCACCTTCCAAGTTATGTCATCGGCAATGAAGTCTAACTTTTTTATCCATAGCTTCTGAGAATGGGGTAATAAGTGTGAATGAACGGAATGATTATTAAGATCTATATTGGATTTGATTTGTGGTATATTAGGAAAAAAAATTCTGTAAATGTTGAGAAGGATTGTGAGACTACGTGAAGGCTGACAGTGTATTATATATTGTATATGGGTATGTACAGTGTATAGTGCACTGTGTCGGTCATGACGTCAGCCTACGTTAGGCGCGTCGTGACAAAAGTTCATAGGTTGACTTAACTGAGGCCACTACTGATGAAGTAACCGTCTTAGTAAATGCAATTTAACCTTGAATATTATTAGCGTCCTAATGTTTCATCAACGTCCTGATTTGTCAAGTTCAGGAGGACGCTGCTGAGACATTAGCATTTTGAAAGGCACATAAAAACAATTTTGAATTTTTATTTAAAGCTCGATTAAATCAACTGAAAAATTCGATCAAATCATTCACTTAAAATGATTGAGAAATTGAACCATTTGAAAATACCTTTAAAGCATATCAATCAAAACATGCAAGACGTTTATGCGTGATTTTGAAAAATGTGTAAGCAATAAAAAATAAGAAAATGTGTGATACATTACATTCTTTATGTGTTCTTCTCATAATTTTCAAACCCAACTCTTCTTTATGATATCTTCATCATTTTCTTCGCACTTGAGTTGAGCAGTCGAGAACGTCGATCGTGTGATGTGGTCGCGAAGTCCATGATCGAATTGTTCTTCTACTTTTGCTTTCTTGAGATGCTGAAATATATCCTTGATTGAAGCATTAGCTCCAAGTAATGGATTGTTTATTGGTTGTAAGCATCGAAACCATTATGGAGCGTGCTAAGTGATGAACCATTTAGGCCAACAAAATGTTCGAGGGCTTGGAAAACCTCAAACATTCCGCAATGTGCGTGACCTAGTCCGCTCTCAAGATCCCAAGGTTATACTTTTGATCGAGTCAAGAATCGGGGTGCAAAAGTTGGGTGTGATAAAATCGAAACTGGGTTATGATGGTTGCTTATACAATAATGCTACAGGAAAAAGGAGGTGGGTTGGCTATCTTCTGGAAGGATCAAGTGCATATCTCTCTGCGATCTCTCTTTGAAGGGCATGTTGATGTTCAAGTTCAAGACGAAGATGGGGTCCATTGGCATTTAACTGGTTTCTATGGAAAACCTGAAACTAACTTCAGATTTCAATCTTGGGAACTTTTGTGACGTCTTAAAGACAATGCGGCCTCGAAATGGTTGATCATTCGTGATTTTAATGAAATTCTCAGCCAAAGAGATAAGAAGGGGGGTGCGCTAAGAACAACTAGCCAGATGGAAGACTTTGGAGAGGTGATTGATCATTGTGAGTTCCAGGATATGGGTTTTTCTGGGCCTCCATTTACCTGGTCTAACAAAAGATGTGAAGAGGCAAACATCCAAGAAAGGCTTGACCAAGCTTTTTGTATAGAGGCCTGGAGAAATCACTTCCAAGATGCCAATTGTTACCATTTGGGTTTCTATAGTTCAGATCACCGTCCCATTTTGGTGAATACCAAAGATATGGCTTATGGTAATAAAGTGAAGAATAAAAAAAGGCTAATGTTTGAGTTTCTCTGGGTAGGAGAACAAAGAGTTCCTGAAATATGAAATTTTCTATACTTAGGCCATATTGTCGATTTACACTAGGTCACCATGTTCAGCCATGTATATCACTGATTTTGCATCATGGGTTTATCAACAATGGCAACTAGGTCAACATAGTTGACATGCAAGCTATTTGGAAAGGTCTAAGTTCATATTCTAAATTTGGGTCTAATACAAGCAACCCTACCAAATCTTCATTTAATATTTTGTTCAGATGTATCAATCTACCAACAGAAATACGTAATCACAAAATCAACCGTACAGATTGAAGAATGTGAAGAAACAAACTTTCTGTCCAAATATCACCCCAATCCAACGGTGGACCGAAAAGATAAGTATCTTTGATGAACAAGTCTCTAATTAGACAATTTCTCCTTTCCTGCAGCAAATACTCAAACTCAGATGACTATATCACACAACATGCTTAACTCATAAACATCTCCACCGTTCAAAATGCAGAAATATCAGTTGTAAACTACATACCCATATTTGATATCCATCCAACGGTAGATTGAGGAGATCTATAAGTTTGAGCAAAACGGCGCGAGAAATCCAGACTTTCCGACCAGCTTTGTTTGAGAGGTTAGATCTCTTAGACGAAACCTCTAATCAAGATCTCTACCGTTCAGAATGCAGAAATATCGGTTTTAAACTACATACCCAAATTTGATATCCATCCAACAGAAGATTGAGGAGATTTATAAGATTGAGCGAAACGGCGCGAGAAATCTAGACTTTTCGACCAGCTTGGTTTGAGAGGTTAGATCTCTTAGAAGAAACCTCAAATCAAGATCTCCACCGTTTAGAATGCAGAACCATAAGCTACGAACTTGCTGACAAAATTTGAGCTCAATCTGACCATATATCCCGAAGATCCAGCTCTTTGATGAAAACGTTGCAGAGATTTTCCTCCCGCAACTCCCTCTTTCTTTCTCTTCTTCTTTCCTTTCTCTTCTTTTCTTTTATTTTTTTCCTTTCTCTCCACTCATCTCACTTTATAGCACATTCTTGGATTCCCTCCACTCACCTCACTTTCTAGCACATTCTTGGATTAGAGCAGTGGACATGGGACACTTGTCCACTTTCACGCACCAACCTTCACATGTGTTGGTCTCATACTACCCATACCAACCACATGTACTTTAACCAATCTCATGCTTCCATGTATTTTAAATTTTCAATCCATTTAATACACCAAATTTTCATTCTCATTTATCTTTTTATTCAATCAATCCTAACCCGTATCAATTCATGGTTTAATGGACCCATGCATAAATAATAACATATGCATTATACTTTAATTTAACATGACCCATATACAATTTATAATACACATATTTATATACATTATCAAGCATCAACTATACAAACATTAAACAACCATCAAACAAACACCAACCATATCAAGGCAACACATAGAGTTTGGGCAAAGTGCAATTGGGTTATGGGCTAGATGAAATAATTTTCGGGGCGTCACATATACATCTAGCTTAGATAGTAATTTCATGAAGAAATAGAGTGAAAATCACTTACAACGAGCCCGAATTTGACGCGAATCCCGCGTTTCCCCTTTTTCTTCTTCTCCTTCTTCTCGATTATTCCTCTTCTGTAGCTCTCCAGCAACTTCGTTCATTTTGTTTTTTTCTTTCGTTTGTTTTTTTTTATTTTTTATTACATACGAGATATGTCAGAGATTTTCTCTGATGCATGAATCAAGTTTCTTGAAACATTCTTTATTCACGCAATTTGAGAAAAACCAGAATGTTCGTGAAAATTGCAGTTGTCATTTTCATAAAAGATTCTAGTTGTTGTGTGTAAACGTTCACTTTGAATTTCAAATTCAAACATCCAACAACTCTATTTTACTAAGTCTATAAATACTAGCACTTAAATTCAAAACAAGTCGTCACTAATTTTATTGAGCAAATACTTTTGAACGTTAGTTGAATTTTCAATCTTAACTTCAAAAGTTTAAATTGTTCTAATTTTTCAAAGTGTGTTCTTTGAAACTTTCTTATTCAAAAGATTTTCGTTCTAAGCTTAATATCTATCTTTCTTTGAAAGTCTATTTGAATAATGCAGAACTATTTTTTACTCAAATTCTCAGCCATGTTTTATTCTTGTAATCAATCATGCTGATCAAGGAATTTGAGAGATGGTTCATAGGATACAGTTATACTTTATCCTAAAAATTGTTTCAAGCTATAACTGTAGTTATACAAACTGTTGAGTATCAAACCAGAAGTTTTCCTGATCATCAAAACTTCCCATATGTTTTTATCCATTGGCAAAACCTTTTGTGTATGTATAAGTTTTACACTTGTTTCCCTTTTGATTTCTAATTCAATGTTTGATCAAGTTAAAGAGTCTCTAAAGATGCATCACACAACTATTTTTCAAGAAGCATCATACAAGCTTTTCAAAACTACACTTGAGCAATACTAAAACATTGAAAGGTAAAAGGATTGTAAGTGTATTTCTCTCAGCATTACGTGCTTAATTCTACATATCTTTATGTTGTAAAATAAAATAATAAAGAAACACAGAGACGTAACGTGGTTCGGCCTTATGGCCTAGGTCCACGCGAGAAGAGAGAAGAATTCTTCTTATTCGTGATGATACCTCAATGGAGGAACACCAAATAAATAGAATTATATAGTTGTTTACTGTATAGTAACTTTTACAATTTCAGTATCTTTTAGATATGGCAACTCCTAAAAATAATTATTCCTCTAAATGGTAACACCATAAATGGCAACGCAATCCCCTAAATTTCTCTCTTCTCCGCAACACTCCCCCTCAAATTGGTGAATAAAGATTTATCATTCCTAGCTTGGATACATTTGCTTGGAATACAATATGGCTTAACCCTTTAGTGAGCACATCAGCAAGTTGATTATTGGTAGACACATATGGAGTACAGATCAACCCACTATCAAGTTTTTCTTTAATGAAGTGTCTATCAATCTCAATATGCTTGGTTCGATCATGTTAAACTGGGTTATGAGCAATGTTCATTGTAGACTTATTGTCACAATAGAGTCTCATAGGGCCATCCCAGTGTATCTTCAAATCTGTCAAAATTATCTGCAATCATAATAGCTCACAAACCCCTTGTGCCATTACTCAAAATTCTGCTTCAGCACTAGATCTGGCCACAACATTCTGCTGTTTACTTCGCTATGTCACCAAATTCCCACCAAGAAACATACAATATTCAGTAGTTGATCTTCTGTCAACTACTGAACCAACATAGTCTGCGTTCGTATATGCTTCAAGAACTACTCCTGTGTGTCGTTTAAATAAGATGCCCTGCCCTGGAGTTCCTTTAAGATACTGTAAGGCACGGTTAACTGCTTGCAAATGAATATCTTTAGGGTTGTGCATGAACCGACTGATTACACCCACTGCATATACAATATCAGGTCTCGTGTGAGAGAGATAAATGAGTCTTCCTACTAGTCTTTGATACATCTCCTTATTGACAGTAGGTGCTTCTTCAGCTTCTCCAAGCTTATGATTGGGATCAATAGGTGTGGTTATTGGTTTGCATGCTAACTTCCCTATTTCTTTAAGGAGATCTGTGATGTACTTCTGTTGAGAAATAAAGATCTCTTGTTTGGAATGTGCCACTTCAATTCCAAGAAAGTACTTCAACCGTCCTAGATCCTTGATCTTGAATTCTTTGGCCAGAGACTGTTTCAGGCTTTGTTTCTCATGCTTATCATTTCCAGTCATAATGATGTCATTTACATATACCAAGAGCATTGTAACTCCCTCAGACGCTGAGCGCGTAATGAATAATGTATGATCTCCTTGGCTCTGCTTATATCCCTTCTCTTTCATTACTCTGGAAAAGCGACCAAACCATGCTCTTGAAGATTATTTAAGTCCGTACAAGGCATTTTTCAATTTGCACACTTTACCACTGGTTATACAGCTTTCGAATCCAGAAAGAACCTCAATATAGATCTCTTCTTCCAGTTCTCCGTGAAGAAAAATATTTTTCACATCAAATTGTTGTAAACCCCAGTCGTAGTTGGTAGCTAAAGAAAGCAAATACTCGAACCGTGTTCACCTTGGCAACCGGTGCAAATGTCTCCAAATAGTCCACACCATATGTCTGAGTGTACCCTTTCGCTACTAATCTTACCTTGTATCTCTCCAGTGACCCATTTGCTCGGTACTTAACAGTATAAACCCATTTGCATCCCACGGGTTTCTTTCCGGCAGGTAAATCAACTAACTCCCATGTTGCATTTTTTTTTCTAGGGCCTCCATTCCCACATTCGTAGCTTGTTTCCAATCTTTATTAGATAACGCCTTGGATACTGATGTAGGAGTCTTGATATTGTTCAAACCGGTAAGGAAACTCTTATGGGTTGGTGAAAACTTCTCAAAGAACACAACATGAGATAGTGGATACAAGGGATGCTTGGTGCATTCCCTGGTTCCCTTTCTAATGGCAATGGGTAGATCACTGTCAGGTTTAGAGGCTAAAAGATCACTGTTAGTTTCAAAGACTAATGAAATTTGTAAAGAGTGTTCAAAGCCTGTTACCTCATTCGCAAGACTTGGTTCAGATTCTTGAACTTGCGTCGGTTCAGGGACTGGAGCTTTCTAAATTGAGTACGTTTGTTCAGTCATCTAATCCATGGGTTCATCATTTTGGTTATCAATGGGTTCAAAGAGGGTAGGAGATTTAGGTTTGGTTTGTTGAAGGTAAAAAGGTTAAGAGGGTCAAAACGAACAAACAGACTCCGATTCTTGTCTTCCTTGATGACACTCTCCCCCTTAAGAGAAGGAGCGAAAAAATAGGGCACATGTTCACAAAAAGTGATATCGGCAGAGACAAAGAATTTCTTTGAAGGCGGATGATAACATTTATTTCCATTTTGAGTGGAAGAGTATCCTACAAAGACACATTTAAGAGCTCTGGGGCCCAACTTCTCCCTGTTAGGTTGGTGAATATGGACAAATGATACATACCCAAATATCTTAGGTATAAGATTATTAGAAATTTTGAGCTTAGGGTAAAATTGACAGAGCTTTTCCATAGGACTTTTGAAACCAAGGGTCTAGTATGATATGCGGTTAATAAGGTGTGTTGCAGTAAGGACAGTTTCCCCTCAACAAGACTTAGGCATATTATTCTGAAATAAAAAGGCTCGGGTTGTATCAAGCAGGTGGTCATTTTTTCTTTCTGCAACTCCATTTTGTTGTGGGGTGTGAACACAGGATGATTCATGAAGGATCCCCTCGTTTTGGAAGTAATTGGTCAAGGTTTGATTAAAATAGTCTCTTGCATTGTCAGATCGAAATCGTTTGATTTTTGCACCAAACTGTGTGTCATGTTATGGAAGGTGGGAAGAACAAAGCTCACATCGGATTTTTGTTTTAGTAAGAACATCCACGAGACTCTAGTACAGTCATCAATGAAAGACACAAACCATCATGCTCAAGAAACATTAGCTATTGGAGAAGGACCCCAAATATCACTATGAATGAGATCAAAAGGATCTGAACTTCTTTCATTACTAAGTGGAAAAGATATACGCTTGTGTTTAGCTAGTTCACACACGTCACAATGAAAATCTTCAACATCTAGATACTTAAACAAAAAAGGAAACATAATTTTAAGGGTTCTCAAAGAAAGATGACCAAGGCGGTGATGATGAAGTCATAGCTTTTCTTTATTGAAAAAATTGTACTCGGAGAAAAATGAAGTGTTACTCTTGAGGATGTACTGGTGTCTCAAGGTAATACAGCCCGTCCTGTTCCTTAGCACGTCCAATCATCGTCCCCAGGTCCTAGTCCTGAAACACACAGTAAGTAGGGAAGAAAGTTACATTACAACTCAGATCATGGGTCAATTTTTTAATAGAGATAAGATTAATAAATAGTTTAGGAACATGAAGAACATTTCTGAGTGTAAGGGTGGGGCTGATGTGAACATCACCTATACCAGCAATTGTGAATTGTGGTTAAGGATCCATCAACTGTAGCTATTTCTCGACTACTAGGACAGGGATTGTAAGTATGAAACATAGTGGGGGAATTGGTCATGTGATCAGTAGCACCGAAATCTATAACCCAAGAGTTAGCAAAAAACTTATCTGAGACTTTAAATCCAATAGAAATAGGAAATTTACCTGAATGTGCCAATGAACAGGTACCTGAGGGTTTGTCCAGTGTGCCAAGCAAAGATTTCAATCTTTCAATGTCGTCTTGGCTGAATCCTACTGGCATTGGGGAGTCTACAACTGTTTGTTCAGTAGACAGATGGGTGTGTCCACTGGTCTTCTGTTGTCTTCCTTTGTAGCCCCATTCTTTATTGAAAGTTGAAGGCTTGCCATAAAGTTTCCAACACTTCTCCCTGGTATGTCTAGCCTTCTGACAATAAGTACACCAAAGATTGCCCATATTGTCTCGATTTGAGACCTTTGATGATTCAGCTCGCAGAGTATTTGTCTTCTAATCATTTCCTCGATTGGCAACCATAGCTGAGCCTTCCATCTTCTAAGGTGTGAGCATGACACTTCTTCCGCCTTCTTCAGTCCGGATAACAGAGATAGTCTCATTCAGAGTTGACAATTCTTTACTGAGAGTCTGAACTCTCACTTGATCAAACTCTGTATTGAGTCCAGCCAAGAAGTCATAGACCCGATCCTTCTCAATGTAGTTTTTTAAAACTACAGCATCTGCAGGGCATTTAGTCTCAATACACCTATAATGGTCAGGTTCCTGCCAGAGATTCTTCAATACATTGGCATATTCTATGACTGTCATGTTGCCTTGTTTTGTTGTTCCAACTTTCACTTTGATCTCATACACTTGGGTTGCATCATGGGCCTTAGAGTATGTTTGATGAACGACATCTCAAATGTCTTTGGCGGCAGTCAGAAACATGCATGTATAATATTTGGCATCATTGAATTCTATAGCCACGCCATTATAGAAGCAACTTCGTTATCCCACGCTATAAACTTAGGATCTCCAAGTGTAGGTCTAGTGCCCAAAAGATGACTCAATTTTTCTTGGCCTTTTAAAAAAGTACGCACTAGCTGAGCCACTTCAAATAATTTTGTCCATCAAGTCTGTATGCTGCCTGAATGTTTGGTAGTTCTCCTTTCTCCGTTTTGTCAACTGCTTCTTCAGTCTGCACCATTCCAGAAGTAGCCAATATTTATTTATTTTTTAACTTTTTTAGGGCTTAAAGAAGAAGAAAGAAAGGGAGATGAGAGACGAGAGCAGAGAGAGATGAGAAATGACGAACCAGATGGATGTTGCAAGCTCTGAGCGACGAAGACGATGGTGCAACGACAGTAGTAACGCAACAGCAACAGCAACGGTGGAGATGAAGGTGGCGAAGGCAGTGACGAAGTTCAGCAAAGGAGCTGCGACGAAATCAATACGGAGAAGCTGCGACAGTGAACGACGAAATATACAATAGCGACGGAAGCAATGGAGTCAACGACGAGGAACGGTAGCGTGGGAAGATACACGAACCAGTCGCATGCACCAGAAAGTAATGGTGGCGATGTGTAGCGACGATGGTGAGATGGTGTGCAACAGCGTCATCGAAAATAGTGGGTTATGGCAAGATGATGCACACTGGTGATGAAGGCAGCGGTGGTCGATGAAGATGAAGTTTTGCAGCAATGAACAATAGCAGCGGTGAAAAAATTAGGCAGTGAAGATGATGAAAGTCGACACAGCAATGGCGACGAAACACAAAGATTTGGCGATGAAGGCCGGCACAAAAGATTGCCGTGATGAAGGCCGAAAAATTATTCCCAATTGTACGAGCTTAATGTTCTGATACCATGTTATTAAATAAAATAATAAAAAAACACAAAAATGTAATGTGGTTCGGCTCTATGGCCTACGTCCACGAGAGAAGAGAGGATAATTCTTCTTATTTGTGATGATACCTCAATGGAGGAACACCAAATAAATAGACTTACAGAGTTGTTCACTGTATAGTAACTCTTACAATTTCAGTATCTTTTAGATATGGTAACACCATAAAAGGCAACGCAATCCCCCATATTTCTCTTTTCTCCGCAACACTTTGTAATGGAATGTATGTGAATTGTAAGTGTTCTACTCAGTTAGAACCATCATTATTACTCTGCATTGGTGTGTTTCAAGATTGAAACAACCAAGTCCAGTGAATTTAGTTCACTTGACATCCAAGGTTGGAATCGAAAGAAGGTTTATTCTCCACCTCGACGTAAGATCTGTCGGTTCTTCCTTAGCCCGCAAAAGGAACATGGGTTTATGTTTTTATCCATTGGCAAAACCTTATGTGTTTGTATAAGCTTTACACTTGTTTCCCTTTTGATTTCTAATTCAATGTTTGATCAAGTTAAAGAGTCTCTGAAGGTGCATCTCACAATTGTTTTTCAAGAAGCATCATATAAGCTTTTCGAAAATGCACGTGAGCAATACTAAAACATTGAAAGGTAAAAGGATTGTAAGTGTACTTCTCTCAGCATTACGTGCTTAATTCTACGTATCTTTGTAATGCAATGTATAAGCTGAATTGTAAGTGTTCTACTCAGTTAGAACCATCATTATTACTCTGTATTAGTGTGTTTCACGCTTGAAACAACCAAGTCTAGTGAATTTAGTTCCCTTGACGTCCAAGGTTGCAATCGTAAGAAGTTTATCCTCCACCTTGAAGTAGGATCTATCGGTTCTTCCTTAGCCCGCAAAAAGAACATGGGTTTATGTTTCTATCCATTGGCAAAACCTTTTGTGTTTGTATAAGCTTTACACTTGTTTCCCCTTAGACTTGTTGCTGAGTAGTAGGCGATTTGTTCTCCTTCTCGATATCACCACTCTCCACTGGTTCAAAGCTCTTTTGATCAGGATTAGTCTCGTCGTAATGAACTAGAGAAGTTGGGCTTTGAGAGTTTAAGTTGGGTTCTCCACTAGCCTCACCCATTATCACCTCTTTGGCAATAAAATCTGTCATCGGACTTTGGGCCAAGTAAATGTGTCTCCTTCGTTGGGCTGAAAGTCATTTGTGGGATTTTGATAGTTCTTATCCATCATAGGCTGAATAGTTGGGCTCATGAACTTTATTTCCTTCTGCAATGATGTTGTGGGCCCAGAAGTCCAGCCTAAGTGAATTTTTCCCATTCCTGCCCATTCTCTTTCTCAACCGCCAACGTGGCTTTTTTGATGTATCTGGAAAATCCTCCAAATCCTTCCCTGTCAACGTCGCCACCTAAGTAAGAGATTTTCCATATTCCTTTCTATTGTTCCTGACATCATCATCAAAGCCCCTGACGTCAGCTTCCCCTCCGCCTCCCTCGCTAGAACTGCTTGGGAGCAAGCGCATGAGAGTTCTTCTCCTTAGATACCTCTTTCTCCTCCGAACTTCTCCCTGATGAAAGAGTATTTCCTTCATTAAACCTCAACCAACCTCCATATTGGTGTTTGGTTTCATGAGTCAATGAGTCTTCAAGCAGAAGCTTTTCACAAAATTTAACTGTATAGGTCAAGCTTCCACAGTAATAGCAGAAATCCGAGACTCTCATATTTGAAAGAAACCCATATAGGTTCACTTCTTTGAGCAACACGAACCTTCATCCCACGCCTAATTGGCTTTCTAACATCGAGACGAACATGAATGCGAAGTGAACGTCCCCAACAACACTGCCTTTGGTCTTTCGATATCTCTTCAAAAACCCCCAAGGCATTCCCGATCATGTGTGCAACTTCTTTGGTCATGTACGCAATGGGAAAATCATACACATGTATCCAGAATTTTGCCCATTTCATCTCAGTTTTAGCTGGTTTCTTCAAACAATCAACTTCTGCGAACACCACCAACACTTTGTCAAAGTGCCATGGTTATCTCTCTAGAACCCTTTTACTATCAACTAAATTGCTAAACTGAACAATGAACAATTTCTCCCCAACTTCCTTGGAGAAAATAGGTTTTGATGTTCTCTAAAGTTGATTCATTGTAGAACGAAAACCTTCCTTGCTCACTAGCTTTAGGGAAAATACTATAGTATACAAACATTTCCTGAAATCCTCTCCTAGTCTTTCATCCCGGGCACCCGCAATATCCCAAACTCGATCTTCTTCTTCTGTCATAGATAGCGAATTCCATAACCCCAATAACTCACCATCCATGACTTCTACTAGAGAAGAGGATTGCTCACATGTTGTGAGAAAACACTCTTAGGAAGAAACTTCCGAGTACTAATAATTTGAGTCTAATTTGTCTATGTTCATGTTATTACATCAGTTTTATTTCTAATGTTGCACTTGCGGGAAATCTCTTAACACAAAAGCCTCCTCCTCAAGGACCTCAACTCTGACTTCAAAACTATAGTTGACATAGAATCCCATCGATGCATATATCAATCTTCTATTAACAACACTCAGTGGTCAAATAATAAAAATAAACTTATTGGGTGTATAATACTTCCAAGAAATATTAAAATAGCCTATATTAGTTTGCTATAAGATTTTAAAATACAATTTTTTAAGTTTTTACTATTTATTTATATTATTTTATAAGGGTGTTTTTAGATGTACTCATCAAAAACATTCACTTTACCCATTTGTTATGTAGCATCATTAAAAATCAAGTTGGTGGGTGGAGAGAAATTTTGGTAGGTATAACTAGAGGCTGCCTTTTATAAATATAGTTATAAAACAATTAAGATTTTAATTTAAAAAGAAAAAAGAAAAAAAACTTTTTTTTTTTTACCTCAAAAAAAAAACTACTTACCAACAAAGAAACAATGTCCACGTGAAAATTGACATTTGTACAAACACAGGGTAGGTCTATTAAATATTAATACCAGGTATTGTATATGCATATTTCCATACATACCCACTTTCAATGGATTACAAGCACGTCGACGTCAATACAGTGAAGTGCCGACATATTTCGTCTTTCTTTTAAATGAGAAAATCTTAAAAATCTTCAAGAAAAACCAGCTTTTGTCATGAAAAATAGATATATCTAGGAATGGCAATATAGATCATTCGACCCACCCGGCCCAATCTTGCCGGACCTAAGAATAATCGGGCCGGACCTTATAAAATTTATGGCCAAGTCAGATCAGGCCGACATTACAAAACTTTGGCCCAAGTCTGACTCAATACATAAACGGATCGGGCCTTTGGACCGAGACTCGAATGGGCTTTTAGGCTAATTATACAAGTCGAATTTATTAAATATGACAAAATAAAATTTAAAATATTACAATATAAATTTTATGTTGATAATAAAATAATACATACAAATTATAAATTCAATAATATTATTTATTGATTCGTTAATAATAATAACTTGTACATATATAAAAAAAATTATTTAAAAAGAGATTCTAATTACTACAAAGTTACAACTTTTTTTAGAACACAATCATTCAACTTATCATTACAAATTAAATAAAAATTATAATAATTAAAAATAAAAATAAAAAGATTTATCATTTTGTATATCATTTTTTTTTGTCTTGCGTATAATTTACATCTTATTTCTTTCGTAACCAATCCTAATGTTATTATTTTATATATTGAACTATATAACATAATATTTATTTTGATTTCCTATTTCATTCTAATTTTTTTACAACTTTTATAATTTGTGTTCATTCTGTGACATCTATAGTTAATTGTGTATAATTAATTTATACTTTCATTACTTATCATATATTACATTATACAATATCATATTACAATTAATTACGTAAACTTTTATGAAAGATTATAACAAATTAATTACATTTTATAAGATAACAATTTTCAAATTAAACAAAAAAAAAACTTAATGAATATTATATATTCACATGCAATACACACATATCTATTAGTGTTTACATATATATAATTAAATTAAGAATTGGGTCTTTGGGTCGAACCTTTTGACTAGACCTTCGAGCCAGGCCAAGTCTTGATATGTAAACCCAAACGATCTTTGAGCTAGGCCAGGCCTTGATATGTGAACCCAAACCTACCTAATAAATTTTGGGACCGAGCTAGGCCGGATCATATAATAATTGAGCTCAAATTTGGGTCGGGTCATTTAGATCGGACAAGGGCGGGCCCATGAGCCCTGGACCAAATTGTCACCCTTAGATATATCTTGCCATTATAGCAAGCAATCACATTTAATTCCACATCTACACGTGGAACTAAATGGTCGATAATATTGAAAATCAATAAGAATGTGTTCATCTTCCTCTCTTTCTTCAACTTTGTGCAAGAAAACGCCAACGATGTGTTGGCCTGATGGCAAATAGTAAGCGACAAGGTTATAATAGGTCGAAAGTTCAATTTGTGGCTGAAGCAAATTAACAAACACCCTACGAGACGTGGGATCATCCTATCAGATGGTCAAATTTCTCGAGTTGTGGGCTGGTGACAGTGTTTTCAAGGCTACTAGGGAGAAAACGCCTAGGTTCTGTGCTAGGCAGGCAGTGAAGGTTTGTACAAATATTTAAAAAGTTTAGGGGGTCTCTCTAATTTGAAAATAAAAAAGCTTTAAAAACATAAACGTCACTTTCTACAGTAAACCCTCAAACTTTTTTCTCTCTAAGCCCATCCTTCCTATTTGCTCCGACCAAGAAATGTCGTCGAAATCTCTGGCGACCATCGGCGACCCTTCGACAATAGATATTTGAGCTTTGTACTTTTAAATCTTTTGGATAATGTGTATTGTGGCATGAATTAATGTTTTGTGGACATGAATTTAATTAACATGAAGTGTTTTTTATCATTTTATGAAAATTAAACATTTATTATAAAATACAGTTAGATATATATAATTTTGTATATGGACAGTCTTGGGACATGTAAATAATTAATTAATTATCTAAGGACCTATAAATAAATATTTTTTTTTATCGCCTAGGCCACGTCTAGGCTTCACCTAGGCTACGCCTCGCCTAGACAGAACAAATCGCCTAGATAACGCCTTGGCGCTTTGAAAATATTGGTTGTTGACTATCCTCTAGCTTGGGCGTTACCATCGGTGTCCCACCCAAATTGGTGTGGGATTAGTGGGTTCAACAAACCAGCCGATACCCCATGGGTTGGACATGGTGTCCCTAGTGTAAAGCAAGTTAAACATTGTTTCTACTAAAAAAAATAAAAAATAATAATAATAATAATAATAAATAAATAAATAAACCCGCAAGAAAACTAAGATACAAAAGAGAAGTAATTGCAACATTTTAGGCTTCATTCAGGACTTTAGCATAAAAAAAACAATGACTTTAGCCCATGGCTATGTTAGATTTGCATTTTCTAAACGGCTTTAATCGAGAGTTGATATGGAATAGCCCATATATTATGCAAGCCCAAGAAAAAACAAGGTTCTGAGATTGAATAGGCATTTTTAAATGGTCCGGAGCATATCCGAGATTGGAGTAGAAGAATTGACAATTGTATGCTATTAGCACTTCAAACAATGATTATGTTCTCAACCACTTTTCGAATTTTGAAATCACGCAAATAGTAAGTGATGCATTTAGGCAACAAGAAATTGAATTTTGTAGCCCAAATCAACAAACAATAACGATCATCCATGAAAATAGTTTGACCTTCATCATGAATATTTAGCTCACTCTTTGCATAATCATTCAGAAACCAAATTAAATGCTATTGCTTCATCATGTAAATACAATTCTATCTATCCAAAAAGTCTTCCATATGAAAAATGCATTTAGTTGACCGAATTCAAAAACAGTTTTTAAAAAATATACTTAGAAAATAATTAGTTTTCATAAAACAATCATTTAGTTGATAGAATTCAAAAACAGTTGTTAAAGATTAGGGATTTAAGCCAACCTGACTTACCCGACCAACTGAACCGAATCAAATCAAATACAATCCGATAGATTGAGTTGGATTAAAAATCTCAACCCAACCGAACCGAACCTAATATTAACCCTTAAATTCATTATCCTCTAAAGCCACCAAATTACAAAACTAACGAAACCCCCAAAGTTTTAAACCCAAATCACCACCTTTTTAGCTTTACATAAAATTTATCAACCATTCTACTACTACTTTGATCCTCTTTTTCTTCTTCTTCTTTGTTTGTATTTCTTCTTCTTTTTAAAATTTTCTTTTATTTTTTTTATTTTTTTCTTCTAAAGTTCAAGCCATAATATATATATATATATAAATCAAGTCTTTTCAACCCGAATGACCAAACCAATCTAACTCAATCTAACCAAAACCAAACTAGTTCGGGTTGGGTTGGGTTGTGATGTTGGTTTGGTTTGAGTTGAGTTTCATTTTTTTCCATCCTAAACTAGTTTGGATTAAGTTGAGTTTTCGCTCGAACCCAGCCCAACTCAACTTAACCAGTTTCACCCCTATTAAAGATTATACATAGAAAACAATTTGTTTTCATAAACCAATAAATAAGAATTATTTTTCAAATTTCTTACCCTTTTCCTCTGTGAGGACATCTTGAAGTTTCTCTTGACTACCTGCTCACCAATAACCAAGTTGACCAAGGCAGTATCTTAATCTACACATATGATATGACCTTTCTCAAATATAACCAGAATTGTCTAAAGCCAAGCTATTTGAAGAAGCTGGACCTTCATGATTAGGTTTCATAAGTTGTAACAACGTGTAATTGAAAATTTATATGTCGCAAATCAATGGCAAACCGAGACCCATCATTTTGATCGGCATCAATAGCAAACAAGCTCCATGACTCACCAATTGGTCATCTATTACTGGGAAAGATAAATAACAAAACATATCCAAGACCACATTTATTAGAGAGATATTGACAAACACTTGGCGCGCACCATTTTTTGGTCATCAGTTGTAGCAGATATCCTTCAGCTTTTCCGCAGCCGATTGATCCACAGAATACTACAAAAAACGAAAATGAGCCCAAAACGAGTTAGTTACATGAAGAAAACGGTAGATTCATTTATGGGTAGATTCATTTATGGGTAGATATAAAGAAAGTTAGATTAAGGTGAAGAAGAAACCTTGTTGAGAACCCAAGTGGAGTGCACATAAGCCCTCTTGAAGAGCTCGTCGAGGGCTTTAGCGTCGTTGGTGTCGACTTCTCTGTAGTTGACGAAGTTCTCTCTGGCGTATTTCGAGTAGTATGGTCTAGTGTCCTCTGGCAAAAGCCTTACTAGCCTTAACACTGCACCGTACGCGCTCAATCCTCGCTTCATTTCTTTACCCTGTTCTTCGATGCTACTCGCTTCTTGATTATTGTGCGATCTTGCGCACTAATTCCTGAATTTCGGTGCACCAAACCAGCACCCTTGTTGCCAGCAACTTGACGACGGCCGTGTCTGGAAAGACGCTTTTAGAACAGTAATTTGAGTTTAAAAAAAAAAAGCTATTTAAAATCTGTTTTTATAAAATATATTAAAAATGTTTTTTTAAATGGGAGGATATGTATATATAGTGAAAATGACAGTTCGTACTCTAAAAAGGACACCAGCAGTCAAACACAATATCAAAAACGCAAAACCACCTCTGAGATGCTTTTCCAAAATGCTAATACTTGTATTTCTCCAACGAAAACACACAACATGTCAAACGACTTTTTACCTACTTTTGCGATTTTTCACAGTAAACGCGGTTGTTACAGCACTCCTAGAATTGGGTTATTGCTAACACGGTTTGTTACTAGTTTGTGGTTTTAATTATGGAGGCTACTTACTTAAGTTATTATTATTATTATTATCTAATTTGAACTCTTGGACGAAGGACTCTTTAGAGAGGACACGTGAGAATGTAGAGCTATAGAATTTCAAGACAAACCATGAAGTAATCATCCTTCTTTTTTTAATAACTCGAGGTATCTAGCCAATGCGCCATGACCAATTTTCAGGAAGAAGCTTCAATAAAGAAAGAGAGTAATGTTCTCTTAATAAATGTGTAGGATACATAGTTCACGACACAAAAAATGTGTAAAATAATAATCCATTACACGTAGCATAACTCCTTTTTAAGGTAGAATCAAATCTTCAACTGAATGGATTTTTTTTTTTCTTAAATTGCCTATGCAATAGCCATGGGCATATTTGACCCCCAAAAAAGCACATAAATTAGGAACCCACTTATACCTATATGAATCCAAATAGAGCAAATGGACCTTTGACAATGTGTAGGCTACTTTGTATACTATAACAATATCAATATCTCCTTCTTCTTCCCTTTCGTCTTCTTCAGTTCCAGTGACCATCGCCCACTATTCCCTATTTTTCTTCCCAATCCAACAACATCTCTACATGATTCAAGGGTTTTTGGTGAGAAGCGGCAAGGGTTTTGGTTAAAGCTTGCCTTCGTCGACACACCGCAATAACTTCTCCCGGTCTCGCCATCAGATTCCGATTTTGGTGTAGGAGATCCGTTGTATGTAGCCACTGATCCAGCCAAGAAAAGCGAAGAAGGTGAAACTTCGCCTCTACCGCTTAGGTTCTCCAAGCGACAGAGGCGAGGACGTAGGATAGTTATTGTCACACCCCGCAGGATGTGATGAGTACTCTACCCCTCAACCACACAGGTCTATTGGGAGCACTCCAGCCGTTACATACCACAGAATATTGGCACACCCCAGTACACAGCACACCGCAGCATCTAGTACCCCCGAGATCATTTGTCCATACTATTCACCCATGAATAGTACAGGGTCTCCCCCAGATTCGAACTCACAACCTCATAGTGAATAGTGCACAGTGAACAGTGAATAAGGCATAGTAAACAATGAATAGTACATAATTACAGTGAATAGTGAATAGTGTGCGGTGAATGTGAATAGTGAACATTGATCAGTTACTGTGCATAGCGATGTGACCAGTGATGTGAACCCAATGAAACCTCGGTTTGAGTTTATAGAATCGTGAAGAACTGCATTCCGGACGTTAGAACATGGTATGTAGATATGCTTTGATAGTTTTAGTAATTAAGTATATGGTGTCGTGAAAATATGATTCGGAAATCTATTTTCACTGTTCTTTCGTGTGGAAATATCTAAATTGACCACAGAAACGAGATAGTAGTTTCTTCAACTGCTTATGAGTCCTAAATGGATTTATTATTCGTGATTTGAAGTGAGTTGAGAAATAAAAGATGTAAATAAATATGAATACAAGAAATTGAATTATGGAGTGATTATGACAGGTTAAATTCGTTGGATTTAACTTGGAGCTGGACTCGAAAGCGACGATGATTGGGTTTAAGTTGAACGTGTCGTACTGTGAGTATAGTTTCCTTGATTTGGTTCTTGTATGGCATTGTACGCGTATAAAATGTTTGATTGTATGCATGTTATATCTATATATATAATGCATTGAGTTTTATGGATCATGTAAACTGTTTTTAGCAATTGGAGTTTGTAATGATGAGGCTTTGCGATTCCTCATCGTCATTTCGTTAGGAATTAGACCCGGATGAGGTTTTGCGAGTCCTCATTATCAGTAGGTCTGTCCTAACAAGGATTGCGATCCTTGAAATGACTGGAAATTGGGTAATAAGAAGCTGTGTCTACCTTGTACGGCCATACAAGGGATAGACCCGCTCTCTTGCCTTGCGGAGGAGGGAGATTGTGCATTGTGTTATTGAAAATCATGCAAAGTTATGTTGTTGACATGTACAATATATTCGTTGAATGATGCATGTGTTGAATAAGTGTTTGAAATGATTTTAAATGTCATATTTCTATAAATGTATATAATTGTCATCTCAAGAACTATATTCACTGAGCTGTTGATTACTCACCTCATTTCCTCCAATATGTCAGGTATTGAGTCAAAGGGAAAAGGAAAATAGCTGAGTACTCTAATGTGTAACTTGTAAGCATCCATATAAGATAATCCCATATGTAGTATACACACGTATATTTAGCTCCTACGTATAAAATACATGTATTATACGTCTCGCTATACATGTATTTTAACGAATGTATTTAATTAAAATTACGGGGTGTTACAATCTCCCCAACTTAAAGAATTTCGTCCTCGAAATTTAGAATCAAGGACTATTCCTCAAGTGATACTCAATCCCAGAAAACGGCTCCCGCATTTTATATGTCCGCTCCCACAAGGATCTCTAATGGTCCAACAGATTGCGGTGCACGCTGTTCTTTTATCCCACATTTCATTTGGCCTTTATGTGGTAAGACCCTTAGCAAAACGGAGTCAGCCACAATAAATTTCAAGGCCTTAGTACCCCAGTGAACAGTATTTTATTTTATGTTTTTTTTTTTTCTTCATTTTCTTCTTCTTCTAAATCCACATGTTAATTAATCAAGTTACATTCCATTCATTCCACAAATTAAATTCTCACCTGATAAATATTTATGATCATCTCCTTTCATCATCCCAAGCATTATATAATATTACCACACAACCCATCTAGGTGATATTACAAATATATAGTGTGTGATAATTATACATATCAAAATAACAAAAGTTATTTCCTCCAAACATACATACACATACCAGACGAAGGCTCACGTGATTATCACTCACGGATGTGCCTTTTCCCTTCGACTCAATACCTGAAATATTGGAGGAAATGGGGTGAGCAAACAACAGCTCAGTGAATATAGTTCTTGAGATGACAATTATATACATTTAGAGAAATATGACATTTAAAATCAGTTCAAACACTTATTCAACACATGCATCATTCAACGAATATATTGTACATGTCAACAACATAAATTGCATGAGTTTTCAATAACATAATGCACAATCTCCCTCCTCCGCAAGGCAAGAGAGCGAGTCTAACCCTTGTATGGCTGTACAAGGTAGACACAGCCTCTTATAACCCAATTCACAGTCATTTCAAGGATCGCAACCCTTGTTAGGACAGACCTACTGACAATAAAGATATTACGATGTATATCGCGTAACAACAAGCGGAATCAAAATCGAACTATTCTATGTCGAGTTGTACTCGAAACAAAGCTTTTTTAAAATTTCAAAAATGCTAATTTGAAAGCCTAAACGATGAAATTTGCCCAAAAACGTACGTTAATCACAATAATAGTTGTGTGTATTAATTGATCGTCACGCTGTTTTTCTTCAAGAACAAGGGTCATTTCATCAAAATTCTTTGCACGATCTTTTTCCAAAATTTCATGCAAGTCCGTCTTTTTCTACTACACCGTTTCTTACACTTCTATCAAATTAAGGTAATTTTTGGGTATGCGTATGCTAAAAGAAAAACTCTTATATCAATTGTGATTGAGCCATTGGCTCAATGGGTACTCAAGTTGCGAAATCTAACCTTATGAGGAAGAGGTTGCGAGTTCGAACTTGGGGGAGGCCCTATATTATTCATGGGAGTGTGAATAATATGGATAAATGATCTCGGTGACCGGCGTCCTAGATGGGACAATATTATGTGGTACTATGGCTAGGCGTTCGCCCCGAGGGGGTGCGCCCGCACCTGGGTAAGGGGCACGCTGTGCAACCCAGGGTGTGACATAGGTGCCCGTACATTGTATTTAGTATAAATAACTTTAAGGATTATATTCTTGAATCAACTAAAGTTGAATCATTCAATGAACTAAATGCCCAAAATATAGCTCATCCATTTCTATCAGTTCGAATAAATAATAACTACAATAATGTTTGTAACATAACAAAAAAAAATTGTAAATAAGCTCATATTGTATGATCGACACTAAGTACAGACTCTTCTTCGACGTGGTTGGCGCTCGAACAGTTGTAATTCTAGTTGATCTTGAATTGGTTGGGAAGGACCTTTGTGAATAAGCTGTGAAGGATCTTGGAACACCTGTGGCTCATAACCGTGACTATCATGTAAAGGTGAGGAAGGTAATGACTCCTCAGCTTGTCGCACATGACTCTCATGTAAAGGGGAGGAAGGCAATGACTCATCGGTCAAAACATCAATCTCATGTCGTGCACGTCCTTGTCCCCGTTCCCGTCCCCATCCTCATCCTCGTCCTCGTCGTGGACGTGCACGTCCATGGCCACAACCTTGATCATTAATAGATGAGACTACTATATCATCAAAATTGATGCTCGCGTCTGTTGGAGTAGAAGGTTCTGGATCCATATGATGTATTACTTCGTGCAATCGACGATCTAGATGCATAGCTTCCATGAAGGACATGCACATGGATCGAACAAATGGGTCCCCAGTAGCACCCACATGGTGGTAAACTTGCTCCACTCCAGTTGCCTAGAAACATAATTTCACCATAGTCAATCATTAAGCACATTTAAAAATAAAATTGAAGTACAAGTAATGATTGACTAACTTACAAGATAATTAAAAAGTACACCCCGCCAACTAATAGATCATCTAGTAATAGAGCAATACCACCGCATATACTCGGCATCATAGTAATCAGCAACCGTTTTGATCCTAGGACCAACAACAAGAAGCTCATGTCGACTACCCCAAACCTCTAGGTACCTCCGATGGTATGTAGCCCAATTCGTTGATGAATTGTTTCGCAAAGTAGTCTCATGAAGGGAGCTCTCAGTGTCACAATTGCTCGGGATTGACTATTTCATACCGAATTACCAAAGGACTCTATCAGGAAAGTACCATTCTACAATGTGAAAGCAGATGAGTGGCACCTTACTCCGCCAAACATAGTGATCTCGTCGATAATGCAATGACATATGGTCCGGTTCATCATCAACCTTGTATGGTTCCCAAATTACTTGGCATAGTGAACAAAAAAATTATTTAGAAGAGGTGCAAAATTTTACTTATGTAAATTATATTACATATACTACCTGCTCTGCAAGCAAGCTGGATGTCAAGTGTCTCACGATAATGAGGAACCACATGGGTCGAAACTTTCGTCACTGCAAACGTATCTCTCCAGCTAAACACGCATCAATTAATTAATATTTGTAAAACATAAATATTTATTAAAAAACATAACATGAAAAGTATATATTCAACAAAAAGTAGATATTACCTTGTCTTAAGAGGTCCTGTTGGTAGTATTACTTGGTCAATGGATACAATATCATTAAAATTAAAATGGAGACGCTGAAGTGGTGCAATATATGGAAATCTATCTCATGCCCACAACTGCAACAATATCAATGGTCTTGAAATCTAGTGTAGATCCCCATGCGCTGCGTGACACAACTCTCGATATAACCAGGCCAAACAAACACTACCCCAATTATACTTTCCAGTTGCCTTAAAGTCCACTAACAGTGGTAGGGACATCAAATGGACCAAATTGTTTGATTTATCTGATAATAGACATCATCCTATCAACTGCAGAATATGTGTCCGAGCATATCGTTGGACCGCAGCCTCGTCAAAGTTTGGAAGTGGATAAAAAATCATTGTTGAGGGTCATCTGGATCATGTTGAACCAACTCATCATTAGTAGGACCTGGTCGAGGAACCATCTGTGCCAACACACACATTTTCAACTTCGCACATTCCATATGTCGTCATGCAGGTCTGAAGCCCAACAACTCTTCACACAAATCATACCAATTATGTTGAGTCGACCCCGTCACTGGTAGACCATCAACTAGAAGCCCTAATTGGATCTCTACATCTTGTAGTGTAACGATGCACTCCCCATGCGGCAAGTGGAAAGTATGAGTCTCTGGCCTCCACCTCTCAACTAAGGCAGTAATCAGTTGTCAATCAAGGGTAATAAACTTCACTCGAGCGACCCCATAGAAACCTGTTTCTTGTAAAGGTTGAATGAGCATGCTATGGATGGGCATTTGGTGATGTAAGGATGCATCGCGACGCCTAACACGCATATGATGCCCATGTTGTTCAAGATCCCAATGGATATGCAATCAAGGTTAAGGCAAAAAACTAAAATAACATTTATTAAACATATAAACCAAAATACATTGTAAGTATAGACATACCGGCTCATCCCAAGCAATGGATGATCTATGTCTATCTTGCATATACAAGACTAAAGGATTAGAAGGACCTGGATCCACACTAGCAGCAATGACATAATAATCATAGTATTAGTAAAGTATTGAATACACATATGCAACTATTGGATCTGAATATTCAAGAGGACAATGGTGTAATTCCTTCAAACTTAAATGTTACAAGTGAAAATCTGTAGTATATACGCATAGATGGGATAGAAAGATCGGAATGATGAAACTAGATGGAGAAGGGTCGGATGGACCGGGATCCACACCACCTACAATAAGAAAAATCAATATTGTAAGCCTCTGGAGTAGCATATCTACTTTACAATCTTTGATATTCAATATTAATAATCAAAAATTCACATTGCATACTCATATCTGGATATGAAGGATCAAAACTCCAATTATCGGATATATGAAAATTAGACGGACCAGGATCCATATTTGTTGTAATCAACAAACAAATGAATACACCTGAGAGTTACTCAACATGAAGCTTTTTTTATACGTAATAACTAGTACTCATTCTCTTCATAATAAATGTTATAGTTACAAGAATGACAATATATGGCCATAAAGAATGCAAACTACATTATAACATATATTCAAGCCAAAGAAGCCATTAGAAATCCATAATATAATACATACCCAAAAAAGAGAATGTTTGTAACATTATAATGCATACCCAAATATGGTCATATGTTGACAATACTATAATACATGCCCACAAGGAAAAACAAAAATAAAATAAAATAAAATAAAATAGTAGATTGGCTTGTCAACAATCATCACATGTTATGGGTTTAAGGAAGACTGTCCTCCTCGCAAGGTTGGGCATTTTCTCTTATTGTGTCCACGTTGATGACAATGTCCACAATAAAGCTTCTTGTTTGGTTCTCACCAATCCATCTCATTTCTAATACGTTTCGAAACTGGTCGTCCTTTCATACGTTTCATAAGACCAGGTAGTTGTAGTAGAAAAAGATATCTCACTGATGACCAATAATCTTTGTGTGGGATGGCTCTAAAGGGTGTGGAGTAGCATAATATAAAAGAATCCCAACGATAGTACTCCTTCACAAAGCTCCAATGATTAATTCTGGCAAAGGCACACACAACAATGACATGTGAGCAGGGAATGCCAAAACTTCGCCATTTCTGACAACTGCAAATCGTATAAGATCGGCTCACAACTTGCTTATGGTTGTCCATATCCATATGAAACCCACTACAACCAGTCATCACCTCAAACTCTCCTCGTACCCTTGTCAATAAGTGTTCCTTGATGACCCTTTGACTTTTGTTGTCATTGTTGAAGCAATTTCATTGCATAGGGAGTATACTCTTCACCATTTTTCACAGCTTCCTCATACTTTTTTTTGCCTTGTTTCAAAATACTTAATACATCGATAAAAAGTAATTTGAACCAAAACACATATTGGCAACATCCTAGCACCTTTGATTACATCATTGAAACACTCTGCAATTGAAGTAAACAAAACAAGATATTTATTATTTTATATCTAAGCAAGTAATACATAGAGGTCAAAATAGCATATAAATTTCATACCTACGAGGTTTGTAATCATCCAACCATATTGATAGCCCTCATCATATGCCTGCGTCTATTTCTTCTTATAAATCTTAGAAAGTCATCTATGAGCTTCAGGATTCAACATTTTAATATAATCTAGATATGCGACCTACTTGTGTGGTTGGTGTTGTTCGCTTACTAGTTTTGCTAAGTTTTTTAAGTCTTTGTTCTTGAACTTTTCATTCAGATTGCTACTCACATGACGTATACAAAACTTATGGTGCCCAAGAGGCTCGCACCAACCGCTGGAAGGCTCATCCATTGCACTAGTTATTCCCTTGTGTCAATCTGATATCACACAAATGCCTCTTCTATCAGTTACACGGCTTCATAAATTTTTCATAAACCAACCCCATGAATCTGCTGATTCATTTGCAACAACAGAAAATGCAAGTGGGTAAATATGTTTGTTACTATCAACTAATGTTGCGATCAGGAGTTTAGCTTGATACTTTTCATACAAATGGGTGCCATCAATTTGAATAATGGGTCTACAATATTTGAAACCTTCAATGCAAGGTCCAAATGTCCAAAAAAACCGCTTGAACTCCCGGTTAATCTTAGTCCTAGTGAACTCTCCTCCAATTCTATTCGTATCCCCGGATTCGTTTCTAAAAGCACATCTTTCCACTTGCAAAACATCTGATATGATGTTTCCCAACCACCAAAAATCTTCACGAAATCTTTTCTCTTAGTTTGTCATACCCTTTTGTAGTGAACGTCATACCTAAACTTATCTTTCACCGTTTGGTGCAAACCTCTACACATATCCAGTTAGAATCGAGTTGGGAATGATCTTGTGATAACCTTCGTAAACACATGTGTGAGCTGCATGGTACTTAGTAACCCCAAAAGGACCATGCGACTTACATTTTGCATGCACGCAACATCCATTTGCAATCATCGCTAGCTTGCTTGCAATGCAAAGCCCAAGATTTCTTATTAAAGTCAATAACTACAAAATCTTGATGGTGCTCAATACAATATCATTTCACTGTGTTTTGTAAGTCAACTTTACTGTTAAACCTCATTCCTTTATACAACTCACCAGTGTATCTTCGACAGACACCACTTTGCTACAAATGTTCATCAACTATTACGTTAATTGCATCAAAATCTATATCATACTACATTGTAGTTGGCATTTTATACTCTGGCAGGGTTTTTGCCCCTTGTCCTGGTTCTGTAAAAGGTGCATCTTCATCAATTATTTCATTAAATAAACCAATTGGATCATATGAAGGATCGTGTGCATCCAATGCTAGGTCACATCCAAGGGCATCATCCACTTCGTTATCTTCTTCGTCACTATGTTCTTTGGTATCATTGTCATTTGCAGGATCAAATGGTTGAGATTGTGTGACCACTTCGGGCAAAGTGTCACCACGAACCAATTCATCCCCTGCATCACCATCTCTTAGTCTATCATCCATCGACTCATCTTCATTGTGACATAATGATTCAATGCGACTAATCTGCAAGTTTAGATGTGCACTAGGATCTTGATCTGCAGTAATATGCTCAACAACCAAGCAGATCTCTATAGTATTTGGAGGTGAAAATTGAGACACAACTTGCCACATGAATTGTATGGTCCGATCATCCAAAATGGGTAAGGGCTTAAAGAAACATGTTCCACTTCCTAAGAAATTGGGTGATATCAAGCATTTTTTTCAGTGTCGACACACAGTCAGAGGATATTGACACGAGGCCAGAGAAAGTCGAGACCCCTCAATAGGGTCAAGAAGGCAAGCACAACGACAAGAGTTATAAGTGGCCCGAATGGGGACCATGTGAACCAATTACCATAGTCACTTTTATTAGAGGAAGGAAAACTCTCACTTATTTGGAAGGGGAGATAATCAAACTCTTGACTTTGAGTAAAAGGGTTCGAATGTACCGTTGGAGCTAGCCAACATTTAGAGATATCAAGCCTCTTAGGAAGGCACTAATCGCAGCAAATCTCAATACTTCCTTTCATTGGGACCTCTGCAACAAGTTGTTTACACTTGAATGTCATACCGTTACACATATTTGACAATTCCTCTCAGTTTCCTCTAAGTAGTAGTGGAACCATGCTCTTAATTCATTGGGTTGTATTCATGAGCTTACCAACCATAATGGTAACTAGCTAGCTTAATTTTACCCTAAGAATAAGCATGCACCTTAGACAAAACTTAATTAAATATCTGTTGGAAAATGGGTAAATAAAACATGATTTTTCACCATTTTCAGCTAAATATTAAAGTGGGACCCACAAGTAATTTTGGATAGGTCCAAGTTGATTATTAATCTTTGATATGTGAAGATTAAGAATGTCACGACGCCCCTGACGTAGGCTGAAGTCATGACCGGCACAATGTACTATACACTGTACATAACCATATACAGTATATAATACACTGTCAGCCTCAACGAATATTCACAAAAATTCGCAAAAATTTTTAAAAATTTTGATAGCACCCCCCCATAAAATGGACAATTCACATTTTTTTCCTGATATATCACAAATCAAATCCAAGATAGATATATATAATCATTCCATTCATTCTATTCATTCTATTCATTCCATTCATTCACACATCAAATTCTCACCTGATAAATATACATGATCATCTCATTTTATCATCACAAGCATTTTATAACCTTACCACACAACCCATCTAGGTGATATTATATATATAGTATGTGATAATGATACATATCAAAATAACAAAAATATAACTCATTTCCTCCAAGCATACATACATATACCAGATGAGCAATCACGTGATTATCACTCACAGATTTTCTTTTTCCCTTCGACTCGGTACCTGAAATATTGGAGGAAATGGAGTGAGCAATCAACAAGCTCAGTGAGTATAGCTCTTGACATGACCATCACATGCATTTAGGGAAACATGGTATATCAAATCGTTTAAATTAAAATATTTCAAAAGCCCATATGCAACATTCAGCAAAATAATATACATGCACACAATATATAGTTTATGCTCATTCAATAAATCAGTGCACAGTTTCATCAAAAAAACTTACCATCTCCCTCCTTCAAGGCAAGAGAGCGGGTCTAACCCTTATATGGTCGTTACAAGGTAGCCACAACCTCTCATTACCCAATTCACAGTCATTTCAAGGATCTCCAATCCTTGTTAGGACAGGCCTACTGACAATGAGGTTACGCATAACACTCATCCGGGTATAATTCCTAACGAAATGACACCAACTTGCATTTGCAAGTCTCACATGCTCCAATGCTAAAAAGAATTCATTTATGAATGCAAATTAAAACACAATGCAACATTATATGCATAGCATATTTACATTCAAACATTTCATATATTTAAAATGTCATACAAGAATCAAATCAAGAAAAATATACTCACAGTACAACACTTTCCAACTTAAACCCAATCATCGTCGCTTTCGAGTTCAGCTTCAATTTATATCCATAAATCCAACTAACTCAACCTGTCACAACCACTCCATAATTCAATTTCATTTATTCATATCTATTTACATATTTAATCTCTCAACTCACTTCAAATCACCCATAATAAAGATTAACCTTAAAAATATTATACACATTCTGTGACTTTAAATTCCAACTCACTTTATGACTCATAAGCAGTTGAAAAAACTACTATCTCGTTTCTATGGTCAATCTAGATATTTTTCACAAGAAAGAACAGTGAAAATAGATTTCCCATTTCATATTTTCACTAATTCTCAGTTTATTTTTCTACTGGAACACATATCACTTTTATTAAAAATCTGGAACATTCCTAAAATTATTCTGTCAACATCAACACGTGTAAAATCACTCATTCTATCATTCTACTACCTTCAACAGGTATTTTATTGAGGTTTTACACGTTCGCGAAGGCATCCAAAGTCAATTTTACTCATAAAAATCATATCTTTAGCTACTAAAAATATCAAATCATATCCAAAAATCACGATCTTAGTATCGAAACGTCCGGAATTCAGTTTTCTACGATTCTATGATCTCAAACCGGAGTTTCACTGGATTTCAATTCCATTTTATTCACTATAAATAATTATAGTACTGTTCACATCATCACTATTCGTTGAAAACATGTAAATTTTTACTAAAATTGTCAAACGGTCTCCAAAAATCATGAACTTAGCATCGATGGACTCGCAACAGTTCATTCTACCATTCTATAGCCTTAAACTGGAGTTTCATCGGGTTTTAAATGATTCAAATGGTCTCCAATCTAAACTCTAAATTCCAACAAACTTCCAACGGCTATAAAAATTCTAAATGAACACATAAATTCAATCTAACCATATATTTAAGGTTCCTACAGCCTAGGAAGTGTTTTCCAACCTTCCTAGCGAATTTTCATTCACGTTGGGTCAAAACTCCAATTTTTGAAAACGCCGTAAAACGGCTCCCACAACAAAAATTACTCTGAAAGAAATGTTACATCTATCTTAGATATCAATTTTACGAAGAAATAGAGTGAAAAATAATTACCGTGGGTCTCAATTCGGCCAAAATCTCGCGTTCCCCTTTTTTCCTCTTCTTTCTCTTCGTCGTCGCTCTCTCTGTTTCTTCTTCTTCTTTTATTTTTTCTTTTTCACGTTTGAGAGAGAGATGAAGGAAATGAGATAAATGAGAAATTCACGTTTGAGAGAGAGATGAGGAAATGTGATAAGAGAATGAGAAATATATAATATTTATATCATCTTATACCTTATACTAATATCAAGGTATATTATCTTATACAAATATCATTTCAAGGTCATTTAATCATCTTATACTCTAATGATAATATGACATTTAATAATACAATCTACTTAATTTAGGTATGTTTATACACATATACGTTTAACTCCTATGTACGTATATACGTACGTATACGTATTCCTTAACGTAGGCGTATAAGTAAAACTACGGGGTGTTACAAAGAATATATAAGTATTTAGCTATACTCATTTATATATCAATGAGAAATTGAGTCTAAAGTAGCATACTTGATATGTGTAAAGTGGTGAAATTTAGAAACAATCTTTTAGTCTCACATGGGAAAGATAGAATTCTAATCATTTACTTATAAGTGTAGCTAGAATACTACACTTAAATTTCAGCTAACACACACACAAAAGGATGGCTCAGGGGTGATGCTTTGCATCACTCCACGCACGCGACACTCACGCGCCCATGTGCGAGGGCGAAAGGGCGATTGGACGACTTAGGGCGCATTGAGTGCACAACACTTTGCACTTCGCATCATCACGAGGAGCTGGTGAGCTTTTTCGTTTTTAAAAATCGAGGCAGATTGAATCTGGGGCGTCCAGATTCGATGAATGTAGTTATCTGTCTAGGTGTGATGTACGAAGATCCAACGGTGTGCGATCTGGTGCGTCAATCAAATTCGTCAGACCGTGTCTAGAGGCGATCAGACAAGATCTAACGATGCAGAAACAGGCACCACGTACAGCCACAATTTGCCTATAAAAAAAGTCTTTCATAACTCGGAAAATGATCCTAGAAAATTCCAAAATCTTTGAATTTTCTTATTTTCTCTCTTCTTTGCTTTTAGCATTCTTTTGTGAGTGAGTACAACCAATTTTTTGTTCGATTATTCTTGCGATGTTGTCACAAGAAGGAGATTGTCGTATCCTAGGAGACAAGTGTCATACACCGTGAGTACTTAAGCGGAACATAATTTTTTTAAGAAGATAGAGTTACACTCTAGCCTCAATCTACATCGTTACTCTGTTGGAATTATAATTGATCTAGTTTAAGTCTTGTCCCTAGTACCTTTAAATAGTGAAATAGAAATAACTTGTTATTCTAAAATAGTGGTATTTAAACGAGACCATTGTAACTCCACCACTCAGACTAGAGACTAATCTAGTTATTATTTTGAAAGCTATTGTTCAGTAATATTGCCACCATATAGTCAACAATATCTACTAAGAAAAAGTTGATTGACATTCATTGAAAATATGAAAAGAAACACCGTCGTCAATGTATTATAGCGTATGTGTGTGTATTCGACCATAAACTCGAATTCATGAGCTAAAAACCGTCAGTTTTTAGAAAGGCCAATATATGTTAGAGTAAATGGTATTTAAATAGGAATAATCTTTTTTTTTCTGCCTATTTTATTTATTTTTTAAAATTCGGTTTATTTCAGTCGTGACAGTTAAATTCAATTTTATAACTGAATTTTCTGAATTTCAAAAATATATCTGGAAAGTTGTAACTTTCCAGACATGGCTATTAAATAAAAGACATGTCCTTTAGAAAGGACATCTATTGATTATATATATCCGATTTGATTCGAAAAGAAGTATCTGAAAAAATTACAATCAAATTTCTCTCTTTGATAAAAACACACACAGTAAAGTTGGAAGAATTCCAGTTTGCTTGAATTCATTGTTAAGTGCTACGATCTTGGATTTTGACAGTCGAATTCTGAGAGACAGACACTCATTGAACTTTAAGGCACAGAGAAGGGGTAAAATTTATGTCTTAGGACATTAATTTTGGCAAGCTTCTGTCATTCGGTTCTTTTCTTATTCTTAATCTTATTATTATTATTATATAATTTGGATTGTTATTTAAAGCTTTTTGAATTTAATATCAGTTTATATCAACTCTCACAGTCTGTTTAATTTGGTGAATAGTTTTCTACTTTTGGATTTTGACGTTTAAATCTAGTTTTGCTAGTTTCTTTAAAAATAAAATAAAATAAATAAGTCAAAGAAATGGAACAGATCAACAATGCGAAACTGCCAGAAGCCAACTACAGAAAACACAACTCTGGTCTGGAACTTGATCGGGGATTTAAAAGTTAATAAACAAAATGTATTCCAGTCGAAGATCAAATTGAAGTCAAAAACAAAAGAACACATCAAATTCCAACTTAGTTGCATCGAACAAAGAAAAATGTCAAAGTCCTTTTTCACAACTTTTGTCCCTTCTTTTTATAATAAAAAAATGATTACCAAAAAGTAAGGCTAGAATTTTCACAAGCATATTGTGATAACAGACGAGGATGAAATTTAGAGGAAGCAAAAAGTTCATAACTATTACTGGCATCCCCTTTCATTGCCCTACTTTGACAAAGAGTATCATAATTTAGATAATAATGTCCATGTAAAAGTTAGTCAAACATACAAGTTTGCAACAATGAATTACAAGATGAATGCCTCAAATTTCAGTGAAGCCTCAAATCAGTGCACATACAAAAAAGACCATGTTCATGATTACTTTGCAAAAACGAAGAAAAATATTTTGCCTATTTACATGAACATAGCTATAAGTTACTATATGTAAAAAGTGGCACGTTAATAAAGCTATTCTTTTTCAAGGAAAATGATGTTTGCTACAAAAGGACTGCTAGTTAAAATTTGAGGTGTGCAGCAAACCCACTGACCCAACAAACCCAACCAACCCAATCCTACCTAGCGGGATTAATTGAATAGTGCAGGTCATCAACTTTTAAAAACTTCAACACGAAGGGTTCGCATACCTGATCCATGTGCATAGCGATGTGACCAGTGATGTGAACCCAATGAAACCTCGGTTTGAGTTTATAGAATCGTGAAGAACTGCATTCCGGACGTTAGAATATGGTATGTAGATATGCTTTGATAGTTTTAGTAATTAAGTATATGGTGTCGTGAAAATATGATTCGGAAATCTATTTTCACTGTTCTTTCTTGTGGAAATATCTAAATGGACCACAGAAACGAGATAGTAGTTTCTTCAACTGCTTATGAGTCCTAAATGGATTTATTATTCGTGATTTGAAGTGAGTTGAGAAATGAAAGATGTAAATAAATATGAATACAAGAAATTGAATTATGGAGTGATTATGACAGGCTAAATTCGTTGGATTTAACTTGGAGCTGGACTCGAAAGCGACGATGATTGGGTTTAAGTTGAACGTGTTGTACTGTGAGTCGTCCTGCCTTGTTGATACTTTTGAGAAAGTAAGCAAGGACATCATTGAAGACAGATGACTTGTATGGATTTGAAGAAGGTTTAGGTGGCTTGCCTGTTGCATGTCTTGCATCAAGACCTTGAGCAAACTCTTGAGAAAAACTATGACCTTCAAATTCAGGTATGACAGGGTGCTTTTTGCTGGGACTGGGAAAACGTTGTGCAAGAGGTTCAACATTAGGAGGGCTAACTTCCCTAGAAATTTTGTGGAGAGGTTCTTAATCTGACTCATTTTGTTCTTCTAACATACCCCTGAACTTATCTCGGGAATAGATCCTCATGGAGATCCAGAACAAAGACTATGTCCGGTGGCCGAAGAAGATACAAAGGCCGGCAAAGCAAAGAGATAGGAAGAAATATTGCAAGTATCACCAAGACCACGGTCATAACACTGACCAATGCTATGACCTGAAGGAAGAAATTGAGACCTTATTAGTAATGACCACCTGAGGGAGTTCGTCAAAGAGTCTGAGCAGAGAAGAGGTCCAGTTCCAGAGCAGGACAGAGTTGAAGCAGTTCGGGAAATTTGAACTATCTTCGGAGGTGACCAGGTCGATACCTCCAACATAACCCTGAAAGCATATGTCCGAGAAGCCCGATCTGAAGTGATGAACTTGGGCTACCGACCTGAGAAGCAGAAGTGTGTAGATTTTGTGATCACGTTCACAGATAAAGAAGCGTGGGATATCTTCCGATCTCACTTCGATGCCCTAGTAGTTGCGATGACAGTGGCCAACTGCAAAGTACATCGAATGTTGGTCAAAAATGGCAGCTCGGCCGACATTCTCTACAGGTCAGCCTTCGAGAAGTTAGGATTAAAGAAGGAGCAGCTCAGCTCGGTGAATGTGCCTCTGATCGGATTCACGGGAGACAGAGTTATGCTTGAGGGAAATATTCTTGTATGACATTGTACGCGTATAAAATGTTTGATTGTATGCATGTTATATCTATATATATAATGCATTGAGTTTTATGGATCATGTAAACTGTTTTTAGCAATTGGAGTTTGTAATGATGAGGCTTTGCGATTCCTCATCGTCATTTCGTTAGGAATTAGACCCGGATGAGGTTTTGCGAGTCCTCATTGTCAGTAGGTCTGTCCTAACAAGGATTGCGATCCTTGAAATGACTGGAAATTGGGTAATAAGAAGCTGTGTCTACCTTGTACGGCCATACAAGGGATAGACCCGCTCTCTTGCCTTGCGGAGGAGGGAGATTGTGCATTGTGTTATTGAAAATCATGCAAAGTTATGTTGTTGACATGTACAATATATTCGTTGAATGATGCATGTGTTGAATAAGTGTTTGAAATGATTTTAAATGTCATATTTCTATAAATGTATATAATTGTCATCTCAAGAACTATATTCACTGAGCTGTTGATTGCTCACCTCATTTCCTCCAATATTTCAGGTATTGAGTCAAAGGGAAAAGGAAAACTCCGTGGGTGATACTCACGTGAACCTTCGTCTGGTACGTGTATGTCTGCTTGGAGGAAATAGCTTTTGTTATTTGATATGTATAATTATCACACATTATAGATATCTGTATTATCATCCAGATGGGATGTGTGGGCATATATTTATATTGGATGAGGAAATGATAATTTGATGTGTGAATGAATGGAATGGTTATGGGATTTGATTTGTGGTATATAAAAAAAAAAAAAAATTATTGTACATTTTGGGAAGGTTTGTGAGAGTACGTGAAGGCTGACAGTGTATTATATACTGTATATGGATATGTACAGTGTATAGTACGCTGTGCCGGTCATGACGTCAGCTTACGTCAGGGGCGTCGTGACAATATCTGAGTACTCCCATCAAATCTCCCTATCTCACACATATACAACCTGCTCAGTCTATCAAAAGAATTTTGGTGTTCATTGGACGAATATATAGACTTACCAGTCCACTAATAATGGTTATCCAACTGGTATCATTTCTACCCATAACCCATAAGATACCATTTGAATCCCATCTTTATTTAACACAATCCATATTACCAAGTTCATACTCTTTCATACTGATATCATACTCGTCTCATAAATCTTACTCTCTGAATATGAGTATCAATTAGCTGAACCGAGCACAAATATCAACACATGGAGTAACAGAGAGTACACTCATAACTATAACTCTCACTCACAAACAATCTCCATTTATTGCCTCACTGATAGATACTACTCCAATTTCAGTCTGTTTCCTGCTCAATGCCTCAACAACATATTGGCCTTTCCCAGGATAATAATTCAATATAAAATCAAATCCTTCGGGAATTCTTGCCACATTTATTACCTCATATTCAGTTTTTTTTTTTCATTCAAATAATTACTTCAGACTAAAAATCTGAAGATAATGTGACATTTTTATTATAGAGGCAATGCTATCATCTATTCAAAATAACTACGAACTAAATTTTTATTCACTCTCAGGATAGTTATTACCTATCCTTTTGTGTCAATGCAAAATCCAGAACTGAACGTGATATTCATCAACTTCCAGGCTCGGAAAATAATAATAACATTTAATACTGTGAGAGCTTTTCTATGCACAACGGTCCACACCATATATAACATTCATCTGGTTTAGTTTTGTGACTGGAACAGATAGCTTCAAGGATCTTTCCACGCACTTTCTATAGCATACAACTAATACCAGAAAACTTCTGATTTCCATCATTAAAATCAGTTGTCACAGTACTATGATCACTTTGACCTTCCCAGCATCCTTGAAGATACTATTTAAACTAGTCACGCGATCAAAAATTTCTCAACTTAATTATAGTCAAAACTCATATTCACCGAGTTTGGCACTCAATCGGTGCTCTCTCAGTGACTACAAAATAATTCTGAGGTGTTATTCATGCTCCTCTCATTTCTTAGGACAATTGCATATAGCATCATCGAAAACTATGTGATAATCAAGATATGGTTCATATACCCACTGCATCAATCCTATAAACGTGATTGACGCCTTAATCAAGGTTACCAAAATTTCATAACATCCATATCTTATCTTAAAACAGTCTGCATTACATCTTTTTCTCGAATTCTTAATTGATGGTGCCTAGATCTCAAAATGATCTTAAAGAAATTTTGACTCCATTTAGTTAATCAAATTCGACCATTTATCCATAGTAAAGGATATTCCTTATTTATGATTACCCTGCTCAGTTAACAGTAATTCATACTTAAACATATTTCACTATACCTTCTTTCCATCTTATCACAAGTGCTCTCCAAGGTGGCATATCAAGGATCATAAATCTTTTGCTCATTAACACATTTACCTACACCTTCAATCCTCACAATTCCTCAGGTACTTTTTATATGAAGGACTGGAGATACATGTTATACTAGCATCAATTTTATATGCTATTAATTTCTTGTTCAGGTAGCAATTTTCATAATTCATCAGAGAATACTCCAATATACCAGCTCACCACAGGAATGTTAAATCAACTGCATGCCTTATTGTGTTACTCTAAATGGCTTTGTACTAGCCATATTCTCCATGTCCTCGTCAATAACTAGCTTATCTTAGAGAGACAATTTTAAAGGTATAAATTTCTCGAGATTCAAAATGAAATTTTTTTTTTCACTTATTCAGAATATTACTTCTTTTCGGAGAGATGGTCTACCTGGCATGAGAGGTGACCAGCCAATCATACCCACCAAGCATCCAATTCCAAAAATTTCATATTTTAAAGTCCATAACTATGTGATGACTCTCATATTTATTCCACCTATTATTTGCTAACCATATCAAGGTAGATTCTTTTTCTTATAGGTATACTCACAATCAATGATGCCTTATTAGAATCTAAACTAATACCATCTGTCTACCATATCACCAGAGATAAAAGACCAAGTAGATCCAACAATACATCAGAATAGACACAATAACCTGTGATCAACGTCTTACGAATCTTTGGATCTGGTCTTGTATTTACTTTAATTGATTCACTAAACTCTGGTGGAGTCACATTGATAAAACATATTGGGGCATTCCATATTGACTAACTTGAAAGTAACACATCTTTTTTTTTTTTTTGTCTATTCTTCTTCAGATTGATCATAAACAATTGCAGGTCGAGATACAATTTACTCAGTCTGTGACTCCTGCTCAGGCAATGAAAACCACTTATGGTTTTCCCATTTTTATTGGGTCAGTACCTGACCCAATACTGCCAACATCTCAACCTTACTCAAATGTTCGCATATCTTCATTGTCGTCGCATAACAATCTTTGGACTCTTCCTGGTTACCCCGTACGACACCGACTCCTCGCTCCACTGGGAACTTAAGTGTCAAATGATAGGTTGACACCACAACTCGGAGGTTATTAAGGAGGGGTCGTCCAATAATGGCATTGCACGCAGTAAGACATTTTACTACCAGGAAATTGTCCATGACTGTTATTTTGTGCTCTGCATCTCCTGCTGTAACTGATCAATGTTCACTATTCACATTCACCGTATACTATTCACTATTCACTGTAATTATGTACTATTCACTGTTTACTATGCCTTATTCACTGTTCACTGTACACTATTCACTATTTACTGTGCACTGTGCACTATTTACTATTCACTATTTACTGTTCACTGTTCACTATTCACTATTATGCACTATTCATTACTATTCATCCGAAAGATGTAAATTGTATTAAAATTGTCAAACGGTCTCCAAAACGCATGAAATCGAATCTAACCACAAATTCGGAGTCCCGACAATCCAGGGAGTGTTTTTCTACTTTCCTAGCGGGTTTTCATTCACGTTGGGGTCAAAATCCCAATTTATTAAAACGCCATAAAACGGCTCCCACAGTCAAAATTAGTCAGTTAGAAAGGTTACATCTAGCTTAGATAGCAATTTTACGAAGAAATAGAGGAAAAATCACTCACCACGGGTCCGGATTCGCACGTTTCCCCCTTTTTCTTCTTCTCCTTCTTCTCTTTGTCCGCTCCTTCTTCTGCAACGTTTCTTTCTTTCTTTTTCTTTTTTTTTTCATTCAGCACATCATTTAATGATTTACTGTTCTGTGAACAGTACATGAACAGTAACTTAATTTGTCTTTTATTGAAGTACTGTTCATTCTTTTATTTTCTTTTATATCTTTTTATTCGTTCTTCTTCTATACACTCAATCCACATACTTAAGTAACCAACCATACACACAGTTAATTCCGACATGACAAATAGCTGAGTACTCCCATCAAATCTCTCTATCTCACACATATACAATCTGCTCAGTCTATCAAAAGAATTCTGGTGTTCATTGGAAGCATACCTAGACTTATCAGTCCATCAATGGTCATCCAGATGGTATCATATCTACCCAGAACCCATGTGAACAGTATTTCTATTAAAAGAAATAAAATAAATGAACAGTATTTACTGTTCACGGAATAGTAAAGATATTAAATGAGTTGCTGAAAACAGAGAGAGAGAACGAACGAAAGAGAAGAAGAAGCAGAGAGAAGAAGGAGAAGAAGAAAAGGGGGAAACGCGGAATTCGCGTCCAATCGAGTCTCGCGATAAGTGATTTTCACCTCCTTTCTTCGTGAAATTATTATCTAAGCTATATGTAACGATTCTAGCGGACTAATTTTGACTGTGGGAGCCGTTTTACGGCGTTTTAACAAATTGGGATTTTGACCCCAACGTGAATAAAAACCCGCTAGGAAGGTAGAAAAACACTCCCTGTATTGTCGGGACTCCGAATCTGTGGTTAGATTCTATTTCATGCGTTTTGGAGACCGTTTGACAATTTTAATACAATTTACATCTTTCGGATAAATAGTAGTGAATACTGTATAGTGCACAGTCAATAGTGCACAGTGAATAGTGCACAGTCAATAGTTAATAGTGCACAGTAAATAGTGAATAGTGAATAGTGAATAATGAATAGTGAAGAGTGAATAGTGAATAGTGAATAGTCACATTGAATAGTGAGTGTATAGTAAAACAGTGCATTGAATAGTGAGTGTATAGTAAAACAGTGCATAGTGAATAGTGAACATTGATCAGTTATGTGCATCCAATGAAACTCCTGTTTGAGATCATAGAATTGTAGAGAACTGAATTCTGGACGTTTCGATGCTAAAATTGTGATTTTTGGATATGAGTTGATCGTTTTAGTAACTAAGTAGATGGTGTCGTGAAAATATGATTTGGACATCTATTTTTACTATTCTTTCTTGTGGAAATATCTAGATTGACCACAGAAACGATTTAGTAGGTCTTCAATTGCTTATGAGTCCTAAATGGATTTATTATTCGTGATTTGAAGTGAGTTGAGAAATTAAAGATGGAAATAGATATGAATACATGAAATTGAATTATGGAGTGATTGTGACAGGTTAAATTAGTTGAATTTAACTTGGAGCTGGACTCGAAAGCGACGATGATTGGGTTTAAGTTGAACGTGTTGTACTGTGAGTATAGTTTTCTTGATTTGGTTCTTGTATGACATTGTACGCGTATAAGATGTTTGTTTGTATGCATGTTATATTTATATATACATTGAGTTTTATGGATCATGCAAACTGATTTTAGCAATTGGAGTTTTTAATGATGAGGCTTTGCGATTCCTCATTGTCATTTCGTTAGGAATTAGACCCATATGAGGTTTTGCGAGTCCTCATTGTCAGTAGGTCTGTCCTAACAAGGGTTGCGATCCTTGAAATGACTGTGAATTGGGTTATAAGAGGCTGTGTCTACCTTGTACGGCCATACAAGGGTTAGACTCGCTCTCTTGCCTTGCGGAGGAGGGAGATTGTGCATTATGTTATTGAAAACTCATGCAATTTATGTTGTTGACATGTACAATATATTCGTTGAATGATGCATGTGTTGAATAAGTGTTTGAACTGATTTTAAATGTCATATTTCTCTAAATGTATATAATTGTCATCTCAAGAACTATATTCACTGAGCTGTTGTTTGCTCACCCCATTTCCTCCAATATTTCAGGTATTGAGTCGAAGGGAAAAGGCACATCCGTGAGTGATAATCACGTGAGCCTTCGTCTGGTATGTGTATGTATGTTTGGAGGAAATAACTTTTGTTATTTTGATATGTATAATTATCACACACTATATATTTGTAATATCACCTAGATGGGTTGTGTGGTAATATTATATAATGCTTGGGATGATGAAAGGAGATGATCATAAATATTTATCAGGTGAGAATTTAATTTGTGGAATGAATGGAATGATTATAGAGATCTATATTGGATTTGATTTGATGTGTGGCAAAAAAAAAATTTCTGTAAATTTTGGGAGTATCGTGAGAGTACGTGAAGGCTGACAGTGTATTATATACTGTATATGGGTATGTATAGTGTATAGTACGCTGTGCCGGTCATGACGTCAGCCTACGTCAGGGGCGTCGTGACAATATTGGTATCAGAGCCTAAGTTTAAACTTCTTAAAAAGATAAAAGCTTTATGATATTATGATTGATTGTATGGGTATACATATGGGTAGTCATATTATGTCGAGCCTAATCCAATATGTTATCTTGACTGAGAATCATCTGCGATGATGAATTCTAGATTGGGAGAAGAATAGTCAAGATTAACAATGAAAATTGCTGATCACGAAAGGATCAGAAGGCTGAAAGAAAAAGAACTGAATGTAATCTAGTGATAATAAATTACATAGCGTATAATTGTAACACCCCGTAATTTTAATTAAATACATCCGTTAAAATACACGTATAGCGAGACGTATAATACATGTATTTTATATGTAGGAGCTAAATATACGTGTGTATACTACATATGGGATTATCTTATATGGATGCTTACAAGTTACACATTAGAGTTAATGTAACTTGATTAATTAACATGTGGATTTAGAAGAAGAAGAAAATGAAGAAAAAAAAATAACATAAAATAAAATACTGTTCACTGGGGGTACTATTCACTGTGAACAGTATTTCTATTAAAAGAAATAAAATAAATGAACAGTATTTGATGTGTGAATGAATGGAATGGTTATGGGATTTGATTTGTGGTATATAAAAAAAAAAAATTATTGTACATTTTGGGAAGGTTTGTGAGAGTACGTGAAGGCTGACAGTGTATTATATACTGTATATGGGTATGTATAGTGTATAGTACGCTGTGCCGGTCATGACGTCAGCTTACGTCAGGGGCGTCGTGACAGTTATGTTTTTTGTAGTATGTAGTGTCTCATTTCTAACCACGCTAATAGTTAAGATTGTATGTAAATAAGGGTTTTTGCGAGGGTTCTACCATCATCTTGTTATGAGGGTTTACGCTCTTGTTGTAATGGTATTTTTCTTTTGTTCTGGGGGTCTTGACCGTCTTGTTGTCTTGTTGCGAAGGTTTTACCCTCTTATTGTAGTGATATTTTTCTTTTGTTGTGGGATCTTGACCCTCTTATTGTCAGTTGTTACCCATTTTCTGTAAGCATTTATGTTCACTGTTGTACCTGTATAATTCTTCGGTATATTCTTTTATTAATTGGCAGGATGTACTCCTACTTTAGAGATTTGATGGAAATGAAATGAGACTTTGACATATAAACCTTATACCACAATTGTTAAAGCATTTATTTTTCCTCTAAGATTAAAAGGAGATGCCTATGTGACCAAGCTTGATTGACATTCAAATTCTTAATTTAGAATTTAGAATTAGATGGCAAGCAACATCATAGGAGCCCCTTTTATATAGTAGGGTCCCAGAAAGTCGAACGACGCCTCATTATGAAAATCATGCACACCAGGAAAGATCCTACGACTCAGATGAATCTCGAAAAGCTGCAAAAATGTGCACGCCTAGCACACTTAACAGTCTAGATGAGTGCTCTAGCCAACCGACGCGACAGCTCGCAGATCTCAAGCCTTGCATTATACGACAACATTTAATGCGCACGATCTAACTGACATGGTACCTCAAATGACCTCCAACATGGACTAACAAATAAATGCGAACAAAGCACCCTCTAGCCAACCTCGGTCAAGCTTCATCGGCGCCCTCACCTCGGAAGCTGGGCGGTAGATGTCCGGCAACTCATAAAGGGTAAAAATAGTGATTAAGGTCAACATATCCTTAGGGTGAGGGGTTAATTAGACTCACTCTATCATTTACTTTTTTTTTTTAATGGTAGTGAAATTGAGATAATTTATGCATAATTTGAAATTTTTATCACCATCATCAACATTGTTGTTGTTCTCCCTCTCGTAGCTCCAATAAAGACTAAGCTTGCAAATATCTTGTTTTTGTTTTAAATTTGTATTCTCAACATTTTCTCTGCTTCTCACATCCTCTAAGTTTTGAACACTTAGTGTACCTCAGGTGGTCCGAGTAGTGTTTCAACTCTCCAATATGCTGACCCTTTTTCTTTTCCAACTATAAGAGAGGCAATGTTTCTTCCTATTCTTTTGGCATTTCAGTCTACCATATCTCAAAATGTCTTAGGTTCATCAATTTTTCTATGTTGCTTAGAAGCTGCTTAAGTTCCCAACATTTGTGGACTTTAATGGTCTCCAAATGGCAGAGGCTAGTGATCCATATCGGCAACACTTCAATATTAATAAGTTCAAGTTCAAGGTACCTTAAATGCTTCAAATTAACTATTAAATGTAGCAACTCCTTGATTACAAGTTAGCTTAGAACAAGCACTTGGACCTTTTTAGAGGTACATTGAGTATTAATATTTAGTAACATAATAACAAATATTGGGAAAAGAATGTCATTAAATACTAAAAAAAATTGATAATATTTAAAAAAAGGTTATTTTTTTAACATTCACTACATGTAATTTTATCTTCATAAAAAATCAAGATTTATTCATTCCTCAATATTAAAAGACCAATTTTTCAAATTAATCAATATTTTGGAATATTTAACACTATTTTTTCATAATATTTTTAAAATTTTATATCATAATTTAATAAAAATTTATTTTCCTTTTTGTAAAACCCTAGTTTTCTAATGTATAATCTAAACTTGGATCTGAAACCTATAAATGTTGTCGTGAGGCTTTAGTCGTCTTTCATTTAATTCACTTTCTATGAAATTGAGTATTCATTTGCATGTTAATTATTAGGTTATATGTGTTTAATTTCAAAAATAATTAATTTTATCATGTCTAGGAGTGGCAATTCGGGTCATTTGGCCCGACCTGGCTCGATCCCACTAGGCCTAGGAATAATCGGGTCGGACCGAGCCAGGTCTTATAAAATTTTGAGCCGGGTCGGGCCAACATTAAAAAGTCTTGGCCCAAACCTAACCCAAAAAATATATGGACCGGGCATTTAGGTCGGGCCTTTAGATCTAGCTTTTGGACAACTAATGCGATCAAATTCATGTTTTAAAGTTAAAATAGTTATAATAAAATATAAATCAAAGAATAAGTGTTTTATAAAATGAGTAGTTGCAGGTTCAAGAACAAATGAATATGAAATGATTTGAATTCAAAACATTGTTTAATCTAATGTTGTTTTGGGCGTGCGAGACAATAAGAATCATTCAGGTATTAGTAAAAAATATTTCAATTAAAATAACTTGGCAAAACTGTGCAAGGAATAGAAAAATCGAGCAATTGAAAGTGCCTACTTTTTTCTCGTCAAAAAAGTTAGATTTCTGTCTTCAACAATGATAGTGTGTTATTAGTCTGTTCATTATGCACGATATTGGCCTATAGCTGGCTATAGAAGCTCGATATACTAAAAAATCGAGAGTTCCTAAGTTTCAAAACTCATTGATAGCGCGCTATCATCCATGATAGCGCGTTATTACCCTTTGTGCAGAAAAATAAAATTTTGACAATAGCTTGATAGTGGGCTATCATCAATGATAACGCGCTGTAAATTCCTGCTTTTGGAAAAATCAATCTTTTGACATTCAAAAATCATTCCATTGAATCAAAACACTTTGATATAAGATTAAACACTTTTAAAATAATTCAAAACCCATTGAAATTATGATTAAAACCTTTCGAAAAGCATTTTGTTAAAATCAAATACTAAATCGAAGTGATTTTGAAAACTTTACAATTTTGAGAGTTTTAGTGCTGGGATTGATCGAGAGGTTACCCTACACACCTAAGATCAAACTAATACATTCCACATGAAATATGTTTTCGTTCTTCGAGCTTGATCTTTGTAGACTTCGATAACTATTATTTGATGTCTTCTTGATGATTGGCTATAGCACTTAGAGAAATAATAAAGGTGATATCATGTGGTTTATAATCATCAAAATACCGAGATACCGACGTGACAAGCATTGGTCCAACAACTAGGTATGTGAATTATTTGTTTTATTTAATTTATCTTAAATGTGTGTTAATTTATTCTAAATGAATGAATTTATGTATATAATTGGATAATTTCTTTCTTTCTTTCATAATTTTAGCTTAACCTGACCTTTTTATAATTTAGTTAAATTCATTATATATTTATATCTAGCCCTACTACATACTTTTAGAGAGTATACTTAATAAAGTATATTTGGTAAATAAAATTTTAAAGAGTATAGTTACCAAAGTTGAAATGCATACATGTATTTTTAATTAATTATATGTACTTTTTTTCGTATTATATATTTAATTGAACATATTCTTAATTATGTATATGCAATACAAATATAAATACTTAATTATATATAAGTATATAACATTCTTCACTATTGTGTTTTCCTTATTATACATACTTTAAATACTTTTAATTATGTTTTTTTTTCTTTCATTTTGTAAACTCTTAATTATATATATATTGTGTGTGTATATTCATACATATAAGTTTGTGCGTGTATATATATATGTATAATATATTTTTTATTTGTATAATACTCTTGAATCTTAATTATGTTTTATTTTTACCATTTTATACTATAATTATATACTATTTATACTCTTATTAAGAAATAGAGTAGGTATGTGGATTATTTGTTTTATTAAGAAATAGACTAAGTATGTGGATTATTCGTATTATATACCTAATTGAACATACGTTTAATAATGTATATATAATACAAATATAAACCCTTAATTAAATAACGCTATTGACTTAATTAAATATATATTATACACTCTTAATCATAATAATACATTTGATTATGTTTTTTATCATTATATATACATTACATACATATATATATATATATATATATATATATATACACACACACACACACACACACACACACACACACATATATATATATATATATATATATATATATTATTTTGATATAATATATTATGTATGTGGTACGTATTATATTTATATATACTATATATTTTTTAATTATATAACACAATTTTAATTATGTTTTATTTTTTCATTTTATACTCTTAATTACGTTCACATATATATTTTGTATTTATTATAATATATATGTGTGTGTATAACTTTGTATTAAAAGGATATTACAATTTGCACATACATATATTTTACTATAAATCTAAAATATATAAAATATATATATATATATATATAATGTATGTACATATGTATGTACGTATAATCGGACTCAATCTTCAGGCCTTTAGGTAGGGTCTTCGGGCCTAGCCTTTGGACCGAATTAGTAGGTCGGGCCAGGCCTAGCTATGTCATCCTAAACCTGTGTAATAAGTTTTGGAATCAGGACAGACCGGCTCATCTAATAGTCAGCTTTGAATTTGGACCGAGCCATTCACAACAGACCGGATCAAGTCTACGGGCCTCGAGCCAATATATCACCCTTAAAGATGCCTCACGTTCCAAACGTGGGATCGTGTTTGAAGTGTTCGGTGAAAGGTTTTAAACGAGGCATGGTGGGTCAGAAAAGAAGACTTCACAACATTGTTAGGTCAGGGAGGCTACGGGGTGGGGAGTTGAGGTTGGGAGGGGTAGAGTTAGGGTAGATTATAGCATGAAGATAGTGATTAAGGTCAAGTTTCACTCGGGTAAGGGGTTAATTAGAGTGACTTTCATTTGCTCTGTTTTTTGTTTTCAATTTCTATGGTAGTGGAAATCATGCATAATTTTGAAGTTTTCATTTTCATCATCTGCATTGTTGTTGTTGTTGTTGTTAAGATGATTCATGCATAACTTCCAACATTTATGTCTCAAGGGGTTAATTTGAGTGACTGAGCATTTGCTCTGCTTTTTGTTTTCAATTTCTTTAGTATTGGAATTTAGATAATCCATGCATAACCTTTCTAATAGTACTTGCTGACTGATTCATAGTTGAATTGAGTTTATGGTTTTCAGCTTGCCAACATTCAAGTTTGTTCTTATTTCATTTATTTGCTAACTAACAGTTATAGAACATGGGTAGGATGAGGTATGGTAATGGTAATGTTTAGGTGGGAGAAGACAGGACCATCTATTTATTCATCCTAAGAAAGTCAATAATGTTGGGATTTTCTATATAAATAGAGAGCTTACCACAAGTTCTAAATCTTTAGTTGGAAGATGCTATGTCTATCAGTATGTGTGGTTCATATTTGTCCAGTTCTCCGGTATGAATTCATTCTCAGAGAGGTAATGAAGTACTGGACCCACATGCATGTTCTATGCATACAATCAAATGCCCTTTTGGCTCTTTCTCAAAATCTTTTTAGGGTTGCTTTGGATTATTAATTATCCTTAGTTATGAGAGAGTGAATCAATTGATGGATCTTAACTCTTAAGACCTCATGACCTCATGAAATATTCTATTACAAAAAGTGCTGAACAGAGGCTGATCAATTAGGAGAAATATCTCCTTCCCCCTCTACCCCACTCCCTAGTCAAAAGAAAATTTGAGTTTGTGATTAATTAGAGTTGTAGGAAGTGATAAGGATTCTGCTGGGAATTCAACTCAAACTCAAAATCCAAATTAGTTAGCAATTCAATTTCAACTTGTAGTCAATTTTGAATTAGCTTGTATTTAGGAAATTGTTATTTTTCTGTTCCTACTTTCTCTCTGTACAGATAGTGCGTGAATCAGATTGTATATATATCTCATTAGTTAAATGAAATCTTTGGCTAAAAAAATCAAAATCAATTTCTATTATTATCTTAAAATAGAAAGACTTTCCGTTTGAGACTCAGGACACTCTCTTTAATTTTCTTTATTTTTAGATAATATTGAATAATTTATTTTGTTTTTTGTTTTTATGAGGTAATGGTTGGGCAAGCCTTTCCATTACCTCGTAGACAAGTACTCAACAGCTAGTCTCTCTTTCCTGCTTATTTGATTTAAGTCTTTCCTTGTCCTTCAATAAAACTGCATATAAATATAGGAACAGACCCACCAAGGAGTAGATCTGCTAGCTCGTGGGGGTTGGTTCTTCTAACCAGCCCATCACGAGTTTGAGTCCAGTATGTCATGTGGGGTGGTGTGCTAACTCTGTCCACTCCAATTAAGGTAATACATATACCCTCCTCCCAAAAGCTTCTTTCTTTATGTACATTTTTTTTTTTTTTCTTTTGGTCATAAACCTTTCAGTGTCCTCAGCTAACCCTTTTACGAGGAAGAAACTAATTAGAGTTCGAAGTCCTAAGATAGTAGATAATTAGCATTTTTTCATTAATACATATCGTAGTAGGGCTCGAATTTGTGACCAGATTCTTCAACCCACTAAGACGCAACTGAGTTGCAACCCGATGGGTTTATGTACATCTTCTTCTACCAAGCCAGCCATCATTATCAAACCATTAAGCCATTTCCTTTCTTTTGTGGTGGACTATCACTTCGGCCACTAATATTTAATACTATAGCACTCAATGCTAATGTCTCATTTTATTCTTATCGACCAATACTAAAATTTTAAAAATAACTCTTATATGTGACTAATAACATAAGTTGCATCATCATGAAAAGGTCACGCGATTCTCTTAATTAAGATAGAAACATTTACATGACGGTGACACTTTTCACACACGAGCAAACCCCAAAAAAATACACTCTTTTAAGAGTTTCACTTGAAGGAAGTTAATTAGGAGTCCATATAGCATTTTTCTTTATAATTGCTAATTATAAAAACTACTCTATTTAGTGCTTGTATATAAGTTGTTACGTAAAACATCATTTTTAATATTCTGGATTACCTAGAATAATGGCTTAATAATGTAATCTAATAATATATCATCAACATATATATAGTGACTCTTTAGGTTTTCTATATATATGTATATATGAACACCAAAACTTGTATACCCTCTGAGTCCATGCTATCCCTTAGCTACAAATGGAAATGAAGTCATTAGCATCTTTACATACATCACGTAAATTAGAAGTCCATATCAAAGTTCAGAGTTTTGCAGAGAATATAACCGTACGACATATATATCATATCCAATGCATCATTCAGGCTCTCATCTGGTCAAAATCGAATATCACAGATTGGGCAGCAGACAATATGAATTACAAGACTCAAAACAAAAAATAAATAAAATAAAAAATAAAAAAAGCAAGAAAAGACCCAAAAATAGACACAAATAATTGGAAGAAGAATCCTAAATATGAATACATTACATATTCATATTTAACGAAAAAGAATTAATTAACCAAACTTAATTAATTTGTACAGATATATTTGCAAGCAAATTTAAAAGCCTCTCTCTCTAATATTACAAAATATATTGATGCAATTCTCGAGGAAAAAAATTAAAAAAGCATCCCAAATTCATGATGACGATCACTAACAAAGATGCATACATGCCCATCAAAAGTCTACCTCACCGCGGCCATTTTTTGACTTCAAACTCTCCTTTATCATTCTTAGAAAGAGAAGAAAAGCCCAGATTTAAACATAACCCCAAAAACCCACTAAAGAAAAGCTTTCATATATGGTGAATCTATATATATATCTGCCATTAATGAGAGCACCTTAATCAGCGATTGTGCAGAGGATCTGAAGTATTGGGAACCCTTCTTTTGCTTGTGAGAAATGCATCCAATGATGAATGGTGAAGATAGTGTACTTGCCTAAGCTGCTTTTCTTCTTGCACTCCCAGCTGCTGAGACTGCTTCTGATGATCTTCTCCATTACCACCAATTATCGTTTGGTTTTCTGCTGATACCAAGAGAGATAGGAAGAGCAAAATCACTAGCAGCTTCTTCTGTAACAAAAACCCCACCTCCTGGAACACAGATTGATGAAATTGCATAGTATCTCGGTATTACACCAAGAAAGAAAAAAAAAAGAACTAATCGGGAGAATGCTTATAAAATTATGTGTTAAAAAAAATGAAGTTAAGAGGCCATGCTTATAAAACAGAGTGAGCTGATCAGTAAAATACAAAGACTTTTAGTTTGAAAGAGGGCGTTTCCATAAGGAAAAGGTAAGTAAGGGTCAGTGTTATTGATTGCAATCCTGCAAACATGGGACACATCTCACGAGAGGGTCCTGATTTTTTTCTTTTGTTGTCCGGTTGTCCGGTCACGAGAATTATTTTTTTAATATATATATATATAATAGAAAAGGTGGATGGGTAGAAAAGCTTTTTTGTTTTTGTTTTTTTTTTTTCTTCTTATCTTATGTGGGATCAACTTTCATTTGTGTTATTCTTGACTCTTGTGCTTTTTATGTTTCCGCTTTGTCGTAGCGTGTGTTGGCTTGGAAGCAAGTAGGTATTATTATTATTATTAGAGTATGTGTGTTGCTAGAGGCCTGGTGTGTGGTGTCGAGAAAACTGTAATGATCACAGCACTTCTTCGAAACATGGCACATTCTGGGGACCTTTTGCCTTTGTTGCCTCACTAAATGTTAGGCCCTACAATACAATTGGTGTGTTCATGTTTCCGGGCAGAGGTTATATCCCGTGAGTCTCCTTCCCAAGGATGTCCATGCATGCTAATTAATTAACAGCCTAGTGTATATATATATATAGTGGTGTTCATATAATTAGAAAAAAAAAAGTAAAAATAATCGAATTGAATGATCAGTTTTGTAGGTTTGATCATTTTTATAAAGTTCGTTCCTTCCAAGATTGTACAAATCAATGAGCCCGGTTCAGTTTTATAAAGTTATTAATTGAGGACCCTGTTGATTATCAAATTTGTTTATTTTTTTGAATTATGTTTTTAAAAAAGTTATTTTTATAGGTTAATTTTAGAAAACAATATATGAAAATAACTTTTTGTTGTATTTTTCTTTAATTCTTTCACATATTTTAGAGTTAAAAATAGTTTTTAAATTTCTTGAAACAATTTAACTAGACATATTTTAATTTTGAGTTTTAAAAACAAAAAAGAAAAATATTTTTAAATTATGTATCAAATTCTAAATCCTAAACTCTAAATCTTAAATCAGACGTCCATTTGATATATAATTTAAAAATAGTTTTATGTTTTTAAGTTCAAGATTCCTTAAGAACTTGTTTGCTTGAACTGTTTTCAAAAAACTCAAAAATCAATTTTAAATTTAACTTTAAAATTTGAGAAGGAAATAAGAATATTACAAAAATGTTTTTTTTAAATAATTTTTAAATCAAATGCCAAACGGGCCCTTATTATTGCTATTTACTAAAACCCCACCATTTTCCTATTAAAAAAAATGCTATTTAATCAACTTGCCTAATTGATTTTGTTTGATTAATTTGATTTGGTTGGAGGGGATTGATTTAATGTTTTATTTACCAAGAAAGCTCGTGTTGACCACTTAAAGTTAATTAAATGTAGGGCATTTTCAAGCCCAAATGGGAAAAAAAAAAGAGTGCAGTTCTGATCACCAGAGTCAAGGATTATTTAAGCATGCTTTGAGGATTAGTTAAAGGAAATTAATGTTGTTAAGTATCATTATGGGAAATTAACTTTCAAGACCACTGCAGACTGGAAGGCTGGTGTAATTCGGGTCTAGCTTTAGCCAACAGAAAGTCTTCCTCTTCCTTTACATTCTTTAGAAGATTATTCCAGTTGCACTTACTCTACATTTGTTTCCTCACATGTGCTGGTGATTTGTAAAGTACTTTTTAGTATTTGGGTTATTTAAGTTTCTTTCTTTCTTTTTCTTAATGCAATTATCTTGTTGGTAAAGTTTATAAAGCACATAAACTGTATGACATTATAACTAGCTAGCTAGCTTTTGCTAGAAATCATCTTCATTCTATCTTTTCCCTCTTCTCTTTTTCAAAAACATATGGCTCCATCGAAAAGCTTATGTAATATGTTCAGTAGATAGTACTGATCATGGATATGATGGACCCCTATGAGATTACTCCACTTGGGGAAAAGATGAGACAAAGGTTGTTAGATAGGATTACACAAGTGCGTTTGTGTGATTCAAAAAATAATAGATAGTTTTACATCGGATATGTGCTATAAATATGCGAAACTATAAATTTAGATTTCATCTTCCGAGGCCTTTTCAAGTAAAACTTCATTTGGTCTAGAGGTAGTTATGTTGGGATTTGAGGGCATCCAACATCAATATTAATTGAGATTGAGGTTCATCTAATAAGTGATATTATAGCTGATAATTTGACTTACGCTCACAAGTATGAAAAGGTGAAGCATGGTGCAAGAAGTAATTAAGTTGAAGAACATCACACTAAGGACAAAGTTTGAATAGCATGTGCTTAATGTTCAATGTTCAAGAAGAGAAATCACCCTACCCATCTTTGTAGTACACCGTTTTTCAGTTTTTTGTTCTTAAAACACAATTTATATTAGTTCATTTTCAAAAAAAAAAAAAAAAACCTGTTTGGTTGAACTGTTTATAAAAAAAAAATTACAAATTATTTTTAAAGTAAATTTATAAATTGTGAAGGAAACAAGAATACATAAAAAGTTATTTTCAATGTTTTCTAAAAGTTAACTCTAAAAGACAACTTTTTGTAAATAATTATTTAATAAGTATACCAGCTGGGTCCAAAGTGTTGTTCGTTTTTTTTCTTTTTTTCTTTTTTTTTTTTAAATTCTAAAATGATAAAAATATGAAGGAAGAGGATCTATTTTCTTAGTTAAAAATAATAATAAAGTGATTTTGAAAGAGTGGAACGATAAGCTATGACAAATTACTAATCAATTTTCTTGCGGGAAAGGCCTTGTGTGGTATAAGCTTTAAAAACTGTTTTCTATTTTTAAATTCAAAATTTTCAAAAAATTTGTTTGATTAAAGTGTTTTTAAAATATTTAAAAACTGTTTTTTAATTTGACTTTAAAAGTTATGAAGAAAACAAGAATACAATATTGTTGTTTTCATTGTTTTCTAAAAATAAACTCTAGAAACAACTTTTTAAAAACTTATTTTTAGAAATCATTTTTAAATTGGATACCAAACATACCCTAAATTTTATTTATGCATTTGCTAGAGTATGGTGCAGACATTTTCATTACTTAATTGATTTTCTCTGCATGAAGATGAGTTTCAATAAATTATGACTAGTATTCCCTGATTCTTTTTTCTTGTAGGAGTGATAAAATGAAAATCAATAACACAGAAATTGTACATTTAAAATTCTTGAAATTAATCCATATTACAACTTACAAGAGTCTCCCACGTGTTTTTCCCTAGAATAAAATCCAAGACCAACAGATGCATTCACCAATAATCCTCACAAGAGCACGAACCATCAAGGAAGTGATGAAACCGATTTCTATCCCTTACTATAATCTTCCGACCAGTGATCTTCGAAATCAGCTTGGTCACAGTGTGACAATCCAGACAAACCCTGAGGTTCTTCACAATCCTAATTGTTGTTCCAGGCTCAGTACTGATAAGCCCGAATGCTATGGCGAGCTTCTCACTGTGAACTCCAAGGACCCTTTCTTTCTCAGGCTCTCCAATGTCATGCAGCACTATTTCAGTCTGTGGAGTGTACCCGTGAGCCTTAAGCCGCCCATTGACCTCTTCCAACATCACATAAATGTCTTTGCTCTTCGGGTGACTCATGTCCCCAGCAAGAAATTCATGTACCCTATTATTTACTTCAATAGAGCTGCATCCTGGTTCCTTCTGGATTCCTCTCTCTTTCATCATTGTTCTCATTCTTGCCACCCCTTCCCAATTTCCCACTGCAGCGTAGATGTTGGAGAGGAGAACAAAAGCTCCCGAGTTAGCTAGACCACTGTGAACAAGGAATTCAGCTATATGCTCACCTAGAGCATAGTTCCCATGCAACCTACAAGCAGCAAGCAATGATCCCCACAGAACAGGGTCTGGATCCAACATCATGTTCTTGACAAGCTCGTAAGCTTCATCCAACAACCCGGCACGCCCAAGAAGATCAACCATGCATCCATAATGCTCAATCTTGGGTTCAATTCCATATTCATCCTTCATTGAGTTGAAGAAGCTCCGACCCTCATCCACTAAACCTGCATGACTACAAGCACTCAAAACACCGATAAAAGTTATATTCGTTGGCCAAATGCCCAAGTTACGCATCCTAGAAAATAACTCCAAGGCATCTTTGCTAAATCCGTGTGTTGCATACCCAACTATCATAGAATTCCAAGCCACAACATCCTTGCCTTCCATCCTATCAAACACCAAATGGGCGTCCTCCAAGCTCCCACATTTGCAATACATGTCAACTAGAGCAGTATCAACTTGAACATTAAACTGAACCCCATTATTTTCAATGTAAGAATGCATCCACCTACCTGATTCCAGTGCACCGAGCTGCCCACAGGCAGAGAGCACAGAAAGAACAGTAACTTCATTGGGCCTAATTCTCGCTGCTAACATTTTCCTAAACAGCACCAATGACTTCCTCGGTCTCCCATGTTGAGTATACCCATCAATCATCACATTCCAACAAACGACATCCTTCTCCTCCATCCCATCAAACAAAACACGTGCACCATCCACCTCCCCGTGCTTCGCATAGCAAGTAATCATAGCTGTAAAAAATACCAAACTTCTCTCAGGCATTTTGTCAAACAGTTGGCGCGCAGACGCCACATCCCCTGCCCGAGCATACACATCCAACAGCGCCGTTCCGACATAAGCATCGGAAACCAATCTCAATTTCAGGGCTTGTGCGTGAAGAGCTTTTCCAGGTTCAATTGGGCAAGATTTCAAGACGGATGAGAAGGTAAAGGCATTCGGGTCCACGCCATTTTTGAGCATTTCGGCATAGAGGAAGAGGGCTTGTTGGTGGAGGCCGTGGACGGCGTGGCCGTTGATTATAGACGTCCAGAAGAAGATGTTGGGGTTGTGGGTGCGATTGAATAGAGAGAGGGAGTGTTGGAGGTGGCCGAGAGAAGAGTAACAGCGTTGGAGCTTGAAATTCAAGATGGGGTTGTTATCTAAGCCATTCCGGAGAAGGGCGGCGTGGATTTGAAGAAGATGACCGATGGTTCTGGTTCTGTCGATGAGGAACGCCGCCCGATCGGCGGTTAGATGGGTGGTCGCCGGAGAAGGTGGTGGAGATGAAGCGGTGGTGGCGGGAAAGGGGACGGTGGAGCACATGGTTGAGTTACCGGTTATTCAAAATTTTGGCGCCACGGTAACCGGCACCCACAAGGCTTTGAAGCTGTCCTTTGAGTCTTACCCAATTTTCTTGTTTTGGCTCACTTGTATTTTAGCTCATGCTCCTATTAGTTCTTTTGTAATTTTTTAGCTGTAGTCTTGTAGGTATATGTGTCAATTTTATTTTGATAGACATATATATGTCTTATTCTCAAATATGTGAAAACATGTTTCAAAATAGGTGGTGATATAAGAAGGGGAGGGACACCCAACAACCTTTGCAATTTTTGAATTCGAAATAGTCTCGCTCCCGTAAAGGAGTTAGCAAGAACATAGGAGGGTCATAGACCAAAAAAAGTATGAGCGACAAAAATTGTTCCAACCATTTTTAATGAGGGTACCGATAAGATTTTTTTTTTACTTTTAATTTGAGTTTGGTACCAAAAAAAAGATAAAAAAAAATTGAATACCTGGTTGACACTGACTAAGGATTTGATTTTTTTTTTTTTTTGATATCTACTTAGTAAGGATAAAGTTAATATTTTATGTGTTATAGATGCCCTATTTGTTGAAGTCTTTTTTCTCCCTTGTTAAACCTTATAGCATGATGTTACATTTTAAAATCTTTTGATGTTTTTTATTAGAAAATTTATTTGATTAAGCATTATAGTTTAAAAAAATTATTAAATACATGTTGTGTAAGAATAGACAAAACGAACAAAATTGAACAACTCAATTTTTAAAATATATGAGTAAAAATGAAAGGTTACTATCTATTTCTCAAAGGTGACTAAGTATGGCATGCTATATATTTGTTAATATAAGACATTATTAATGTAAGTCATGCTATATATTTTTTAATATAAGACATTGTCAATGTCCACTTTTTTACCACCCCTTGATATATAAATGGTGGATTATGTAGCTTGTTGGAATTTGTGTTTTAAACGTGAAAATCAATATATCCACATTTTAAGAGTCTTGAAACTTATTTATATATTAGAACACTTCTTTAAGGCCTTGAAATCAGGCGCGACCCATGTCTATTGTATGATGAAAGGAACGTGGGGCACTCATGCTTTCTTTAGAACGTTACTTTTTCTTAATAACTAATGCACATGCAAACAATGGATCCATAGGGGACAGAGCTTGGGAACCAAGCAGCCAATCTAAAAAAAGATTCTAAGCTTTTGAGGGGGCAAAACACATATATAATGTAACACCCCGAAATTTCCTTCACATAGCCCATGGCCTATTTTGTATAAGTGACCGACTCTATGTGCCAATAAGTGATGAAAAATACACATATGTTATGTTATGATGTTATGATTTGTGCATATTATGCTGTGTATACGTATATCATGTTGCTTGTTTAAGATGTTAATTATAGTTAAATATATTTGTTTTTGCGCACTTTTACATTTTTCGAGAGAGTTTTCTATTAATGCAAAGAAAATAAGATTTTATAGAGAGTCTAATTGAGACTAGTAGAGTCTCAACCATCCCTACGCAGAGTATCCCGCCCCCGATTGTTCGCACGCCATCTAATGAAGACAATGGTTCAGGGTGTGGGATCGCCACATATAATCCAATCTTAAATTCCTACTCAAGAGAATAGGGATAAACCCACGTTATTTGCTTTTTTTGACAACTAATGCACATACCACATAAGGACACCCAATGGATCCACATGGAATGAGCCAAGGAACCAAACAACCAACCTCAAAATGGATCTTGACTTTTAAGGTGGCAAAATCCAAACATGACTTAGTCCCTTTTGAGTTTGGGTGCTTACTTCCCTAACAATGTCCCTCTGGACACACTAGGTGTGCGTAATGTGTATTAGTTGTCAAAAAAAAAAAAAAAAAAAATCTTGGGTTTATCCCACGTTGCTTACTTCCACAACTAAAAGTAAGAGGAGACATGATGAGGCGGAATGCTTGACATTTGATAAATGCTAATTCACGTATTAGTTTTTATACTGGTGCCTAACATCCATAAAAACATTTTTTGAAAGTGACAAGAGATACAGTAGAATATAAATAAAAATGTGAACATCCATACACTTTAAATTAACACGGATCATTTGTTTAAGCATTGATACAAGATGAAAGGTAACTAAAATTTCAACAGATTTTTACAACGCAAGCACAACGACAATGTGACAGATAAGACCTATAGTCAAAAGAAAACATAGAGACATATAAAACTCAAAACCAAGTTTCATAAGACTCTTAAGACAATCAATATATTATTTATCTCTCATCTTAGGGAAGACAAAAACTCTCTCACCTAAGCTTCAGTATTAGAGGGAAACACTCTTTACTTAGAGAAAAAATGATAAGATCTTTCTCTTTAAGTAATTTTTATACCAAATGAAGCAAATGTTAATAAATTGATTTATTTAGAGTTAGCTTCTTGTACTGGCACACGAGGAAGATCATGGGATTTTCACCCACGTCACTTCGTATTTTCTCTCTTGGAAATTCACCTTTTTTTTTGTTTGATTATCTTGGAAATTCACCTGCGTTCACAAAGAAGACAAGCTCGCTAAGATGTCGGTGCCTCGAATTAGGTAATAAAGCCAAAAAGTCGGAAGAAAAGGCCTACAATTTCTCTCTCGCCATTTGTTTAATACACCCCACGCCACACTCATGTGTGCTGACTAATCACCGCTGAGTAAGCCCACATTTAACACACGATTATATGTTTCTTTGTTTCTCGAGACACGGAAATGCAGAGAGATGCGCTTAGATTTCCGTTCTTTAATTTTCCAACAACTCTAATTAAGAACGAAGCCTGTAAATACGAAATCATGCATTAAAAACATGAACATGACACGTATTTCTCCCTTAAAGAAACAGTAGAAAAATTCTGAAGATTTTTTTTCTTAAATTATTTTTGGATTTTAGAGCAAGAAAGAAAGATGGGCCCTCCAATTCCATTATTAACAGTCCGTGAACCAGGACAGTGTGCATTGAACGCAGAGGGCAGTGGCAGCAGTGGTCTATCTTCTTCTTCTTCACTGCCTTGCCTTCTTTCTTTACTTTCTCTCGTCCAACTACCATCTGCATTTCTTCAAACACCTGCACTTCATTATTTTCTATGGAGGATGAAGAAGATTGGGTTCTGGTTCGTCGTCCTAACGAGATAGACTACTGGAGCCCAAGCTCGACGGAAACAGAGGCTTCCCAGCAGCCTCTCAAGATTCGGTTTTCCGGGCCGGCGAAGCACTGGATTGACGCTTCTCCTATCGGCAATGGCCGCCTCGGAGCAATGGTTTGGGGCGGTGTCGCCTCCGAGACGCTTCAGCTCAATGGTACGTATCAACTGCACTTGAACAAATCACTTGCAATGTGACGACTTTGGTGCCCATTATTGAATTCACAAGTACATTACTCACATTTACTGAAAAAATTGAGATCGATCTGTGTTTAGAAGAATGAATCGTCTTGTTTTTTTTGTTTTTGTTTTTGGTGGATTGTTGTGTAGAGGATACTCTATGGACTGGAACGCCGGGGAATTACACCAATCCAGATGCGCCTAAAGCACTGGCACAGGTCAGAGAGCTTGTGGACAAGGGGAAATATGCGGAAGCAACTGAAGCTGCCTTTGCATTGTCGGGCAAACCCTCTGATGTATGTTTCTTCTTTCTTTTTAGTTATCAGAACTGTGGAATGAATTACTTCATTTGAAATTAAGTAAATGCACTGATCCCAACTTATCATGTAAGAAGAACTAGAGAAGAGCCAACTTCAGAGTTGAGGCCCATTGAACTCAGATGAGAAAAACCTAAAATGACAAGCTTAAGAATTGAAGAATGTTATGCTTGACTCTGCAAGTCCAAACTGATTTAGAAGAAGAGTTTTTTATTTTCAGTATCTGTGTTTCTGAAAATGGGGCTAAAACTGGTATTTATCCCCACAATTAACTTCCTGATTTGATTTCCATTAGAATTTGGAACAAGAATGCTACAAAGTAAATAACTGAGAGAATTAGAGGAAATTAAATAACTTTATAATTTGTTCATCTTCCAAATGAGCCTTTATTATTGTTGTTGTTGCTATTAATAATTAAATTATATTTAATCTTTAGGTTAACATGATCCACTAGTGCCATAATTATTGTACAATTGTAGAGAATCAAATGAAATTCTAAGAATTATGCTTTTGCTAATGGATATTTCTCAATTAATTTTTGTGCTCCTTTGGATGAAAATTTATTATTACAAAAGTTTAAACATGTTGAAAGACTATTTGTTTCCCTATAGATTATGGTGAAATATTATCCTAGATAGAATGTGACCTAGTCATGACATCATTATATATATATTGTCTTAAAGTCATGGAGTGGGGGAGGGTGCATTTGGTTTGCTGTACCATTGAGTCTGCAACTTATATCATAATTAATTGCAAGATGGAACTCAAACTAATTCATTACGCTAGATAGGTAGACTTGTAGAGTTCGTGGAATTTTTTTCCAGATTAAGATTTCACCATTTGTCATTACTCATTTTGTTGTGTTGGGCTTAATTCTTCCTTGTGATTTTGTAGGTCTACCAGCCTCTAGGTGACGTCACGCTGGAGTTTGATGATTCCCATATTACATATAACAAGGAAACTTACCAAAGGGAGCTTGATTTGGATACAGCAACTGTTAAAGTGAAATATTCTGTGGGTGACATAGAATTCACAAGAGAACATTTTGCCTCAAATCCTCATCAAGTGATAGTGACAAAGCTTTCTGCTAACAAGCCAAAGTCTCTGTCCTTCACCATATCTTTAGACAGCAAGTTACATCATCACTCATATGTAAATGAGAAGAATCATATTATTATTGAAGGAAGCTGCCCCGGTAAAAGGAAAGAACCCAAATCAAATGCAAATGCAAATGAAAATCCAAAGGGAATTCGGTTTTCTGCAATCCTTGGTTTGCAGGTTAGCAACGGAAACAGTGCACAGGTCTTGGATGATAGAAAGTTGAAGGTGGAAGGAGCAGATTGGGCTGTTTTGCTTTTGATGGCTTCGTCTTCGTTTGATGGGCCATTCACCAAACCTGAAGACTCTAAAAAGGACCCCACTACAGAGTGTCTTAATGCACTCAATTCTACAATAAAGATGTCATTCTCCGATCTTTATGCTAAGCATTTAGATGATTACCAGAAACTTTTTCATCGTGTTTTGCTGCAGCTTTCAAAAGGCTCTGAGAACATTAAACTTGATCGTTCTCATCAGAATGAGAAATTTAAATCGTCAAAATCTGATTCTTATACTAAACAATTGAAAAGTGATATAGTTTCAACTGCAGAAAGAGTTAAGTCCTTTAAGACCGACGAGGATCCTTCTTTGGTGGAGCTTCTATTCCATTATGGGAGATATTTGTTTATTTCTTGTTCAAGACCGGGAACTCAACCATCAAACCTACAGGGTATATGGAGCAAAGACATTGAGCCACCATGGGAGTATGTTCTCTCTCTCTCTATATATATGTATATATACATATTTGAAATGGGGTTTGCTCATTTGAATGTGTGTAATATTTATTCACACAGTAAATGAAAATTTCCAACTAAAATCATCTTTAGACGAAAAATATGCAATAAGGTTTCCTGTGGTTTAATGGGACTGATTGATTTTACGCAAAAGCAATGGATATTTTTTATTGTTGGCTATGGTTTACAACTCCTTCAGGTGCTACAATGGATGGAAGATCCTATCTTGCAACATTTGGTTCCTAGCAGTTCATTTGGACCAATTTTAAGTGTTTCTCTTTGTCAAGTGTAAGAAATTTTATTGCTAAATCAGAAAGAAACAACAGGTAGCTTCTTTGACTCCAACTCAACCAACTAAGCCTTTTTCCAACTACATGGGGTTGGTGACTCCAACTCAACTATTATATAAAAAGTCATTTCCTTTTGGTTACACATAGCCTCAAAACAATTTTCTTTGAGAAGCAATTGTTACCATAGCTACATAAGAAGAATACAAAACGCTTAAAAGAAATTCATCTTGGATCAAGAAGTGATTGTCATTTTCAACAAGGATTTACACTTATTAAAAAAAAAAAAAAACAGAAAGATCGTTCCACAGTTTCTTGATCGTCTGCAGTTACACAAGATTACCTAGTTTGTTTTTTGCTATTTTTAAGCACATATTTTTCTGGCTCTGTTACTCTCTGTTGGTTCTCTTTCATTTTTCGCATATTTGTTGATTGTTTCTTTGTTTATCATTAAATTCAGAAATATCAAATATAAAAGGATCTAGGAAAGAATAGTTGAAGGTATGTGTGTGGTAAATGTTAATGATAACTTGATATCCATTGTTGGGCCTCCACCTATGAGCTATAACTTTTAGGTCAAGTGGTTTCGAACATGGTATCAAAGCCTTGGTTTTAGTAGAGGTTGTGGGTTCAAGTCTCATTGTTTGCATTTGCCTAGAATTGTTACCATGATTTGAATTCACCCTACTTTTCATATATTTACTCAAAGACCTACTTTTATGCTATAATTATCTAAGAAGAGTTTCATGAATATTCTACTCTCTTTCTTCCAAACTTCCAGTTGCATTATCATGATGCTAATGTTCGCCTCTTACGCTTATCTTTATAAATGACACCTATTTATATATAAAGATATAACATCATCATTGTGTATGGTCTGTTGTGTTTGCTTTTGTGATTTTAATTCAAATTCAGATTTGTTCTTTCCATTTTTCTCATGGTGCTAATGCTTGTTCCATCTGCAAGCAGTATTGTCTAGCAGGAGACGAGGAATAACATCACTATTTATGGCCTTTTCATTTAAATGCTATTTTGTGCATTTCAGTTGGAAGAATTGACGAGTATGTTCCCTTTTCTCTTTTCCAGTTGTGCTCCTCACTTGAATATCAATCTCCAGATGAATTACTGGCCCTCCCTTTCTTGCAATCTTCGAGAATGCCAAGAGCCATTGTTTGACTACATATCTGTTCTGTCAATCAATGGGAGTAAAACAGCACATGTAAGATCTCTCTTCTATTGTTCAAATTTAACTCAAATGACGAGCAGTGTTTCATCTCAGGGTTACCAATGCACCATAGACTGCAGAGCAAAGGAGGAATTCACTTGTGGAAAGTTTTTGTAGTTGGTTGGTGAAGTAATAGCTTGCCAAGTATGTCTATATATTGTTTCAAAATGTCAAGTTAATCCTCACCAGACTTGAATTCAGCTAGTATTTACCTTGTCAGAATCACTTTTAGAATTGATAGATGTGGCAAGCCAATGGTGTTGAGGTTTTTTAAATAGCATGCTTTCTAGATGTCGTGCTAAAGTGTACAGTAAAACCTTGATAAATGAATGTTCGATAAATTAATAACCTTGACTAAATAATAAAATCTTCCGGTCTCGACTCGGGCCAATGTACTAAATTAATAACATCGCTAAATGCATAAGATAATAATTTTTTTCAAATCCTTCAGGGCCCAAAGAAAATATAAATTAATAATTGATCAAATACATAAAAAAAATATATTAAGGTACTTTTTTCTAAACAACTTCTATTTTTTCAATTCACCTTTTTGCTAAAATATGCATCTAAAGTCGTTTGTTTTTTCTTTGTATGTGAACTGAGCTCAATCTCATCCTTAATTTTTTGCAAAGCATGCACCACATTTGATATATTTTTTTCATGTTGTAGCAAGTATTTTTATTTTTATTTATAACTCATACATGAATCTTGGTAAAAAGAAAATGCATGTACAAATAATTAAAACATAAAAACTCTTCATTTATCGATAAATTAATAAATTATTCATTTATCGATAAATAAATTACCTCTATAAAATAATATTTTTCTTAGTCCCAATAGTATTATTTTATAGAGGTTTTACTGTAAATAACAAGATGCGGAAGATGTGTAGGAATGATGCCTGGTTGTACTTCTAAGTTGGATTCTTGCTGGCACAGCCATTAATGTCAACCTGATTCTTGTTTATTAAACATTATGGCAACATATTGTTTATTTGTATTGTGGTATGCTTATTTTCTGAACAACAGTCTTTGATACTTTGATCAGTGACAAACACATGATCTTTTTTTTTAGGTTCAACTTCTCTAATTTAATTATGAAAACTTTTTAAGATTCTGATTTGAATTTTTCGCCATCAAATTTCCAGGTGAACTATGAAGCTAGTGGTTGGGTGGTGCATCAAGTGTCGGACTTATGGGCCAAAACATCACCAGACCGGGGTGACCCTGTCTGGGCTTTTTGGCCAATGGGTGGAGCATGGATTTGTACACATTTATGGGAGCATTACACTTATACGATGGATAAAGTAGGATTCTAATATACTGTCTGAAATATATTTAACATTGTTTTGTTTTATATATAGTTTGTTTGGTTGTTCTGACAATTGTCTGTGTTGCTTAGCTGTTTGATTTATTTTACTCTTCGTTTGTTTTTGTAAAAGTTATTCCAATTCTTTAATGCTTACACAAATTCAATAGATCTCCCTTAAGTTGACCAATGTTATTTAACTTTGTCTCAACTCTATTCATATGAGATATTCGATTGGTACATCGTAATAGATCTCCCAATAAGATTATTTATAGAAAATAAACCGAAGATGGTCTCATGGAAATCCATAAATCATGCAAGTGCAGTAGTTTGTAGGTTACTCTGCTTACCGTGAACTGATCTCAACTACAGAAATAAATAAAGACTAGTCACTTGAGAATCCATTCAATCATTATAACACTGTAATTCCTTGGCCATTGTGTTGTATACCATGAGTTTTGTGCATAAAACTTGTGGATACCCAGATATGTTAGAGTAGGGGACAATTGTTATCTATTCATTGTAAGGCAGGAAAATTTCAACTAAGCAGAATCTTTATGACAATGAGGCACAAGACAGTTTTCTCTGCAAGATGGTTCTATATTCATCAAATTGGATTGAAATTTAAATTTATCATGAGCAAACTTTATGCTTGGAATATTCATTTTATGCAATCAAAATAGTATTGAGATAAGGCATGGTTTTTCCTAGGAATCATGGAATCATTATTTATTGATGTGGTATTGAAGGATTCTTTTGGCTTATAGTATTGGACCTCCTTTTTAATCAAGTAAAAGTTGCTGATGTCTTTTTCTTTTTCTTGTCAATTTGCTCATAAGAATGGTTACATTTTTTTTTCTTTTTTGGAGAAGAAACAAAGTATTATATTATATATTGATAAAAATTTACAAGGCTGGGTACCAGAAGTACACCTAATGATGTTTCCATTTCTACTTTGACCCACTAACTAACGCCCCCTGTAACACCTAAGACAGCATCACCCAATTATCTAATAACAATTTTTACATCAATACAACCGAAAACCACTACATGCAGCTACCCCAATTTTGCCTCCAGACAGATACAGAATAACAGCGGTATTAAGGCTGCCACCCAAGAACTAGCAATGCCCAGTATCTCTTCCCAAAGGAGGTGTATGTCCTTTCAATTTTCAATAGTTGTGAAAGGTTACGAATTTCTTTAGTATCATCTTGGGAGTGAATATTTGGTATATAAAGTGCGTGTGTGTGTAATATTGGTTATGTAGTACATATTATAGTATATTTTTGGAGCATACATTTTAAACTTGTTTTGCTTTATCTTCCTGTGTGTTTAGGGATTTTTAGAAAGTAAAGCATATCCATTGCTGGAAAGCTGTGCATCTTTTCTGTTGGACTGGTTGCTTGAAGGCGGTGGAGAATTTTTGGTGACCAACCCATCAACGTCTCCTGAACATAGATTCATTGCACCCGATGGCAAACTTGCTAGTGTAAGCAGCTCATCAACCATGGACATGGCAATCATAAGGGAAGTTTTCTCTGCAGTTACTGCTGCTGCTGAGGTAAATTATTTTGAACCTGATTACCCCTTTAAAATGAGTTTCTAATTACACGTCTTTTTCAACTCTGTTTCTTTTTGCTATTTCCTATAAACAGATTTTGGGAAAAAGTGAGGATGACTTAGTTGAAAAAATTCAACAAGCACATGCAAAGCTCTACCCTGTAAAAATTGCCAGAGATGGTTCCATTATGGAATGGGTAAACTAAAAAACTCAAAAATTTTACATCATGCAACATTAGATACTCTTTGTAATTGGAAAAGCCTTTATGCAGTCTTATTTCTTTATACTTCTCGACGTTGTAGGCTGAAGACTTTCAGGATCCGGAAGTAAAACACCGGCATTTATCACACCTATTTGGTCTGTTTCCAGGTCACACAATAACCTTGGAGAAAACTCCTGATCTATGTAAAGCTGCTGCTTACACTCTTGAGAAAAGAGGTTTGTCATGGATAGCCCAGTAGAATGCTTACTTTCCTGGCATGTTGAGTTACTTCAGTTGAAGTTGACTTCTATGTATGCTATTTTCTGTATGGTACTAAATTCTCTCTTTCGTAGATTCTTAATAAATCTCTATTTCAACCTTGATTAACTACAGACACATTGGCAAAATTTCTAACAATGGGATTCAAAGAAGCACTTCTGGTGCTTTGTAATGTAATCTACAATATAATATTATTCTAATAAAACAAATTCTGTTTCATCTTAAAAAAAAAAAAAAAAAATTCTGACCTCTTATGCTCTTCCTGTTGCGCAAGTATTGCTTGACATATTATAGTGGTTGTACATTTTTGAATTCAACCTTAGCTACTGCAAAATATTGTTATATTTATTCTCCAGTCTTTCAGTAAAGACCAGCCATATATAAAACTCTCATTTGATTTGTTATTCAATTATCTTTATGCAAGGTAGTTTTTCAATATGTCATTTGAAAAAAATATTCGAGTCCACTGAATCCAACACTCTGTACTGGTATTTGCCCCTGATCCCATTACCCTATATCGAGCAACAAAGCCTGAATACTCATTTTGTATTTGTTGCATTATGGTAATATGATCTTTTTGCCATTTATATTTCCATGGACCTGACCGCTAGAACTCTGCCTAGAAAATGGGATAACAATAGGACTAATAGGAATAAAAATTTGTATGATAAACAAGTTTTGGAATCTCATAAGGCAACAAAGATGGTTTACCTATGGTTTATGTTAACTCTACTCAACTTGTGTAGTGTGGGATTTGCTGGAGCTTAGAGAGGAGCTACAAATCCATGAGTTTCACCTCTTTTTTTTTTTCTTTTTTTTCTGAAATTATTTATCTGGAACAGGGGAGGACGGTCCAGGATGGTCAACGACATGGAAGGCATCTCTGTGGGCTCGGCTCCATAACAGCGAACACGCATACCGGATGATCAAGCATTTGTTTGACTTGGTGGACCCTGATCGCGAGAGTGACTTTGAAGGAGGGCTTTATAGTAATCTATTTACTGCACATCCTCCTTTCCAAATTGATGCTAATTTTGGGTAAGCAAATGATTTCATAATTTTTTCAGTTCAAGAACCAAACGATTTTAGACTTGCAGTGCCACTAATTCTGCAATATTTGGTCTTCAGCTTTTCTGCAGCAATCGCAGAAATGCTTGTGCAGAGTACCATGAAGGATCTATATTTACTTCCTGCACTTCCCCGCAATAAATGGAGCAGTGGATGTGTGAAAGGTTTGAAGGCTCGTGGTGGTGTAACAGTCAATATTTGCTGGAAAGGAGGAGAACTACGTGAGGTTGGTCTTTGGTCTACTGATCAGAAGAATTCTATTATGAGAAGATTACACTACAATGGATCTGTAGTTACAACAACATTGTCCTCCAAAATAGTCTACACATTCAACCACCAGCTTAAGTGCGTGAGGAAACACTCACTACCGAATGCAGCTTTTGGTTAGAAAAAAAAAGGTGAAATAAGAGGATGCTCATGGCTTTTAGTGATGAGTTTTTTAAGAGTTTTTTGTCTGGCCCTTTGGCTTGTATCTCAATTTTCTGTGTGAACATTTAGTTTTATTTCACTATTTATTTTAATTACATGGAGCACTTTAAAAAAGAAAAAAAAAATTATAGGAGAGTGGCTGGTTTCCTACAATTCCAGGGGACACTTGTTGGTTGAACCATTGATGTATTCATGATTTATTATATTTAGTCGTTTTGATATTAAAGACACTTTGCTTGTGCCTAGTATATTTGGATAACTTTAAATACAGTCAATTTTAAGATTAAATAAGGAAAAAAATTATTTGGTAGTTATTGATGATAACTTGATATGTATTGTTAGGTCTTTATCTAACAGTTATAGCTTTTGAATTTAGTGGTTTTTAACATTGTATCAGACTCTTAGTTTTGCAAGAGCTTTTTACGTGTAGGATGAAGTTATATGTGAGGGAGAGTATTGATGACAATTTGATATATATTATTGGGTCTTTATCTGATAATTATAACTTTTGAGTTGAGTGGTTTCTAACGAGAGTTGACAAGTAATGTAAAATTTTTTAATGTGTTTTCGGAGCAAAAATATTTTTGGAGATGTTTGTTAATATTTGTTTCTAACTAAACTGCGGTAAAAAAAAATAATTTTCTGCTTTTAGAAGAAGCTAGAAGAGATCAATTTTAAAGCATTTTTTCAAGAAGTGCCTTGGAAATGCCCTTCGAAACGAGGTCTATCCCTTCTCTCAAACCTTGCATTGGCAGGAGCCTCATGGAGTGGATATTTTATTTTTACTTGGTTCTAATCTTAAGCCTATCATATTTGTATTCATTTACCTCATGAAGTTGAACAAAAAAAAACTTATGAAGTTGACACTTTGTGCACAATAATCCCTTTAAGATTTTTTAAATAATTTATGTAAAAGTATTACTGATTTAGTCACCTTTATTTTTGCCATTGAGATGAGGGGTTTCCCAAGCTCAAACAATTGTGTAATTTGATCTAACGACTTGAACAATAGAATATCTTTATAATATATGTATATATATTGGAATGCATTATTACTTAATATTCTATGGTGGCTTTTGGTAAGGTACGAGATACAACAAAATTAATAAAAAAAAATAAAAAAAAAGTATAGCACGTGTGCGATCTGCGCTTGGGCTTCCACGTCACCTCGCCTCTTAAACCCTGAAGAAGGTCATCTACAAAACCCCCGCACACCTCTTCTACTTACATTAACAACAGCAACAGTAGTAAACTCATCTCTGAGAGAAAAATGGCGTGGCGCTGTGGATCGCTTTCGAGATCTCTCCTCTCCTCCGCAAGAGCTTCATCTCTCCGTTCACCGGCGACGATGCCCCGCCTCCGTCCTACGTCGCCGCCGCTGTCTTCTCCTCGCCTTCAGCCTCGCCGCCCGTTCTTCTCTAATCCGAGGTAATAAATGCTGTCGCCGAATCCCCAATTCACTTTTTCTAGGGTTTACGTTTCATTTTCGTAGTAATAACGATGATTAACGCTACGCTTACTCGATTTTGTGTTGTGAAGGACACTGGGAGAGTTGGGATGCACGCAATCGCTTCTGCCATTGCACAGCGTTGTCTCCGCCGTACGCCTCACATCGCACCTCGCGGTCGACGCGCGGGCGTGCTGTGAGCTGTCACAGGGTACCTTCTGCCGCACTTGTCAAGATCGCTAATGGTCTCCTTTGTGAGTCTTAACTGTTTGTTGTAGGTTAAAAATGTTTTTTTTTTTTTTGGTTTTTTCAAATCATAGTCTAGTCCACGGGTTCTGCGTTAGGAAACTGTTTAAGGTTCAGGGTATAGGTTTTTTTTTTTTTTTTTTTAAATTAGGGTTTAAATTCAGTTTTTGTAAGTTTTGTTGATAAGTAGAATCGGGGTTGAGATTGATAGGGAAAATTGGAAAATATGGGTGATGCTGAAGAGAGGGTTGGCGATGATCAGAATGCAACAATGATGATGCGTGTAGGTTTTTTCTTTAATTTTGTTTTCTTGTTGATAATTTGATTAGATTTACTATTTTTAATAAGAAGATTACATTATACTCGTCTCTTAAAAAAAGAAGATTATTTACAAAGTCTAGCCAAACAAATTGGGAAAATCATTAAAGAAATATGAAGGAAAGAATTTAGCAGACTAAGTTGATTGATTTGGAAATATGTGGAATTTGTTACTTGTATTCTGATCTCATTTGCTACTATTTTTGCATAATTTTTGTATATGCTCTTTTGTCTTGGTAAGTTGGGGATTATCTATTGGAAAACTGACCATGATTCTTAACCATTAAGCTTCTATGTTTTCTTTTATGTGGATTTAGAACACTATATGATTAATGCATTCCATTAAAGTTGTAAGAAGAATGTTGTAGGGCTGTTTTTAAGTTAGCCATGCTCTGTTGAGCAGAATTTAGACAATGAAGAAATAATAAAATAAGACATACCTAGTGCATGAGGCTCCCTCCATTACGTGGTCTGGGGAAGGGATAATGTACTCAACCTTACTTACACATGAAGAGGCTGTTTTTGGATTCAAACTCATGACTTCTAGGTCACAATGGAGTGACTTTAATTGTTGCATCAAAGCCTACAATATGTTTGTAATTTAAGTATAACAAAAATAAGAATGTTAAGATGGATATGCGGTAATATATTGAAAGATTAAATTAGAAATTTTGGGCAATGAAGAAATTTGTGAATAAGTTAAGTGTAACAAATGTGAATGTTAATATTTCTATAAGGTAAAACATTCACAAATAATTTTAAAAATGAGCACATTTGAAAAATGGTAGGAGTGGCTCCAGTTTGAGATAAAATGAGTACTAATTGAATTAAATGGTTCTACGTTCTAGCACCTATAGTGCAGATTATTAGAGATTTCAGTTAGAAAGAGTGATGTATTAACTATTACCTTTAGTAATTGATGAACAGGGAGACTTTAGAAAAAGAGAGATATTGATATTTATAATATAACGAAAGATTTGTCCCTTGATAAAGTGGAGAGGAGGAAGTTTGTTTATGTAGTATATGTAACCTAAGTAGTTGAGTGAAGGATTTGTTGAGTTGAGTTATTTTATTTTATTTTAATTTCTATGTGTTGAATCATTGTTCTTCAGTTTGTTGTGTGACCTTATAAATGACTTCATGGAAGAGATTACTTGTTTATGAAAAATAGAAGTAAGCATATAGATTATTTTCTTGATTAGGGGTGTAATTTTGAGATGAGTTGCTATCTATATTTCTATTGGATAGCATGTTTTTGCTTGCATATGTTTTAAGTTCATAAGTTCTTTTAGATAAGGATCAGAAGTTCTTCTTTTCATTATTGTATCATTTTAATTTTAACGTGATAGAGTTTAACTTGTCATGCTTGTTGATGTTTCAAAGATATGTTGTTTGCATGTGTCATATAATCTAGGGCAACTAAAACTATTATGAGTCTTCTTCACCGTGTGTATCAAGGCTTTTTTGTTTTAATCTTTTTGATTTTGTTTTCTTTGTATACATTCTTAGTCTTGGGAAAGAAGTGTTAAGCTTGTTGCCTTTCTTTTGTCAGTTCCAAGCCCAAATGAAGGATCTGGATTGTCGACAACCAATGGTTGTAAACTTTTGTTAGATCCTCTATGAATATGAATCCACTTAATCAAACTAGCAAAGGGTTAGGATGAAAATTTAGCCCTCAATATAATGGAGAAAATAGAAGGCATTCATGTAGTTTATACCATGTAGTTGTGAAAAGGCTTTGTTCAGAGTACTGAGGAAAGAATGTGTCACTATCGAGTAACTACCCTACGTGCACAAGCAAGGGTGCTTCTAATTGGTTATTATGTATGTGTTGAGTATAGATGAGATTTTATAGCTTCATTTGGGCTTATAGACCATATGGCGTTGTGGAAGTGTATCATAATATTCATATGGTTGCTTGAAAATATGTTTGGTCAGAAGTGGCTCCTAGTAGGTTCTCTCTTTCTCTCTCTCTTGCTAGGCAATATCTTTTATTTTTTGTTTTTTATTTTTCTTTGCAAAAAAATGCTTTAAAATATCTTTGCCAGCTTTTTCTCATGTTTTTCACAAGAAATTGTTTTGTGTAGGAGTTTTCAATTTAGTTGATAGGAGTCATGAGTGTATTAAGTCAAATGAAATTCTTATAAATTGAAGTTTAAGTATTTTTTGCCATCATTTGTTTAATTACACTGGTAAAAAGCACATGTTTGTGGTCCCTTCTTGAAAATTCTCAGTTATTTATTACCTCATTTCATTGTACCATCTCCTTTTCTAATTGTGTCTTAACCTAATATGATGGAATACTAATGAACTACTAATAAGAAAGACTAAATACTTTAACAGCGACAAAAGAAAGAATAATAAACTAGCATAATAGCATGCGTGCGATATATTTATGATTTTAAGTACAAAAGAGTTCAAGGGACACATTTACAATAAGATGCAAACATTTTTATAACAATCAATTTGGTGCTAGAAATTTGTAATCAATAAAATGGACGAAAGGTTGTCAGAACAACCCTTGTTACCCAAGAACAATCTGAGTAAGAACGGACAACATCTTAGCTTATTCTTGAATTTTAGAAAAATAGCCATAAACTGAAATTCTATTGAGTATTTGCCTCTCTGATTCCTTTTCTTTTTCTGGGCATGCAATTGGTCTCCACTGCAGCTCTTTCACTGTGATTGAGTTACCCTATCAATCATTTGTAGAGGACCAAAGTAGATGCGAGAAATTTGTTCATTTCTTTCTTTCAATGGTCATTGATGTTGAGTGGCCGATTCAATATTTTTTTCTTTAGCTGTTAGCACCTTTGCCTTCATCTGAGTATGCATAAGTGCTAAGCATATTTTAGAATTTAGATTTTACATTTGATTGCTTGTGAGACTCATATATTTTATACAACAAGTGTGAGATGTGGATGCAAGTTGATGCAACCCATGAAGAAAAGTTGAAGTCAATAATCGATTTCAATCCAATAATCAATATGTGCTCAACAAACCGAAATACACTGGCATTTACTGTTGTGGAGAAGAGCAAAATCTGTGAGATTTATTTCTTTTAAGGAAAGATGATAATTTTGGTAGTTGTTTTATTTAGCAGTTACTAAAATTGTAATTATAGTTATATGTGTGCATAACCCTGTATGTCTATATATATATGGTGTCCCTCCATTAAGACATCATCAAGAATAAGAAAATATTCCCTCTGTTCTCCCGTGGACATAGGCCTTAGAGCCGAACCACGTTACATCTTTGTGTCTTTCATTATTTTATTTTTACAACATGGTATCAGAGATTTAGACTCGTACAACTGGGAATATGTTTTTCGGCCTTCATCGTCGAAATCTTCTGTGCCGGCCTTCATTGTCGAATCTTTGTGGTTGGTTTTCATCGCTATCACTGTGTCCGACTTACATCAGTCGGAACCCTTTGTCTTTTGTCGACGTTGTTGCACACCATCTCACCATCGTTGCTCTGATTCGTGCGACTGATTCGTCGACGCTGTTGCACACCTTCTCACAATCGTCGCTCTGATTCGTGCGACCGATTCGTCGACGCTGTTGCACACTTTCTCTCCATCGTCACGACTGGTTCGTGCGAGTGTTCATCGTCGCTCCTGCTTCGTCTTCTTCCAGATCTCTTCTTCGCCGACAGTTTCATCTTCGTCGGCGGCTCCTGGTTCGTCTTCTTCGGCGGCGGCTTCATCTTCGTCTCATCTTCTTCAGCTAACATCGCCTGATATTTGCATCGTCTTCTTCGTCTTCGTTTGAAATTCTTTTATTTTTTTATTTTATTTTTCTTTTTCTTTTTTGAGTTTGTAACCTGAAAAAAAAAAGTCGGTTACTTCCGAAGCGGTGCAGATTGAAGAAGCAGTTGACAAAACGGAGAAAGGAGAACTACCAAACATTCAGGCAGCGTACAGACTTGATGGAAATAATTATTTGAAGTGGTCTTAGCTGGTGCGTACTTTTCTGAAGGACAATGGGAAATTGAGTTATCTTTTGGTCACTGGACCTACACCTGGAGATCCTAAGTTTATAGCGTGGGATAACGAAGATGCTTCTATAATGGCGTGGCTATGGAATTCAATGACGCCAAACATTAGTGATATATGCATGTTTCTAACTACCTCCAAAGACATTTGGGATGTCGTTCATTAGACATACTCTAAGGCCCATGATGCAGCCCAAGTGTATGAGATCGAAGTGAAAGTTTGAACAACAAAACAAGGCAACATGACGGTCATCGAATATGCCAATGCATTGAAGAATCTCTGGCAGGAACTTGACCATTATAGGTGTATTGAGACTAAATGCCCTGTAGATGTTGTAGTTTTAAAGAACTATATTGAGAAGGATCAAGTCTATGACTTCTTGGCTGGACTCAATGTAGTGTTTGATCAAGTGAGAGTTCAGACTCTCAGCAAAGAGTTGCCAACTCTAAAAGAGACTATCTTAGTTATCCGGATTGAAGAAAACAGAAGAAGTGTTATGCTCACACCTCAGAAGATGGAAGGCTCAACTATGGTTGTTATTGTTTGTGGAAGGAAAGAGTAATATTCCACTATATTAAAAAGAAGGTTACAGGCCCCTCTTTATATAGATGACAATGCTCATCTATTTTAGGGATATTTAGAGCTAATCTAGAAAGGAAATCATAACCATCTAAAACTGAAAGCTATAAAACGGGAAACTTATATCTACTGATTTGGTAACAGACTACCAAATCTCCTAAAATCATGGGATAAGAAAAAACTGATCTGTTAGCTGTAGATCTCCTCGATATTAGCCCCTAATATTGCTAACAGATCCTCAAACATAAATCTCTCTATAATTCTACACTCCCCCTCAAGCTGGGCGGTAAATATTAATTAACCCCAGCTTGGAACTCAAATCATCAAACACCTTTCTTGGTAGAGCCTTGGTAAGGATGTCTGCTGTCTGAAGACATGTAGGCACGTACAACATCTTGATTATTCCTTCCTCTATCTTCTCCTTTATAAAATGTCGATCAATTTCCACATGTTTTGTTCTATCGTGATGAACTGGATTTTTGGCAATGCTAATTGCTGATTGATTATCACAAAACATTTTCATAGGTTCTTCATCTGAAATTTTTAATTCCTTTAGCACCATTTTTAACCAAATTCCCTCACAAATACCGTGTGCCATTGCCCGAAATTCAGCTTCTTCACTGCTTCTTGACACCACTGACTGCTTCTTACTTCTCCAAGTGACCAGATTTCCCCACACAAAAGTGCAATATCCTGAAGTTGATCTTCGGTCTTGTACTGATCCTACCCAATCTGCATCGCTGAACACTTCAATATCTCTTCTTTGGTTCTTCTCAAAAAATAATCCTCTACCTGGTGTTAGTTTCAGGTATCTCAGGATTCTATACACAGCTTCCATGTGTTCTTTATTTGGATTGTTCATGAATTGACTTACCATGCTAACAGCAAATCCAATGTCTGGTCGTGTGTGAGATAGGTATATTAGTTTACCTACTAATCTTTGGTATCTTCTTTTGTCCACGGGTGCACAATTTTCCTTAGCTCCTAGTTTGATAGTTGGATCCATAGGAGTATCTGTCGGCTTACACCCGAGCCAGTCTCTTTTAAGAGATCTAGGACATATTTTCTCTGTGAGACAGAGATTCCCTTTCTTGACCTTGCAACCTCCATACCTAGGAAATATTTAAGATTCCCAAGGTCCTTGATTTCAAATTTTGCAGCTAGTAAACTTTTGATGGTGCAAAATTCCTCTTCATAGTCTCCTGTTAGGATTATGTCATCCACATACACTATGAGGACAACAAGTTTTCCTGCAGAAGAGTGTTTAACAAATAGTGTATGGTCTGTCTGACATTGAGAGTAGCCATGCTTCTTCACTACCTTTGTGAATCTTTCAAACCAAGCTCTTGGAGATTGCTTGAGCCCATATAGAGATCTCCTAAGTTTACAAACCTTGTTGCATGTAGTTTGTGTCTCAAATCCGGGGGGGATTTCCATGTACACTTCTTCAGTTAGGTCCCCATTTAGAAAGGCATTCTTGACATCTAGTTGGTGGAGAGGCCAGTCAAGGTTTGCAGCCAAAGATAATAAAACCCGAACTGTGTTTAACTTGGCTACAGGAGCAAATGTCTCCTCATAATCGATTCCATATGATTGGGTGAATCCCTTTGCAACCAGCTGTGCCTTGAATCGATTAACACTCCCATCTTCATTATATTTTACTGTGAAGATCCATTTGCAGCCTACTGGGCGTTTCTCGGTTGGTAAGTCAGAGATTTCCCAAGTTCCATTTTTCTCTAGTGCATGAATTTCTTCATACACTGCTGATTTCCATTCTGGTGAGCCGAGAGCTTCTTGTATATTATTAGGAACTTGGATGTTGTCGAGGTTGGCAACAAAAGCTTTGAACTTTGGTGACAATCCTTCATATGACACAAATGTGTATATCAGATGTTTTGTGCATGATCTTACCCCTTTTCTCACAGCAATAGGAAGGCCACTGTCATCATTAGTTTCAGGATTAGTGTTACCTGGTGGATCTTCACTTGGTCTAGGACTTGAGTCAGACTCTTGGGTTTGCTCAAGAGATGCTTGTTGTTCCATCTCCTTTTGGTTCTTTCTCCTCCTTGAGTAGGTAATCAATTCATCACTCTTTGTTGATTGAATAGTGTCCAGATTTTGAGGTGGATTGTTGGCTTGATCTTGAGTAGGAGGTTCTAGGAAGTAAGAAGACTCAAGGGAGAGATTTTGAGGAGGAAGTGATTCATGATTTAGTGATGGGCAGGTTTGGTCAGAATTAGGAGAGACATGAGGTGATTCTTCAATATCCCAAAGCTGATATTCTAGGATAAAATTAGTCTCCCCCTGAATATCAGATTTGGGGAAATAAGGTTGTTGCTCAAAGAAGGTGACATCCATGGAGTGATAGAATTGTTTAGTGACCGGTGAGTAGCATTTATATCCTTTTTGAGTTGGAGAGTACCCAAGGAAAATACATTTATGAGCTCTAGGATCAAGTTTTTCCTGGTGTTGTTGATGGACATGGACAAAAGTTGAACACCCGAAAACTTTGAATGGGATGGTGGAGATGAGACGAGTAGTGGGAAAGGACTGAAGGAGAATTTGATAGGGAGTCTGGAAGTTAAGAATTCGAGATGACATCCTATTTATGAGGTATGCAGCAGTAAGGATGGCTTCACCCCAGAAATATTTTGTTACATGGGTAGAGAACATAAGAGACCGAGCCACATCAAGAAGATGCCGGTTTTTTCTTTCAGCAATACCATTTTGCTGAGGAGTGTTAATACAGGAACTTTGGTGAACAATATCATGACTCATGAGATAATCATTAAGGCTGGAATTGAAATACTCTTTGGCATTGTCAGTTTTCAGAATTTGAATTTTTGCTTGGAATTGTGTTTGGATCATGGTATTGAAGGTTTTGAAGATCTGGTTTGCCTCGGATTTTTCTTTCATGAGGAATACCCATGTGAGTCTAGTGTGATCATCAATAAATGAAATGAACCAGTGAGAACCAGTAACATTTTTTATCCTAGAAGGACCCCATATATCACTATGAATCATGGAAAAAGGTTGAGATGCTTTGTAGGATCTGTTAGGATAAGAATTGCGAATATGTTTAGAGAATTGACAGATCTCACATTGAAATTTATTTGGATTTTTATTATGGAATAATGAAGGAAACAACTTCTCAAGATACAAGAAATTTGGATGACCTAACCTATAGTGCCATAACATAATTGCACTATCATTATTAGACTGACTCACAAACAAAGAAACATGACTTCTAGACACTGAACAATCTGATTGATGAATTGCTCCTTGAGGAGGATCACTAACCTCTAGAAGATAGAGCCCCGAACACATCTTAGCACTGCCAATCGTCTTCCCCGAGTCCAAGACCTGAAATTCACACAGATTTGAGCCAAATTTAGTAACACAGTTGAGATCCCGAGTGAGTTTACTAATGGACAGTAAATTGCAATTTAATTTTGGTACAAGTAGAACAGAATCAAGAGTGATGTTCTTTGAAATTTGAACCGAGCCTGTACCAGCCACCTTTGAGAGTGACCCATCAGCTATTCGCACAGTTAAATTTTTATAGCATGGGGTGTAAGTTGAAAACAGCTTCTCATCTCCAGTCATATGATCAGAAGCTCCTGAGTCTATAATCCATGGACTGAGCCTCTCCTCGTTAGCATTTAGAGCACTTAAAAAATTACCTTTTTGTGCCAAGGATCCGGTACCAACCACAGTAGGAGCTGGTGCAGGCAAGGATTGGCTGAACATTTTCTGCAAGATCTCTATCTGTTCCTTGCTGAACTTTTTATCCGTCTTGTTTGGTTTGGCAGCATCTCTGGTGAGATAATCATCTTTGCCCTTTCCGCATATGAACATCATTACGGAATGGGACCATTGGAGATAGTTGTTCCCATTCAGTTTGTGTCCTGTAATGGGCACGAGGTTACTATCATTGTTGGAAGCCATGGCTTCCTGATTGGAGGTGATTTGGGAAACGGTAGCTCTTGAATCACGTTTCCCGTATTTGGTCATATGAGGGAATTAGGGTTCAGAGATTGCTCTGATACCATCTTGTTTGTGGAAGGAAAGAGTAATAGTCCACTATATTAAAAAGAAGGTTACAGGCCCCTCTTTATATAAATGATAATGCTCATCTATTTTAGGGATATTTACAACTAATCTAGAAAGGAAATCAGAACTATCTAAAACTGAAAGCTATAAAACAGGAAACTTATATCTACAGATTTGGTAACAGACTACCAAATCTCCTAAAATCATGGGATAAGAAAAAACTGATCTGTTAGCTGTAGATCTCCTCGATATTAGTCCCTAATATTGCTAACAGATCCTCAAACATAAATCTCTCTATAATTCTACAGTTGTCAATCGGGAAAATGATCAGAAGACACACCCTCCGCGCGCTGAATCATCAAAGGTTCCAAATCGAGACAATAGGGACAATCTATGGTGTACTTATTGTCAGAAGACTAGACATACCAGGGAGAAGTGTTCGAAACTTCATGGCAAGCCTTCAACTTCCAGTAAAGAATGGGGTTACAAAGGAGTACAGCAGAAGACCAGTGGACAAGCACATCTGTCTACTGAACAAACAGTTGCAGACTCTCCGGTGCCAGAAGGATTCAACCAAGACGACATTGAAAGATTGAAATATTTGCTTGGCACATTGGACAAACCCTCAGGTACCTGTTCATTGGTCCATTCAGGTAACTTTCCTATTTCTATTGGATTTAACGTCTCAGATAAGTCTTTTGCTAACTCTTGGGTTATAGATTCTGGTGCTACTGATCACATGACCAATTCCCCCAATATATTTCATACCTACAACCCTTGTCCTAGTAGTCGGAAAATAGCCACAGCTGATGGATCCTTAACCGCAGTTGCTGGTATAGGTGATGTTCACATCAGCCCCACCCTTACACTCAGCAATGTTCTTCATGTTCCTAAACTATCTACTAATCTTATCTCCATTCAAAAACTGACCCATGATCTGAGTTGTAATGTAACCTTCTTCCCTATTTACTGTGCATTTCAGGACCAGGACTTGGGGACGATGATTGGACGTGCTAAGGAACAGGACGGGTTGTATTACCTTGAGACACCAGTACATCCTATCAAGAGTAACACTTCATTTCTCTCCGAGCACAAATTTTCCAATAAAGAAAAGCTATGGCTTCATCATCGCCGCCTTGGCCATCCTTCTTTTCGAACCCTTAAAATCATGTTTCCTTTTTTGTTTAAGTCTCTCTATATTGAAGATTTTCATTGTGAAGTGTGTGAACTTGCAAAACACAAGCATATATCTTTTTCACTTAGTAATGAAAGAAGTTCAGATGCTTTTGATCTCATTCATAGTGATATTTGGGGTCCCTCTTCAATACCTAATGTTTCTGGAGCGCGATGGTTTGTGTCCTTCATTGATGATTGTACTAGAGTCTCGTGGATATTCTTACTGAAACAAAAATCCGGTGTGAGCTTTGTTCTTCCTACCTTCCATAACATGATACACACCCAGTTTGGTGCTAAAATCAAGAGATTTCGATTTGACAATGCTAGAGACTATTTTAATCAAACATTGACCAATTACTTCCAAAACGAGGGGATCCTTCATGAATCATCCTGTGTTCACTCCCCACAACAAAATGGAGTTGCTGAAAGAAAAAAACGACCACCTGCTTGATACAACTCGAGCCTTTTTATTTCAGAATACTATGCCTAAGTCCTATTGGGGGGAAGCTGTCCTTACTGCAACACACCTTATTAACCGCATACCATCCCGGACCCTTGGTTTCAAAAGTCCTATGGAAAAGCTATGTCAATTTTACCCTAAGCTCAAAATCTCCAATAATCTTATACCTAAGATATTTGGGTGTGTATCATTTGTCCATGTTCACCAACCCAACAGGGGGAAGTCGGACCCCAGAGCTCTTAAGTGTGTTTTTGTCGGATACTCTTTCATTTAAAAGGGATATAAATGCTATCATCCGTCATCAAAGAAATTCTTTGTCTCTGTCGATGTCACTTTCTGTGAACCTGTGCCCTATTTTTTTGCTCCTCTTCCGGGGGAGAGTGTCATCATGGAAGACAAGGATCGGAACTCCCTTGATAACCCCTTTGACTTTTTGGCCCTTTTAACTTCTAACAAACCAAACCTGAATCTCCTACACCCTCTGTACCCAGTGATGGACCTAAGGATCGGATGACTGGACAAATGTACTCAAGGAAGAAAGTTATAGCTCCTAAACTGATGCAAGTTCAAGAATCTGAACCAATCCCTGAAAATGAAGTAACAAATCCTGAACTCTCCTTACAAATTTCATTAGTTCTTGTAACTAACAATGATCTTTTAGCCTATAAATCTGACAATGATCTTTCTATTGCCATTAGAAAGGGAACAAGGGAATGCACTAAACATCCCTTGTATCCACTATCTCATGTTGTATCCTTCGAGAAGTTCTCACCAACCCATAAGAGTTTCCTTATCAACCTGAACAACATCCAGACTCCTACATCATTATCCGAGGCTTTATCTAATACAAATTGAAATCATGCTATGAATGTGAAAATGGAAGCCCTGGAGAAAAATACAATGTGGGAGTTGGTAGACTTGCCTGCAGGAAAGAAACCTGTGGGATGCAAATGAGTTTATAGAGTGAAATACAAAGCAAATGGGTCCCTAGAGCGCTACAAGGCAAGATTAGTAGCCAAGGGATATACTCAGACATATGGTGTGGACTATCAAGAGACATTTGCTCCGGTTGCAAAAATGAATACCGTGTGACTTCTTTTGTCATTGGCAGCTAATTATGATTGGGATCTGCAACAATTTTATGTAAAGAATACATTTTCACATGGGGATTTAGAAGAAGAAATCTATATGGAAGTGCCTCCAGGATTTGACACCACTAATAAAGTGTGTAAATTGAAAAAGGCCCCGTATGGACTTAAACAGTCTCCGAGGGCATGGTTTGGTCGGTTTGCCAAAGTAATGACAAATATGGGACATAGACAAAGCCAAGGAGATCAAACTATGTTTATTAAGCACTCAACTTCAGGGGGAGTTACAGCTCTATTAGTGTATGTTGATGACATCATCATGACAGGAAATGATGAGAACGAGAGACAAAATTTGAAGCAGTGTTTGACCGAGGAATTTGAGATCAAGGAATTAGGGAGATTGAAATACTTTCTAGGGATTGAAGTGGCACACTCTAAACAGGGAATCTTTATTTCTCAACAGAAGTACATTACAGACCTTAAAGAAACAGGGAAGCTAGCATGCAAACCAATAAATACTCCTATTGATCTTAATCACAAGTTTGGAGAAGTTGAAGAAGCGCTGACTATTAATAAGGAGATGTATCAAAGACTAGTAGGAAAACTTATCTATCTCTCTCACACAAGACCTGATATTGCATATGTAGTAAGTGTAATAAGTCAGTTCATGCACAACCCTAAAGATATTCATTTGCAAGCAGCTAATCGCGTTTTACAGTATCTTAAAGGGACTCCAGGACATGACATCTTATTTAAACGACACACAGGAGTGGTTCTTGAAGCATATACTGATTCAGACTATGTTGGTTTAGTAGTTGATAGAAGATCAACTACTGGATATTGTACGTTTCTTGGTGGGAATTTGGTGACATGACAAAGTAAAAAGCAGAATGTAGTGGCCAGATCTAGTGCTGAAGCAGAATTTCGAGCAATGACACAAGGGGTTTGTGAGCTACTATGGTTGTGGATAATTTTGACAGATTTGAAGATACACTGGGATGGCCCTATGAGACTATTGTGACAATAAATCCGCAATTAGCATTGTCCATAACCCAGTTCAACATGATCGAACCAAGCATATAGAGATTGATAGACACTTTAGTAAAGACAAGCTTGATAGTGGGTTGATCTGTACTCCATATGTATCTACTAATAATCAGCTCGCCGATGTGCTCACTAAAGGGTTAAACCATACTACATTTCAAGCAAATTTGTCCAAGCTGGGAATGGTAAATCTTTATTCACCAGCTTGAGGGGGAGTGTTGTGGAGAAGAGCAAAATCTGTGGGATTTATTTTCTTTAAGGAAAGATGATAATTTTGGTAGTTGTTTTATTTAGTAGTTACTCAAATTGTAATTATAGCTATATGTGTGCATAGCCCTGTATGTCTATATATATATGGTGTTCCTCCATTAAGACATCATCAAGAATAAGAAAATATTCTCTCTCTTCTCCCATGGACGTAGGCCTTAGAGCCGAATCACGTTACATCTTTGTGTCTTTCATTATTTTATTTTTACAACATTTACAAACATATTATCTAATAAATTATACTCACTCTTTAATTAAAATAGCTCAAGTCCTGACAAAATAATTATGCTAGAATTATATTAAAATCAAATATTCTGAATCCTCATACTGCTAAATAATTAAAATCCTATTAAATGTTCTTATCACCATTCGTAGTCTTGACTAATCTACGTAAAGTTCAGGGTCAACCATACAAGTTTTAGACTTTTGGACTAATCCACTAGTAGGTTCCAGTATTGAGGTAATAATATTTTTACATGCATGCTTCATACCTCAGTTTCAGGATACATATGAATGATATGTTGAGCATCTATTTGGAAGGAATAGTCTCGGTAATTTTTTGTGTGGCATGTGCGAACTAAGCATATGCTTTCTTGCAGGTACTTGAATTGCCAAGTTGGGTCTGCACTAGAAGTGCTATTACAAGTGGAGTTATGTCAGAGAGGTAATCTTGTGGGGAGTTCTTTGGCTCTTAGGAGTAGGAGAAGCAAATAATGTTGATGTGCTGTTAAAGATTTGGAGGGAAGAACATCTTAACTTACTCCTTTTCAGGAGCTTCCAGTGAATTATTGATGATTTAGAAGAATATTTAACTAACCAATTAAATGGCTAGAATGGGAGGGAGAGACCTTCCATTTTTCTTTGGGTTTTTACTATTTTCTTTGGTTAACTTCAGTACCTTAAAAGTTACTTGTTCATCTTATGGTTCTTACTGAGTAATTGATATTTTGATTTGTTTATTTTCTTTATGATTATTTATGTATGGAAGTTGGTTTGTATTCCAATTCCTTGATTTGCTGCACATGTTACCTCATTGTATTCTGTACTCTCTCACTGATGGGTAAGCTGGCTCAATCCTGTGACCTCATGCTCAAACTATTTGTCAGACTATTGTGCTTGATTTTGAGAATATGACTTATTTGTGAGAATCATTTGAACTAACCCATTGATTAGCAATTTCTAATTTCTAGCGTAGAATTTCTTGGTCATTGCCTTGAGGACATTCACACAGGTCAGCCATTCCACATTGAGTCAATATATCCTAAATTTTTTACGAACTTAGGGTTGGTGTGATGGTCAAGAACCCGCCTTAGATGAGTTCGAATCCCATCTTAAGGGAGGCCTTACTCTGTAGAATTTCTGCTGTGTCGGACTTTCTCTATAAATATTCTGTGGGGATACAGAAGTTTGTATGCATCTTGAGGGAGTAGTTGGGCGCTCAAAGAAACCCATACACCCTGGAAAAAATGGCATATTTATTGGGGTTTGAAAAAGAGGGTTAGCATATTGTGTGCATGAGATCCTTAGGTCTTCATGGGCATTATTTGATTGGCTACTTTTGGTTAGACTTGATGAAATAACTTTTTAATAATTTTTTGGGGTCTTTTTTGCAGAGCAACCCCATGAATTGTGGTGTGTACACTTTTGACTTGTTTGTAAACTACGGTGCATAAAATACAAGAAAAAACTGCTTTGAGCCTATCTTTTGTGAAAGATCATGTAAAATCATTTAAACTTTATGTAAAATATGAAAAAAAAGGGAACAAAGCTCTTGTCTTTTAGGAAGGATTGGACCACTTTATGTGAAATATCTTCATATAAAACTATCTTATTGTGAGTATTGATTTAGTCCCATGACCTTGGTTAGATTTCCTGTTTTAGTTTTTTCCTTCTCTTTTCCTAGAGACAACCGATGTGGGGGTAGGTCAGATTCTGAGGATATGGAATTGTCAGACTTAAAAAACTTGTAAAATTTTCTTTAACAAAATTTGATGGGCATTATCAGTAAATGGTTCTTTAGGGGTATGTGAGCTAATTCAGGGGTTCAATGCCTGATTCACATTGTTTTGCGAACAGGGCCTGTTTCTGTTTGTGATGTTTTGCATGTAAAAAGGTATTTTATTCTGAAGGAAGTTTTTACATTATAGGCGTCTTCACATAATTCCAACAAGACCCAATTGGTAGTCATTAAAGCTTTTGAACAGTGATTTCCTATAATACAAAGTGTAGGCAGTCAAAAAAGGTGGAAAAGAGCAATGGAATGCCAATATGAACAGTGATTTCCTGCCTCATCTGTCAGAGTCACAATATTCATAAACAAAATTAGGGTTTGTTCTAGACATTCAAACACATGTAGATGTTATGGCAAACAAACTCTGAGGAGAGTCATGTATATCTACTTAAAAAGAAAAAGTGGTTTCAGCAAAAGCAAGATTCTAATGCTTCCCCATCTTTTGGCTCTTCTTACTTATATGGCAAAAGTGGTTGTCACCTTCAGGTATCCAAAAGGAAACCTGTTAAAAATTGCCGGCATAGAAAGTGGGTGGAAGCTTATCCCTCATGAAGGGAACACATATGACATTGCTGTCATTCCTCCTCTCCTTACTGTGTCTCTCTATACATGCATAGCTTATTTTTGCTTGGATTCTGGTTTGACATTTGATAGATGGGACCATGAAAAGGACCACACCCTGCTCACTTCCCACTTGGCTAGTTGTTTCCATATCTACTTTGTCAAGCAATGAAATAAAAATGACCAATCAGAAGACAAGGATGTCTGCTTTAATCATCAAAGTCATCCATTTGGTGCTGCAACCTTCACTTCATCACCCCAGGAACTAGAATCAGCTGAGTCATTGATTTGGCACAATAAGATCAAATCCTTTTTTTTTTTTTTTTTTTTTGAGGTATTTGTATTGATGGCAATTATGAAGTCCTTAGGAGTGCTCATCTCTTTTATTCTCTGCTGCTACTACCCAAACAGAAAAGGACACTAGAAAATTAGAGAATTTCTTGGTGTGTTACCTTCAGTTTTTTGTCCTTAGAAAAAAAAAAAAAAAATTTAACCGAATTCTTATCAGTACAACTTTAGTTAAATTTTAGTAACTACAAATTTAGGCACCTGCTAGTGTGGAATCTATGGGAAACTTTTTTAAATATGGATGCATCTGTTCATTCATGATAGCAGTAACATTTTCTTTCCACTTTTTAACACTTGTGACGCTCTGTTTTCTTTGTTCCAAAAATGGAGACCTTTGCCAATAATTGCACATGCAAAGCCTCTACCTTATTTCACCGGAAAAAAAAAAGAAAAGCCTATACTTTATCTCTTTGAAAATTTCATCTCATTCATCGTTATTATTCAGAGTCGGTTGATTATATTCTCAACCTGCTACTAGATCAAAATGATCAAAATGGGCCAAGTACGTTAGGCGCTGTAGTTCCAACTATCTGTTAGTTGATCGAAATTAAAGTTGATCTGACACGAAACAATTTGTCTTTGAGTAAGAACTAAATCATTTTCATCAATGCAATAATTTCTGTGGTTGTTTTCTTCACAAATTAAGACCAATAGGTAAAGTGCTAGAAATTCAATTGATTGCTCATAATTAGAAGTAAGTGAGAGGTTTAGTGTATTTTATTTATTTATTTATATTTATTTTTTTAGAAGAAATAATGTTAGTAGGTACTAGTATAGCCCGTTTCATCATTATACCACACTCTTGAAAATGTATAAGGCTCATTTTTGACCTATTAATTCTTGGGGTGAGACAATAGCAAGAGTTGAACTTGAAATATTTGGGTTTTAAAGTCACTTCTTTACCAACTGTACCAACTCCATATAAACGAGAGCTTTAGTATTTTTAAGGGAAATTACATTACAATGCCTTAACATTGAAAAACGTAAACAAGCTTCAGCAGCAATGTAGCCTCAGACGTCACTGTAGATGCCCATAGAGTAGCAATAACTAAAAGTCTCCTCTTTATAGATCCTCTTCTCCATTTTTTTATGATACCAAGATTCGTAGAAAGTAAAAGTGGCTCTGTAATCTATACATTTGTTCATGCTGCGCGATGGCTGTGCCCGCTAATTTGAGGAAAAAGCCATTGAGCCCACATGATTTTACACTCCCAGATTTTCACTGCCCGCAAAAGCAACATTCTAAACAATAGAAAGATCTCTTATTTACCACTTCAGTATCTGCATTTGTTTCACATAATCATCCTTCTCCCAAATTAAACTAAATTAAATGTTGTATTATTCTGTATATATCTATTAGTTTGCTTATTCCTTAACCCCTTTCCCTCCACTTAAATTATATGGGAGAGTTTGCAGTTATAGTTCTTTTTCTTTTATAGGATTTTTGTAGTTATAGCTGACAGAGCGGACAGGACAAGGGGGCAGATCTAGATAGCACTAGATTTTAATGAAGCCATTGCAGCTATCCTTGTTGGATTCCTTATATTAAGAGTGTTCTAAAGTGCATTTGATTCTCATGGTCACTTTAGTATGAATATTTTAATCTGATTATAGGTGATCTTGACTGAAGAGAAAATTAGCGATAGTAGGCTGATCTGACAAGCGTGGAAACACTTGTGATGACTTTTTTAAGTTATATTCAGACAGCAGATACTTTACCGTATCTCATGAAGATAAGTATTGTCAGGGGAGAATCAATTGGTAATATTATATTTTAGTTAAATTATGTCTATAATTATAATTTTTTTTTACTTGCTTTTGAAAGATTTCTTCTAGTCTTCTAGGATATGTTGTTGTTGCTATGGCCTGTTAGATCAGCTAGATATTTTCCTTCTAAGTATTAGACCTCTATCATGTAAAGCTGAATATTGAGTCTTAGTTTCTTCAATGGTTTTATTACATGTTGCAAATAAAGAGTTCATGATCATGCTTTGCTGTTCTTGTGCACTGCAATTAGACATCCCTACATGATGATACTGCAGCATCGGAGCAAGGCCAATAGCCATAGCATGAAAGTTATACGCTAGATTGGCCCACCCCCAGAATTAAGACTTTTAATGGCATGGCATGTGACTTTCTCCAGTACAAAGTCACTAGCTTAGATTTTTGTGACAAACAATCAAGCCCACTATAAAATTAAGAGGGTTCCATCAGTTGAACAGTTGAAGCTGCTCAGGTGGGTTACATCTTACATCTTACATGTTACAAAGTACGAGGAGGTGGCACTGAGAATTCAGAAAGCCTTCTACCAAAGTCTCTTTAAATTTATATATATGGTTATGAAGAACCATCAGAATAACTCAGAAGTCTCGTCAAGTTAACTTTTGATAATTTGGCAGCCTCCCACTAGATGCAGAGACAAAGCCATTCATGACAGGCAGATGATATATAACTGTAAGATTATGATTTGACTAATCTTGTCATTTTAGGTTATTCCAAAAGAGAACCAGGTAATGTTTGATGTTTTTGTCTATGCAAGTTGGAGCCCTCTTTCCATGAAAGAAAAGAAGATGAAAAGAAGGGAATCTCAGTCGTCATTAGATCCATGATAAGGGTCATGACACGAGCCTTTGCCTTGCTCCCATCCAATTCCGGAGCATCTCTTTAAAGTGGGCCTATCTCTAAAGATGGAAATTAAGAATTTCTTAGCAAAAGACAGTCCAAACTGAACTCACTTTTATTCCCTTCTGATCTACACCATTTTAAAAACTTAAAGACACCAACTATCCCCAGAAAGAAATCAACCTCTAGCTATACCCAAAAGAGCTCTAGAGCTGATGCTATTGAAAAGAGAAGGGGAAGCAATTGCAGCAAAAGCGTCCAACAACAACAACAATCGCATGATGATGAGGTCAATCACCACAAACCATAAAATATTGATGGGCAGTTCTGGTACTAGTAACAGCAGTGGTAGTAGTAGTAGTGAAGATGATAATAATAATAGCAATTATTTGAGTGATCAGTGGCTAAACTTGAGCTTGGGTGGAAAAGGGTCCATAACATGTGCAAGAGAAGGGGCTCCAGCATATGATGATTCTCATGCCAAGCCCTTTCCAAACAGGCTCTTCTCTTGCAACTTTTGCATGAGGAAGTTCTTCAGCTCACAAGCACTGGGTGGTCATCAAAATGCACACAAGAGGGAGAGAGGAGCAGCAGCAAGAAGGTATCATTCTTATCCTTACTCACAGAAAAGGATGGCTATTAGCATGATGGGATTGGATGCACATTTCAGCAATACTAGTAGTAGTATTGCTCCCGTGTTTCGATCACTCAGCGTGCAGGCTCACAGGCTGGTGGAGAAATCAGTAATTAGGAGAGAAGGAACTGCGGCACGGTTGAATCCTAGAGGATTTGAAAGGGTATGGAAGAAATCTAGCTTCATCCATACTGTTGATGATGATGAAGAGGAAAAAGGAGGAAAGGGTCACGGGATGTGGCCAGGGAGTTTTTTTGTAAGGGAATCTGAAGGCGATACAAAGCAGCAGCCATCCGAGCTGCTTAAGCTCGACTTGAATCTTCGGCTTTAATTAATCTCTCTGATTTAAGTCTCTTTTGTGTATATTCATCTTTCCCTTTTAATTTTAATTTTCTATTCCATGCATGATCTCTTTTGATTAACCAAAACAAGGTAGATTAATGAATTTCTAATGGCTGAATTTGATACAGCGCTGTGGCGCTTATTGGCATGAACATGTCTTAGCCTGAAACACTTTTTTTTTTTTTTCTTTTTTCTTAAAAACAATTATATCTTTTAAGATACAACTCCACCCACAAAAATTATGCCTCAAGGCAACTCGAAGGACGTGAATTTAAGAGAGATGCCTCAGGACAACTCCACCCACAAAAAATATGCCTCGAGACAACTCGAAGGACTTAAATTTAAGAGCTACAGAATTCCACCACTCAACCATCCCATTCGGGTTAGACTAAAATGATAGTCATGCTACCAATGTAGAAAGTAATCTTAGGCTTTTTGTTATTTTATTAAAGGACAAAGTAGTGGATACTCCCTCGGGAAACTCCATGATAAAATTGCCACATTTTTTCTGAAATCTAGAAATGGAAAGAAAAAAAGAAAAAAAAAAGACTGCTATGTTAATCTTACGTTGTAACGTAATGAGAGTGAGAGCTTCAGAAAAACTTCACTTTGAAAATGACTAGGCAAAAACAGACATGGACAATATATCTACAATACCTGAGAAACTTATGTGATTGCTAAATCATTAATGAAAGAATACCCACTTGATATAAAAACGAATATCTAAAGTTAGGCTAATGGTTTTAATCACTTGTCTCTGAACTTCATATGGTTATTTCACATACAAACCCATTCATTATACAGCATGCGATACCCAAGGAAAGCCACTCAAAAAAACTGCCACACTTGCCAATTTGGTTCTAACAGGAAACGACAGAGCCATGTCTTGGATTGCTAGCTGCAAGCCTCCCACAAAGAGCCTTTCTACTAAATCGCACAGCAAGAGATTCTGAAACTTTTAACAATTAATAGTCATAAAAGCATTGCCCTCTCTCACTGGGATTTGTTAAATGGCCAATGCAGGTCCAAAAGAAAAAAAAAAAGGAAAAAATTCATTTTAATACGAAGATTCAGCATCTCCATGATTTTTTTTCTTCCTTCATTGAAACTGTTTGCTGGTCAAGTATAAAACATGTATATCAAGAGCACAGAGAATGGCAATAAGTTCCCCTGCCAGAACAGTAGACTTTTCAATTGCTGATGGCTCAAAATACAAGTTGGAGATTCACAGAAATTGGTAAAAAATCCACTCTCTGCAGTTCAATGGCTTCAACAATTATCTGACCATGGATATTTAACTTTCATGCATAGAAGCAATCATCTAATAGATCAAGAAAGAGCCTTTCTACGTTGTCGAGTCTGGATCGTTGATTTAGTCGCTTCCCGACTCTTATTTTTGCTCCTTGTTTTACCAGCTTGACTTTTTGGTACATCTGCAGAAGTTTCTTCTGTCTCTGTATTCTTCACAGTTGGGGTCTCCATATTTGTTTTACTCTGATCATCTAAAGTATGACTCCTTGTATTTCTTTTTTTGGTGCTTGTCGATTGTCGTGATGGAGCGGTTTCCTTTCTTGGAGAAGTATTTGCCACACTACTGGCGTTATCATTTGCTGGATGTCGCAAACTCCATCGAGCATTCTCAAACCATTTGCTAACCTGATAATCCATGAAGGATAAATAAGTGAAGAAGCAAGATGTCTTCTGACAAGAAAAATAGAAGAAAATAGAAAAACCTGTTTGGGCGTGATTCCAAGTTCTTTAGCAAGAGTTTCCTTCTTGTCTCGACTAGGGTACTCATTTTCCTTCAAAGACTCAAGCAGTCTCTGCATGATTAAATGCACATCACATACAATAAGGGTGTTAGAAGAGATACAAGCAAATTTGCATAGCTCATGAAGTTAAGACTCTTAACACTAAAATAATATATAAGCATCGTGAAGGTCACTGAAGGATGGTAGCTATGTTAATTGTCAATATCGAAATGAATTTATCTAACAGACTTCACCCTTCTTTATTTTTTATTTATTTTTGACAAGAAACAGAAACACAATTCACCCTTCAATCTAGAGTCAAATAATTCACGGATGACCCAAAACCCTAGAGGAGAGTCAGTCGTGAAAGGATGATCAGTGGGAGACTCACTTTAACGTACATTCACGACAAGTATAAACTCAACTGCTGGTTATTAAGGAAAGCATGATCTGAAGCAACACAGCATTTCAAGGGAACACCCAATGAAAGCAGAAGGGGTACTTTACAAGGCTAATAAAGCCGGAACAACTGACCAACTTGAGGGACTCTTTCGAAGCATAATAGAGCCAGAAGGTAGACCTTATATGCATCTATTCAAGGTGCTCTTGCCCTCCTTGAGGTGTATCTGATAGCTACTGTCTCAACCTTCCATCAAAGCAGATTGTTTTTGAAACCTCAACTCAACCGAACTCGGTAAAGCCTTCTTCTCAACTTCATAGGGTTGACAATCTTCCTCCACTCCACTCTATCAAGGGCTAAGTCTATAATTATATTAGGAGTAACTTTATCTTGAATATCTGTATCCACTCTTGAGATACCACATGTGCATTTCAAATACAAATGCCACTAGACACATATCTCACCTTGATGTCATGTTTCTAATTCCAGTAATCTCTCTAGCTTGTTTTAAGTTCCAGCACATAATGACAAAGCAAAAGTAATGGATTAATGGTCTAAGGTAGGCTAAAGATAATTCGTACTTGAACCAAAGAATCGAGCAAGTAAAAAATATTAAAAATAATAAAGTTTTCAAAGGTAAGAAATTATACCGAATGCAAGGTCTAAGAGTTACTCTACAACATTGTGCAGCAAACTGAATCAAAATTGTTCAAACTGTCAGTTACGCTCATAACCGCTGTAAGAAAGGAGTAAAGCGACTTCTCCGCATCATAACATATATAACAACACTCTCCTTGAATTGTTGTTCCTAAGCTGTTCAAATTGTGAAACTGCAAAAGACCCCTACTTGTCCTCCTTTCCAAGTTAAATAGTAGCTAATTGTTTATCCAACTTGCTCTCAGTTTTTAAGTCAATATATTTTGTTTTCTTCCCTCAATTATTCAATAAATCCAATTTTGTTAGCTGTTTATTTTATTTTTTTTCCCACCATTATTAACCACTAATGGGGGAAGTTTAACATTATTTTCCAACAAAAGCTTACTTTTTTGTCATTTACCAATTATTTGCAACAAATTGATAGTTTCACGGACTTATTGTTTTTCCTCTCTCCCCCTAATGATAGCTACATATAAGCAAAACACAAAAATATTCTCCACACAAAACTTAACATTATTGTCCAACAAAAGCTTATTTTTTGTCATTTACTAATTATTTGCAACAAATTGATAGTTTCACGGACTTACTGTTCTTTCCCTCTCCCCCTAATGATAGCTACATAAAAGCAAAACACAAAAATATTCTCCACGCAACACTTATCGTTCTCTTCTTTATCTTATTATTCTCAGAAGCAGCTTACTTATCTCCATTAATGTCCTAACAGTCTTCTCTGCTACTCAATTCAACAAGGGAGACTAATTATTTTAAGACAAGAAAACCAAGTACAATTTCTTTTTCATATTACTGGGTTATATTAAACTATTTACTGGATTATATTATCTTTTGCTCTGTCTCTTACCATCATTTTTATTGTTCGGTATCTTCAACTGAAATCCATCTTCTCTATAGGGAAATAATAATGGATATTGCATAGCCATGAAAAAAGAGTGCAACTCATTAATCCGTTGTAAGCCATTTAACTTGTGCTCAACAATAATGTCACGCACTCCAATTGTACATTGCAGGTCATTGGGAGGCAAGTTGACGACCTCCAACGCACTTGGCATATTATAAATCCTTGGATCTTTTGAACAGTTAGATACGAACATCACAAAATTCTAAATCTCGAAAGCGATCCCTTGCCAGTCTAAATACTTTTGCAAGTACACTATGTTCATTAAACATCTTTAACAAACCTTCAACTATTTCATTGTCCAAAAAAAATAATAATAATAATATAACCTAGTAATATGATAAAGAAATTGCACTTACTTGGTTTTCTTATCCTAAAATAATTAGTCTCCCTTTTTGAATTGAGTAGTAGAGAAGACTGTTAGGACATTAATGAAGGCAAGTAAGCTGCTTCTGAGAATAATAAGATAAAGAAGAGAAAGATGAGTGTTGTATGGAGAATATTTTTGTATTTTGCTTTTATGTAGCTATCATTAGGGGGAGAGAGGAAGAACAGTAAATCCGTGAAACTATCAATTTGTGGCAAAGAATTTGTAAAGGACAAAAAAATAAGCTTTTGTTGGACAATAATGTTAAGCTTCCCCCATTAGTGGTTAATAATGGTGGGAATCCCCAAGAAAAATATGATATTAAATGATATATTGCCCGTAGAGCACCATATCCAATACCTCTTAAATAACCATAGGCTTCTTTTTTCTTCAATGGGTTCTCTGCACTGAATAACCCCTACATGAGTTTTTCTCTTTAATGGGTTATCACTCTTCAATTTAGGTGACAACCAATAGACAATCTCTACCCTACATGACAACTCAGTGGACGGGATTTTGCTTTTCTTTGCTCCTCTATTCCCTCACTTTCTCTTGTATTTTGTCTTGCTATTGGGCCTAGGTTCTTTTTCTGTTTTTGCAGCTCAGGCAATTTCATGATCAAGTGATTATTGTAGATCTCGAGTACTAAGGTGGAAAATCAAAAACAGAGGTGGAAGGCTACTAGACTGTAACTACATATGAATGTTTGTATCAAAGCCAAAAACAAGTTGATGGCTGAATGCAAAAGACTGAAAATAAATTGAGAAAGGAAATTAAAATCAGAAGTGGAAAGACTGCAGATGAAGAGAGGTAAAGAAGAAAAACAGTAAGGACTAAGGACATTGAGAAAGGGAAACAGACAGAGAAGAGGGAGAGGATCAAGCTTAGGCTCTAACATCAAATAATGGGGAAATGCAACAGGAGAAACTTAAAGAAAAGAGAGGTAAGATCAAAGCTCAAAATCATGCAATTCATTTAACCCTAAACCCTTAACTAGGAGACTAAAGCATAGCCAAACTCAATCACCTTAACTAATCAACTAAAACTCCTAAAGAAATTAACACATAAAGTAGTGTCTATTAACTTTATTTAGCCTCTACTTCTACTTGAAAATGAACCTTTATTTGTAGTATTGGTTTAAGCTCTAATAAAATAAGCCAAAATTTTTTGCTTATTCTTGTAGAGGTTATACCCCTCTACTTCAATTAGATGTAGAACAAATAAAAATATTTACTCAAAACATTTTTTTTTTAAGCTCAACTTTTTTTAGAGGCTTTGAGTAGAGTTAGCAAACACCACCTAAATAAACAAACAAATAAAATCAATTTAAATAAAAAAATAATTCTAACTAATCTGAAAATTTAAATCTTTAACACTGATAATATTTGGGGAATCGGATTACACATCGTGCATCACAAACCTACTATGCTCTATAATTTACAGAGTGAGATCAATGAAACTACATGCACGTACACATTTTGACTTGTACTTCTTTGCCTAGCAGTCAGTCTTTCCTTCTTAAGGAATAATCATTTTCAGATAATGGGTTAAGGAAAGATGAGGACATTATTGGTGTACCTCTGGTACCCAAATCTGTACATATATATTAATACATTAATATAATATTTGTTTCCTCTCAGGAAAAAAAAAAAAAAGAATAAGCATTTGTGCTCTACATGCCAGTTGTCTAAAAGTATACATCTAAAAGGTATATAGAAGTCGAAGAAAGGGAAATTGAGATCACTTAAAAAACTAAATTATCAGTTTGAGAAGAAAATTACGAAGTTAATATGACATGACATGACACGACATGAATGCCTTGCCACTGAACGTGTGAATAATGGTTCGCATGTGTACAAACATCACAAATGTCAAGCACTTAACACCAAGAGGAACTTTATGGGTTGATCATACAAACAAGGTTAAGAATCTAAGATGTCCATAATAAATACCTCAGTTACAGTGTTTCCAAGTCTTCTAGAACTCGATGCAGTAGGCTTTTTTCCAATACTATCAGAAATTGAACCATGTTTAGGTGTTTCAGTGGCTAAACTATTTGCACCATCAAACTCCAGTTTCTGACGAGTTCTTCTCTTTGAGATGTTATTAGTCCTTTTTGAGTTCTGCTCTCTACCAATGGTAACTGCTTTCCTCCTAGCAGTTAGAGGAGTTCCTTTCGGTGATTTGCCAGATTCCTTTTTAGTTTCATCATTCTTCTTCCTCTTTTGTGTTTCCACATCAGCCCAATCTTCATCATCACTTGAATCTGAAGTAGCATTTCCATATGTCTCCTTCATGAATGAAAAGACATCACAAACACACGTGAGTGAAACCAAAGTGGAAAAGAAAACTACTAGTATTGTATGAGTAACAATATATGTCATGGCTAAAATTGCCTCAATCCGAGCATTTAGAGATGTTATGCTTCACAATGCAGGTGCACAACAAGAAGAAGATTCCTCTCTAAGTCAAACATCTGATTTGCACACCTTAACATCCGAATCTTAGTTTTATAGTGGATCTTGTGCGCATAATCAGCCTCCAAATTTCTAATGCATTGTCTTCTTTTCTATTGACAAGATACAAGATTTGTAGTTAAACAATGAAGACAATGTGAGTTCATGGAAGCTGATATATTAGAGGATAACAGGGTCATGGCGACCATTAAGAGATGTCATGCCTCACATTGCAGGTGAAATATGATAAAAGAATACCCAAACAGTCCAATCAGATATCTGATTTAAGCACCCTGGCACCTAAGCTCAGACATAAAGGTGATCCCAGTTCCCAAAGAACCGCTAGTGCGTTATGTTTTCTTTTTATAGAAAAATACAATTTTTATTGCTAAACAGTGAGGACAACAAGAGTTCATGGAAGTTGATCCTGTAGAAGATAACAAAGCGAACCAAAAACAAAGAAACTAAAAAGAATAACAAAGAACAAACACCAAGCAAGAATGAAAGTATATCACGTGATAGGCATCACTGGCATGTTATAATTTTCGAATCATAGATGCATCATGATGTCAATCCTTGATGTAAGAGCCACGTATCTGGTACATAGTACATGCAACCAGCTGCCTCACAGCTAAGATCAGAGGTTCAGATCTTGTGTGCACAAGCTCAAGCAAACTTTGTCCTTTTTTTTGGTTGCAATAAGATTTATAGAAAAATAAATAAATAACTAAACAACAAAAAGAAGCAAAACAAAAAACCTTGAGGACAAGCTTATCTGCCAAGACACTGAATGCCTTTAAAAATAAAAAATAAACAATAAAAGCAATAAATTAATGATGACTACCTCTAAGGTTCCAATTACAAGACAAAAAGCCACCCTCAATGATCAATTGATCATACAACACGAGAAAGAAAAATATATACAAAACCAAACTCCTTAATAACCAAAACTAACAGGAAGCACTTAATTTAGTCTACTACTCTTACTTTGAAGAAGAGATCCCTCTTTGCCATTGGGAAATCTCCAGTTTCATTCTCTCAGTACATCCCAACAGATTGCTAAGGGAAGAAACTTCCCAAGAAGATCCGCCCTTACTGTCAAGGTCCATATTTGCTAGATTTCAACATACAAACTTTTAATAAACCATGACATACCCCAGCTAAAAGCAAACCAGTTTTATCCAGTTGCCAAGATGATGCCCTGGAAAGGCGATGCCTATTGCAAATTATATCATTTATAATTCTTTAAGTAAGGTTTGTTGTTTTTGTTTTATAAAACAATTCTCTAAGTTTTTTAGTTAGTTTTATACATATAAACCCTATACACACACACACACACATATTCCACAATAAAAGTCAAATCTTGTTTAAAAAAAGATAAATTATATTTTACATTCTTCACCTTTCGCCCACAAAATTAAAAAACTAGAAAAAACATATTTAAAAATAAGAAAAGTTGGCCAAGTATAAGTATAGCAATTGAAGAGCCATGCTTAATGCAATAATCATGATGAAAATAAAATGATATATATTAATCTTAATATCTTATACCCTGAAACCTAGGAGTACCACCCGCAACAAAAAGCTAAAACTAATTACATTAGGCTCGCCCAATTCCTAAGTGATCGAGTAAAAATATTTTTAGCAAAATAACAAAAATAAAAATAGAAAATCAGAGTTATAAAACAGGAAAAGAAAAAGATAACTTGCATAATGAAACTAAAAGTATAACACTAGAATCAAGCGTTAAGTTAATGTTTAAGCTACACAATCACACATGTAGTAATATGTAGAAAAAAGAATCTTAGCCTTCAAATATTTACACTGACCCCTTAAACTTTAAGGAAAAATAAAATAAAAAAAATTCAAAGAGCCCCATTCTTTGCCTTAAGTGTGGTCAAGGCAATTTAATTGCAAATGGAGTAGGCAATGGAGGACTGGTCGTCGCCTAGGCAATGCCTTGGAAACATTGCATCAAACTCAAAACACAAGGAGACCCAAAAGCTTTCACACGGGGCAATGAAGAAGAAAGTGGTTAAAACAGACTTTCCAGTTGCATTGCATACAAAGAGAAAATTAGAAATAACCTTTTTGCAGAAGATCAAGTAAACCAACGTTAAATTTTCATTATGTCCATATTAGAAGTACAAAAGAGAAGACAAGAAAAAGTGAAAAAAATTAAACTCTGCATACACTAGAGCAAAACCATACAAATTGTTAGAGGATAGAATGACCTTACGCACTGAAACAGAGCCCAAGAAATATTTCTCCTCTGATATGAGCAGCAGATGATATGCTTAATTCTATCTAATCATGATGAACTAAGCAGTACGAAGGAACCAGAGGGCACTGAATCAAGCCATCCATCATTGGTGTTCTTTCTGATAAGAGTAAACAAAATGAGAATGCAACAGCTATTTCTCATAGTCATTAGACTTGATTTTTATGGCTTGTCATTACTAGAGAATTTAAAACAGGTAACGCATATAAAAAACTCTCTCTAAAGAAATGCTTAATGCATATGTTGCTCTAATCCTAAAGTCACAATGTTATGCCTGTCCCTAGGTTGTGGGAGTGAGGTATTAAAGCCAGTTTGGGTGTAACGTAATTGGGGACAAAATTGCAAATACTCTAAATATTCAGGCTTAAGAAGTTAGCTATTTACTCCCAAGTGTTAAAAACTTATGTCTTAGATATGAGAGAAATGTAAGGTATCAGGGGAAGGACCTTACAAAATAACATGTAGAATATACCAAAACTGCATGTTAACATACTTAGGCGACAATTTCAAACATCAAATGGCAGAGAATCAAAGTGACATCCAACAACAGAACGAGAAACATTACTTGAGCAGTTATTCATGCATCTTGTTCTTCATAAGCAGGACATCAGCGGATGCACAGAATGAATTAAGAACCATGAAATAGATGTGCATTTCCATGAACTGAAGCTTACATCATGCAACTTCTTGTAGTCTAGACGTTCAATCTGCCTTTTCCTGGACACAGGTGACGAAGGTCCTTGGAGTTGTGGCTCCTGTAATGACAGCAGCTCAGCATTTAGAAATTGTTTCTTATTTCTAGCCGTTTTTGTTCTCATTTGACCCAAAGAAGAAGCCAGCTTGCCACCATTGATTGATGAGGACACAGGTACTTCATCTCCACCTGAGGTCCCATTATCACAACTCGAAGCACTAAAGTTCTCAGGGTCAGATGTAAAATCTGAACTGGAGCTTTCCTTATTAACATTCTCATCAATATCTGGAGCATTAGGATCATAATCATCATCTTCTGAATCATCAGAAGGAAGACCCAGATACTGCTCATCCTGGGGCAAGGTCATCAACTCATCAGAAGCAGAAGTAAAGTCAGACTCTTCCGATGTTGAGCTTTCTGTCTCGATCTTTCCGTCAATCTCCAGGCCATCAGGGTCATAATCATTATCGTCAGAGTCATCTGATGGAAATTCAAAGTTCTCATCCAGCCTATTTACATCTTCTGTAGCAGCTGCCTCAGGAAAAACTTTCTGCATAAAAGTTTTAAGTGAAAAATCATGAGTTGCATAATTCCCACACTTTTGTGACACAAGAAAAACATGAAAATAAGGGGTCATTATTACCTCCCAGTTATCATCAACAGAGAGATCTGTCCCTTGGAAGTCATTAAGCAAGTCAATGCAATCTACTTTGCAATCACAACCAGGGCACAACCAGCCCTCATCTCCAAGAGGAACTAAAAAGAAAACCAAGAAATTAATAACACTTACAGTACTCAACAAAATAATAATAGCAGTAACAACTATCAGTAGAGTGGTTTGAATGTTACTTTCTTCTTTCAAAAGTGGTGGTTCCAAACACATTTGATGAAAGCCACGATCACAAGTACCATCACATAGTATAATATCATTTTCAACAGTCAAATCTTTGGACCCACATTTGGCACAAAAGATCTGCCACACCAATTTACAAGTAAGCAACTTTATAGAAGGGGAAACAAAACTTATAAGGTCATAATACTTCTCCTACATCTTCACTATTGATCTGTCCTTCGGAATCGAATAAAGATTCTTGAAGCCTCCCTTCAGCACATAGAGAATCCAGATGTTGAAATAAATCCCGTATCCTTTTTTTGCAACGCAAAATCTCAGAAGTAGCACGTTGAAGCTCCTTCTCTGGCTTTAGTTTTTCTATACTGCAACTTTGAAGAACAGTCACATTAGTGAATATAAAACACTGATTTCAACAAGTTATAGCTTACCGTAAAAATGATGTATTGAATGGTCATAAGCCCATCATGAAGATTTTCTTCATCTAATGCTGGGAACAAGCTATGTTACCTGGACTTTCCAATCTAGCCCAAACTACCTGTGTGGGCATGACATTGACAATGACGTGGACATGGGATATGTGTCCACACTTCCAGGCTGCATTTAAGCACTACACCAAAGAGAAGAGAGGAAAGAAAAGGAAGAAAATGACTAACATGTGTCAATGCTCTAAGATAGGAGAATAAGGAGAGAAAATACACATACATACATACACGCAAAAAAAATTCTGAGTTTCATTAATTAAAAGCCCCCAAACCCAATTGAAACAAAGCCTAAAGCCTCCCAAATTTAAAACTTAGTAGCCAAGTTTTACCTTCCCCTTTTTATTTCTTTAAAAAAAAAAAAAAAAACCACAATTCCCTTTTGAACTAAGCCCCCGTTCGAAGAAATTTCTGGCACCGCCATTGTGTGTGTGTGAATATATATATATAGATAGATTGAGGAGACAAAGATGAAGAGAAGAAAGAAAAGAACTTCTTAAGAAAAAAAAAAAAAAAGCAAAAAAAAAGAAAAACAAAAAAAAGGAGGAAAAGAATCAAAAGAGGAAAAAAAAAACTAAATATGGCCATGTCCAAGTGCCTCGATCTGATTTTTAGGATATTTCCTACCTAAGTTCCTGCGTCATAATTTGAGAAATGAATAAGTCTAACATCTAAATATGCACCCTCCTCGAACACTTGTACCGTACCCCCAAGTCCATGTAAGATAGGCAACAGGGTTTGTCAATGAAAGAAAGCTTATATGACATAAAGCAATACCCAATAGCTAGAAAGATTTATGCACTTTCATGCTATGTAAAAAATACAGCAAAATGCCACAGTCAAGCTGATCATATTCACTCCTTGAAAAATGTCTTCTTGGTGTTTCCGTTTGAAGCAATGGATTTTTTTACAAATGGTCACTAATCCAGTTGAATAATTAGTTGACAATCTATTCCATTAGATTAAACCCTCAATCAACTAATCAATTCACCGCATAAGAATGTCCCTTTGATTTTATGTACTTATATTAATTATTTCATGTTAATTCTTGAAAACTCTATATTTCAAATGTCTCTTGAAAGCTATTAGTCTCAAGTCTTCTGCCAAATATCAGTTAATTGTTCTGTAATAGTTGGAGAGTTTATCATTGTTCTGTAATAGGGGGCAGAGTTTATCATGTCTTTGATCATGTATTTCCATATCAGAGTATTTGCAGCATTTTTACAAACAAAAGAAACATGTGAAGTCATGCCATCGTTTCTTGACATCCTGCAACAATTGCCTATCCATTCATAAGTAACTTCGAGTACTACTAACACCAAAATTTGAGCTTAAAAACTGATGAATCTATGCACCTGAGCGAGAATAGGAAATCATTATGCCTCGTACTTTTCACTTACTATGCATTCCAGACAGCACAAGCAATTATATTCAAGAGATGATGATGATGATGATGATGATGATGATGAGAGCTGTAACAGCTGTTCTGGTGCATCGAAAGACAAGAATGCTGTTTTCTACTATCAAGGAAAAAAAAAAACAGCTCCAAAAGGGCCCAAATAATAACCAAAAAGTTTACAACTAAGAACAACTAAGTAATACGTAATACATACACATCCAATTGTGAATCTTATTGTGAAGCAATATATATATATACGCATTCCAAATCTTATTGTGAATCAATGAAAGGATCAAGACATCAGAAACATTGAAGGTAATCAGTAAACAGAGTCGATTTTGTCCTAATCTACCAAAAGGTTGCTGAAAATTAGTTGATGCAGAACAAGAAAACTGACAGAAAAGTCCCACACTAGAGAGAGCAAAGGGTATACCCATGTCCAATAAGCTATTTTGGGTGCACTTCTAAGGGAAGTACTCAACTTAGATTCAACACAACAGAGCGTTTCCTTACCACATGGGGCCGGCAAGCGCAATGAAAATAAAATTAACATTTTAAACAAAGGTCTTTGATTTCTAGCATTATGCATTAAATGAAGAATCAGATAGATTTCTTTATCACTAGTATGCAAAGACAAATAAGAACACAAATCCAAAGTCAAAACAAAAGTTATTGTCCAGAATGATGCACAATGTACAAACCTTTGCCCTTTCCAGCCTTCACCAGAGTAAGCCTCAATAAGGCTATGCTCATATCCCATTCGATTCAATAAGTATCTTATACGTTTCCTAATTCTTGAATACTCATCATTCAATGCTTTCTTCTTTCTTCCCTTCGTTTTTTTCTTCTTTACATCACTGACATTAGCAGTAACAGTACTTGAGTAAGGAGCTTTTGAAGTACTTCTTAACCTTGAGCGAAGAATTCTAGTGCTACTGGCGGAGGATCTTAACACATATTTTCTTTTTCTTGATAGTGAGGAGGCACTCTTTTCCTTGTTGGCTGACCAAGTGGAATTCTTTGCCACACCCACATCTGGCATCAATTCAACATTAATAGAATCAGATCCTACAACCTTAGGTTCCATAGCTTCACCTTCGACATTTTCAGTGCTAACATTTTCTTCTACCAATTTAATCCGTTTCAGGCTTGAACTTTCAGTCACCTGGCATTTCTCCTGTGCATCAGATCCTATTACTGTGCTGTCCATAGGTTCACTTTGCAAATTATTAAATCCAAGTTCATGTTTTTCTGCCAGTTTACTCTGTTTTGAACTTAAGCATTCTTCTGTCTGACAGGTTTCCCACACATCCAATCTAACATCCCCACTATCTGTAGTCTCATTCATCTTGTTTTCAGAAACAAGTGTATGTTCTTTTCCCAGTGAATATGGTTTCAGACCAAATTTTTCTGTCACCTCCTCATGGTTTGCACACAATGAATTTTTTCTGCTTATCACGTGTTCAGCACCAGTAACTTGTGTTTCTCCCAAATAATTATTTTCTGGAATAGAGTTTTCCAATGAATTTGAACATTCTGCTGGCAAACAGTTTTCCAGTGCATCTGATCCAACAATCATAGCTTCCATAGGTTCACTTGATACATGTTCAGAGCCAATTTCATGCTCTTCGACCAACCTAATTTGTTTCAGGCCTGAACTTTCCATCAGCTTACTTGTCCCTGGTGCATCAGATACTATGCTCCTAGGTTCCATAGGTTCACTTTGTACATTTTCATATCCAAGTTCATCTTTTTCTCCCAATGTGTCATGTTTTGGACTTGAGCATTCAGATATCAGAAAGTTTTCCTGTGCATTCGATCCAACACTCCTATTTCCCATGTCCATAGGTTCACTTGGTCCATGTTTTTCTCCAAATGTCTTCTGTTCCACGCTAGAGCATTCCATTGTTTGGCTATCTTCCTGTAATGAAGACTTCTCCCATTATATCATTCAGAATGTACTTTTGCCAAAAAGTACATGTAAAAACTTCATATTATTCTAGAACATGTTTTTTTTCCACAAAAATGTCAGTAAGTGTGAAAAAATGTATGGCATCACCTTAAAGTAGCTCCCGCAGGCAAGTCCAGCACAGTTTTGGTTAATAAAGCTTTGATAACCCTGCAAGAGACATGAAGTAGCATGTTGAGGAGGGGGGGAAACTCTCTTCAAATAACACGGCATAAGCCAACACTCACTGAGACCCTTCAAACAAGCTTATATGGCATGGTTGTGCAGGACCAACCTAAAATGGATCAAGAATTCAAGATTTTACCTTCGCTTAACAAATAGCTTAAATACAAATGCAGTTACAAATACAAATTAAATTTTGTGTACCTATAACTGCTTGAATATAGTTGGTAATCATATGAATATAGAAGACATTTCAGGGGAGTATAAAATTATATATATTAGACAACCACTAGACCTAAGTGGTGAAGCAGTGATTAGGAACAAGGGACGAGAACTCAACTTCACCCTAGACCATGCTCAATTTTAATTTGATGATATTATGGCAAACTCCAAATTCAACATCAGGAAATTTTGTAAAAATTTAATATCTGAAAGAACTTTAGGGAAGTTTTAGCTTTTATTTAAATGAAAGAAAAATTCATTTATCTATCAAGATATGCTTAAGACAAGTATGGCTACACAACAGGAACAGATTAATAACATAATATAACATTTACTTGAGTGTATTACGTATCTAACAAACCAATTCCACCTGTGCTGAGTATATTTGCATATCTTTGAACATAGCGGTCCCAACATGTATAAAGGAAGGTTGCATTAAGTACCTAACAGCCAGTGTAAAACCTTGTTAGATCAATTATGACATGAATCTACTAAATCAGACTACGGTAAGGTGATCGGATGGAGTGGAATCTTGTAGCCAACTTCATGTAGTTAGGAAAAGGCTTCGTTTAGTTGAGTTGACTTGAGTATGTATCTAACAAACTACTCTATGACTTGTTTGTCCCTTTAAATGACTTGCAAAACAAGGAGAGTTTTTGTTAGAATATGAAGGACATTGGTGAATCAATGGACATATATTTTGTTCCTAAAAATATTCTTTTATTTTGCAGGTCAAATTTGAGTGTTCAAACATTTGTCCTTGCATTCTTTAGTAACTCTAATTTCACATAAAGATTAAGCTTCAATATCTTTTTCATTTTTTTGAGAGGAAACAAAGTATTGTATTAAAAATAATAATATGCGAATTACAAGTTCGAGTACCAGAGGTACTCATGATGGTGTTACCATCAGCTACCTGTCTAAAGCTCCATACTAAAGCTAGACAATCAAACCATATCCCCTTAACTACAATTTCCACGAGTCACCTAAACTTTCTACATACAGCTATCTCAATTTCACAGCCAAACTGAAACTGAATATCCACGAAAAATTTACAAGCCACCGCCCAAGAACCAGCCGTAACCTTTATCTCTTCCCAAAGAAGATGGAGATCCTTTCAAGAGTTGTGAAAGATTCTCCTATTTCAATCCAGCCACAAGGACCATAATGCAGCAAAAGCTGCTATCATGCCAATCTCCTTCTCACTCACAAATAGGGAAATAGATTCTTGTAAGCTAAGGAAAAAAATCAAATATTTTTAAATTCTTTTTTCCTTTTTTTTTTTTTTTTTCAAGACGTAACAAAGGTAATGTTATTAATAGCAGCCATCAAAGTACAAAGAGCAGTACTCAATATGGAGACCTGACCCACATGACATACAATTAACCCAATTCCTATGCCAATCCTAAATTGAAAAACCTAGCTGCAAAAGGTGAGACGGCTACCCAATTTCATGCAATCCACAGACATTCTTCCCATTTACTTAGCCAATGCATTTGTACACCTTCAATAGTTCTCCTATTCCACTCCAACCAAATCAACCATAATGTTGTGCAATTCACAATTTAAAAAATTTCTTTTTCTTTCCTCAAGAGACTAGGAATGTGGGACACTAACAAGCATTCTTCACATGTGGAGGGGACACTAAAATTACCTTCCAAGAAAACAGCACAATCCTCCCAAATCCGCATGGTAAATGCGCATCAAATATAGACATGATCAATGGATTCTGCATCCAGCATACACAATGGACAACACTGTGGGGACAGATAAAGGGATGGTACCTGTCTCTGAAGCACATCCAAAGTGTTCAGTTTCCAACATGCAAATATCCACCTGAAAACCTTAACCTTTGAGGGAATGTGAGTGTGCTAGATATATTGAGAAGCAAGGAAAGAAGGAACTGAGGGGCAATCAATAAGGGCCTCATAGAAGGATTTACATGAAAATCTACCGGAGCAGTGGAGGGTCCAGCTAAACCTATCTGTATTTGTATATAAGGAAACCTAATGAAGTCTACAAAGAAGAGTGACGATCTCACCAAGTTCTCGGTTAGTAAGATTTCTATAGAAATAAACATTCAAAGATGGTCTGAATGAGGGAGAAGGCGATATAGTGGTGGAAAGAAAGTTCGTAATGGGGGAAGTATGGCATGAAGAAAGATGGTATAGATGAGGAAAGGCTTAAGCTAGAGTGGAGTCTCCAATCCACTTATCTTCCCAAATTCGGGCAATACTACCACCTCCAATCACCAAGTTAACATGAGTCATCACTTCATGGCCAATGACGAAACAAACTTTTGTGGGCTTTTGTAGGTTAACTTCTCCCTCCTACCACAATCCCACTTAGAAACATGCATTCCATGGATACTAGAAATGAATCGAACCCATAAAGAGTGATTCTCATTTAAAAACCACCATATCCATTTTGCCCCAAGAGCCTTATTCCTCATTGATATTTCCAATGTTTAGACCCCCCTTATCTATTGGCCTCTGAACAATCTCCCAACCTACAAGATGGTGGCTAGGGCAATCATTTGAATCTTTCATAGAGGATCTTATCTTCTTCTCAATCAAACTTGCCACACCAATAGGCACTCTAAAGATAGACAAGAAGTATGTTGGAAGAGCAAGTAAAACTAGTTTGATTAGGGCAAGCCTACCTCCTCTCGATAGATAGCATCCTTTCCACCCCTCCAACCTCCTAGACACCTTATGTAATACCAGGTCCCAAAATGCCAAGGATAAAGGATTACCTCCTAAGGGAAGGCCAAGATATTCAAAGGCCATACACCTATGGAGCAACCCACTTGGTTAGCAAGAAGGACCACATCAGGGTCCATATTGATCCCCACTAGCTGACTTTTTGACATGTTCACATTTAATCCAAAAGTCTTGCAAAAGCATAGCAAAACCTTAATGGCATTCAATACATTGTTCTCATCACCTTGAAGACAGAAAAGGGTGTCATTTGCATATTGTAGATGAGAAACTTCCACATTCCCAGATCCAATTCGAAAACCTTTCACTACTGAATGTTCACTTGCTCTATACATCAACCTCCCAAGACTATTTGCTACCCGAGTGAAAAAAAAAGGAGACAATGGATCCCCTTGTCTCAAGCCCCTTTCCGCAACAAATTTTCCACAAGGTCTTCCATTGATCACCACCGAGTAAGTGACTGATCTAAGGCATCCACCAATCCAAGATCTCCACTTAGGGTCAAACCTTATTCTCTCCATGATAATCAAGGTACCCCCAATCCATTGTATCATAGGCTTTGGCCAAATCCACCTTTAATGCCACACCCTATTTGTGTCTTTGTGTCGGCACCTGTAGTCCTCTACCGCCTCATTAGCCACTAAAACAACATCTAGAATTTGTCTCTCCTTAATGAAGGCAAACTGACACATTTCAATTGTTTTATCAAGAATCGCCTGGAGCCTCACTGATAATACCTTTGCCAAGATCTTATACAAACTTGTCACTAAATTGATGGGCCTGAAATCCTTGAGTTGCCATGAATTCGCCATTTTAGTTACCAAACATATGTCTCATTCACTTGAATATTTATAATGTCATTTTGATAGAACTCTCGAAATACCTTCATAAGATCCTCTCTAACCACCTCCCACGCATTTTGGTAAAATGCTATAGAAAAATCCATCAGAACACCTAATGACCATTACACCCAAACACCACCTCCCTCACCTCCTCCTCCTCAAATGGCCTCTCTAGAAAAACAACATTATCTAAAATACTGCACAATCTCATTAATGATATCCCCTCTACATCGATCACTTCACCATTCTCCTTCTCAATCTTATTGATGTAATCCCGCCCCTTATGATAATTTAGAATAGTGTGAAAAAATCTTATATTGGCATCATGGTAGTCAAGATCGCGATCCGGATCATGAAAGGATAGCAAATATAGCTTAGTTGCGCCTAAATCGCGATCCTCGTCATAGGTTAAGATCGCGATCCCTAAAACACCCCAGTGTTTTCAAGACGCCAAGGCGATTCATCCTATCTAGGTGAAGCCTAACCTAGGCGAAGCCTAAACGATAAGAAAAATATTTATTTATAGGTCCCAAGATAATTAATTAATTAATTACAGGTCTGTGAACAGTTCATGTACAAAATTATATATATCTAACTATATTCTATAATAATTGTTAAATTTCCATAAAATGATAAAAAAAATACTTCATATTAATTAAAATCATGTCCACAAAACATTAATTCATGCCATAATACATATTATCCAAATGGTTCAAAAGTACAATACTTAAATATCCATCGTCGGAGGTTCGTTGACGGTTGCTATAGATTTTGACGGAGTTTCTTACTCGGAGCAAATGGAAAGGATAGGCTTAGAGAGAGAAAGATTCAAGGGTTTACTATAGAAAGGGCGTTTATGTTTTTTAAGCTTTTTTTTAAATTAGAAAGACCCCCTTAAACTTTTTAAATATTTGCACAAACCCCCACTGCCTGCCTAGCACAGAGCATAGGTGTTTTCCTCCTAAAACGCCAAGGCAAAGCCTTGAAAACATTGAAACACCCTTTTTTTTAACGATATGTTTTTTTTTTTTAAAAATAAAAATTTTTACTTACCCCAAACCAAACGAATCGCATACCCACTCAACCACTCCCTCACCCTCGCGCCAACGAATCGAAAGGGAATGGCGACGTTGAGGTCGACTCTTCTTCTTCTCTTCTTCTTCGTCTGAATCGCACAATTGCACAGTGCAAACTGTGCAACGACTTTTTTCTTTTATTTCTTTTTTTTTTTTGGCTCTTATCTTCTTCTTTTTTATTATTTTTTCTTTCTTTCTTTCTTTCTCTTCTCTTCTTCTTTAATTTTATTTCTATGATACCTTGTTTTAAGTTTTGTCGACTTTTTTTTCTTTTTTAATACCCTTTTTTTTCTTAATTTTCTTTTTTACAAATCATTGATTTTTATTTTTATTTTTTGGGTCTATGATGTATAATTTTATTTCTTTTATATGATTATATCAGCTGCAAGCCTGCAATTAAACATATAATAGAAATAGTATGTCTGCCTCCGGTGATGGTGTTGATGGGGCTAGAATTGGAGGTAAGACTAAGAAAAAGAATACTAGTGTTCATGGGCTCTACCTATTGAGCTACATTCCCAATGATTTGAATTAATTTAGATATTACAAGTGTTATTTTACTTTTATTTAAATATCTTTATATATATTTGAAATATAATTTAATAGGTTTGTAGGATCTTACGATTCCACGATCTGATCTTACGGTTCGATTTCAAAAACCCCTCAGCGATCCTAAGAAGGATCTCGATCCTGTCTACCTTGATTGGCATTGCCTTCTTTCAACCATCTTACTTTAGCTTTCTGAAGCAATCTTCTATCATCTCTTAGGCATACCTTTGCAAGCTATTCTTTAAATGATTTGCAATAAGAATCAAACTCCGCTGACCAAGCTCCAATGTCGTCAATTCCATCCAACCCCCCTATTAAGTTCTCTAACATCTTCTTTTTGGAAGAAATCAACCTGAACACCTCCTGATCCCACACCTTCAAATTTGATTTAATTTCTCTTAATTTGACCATGAATTTATCTCCTTCCTATCCAAACATTCCAGAGGAGTTCCACCAATGTGACACCTTCCTTTTGAAGTCCTTGTGAGAAGTCCAAAGTTTTCACACCTAAATGTTGGCATCTCTGAGTAAAGCATAACCGGGCAATGAGCAGTGGTAATTCCAGGGAGGGCCTCTTGTCTACAATTCAGAAAAAGGAGATCCCACCCATTAGCAAAGAGAAATCTATCTAGACAACAACATATTGGGTTCACCCTATAATTTGACCAGGTGAACCTAGTATTTAAAATAAGAGGATCCCTCAACTATAAATCATCGATCAATTGATCAAACTCCTGAATGCTCCTTGTGAGTCTCATGCTATTAAATTTTTCATTTAAGCTCCTTGTGATGTTGAAGTCGCCCCCCTACACACCAGTTCCCCCCACATATTGAACTCAAAGCAGCCAGTTCATCCCAAAAAGCCTCCCTTTCTGACGACGATGTCAAGCCATACACCCCTATACACCACCAAGTACTGGAATCTTCCTTTTTCATTTGAACAAACACCCACTAGGTTGGAGGTTACCTCCACTGATCTAGTATCCCAAACAAGCAAAATTCTGCTTGAGGTCCCCACAGCTGGAAAAGTCATCCAGATTTTGGACCTAGAGCTCCATAATTGTCCCATGATTCTCCTATTTATGGAGGTTAATTAGTCTCTTGCAAAATGACCATATTAGGATTCGACCTGCAAATAACTCTCCTCACCAAACTCTACTTCTTTCCTGACCTGCAACCCCTTACACTCCATGCTAGGATCTTCATTTTGTAACCTTCTTAACCCCCTCAGCTAAACCTTGAACTCTTGTTCCGCCACTTCTGACCAATTTCAGTTCACTGGTTAAAGCCTGACCTCGCTGGATAGGTTGAACCGAAATTTGTTGCCCTCTTCATAAAGTCGGCTATCCTCTCAAATGAGGCAATAAGCTCGTCATCATTACACCCCACATTAAAATTTGTAGTACAACATAACGTAGCATTAGTGTGATAGCCCCATTTGCTAATGGATAAGTAGAGATGGGTCAAACAATGACGCGGTGAATCCATGACTTCGAACAAAGGTAGTAAAGTGACCAAACCTGGCACGTGGTGCTTGTTTGAGGCCATCAAGAGATTTATGGAGGCGGCAAATGTGATTTGGATAGTGAGAATCAGCAAAGCATGAAGGTTGGGACATGTAAATTTCCTCCTCAAGGATGCCACGTAAAAACGTACTGGAGACATCGAGTTGATGAAGGGCCCAACCATAGTGAACGGCAATAGATAAAATGATTCGAATGGTGGAATGCTTCACAACCAAAGTAAAAGTGTCAACATATTGATGCCAGCCTCTAGGTGAAAACCATTGGCAACAAGACATGCCTTGAAGTGTGCTATGGAACCATCACAATGGTGCTGAAATTTGTAAACCCACTTGCACCCTACCAAATTCTTATCAAGAGGTACGGGAACAGATGCAAAGTGTGTTGTTACTTGAGGGCTAAAAATCCATCTTCCATTGCTTGCCTCCATTCTGGAATTCGTAAAGCTTTCTTGCTTATTGATGGTTCAATAAGGTGGCGGTAGAGAATTCGTAGGAGTGGGAGAGCAAGTGGTAAGGAAAACTTTTTTCTTGGATATACCCACTTTAGAATGAGTGACCATAGGATGTATGTTGGTGGGTGATTAAGATGGATAATAAATATTATCAGTAGAAGGGCTAATCATTGAAACAATGGGGGAATTGTTGAATGGAAGAGATATAGAGGATTGAATAGAGAGATGGCATGAGTATGGTGGGAAATTGATGGGGTTGGGTTATGGGTTGTTGTGGGAGATAGTGGGCTTTTTAGTGGGTTATGGGCTGTAGGTGGAGATGCTGGTGTATGCAATTGGGTTGAGGATGCATAAGTACGTAAAGAGGGTGAATACTGACAGGGTGTTGGACCTAAGATGGATATTTTTGTTGGGGAGGATGATTAATATAAGAGCATAAAATGGACAATGTTGCAGGTGCACTAGTGTTTGGAGGTGTCACAATGGCTGGGAATAAGCTTTCATCAAAACAAACGTGGTGAGAGAGACAAGTGCGATCGTTAGTTGGATCAAAACACTTGTACCCTTTGTGATCAAGACAATAACAAATAAAAATACATTGTTTATTGCGAGGGTCAAGTTTTGAAGAGGAGCATGGGTGAAGCCATGGGTAACAAGCACACCCAAAAACATGGAAAAAGGTGTAATTTGGTTTGTTATGGAACCAATATTTGCAAGAAGACTTGTGATCAAGGATACGTACGCAATGGCACGCAATTAAGGAGAAATGTGGAAATGAGAAAGGCATCAGCCCAAAATTTGTGAGGAAGATTCGCATTAGAAAGTAATGTAATACCTATCTCGACAATGCGTCAATGTTCACGCTCAACAAGCCCATTTTGTTCTGATGTATAAAGACAAGATCTTTGTTGAGTAATGTTATGGTTTGATAAAAATGTGCAAAACATTGTTTTAAGAAATTCACCTCCGCCATCCGGAATACTTTTGATTTTAAGGGAAAGAAGATTCTCAATTTTGAGTTTCCATTTGATAAAAATTTGATAGACATCTGATTTAAGATTAATTGGAAACAACCAAGTGCAACAAGAGTAATTGTCAACAAATATGACATGATACCTATGACCATAAGTGGATAAAAAGGGGCAGGTCCCCATACATGATACATCAACATGAACTAATTCTAAAAGTTTAGAAGAATGAGATGAGGGCAATGAGAATGGAAGTTTGGAAGCTTTTCCATAGCATTAGAATTCACAAATTAAATTTGAAGATGCAGAGCCAGGAACTTGAAGATGTAATGATTTGAAAATCTTGTGAAGTATTTGAGTTGATGGAAGGCCAAACCTTTTGTGCCACAAAGTTGAAGAGACATGTTCACCTATAAAGTAAATGTGGAGTTTGAATGATTGGAACGAAATTTGCAAGAAAATGGATAGAACCATATTTATGGGGACCTCGGAAAAGAATCCTCACTAACTTTTGATCCTAGATTGAAAAACCAAAAGGTTCAAAAATGATATTTCAATTATTATCATTGGTCAACTGATGAATGAAAAGTAAGTTAGATTTTAGATCAGGAACATGCAAGAGATTGTTAAGCTTGAAAAGGGGAGGAGTAGAAATAGTTGCAGAACCTATATGGATAATGGGGAGTGTTGGAGTATCATTTTCTACAGCAACATGATCGGTGCTATAATACTCAACATGGACAGATAGGTTGCTCATTTGTCATGTGGTTGGAGGCACAAGAGTTTGTGAACCAAGTTTGGTCTTCAACAGACCGGATTGAAGTATTTATTGCGGCAAGTGGAGAAGGTGGCTTGCGTCCTTGATATGGAAAAATCCATTTGATGGTAACAATAGGGTTGAGTGACCATTTGATAGCAAATTTAACAGGTAAGGTGTGGTTGATTGTTGAATGAGGTAGTAAAGGTGATTAAAAATTGGTATGACCACATCTAGAGCTTCGACCACGACCTCTGCCTCATTGTTGAAAATTTCCTTATTGAGAAGATCCTGATAGGGATTGGAGTTAGGAGAAGAACCATGACCAAGGTTATAAAGGGTGGAAATGAGAGCAGTTGGTGAGTTTTCTAGGGTGGCTTGCAAACTAGATTCTAGAGCCATATCTTCACAAAGCAAGAGAGCATGCATTCTTCAATGGGTAAGGGAGTATCACGAGTTCGAATGGATGTTTTGAAAGCATAGTATTTAGGTGGAATACCATTTAGAGTTTGAAAATAAGATCATCATCATCAAGATGTTGTCCTGAAATCGTAAGACTATTCTTGATGAGTTTGATGCATTGCAGTAATTCAAAAATGGAGAGATTGGCCTTATTGAATGTTTGCAACTATGCTTTGAGTTTGATTATGCGGGAGCGAGATAGTGAGGCAAAGCGTCGTTCAAGGGAAGACCAAACAGCATGAGTTGTGTTCAATCCGATGACGTGAGCCAAGACACCATCTACCATAGTAGCATTCAGACAGCAAAGAACATGCTGGTCTTTTTGAATCCATGAGAGAGACTTAGGATTTGGCTCTACAACAGATTTATTGTCAGTGAGAGGAAGAAATTTAGGTGGGCAGCAAGTTGAACCATCAACAAATCTAAGCAACCCAGATAGCAAAATTGGTATGAATTGAGAACGCTAGAGTAGATAATTATTTGAGTCTAGTTTAACCGAAATGAGGTGGGTAATATTAGCAACAGAAGACAAGCTAGTTGAGGAATATGAGCGGGAAGATGTCTGTAAAGCCATGAAAGAAGTGAAGGATGAAGCAATAAAGCAAGAAGAAGAAGAAGAAGAAGAAGAAGAAGAAGAAGAAGTAATTAGCCTGCTTTGATACCAAGAAAGAATTCAAAATAAAACTAAAAGAGAATGATTAGTTTGCCCCACATAAAACTGTAGCAGGAGGAGATGTCTATTTATAAACAAAGGTAGTTCCAAGTGTCAAATGAAATTGATACATCTCTACATTCAGTTTTATAACTTACACGTTTTAACATTCCTAGTTACTTCCTCATGTGGTGTTGATAATGTGTTGCTGATAAAGAGGAGCTAGAGACAACATTAAAGTGAACGAGTTCATGCCAAGTACATTCCACGACATTCCATATATGGAAATTGGAAAGGCAATTTGTTTGTCTATGTTTGAAAGATCTTTAAAAGAGTGGGGTTTTCGCAAGTAGATCTATGTTTTTGGAATTCATTGATTGCTTTGAACAAATTTACTACCAAAAAACCTATTGTTCATTGTGAGATCGTTGAAGGAAAAGTAAGCCATACACTTAAAATTTATCATTAAAGCCCCCTTGGCATCTTTATTTAAGGGGAAATATAGATTCTAGAAATTAAAGCAAATAAAGAGGAAACCTCAAAATGGATATAAAACTAATGCACGTAAACACGTGTACCAAATTCCAACATTTAATAAAAGATAATCGCTCCAAAAATAAACACAAAATTGTAAGTAACTAGGTGAAACTTTAACTTTTGTAATTCCCTCGACCAATAAAAAAAAATGCCCTTTCTTTTTAAGAAAAACATCCTTTTTCTGTAGAAAAGAAATTTCTTTCTTTTCCAAATGCATTAATAAAATGCGAATGGAAATAAAAAATAAAAATAGCTACAAGTGATTGACTTGATCTTAGAAGCCTATCAATGCCATCAATTAATTGCACCATGTTCCAAGAACTTATCTGATCCATTTTAAGATATGGAAGAAAATACCTATGATTCTACACTTAAGGAACAACACATAGAAGCACAATCAATCATCCAAAGTTTTTAGACTTAAATCAAAAACTAAAACACTCAGGGTATTAAAAAATTGAACAATGATTTGAATCAAGGAATCACAAGATTTACATGTATTATTAAAATTGGATTTATGTGTATGTGAGTGTGGATGGGTCAAGATCCATATATATGTATGGAAATTGCCTCAACGCTTGTCAAGGCCATAAATTTGGATTGAATAAGTTGGGGCCTAAATAAAATTGAAATTTTCAACTATAAATTGCAAAATCCTACAAATAGGTTTTTTTTTTTTCTGAGAACAAACAACCCAAGGCTCCCGGCCCACCCTAACTCGTGGGGTGTCCAAATACATGATGTTTAAGACTACAAATAGGTTTGAGTCTTAAACAATTACCCCATATAGCTGTAAGGGCATTATTGTTGTCAACTTGTCATATCCAACTAGTAAGCACTTCAATAGTATTCCAAACAATTCACCAACAATGACAACTTAGTCTTTCAAGAGCCTAATTTGGATCAATCAATGTTAAATCCACTTGCAAATCCCAATTTATTGATGTGAAAAGTTATTCTAAATTCTATGTATCATGTTGACTACAAAAAGATTCACTAACAATGATCTCCTCATCTAGGAGATTGTCATCATAATGATGCAATTCCATGCTAAGTATTGTACTATAATGAAATTTAGTCTAAATTAACAATGAAAACAAATCATCTATCCCTCTTACCAGTTACCACCTAGCACTAGTATGTAATTAACTTGATGAACTAATTTTTAATGATATAATTTCCTTTAGGCTTTTGCAAGGGTCAAACTGGGTCGAGTTTAACCAAACATTCTATCCAAACTGATTCCCTTCAGGTGGGAAGTGTTACTATCTAAACTCGGCCCATTAAAATATTTCAAAAATAATACTTGACCAAATGGGAATGCTTCCCAAATGGAGAAAACCTATGGGAATTTCCAAATGAGGAATAATGCCCTAGGAAGCTAAGGGACTATTGGAGAGTAGCATTATTTGTTGTCATTTGGGCGGTATAGAAGGAAAGGAATGCTGGGATTTTTTAGGAGAAGGTTCGAGATGACCTTGGGGTTTGGGAAAACTCCTTTATAGCTTCGTTGTGGGTTAGTGTGTGTAAACTCTCCAATGGGTTTGGGTTAAATGATTGGTTAAGAGGTTGGGAACCAATCTTATATTGTTTGTAATCATAGCATCAAGGACCTCTTGTCCTTGAAAAATCTTAGGTTGTACATACTCATTATATTATATAAATTGTATCGTTTCTTGTCAAAAAAATAATAATAATACTTGACCAACCAGACTATTCAATTAGGTTGGTCAAGTTTTATAATTTAAAAACTAGAAATGAAATTTGTTTTGCAGAAAAAAATAACTTATTGAAGGTAAAAGAAGTAGGACCAAAAATCTTTCTCTTAGTTATGTGCAATGGAGACAAACCTAAGCTTTAAAAAAGCTTAAGGTTGTTTCATTGGGTTATAAAGTAGTTTTAAAAAAGTTAAAAATTCAAAAAAATTAACAAAATGATCACAAAAATTGGTTATTGATTAAGTTAAATTGAATTTGGAAAAAATCTTATGATTCGATTTGATCCTACGATTCAAGTCAAATCGTACAATTCAACAAAATCTTACAATTTTAGGGATTTTGAAATTTTTACACAAAATTGAATTGCAATAGGTACAATTTAACTTGAATCATATGATTTAATTCGAAAATTGTTGCGATTTAATACCTATGGGTGGGTTAAACCCCAAATTGATTGGGTTGGTTGGGTTTAGTGGGTCAACAAGTTCCATGACACCTAACACCTAAGGGTGTTCATCCTACCGACCAACCCGACCAACCAGAACCTTATGGGTTGGGTTTTTATATTAAATTGGGTTGGGTTGGGTTAGGAATTTGCAACCCGATCAAGTTTGGGTTAGGTCAAGATTTTGCAAATCAACCCGAACTCGTCAAGATTATTAAGTATTTCTTTAGTTAGCATTTTTATTAGAGTCAATTATTGTTATTGGATCACATAAAATCTCATGAATAAAATAACATCAATGAAAACATTATTTGAAATTATATTTTATCCATATTTGACTTAAAAATTAGCTTAGGAAATGAGAATTTAGAATCAATATGTTGAAGTAAACCAACCCGATTAACCTAACCCCAACCAACCTGAAGTTATTGGGTTGGGTTGGGTTTAAGGGTCCTAACGGGTTGGGTTGATTTAAAAATTTTACAACCCGACTTGATTGGGTTGGGTTGGTATTTGACCTCAACCCGACCCAACCCGTCAACACCCCTACTGACACCCCTAATTTCCCTTCCGGAAACTCGTTGTAAAAAAGAAAGGGCAAGAAAGTGTATTCCAAAGATGTTATCAAGGGAGGCACTCAACACAGAGAACTTGACCTCTGTTGAAATACAATTGTTTGAATCATTTCACCAGGGAATGTAAAGAAGATGTAAAAAGCTTGGATAATAAGCTCTAACTTGTTAAGAAAGAGTACTAATTGAACCCTCAAATGCATCAGTGACCTTTCTTTCAAAATTTAACCGCCTAAACGCACAGCTAAAGTTATGATTTATTTTTTTTTCCGCAACTTTTCTCAACAATAAATTCCAGTCTGGGATAATCCCCCTAGGCCCTTCTATTCCAGCATCCATTACCAAAGTTATAAGTGCTTCAACAAGCTGAAAAACAAAGGCCTTTCTACAATACTTGAGCACGAACTCAGTATTTCCCCAACTCACATCACCTACCTTTTCAAAACAAAGTGCATATTTTACACTATCCAACCGCATTGTCATTAACCCTAACTTTACTAACCAAGGCAAGATCATCAACATCCAAAAATAAAGAAATAAATAAAACACATACATTCCAAATCCAAGAACACACAAGAAAATAAAAACAAAGACCAAGCATCCTCAACGGAACAACAAACACCAAAAACCAGACCCACTTGCTAGGGCATAAAAAAAGAGATTTTTTTCCACAAGAAAATCCTCAAACAAACACCACCAAGACATCAAAAATACAAGAGGCATTGAGAAGAAAATTAAACAAAAAAGGAACAAAAGCGAAATCACCTTACTATCTTCTTCGATACATTTTCCTCTGCTAACCACTATCAAACCCGCAGAAAAAAGAGAGCAGAGTGCAAAAGAAAACGAACGAAGACGCTCAGATCAGCTAAAAAGATTAAAACAGAAGATGTGGCGGAGCTTAGCTTAAGCGAAATCGAAGGGAAGAGTGATTCTCGTAGATCGTTTTCCCGCCTTTTATGGATCCAAAGCTGAGAGATTTATATATATATATATATATAAACAACAAAAAATTGATCTTCTACAGATAACACCCGCGGTGGCGTTTGGTGCTTGTGTGGGATGTTTTAGCTCCCAAATGCCCTCCGTGCCTGCGTGGCTCCGGCTCTTCTACGTATAAATGTCAGTCTAATCTAATGTGTGTGTGTAACTTGGGATCGATTTCATTTCACCACCGCTTGTTTTCTTTAAGCCCCCAAGCCCAATACCACTCACTCGCCGTCTAAACGTTTGCACAACTCTTTGGTAAAAATCGGCGACGTGGCGGTTAGACGGATACACCACCCACGCGATTCTCGATATACTAAACGCGCTATACGGTCTGAGCAACATACGTCTGCATCTATCAAATGAAAATATTAAGATTAGGGACTAATTTAAAAACATGTTTGAAGTACTTATTATAAATTAACATTTTTAAAAATAAAAGATTATATATTTGATGGTAAACATTTTGTCAAGGAAAATTTCTTAATCCCAATTATCTCACTTGATTGATTCTTGATGAAAAAAATTAGTGGTAGTTGTATCTAATTAATGCTCATCTTTAGAAGACATATTTTTTAACCAGATCTATATTTCATCTAATAGTATCTTTTATTTTTAAATTAGTTATAAGCCAAAATTAGAATTTAAGGAGTTAAATGAGTACTTCCACTCTCATTCCTCGTCTACCTCTTCTATTTTTGTGTTCTCCATAATTTCTCTATTTTACCTTTTTTTTTAAGTTTTATTAAAAAAGTTTTAAAAAAGTTTTATTACAATCACAAATACAAATTTAAAACAGTTTAAAGTAGCATCAAGTTGTTAATAACGCGAAATATTGATGAGTTTGAGTCATTTTCAAGCTTTAATCTTTATATAAAACGAAACGGAAAAATAATTTTTAGAATTAAGGTTATTAATTAGTTCAGATTGGGACGATTTTTTAGACTCTCAACTTGTGACTTGGATTGAGATTTTTCAACCCAATCCAACTCAAATACCTAACCAACGTTGGCTTACACCCTTAATGGGGACAGGACGTCTTCAACACTAGTATAAGGGTCAAGATTTAGGTATTGTTTCATGATGAGTACGAATACATATTTATATATATATATATATATACACCTTCTTTTCCCAGAGAAAATAGTAAGGTTGCCAGTTTCAGAAAAGATTGCGAGGAGAATATCAACATCACAAAGAACACAAATCTCATAACTTTTCTTGAGAACCCCACCTTTCCTCTTGGATTTGTTAGCTCCGCGATCTTCTCCATTGTCAGCTTTCTCCTCACCATATTTCCTGCTTCTTAATTTTTAATAATATTTCAAACTCTCTTATTATATATTCAGTTTAAGATCGTGATCATCAAGATCATCACTAGCTATATATCATATATATAAGTAAAACAGCTAAAAAAATATAGAATTCATGAACATAGAGAACTAGTGTCTTCATCATCAATACCTGAATATAGCTATAGTATTTCTGCAGAAGGAAATCAAGAGGTTCTAGATGGAGAAGATGAGATCAAATCGACCCAATATAAGGAAGAAGAGCCAAAAAGAGCAAGAGAGCAAGAGATAGCTTTGGTAGATTTCGGTGGTGTTAGTAAGAGGATATGTTGCTATGGTGGTATGATTTGAAACACCATTTTGATACATCCATCATTCTATACCATTGACCTTATGCAATGCCAGAAGATTGAGAAACAAAACATGCTCTTGGTAATTGGCATGTAATTAAAAAAAATAAAAATGCCCTCAATTATTTTACTAAACACTTTCTAGAATTTGATATAAAGGCCCGTTTGGTTGAGCATTTATAAATTGCTTTTAGGATCAAAAGTAATTTTTGGAGGTGTTTAACATATAGATGGACCAAACTGCGGTGAAAGAATAGTTTTTTTACTTTTTGGAGAATTTGAGTGAGACCAATTTTTTCAAAGAATATTTTTTTTAGAAATATTTGTTAAAAAAGTACTTTGCAAAAACTGTGCCAAACAGGCCTTAAGAAAAAAGAAGAAAAAAATACCTTGCAGCTGCATTAGTTAGAGGAACAGTCATCCCATTGTGACCCATCCCCACAAGGCAAACTTTGCCGCCGGGTCTAGTAGCATTCAAAGCTGTGGACGTGGTTCTGTTAAAGCCTGCTCAGTCAAAGCTCACATCCACTTCAACTCCCATAGCTTTATGAATCTGAATTACTTCTTTGCCCACATCCTGTGAAAGTGAAACCGCAGTACTTAGTGAAAGTTAATTGAGAGAAATAAAATATGCATTAAACAGGTGTCATATCAAAAAGAAAATAAGAAAAATTTCTTTGTTTAGTTCATCAACAAAATATTGGGATTCAGAATTAGTTAGATTTTGTTTCTCCTCTTTCATTGGTGTCTATGTTTAAGGATTTACAAAGTTTGGTCGAAGCTACATGTTATTTGGGGTGCAAAGGCTTAAAAAAAATTGCAGGCACTCGGTTTCCACATTAAGAGACAGTGTTGCTTACTGCTTAGTACTATTCGCCGGGAACAGGACACAGAATTCAGTAATTGTCATAAAGTCAAATGGTTCCACCTACAAGAAAGATTGATGCATGTTTTATCTGTTAACAAGCGAATCTTTAATTTCTAAGTATGCATGTTCAACAATTTCAGAAGCCATCAACTTCAAACACATAAGTTTGTGATTATGATAGAGTTGTTTAACTGCATAAGTTGGCTCTCAAATGATAACTGTTGTGAGTATGTCAGGTCCGAAAAATGTTATTATGGCATCAAATTAGCCAGCATAAATTCCTCATCACCCAAAGTTTTCTTTTGCAATAATAGATTGCAATGAAGAGTATCAAATTGTTGGAAAATTCCCATCATACATATTTCCCTGTCAAATTGGTTCCCAGTCAGAGAAAAAGTGTTAAAATTGTTCAGGTGCCAAAATCATCAAAACCCAAGTTGGTACCGCTAAGAGGGTTTACCGCATAAAGAGCATGGTGGACGGGTTAATAAGTTGACTAGTTCAAACCTTGAAAAACAGAGTCATAGAGAGTTTTAAGAATTGAAATTCTTCCATGAGTAGTAATAAGAAGTTGGCTTGATAAGCATCTCATGGTTACTCATCTGAGCACATGTAGATGAGAACAATACATAAACAATGTGATGGATCATTTGCAGTAGTAACAATATCATATTTCAAGATCAATAATAGATACTAGAATTTGTACGAAAGTCGAGAAGAATCCAGACGGCACACGGGAATAGTGTGAAAACGCAATGTGCGTTGCGTCGTATAGAATCATTTTCCATAGTACGAGAAAATGAGTAGAAGAAAGCAACACGGTTTCCCACAGAGTTGCGGTGTCTCGCGGCATTGGCTATTTATGTTGCTGCAGTTTTTAGGTTTTCTGGTACATGATCAAAATCAGAAAGTACGTACTTTATACGGTCTATGAATTTCATGAGTTTGGAGGAGGATTCTAATGCAACTCTAGAGAGCTAAATTGGATCCAATTATATATTCGAACACCGTATATGTTTCTAACGACACATGACCTTTTTAGAATTTAGTTATCAATTTCCCAGATTTTAGAAATATATATTATAATTATTACTACTAATAAACAATATCCATATACATAAACATATATAAAAATATATATAATTTCAAGACTAAAATATCACATCATATCCATATATAAAACCTAATGAGTACAATAGAACAAAAATGATTGTATATATGCAATTGATAGTATATTTTAGGGTGTAAGGAATATTTATAACCTTAGTCACTACACAATTTAATAGAGTATTTTAGGCAGGTATATACCTAGATTTAAAAAAATGGTTGCCCAAGTTGTTTATATATATGGCCATGTCCAATTCTTATCAGTAATGCCCAAACCCTCTTCACATATCCAACCTAACAAATTGTTGAGCAATTTGATTTGGTCAATTTTTCTATCTTTAACATATAGAATGATGGTGTATATTTAAGAGTTTCTCATCCTATCAATTTACTTGCTAAATAGGTAGAAAAAAAAATATGATTATAAATTTAATATGAAGAAAATAATATTTAATCCTATTTTTTTAACATAACCATAAGTAAGATTAATTAAAAGAATTTGGAGCTCATGATATCTATAATGTAAACTACAAGTAGTGTCCATTAGTTAGCGAGACCAAGGTATTCAAAGGCCGGGGATAACTGCAAGTAGATTTTGAACATCAATATTATTTCAATTACATCATTTGGAGATAATATATTACATATCAATTCAAATATCCAAATTTGCATCTTCTATATAATATATGTATTTATTGACAGTATATTTTTTTTATGATACTTTAATTTAATATAAATTAAACTATTCGTATCTATTCACATTCAAATATGTGATAGACTGCTCAAACTATATGATATATAGATTGTTTCCTTTTGGCCTAACCAACCCTGTGAATTTGCTCTCATATGTATATACTATGCGAGCATACAAGACTTGTTTAAAGTATGTACTTAAAGTTGTCATGTTGAAGCCTGTTAATTAGACCATAAGACCTGCTGTCTCACGCAACCCTCAAAGTCCCAAGCATTGAAATAGATCACTTCTACTTGATTATCTACTTATAATCAAGAATCTTTCCCACCTTCATTAGATATCTGCTGTTATGCATGTTGCAAAAACCTGCTCTTTTGAATGAACCATCTTGAAAGCAACGTGGAAGCTTGGCAACCTACACCTCCACCAATTAGTTATGGCTTTTGCGTCAAACAACTTATAGTGTAATTAGAAGACTATATATCATCATAAACCATATTAAATACAATATTTATATTTAGTATTAGCTGATCAATTTACGACCAGAGATTACTAAATACAATAGAGAGACTTGAGAGTATATATACCTAGGAAGTGACACTCCTAATTAATCTCTTGGATCAACACGAAGTAGTAGTATAATAAATTAAGGCCCCACTACAATCATTTAGGAGACTACTACAAAATAATTAAGGAAATTCTATAATAATCTACTTGAATTGAAGAGCAATGTGTAAATTATAATTTTGTTTTGCCTCAATACTTAGGGTGTGTTTGGTTGGTGAGAAAATAGAAATTTTCTCAGGAAAATAGTGATTTTCTTGAAATTTTTTTTATTTTCTAATGTTTGATTGGTAAAAGAGGTGAGAAAAAATAAATTTAAAATTTTTTTCGGGCTTATCATTTTCTCACCATAATTTTCTCAGCTAGAGGGTGAAAAAAAAATTCTTATATATATATATATTTGCACTAAATTTGAAGAAGTTATAATTATATAATTGAATAACTACCTAATAACAAACTATAAGAAAATTTTCTCATATCTAATCAAACAATAATAAAAAAAATTTCTCAAGAAAATACTATTTTCTCTAAAAAAATTTTCTTAACCATCAAACACACCCTTAGATTCAAATGAAAGGGTATGATGATAATTCAGATTAGGTAGAAAGCTGAATTAAGGCCTTAAATTATATTTAACCTTCGATATGGTCAAATATTTTGTCCAATATTTTTTTATTTTTATTTATTTTTCAATTTAGTTATCAAAATTCAATCTACTACATAAAGATTAATTTAAACTTTAATGTCTATTTCCCAACTTCTCCTATTCACTTCTATGGATTTCATGCTAAAGCTTACATATGATGAGTATGTTGCAATAAATAATATAAAATAGAGTATAAACTTTTTTTATTTTGAATTCAACATTTTATGGGCTATATACCACAATAGTATGAATAAGAAAGCATTAAATAAAGAAAACACTACGAAAATATATAATTAAGAAGACAAAAGTCATTTATGAGAAAAAGCATCTGCCATCAAGTGCATGTAATTTAAAAAAAAAAAATCAAATAGTACTGATTGATATGTACTTAGATCAATTTTCATGTTTCAAATTGTTGTTTACTTATTTATGAGAATAATGATAAGAAAATGAACAATATTGTAATATATATTAATATTCCATCTTTGAACAGTTGACCACAAATATATATATATATATATATCGCACCACTTGTTTGTACCTCTTCATTTTGAATCCTGTGAAGATCATCAAGTACTACTACATAAATAGACTTGCAAGATTATTTACAATTTAGAGATAAGCTGCCAAATCATTATGGCTAGCTAAATATATATACTTAAATTTTTTGAAGTCTAGATCTCCAACTTTTCCTCTTTCATACATGCATGCAAGATTGACAAATTACTGTACAATTTTGTAAGAGTCAAATCAAACACTTTAGTATTTATATAAAAAAATGACATAAAGATCAGGCAAAACATTTATCTATAATATATTCAAGAAAAGAGTATAACGTTTCTGAATAAGAAAATCTAATGGTATGGATAAGAAAAAACTAACTTTAATTTCTCCCTAAGATTACAAGAAAATCTAATGGAAAATTCACATCAACGTGAAACATGAAAGTTTGTTAGCTTTCTTCATGAACTAGCTAGAACTTCTCCTTTTAGCAAAGGTGACATGCCCTCGTTTTTGTTTCTAAAATTTTATAATAAGAGTTTTCCACTGTCTCCCTCAACCAATATATTCTTCTCCTTGTGCTTGCACTAGAGATTAGTGCTTACAACCAGAGTTAGATTGATGTGGTCTGTAGATGCATGATCTAACAATTGGCCAATATGTATCAAGTAAATAAATAACTATTGAAGAAGGTAGAATTGAAACAAGAAGAAAGAATGACATAGAAAAAATCAAAATGAAAAAGATAAACGATTCTTGAATATCTAATATTTGTCAGAAATTAATAGATGTTCTATTTAGTGAGATATAACTTACAATAAACTATTGGAGGTGATGATCAACGCAATCTTTTTCAACCTTCAAGATAAAAAAGCATCCATCCAATCTTTTATACGTAAGTTTAGGGTATCCTAAAACTTTATCTTTAATGGAACATTTTCTATTACCAACAACATAATATGTATACAAGATTATACATCGTATAAAAGTATTTTACAACTTTTTAGGCAAATAATACATTGCAAACCAAATTATTAATATCATAATTAAGATCACACAAGTATGAAAACTTTATTTGAATCTAAAAATAGGAATGCTATAAAGGTCTTGCCATGCATGAATATCTTATTTCAATAGCTAGAATAGTTTTTTTGATTTTCAAGCTGTTTGATTTTTACATAATGAGTCAAACACATCTATAACATATACTTACTAACGCACTCCAACTAAGGCTTTTCAGCATGCCACGTCATATGTCTTATTTTTTTTAAATCAAAACAATTCTTTTCACATCATTTTATATAACATACATTCATTGAATTTTCTGCTTTTTATTTCTTCCTTTCACATATACTTAATAACACACTCCAACCAAGGCTTTTCAGCATGCCACGTCATATGTCTTTTTTTTTTTTTTTTTTAAATCAATACAATTCTTTTCACATTATTTTACATAGCATACATTCATTGAATTTTCTGCTCTTTATTTCTTCCTTTCACATTTGATGCTGTTTTAAATGGTGCAAGAATAATGATAACCAAGACCTTGCAGATTTTTATTTCTTTCTTTCGCATGAGATAGTATTGACAATTGAGATAAATTAAACCCAAGGTTTTCTTTCTCATATGTCTTATTTTTTTTAATCAAAAAAATTCTTTTCACATCATTTTATATAACATACATCATTGAATTTTCTGCTCTTTATTTCTTTTTTTCACATTTGATGTTGTTTTAAATGGTGCAATAATAATAATAGCCAAGACCTTGCAGATTTTTATTTCTTTATTTCACATGAGATAGCATTGACAATTGTTTCTAATTAAAATCAAGGTTTTCTAAGGCACTCCAACCAAGGCTTTTCAGCATGCCACGTCATATGTCTTATTTTTTTTTAAATCAAAACAATTCTTTTCACATCATTTTATATAACATACATTCATTGAATTTTCTGCTATTTATTTCTTCCTTTCACATTTGATGCCGTTTTAAATGGTGCAATAATAATAATAACCAAGACCTTGCAGATTTTTATTTCTTTCTTTCACATGAGATAGCATTGACAATTGAGATAATTTTTTTCACATCATTTTATATAACATACATTCATTGAATTTTCTGTTCTTTATTTCTTCCTTTCACATATGATGTCGTCCAAGGTTTTCTTTCTCATATGTCTTTTTTTTTTAATCAAAAAAATTTCTTTTCACATCATTTTATACAACATACATTCATTGAATTTTCTGCTCTGTATTTCTTCCTTTCATATTTGATGTCGTTTTAAATGGTGCAATAATAATGATAATAACAATAATATTGAGATAAATTAAAACCAGAGTTTTCTTTCTCATATGTCTTATTTTTTTTAATCAAAAAAATTCTTTTCACATCATTTTATATAACATACATTCATTCAATGAAGTGTTTCATGTTTGTTATCTACATGCAAGTGGAGGTGTTCGTATGATTCTTTCACTTTTTCTTGGGGGTGTGCCCATAACAACATTAAAAAGTTTTTCATGTTTGTTATCTACAAGCAAGTGGAGCTGTTCGTATGATTCTTTCACTTTCTCTGGAACTTAGTTTTGTTATTGAATGCTCTTATCATGTTTCTCATGCTCGATTTTAGAATTTGTCAAGGTACTAACTTTAGCATTTACATACACTTTACAGGCTTGGCAGGAAATATATTCACAAGTGGTTTCTCTGTGAATTCTGGTAACTGTCTTTATCTATGTTCTTATCATGCTTATTTCATTTTTTTTTTATATAATTGATCTTTCTCTTTTTTCTGGGTTTTGGGTTTAGTGATGGTTTAGGAGTAAATAGATGAAGTGACTTTGAAGATTTTTACTTATCATGCTCATAAAATTGAAGAGAAAACCAATTTTAGTCTCGAAAAAATAAAAAAATAAAAAAATCAAATAATTTTAGAAAAAACATTTTGATGAGATATAGTGTTTGGTGGGTCTTACTTCTATTTTTTCTGTCATATTATCTTTCTCTTTTTTTTTGGATTCTGGGTTTTATGATTAACTTTTGACTTTATATTATATCTACATATATGAATATGTGTATATATATTATGATTACTTTGACTAATCTAGTTGTATTTAATTCTTTTCTTCCTTTTCATTTTGATAAAATTGTGGAACCTTTTTTCCATGTGTATATGAGCCATTAAGTTATACATAATTCCTATCTTAAAAATAGAAAAGTTACATGCATGTATGTAGAAATTTCATAAGCATATACATATACATGTAGGTACAACAATATATATTGAGAGTGTAGGTACAACAATATTGATTTTTGTTATTTGTTGGTGCAAGATTTGACCAACACCAAAAAGTGAATAGTAACATTAACGTATCTCAATAAAGACTTTTCTGATATGAAAGATATAGTTGCATTCACAGAGCATACTAAGACTTTCAAGAGAGACTTCGATACCACTTATTGGGGAATGAGCAACGTATGCAATATTATACAACTAAATAACAAGATATGAACAATTGTAAAAAAAAATAAGAAACACCAAGATCTTACGTGGTAAAACTTTCGAATTGAGAGAAACATTTACTTACAAACTGTAGAAACTTTACTATGAATAGAGATTTACAACCTTCTTTTTACATTCAATGAGAGAACAATGAGACTATCTCTCTCTTGATTTTAAAGAACTACACTAAGGAGAAGAAGAAGTAGAGAATGACTTTTGATTTCTTGCTTGATCACTTGATGATTTATTTGATGCGTAAACCTCCCATATAGGGGGTATTTATACTAAATTAAATACAATTCACACCACACAATTGAATATCTACAAATAAATCTTGGTCATACACATGTATTGCATTATACATAATTTTGAGTACTTCACCAACAATTTATCTAATTTTAGAAACTTTTAAGTAATGAACTTAGACTTTGTTTTGAGCCTTGCTTTAGGCTTGGTTTTGGGCCTTGTATTGGGCGTGATCATGAATTTATTTTTGATTCAATTTATGATCTAACAAATTTATTTTGGGCTTAATTATGGATTTACAATATTTTATGGTTCAACATTATTGTTATATTTTCTTTAGTTTTGCCTATAATTTAAATTAACTTGTTAAAATGATATATCTCCTTGGCTAATAAGTTAATTATGTTTATATCATATTTATTTAATTTATGATTTAATGAAAATTATATATATGTCGATCTCCTTATCTAAGGAAAAAAAATTGTAATTCTGATTACCTATGTGCTTATTATTTTTGAGTTTCTATCTATGCACTTGTATTATACATACTACTTATATTTATTGTTCCTTAGAGTTTAATTATTCATGAATTTTGCTCAGTAATCAAAAGGAATAACAATATTTATATTATATAAAAATGGCCTGGTAACTTTAATTAATATGTTCAAGTAGAAAATTTTAGTACCATCTATATGGCTAAACTTCTTTTATCAATTGGGAATCATTTTAATTATATAAAAACTATAACACACTAACATAAAATATCTTCCTATTGTGTCTCTTACACTTACATAAATAGCACATACAGTCTCAAGAGTCAGGTCATACATGCCATATAAATGAGAGCTTCCATTATTTAGTGATCATATAATGAGCTGCTGAGCAAAATATTCTAACTTGGAGCCCCACTTCACGTTGCTTCCTTATATTGAGTTTAGATCTCATGAACTTATAACCCAAATCAAATTGTTCGAACTATAGATTTTAACATGTTTAATCTATATATAGAGTTGTGTTGGAGAAACATGAGAAGAAATGAGTTTCAAAACGTGATCATCCTATGGCCTTTCGATCTACATAGATCCACGTAATACATGTGGACCCATGTAGATCCAAGGGTCACGGGGTTATCGTGTTTTCAAACACCTTTCTCCTATCATGTGTTTTTAGCTTTTATGTTAACCTATAACTCAGTCCAACCACCATTAATATGACTCAAGTTGGGTAACAATAGTTATAAAATTACAAATGAAATGGCTTCTTCTTCATTATTTTCTGTATATGGGTAAAAATGATATTTTAAATAAAAAGCACTTACTTGATCATTTTCACTTGTATTAGTGACCAAATAGGTTTATTTTAACAAAGTATTTGTAATTATTTTTTTCATAATTATTGCTATTGTTACAAGCTATAAGTAAAAGCTGCATATACACCATGCCCAATATCTTACTGAGCAAAAACTAAAATATATGTTGTTTTGGTTGATGATGTTTAGTCCATGCCAATCGCATTGAAGTCATAGAGACGAAAAGGGCTTGTAAGATTGTGCTGCATGTATATACAGCTCGTGTGACAAAGAAGCAACCCAAAGAAAAAAAATATGTATTGCAATTAAGTATATCAGCCAATAGTTCCTTAACTATAAGAAACACAACATTCTCTCCCCCGTCTACAAGTCTTATATATCTTATATCCTCCAACGACGCTCCATTACTAAGGCCATCACTTCTCAATTTCCAACACTAGTCTCCTTAATTTCTATCTTCTTCTCCTTCACTCATCTCTTCCCATGTTCAGGTCCCCACTTTCTTCTCCCATCTATTCACAACATTGGCTAGAAACTTGGGCTCGGTTTCTAGTTCCCTTCACACTATTGTTAAGTGGCATGTAATTTCACACTTGCTTTCATTTCTACTTTATATCACTTTGAACTAATTTTGTTCCTGAAACAAGAAAAAAAACTCTTAAATCTTGCAGTTTCTCTGTTTCTGTGACTCTTTGATACGGGTACTATGGAAATCGTAATCTTGTGCTAGGACCAAGCTCTTCTTGCCTCGTGCAGACGAGTTCGGTTTTCGTAGAGAAAATTCAAGTTAGAGATGAAGGAAAGAAAGGGATACTTGCTCTTTATGGGTTCTCAGAGAAGCCCAAATTGAGCTTGGAAGAAACAAACTGGAATGTTTCCAAGTACTTGCTTGTAGGAACCTACCGACAAAAACTACTGTACTAAAGACTATTTGTAAGTTGGTTTTTCTATATAAATTGTCTTGGTAGAAAGCTTGAATTTTCATTTTTTTTTTCAGGGAGTTTCACTGTGGTTGAACAAAGGATCCAGGATTTCAATAAATTGGGTTGTGAAGCTAGTGATTTTGATCATCTCTCTGTTGCTTTGATCAAAGGTAATGCTATATATGCTCTGCTTTAGATTGAACTTCTCTTTCAATAAAGTTTTGTTTTCTTATGGTTAATTACCAATTAATTAACTTGGTTGCACACAGGAGAGCATAATTACGTGAAGTTGGAACCATCCCCTAATTCCCATGTCTTCGGAAATCAGAGACGCGGTAACGAAATCTCCTTTAGTCATCAAAACAATTCATTTTTTCTATTATCTGTACATTAGTTGTGATGATTCAATAGAAATTAATAGTAAGTTTAAGTGGATTTTTATTAAGCTAATCTTTGTTTCATTTTTGCATACTATAGAATCTCAAGTGAGTGGCAGGTCTATTTTTAAGTTCTTGGTTGACAAGGCAAGATTCTTGAGAAGTAAGATGATAAGAAAGAATCTGAAGCCTTGTTATAAACTGAATTCTCCAACATTGTTCTTTCTACTACTCAAACTTCATATCATCTAACCAAAAAGCATGCTATCTTTACTTATATTCTGAACATTGAAGATTTGTGCTCGTCAGGTACTGGAAATGCAGAGTACCTAATTAAGGAAGATGACAGTTACCTCATCAGCATTGTAAACATGAATCCGAAAAGTATAATAATTGCGCTAAACATCAATGTTTCATCGAAAATGTATGATACCAGCAACGCAACAAGCAAGTGTTTAACAACAAAGGGATTGTGTCAACTCAAGCTTCTATTTCCCAACCCTCATTATCTCATCCTAACAACACCCAACAATGTATATATTTATATGTTCCTCTCCTACTAATAATGCACTTGAACTAGTTTATCCAAAACTAATTAACATCAATTAATATATTTCAGGGAGATATTGATGGATCGTTCGTTGTCGAGCTTTCTTTCCTCACGCGTTTGCTAACTTACATCATAATTTTAGGTTTGCTTAAGCAACACTTAAGCCTCCTTTGTGCTATTGCCCTTTAATTTGGTACTTAACTTGAACATCACTGTTGTATAGGAATTGTAGTGGGCTTTATTTTCTTGATCTTGAAGTACTTAGAATCCAGTAAAGATAGGGAAGCAAGTGTAGAAGAAGCGCCAGTGACTGAAAGTGATCCACTAGTAGTGCCAGAAGAAAAGAGTGTTGCACTTAACTATGGAACAAATGAAGAAGATACAGAGTAAGGAATGTTAAGTTCTTCAGAGGAATTGTATGATGGGAAAATATTGTTGGCGTGAGCCATAATTGTTGACAATTAGCCGTAATAAATTAGCGTTAGTTTAGGAAGTTTGAAACTAGCAAAGATTTTGTTTTGATTTTATTCCTTTAGCATGTATATAACATATGGAAATACATAGGAAAAGATATGAAAAAAAGGATGTTCGGACATGGTATCAGAAAAGGTTACGAACCTGCGGAGGAGCAAGCAATAGCAGCCCCACCGTATTCCGGCGACGTCCATTAGCTAAGACGGAGCGTCGCCCGCGATCGCAGAAGCAGATCTGTCTCGCGATCTTGAGCGATCGTCGGCCATGAACACCGTACCGAATAAGGTGTGAAAATTGCCGGCGGATCCAGATCCAGATCCAGATCCATATCCCCGAGGTCGTCAAGGATATCAAGGAGGTCGTAGCGGATCCAGATCCGCTTCGCGTCGAGCAAGTCGGACTCGCCGCCGTCGGTGTCGTCTCGACGCCGTTTGTTGACGCCGGAGGAGGCTGTGGTCGCCGTGAATAAGTTTCAGAGAAGGGAAAACATTGAAGGAAACAAAGTTTTTCCCTTCTCTTATTTCGTTCCTTTTTCTTTTAGTACAATGGTACAGATGCACTTTATTAGAATATCATTTCTCATTTCATATTAGTTTCTAGGCTGTTTGGGAAACAAACAAAACGTCATACACCACAACAATCATTTCATTTCTCTTTGCTTTTTTGATGGCCATCATTTCGTTTCTTTTTTCTTTTTAGCCATCATTTCGTTTGTCTTCTTGTCTTCCTCAAAGAGATTAAATAATCTCTAGTGCTATTTTTTTTGAAATATTGCCAAATATCACAAACGAACTACAAAAACCAATATAGAATAGGAAGATATGAACACTCTCGGGTAAGATTTTTGTATAATAGTGACATATTGTTACATTTAATCCTTTTTGTGTTATTTTGGTGAGATTCCAAAAAAAAAAAAAAAGGTTGGAAAATCACATATCCGAGTATTGCACCCTACCCTTCCTTCCATGGCGGCTTTTGATGACCAGAATACTCTTGACAACACGTCAAATCTCTTTGATCCTATCCTTGAATTGACTACAAGGATGACTGAAGTTTTGAATAACACTCGGACCCCGACCATCACCATTGAAACATCCGCTGCTCAGATCGGCATTAAGTTGGACGGTTCCAACTATGCACTGTGGTCCCAGGTTGTTGAGATGTATATCTCGGGCAAGGACAAACTGAGGTACATTAACGACGACTTTCCCCAGCCGCTATCGACTGATCCTTCCTTTCGCAAGTGGCGCACTGATAATGCTATTGTTAAAGGTTGGCTAATTGCTTCCATGGATCCGTCTTTAATTGGCAATTTTATTCGCTTTCCTACGGCAAAAGCAGTTTGGGATACTATTGCAACTACCTTCTTCGATGGTAGTGATACATCGCAAGTGTATGATCTTCGACGTCGTGTGAGTAGACTGAAACAAGCTGCGGGCTCGCTAGAAAAATATTACACAGCGTTGCAGGGTCTATGGCGTGAAATTGATTTTCGCCGACCGGATCCTACGGAATGTTCTGTTGATATTCAACACTATAATCGGATCATCCAAGAAGACCGTGTTTATGTTTTTCTAGATGGTCTTGATGATCGGCTAGACAATATTCGTGCTGATGTTTTACAGATAAAACCATTTCCTACGGTTGAACAGGCTTATGCGCATGTTAGGCGAGAGGCTATTCGACAACAAGTGATGACTACCCATGACACTGATGGGCCCCAGGGGGTTGTCTTGGCGTCAAAAGCTCTCTCGTTAAGCACCTCTGGCCATGGTAAATCTGTCAAGCACCGGCATTCTACTGAGGGAAAGAAATGCTCTCATTGTGGCAACCAGAAACACACACGTGAAAACTGCTTTAAGTTGCGTGGGTACCCTGATTGGTGGCATCATCTTCAAGCCCGTAAGCGTCCTGATGGCACCGGCACTAGTGAACGTTTAGGCACGACTGTTGTTGCTAATGCAAAACCTCATCTCTCTCTTATACACTCGGCTGCAATGTCCGGATGCTCCTCCCAACTTAAACTCCGGTATCTCTGGTCTTGCTCTTTTTACCTCCCATAGCAATGCGGATTGTGGGGCATGGCTTCTCGACTCGGGGGCCACGGACCATATGACTTTTGCTGCTTCGGACTTCTCTCAAACTTCTCTTCCACAACGCACCAACATAGCTAATGCCAATGGTGTTCTTTCACCAGTCACTGGAGCTGGCTCTGTGACTTTATCTCCATCCCTCATTTTAACCAATACTTTACTTGTTCTGTCTTTATCCCATAAACTATTGTCTATAAGTCAGCTTACTGCCGACCTTGGCTGTGTTGTACTTATTTATCCAAATTTTTGTCTTATCCAGGATATTCTCACCAAGGAGATAATTGGATGTGGTACTAAGAGGGGGGGATTATATTATGTGGATGACATCGGCCAGGCCAACAACATGAACAATTTGCATGACAATAAAGAAACAACATTGTGGTTATGGCATCGACGCTTGGGACACCCATCTTTTCCGTATTTGAAGCATGTTTTACCTGATTTGTTTCAGCATGTGCAACCTTCTGCCTTGAAGTGTGATACTTGTGTTTTGGCTAAGAGCCATCGCGCTACTTACCCATTGAGCATGAATAAAAATGACACTCCCTTTGCATTAATTCACTCTGATGTATGGGGGCCCTCACCCATTGCTAATATGTCTGGCTTTCGTTGGTTTGTTATTTTTGTGGATGATTGTACCCGTATGACATGACTCTACTTGCAAAAACACAAAGATGAAGTTCTCGGTGTTTTTAAAACATTTCATGCTATGGTTGGTACTCAGTACGGTGCCACCTTAAAGGTTCTCCGCTCTGATAATGGTGGTGAATATGTTAATAAGAATCTTCATTCTTTTATTTCCCACCATGGTTTTATTCATGAAACTTCATGCTCACAAACACCCCAACAGAACGATGTCGCCGAGAGGAAGAATAGACATATTCTAGAGACTGCCCGTGCTCTGCTTCTTGGTGCCCATATGCCCAAACATTTTTGGACCGATGCCGTCTCAACTGCCGTCCATCTTCTCAACCGAATGCCATCTAAGGTTTTATCATTTAAAACACCCCTTCAATCTCTTTCCGATCATGTGCCCATACCTACGGCGCTGATGCTTCCTCCTCGTATCTTTGGGTGTGTCGCCTACGTGTATCTCCACAAAAACCAACGCAGTAAGCTTGATCCTTGTGCACGTCGGTGTGTGTTTTTGGGCTATGGTATCCATCAAAAGGGTATCGTTGCTACGATCCTACTACCCGAAAACTCTATGTGACTATGGATGTTCAATTTTTAGAAAATGACATGTTTTTTCCATCTACGACACCTTCTTCTCCTCTTCAGAGGGAGATACATAATGAAGAGTTGAATTGGTCCCAACATGAGACACCAAATGATTTTGATTGGTTCAGACCTGAGGGGCCGTATGAGCATGAGGAGCAGACTCGGAATGAGAAACCGCATGAGCATGATGGGCCGAATGATAACTCAGGCGATGTGAACTGTGAAATTGAGGTATTTCTGAATGCAGAGGATGCAACATCTGAAACCGCGCCTATATCCCCTTCCTCTGAAGTGCCAGCCGAATCCTCTCCTGAGAATAATCCTGAGGTAAGTACCACTATTACACCCTTACATATCAATGACATAGATGATTCTGTGAGATATGTTTTACCTCCTAGGTATAATCGCGGCAAGCCACCTAATAGATATTCTCCAGATATTGAAGAAAGAAGGTCGAGGTATCCGATTGCTAACTATGTATCCACCGAGAAACTATTTGAACCTCTTAAGAATTTTGCACAGGAACTCTCCACATGTCAGATTCCTACTAATGTTCATGTGGCATTGGCAAATCCAAGATGGACTCGAGCTATAGAGGAAGAAATGAAGGCACTACTAAAAAATGATACATGGACTCTTGTTCCATTACCTGAAGGAAAACAGACAGTGGGATGCAAATGGGTGTTCTCCATTAAACACAAAACAGATGGATCCATTGAGTGGTACAAAGCGAGAATAGTAGTGAAGGGATATACGCAAACATATGGGGTTGATTACTAGGAGACTTTCTCCCCTGTAGCCAAGTTGAATACCGTTAGAGTGTTATTGTCCCTTGCAGCAAATCTTGATTGGCTTTTGCATCAATTTGATGTGAAAAATGCCTTTCTCAACGGTGACCTCCAAGAAGAAGTGTATATGGATATCCCTCCAGGTTATATAGCTTTTTCAGATAATGGAGTGGTGTGTAAATTGCAGCGAGCATTGTACGGACTGAAGCAATCACCGCGAGCATGGTTTGGAAGGCTTAGCTTGGCAATGAAGAAATATGGCTTCCAACAAAGTAACTCTGATCACACTTTGTTCTTGAAACATCAGTTGGGTAAGGTAACGACTCTGATAGTTTATGTAGATGACATGATTATTACAGGAGATGATGAAGAAGAAATCTCTCTACTTCAAAAGCAATTAGCAACTGAATTTGAGATGAAGAATCTGGGAGGACTCAAGTATTTCTTGGGAATTGAAGTTGCTAGGTCTAAGCAAGGTATTTTCTTTCTCAACGGAAATACATATTAGACTTGCTAACCGAAGTAGGGATGTTGGAGTGTAGACCTGCAGACACCCTCATTGTTCAGAATCACAAACTTAGAGAATACCCAGACCAAGTACCAACAGATAAAGGTAAATATCAAAGATTAGTTGGTAAACTCATTTATCTCTCTCATACTCGTCCAGATATTGCATACGCTGTGAGTGTTGTAAGTCAGTTTATGCATAATCCAAGTAAAAGCCGCATGGAAGCAGTGATTCAAATACTTCGATACTTGAAGTCATCTCTAGGCAAGAGGCTTATGTTCTCAAAACATAACAGTCAGTTGATGGTTTATGGATATACGGATGCAGATTGGGCAGGTAATATCACTGATAGAAAGTCCACCTCGGGATATTTTACATTTGTTGGAGGAAATCTTGTAACCTGGAGAAGCAAGAAGCAAAAAGTGGTAGCTTTGTCAAGTGCTGAAGCTGAATTTAGGGGAATGGCTAAAGGTCTTTGTGAACTCCTCTGGCTAAAAAAGCTACTTACTGAAATTGGGTTTGCTCCTAACTCTGAGATGGATCTTTTGTGTGACAATAAAGCTGCAATTGCAATTTCCCATAATCTCATTCAACATGATCGTATTAAACATGTGGAGGTAGATCGACACTTCATCAAGGAAAATCTTGAAGCAAAAACAATTAAGTTTCCATTTGTGAAATCTGAAGATCAATTGGCGGATATCCTTACAAAAGTTGTATCGAACAAGGACCTCTACAACTCACTTGACAAGTTGGGTATGCGAGACCTCTATGCATCAACTTGAGGGGGAGTGTTGGCGTGAGCCATAATTGTTGACAATTAGCCGTAATAAATTAGCGTTAGTTTAGGAAGTTTGAAACTAGCAAAGATTTTGTTTTGATTTTATTCCTTTAGCATGTATATAACCCATGGAAATACATAGGAAAAGATATGGAAAAAAGGATGTTCTGACAGATATGTGTAATTTGCTATGATGAACAACGCAATTGCTTCTTTGTTCCTTGTGGGCATTATGCCACTTGCTACCAATGTGCTCAAAGGTATACTTTTTAATTGAAAAATATTTTATGTACGCTGAATATGAACACTATTTTCTTACGCTGACAACCAACACCTATAAATATTTTGGACATGCGCACGTATTGCGCAATATCTTAACATCCAAGGGAGGCTAGGCGCCATCATTAAAAAATAACTTTAGCACCCAATGTACATTTAACATTACTATTTTTAATTAAAACACAAAAGACATGAAAAATTATCTAATAAGTTTAATTCTTACTCTCATGTGGGTATCTGATAATTAAGAGTGGATTAATTTGCAGGATTGTGCATGGGAAGACAAGGTGCGTCCGATATGTAGAAGGTTCATTCACAAGGTTAGAAGATTGTTCATCGCTTAAAAAGAGTTGGAAGTGCTTGCCCAGAATCTCTGTTATTCTAATGTAAGAAGAGAGTAAAGTATGAAGTTAAATTTTATTCAGTGGCAACTGGAATCAGATTCAAGCTCCATTTTGCGATAATGCCCTGAATCTCAGGCAATCTTCAACCCAGATCTGAATCCAGCCACCATATTCGTTAGAGAATTGCTATTCCAAGTAGATACATTAAATTAATAAATAAACACAATATATTCAAGGGCATAATATTTTAGTGGCTGTTGTAGTTGTAGGTTTTGTATTTTTTGTATTTATTTTTTCAAGATATAGAATTTTATTAAAAACTAGGGCAGAAAGCTTATATTATTGAATCATAGTTCGGCCAAGTAGGCATGAAACTAGATAGGACATTTGAAAACTGCTTGACAATAGCATATCTTGGGAGCGTGAGATTTTTCATCGAAGTCATTACCACAACCATATACCTCTGGCCTTAATCAATTAAGGGACTTTAATTATGGAACATTTATTCCTTTTTTATTTTTATTTATTTTATTTGTTACTTTAGGTGGTGCCTTTGGCCCAACTAACGCAAACAAAAGAGACTTTTACATGGATCAAGCACTACTGGAAGGATATGGTGATATCTCACTGAGTGGCGTGTGACATGATCCAAAGGCTTTGCCCCCAAACAAAGGCAGCACCACCTTATAACCTGTGCAGTGAAGACCTACCTTCGAGACTACGCCAAACCGATTGGTAGATGATAAGTGGATTCACTATGGTTGTTGGTTGACACTGGTTATAACCTCTAGGGGAAGCTACAGACAGTAAAACATAAATCTATAAAAATTAAGAGTCCAATAAAAATCATTTGGTGGAATGCATGCTTTGTCCCAATAATATATATACATATATAGCCAAGAAAATTAAGGGAAATGAGTGCGAGTTTAGAACATGGAATATTTGTTGGCAGAGGTAAAGATACTGAATAATAGCACTTTTGATATAATTAATTTGGCTGTTGAAGTCAAACTTGGCCTGATAGAGTTTAGATATGATAGTACTGATCGAATGATTTAATGTATAATGAGAACAAGCATATCTTACTTTCTTCTTTTTTTTTTTTTTTTCAATTTCATGATTTTGTCAAAATGAAACATACCCTTCCCTGGCCAACTCTTTAAAGCTTTTTTATTTTTATTTTTATATATAAGTCTGAATAGGATTAATGAAAAGATAATCATCATTATCATCATCATTTTCACCTTCCAGAAGATCTGGGCTACCTCCTATGGCGGATTTGTTCACATGGGTCCTCTTGTTTTAAGATCACCTTGCAACACAAATCGAAAATGGGTATTACATGATGGATATTATATTGAAGAAATTGACGTGTTCTAGATCTGCCAATCACAGGACGGCCTTGTAATTCAAACGTCAACGATTCCCTGTCAAAGTTTGCAAAAACTTGAATTGAGTTTACGGGGTACCAGTGGCCGCGGGATGAAATAGATTGATGACGTATAATTTTGCCTAATAATATAGAAAAAATTAGAGTTAGTGAATGGGCTTGGTTATATTTTTTGGCATTGAGGCATGGTAATATATAACTTTTTTATTTATTATTTTCGGGCTTGGGACAGACATTGAAAAGTAGTATATTGATGGCTGAGTTAAAAAATGTTAGTTTTTATTATATAAGAAAACTACATAAAAAAAATCATGAACATATGTATGGAATGAAAAATGTGTATGGTACTGTATAATTTCTATAACTTATTTAAAACAACATGAAAAAGTATACCAAGGAGTTATTTTGCTGATAAAAAAGGAGTTAAAAATTATTGTAAAAAAATTAAATAACAATATTTTATTAAATTAAGAAGAAGTATAAATGTGTGATACTATTATAGTTGATTTTTTGTATTATGTTCATTATGATATTTGATCAGTGCATACTAATAAAATATCTTTGTAAACGATATTCCTAGTGTAAGTTTTGTCGTTATGAGGAATAGTTCTATTTTTTTATAGAAAATTTTGTTGTATTTCTAATAACTCCTTTTGATAGAGCTATATATAATTGTCCATGACTGAATTTATGTTTAGGAAGATATATACCTATATTAGGTATTAATGTTTGTCCTTGTTATTTGTTAATTGTTAATAGAAAAACTAATTTCATGGAGAATTATTTTTGAATAAGGTTAAAAGACATGTTAACAATTTCAGAAGGTTTCAGAAGTATCCGCGAAATACATACTTTAATTAATTAAACTGGGCAAAGATCTGGTGGCGACATAGGTGAACCTTCCTAGTGGGCTCTTTCGCTCTCTTTCTCTATAGCTCGCTTCTCTTCATCTCTCTCGAATCTTCTTACTCTTTCTTTTCCATTTCCACTTCTTGCTTGTTACAACACCTCCATCAAATTATTTTATTTGATTGGGTACGGTTTTCTGTAATATTTTTTATGGTTTTTGTAACTTGTGTAAAATATTTTTGTTTTGAAGAGTTGTATAAATCATTTGGATCAAATGATTAATTTGATTCTATTTCTCACGTATGTTGTAGACGCTTGGTGTCGACGTCAAAGTGTACAACATTGCGAAGACCTCTCTGGTAAGAATCAAGTATATAATAATTTGATTTGTTATTTAGATTATTTTATTAGCAATTGGCCACGTTAAAAACAAGTTTTAACGTAATTATACCAAAACATAAAAATAAAATTTAAATCATGAAGTTAAATTGTTTAAATACTGAGAGAGATGTTTTCAAATTGAATATTAATTTTTATAATAGTTTTTCTGGGTTTTGCTTTAAATTTTCATTTGTGTAAAGTATAAATATTATAGTATAGGGTTTAGGGTTTAAGGTTTAGTATTATAGTATAATTTATTGAGTAAAATTATAGTATAATAATTTTTTAAGTATTAATATTATAGTTTAGACATAAATTTTATATGTTACTAGTGGAAGGCATGCGCTTTGCACGTGAAGATGTTAGAAATATATTGCATTTGAATATATACCCCAAATGAATTTAATTAAAACAAAATTTGATGAGTTCAATTAAAAAAATTGTGCATCATAATCAACATATAAAAACTTACGCATCATATATATATATATATATATATATATATATATATATATATATATATATATATATATATGTATGTATGATATGAAAATCAAATTATCGAATATATTTAAATAATTGTTAAGTCATTGAAAATAAAAAATAGCTCACATATGAAATTAATTATCTATCACTTATGTATGGTCATGCGCTTCTATTTGTATATAATTAGTTTTGTTTCAAGTTACTGGAAAATAGTTTATATGTTAACAATTAGTTCAATTAGTTGCTTTTACTATCATATAATTAATTCTATTTGTAGCGCTTATTTTTCTTTCAGAAAAGATTTTGCCTCCTTGACTAATTCGTTTAAAGTGGTTCGTGATTATACTATTTAATCTTTGGGAAGGTCAAAGGTTAATTACATTTCTTCTTAATTGTTACTTTGTTGAAATCTTAGGCTTATATTTCATGCTTAGTTGAGGGAATGACGATTGTATTTTGCTTGTTACGTCCAGATGACAGATAGGTTTGTTTATGTAAAATTCTATAGTTTTGGTTCTGTAGTACATGGTTTGCGAGGTGCATCATACAATAGACTGCCAGTCGGGGTTCTGAGAGTCATATTAGGCATTGGTTTTGAAGAATTTGAAGGGGTTATTCGAGGTGCACTAGGATTTCAATTTGTGCAACGATCAATATCACCTATAGATATCCTTTGTTCTTGGCGATAAGGATTTCAAGTATGTGGTGGTTCCGATTAAAATTAAGCAAGCGTTAAGGGATATTTTTTCCATGTTGCAAGAGCTCCCACCTCCTAATAATATGGAGGTGTATGTAGAAGTTGTTAGTGGAAATCTAACCCAAGGTCGTCAAACGGAGAGTTGCCGAAGCCACGTGAATTTTGGCGGTCATAGTGCACGGAGATCAATGTAGAACATTGGTCCAAGTACAACTTCACTTATTGATGCTGCAATCGAATACATGACCAATGATTCCGAAGATGTTAGTCCTTCCAATGTACATTTGTCTGATGATGATTTCAATTATGAAGATGACAATGCCTACCTTGACGAAGACAATGATGACGATGATGGATATGAGATGTCTAATTTTGTTCATATTCGTGATACTTTGTTGAGGGTAATTGAACATGATGGGTCTATGTATGCATCATCACTACGAGAAGATGGCAATGGGGTAAGCATTGAGGAAACCGAGTTATAAGACACTAAGTTGCATAGTATGGGGGATACACCACAAACCTACCATGACAAGTTTTGAGACTCCATCACCAAATTTCATGGAACTTAATCGTCTAGCTATGACCCCATTATCAAACGGCCATGATAACATATCTATGGGGTGGAACGAGTCACAAGATCTTTGCAAAGGACTCACATTTCCTAGTAAGGAAGACTTGTGACATAGAGTAAAACGATGTCATATAGCCAAACAACAAGAATATGTCGTGGTCGATTTAAAACCCAACTTCTGATCAATTAGGTGTAAGAAATGGAAAAACGATTGCTAATGGAGGCTAAGGGCTTCTAAATGCAAGAAATCGGGGTTGTTTGAGATCACAAAGCGTCCGTTCCCACACACATTTTTTTTTCGCCCAAATGTCGCAAGATCATAGACAATTGGATTTAAAGCTAATATACCGCGAGATATTTGATATTGTAAAGCGAGATCCTTTTACTTCTGTGTCGGCGCTACATTAAGTAATTACAAATAATTACAAATATGATGTGCATTACAGAAAAGTGTGGCGTGCAAAAAAGAAGGTGATGGAGAAGATATTTGGTGATTGGGAGGGATCGTATGGTAAGCCCTAGAAATCATTTCATCTAACTCATAACCCAATTGCATGTTGCCCAAACTCTACGTGTTGCCTTGATGTGTTTGGTGTTTGTTTGATGTTTGTTATGTTGTATTTATGTGTTAATTCTATGATAACATTATGTTGGGTGTGTTAAATGGACTTGGGAATATTAGAAATGAGTCTGGATCGCGTTTTTACATAGAAAACATCTATCTAAACGCGAAAATCCGATGTGTATCGAGTGCTCCATGGCCATTTTGCCCAGAAAATTCGAATTTTGACAGTTTTGAGTTGTGGGCCTAAAATTATTTCTAGTTAAGCAACCAACAGGAAATTTTTGGCTCATTTGCATGTTTTGGAGTTGGAGAAAAGGGGAGAAGGGTGGAGAGGAGAAAACGAGGAGAAAAGCTTGGTTCTTGGCGATTTCTTACTCAAATATCACCCAAAGTAAGTCTAAATCCTCATTTTCTTCGTAGAATCTCATTTTGGTTGTGTAAATTAGCTAGGTTTTGATCTAAGGGTGGGTGAACCACAGATTTGTGGTGCCCTAAACCTAAGGTTGACTAATTTTCACCTCTTTTGGCTTGTTTATGGTGAAATCAACTCTCTAAGACCTAGATATACACTTGAAAATCATTTCTCAAACATTCCATCCCGTTTTTTATGGTGCTCGAAGTTAGGGTTTCATGTGAAACTCATAGGAGAGACTTCTAGGCTAGTGATTTGAGTTCTTTGGTAGATTTGGAACCCAATGACACCATTTTTCCCAATTTCTAGCAAGAAATTGGTAGATCTAGTGTAAAGACCTAAACCCTAGAACTCGAACTAAGAGATTTCGGTTGGGCTTGCATGTCTACTATGTTGGATAAGTAGCTGATCCTAGTTGATTGATGGTGGTGTTTAGTATTTTTATCCATCGAAAACCCTAGTTGTAGTGTAAAATCGACCTAGGGCTTGATTTGAAAATTTTGCCCAAATTGGGGCTTTTAACCTAAACCAAGTCAATTGATCAAATTGACTTGGGGATTATCCAATTGGACCTAAATTGAGTGGAATCATGAGTTTATAATGTTTGAATCTATTTTAATTTGGTATGACTTAGTGCAATTTGGCTTTATGCCTATTGTAGAGATTTTTTCCCAAATTGAGTCATATGCCATGTTTTGATTTGAATTGAGGAATTGACTTGTTTATAATCAATCTTGCATGGTTTTGAATAGTTTGGACTTTTGTTAAGATTGAATGACCTAGACTAAGTACTTGTCTTAATTTTTGGGAATTAGTCTTATATGTGGAATTGCACGGATGTCGAGGTTGATCATGAGATGGGAAACTCATGATGAGGATTAGATGCACATGGACTTGTTGAATTAGAAATTGATCATGATTAGTTGTATGGATGATAATGGTAATTGATGTATGTGCATGAATCTATGGTTTTCATGATCTTGTTTTGCATTAGAATTCGAGTAAACTCGTGTGTGGATAACTCTGCTTGCGTGACATTGGTTGTGAGTAGTTGTTTGTTTTGTTTATCACTTGTGTCATCTTATTTACTTATACTTGTATGTTGAAAGTCATGAAACATTATTATGGAAATGCATGTATTTGATGTGTTTTAAATGACATGCATTGATACTTTAGAAGCTTGGTGTCCAAGCTAAGTTCCCTAGGTGTTCCTAGGAGGCTTATGCATGTTGCCAATCTGACTTCTCTAGAGGTAGATTTGTATGTGGAAGCTTTAGAAGGCTTGGTGGTCCAATCTAAGTTCTCTAGGTGTTCCTAGGAAACTTGTGCATGTTTGCCAAGCTGACTTCTCTAGAGGTGGAAATGGACATGCCCCTATTTAGGGAGGATCATGTCACTGACAAATGAATGATCTATATATCAGGAAATGAATGGTTTTGAAATGCATGGAATTGAGAATGCTTATTTTTACTATATGTTTTATGATTCACATGCTCATGAGCATTATTTCATGCATGTGCATTATGACTTTTATTAATATATAATTGATGGCACTACTGAACACTATTCATTGGGCACCGTTGGCTCACACTCTCACTCTCTTTTCAGGTTCTACTGATAAAGGCAAGGGCAAGGGCATAGCCTTTTCTTGAGAGTTAGCCACTGCAGAAGCTAGGGACATTCTTATGTGAGTCTAAGTTTAATGTGTGTGATGGATGTCTTTACATATGTATATGTTTTGCTTATTTTGATACATATGTAATTAATATCACTTGTTAAACCTAGATGGTGAGAGACTTTGCGTATTATGGTTGTGTTGATGTTTATTGGCCATTGGCCTTGGATTGATGATGATGAGTCTAGGCATGTTGTCTTAGACTATTTTAGGTTTATGTTGGAGACCCCTTTTGATCATGGTTGTATGTTTTATTTGAGGATTGTTATGATCATTATTATTGTCTTATATGCCTTGAGATCATTCTTATTTGATTCATATGGATGAGTGTATTTGATGATTTAGAATTGCTAAGTCTATTAGGTGATTGTTGTGGTTAAAAAAAAATAAAATTTGGGGACTCTACTTGAGAGTCTGGTTGAGGCTTGTAGGGTCCCAATCATCTTATGAGATGATTTGAGGTGGTTGTGGATGCCTACGCCGGGCGACCCACCCCGACACTTCTGCATGCCGATTCATGAGTGATGGCGGTCTGGGGTGTGGGGTCGTCACACGTATAACATGTTCTCAAAGTGGATGGATGCGTTGAATGCTAGTAATCCAGGTTTGCACGCATTTGTAGATCACTACAAACCTGTCAACAATGGTACTGCCATGTTTTATTGTTGTTTTTGGGCTTTTGGTCCCACAATTGAGGGTTTTAAGCATTGTAGGCCTTTCATACAAATAGATGGTACACACTTATCTGGAAAATACCATGGTAAGTTGCTCATTGCCACGGGAATCGATGCAACTAGTCACATATTTCCTCTCGCATTTGCTATTGTTCATCAAGAAAATACGGACAATTGGGCATGGTTTCTCAGGAAGCTTCGTTATATGGTGACCAATAGAAAAAGCATTTGCCTTGTCAGTGATTGTCACCCTGGCATATTGAGTGCTGTTAAAAAAAGTAGAGAATGGTTGGACTAGGCCTGAGGCATATCACAGGTTTTGTTTGAGGCATATGGGTAGTAATTTCAATGATAAGTTCCATAACGAGAAGTTGGTAGATTTGCCAAGGCAGCAAGGTCACAACACCAACCACATAAGTTTGAGGCACTAATGAAAGAACTAGAGCACCAGAAAGAGGGTTGCACAAGATGGTTTAGTCTCATTACCCTTCCTAGAGAAAGGTGGACAATGACTTATTGTTGAACCAATTATCCTCATGTCCCTTACAAGAGTATGTCCCTTATGTGAAAGATATTTTGATGATTACAAACCACATTCTGTTTATGATGATACTGCATACATGACATATCTAATCCTACTCGAAGGTTTCAAAGAATCAATGATGCATGGTGGACGTGTTATCAAGATCTACATAAAGACCATAATCACTTAAAAATATATATAGTTGTATGATTAGATTGTGTTTAGGTTGTAGAATCTTCACTATCATATGATTTATCAATATGTATGATTCCATGATTTAGTCGAGTTGATTTTTCGATCATTTGCATTGAATCTTCTATATTTGATTTGATCCAAAAACACTAAGTTTTTAATCGTATTTATTGAGTTTTAAATGAAAAATAAAAACTATTTTTAATTATCCATCAGGATGCTTATACGTCTTATCTGGACGCTAATGTCTTAGCAGCGCCTTCCTGGACTTGGTGAGTCAGGACGCTGATAATACATTAAGACGTTGATAATGTTCAAGGTTGAATTGTATTTATTCATCATGACACTAACTTTATTAGTAGCGGCCTCATTTAAGTCAACCTATGAATTTGTCAGGACACTAATTCTAAATCAGCTCGCTGATTTTTTTCATAGTTTTAAATTATTTTTAATATCAGGACGTTTACTCGTTAGTAGCGCCCTCTTGTAAAAACAAGCCAGGATGCTAATTGTGGATTAGCGCCATCACGAAATTTAGTCATTTTAATCATCAAAGTAATTTAGGACGTTTACGATTAAGTAGGCCCTCACTTCACAATTCAGCAGGACACTTATGGTTCATGAGCACCCTCAAAGAACAAAACGACAAAGTTGTTGTTATGCGTCAGGACGCTAATTCAACACTGTCACTGTTATGACACTTACACTTTTTCATATTACATTGTCAGAATTGTGCAAAACTTTTCAGAACTTTTGAATCTTTTCAGAATGTTCTAATACTTTATCAGAACATTTCTCTTTCGTGAAAAATCTGAAGATTCAGGTGCTATCGCCATAAATTGCACAAAGCTGAATTGATCTGTTTTGGGAAAGAATGTATTCGTTATTTTTGAAATGACTTTGTGCGCCAAAATCACCAAGTCTTTTGCACCACTGTTATTTCTATATATGTTGCCTTAGAGCATATCAAAAAAATTGATCTATCAATACAAAAACTGAAATCCATTTAAAACGTATTAACAATTTTCACTTGTGTAGAAACTTTTGGAAGTTAGTCTTCTACTTTCTGTTTTTGAACTCACGATTTTTTGAAATACATTAAGTCTTATAGATTAGTTGATCTTCATCTATATCATTTTCAAAAATTCATTGAAGAAGACAAAAGCTTTTTGAACCAGTTTTCAGTCGAACTTCATCATACATATTTTACTGAATCTGTGGTAACATAAGGTATATTCCAAAGCTTTGTAAGTATTACTTTGATTCTAAGTAAAGAGAATAATATCTTATTTTTTATTCAGATATTAGTGACTGGTTAGTCACTGGGCTAGAGCAAGTGTTGCTCAAAGTTATAACGGTTCTTCTCACACCCGAAAGTTGAGAAAAAAATTCTTCCCACACCCGAAAGTTAAGAAAAGGTTCTTCTCACACCCGTAAGTTGAGAAAGTATAACGGTTCTTCTCACACTCATAAGTTGAGAAAATGTGCCGATTTGGTCTTCACCCGTAAGAAGATCCTTAGTGGAGTTTGGACAAATCCTAACTGAGGATGATGTTAGGTAGTGGATGTAGGTGAGGCCGAACCAATATAAATCTTGTTTGCACTGTTCCTTATGCTTTCATTGTGTTTATTTGTTATACTCTATTTAATCTACTTTCAATATTTCTTACATTTAAAAGAAATGTTAAAATTTGCTCAGTGTCCAATTCACCCCCCTCTTGGACATATCTGGGCCAACACTTACGATGGTGGGGTGCGGTATGGTAGGATGACTACTAATGTGGGTGGTTAGTCTATGCATTTACTTCTTTGAGTTGTTTGAGCTATTTATTTTTATTGTCTACTATACTAAAATTTTGTGCAATTACCGATTGATTTTTTTCAACTTTTTTTCTTTAGAGTGCTTCAATAAAGTACTGAATGGACCTCGATTTTATTCGGTCACAATATTGGTGCAGTTGACGTTTTATAAATGTGTTGCACGGTTCATCGTTAGACGACAAGAAATAGACGAAGCAATTAGTAGAGGAGAAGTTTTCACAGAGTATGCCGCAGAAGAAATGAGAAAGTAGGGGCTTAAGGCAGGGAACCACACAAATACTTTGATCAATTGACAACTTGAGACATTTGGGGTTGTTACCGGAATACAAGATGCTTGCATGAACAAAGGGGGAAACAAGCAGGTCGTCTGACTAAAAGATCGTCATTGCAGTTGCGACAAATGACAATGTTATGGGATCTATTGTTCACACGTACAAGCAGCGTGTCGTTATGCTTCCATCGATTGTGATTAATACATTGATCATTGGTATCGCCTCGATCAATACCCCAAGTGTTATGAACCTCAATTTCATCCCATTCCGCACGAATCTTATTGGCCATAGTGTACTATCCCGTATACGGTGATACCTGATTCTGATTTTGCTCGTAAATCTGGTCGGCCGAGGTCGTCGCGCATAAGAAATGAGATGGATATAAGAGAACCTCTTCAAAGATTAGATGTGGACATTATGGACAGGAAGGCCACAACAAGCGGAGTTGTCCTGCCCTCCGTGGAGGGGCTGCATAAGTTATTGTTTGCCCACATATAATTCATGTTTTCTAATTTTTCAATCTCATGTATCTTTTGCAATGTAATATGACACTTTTGGATAGACTTTGTCATGTACGAGCTATTGTTTTAATGATTATCACATGCAGTTGTAGTGTTTTCTACTATTTTATATAGTGTTTTATTGTATTTATTCTCTCTCATTTTTATCTTTTTGTAATATTTTACCATCTTTGATGCTAATATGTGTTAATTAAATGTAATGTTATTTCATCTAGGTTAGATGGATCCAGGTCCTTTAGATCCATCTGTACTGTCTTTGCAAGCCCGTCATTGATTTGGTCCCATTTGGGATGGAGAAGGACGCGACTTTTATTTTGATATTTAATCAATTCCTTTTTTTACAAAGTTTGTTATTGACAATATAAATTTTATTTTTTTCTTGCAGCCAGTGCAAGAGTTGCATTGCCGATGTAGGGAGGCCATGGTCCATTGCACGCTTCCACTAGACTCACGTATTATTCCATACTTGCAGCAAGCTGGTTTTTATGGGGTAGCACGTATTGGATTCATTCAATTGGACTGACACTTAATTACTGCCTTCGTTGAGCGTTGGCATCAGGAGACCCATACCTTCCACCTTACAGTTGGAGAGGCAACTATTACACTTCAAGATGTCTAGGTGAAATTGGGGTTGCGGGTCGATGGTTTACCAGTGATGGGATCGACCAACCTTGAATATGGGGATTTATACGCTGAGTTGCTCGGGTTCATGCTAGTGGGGAAAGATGGACACGGGGGACGACTGAGTCTAGTCACCCTTGGAGAAATAGTTCCAAACTTACCTGAAGAAGCGACCGAAATTCAAATACAACAGTATGCACGAGCCTATATTTTGCAGCTGATTGGAGGTGGCTTGTTGTCAGACCAGTCAAACAATCTTGTACACCTATGTGTTCTGCCTATTTTTGCAGACTTTGATGTGGCTGGTACTTATGCGTGGGGCATTGCAGTGTTAGTATGGCTATATCGTCAGATGTGTCGTGTCGTTGATTATGACAAACGAGGTGTTTTAGGAGCACTGGTCCTTGTACAATTATGGGCATGAGATAGATTTCCATTTTTGGCCACGGAGACGCAGTGTTCCTCGCGAGGATCATGCTGGTCCAGATGCACATCTGTTGCCATTACCACCATTAGCGTATAGATAAATGAGTCATTTTCTACTTAAGTCACCTTGTCTCTTCCTTTTTAACATTCACTGTTAACATTTATTAATTTGTCGTTAACATTTGCAGGTGGAAACATGCATTGGTAAAGAAAGAGATCCTAACGCATGTGTTGAATAAATATAGAGAGGCCTTGGACGCTAAAGGTTTTCAAAAGGTACAATATTCCAAACAATTTACATACATGTATTGCTTAATTTTGGTTTTGCATGGTTTCTTAGTTTTGACGATAAGGACGGTGCATGTACAGGTCAGGTGAACTCCATATACTGATTATTTGATTAATGCATTGCCAGATTATTGCAAGCATGGGCGACATGACACATTGCTTCTCCACTAATTTGTTTTGTCACAGTTGAGTTACATTGGCCAGATTGAGTGTTGGGTCAATTTGGCATGAGACAAGTGATTCCGGAGCCATACGACACAAGTGTTGTCCTTCACAAGTGTGATATGAGGAGCCAATAGAACAATGATTGGATTCAAAAGCACATATATTATGTTGATGAATGGGAGCGTCGTGCAGAAAACTTGGTAGTTGGTGATGTCTATGAAAATAATGTTTCGTCACATATGGAGTACAATGACCCATACATGATTGGGTATCGATCAATAACCCGGAGGTATATGACTGAAAGTGACGCAACAATTGATTTGTTGGTAAGATAATACATTTTGCAATTCACGTTTTCACATATTACTAAGTTGTAGTTATTTTGTCTAACGTATGACATTTTTTTATTTAGGTTTGCAACATCGCTCAAATTAATTTGCGCAGTCGGGTTAATGATATTACTGCACTGACGGACATTGAGGGAATTTCAATGACAACGCTACAAATAGTGTATGCAGATTACATGGTTAGGAGGGACACAACAGAAAGACCATTGTCAGCATACCATCAGAGTCCCAACACTCCTTCCAGTCGAGTGGATCCATTCACGAATGTCCACGCGTCACCATTGCAGCAGGATCTTCCACTTTTGGCAATGCAAGAACACATATTGAGATTGACCCGACAGTTACTTCATTCGAGGACAATTCAACGTTGGGTGAAGAAGGTTATCAAAATGTTGACCTTTACCTAGGGAGAAATTGGAATCCAAAGGGAAATTGGATAGGTAGAGGAAAAAAATGCAGAGGTGAGGGTAAGGGCAAGGCTCAGAAGGTGTATTTATAGCAAATACGGTTATTGAGGCGCATGATGAGCGTGACGACCACGATCGTGAGGATGAGCACATATCAGCTATACCCGTTAGCGATGATCCAACACCACATATTTCAGGACCTTCAGATAATGTTGAGCAGTTGTTCAGTAGCTTTTGCAATACTATACAAGAGATCACTTACGGCGCAACAAACGACGCAAATGGCCAATATGTGGCACTGAGTGACAACTTGTTTTATCATATTTGTATATGTTTTGATAATGTTGTAGTCAAAATGTATTTATACTTGCTATTTCAATTCATAAAATGTTTTTCACCAAAACTACCTTGTAGATATGTTTTGATAATGATGTACACAACATGTTGTTTCAAATTATTAATTTTTTCTAAAGATCTTGATTTCTAAAGGGGTGCACGCGAGGGTATTGAGGCTCGCTCAAAGTGGTCCGATAAAAAAAATCTCGTGCTTTGGCCTTGGTGAGGCCGAACAATTTACTTTAATATTTGATTTTCCTTAATAACTTGAATTCTGAAGGGGGGGTCAAAAATTCACCGGGACATAGGAACGGGGTTCCGTCGCCTCCGGGGGTTCGTGGGAGGGTATTGGGAAGCGCTCAAAGTGGCCTGGTAAAAAAAAAACCATGGTTTGGTCTCGGTGAGGCCGAACAGTTTACTAAAATCTTCGTTTTTTCTTAATAACTTGAATTCCGAAGGGGGGGTCAAAAATTCACCAGGGCATGGGAATGAGGTTCCGTCGCCTCCGGGGGTTCGTGAGAGGGTATTGGGACGCGTTCAAAGTGGTCCGTTAAAAGAAAACCTCGTGGTTTGGCCTCGGTGAGGCCGAATAATTTACTTTAATCTTCAGTTTTCCTTAATAACTTGAACTCCAGAGGGGGGGTCAAAAATTCACCGAGGCATGAGAATGAGGTTCCGTCGCCTCCGGGGGTTCGTGGGAAGGTATTGGGATGCACTCAAAGTGGTCCGTTAAAAAAAAATCTCGTGGTTTGGCATCAGTGAGGCTGAACAGTTTACTACAATATTCGATTTTTCTTAATAACTTGAATTCTGGATATGGGGTCAAAAATTCACCGGGACATGGAAACGGGGTTCCATTGTCTCTGAGGGTTCGTGGGAGGGTATTGAGACGGGCTCAAAGTGGTATGTTTAAAAAAAACCCTCGTGGTTTGGCCTCGGTGAGGCTGGACAATTTATTAAAATCTTCAATTTTTCTTAATAATTTGAATTTCGGAGGGGAGGTAAAAAATTTACCAGGGCATGGGAACGGGGTTTCGTCGCCTCTGGTGGTTCATAAGAAGGTATTGGGCGTGCTCAAAGTGGTCCGACAAAAAAAAAATCTCGTGGTCCTGCTCGAATGATTGACACAAGTATATAAAATAAAAAGAAAAAATATAGTTGTATAAAATGCATGACGCATTCTATACAACTATTTTTTTTCTAGGCGTAAAGACGCCTTCTTTATTGGTGCCCCAATCAGCATATCTCGAATCCACATGACACCACCGTTTCTGTTGACTAGGCTTTTAATGGTCAAATTATGATAAATGGGTCATTATTTTAAATTCAGTGACATTCTGTGACGCCCCGAAAATTATTTCATCTAGCCCATAACCCAATTGCACTTTGCCCAAACTCTATGCGTTGCCTTGATATGCTTGGTGTTTGTTTGATGGTTGTTTAATGTTTGTATAGTTGATGCTTGATAATGTATATAAATATGTGTATCATAAATTGTATATGGGTCATGTTAAATTAAATTATAATGCATATGTTATTATTTATGCATGGACCCATTAAACCATGAATTGATATGAGTTAGGATTGATTGAATAAAAGGATAAATGAGAATGAAAATTTGGTGTATTAAATGGATTGGACATCTAAAATACATGGAAGCATGAAATTGGTTAAAGTACATGTGGTTGGTATGGGTAGTATGAGACCAACACATGTGAAGGTTGGTGCATGAAAGTGGACAAATGTCCCATGCCCTCAAGGAAGTGCTAGAATGAGTGGAGGGAATCAAGGAGAGAATCAAGGAGGGAATCAAGGAAGTGCTAGAAAGAGGTGAGTGGAGAGAAAGGAAAAAAGAAAGAGAAAGAAAAGAAGAGAAAGGAAAGAAGAAGAGAAAGAAGGAGAGAGTTGCAGGAGGAAGATCTCTGCGATATTTTCATCAAAGAGCTGGATCTTTGGGATATATGGTCAGATTGAGCTCAAACTATTTCAGCAAGTTCGTCGCTTATGGTTATTCATTCTGGTCGGTGGAGATCTTGATCAGAGGTTTCTTCTAAGAGATCTAACCTCTCAAACAAAGCTGGTCGGAAAGTTTGGATTTCTCACACCATTTCGCTAAAACTCATAGATCTCCTTAATCTACCGTTGGATGGATATAAAATTTGGGTACGTAGTGTACAACTGATATTTCTGCATTCTTAATGGTGGAGATCTTTATTACAGGTTTTTCTGAGAAATCTAACCTCTGAAACAAAGCTGGTCGGAAAGTTTGGATTTCTCGTGCCGTTTCGCTCAAACTTATAGATCTCCTCAATCTACCGTTGGATGGATATCAAATTTGGGTATGTAGTTTATAACTGATACTTCTGTATTCTGAACGGTGAAGATGTTTATACGTTTAATAGTTTGTGTGATATAGTCATCTGAGTTTGAGTATTTGCAGCAAGAAAGGAGAAATTGTCTGATTTGAGACTTGTTCATCAAATATACTTATCTTTTCGGTCCACCGTTGGATTGGGCTGATATTTGGACAGAAGGTTTGTTTCTTCATATACTTCAATTTGTACGGTTGATTTTGTGATTACATATTTCTGTTGGTATATTGATACATCTGAACAGAATAGTAAATGAAGAATTGGTAGGGTTGCTTGTATTAGACCTAAATTTAGAATATGAACTTAGACCTTTCCAAATAGCTTGCATGTCAACTATGTTGACCTAGTTGTCATTGTTGATGAACCCATGATGCAAAATCAGTGATATACATGGCTGAACATGGTGACCTAGTGTAAATCGACAATATGGCCTAAGTATGAAAAATTTCATATTTTAGGGTTTTTGATGCTTTTGGCCTAGAATCATTGAATTGATGCAACTTATGTTTAATTAAGCATGATTAGGGTTGATTATGCTATTGATTTGGTGGTTGTGACCATATCATGGGTTAGGCCTACTTATGATCAAGTGGCCCAATTTGGGCATGTTTATGCCTAAAGGAATTGAAAATCAGTATTTTTTATTAATAGAATGGTTTATGTATGAGAACTATGCATTAGAGGCCTAAGTCATGTGATTTGAGTTGAATGATGGGATTAGATGAGATTTAGGCTTATTGTTTATATGTGGGCTGATTTAGGGTTGATGTGTAATGTCTATGTGATTGAGCATAGAAATTGATGTATGGTAGGATATTGATGTATGTTTCAGGATCTTGATTTGGTTGATTCGGTTTGGTGGTCGTGTGTGGTTAAATACTCTCGCGAGGCTTGGTTGCGAGTAGACTTCATTTATGATTATATCTTTTATGTCATCATATCACTTATATATTGTATGTTGAAAGCATGAATGTGTTCTAATGTTTTGAATGATGCATTGATTTGAGAAATGACTTTGGTTGGACCCATCTATATGGCTAATAGGGGGACTTAACCTTGTCATAGGAGGGTTTTAGGAAAGGAAGAGATTGGGGTCAACGGTACGGTGAAATAGACGTGCACTAATAACCCAAAATAAACATGATTGGGATCAACGGTACGGTGAAATAGACGTGCACTAGTAACCCAATGCATGTGGAATGTGGATCCAAATTGATAAGCTTTTACTTGCATCGAACTTATTATAAATGCTTGATATCTATATGTTATGAGCTTTTAATCATGCTACACATTGACATGCATACATGATATTTATTGATGAGTATTGATAGCACCGTTGGCTCACCCTCATTTTCCTCTTCCAGGTCCTTCTGTCCCGAATAAGGGCAAATGAGTAGTTATATCTTGAGGGCCTTGCCTGCGAGAGAATCCAAAGCCTCGATGTGAGTTGAGAGACATTTTGATTGAACTGTGTTTTAAATTATGAAGTATTATATTTTGGATTATGTAATTATAATACTTACCACATTGTAGTATGGGTGAGTTGGGATTTGTTAGATAGACCATGTGGACATATGACGATTTTTATTTGTACCCACAATTTTGGACTTTATGTGTATGTCAATTTTAATGGACTGTAGGGATTATGATTTTATTTATGGTTCAATTTTTATGGATTATCTATTGTCTTGGATGATTAATACGGTGGGTAGTTTTGTTTAGTACCTTTTGATATTATGTCGTTGTTTGAGATAAGGCTCGTAGGGTCTCAACCATCTCACGGGAGTTGAGGAGTGGTCGGAGATGCCTACGACGGGCGTCCCGTCCTGGCATTCCGCATGCCACTACCTGCGAAGTTGGTGGTCCGGTATACGGGGTCGCCACACATTCGTAAATTTTTTTATATTTTTTGATGACAATCATGTGAAAATCCCCCTTCTTCGTTGAAACTGCCGCGTGGCTGACAAGGGATGAATCATCTGGTTTGTCATTTACACCCTCACATTTTTTAGCATGCTTGACATTAGAATGAATTAAAACTTAATATTATGGCAACATTACTCGTATTTTGTACTGCAGAGAGTCCAAAAAGCAATAAATAAAGTGAAGGCATTGCCCTTTATATGAGAGTAAACGTCGTCTTCTGATGTCATCAGTATTTACAGCAGCCAACATTGACGAACCTTTATTTTATAGAATCGAGAAATTGGGATATTTGTCTTAAAAAAATTGTTATAAATATATCGTACACTTTTCTTACCTTCTCGATATAAATCATAACTTGGATCTTAAGCCCAAAAGTCTCTGTCCCGGTCCACACGCAGGTGGGCCCGACACAACCCAACCCACTCTCCTTTTAAAATTTTCATCCGAGAAACGACTCGTGGGCCCACCTTCGCATATTTGTCAAAAGCTCTCTAGAAAACCTAAACGACCCCGTAAATCACACTTTCACAAACCTTCTCAACGCTCTCTTGACACGTGTAACTAAAACCGCCAACCCACCATATCGAACTAGCCCTCAAAATCAACTCCCGTGAGCACAGGATCTCCCATTCCTTCTAGAAACGGCCCTTCTTTGTTATAACTTATAACTAGCGTGTAAGTTTCAACTCTATGATGCAACCGATGACGCGGCCACTTAAAGAACTTTCAATGTGAAAATCACAAGCCCCCTTGACTTCCCCAACCCACTTTTAAGATTTACTTCACGACCAAGTGGTTGACCCGAAACAACTTATATATTTTGTTTGATCGATCAAACCCACAAAATAAAGAACGCATCCAAATCTCACCATGGAAGTAATCTCAATTTACTTCATCATCTTCTTCTTCTTCGTAACCTTATTTCTCTCCAAAAAACTATTCTTCTCCAAGAATCACCATCAGAAAAAAAATCTACCACCAAGCCCTCCTTCACTACCAGTAATCGGCCATCTTCACCTCTTGAAGAAACCCCTCCACAGAACCCTAGCCGCGATCTCCAACCGGTTCGGACCGGTGGTTTTCCTCCGGTTTGGATCGAGACCGGTGGTCATCGTCTCATCTCCATCCGTCGCAGAAGAATGCTTCACGAAGAACGACATCACCTTCGCGAACCGTCCTCGCTTACTCGCCGGAAAATACATGGGTTACAATTACACCACGCTCATCTGGGCGCCGTACGGCGACCACTGGAGGAATCTGAGAAGAATCTCGGCCATTGAGATCCTGTCCGCGTCTCGCATCCAGATGTTCTCCGCCGTCCGATCGAACGAGGTCAGGTTCCTGATCAAACGACTGTTCAGGAATTCGACGACGGCGGTCGAGATGAAATCGGTGTTCTCGGAATTGACTTTGAATGTGATGATGACGATGATTGCTGGAAAGAGGTATTTCGGAGAGAATGTTGAGGATTTGGAGGAAGCGAAGAGATTTACGGATATTGTAGCGGAGATTCTGAAGCTCAGTGGTGCTTCGAACTCTGCTGATTTCTTGCCTGTTTTGAAGTGGATTAAAGGGATGGATAAGAAGTTTTTGAAATTGAGACAAAAAAGAGACGATTTCTTGCAGGGATTGATCGAAGAGCATCGGAGAAGGGATCAGAAATGCGATTCTGATGCTGATGCTGAGAAGAAGGAGAAGAAGAAGACGTTGATCGATGTGTTGTTGTCTCTGCAAGAAACAGAGCCGGAGTACTATTCGGACCAGATGATTCGGGGCACCTTGGCGGTAAGAACCGTGAAACCGACTTCTCTGAAAAAAATAAAAATAAAAAAATAATTAAAGATTGGGTTATCTAATTGAGACCTTAGTTGGGAAAACGTTTTTTATTATTTTACTTCCGGGCTTTCATTTGGCGCTGATTGACCAATAAGAGGATGCCAGTTGTCATCTAATTAGTCCTATTTCTGTTACTTAATTGGCCAGTAAATATTGGAATTAGATTAGGCTGTCGGGCATTCTACGCGGGATCAGCCGCGGTTTTCGTGGAATGGTTGAGTGTCGCCTAAAAAAGTAATTTTAAACCAAACCCTAAAAAGTTATTTTTAAACCAAAAAAATACTGTAATTAATGTATGTTTTTCTTTTTTTTTACTGTAATTTTTTTATTTATAAAGAAAAGTGATTTAGGGTTGCAAGCGTGTAGAAGTGTTAGAAACGCAGGGCATAGTTAGACACATAAAAAGTAAAAACTATCCGGAAATAAATGGTGGGTTATTTTAGCAGCCACCTTTAGTTTTTTTTTTTTCCAAAAAGTAAAGGATTCTTTGTTATCTAAAAACAAGGGGATCATAATCAATTGTTCCAAAGGTGGTTTGATTAATTTTGAATAGGGATTTATCAATTAATATCACTTCTTTCTTCTTCTACAATTAGATTTTAAGAGTTGGTTTGGGAATCCTTTTGTTTCAGGTGTTGCTGGCAGCAGGAACAGACACTTCAGCTGGAACAATGGAATGGGTAATGGCGCTTCTACTAAACAATCCCCAAGTCCTCAAGAAAGCCCAACAAGAAATCGACGCCAACGTCGAACAAGGTCGTCTCCTCGAAGAATCCGATGTCTCCAAGCTCCCTTATCTCCACTGCATCATCAGCGAGACGCTTCGGATATATCCTGTAGGGCCATTGCTGGTGCCTCATGAAGCTTCTCAAGACTGCACTGTAGGAGGTTATAGTGTACCTCGTGGCACAATGCTGCTTGTGAACTTATGGGCAATCCACAATGACCCTAAAGTTTGGGACGAGCCCACAAAGTTCATACCGGAGAGGTTCGAAGGGCACGAAGGGACCCGAGACGGGTACAAATTGATGCCTTTTGGGTCAGGAAGGAGGAGCTGCCCTGGTGAAGGGTTGGCAATGCGGGTGATGGCTTTGGTGCTTGGTACGTTGATTCAGTGTTTCGAGTGGGAGAGGGTTGGAGAAGAAAAGGTGGACATGACCGAAGCGCCTGGGCTTACTATGCCCATGGCTTGCCCATTGCAAGCTAAGTGCAAGCCTCGTTCAACCATGCTCAATTGCCTCTCCCACCTTTGATCATCTCATGAATGATCTATGTATCTATATATATATATATATATATATATATATATATATATATTATGATGTACCCTGCAGGCCTTGTGCCATTTTTTTTTCTTTCTTTTCCTGTTTTTTTTTTATTTCCTTTGAAAGAGCCTCTGTTTTACTCTGTTCATTATAATTATCTCAAATTCATACATGATGCATTGTTATAATATTTATTTTATTTTAAAGTTATAGCAAGAGGATAAAGCTTTACTTTGTATAAAAGTAACACAACTCAATATACCAAAACATTTTTCATGACCACCAAAGTACATGAAAATATTGGTTTCATTACTCCACTTTGCGTTATTAATATGTAAATTTACTATATTATAAATGGCTAGATCTATTAATTGTCACTATTTGCATAATTTCATAACTTGTCATTCCATTCTTAGTGTAAGATTTGATTAACATCAAAATAACCTGAAGTGAAAACATTGGACTAGCGACCTGTAAAGAGGAAAGAAGATCAGTTATCACTAGGGTCTCTCGTGTAGTATTTGTTAGATATGGTGTGGCTTGGTCTCACTATTAGATAATTATTATTTGTGTACGGTTTTTTTGTATATTAGTTTTTTAGTTTAAATTAAAAACTTTTTTATTTGTGTTAGAAATTAATTCAAATACTTAGTATTACATAAACCTTTATTGGGGTGTGTGAGAGGAGTATGTGAGAATTTAAAATTTATATGAGAGCATTAACTTATTTGGTCTTTGTTCCATCGTGAGTTAAATTTTGGCCGTGCTATTTTGGTTCAAATTTATGTGATTATTTTTAATCACTTGAATATTGGATTCGTTGATTTGGGAAATTGGAGAACTTTGGCAATTTGTTCTTGTCAAAGATATGGCGAGTAAAATTGCGTATGTATCGAATGCAAAATTTAAGGTGGAAAAATTTGATAGCAAAAATGATTTTGGCATGTGGCAAGTGCAAGTTTAAGATATCTTGATACAACAACGTTTACACAAGGCTTTGAAGGGTCCAAGTATAAAAGCAATAGATATGTCAGATGAAAATTAGACAGAGTTTGATCTACAAGCATACAGTACTATTAGACTGTGTTTAACAAGAGAGATCATAAACAGTGTCAGACATGAGAAATTTTTGGTGTCACTCTGGTCTAAGTTGGAAAGCCTGTATATGACTAAGTCTCTCACAAATAAACTGTATATGAAGAAAAAGTTATACATATTTCGGATGAAAGAAGATACAACTATGAATGAACACCTTAATGAATTTAATGGAATCGTTGTCGATCTGTTAAATATTGGTCAGAAGGTGGATGATGAAGATAAAGCTATACTCCTTATTTGTTCGCACCCTGAGTCATATGAGCGCTTGGCCACTACTTTGCTTTATGGAAATGAGAGTCTTAATTTTGATGATGTTTCGGCTACACTTCTTGCGAATGAGATAAAGAAGTCTCTAGTTAGTGATCCTTAGGCGGAGGGTCTGGAGAGTATGGTAGATCTTGATTCAAATTAAGAGGAAAATCTTCAAAAAGGTGAAATTTGTCAAAAGATGAATGTGCATTTTGTCCCCAGAAAGGGAATTGGAAGAAGGACTGTCCGAAGATACAAAAGAAAAGTAATGCCAGTGCAAATGTTGCACATGTTGTGGATGATACAAGTTTTGATTATGTTCTAAGTTGTTCATCATTAATATGTCGATCTGATAAATAAATCTTGGATTTTGGTTGTACTTATCATGTGTCCTAACAAAGATTGGTTTTCCTATCTTGAGGAGTGTGATAGTTGTTCAATTTTTATAGGTACCTATAAAACCAAAGGGATAGGTACAATCAAGTTGAAGTTGCATGATGGAACAGTCAGAGATTTGACAGAAGTACGATATGTGCCAGATTTGAAGAAGAATGTCATATTTGTGGTGTATTGGAATCTAAGGGCTTCAAAGTCACTATTGAAGCTGGTGTTCTGAAGATTGTGCGAGGTACATTGGTGGTGATGAAAAGAATTAAGAAAAATAACTTGTACTTTTTGCAAGGGAGTACAATTTTAGTTTGAGCTGGCACAATTGATAAGGTTCTTCCTCGTAAGTCTCTACAACATTTACAGTTAGTTACGACTAGGAGAAATGAAGGGAATATTTGGCGATTTGTCCATTTTGCAGATATGGTAGCAGGTGCATTCCAAGTTGTTGCAATGGTACAAGTAGTATGGCATACAACTTATAAGGATGCGATTTGAAGCTGAGTGCCTTTGGGCACATGTGGAGATGAGAATTTGATATTTGCATATATGGTTGAAGTGATCCTTGCCAAGGTAGAGATTGTTAAATATAGTGTGGCTCGGTCCCACCATTGAATAATTTATATTTGTGTACAGTTTCCTTGTATATTAGTTTTTTAGTTTTTAAGTCTATATTGGAAACTTTTCTATTTGTGTTGGAAACTAATTCGAACACCTAGTATTATATAAACTCTCCTTGTGGTGTGTGATAGGTGTGTGTGAGAATTTGAGATTTATATGAGAGCACTTTTGTGAGTTGAGGGAATTTGTTTTAGATCTAATTATAGGTTGTAACATATTTGTATTCTCTAGTTAATGAATTGATTTTCATCTCCTATGGACGTAGGTGTATATTCACCAAACTACATAAATCTGTGTATTCTTGCTTTAGTTTGTTTTTCATTCATTTGGATCGTTTGATTGTTTGTGTTTGTACGTTTGTTATTTGGCTTCCGCTTCTGCTGCGCATAATAGTATTGGGCTAATACACTTAAATGCTCAAGTCAAAATCGAACTCCTTATAAACAGTAATAGTAAGTTTGCAAGAGGATAGTTACTTTAAACAATTATGTATGTGCTAATACATATCCCTCGCGAGTTAAATTCAAGGGTATGTGTTCTTGCCAAAAGGGCCTTAGGGCCTGGTATTTCTTGTGAGGCAACTCCCTATCTATCTTCATGTCCCCAAGCTATTTTGATTCCGTTTTCATAAATGAATTCCATTATTTTTTAAAAAAAATAAAAAAGATAAATATTTTTATGACCTAAAAATTATATTCATGGTGATGTGGTGTATGGTGAGTAAAAGATTTTTTTTTTCTTTTGTAATGTGGTGATGTGATGATGTGGTATATTGTCACATTAACTTAGATATAGATTTCGATATATATGTTGGGTTATTTTAACACTACTCAATAAAAAATACTATCAATTTGTATTTTGGGAGATGGTTTCGTGTACCTGCTTGACTATTGTGAGGTTATTTATTGTCTAGGTTGATACTATCAATTTGCCTCCAAGAAAGACACCCATATTGAATCATATGAATTGTTGTAACCCATATTGAATCATATGAATTGTTGTAGAGGTACGTGAATTTTAGTACAGCTTCTTTATAATTGCATAAAAAAAATCTGAAATCTCAACAAAAGGACACGTCTTATGTTAACGAAGACAAAGCGGTGTTGCCAAACTGCCCTAAAAGTGTTTTTAATCAAAACGTAGTTTCTGAAATCTCAACGAAAGGACACGTCTTATGTTAAGACGGAGATGGAAAGAGTAGAGGTGTAACGAGTGTTCATCCAACGGACCATTGACCAACCAACCCAAATCTTTTGACGGGTTTAGTTGGATTGAGGTAGGTCTAGAAATTTGTAACTTAATCAAATTTAGATTGAGTCAAGGTTTTATAATTTAATTTAATTAATTTAAATTAATTCGAATTAATTAAAACTAATAGTTATAATTATATTTTTTATTTTCACACTATATATACATTTATCATAATTGAATGACTTAAAATATTATAATATAAATAATAAGAAAGACATCATCTTATTAACTATTATAATATTCATATTTACCTTAAAAAATAATTTTATAAAATATTATTTAAAATTTATAGATTTTTGAGTACATTATACAATTTTTATTATCTACATATTATTAAACTAATCTATTAGCCTGACTCAAATAAACCTAAAGTTATTGACTTGAGTTAAATTGGGTTTAAAGAGTCTTGTACTAAATGTTCTCCGACCCAACTCAATTAGGTTAGATTCATATCCAACCAAAACTCTGAACCAACCCAATAAACACGTTGACAGACCTCATGATACAACAGCAGAAAAAACATTTTTTTGTTTTTGTTTTTTTTATTGTTCATTAGTAGAAAAGTATGCGTGAACATAGAACTTGCGTGGACCCAAATTGTCACGACGCCGCTGACGTCATGACCGGTACAGTGTACTATATACTGTATATGCTCGTATACAGTATACAATACACTATCAGCCTTCACGTAGTCTCACAATACTTCCCAAAAGTTACATCAATTTTTTTTTTCTAATAGACCACAAATCACATCCAATATAGATTTCTATAATCATTCCATTCATTCCACAAATTAAAGTCTCATCTGATAAATATCTATGATCATCTCATTTCATCATCCTCAAGCAGTATATCATATTACCACACAACCCATCTAGGTGATATTACATATATATAGTGTGTGATAATTATACATATCAAAATAACAAAAATATGATCTATTTCCTCCAAGCATACCTACACGTACCAGACGAAGGTTCACGTGATTATCACTCACGGAGTTTTCTTTTTCCCTTCGACTCAATACCTGAAATATTGGAGGAAATGGGGTGAGCAATCAACAGCTCAGTGAATATAGTTCTTAAGATGACAATTATATACATTTATAGAAATATGACATTTAAAATCATTTCAAACATTTATTTAACACATGCATCATTCAACGAATATATTGTACATGTCAACATCATAAATTTCATGAATTTTCAATAACATAATGCACAATCTCCCTCCTCCGCAAGGCAAGAGAGCGGGTCTAACCCTTTTATGGCCGTACAAGGTAGACACAGCTTCTTATCACCCAATTCACAGTCATTTCAAGGATCGCAACCCTTGTTAAGACAGACGTACTGACAATGAGGACTCGCAAAACCTCATCCTGGTCTAATTCCTAACGAAATGACAATGAGGATTCGCAAAACCTCATCATTACAAACTCCAATTGTTAAAATCAGTTTGCATGATCCATAAAACGCAATGCATTATATATACATATCACATGCATACAATCAAACATTTTATATGCGTACAATGCCATACAAGAATCAAATCAAGGAAACTATACTCACAGTGGGTTTTCTAAGCCAACCTCTAAAATTGAGCAACAATAAACGTCATTGCTTCCTCAAAAGCGTTTATCTATGCCCTTAAGCCTCAATTTAAACACTGAAATTACCCATAGAGTATCATGAGAATCATCATTTACATATCGGTAGCTACTAAAATATTCACTATTCACTGTTTACAGTACTATTCACTTTTCACTATTTACTTTTACTATTCACTATTCACTATTCACTATTCACTATTCACTATTCACTATTCACTATTCCTTTTTACTATTCATTCGGAAGATGTAAATTGTATTAAAATTGTCAAATGGTCTCCAAAACTCATGAAATTGAATCTAACCACATATTCGGGGTCCCGACAGTCCAAGGAACGTTTTTCTACCTTTCTAGCGGATTTTTATTCATGTTGGGTCAAAACCCCAATTTTTGAAAACGCCGTAAAACGGGTCCCACAGTCAAAATTACTCCGCTAGAAAGTTTACATCTAGCTTAGATATCAATTTTACAAAGAAATAGAGTAGAAATCGCTTACCACAAGTCCCGATTTTGCGTGAATCACGGGTTCTCCCTTCCGTTCTCCTTCTCCTTCTTCGTTCTTTCTTTCGTTCCTTCTCTCTGCAACGTCTTTCTCAATTCTTCTTTTCCTTTTATTTTTTATTTTTTTACACGTTCAGCAACTTCTCTTTCCCTTCTTTTATTATTATTTTTTTGTTTTGTTTGAACGTTCTTAGCAACATCCTTTAACACTTTTTCATTTTATTATTATTATTATTTTTTTTCAATCAAAATAGTTGACTTTTAAAAGAGAAGTGGATGAGCATGATTTTAATATGATCCCATGCTCCTAGACTCCCCTTATTAACCAACTCCTCCATCAAATTTCATTAAATTCATTCAATCATAATCCAATCCACATTTTTAAGTAACCAACCCCATAAATTATCTCATATGTATCATCTTCATTTCATAATTTTATTTATTTATTAATCATACACGTGTATATTTAGCGCATACGTATCAAATACGTGTAGTATCACGTGTATATTTAGCTCATTCGTATAAAATACGTGTATTATACATCTCGATATACGCGTACTTCAATGTATGTATTTAATTAAAATTATGGGATGTTACAATCTCCCCAACTTAAAGAATTTCGTCCTCGAAATTTAACAGATAAGGAGAAATGTACCTCAAGTGGTAAAGAGATCAGGAAATGTCTCCCTCATCCAGTCCTCGCGTTCCCAAGTCTGTTCCTCATTATCATGAAACTGTCATTTGACTCTGACTAAAGGAATTGCTTTATTTCGCAATTGTTGAACCTTCCTATCAAGAATCTGAATGGGCTTCTCTTCATATGTAGCATCCTCCCCAACTTGTAACTGTGTTACATCTAAAAGATGTGTCGAGGGTGGATACTTCGTCGGGTCTGAATGATATATTCTCAACATAGAAATATGAAACACATCATGAACACCGACTAACTGAGGAGGCAAAGCAATCTGGTATGCCAATGGACCAATCCTCTCTATGATTTTAAACGGTCCAATAAAGCAAGGAGACAATTTTTCTTTCACCCCAAACCGCATCTGACCTTTCCGTGGCGAGACTTTAAGCAGCACGAGGTCATCTACTGCAAACTCTAAAGGTCTGTGGCGGTTATCAAAATAACTCTTCTGTCGGTCTTGGGCAGCTTTCAGTATCTGTCTAATCTGTTTAACCTGCTCAGTGTGATCAAGAACAACTTTCGGTCCCAACAACTGTGATTCTCCAACCTCATGCCAACAAGTCGGAGATCTGCACGGCCTACCATACAAAGCTTCATAAGGTGCCATGCCAATACTGGCCTGATAGCTGTTATTATAAGCAAACTCACACAATGGTAAACTTTCACTCCAAGTCCCACCAAACTCTAAAATACACGATCTGAGCATGTCTTCCAGCATCTGAATCACCCTCTCAGTCTGAGGATGAAATGTTGTACTAAAACGGAGATGAGTACCAAATCGGGCCTGCATAGCCTGCCAAAAGCTCGATGTGAACCGCGGATCTCTATCCGACACAATAGAAACAGGTATACCATGCAACCTGACAATCTCCCGCACATACAATCTGTCACGACGCCCCTGACGTAGTCTGACGTCATGACCGGCACAGTGTACTATACACTGTACATACCCATATACAATATATAATACACTGTCAGCCTTCACGTAGTCTCATAATCATTCCCTAACTTACAGAATTTTTTTTTCTATACCACAAATCAAATCCAATATAGTTCATTCATTCACACATCACATTTTCATTTCATCATCCAATATATTAAGCTATCTATGCTCACACATCCCATCTAGATGATAATACATATATATATATATATATATAATGTGTGATAAGTATACATATCAAAATAACAAAAATATAATCTATTTTCTCCAAACATACATACACATACCAGACAAGTTCCTTTTCCCTTCGAGTCAATACCTGAAATATTGGAGGAAATAGGGTGAGAAACAACAGCTCAGTGAATATAGTTCTTGAGATGCCAATTATATACATTTAGAGAAATATGACATTTAAAATCATTTCAAACACTTATGCAACACATGCATCATTCAACGAATATATTATACATGTCAACAACATAAATTTCATGAGTTTTCAATAACACAATGCACAATCTCCCTCCTCCGCAAGGCAAGAGAGCGGGTCTAACCCTTGTATGGCCGTATAAGGTAGACACAGTCTCTCATCACCCAATTCACAGTCATTTCAAGGATCGCAACCCTTGTTAGGACAGACCTACTGACAATGAGGACTAGCAAAACCTCATCTGGGTCTATTCCTAACGAAATGACAATGAGGATTCGTAAAACCTCATCATTACAAACTCCAATTGCTAAAATCAGTTTGCATGATGTCACACCCCAGTACACAGCACACCGCAGTGTCTAGTACCCCCGGGATGTGATGGGTACGCATACCCCAACCATAGTATCACATAATATTGTCATATCGCCATGTAGCAACCCAACCGCAGCTGGTGTACATCGAAACGATTATTTGTCCCTACTATTCCCTCATGAATAGTAAAGGGTCTCCCCCAAGTTCGAGTTGGTTCAGTGGCTACTCAAGTTGCGAATTCTAACTCCTTAAGGGAGGTTGCGAGTTCGAACTTGGGGGAGGCCCTTTACTATTCATGAGGGAATAGTAGGGACAAATAATCGTTTCGATGTAGACCAGCTGCGATTGGGTTGCTACATGGCGATATGACAATATTATGTGGTACTATGGCTGGGGTATGCGTACCCATCACATTCCGGGGGTACTAGACACTGCGGTGTGCTGTGTACTAGGGTGTGACAAAAAGGCCTTATGTACATAAGGCCTTTTTGTCACGCCTGGAATGCACCGCAGCACATTCTACCCAGACGCGGGCGCACTCCCACCGCAGCGGGAGCGAACGCCAGCCATTATGGATCCATAATATTGTCACATCCCAGTACACAGCACACCGCAGCGTCTAGCACCCCCGGGATCATTTGTCCACACTATTCACTATTCATGAATAGTGCAGGGCCTCCCCCAGATTCGAACTCACAACCTCATAAGGTTTGATTTCGCAATCTGAGTAACCACTGAGCCAATGGTCTCCAAAACTCATGAAATTGAATCTAACCACATATTCGGGGTTCCGACAGTCCAGGGAACGTTTTTCTACCTTTCTAGCGGATTTTTATTCATGTTGGGTCAAAACCCCAATTTTTGAAAACGCCGTAAAACGGCTCCCACAGTCAAAATTACTCTGCTAAAAAATTTACATCTAGCTTAGATATCAATTTTACAAAAAAATAGAGTAGAAATCGCTTACCACAAGTCCCGATTTTGCGTGAATCACGGGTTCTCCATTCCGTTCTCCTTCTTCTTCTTCGTTCTTTCTTTCGTTCCTTCTCTCTGCAACGTCTTTCTCAATTCTTCTTTTCCTTTTATTTTTTATTTTTTTTACACAACAACTTCTCTTTCCCTTCTTTTATTATTATTTTTTTGTTTTGTTTGGACGTTCTTAGCAACATCCTTTAACACTTTTTCATTTTATTATTATTATTTTTTTCAATCAAAATAGTTGACTTTTAAAAGAGAAGTGGATGAGCATGATTTAAATATGATCTCATGCTCCTAGACTCCCCTTATTAACCAACTCCTCCATCAAATTTCATTAAATTCATTCAATCATAATCCAATCCACATTTTTAAGTAACCAACCCCATAAATTATCTCATATGTATCATCTTCATTTCATAATTTTATTTATTTATTAATCATACACGTGTATATTTAGCGCATACGTATCAAATACGTGTAGAATCACGTGTATATTTAGCTCATACGTATAAAATACGTATATTATATATCTCGATATACGCGTACTTCAATGTATGTATTTAATTAAAATTATGGGATGTTACACAAATAATAAATAAATAAATAAATATGAGCAAGGCTAAGCCTCGTTTGGCTCGTGATTTTTGTTTTGATCAAAGTTTTTATTCCATTGAAGATAAATCTTCAAATGGAGAACATCTTACCTATAGATATATCATAATATGCTGAGACATTTGTAGGTACAACAATGAGTCAAAGACTTTAAGCTGAAGAAAAACTCTAATAACAATAGGGTAAAACTCTAACATTAAGAAACAAACCCCACAATAATGAATTAAGTCCAACACTAAAAGGTTATAGCCCTTCCAACATCAAAATAACTAAAACCTTAAAAATATACATCAAACAAGAAAAGAAACACTAAAACATTATAACAGTTGCTTCAAATTGGTTCAAATCACTACGGACGAAGAGGGTGGGAGAGAGTAAAGAGTGGAATAGAAGAGTGTAGCCATAGGTGATCAGTGAGAGCGACAAGCGATGAGCATGGGCTGAAGCAAAAATAAACACCAATGGCAAAATGACGAGAGCAATGGTGCCGCTGCAAGAATAAAAAATGCGAGAGGGGAAGAGAGGAGCGGCGGAGAAAACGATTTCTCTTTATGTAGACTCTCTCTCTCTCTCTCAAAGTGCACCGTTTGATTCGTAATTCAAATATAATTTTTTATATCTAAAAATCTAAAAATATCAAAACCTTATTTGGTTCAAAAGATTTTGAAAAAAGTTTTTTATTTTTTGTTAAGAAAACAAGTTGTTATTAGAATATAATAAAAAGTTATTTTTTAAGTTTTTTGTATTTGAATTATATTTTTATTTTTGAATCGGGAACCAAACACAACCAAAAGAGTTGGAGAGAGAATATAACCCCTTGAATAGCAACATACCATTGTTAAAATAGTAGTAAAGTTTGCAAATACGAGACTGTATGGACGTTATTGTATGACGCAAAAATATTTAATAAAGACTCTTCTTTTACACTCACGTATATATATGTTTTTAGATTATCTAGTGTAGAGGTGGCAAAAATTTGAATTTGGACAAATTCGGACGGAGCAACACCTTATGCTGAAAAACATATATATGGTGTGTTCAAACCCGGTCTGATTATAAATTTGGACATAACTGGTATCGCGACTGGATTTGCTAATTATTAAATTATTAACATTCAACAACTTAAATAGAATTAATGTAATGTGCATGTATATAAAACATAATTAACAAAATTAAAAGCTCTCTTAAAATTTTAATATTTTTTATGATTAAAAATTTTATATAAATAAGATTTTAATGAATAAAAGTAAAATAATTTAATCTTTAAAATAAAAAATTTAGACATTAACCATAAAGGTGTTGGTCAAATAATTGGGTAGAGGGACAAATAACCATAAGGTTACGAGTTCGAGCTTCATTTATTTATTCCCCTTTCAAGATATATATTATTAATTTAATTCAGATAATTTAAATTATGAGAAAATGTTAGAATTATAATAATTTAGATTATATTATATTAGAGTTGAAGTCTAATTAGGATTTGTGAATTGTGTCTAATTAAGAATTTGAGTTAATGTTTAAGTAAACTTATTTATTGTATTAGGATTTAGTTGTTGGGTATCACAGCCTTGTTGATCGTGGGATGAAGACACACTACTGTACGTTACATAAGCAAAGAACTGTGATGACTCGAAGTGTGCGTGTTGAAGGCAGCATGAATACTGGTACTGGGATTAAGCTCTTCTTAACGGTATCAGTGCTGCAGCAACGTTGCCGATTGAAGTTAGAAGAAGTCGCTGCTGAGTCATGGAAAAGCCAAGAGAGTTAATAAAAAAAAACGACATTAAAAAAGGAGCCGCAGAGATTCTTTTATAAGAAACACAAGCAACAGGGACGTTTTCTATCTAAAAGTCAGAGATCTAAGAGTGAGAGTTATTTACTACAATAACTCTTGGAGCGTTTAATCACTTGATAAAGTGATAGGTTTTTTGGGTGGTGAAAATACTTTATATTTTCTCTTTATTATTTCTGATTGTGCTTGTTGTGTGTGCTGGTTCACCATGCAATGACTTTTGATTTTGTTTTACTATGGCCTTCAACAACGGTTCGAGTCAACCGTCACTTTCTACTTTTGATGGCAATATGATAGATGGAACAAATAGATGAAAACCTTATTTGCCTATCAAGAATTATTAAATATAGTAGAATAAGGGTTCGTCGATCAGGTGATAACGTACCGGCTGATCAACGAGATGTGGTACATGAAAATCGAAAAAAGGATAAAAAAATATTATATTTTATCCTTCATACTCTCGATGATGTAACATTCGAGAAGGTGTAGAGGGTGACTACAACAAAAAAAACGTGGGACATCTTAGATAAGTCCTACAAAAGTGCAGATAAAAGCTAAAAAAGTACGTCTACAGACTTTGAGACGTCAATTTGAATTGCTTCAGATAGAGGATGCGGAGACAATTAAGACTTATATTAACTGAGTGCACATCTTGGTTAATCAAATGAAGAGTTATGATAAGAAGATCGAAGAAGTCACCGTTGTTGAAAAGATACTTCGATCTCTTACCATGAAGTTCGAGCATATCGCAGTCGCAATTGAAGAATCTAAGAACCTGTTCTTGTTGATAGTTGATAAGTTGACTGGGTCCTTATAGGCCCATGAGCAGCGGTTGAATGAAAAGAGTGTGGAGAAGCCTACAGAAAGGGCCTTGAAGACTGAAGGTTTCTCTAGTATAGATAAAGTTCCTGGAGATTCCATATTTGATAGTTATCAAAATAGAGGGCAATCGAGCTACAAGGTCGTGGTCAAGGTGCTGAACGTGGTCGTGGTGGTCGTGGACGAGGCCGTGATAAATCGAACATTCAATGTTATGTCTGCAACAAATTTGGTCATTATGTAGCTAATTGTTGGAATCGATAGCAAACAAATTCTGAAGAACAAGCATCATTCGCCTAAGAACACGATGATAATAGTACTCAGACACTTTTGATGGTATCTTCAGTTCAAGAGACTCTTGATGACCATATTTGGGTTCTTGACACTGGATGTACCAATCATATGTGTGGCAAGAAACACTTATTCAGTTGATCTCGACGAGTCTGTGCGTTCAGAAGTGTAATTTGCAGATGATCGTACAATTCCAGTTATGGGAAAGGGTCGCATACTTATTCGGTTGAAGAATGATGATCATCAGTATATTTTGAATTTATTTTATGTACCCAATATGAAAACTAATCTGTTGAGTTTGGGTCAGTTGTTGGAGAAAGGTTATCATATTCAGATGAAAGACAATCTACTCACCATACTTGATACAAGAGGTATACTCATTCTGAAAGCCCCTCTTGGTAAGAATTGCATGTTTCAGATTGAGATTAAAAATAATGTTTACCCTTGTTTCGATGCAATTATTCTGATGAGTCATGGTTGTGGCATATGAGGTTTGGGTATTTAAATTTTCGAAGTTTGAAATTACTTGCTCAAAAGAATTTGGTGAATGGCTTGCTAGATATAGATCATCCCGAACAATTTTGTGAGGGTTGTATATTTGGAAAGCAACCCATACAACCTTTTACAAGTTCCGGACAATTTCTAGAATTGGTTCATTCTGATATTTGTGGGCCCATGCAGACTACATCTAATGGTGGAAATTTATATTTTCTAACCTTTATTGATGATTACAACAAAAAGATATGGGTATATTTTTTGAAGAACAAATCTGAGACTTTTGAATGTTTTCAAAGATTTAAATCTCAAGTTGAAAAGGAGAGTGACTGTTACATTAAAAGTATTGCGGACTGGTGGTGGTGGTGGTGAGTATAATTTTAAGGCATTTAATGAGTTTTGCATCATACATGGGATTGAGCATGATATTGCACCACCATACACACCTCAACATAATGGAGTTGCACAAAAAAAGAAAATAATAATTATGAAAATGACTCATAGTATGTTGAAAGCCAAAGGTTTGCCTCACACTTTTTGGGCTGAAGTAGTGTTATGTTTTGTGTACTTGTTGAATAGGTCTCCTACTAGAGTTGCTCCTCATTGGACTCCTGAAGAAGTTGAATGATAAAGGAGAGAAAACCATTGTTGGATCTAAATCTTTTAATTCTTTATTTCTCATAAACTTCTTGTATTACAACCTACTAGTATAGTATATTTATAAACACCCAACAACTAAATCCTAATACAATAAGTTAGTCTACTCAAACATTAACTCAAATTTGACACAATTCTCAAATCCTACTTCAACTCTAATATAATATAATCTAGATTATTATAATTTCAACATATAAGAGCCCGAATAGAAAAAAATTTCTGGGTTTCAGATGGTGTCCTCTTTACAAGCTAAGGACTTGCATCCTCCGAAGATTAGTAGATACACGCAAACTGGCCATATACCTAAGTCTTAAAAAAAAAAAATCATTCAGACATTAAATATAGAAATATACTGATTATCTTGTTTAGACCCGCTCCATATTTAAATCCAGACGTGGAGGACAAAATTAAACAATCAGGTCCGACAAAATTCTACTAATCACGTCCACGTCGCAATTGTCTTTTTCCAAAGGGGTAGGTTCAGTAAAGTTAAACCTGCGTGGCCCACCCGAAGATATGAAATATTCGGTTGCCATAGTTGTCAATTGAATCGTTGCCACGTGTATTTGAATTAATACAGTAATTTGAAAAATCATGGTGGCATATTGGTTGCACACGTCAATGAAAAAAGGCTGAAAGTAAAAAAAATAAAATAAAAGGGTCCAAAATGACAAAAAATAATTCTTATATTTATATATGCGTGTGTCTATATATATATATATTAGATGCAATTAACCTTGAAGCTTTATTTATTTTAAATGTCTTTAAAATTTTTATTTTATTTTATTTTTAAAATTTTAGTTTTATTATCATTAGAGTTGACATAGTAATTTTATATTTAACTACTTTTCAGTTTTACCGTTACATTTAAGGTAATTTTTTTTTAGTTTTTTTCCCTATTCTATCCTTCTAATTTCTGATTTTTATTCCTACTTTGGTCTTATCCATATTTTAAACAATGTACTCATTTTGATCATATTGTATGTCATATTGTATATATATAACAGAACAAAAAATAAAAGTTATTTAAATTAATGAGATATATTGGTGTCCTAAAGTATTCTTTATATTTTGATATTTGATCTATGTAGCTAGAATAAATGATTTAGGTTTTATGTACCTATAATTTTATTCTCTTAAGGTGTATTTAAAATCTTTTGTTTATTTATAACCAAAATGAATAAAGTATATATAAATTTAGAAGTTACAATGCTGCTTAAAATTGTAACTTCAATATTTGATCAATTTTAGTGCCATGGATACAAGCCACAATCGGTCACGAACAAGGCACTCCTAGCCGTTCTTGGACCTTCCTGCTCTATCCAACGGATATAAACGGTGCAAAACAGATTCCTTTAAAAGTCTGTGACAAACTTAAAAACCATTTCAAAACCAACTTAAATCAATCTTCAAGTTCAACTGAATCACATATGTAACAAACAAAACAAAGACGAATCAAACCGAAGAATAAAATACCAAGAATAATTAACACAACGATTAACCAGATAGGAAGATGAGATAACAAAGACATGATAGCAAACCACGCTAATTCATATCATATATTAAACATATATACGCTTACAAGAAGGATGTGGCTCTGATACCATTCGAGGGGACTAGGACTTTAATCACCTAGGAGAGTAGAGTTTATACAATGATTCTGGAAATGAAAACACTGCAAATTATCATACAAATACAACTCTTGTTCACTCTCTGAGTTCTTACAAACAAATGAACTCTTTATTTATAGATACATAGACGGACTTAAGACGTCTTCAATTCCACAGACTTCAAACGGTTTCAAATCCATAGACAGCTGGTAGTCATTGAGCTGGCTTGAAGATAAGATCAACTGAGTGCTGGAAGGATAAGCATACGTAAAGTAGATGTGACTTAAAGCATAAAGCAAAATGCTTTACTGTACATAAAGTAGATGCTTTATGAGGCCATGTTGTCATCTTGTGGATCATGGGAGACAGGAGTGGGGACCACTAAAGAAGTGGAGGTGTTTACTGAGTCAGACGATAAGGGAGAATCTGCAAAAGTTCTTCTGCGTGGCTGGAAAGGTGTCTGGAACGGATGCATAGTCATTGTAGTGGAAGATGATGGTGACGTGACGTCATTGAGAAGTGGCTGGAGTTGGCGTTGAAACATGAGACGAGTTCGTCGGAGTCGATGGAGAACATACAGTCTTGTACGGGGAGAAGAGAAGTACAGATCAATATTACTGATACGTTGGAGAATTCTGCGAGCATCACGAAAGCGACGAAGACGAAGAAGGCGAGCATCTCTAAGGAAGAGGTTGAGGTTAGCACGAATGTGAGTTTCATCAGCCATGATCAATTATGGAGAAGTGTCACACTGAGTGTCCATGTCTTGCTGGGAATCATCAAAATTATCATCTAAATATTGCCAGTAGTCATGGTGATCAGCAGGTGGAGGAGAGCGAATACCAAGACGAACTTGGTTTTGATATTCTATGTCCTGTTGTTGCTGACAGTCATAAATGTCTTCATAAGAAAGAGGAGGATCACTGAGTCGTCTTCTTTGTGAAGAAGGACTGGGAGATCGTGCTGGTGGATCACGAAAATTGGCAGGAGGAGATTCTGGAGACCAAGGTGCAAGGTTCTGGATTAATGCATCGAGATGGTCAGATGGAATGAACTCATGAGGACCATGAATTCTTAGCGAAACAGTTGGAGCACCATTGATGTCGTTGAGGAAATCTCGTATGCCGGTAAGCACTGGAGGAGTAAGGTTGCAGGAGTAAGTCTGAAACTGTTGGAGAAAATGTTCTGCAACGCGACCTTGAGGAGAATCAGAAAAGGGCTGATAACATATATATACTGCATGCAATCTGGGTGGAGACTGTTGACAAATCTCAGTAACATATGTTTGCCATGTGCGATGTCACGACGCCCCTGACGTAGGCTGACGTCATGACCGGCACAGCATATTATACACTGTACATATTCATATACAATATATAATACACTGTCAGCCTTCACGTATTCTCACAAACCTTCCCAAAATGTACAATAATTTTTATTTTTTTTTCCTATATACCACAAATCAAATTCCATAACCATTTCATTCATTCACACATCAAATTATCATTTTCTCATCCAATATAAATATATGCCCACACATCCCATCTAGATGATAATACATATATCTATAATGTGTGATAATTATACATATCAAAATAACAAAAGCTATTTCCTCCAAGCAGACATACACATACCAGACTCACTCACGGAGTTTCCTTTTTCCTTCGACTCAATACCTGAAATATTGGAGGAAATGGGGTGAGCAAACAACAGCTCAGTGAATATAGTTCTTGAGATGGCAATTATATACATTTATAGAAATATGACATTTAAAATCATTTCAAACACTTATTCAACACATGCATCATTCAATGAATATATTGTACATGTCAACATCATAAATTTCATGATTTTCAATAACATAATGCACAATCTCCCTCCTCCGCAAGGCAAGAGAGCGGGTCTAACCCTTGTATGGTCGTACAAGGTAGACACAACTTCTCATGACCCAATTCAATAACACCATGCACAATCTCCCTCCTCCGCAAGGCACGAGAGCGGGTCTAACCCTTGTATGGCCGTTACAAGGTAGCCACAACATCTCATTACCCAATTAACAGTCATTTCAAGGATCGCAACCCTTGTTAGGACAGACCTAACGAAATGACAATGAGGAATCGCAAAGCCTCATCATTACAAACTCCAATGCTAAAATCAATTTGCATGATCTATAAAACTCAATGCCTTATATATAATATCACATGCATACAATCAAACAATTTATATGAGTACAATGCCATACAAGAACCAAATCAAGGAAACTATACTCACAGTACAACACGTTCAACTTAAACCCAATCATTGTCGCTTTCGAGTCCAGCTCCAAGTTAAATACAACGAATTTAACCTGTCATAATCACTCCATAATTCAATTTCTTGTATTCATATCTATTTACATCTTTCATTTCTCAACTCACTTCAAATCACGAATAATAAATCCATTTAGGACTCATAAGCAGTTGAAGAAACTACTATCTCGTTTCTGTGGTCAATCTAGATATTTCCACAAGAAAGAACAGTGAAAATAGATTTTCACGACACCATATACTTAGTTACTAAAACTATCATCTCATATCCAAAAATCACTATTTACGTCCGGAATTCAGTTCTCTACGATGCTATGATCTCAAACCGGAGTTTCATTGGATGCACATCTCTGTTCACAATACTATTTATTTTTACTATTTACTTTCACTATTCATTTTTACTATTCACTATTCACTATTCACTATTCACTATTCACCATTCACTATTCACTTTTACTATTTACTATTTACTATTCACTATTTATCACTATTCACCCGAAAGTTGTAAATTGTATTAAAATTGTCAATTGGTCTCAAAAACTTATGAAATTGAATCTAACCACAGATTCAGAGTCTCGACAATCCAGGGAGTGTTTTTCTACCTTACTAGCGGGTTTTCATTCACGTTTGGGTCAAAACCCCAATTTATTAAAACGCCGTAAAACGGCTCTCACAGTCAAAATTACTCCGCTAGAAAGTTTACTTCTAGCTTAGATATCAATTTTACGAAGAAAAAGCGTGAAAATTACTTACCGACGGTCCGAATTTCGTTCGAATCGCGCGCTTCCCCCTTTTCTTCTTCTCCTTCTTCTTCGTCTTCCTCTCTGCTTCGTCTTTCTCATTCTCAATTCTTATTTTCCTTTCCTTTTATTTTATTTCTTTTCCCGACAATCCAGGGAGTGTTTTTCTACCTTCCTAGCGGGTTTTCATTCACGTTTGGGTCAAAACCCCAATTTATTAAAACGCCGTAAAACGGCTCTCACAGTCAAAATTACTCCGCTAGAAAGTTTACTTCTAGCTTAGATATCAATTTTACGAAGAAAAAGCGTGAAAATTACTTACCGACGGTCCGAATTTCGTTCGAATCGCGCGCTTCCCCTTTTTCTTCTTCTCCTTCTTCTTCGTCTTCCTCTCTGCTTCGTCTTTCTCATTCTCAATTCTTATTTTCTTTTCCTTTTATTTTATTTCTTTTTTGCACATTCTCAGCAACTTCTCTTTCTCTTATTTTTCTATTTTTTTATTTTTTTATTTTTTTATTCTAGTGGTCACATGTTGGACCCAACTAGATATAAATTTTTTTTTTTTATTATTATTTATATTTATAAACGTTTAAGAGATTGAGTTGAGAAAATTGATATTTTATCTTAATAATGATCCAATGCTCCTCAAGCTTGATAGTTAACCAACTCCCCATCTCAAATCATACTATTCATTTATTCATTAAATCATACTTCAATCCACATTTTTAATTAAATCATACACGCGTATAGTTAGCGCATACGTATCAAAGACGTATACTATCATGCGTATATTTAGCTCATACGTATCAAATACGTGTATTATCACGCGTATATGTATCTCATACGTATAAAATACGTGTATTATACATCTCGATATACGAGTACTTCAACGTATATATGTAATTACATTTACGGGGTGTTACATGCGATGTGGAGCAAAAAGATCCAAACAACAATCAAGAAGAGAAGTCTGATGACTTTGAAAATATTGCTGGAGCTGAGAAAGAATGAAGGTGATAACAATCTTATATAGGCAGGAGACACACCAAATGTACCAGAACAATGTTTCAGAAATATTGGGCCGGAGATGAAATAGAAACAAGTACGGTCTGGTCTGGTTAAATGGATTGCCGTGATGAGGTTGGGCCGGATTGTCCATAAAATATTTATGGGCATAGTAAAACAAATTCTGTCGTGCAAATTCTTGGACTTCATAGGCAGTTGTAGGATTGGGTAATTCTGGAGGGAAAATGGCACCTATGAGAGGGAAAGATCCAAGAGGATGGATAATTTGTATGGGTTTAGGCCTGGTTACTAGTTTGGGTTGTAACACTAATGGTAATGTAAGACATCCAGTAAATAATGATAATTGGGCCTTAGTGTCACGACGCCCCTGACGTAGGCTGACGTCATGACCGGCACAGCGTACTATACACTGTACAAACCCATATACAGTATATAATACACTGTCAGCCTTCACGTACTCTCACAAACATTCCCAAAATGTACAGAATATTTTTTTTTTTTTTTTATACCACACATCAAATCAAATTCCATATATATAAAGATGATCATTCCATTCACATTGATTCCATTCATTCCACAAATGAAATTCTCACCAACTAAATATCTATGATCATCTCATTTCATCATCCCAAGCATTATATAATCTTACCACACAACCCATCTAGGTGATATTACATATATATCGTGTGTGATAATTATACATATCAAAATAACGTAAATAATATTTATTTCCTCCAAGCATACATACACATACCAGACAAGTTTCTTTTCCCTTCGACTCAATACCTGAAAGATTGGAGGAAATGGGGTGAGCAAACAACAGCTCAGTGAATATAGTTCTTGAGATGACAATTATATGCATTTAGAGAAATATGACATTTAAAATCATTTCAAACACTTATTCAACACATTCATCATTCAACAAATATATTATACATGCCAACAACATAAATTGCATGATTTTCAATATCATAATGCACAATCTCCCTCCTCCGCAAGGCAAGAGAGCGGGTCTAACCCTTGTATGGTCGTACAAGGTAGACACAACTTCTCATGACCCAATTCACACAATCTCCCTCCTCCGCAAGGCACGAGAGCGGGTCTAACCCTTGTATGGCCGTTACAAGGTAGCCACAACATCTCATTACCCAAGTAAAAGTCATTTCAAGGATCGCAACCCTTGTTAGGACAGACCTAACGAAATGACAATGAGGAATCGCAAAGCCTCATCATTACACACTCCAATGCTAAAATTAGTTTGCATGATCCATAAAACTCAATGCCTTATATATAATATCACATGCGTACAATCAAACAGTTTATATGCGTACAATGTCATACAAGAACCAAATCAAGAAAACTATACTCACAGTACAACACGTTCAACTTAAACCCAATCATCGTCGCTTTCGAGTCCAGCTCCAAGTTAAATCCAACGAATTTAACCTGTCATAATCACTCCATAATTCAATTTCTTGTATTCATATCTATTTACATCTTTCATTTCTCAACTCACTTCAAATCACGAATAATAAATCCATTTAGGACTCATAAGCAGTTGAAGAAACTACTATCTCGTTTCTGTGGTCAATCTAGATATTTTCAAAAGAAAGAACAGTGAAAATAGATTTTTACGACACCATATACTTAGTTACTAAAACTGTCACCTCATATCCAAAAATCACAATTTTAGCATCGAAACGTCCGGAATTCAGTTCTCTATGATTCTGTGATCTCAAACCGGAGTTTCATTGGATGCACATCACTGTTCACAATACTATTCATTTTTACTATTCACTTTCACTATTCATTTTCACTATTCACTATTACTATTCACTATTCATTTTCACTATTCACTATTCACTATTCATTTTTACTATTCACTATTCACTATTCACTATTACTATTTACTATTTACATTTACTATTCACTATTTACTATTACCATTTATTTTTACTATTCCTCCGAAAGATGTATATTGTATTAAAATTGTCCAACGGCTCCAAAAATCATAAAATTTAATCTAACCACATATTCGGGTTTCTAACAATCCAGGGAGTATTTTTCTACATTTCTAGCAGGTTTTCATTCACGTTGGGGTCAAAACCCAAATTTGGCAAAACGCCGTAAAACGGCTCCTACAGTCAAAATTTCTCCGCTAGAATAGCTTAGATAGTAATTTTACGAAGAAAAAGCGTGAAAATTACTTACCGACGGTCCGAATTTCGTTCGAATCGCACGCTTCCCCTTCTTCTTCTTCTCCTTCTTCTCCGTCTTCCTCTCTGCTTCTTTCTTTTCTATTCTGCAACTTCTTCTCATTCTTTTGTTTCATTTCATTTCATTTCATTTCATCATTTTTTTATTTTTTTTTTTATTTGGTTGTTGTCCCACGTTGGAACCAACTAAAGCATTTATTTTTATTTTATTTTTTTTTTATTCTTTTGATCCCATACTCCTCATGCCATTTAACAAACAAACTTCCCCCATCTTAATTCATTCATTCACTTTCATTCATTCAATCATACTATTCATAATTCATTAAATCATACTTCGATCCACATATTTAATTATCCAACCCCATGAATTAATCAATTTAATTCAACTCCAATTTTTTTAACTTGTAAACACCCATATAGGATGATCCCATATCATCTTTATTTCATAATTATTTACTAATCATACACGCATTTATTTAGCTCCTACGTATCAAATACGTATATTATCAAGCATATATTTAGCTCATACATATAAAATACGTGTATTATACATCTCGATATACGTGTACGTCAACATACGTATTTAATTAAATTTACGGAGTGTTACAATCTCCCCAACTTAAGGAATTTCGTCCTCGAAATTTAGACTTAAGGACTATTCCTCAAGTGATACTCAATTCCAGAAAACTGCTCCCGCATTTTATAATTTAGCTCCTATGTTTGCTCTTTTTGATACATGGTATCCTCCCCAACTTAGAGTTGAGTTACATCCATACAATATATGGAATCTGAATGACATGTCTTCAACATCAATATATAAACATTCTTCCGTACACTTATCAACTGTGACAATAGAGCAAATCGGTAAATCAATGGACCTATCCCATCAAGGGTCTTTAATGGTCCAACAAATTGCGGTGCGAGCTTTCTTTTCATTCCAAATCTCATTTGGCTTTTCTGTGGTAAGACCCTTAACAAAACTGAGTCAGCCACAATACATTTCAAGGCCGATATACAAACCTTGGGTATGTACTAATATCCTCTGGCACCAATAACAATAACTCCACACTTTCAATTCAACAAGTTGGAGATCTATAAGGCTTATTATTAAACCTTTAGAGTGCCATCATTATGTTATTATCATAGTTGTTTAGACACATAAGTTTACACAAATACAACATTTCTTCCAACTTCCACCAAAATTCAAGTATATCAGACCTGAGCATGCCCGCAAGCATCAAAGTCACTCTCTCAGTCTGTCAACCAGTCTGAGAGTAAAATATCACACTGAGAAGGAGATGAGTACCAAAACGAGTCTGCATCATATATCAGATCTCGACACAATCTTCGGATCTTAATCCGACATGACAAATATCTGAGTACTCCCATCAAATCTCCCTATCTCACACATATACAATCTGCTCAGTCTATCAATAGAATTCTGGTGTTTATTAGAAGAATATATAGACTTACCAGTCCACTAATAATGGTTATCCAACTGGTATCATTTCTACCCATATCCCATAAAATACCATTTGAATCCCATCTTCCTTTAACACAATCTATATTACCAATTTCATAATCTTTCATACTGATATCATACTCGTCTCATCATAAATCTTACTCTCTGAATATGAGTATCAATCAGCTGAACATGCATCCGAGCACAAATATCAACTCATGGAGTAACAGAGAGTACACTCATAACTGTACCTCTCACTCACAACAATCTCCATTTATGGCCTCACTGATAGTTACTACTCCAGTTTCAGCCTGTTTCCTGCTCAATGCCTCAGCAACATATTGGCCTTTCCCAGGATAATAAGTCAATATAAAATCAAATCCTTCGGGAATTACTGCCACATTTATTACTTCATATTCAGTTTCTTTCCGTTCAAATAATTACTTCAGACTCTTAAAATCTGAAAATAGTGTAACCTTTTTATTATAGAGGCAATGCTCTCATTATGTCAAAATAACTACCAACAAAGTACTAGACACTCTCAGGATAGTTATTCGCGAAATATATGGAGACACAAGTAATTAATATATTCTTTTGTATCAATCCACAACCCAGATCTGGACGTGATATTCATCAATCACAATTACTTCCAGGTTCTGAAACTAGTCACAACATTTAATACTGTGAGAGCTTCCCCATGCACAACGGTCAACACATTTTAGGGATCTTTCCACGCACTTTCTATAACATACTACTAAGACCAGATAAATTCTGATTTCCATCATTTAAATCAGTTTTAATAGTTCTATGATCACTTTAACATTCCCAGCATCCTTGAAGATACTATTTATACTAGTCACGTGATCCAAAAATTCACATCTCCTTTATATTCAAAACTCATATTCACCGGGCTTGGCACTCCATCGGTGCTCTCTCAGTGACTACAAGATAATTCCGAGGTGCTATTCATGCTCCTCTCATTTTTCTTGGGACAATTTCATATATCATCATCGAAGACTATGTACTCAAGATATGGTTCATATACCCACTGCATCAATCATATAACGTGATTGACACATTAATCAAGGATACCAACATTTCATATTACCCATATCTTGTCTTACATACATAAGGCCTTTTTGTCACGCCTGGAATGCACCGCAGCACATTCTACCCAGACGCGGGCGCACTCCCACCGCAGCGGGAGCGAACGCCAGCCATTATGGATCCATAATATTGTCACATCCCAGTACACAGCACACCGCAGCGTCTAGTACCCCCGGGATCATTTGTCCATACTATTCACTCATGAATAGTACAGGGCCTCCCCCAGATTCGAACTCACAACCTCATAAGGTTTGATTTCGCAATCTGAGTAGCCACTGAACCATTGGCTCAGTGGTTACTCAGATTGCGAAATCAAACCTTATGAGGTTGTGAGTTCGAATCTGGGGGAGGCCCTGTACTATTCATGAGTGAATAGTATGGACAAATGATCCCGGGGGTACTAGACGCTGCGGTGTGCTGTGTACTGGGATGTGACAATATTATGGATCCATAATGGCTGGCGTTCGCTCCCGCTGCGGTGGGAGTGCGCCCGCGTCTGGGTAGAATGTGCTGCGGTGCATTCCAGGCGTGACACTTAGTCTTTTGGATTGGTCGGGATAAGAAATCTGCTAAAACATTCTTTTTTCCTATTATATTTTTATTGTTAATCTAATCATAATTTATAATAATAATAATAATTTCTTTTTTAAGTGAGACTGAATTGATATTTTTTTTAAGAATTTGTGTTTTTGCTTTTTTGTAAATAACGTAGAGAAAATAGATTCGCAAAAGATGAAATGTTATTGGAAATGTTTTTAATCTTTAAAAGTTCAAATTATAAAAGTTATCACTTAATTGTAGGGTCATGAATATGTAGGGGAATAATTGAGAGCACTAATTGAGAGGACTCCTGTGGCAATGATATGCAGCCGATTAGGTGCCACCCATTCGAGGAGCACCATGACAAACTCTCAAAATAACAAAAAAATTAAATTCAAGAAAAATAAAATAAAAGAAAACTTTGCCGGTTTGATATTGACGGGTTCTTAATAATGTAGTGTGAGGCACACAAGGGGTGAAACACCCATAAAATATAAGGAAAATGTTAAACGGGGATCTTTATTAAAATTAATTCTATTCTTAATTTAATTATTTTTTAGTGAGGTTTTATTTTAAAAGGCATTTATGTTAAATGAGGGTAAGATCTCAATTTATATTTTATACAATGAACATACTCATATTCGATATGAAACAATTATTTCGATTCACATATATCCAATAAACCTCCACCTTGGATCGAAAATCAATTTTTATTGCGATCACACCGCACGATTTATGTCAGATCAACCGCTGCCATCATCTTAAGGAAGAACAACTCGAGAAACCATTTGTGACTATGAGCATAAGTGATTGCTCTACCTTGACATTTGTACATCTTAATCGAACCATCGACTTTGATACTACTTGTTAGATGGACTTGAATATCTATTAGTACTAATATTGTCTTTAACTTAGCCATTTTTGGGCCCAGATGCGGGGTTTTACTCTAAAAGACTTCGGTACTAAGGGAGGTGAGATCATAACTTATATTACATATGATAAACATGATTATTTTCGATGTAAAACTATTATTTGGGTCTACATATATCTAACAGATAATGCTAAAGTAACGTCTAAAATGTATATTATTATTAAATATTAATAAATTATTTTTTATATTAATAAATTATTCAAAGTAATTTAATAATATATAAAAGTAAATTTAATGCATACTTTAAATATATAAATTGAATGTTACTGTAGCATTGCTTAAAATACAATCGGCCTGGCACAACCCGCACAAGTTTTCATACGACTACGTTTCCATAAAATAAATTTTCTTTTAAAAATGTCATACGAACCTAAAATGCATAATCAAAATAAAATCAATTTTGGCCGTAAGTGTACTGACATACAGTAACGACTATTAAGTAAAAAAGGGGCAATAATTGAAGTAAAGGAATAAATTAATAACCTTATGCTTCACGTGAGCGTACTTATGTGAAAGAAAGAAAGAAATAAATAAATAATAAATTGCAAGGTTGCCTCTAGCTGACACTGCTGGTGTCTTTTTTCATCTATGATCTATATATCTTAATCCCAGTACTAGATCTGATCGATCTCACGCCATGATGGAGATAACCTCAGTTTACTCCCTCATCTTCATCTTCTTCACAACCTTCTTCCTCTACAAACTTCTCTTCTCCAGGAATCAGCTGAAAAACCTCCCTCCAACCCTTCCTTCACTACCAATAATCGGCCATCTTCACCACCTCAAGCGACCCCTCCACAGAAGCCTAACCGAGATCTCCAAGCAACTCGGACCCGTGATCTTCCTCCGGTTCGGATCAAAACCCGTGGTGGTCGTCTCATCTCCTTCCATCGCAGAAGAATGCTTCACCAAGAACGATATCCCCTTCGCCAACCGTCCTCCGTCGCTGGTCGGAAAATACATGGGCTACAATTACACCACACTCGCTTGGGCACCCTACGGCGAGAACTGGAGAGTTCTGAGAAGAATCTCGACCATCGAGATCTTGTCCACCACTCGCCTCCAGATGTTCTCCAGGTTCCGTTCCGACGAGGTCAAGTTCTTGGTGAAGCGACTGTTCACAATGTGTTCGGAGTCGGCGAAGAAGGAAGGGTATGCGGAGATGAAGTCGATGCTTTCGGGATTGACTTTGAATGTGATGATGATGATGATTGCTGGAAAAAGGTATTACGGAGAGAATGTTGAGGATTTGGAGGCGTCGAAGAGGTTTAAGGACATTTTGAAGGAGATTGTTTTGCTGAGCGGTGCTTCTAATTTTGCCGAGTTCTTGCCGTTTTTGAAGTGGGTGAAAAGATTGGATAATAAGTTTTTGAAATTGAGGGCAAAGAGAGATGATTTCTTGCAGGGATTGATTGAAGAACATCGAAGGAATCATAAAAGAGATTCTAATGCTGAGAGGAAAGATAGAACGTTGATCGATGTGCTGTTGTCGCTGCAAGAAAAAGAGCCTGAGTTCTACTCCGATCAGATGATTCGGGGCACCATATCGGTAAGAACCGCCAAACCAAGTTCTTCTGCTATTTGTCTTTTAGGACCAGATACTAGCTGTTACAAATCACTCTTACATCATATTTTTTCCATTAATTTATAAGTACTCTTAATTTATAGAGTAATACTTTAATGTAACACTGATATTCAGTTTTTTTTTTTTTGGATGTTTCGAAGAATTGCATAGATTTAAAGATATTGTATAATTATGTAATTTCTAAAATATTTAAAGAAGCTAAGTACTAACATAAAAAAAAATAAAATTTAATATATATAAAATATTTTTTCAAATAAATATAATATATTTTTTAAGAATATTATAAATTTGATACTAAATTAGATTTGTAACAAATAATGTATTTTTTTTTTGAAAAAAAATAATGTTATTAATTAATTATGTATCAGGCTTATTCTAAAACCTTTGTAACTCATTGTCCTCTTCATTAAATCTAAAATCTTTAAATTTTAAAGCCACCTCTCTTCAACTCTAGATTGGCCTAACAAATAGGGCGTTGATTTCAATCTTTACAACATTTTTTCTAAATCATAGACCCGTAAATTATACCTTATAATTATAGAACCTAAAAATCAAGGAATGTGTGTGCGCGCCCGTGTGGGCGTGAGGAGGTATAGAATTCTTTATTTTTTGTTTTTTGTTTTTTGTTTAAGTTTGTTTGTAGCATTACCTAATTGCCCACCAAATATTCGAATTTGATTTGGTTGTCGGCGTACTCGATGGGAACCACCCTCTGTACAATAGTCACGTGGTTCTATTATAATGTTACTTGCAAAATGCCAAAATCTATATATATATATATATATATATATATATATAGTGGTGGGTATATTTTAATAAAAATATTTAATGGAAACTACCAAACGGTAAAGCCGTCAGACTTTTCTATGTAGTGTTTATCTACGAAATTACGGTGAAACCATTTTTTACCTAAAATATCTTTGACAAGTTTAATTATATTTTAATTTTTAAAAGTTTATAGTTATATTAATAGGGTTAAAATAATAATTTCATATTTAATTTAATTTTTTTTTGTTATATCATTCTAACTTTCAAGTTTTTTCTTTCATTCGTCCTCATTCATATTTTTAAACTATTTTATCCATTTTATTATATTAAAGGCAAAAATAAATATGTTTCTTTTCTCTAATATCATGGATTTGATGGTATAAAAGGTAGTTATTTCTTGTGAATGAAAAACAGGGATCATAATCAATTATATACGTACATACATTACTTGGTCTTCTTCTTGTGGTACAACAAGACCTGATGAAGAGCTAACCGTTAACTTCACAATAATTTGTTGGTTCAGGTGTTGCTGGGAGCCGGAACGGATACTTCATCAATGCAAATGGAATGGGTAATGACGGCTTTGTTACAAAATCCCCATGTCCTCAAGAAAGCCCAAGATGAAATCGACGCCAACGTCGGAAACAGCCGCCTCGTCGAGGAATCTGACCTTTCAAAGCTCCACTACCTCCACCACATCATCAGCGAGACATTTCGATTGTACCCGGTATCGCCATTGCTGGTGCCTCACTGTGCTTCTGAAGACATTGTTGTAGGAGGTTACAATGTACCTCGTGGCACAATGCTGCTTACGAACATGTGGTCAATACACCGCGACCCTAAAGTGTGGGACGAGCCCACCGAGTTCAAACCAGAGAGGTTCGAAGGGCAAGATCGGTTTAGAGATGGGTACAAGTTGGTGCCATTTGGGTCAGGAAGAAGGAGCTGCCCTGGTGAAGGGTTGGCAATGCGGGTCATGGCTTTGGTGCTTGCGACGTTGATTCAGTGTTTCGAGTGGGAGACGACTGGTGAAGAATTGGACATGAGCGAATCGCCTGGGCTTGTTAACTCAAAGGCTCTGCCATTGGAAACTAAGTATAAACCACGTCCAACTATGCTCAATTGCCTCTCTCAACTTTGATCATCTCATGATGTAATAATGTCGATCAGTTCTTAATTAGCTAGCTTGTAGGGCCTTCATCTGCAGCCTTGTGTTGTGCCTCTTTCTTTGTTGTTTCAAACAGCCTACGTATCTCAAATCCATCCTTAATTAATGGTGCTGTTATTACTTTTATTTATGTTCGAGTATATAAGAGGCAATTTTAGAACGGAAATGTTCACTACTACGGAAAAAAAAAAAAAAGAAGATAAAGAGCTGTGAATGAATGGCTCCTTATGGATGGTTGGAGATTCATAGGGCTGTGATTTCGATATAATATTCTATGTTTAAATATTTGAAATTATAGAAAAGTCGTTTGGTTTTAGGGAATGTAAAAATAGTTTTTAACATTTTAGGAAGAAAACAAGATGTTTTTAAAAAATAATAAAAATAATTTTTTAATTTTACTGTTTTGAGATTTAATTCTTGTTTTTAGGGTCCAACGAAAACACAATCTTAGTGTTAATCAAATTGTGAATATTAAGTAGTAGATATTATTTATTTTGTTATTTAAATATAATAGAAAATTTTAGCAATTTAAATATAATAAGAATTTAACTATTTATTTTTAGAGGATTAATTTAATTGTTTTATTTTAGTATATATGATCCTAATTATTTTAATTAATTGTTTTATTTTAGTATATACTGATGAAGTACTTTATACTCTATTAAATAATAAATTTATAATTTAAATTATGATTTTTAACAAATTGTATCTTCTAAAAAAATAATTTAAATTATGATTGATTGACTATTAAACACAATATTTAAGTATTAATTAATTTCTTATTCTGCCTCTTATTTCTCTGCGTGGGTTCCCCGTCCCCTGTAAAATAAACATCAAATCAACATTGTCCCGTTCGCCATGTGACTGAGACAGTGAGTCACTGACAATAAGTGGCCCTCACCAACGTGCAATCAATCAACTTCCACTCAACATTACCAACATGAAACAAAAAAATAAAAAACAAAAAATAAAAATACTCTGACTAATGTGTAAGCAGCTAAACCCAACCGTTTAAGCATTCCGATGAATGAAGAGCCTATAATATTCAGGACGGATCTATGAACTACTGTGTAATCACAAATGTGGACCATCCCATTTTTTTAATAAACTTTATTAACATTATTTTTAAAAATTATTAAATTATTTTAAATTATATGTTGATAAGTGCTTTGAAGTAATTCAATAACTTTTAAAACAATGTCAACAAAAATGTGTTTAAAATATTTTCTTTTTTTTTTTTATTATTTTATATTGTGACAAAAATTTAGGTAATCATAGATATTAACAAGTCATTAAGCATCAAATCATACAGTGTGTCTGTGTCGATTTAGTTTTAAATTCAGATGGATCACTCACATTCGAACTCCGTTCACTTTGGGTCCAATGTTTAGATTCAAAAAATTAGGTCTAGTCAAGACCTTATGCTAATAAATTTATGACTCGTTTGGTGTGCGACATTAAATGAGATAGAACGTTTTTTAGTCTCAAGCTCATGTTTGGCTGCCAACTAAGGTGAGATAAAAAATAATTTAATCATCATTTTTATCTCAATGTAATGAGATAAAATAGTGATGACCGAAAGAGGGGGGTTATTTTTATCCATTATAATGAGTTTTTTATTTTTTAATTTTTAATTTTTAATTGTTTAATCTTATCTTATCTTATCCTATTCAATCTATTTTAATCTCATAAAAATAATTTTACCCTATCTCGTACAACAAACAAGCCCTTATAATATGTCTGGACCGGCCTTGTTTTAAATTTGATAAGAAAATTTTTGGGATTCATTTTATGCTAAAGTTTATGTCATTTTATGTTATAGTTTTGGTTTAGTTTATTTCGGTTTGCAGTTTTATATGCTACTTTATATAGGTGCATATTTTGATGAGTTTAACACTTAGTTCATAATTGATTTTGTAGGTTTTGAAATGGTTTTGAAGTGCTATTAAAATAATGAACAAGTAATCAAACATTGGAAGGAGAAGACACAAGTGCAAAACTAAGCAAAAAAGTAGAGAAAATCGGCAAGAAATATAAATAAAGACTCTCCATACTCCAGATTGGCATACTCCAGATTGGGTGTTGTGGCGTTGGGTGATGGATGAAAAATATACAAAAAATAGCAACTAGGCGCCGTGACGTCCACAATGAACGCTACGGTGCCGGGAGGTTTCCAAATCCGATTTCATATAAGATTTTACCCGAATTTTCTCCAATCAAATTCGATTTTCATAGGTTTTTTTTCTACCATCTCCCATTTATAAATACATCGTTAATAGAGGGTTTTGAAGCACATTAAACTGAAGAATAAAGTAGAAGAAGCAAGTGCAAGAGACGATTGAACGTGAAGAACACGAAGCCGATTCAAGCTTTGGTGGAAGTTTATGAGTTTTTCATTCTTTTATCTTGTATTTAATTTTTCTATGATAATGAATCTCATAGATTTGATGTTTTTATTTTTGATTATGGAGTAGATTAGTTTACAATTGAAACTCACATGCAACTTGGATTTATTATTTTAATTTTAGATGTTTATAGTTAATCTTGAGTTGTTTGTTTAATCTTTGATTATTGCTTCTAATTAACCAACTATTAATTAGATTAATTTGTTACATTTAGATGAACTTGAAAAAAATATTTTTGATTTAGAACTTGATTATAGTGGCGTATGATCAAAAGGTGGAAACTATGACTTCATGCTAGATAGAAATATACTTGCATGATATATGTAACCATTAAAAGAGTAAAAATTTAAAGGGTAGGAAGACACCTCCGGGGTGCCGGAAAACCAGTAATAAAAACAAAAAACAAAAAAAGAGTAAAAATTTGATTAATTTTGTTTTATTTTAATTTACATAGGAATATAGTAATTTAACTAGACAAAATATTTTTACTTGACCATCGAAAGAGACATGGAAAAAATTAGGGCTCTTGGTTAACAACTCAAATTAATTATTTTATAAAAAAAAAAAGAAGATGAAGAAGATTTATGTGAAGTGTGAGGGAAAATTGTAAATTTAGGTTTTGAAATATTTGATTTATTAAATTTTAAATTTATTTAATGCAATTTAATTCTTTTTATTTGTTTCATAGTAATTTTAATATTTGTTTAGATAAGATTAGGTTGAAATAATTTTAATAATTAACTAGAAATTAGTTACAAATCTTTGAGAGAACGATACACTATTTATTACAATATTGTACACTTACAACTATTTCGCAACAAGTTTTTGGATTTGTCCGTGATTTTTCACAAGCGCATGGTGTAAAGTTATAATATATCTATATGAGAATCAGGTTATCATCTTCAATGATTAATCAACTCTTCACTAATTACCATAATTACTAGCCCTAACTTTATCTAGATGATCAAATTCGAAAATAAATTAAATTAAAACAATGCAATTAAAACTAGGAAATAACAAGTACTAAAAATCAAGATAAATCAATGAAAAGAAATTCTAGATATTTAACTTCGTCTAACTTTCAACTATGTCTTTTATATATATTTATTATTAATTTATTCTCCTAGTTTATAAGTCAAAAATCCTTCAATCTCTAAGTTCTTCTCTTGAGTGCCAAGTTAGAATATATTTACATTAATTAAACCAAAAACATGTAAACTCCTTATGTCTTGTGATTTTTTTCACAACTTCAAAGAATATTATAAATCTCTCGATTCTATAATATTTCTAAGTTATATTTTTCCAATCTAATCCCAAGTTCTCTCTCTCAAGTGATGAACGCAAGATCTAAAAATATTCAATTTATGGTCAATAGATAAAAAATATTAAGAACTGAAAAATATAAATAATCTATGAAAAATTTACTAATAATAATAAAAAATAAATCTAAGACATGGTATCTAGTTTATAATTCATCTATCCTCTAGACAAACCACTTAGTTCATTATTGAAATGCAAAAATAAAAATAAAAATAAAAACTAGAAAAGAAAACACAAAAATATGGATGAATATTGTGAAAATAAACAAGAAAAAACTAAAAAATCAATTTCTAGATTCGTATATTTGCTCCCTTGTCTCCAACTTCGCAAACTTCGTACCTTTTGATCCGAGTTCGAATAGACTTGTTCTCCTCTCTATTATGCTTCAAAACTCTCTCTTAATTATTTATTTATAAGTGGAAGAAGGTGGAAAAAAAACCCCATGAAAATCGGATTTGATTGGAGAAAATTCGAGCAAAATCCTACATGAAATTGGATTTGGAAAACATCTCGGCACGGCAACATCCACTGTAGATGCTGCGGCGCCCAGTTGCTGTTTTTTGTATTTTTTTCATCCATCACCCAGCGGCACGGCGCCAAGTCTTGGGTATGGAGAGTTTTTCCTCATATTTCTTGCCGATTTTCTCTACTTCTTTACTTGGTTTTTAACTTGTTTCTTCCTTCCAATGCTTAGTCACTTGTTCATTACTTGAATAGCAGTTCAAAACTACTTCAAAACTTACAAAATCAATCAGAACTAAGTGTTAAACTCATCAAAACATGCACCTAAAATAACATATAAAAATGTAAACCGAAATAAACTGAATAGAAACTATAACATAAAATTACACCTAAAAATCTACTTATCAAAATTTCATATTCATGATCACTTGTATTCAAACCTGGTTTACTTTTAAAATTGAGGCACTGATTTTATCTGAATTATAAGTATTTTTTTTAATTCCTATAATTTAGCAATAAATTAAATTTTACAACAAAAAGTTATTAAATCTAGCTCATTTCTTTCTACGTGTTAAAATTTTAAAATATTTATATTTTAATACTATTGATTAGTATAACTAAATATAATATAATTTTTATCAAAAAAATTATTACTTACTAAAGATGAAACACTTAAATAAAATCTCCAAAGAATTATTAAACAATTAAAAGACTGGCAAGAAATAAAGATATCGTACACGTTATGTGTATACAATTTATTTATTTATTATTATTATGCTATTTTAAACTAATAAATATATGTTTACCCCTCTTAATTTTCTCCCAAATCTATAAAATATAATTATTAAAATTAAAAACTCTCCTAAATTTTTTGCAATTGTTTATAACTACAAACTTTAGACAAATAATATCCAAAATGAATAGAGGCGAAACAATTTAATCTTTAAAATAAATTTGGACAATAAATGTCTAGATTTCCTGACCCGGATCTTAATGGAAAAGAGCCTTCTATCCATACTAGGCTCAGTCATGTAATAATTTTGGTTGAACCCATTTTCTTCCTGGCCGGATTGAATCAGACAATTAGATCTGGACAAGTTTTGCTACCTTTAAAAAAACGTGTATGACCACCACTCAAAAATCAAATAGTTAGCTTAATTATAATTTCTATGAATGTAAAGAAACAATGGCTCGTATTAATTAACACAGATAATTGTTTAAATACATTACATCATTACAATACTATTGTTGTGATACCTACCCCGTAGAACTGACCCCTTAGTTCCTCCTAGCATGAAACACTAATTAAGCTATATCTCCTTGATCGATCAAATAAAATTACACTATTGACTTAATGCAAACACCACCCATTTTAATTTATTAATACTAATCATTTTTATTTTTATGTAACACACAAATAGTTAATTGATTGATTAGACCATCAAATTTCTAGGGTTCCGAGTTGCGAGAGAACGCCTTTCATGCTCGAACGAGGCCTACACATAGCCACCAGTGGTTTGGTTCTAGGCAAAGTGAGCCCAACCCCTTCGCTCATATCCACCATTTCTTCTCCCACCCTTTCCCATTCAAAGCACTGTATCAGTGACCCTACGGTCAGCCCAATCATACGCAGAGCCAACCCCTCACCAGGGCACCTTCTTCTTCCTGACCCAAATGGTATCAAGTTGAACCCTTCTTTGATCTCCAGTTCCACTCCTTCAAACCTCTCGGGCTTGAAGCTATTAGGCTCTTCCCACGCGCTTGGGTCTCTGTGAATTGCCCATAAATTCATCTGAAGCATGGTGCCAGCGGCCACATGGAAGCCCTCAATAGTGCAATCTTTAGCTGCTTCATGGGTCACTATTGGGCCAGCGGGATAGAGCCGAAGTGTCTCGTTGACGATGCTGTGGAGATAGGGAAGGTTTGGGAGATCAGATTCTTGAAGCAGACGTTCTTCTCCCACTTGCTTGTCAATCTCGCGTCTTGCCTTGCTTAGCACCTTTGGATGGTTCAGTAGAAGTGACATGGCCCACTCCATTGTTGCTGACGATGTGTCTGTCCCCGCAGTCAATAAATTCTAAAGAAATAACGTAATTAAAACGATTTCATTAAGAGGAAATTAAAAGTGTCGGTTAATTAATTGCTTTAGTTTAAGAGAGGTGTCAAAATTGATTGGTTGAATTCGAAACATTTCAAACAAAAAACTATACAAATTGGTTCAAAGGGCATGCTCTTACCGGCCCACGAATGAAATGGATTATGGATAGTCACATCTATTCATTCATTTAATATTTACTAGAGTATATTACTACAAGTTAGATTCAGAATTTCATGGCAAGTAAGATTTGAGTACAAATATAAATATGAGGTCAGTCACTAGGTGGGTAAGGCTTCAAATAAATCAGATTAATTTGACAAAACTTTCTAAGTCAATTGATGCTTGATCCGAAGCATGATGGAGATACCACCATGTAAACCAATGAGATCCCTTATTGAGTGGAAATCTTAGGCAGTGTTTGGTTGGACACCCTAAAACATTTTTTTTTTATTTTGAGATTTTCCAAAAAATAATACCAGAAAATTTACAAAATGACATTTTGCATTTCTCAAGTTTTCTACGTTACTCCAAACTACCTAGTAGAAAAAAGAGTTTGTGTAGTATGACTCTTTTCAAATTTCATTATACCAAACATGTTTTCTTACACTACGAGATTAGAAACCAAATTCAGCCTTTTATATATATAAAAGTTTAAAAAATAAAAAAAGGATTGATTTGCTTTTTAAATTAATGATTTTGTCATGATAAAAACATTAGGCGCCATAAGTTGAGAACAACTAAAAGGTTTATCATAAAAATTGAACGGCCTCATGCCTAGAATTCCATAAATTGGTTTAGTTTTTTAATTCTTCGGCCAAAATGTGTTTTTCTTTCAAAATTCCATATATTGAATTTTTATTAAATTCATTTTAAACGCAAGAAATACCATTAAAATTATATATATTTCAGATTTTATATAATTATTTTTGTTTGTAATTATGCTACAAGAGTATAATACTTTACATAGTGTGAGATCTTTTATTCATAAATATCAATAAATCAAGAATAATAAATATCATCAATATAGTTTAATCTTGACTTAGTAGATATTCTATGTATATATATAGTAGATATGATTGTGTTTATAGTAGAAGGGAAATTGAATACTCAGATCAATAAGATTTTTCACATATAGATTATATAAAAATTAATCAATTAACTACCTATATATATGACATTAATGTATATATTTTCTTAATTTTCACATAAAAAATTATGTTCATAATTGATATTACTTAATAGGAACAATAATGCACGTTCTTAATCAGTAAGTTTTTTTTTGTTTTTAAGAAAAATGTGATAGGGTATAGAATTATACCGAAATAATGCCTTTGATGATTTCATCAGAGTAGTATTTGGGATCTTTGTCTTGCAGACTCAATAGCACATCTATCATAGTACTCTTCTTCTCTCCTTCCTTATCATAATTCGTATAAGAACCACTAGAAAAACCATTCATTTTCTCTCTATGTCCATCTATAAGACATTGCATGAAAGAGTCCCTTTCTTTATGCGTTTCCACCATCCTTTTCTCCAGCCCTTGCAGATCAAACCGCCTCAACAACGGCAAAAAATCACCTAAATTCGAGGCCCCCATCAAATAACAAGTTTCCTTCACAATTCGTCGAAACCTCTTAGCTTCTTCCAACTCCTCTATGTTAATCTCTCCACAATATCTCTTCCCAGCAATCATTCTCATCATAATGTTCAGCATCAACTCAAAAAACATCATCTTAAATTCCAATTTTTTAAAACTACTATCATTATCATCATGGGAAGCTTTCAAGTAAACTTGCCTTATCAACTCATGAATCTCTTCAGTTCTAAGGCATAGAAATTGCTGGAGACGACTTGCGGAGAAGATTTCTACAGCCACAATGCGCCGGAGGTTGCGCCAATGGTCTCCAATATGGGACCAAACAAGGGAAGTGTAATTGTAGCCGAGGTACTCACCAACGGTGAGATGGGGCCGGTTTCCAAAGGCAATATCATTGGTGGTCAAGCATTGTTCAACCGCGGAAGGTGAGGAAACGATAACAACTGGGCGGGAGCCGTAGCGTAGGAACATAACTGGGCCGTATTGGTTTGCGAGGTTGGCTAGTGTGCGGTGAAGAGGCTTCTTGATGAGATGAAGATGGCCTATTATGGGAAGAGAGGGAGGAGATGGCCTGGTTTTTCTACGGAAGAAGAGGTTGGAGAGGAAGAAGAGGAGGAACAAAGCTAGGTAGTAGAAGATTTCCATGGTTAGTTAATTTGCTTTACTACCTAGCTAGCTAATTGGATTCTAGCTAATTGCTAGGAAATGTTCATGCATTAGAAGTGTTATTTTGGCGACTATATATAGAGAGGTAGGATTTGATGAGGATATGACTAATTTGTCATTGAGCCGTGCTAGGGAACGCACCAACCTACGCAATCTGCGACGCAAATGTTGACGTGGCATCAACCAATTCAACCAGTTTTTTTAATTCTATGGCAAATTGCAAATAATTATATCTTGGACTTGGGAAAACACGAAAGGTCTTTTTTTTTATTTTTTTGTCAAACGAGAGTTTCATTACGAAGGGAGTACACCATGCTTACAGATGAGGGAGGTTTACCAGCAGCCCTGCTTTTCTTTTGCCAGCAGCCCTCCTCTCGCCGTGGCCGCTACTTCCTATAGGCATCGATGGTTAGGGGTTTTATGTTAGTTGTTTTTTTGTTTTTTTTTTTTTTTTTTTTGTGTTCATTGTTATTTTGTAGTAATTGTTTTTGTGATGGCTTTGTCCTCTTATTTTATTTATCCATTAGATATATTTGTTATTGTCGGTGTTGAACCGTTATTGCCCTCTTACTCTTATTTTATTTATCCATTAGATCTATTTTTTATTGTCGATGTTAAACCGTTGTTGTCCCTCTTATTTTATTTATCCATTAGATATATTTTTTATTGTCGATGTTAAACCGTTGTTGCCGAGTCTTTGAGCTCATTGTTTTTGGTACATGAATGGTGTAGAGCCCTTTGTGCTCTTGGTGTCTTTTGGTACTTAATGTTGATATGTTTGCACTTATATTGTAACACGAAACGTCACTTGCTACTTCAAAAAGACAGTCAATTTTGATTCCTTCACGGCGGTAAAGTAAAACTAGCTTTTTTTAATTGAACTTTTGAAATGGGTCCCACATACCTAGGTGGCATTTGCCACATCATTAACACTAAGCATTGAGAAATGCGTTGAGGGGAATTATTTTGGATAATTGCGTGCCTTAAGGCCCAGGCAATTGCGTTTTCATGCAAAAATATATATTTTTAAATGCAATGGACAAATGCAAAAATAAGGGGAAGGGAGCTTTACAAAAACGTCGACCTATGTCTTAATAGGGCTTTCTTTGCGCTCTCAAACAGAGCCAAAATTTAAATCGGATGGTTGAGAACGACTTATGTGGTAATTTAATATGTAGTCAAGATTTTCACTCATATTTGAATATCTACGAGGCAAATTAAAGTGAAGATTACTTAAAATAATTACTAGGTCTTTCCTTTATTTATTTAAACCCCTTAGAATTAATTGGTTGTATGGAAAGAGCTTTCCTTCCTTTGAAATGCACTTTTGGGTCCGTAAGTTCTATGGTAACAGTTGGTAGATATGGCATAGCTCGGTTTCACCATTGAATAGTTTCTATTTGTGTATTAGTTTTCTAGTTTATATTAAAAACTTTTCAAGTTGTTTTAGAAACTAATTAATATTGAAAACTAACTCTATCACCTAATATTATATAAACAGTCATTGGGGTATGAGATAGAGGCTGTCTGAGAATATGAGATTTGTATGAGAGCACTTTTGTGAATTGAAAAAATTTGTTTAAATCTTATTATAGGTTGTAACCTATTTACATTCTCCCGTTAATAGATTGATTCTCATCTTTTATAAACGTAAGTGTATATTCACCAAATTACGTAAATCTGTGTATTTTTACTTGTATATCTTTTTTGCATTTATTTGAATCGATTTAATTATTTAGGTTTGTACATTTGTTATTTTGGCTCCCGCGCGCAACAAACAGTTATTCCTACATTTCTGCGTTATGTTGGGTCAAATATTGATGGGTCAAATATTGATGCACGCACACATTACTCTTTACAGTGTTGAAATGTTTGCCTCCCACTTTAAAATCTTCCATTAGTTCAAATAAAATAAGAAAACTTGAATAGAAAGTAACAAGAAAAGGGCTTTCAAGTTTGTCACGCACAAAACTAGTTAAAAATGACCTAATATTTCGAATAAAATAAGTGACTTGAATAGCAGTAAACGGGAAAAGGGCACTTTTGAATTGGTAAAAGTTGTTTAAATCCTCTTGACCTATATATATATATATATAAATACATCGTGAACCAAATTTATAATAGAAAAAAAAATATAATTATGAATGAAAATTATATAAAAATATATATTTATGGGTAATTTAATAGTAAGGTGCTAAAAAGTTTCTTTTTAATGTTAATAAATATAAAACTTATTTTAAAAATTATTCTTTTTCGTCATTTTTAACTTTTTTTTTTTTTTGGTAACTTTCCATCCTGTGTTAATCACGTACAATGCTATCAATGCATGGGACTAGTTTCACTAATATGTCAAATGTCCCTTAAAAAACATTAATAAATAAAGCCCTTTGACCAATATTGGTTACACTTTTGAACGAGATTGGGTGGTAGTCATATATACTCATCTAACTTACAATAAGCAGCAGATCAAAGTGGTCAATTTTTTCGCCACCGCCTAGAGCCTGTTCTTCTTTAACCCTAGTTAGCTATTAGTTGGCCGCCGGCCAGTCTGTTGATCCCACAGACGCCTTGTGGGACTTCACACCACTTGCTAATATAAGAAATAAAAATGCAAATTCAAATCATACACAAGTATGGAGGAACTCTTTTCCGATCGATTATAATAATATTGCACCAACCAACATTGACCGGCACCATACAGGAACAAGACGTAGTACTTTACATGAATCAGGAGAGGGGAAAGCAAGACGAAAATCATATAAAAAAAATGAAGTATATGTACCAAAAATCAAATATGTGCATCAGTGAATTCATGGTAGGTTGAACATAATTACTTGACTCATTCTTATGAATGTTTGAAAACCACCACACTTTTGAGTGGTGAGAACCTTTCATTTATATACTCATTTACAGATTGTATAACAGCGTAATTGAGGATTTACACATAAATGTTGATTACATAATAAAGAGAAAGAATTAGCTAAACAGGCTCCTATAATTGAGGCTCAATGAATGCACATATGGAAGGCTTTAGATTAAGGCAGAGGATCCTCAACAATATGGAAGGCCTTAGATTAAGGCAGAGGATCCTCAACACCCCCCCGCAAGCTGAGCGTCGGATTTGAACAGACGTGGAGCTTGGAGCGAAAAAATTGAAAGAGAGGTCGAGGCACACTTTTGGTGAAGATATCGACAACCTGTAAGGGAGAGGGCACATACTGGGTGCGAAGTTTGCCAGCAACAACAAGTTCACGAAGAAAGTGGTAGTCTTTGAGGCGTATTTCACGAGCTTTGGAGCGGTGGCTGAAAGTATTTTCAAGAGCAGTCCAGACCTCGCGAGATGTGGAGAGGTCGACGGCTTCAGCCATGGCTTCCTCTGTGAGAGAAGAGAGAAGAAGGCTTAGTAGGCGTTGATCGGTGACTTTCCATTCCAGGTGTTTGGTATTTGGTGTCTGAGATGTGGGTGGATCAAATGGAGGTGGCGGCACAAGGGTACCGTTCACGTAACCCAGCAGACCTTGGCTCTCGAGAAGTGGAAGAAGTTGGCCCTTCCATAAGAGGTAGTTGGAGGAGGAGAGTTTGATGGTAACCATGTGAATCATGGTGTTGAAGGGAAGGAGGGTGGGAGAAAAATCAGAGGCCATTGAGATCGTGGGATGCTAATCCAGGTATGCTCTGATACCATATGAATGTTTGAAAACCACCACACTTTTGAGTGGTGAGAACTTTTCATATATATACTCATTTACAGATTGTATAACAGCGTAATTGAGGATTTAAACATAAATGTTAATTACATAATAAATAGAAAGAATTAGCTAAACAGGCTCCTATAATTGAGGCTCAATGGATGCACATATGGAAGGCCTTAGATTAAGGTAGAGGATCCTCAACAATATGAAAGGCCTTAGATTAAGGCAGAAGATCCTCAACAATTCTGAACCTACTACTTTATGTACCAAAAATCAAATGTATAAATGCCAAGTGGCTTTGCTTGTGGTTTTTGCAAATTATTCATATGTTCCGAGTTTTATTGACAAATTGAAGTTCTATTATAAAGTTTTTAAGTCGGTGCATAGTATAATTGTTTTAGAAAAAAAAATATAATTGTCTAATTGCATTATATAAAAACTATTTATTTTAGATGTAAAAAGACACCAAATATTATTATATATATTTGATCATTACCCAATATATATTATTATATATATATGCGGGGAGGTGTGGTGTCGGGTTGGGGACTTTAACATTATTCGCTTTATGATCGAAAAGTTTAATAGCAACAAGCTAACCATGAGCATGCAAAAATTTGATGAACTTATCACCAATTTGGAGTTTCATGATTTCCCCCTCCTGAATGGCAAATTTACGTGGTCCAACTTTAGAGATCCACCAATTTTTTGTCGCTTGGATCGATTCCTATTCATAACAACATGGAAAACAATGTTTCCTTCTTCCTGACAGGAGGGTCTCATGTGCATCACTTCTTATCATTGTCCTATCATGTTGAAAACAGATTTATTTCGATGGGGCCCACCGCCTTTCAAATTTAAGAACTCATGACTTTGGCACTGAGATGTTGGTAGATTATTGGATGGTTGGTGGAGAAAGACTGATGCTTTTGGGATAGAGGGTCACAGGTTTCTTATCAGGTTGCAGAAAATTAAAGCAATATTAAAAGAATGGGACAGGGCAATCTTTGGTGGTGATCAGATTAAGAAGAAGGCTTTCATGGAAGATCTCATTCAATACTTAGACTCTATAGAAGGGCAACATAGTTTGGTCTTTTGAATTGGCGGCACTTTGTATTAAAATAAAGGCAGAGTTGCTTGAACTCCTCATTAAAAAGGAAAGAGTGGCCTCACAACAGTCTAAAATAAGATGGGTAAAAGATGGAGATGCAAATTCCAGGTTTTTTCATAGCATCTTGAGCGCTAGGAAAGCTTAAAATGTGATTACCAAGATTTAGTCTAAAGGTGGATTCCTTGTCTCATCTGAGGAGCAAATTGTTGATATCATTACTAGTTTCTTTGAGAAATTGTACTCACAAAATTAGTCCTTCTCATGGGGGATCGAAGGATTAGATTGGGCTTCATTATCTTTAGATGACAGAATTGCTCTTGACAAGCCTTTTGTAGAAGAGGAAATTAGAGAGACAATTTTTGGAAATCAAAGAGACAATTTTTGGAAATCAGAGAGACAATTTTCGGGTCTGGTAGTGACAAGGCCCCAGGCCCTGATGGCTTCTTTATAGCTTTTTTTTCAAAAATCTTGGAATATGATGAAGCTGGATATTCTGAGGATTATGGAAGATTTCTTCCAAAATGGGGTGGTTAATGCCAAATTCAATGAGACTTATATATGCTTGATTCCCAAGAAAATTAATTCTTGGAAAGTCTCAGACTACAGACCTATTAGTTTGGTGACTAGTATATATAAAATTATTTCTAAAATGCTTGCAAATATACTGCGGGCAGTTCTTCACCACACAATTTCACTTTTTCAGTTTGCATTCATTTAAGGGCGACAGATGTTAGATGTCGCTTTAATTACAAATGAAGCAGTTGAGAACTACAGATGTAAAAAAAAAAAAAGGAGTGATTTTCAGAGCAGACTTTCCGAAAGCTTATGACTCTGTGGATTGGGGGTTCCTGGACTTTGTGTCACAATAAAATGGCTTAGGTGATCGTTGGAGATAGTGGATGAGAGGTTGTTTGGAGTCTGCTAACTTCTTTATTATGATTAATTGTAGACCACGAGGTAAATTTTTCGCACAGCGAAGGCTCAGACAAGGTGATCCATTATCTCATTTTCTCCTCAAGATGGTGATGGATGTTTTAAGTAGATTGATGATCAGGGCTAAGGATATGTCGGTTATTAGAGGATTTTCCATAGGCGAAGACAAAATTGGGATTTCTCATCTGATATGCGGATGATACATTATTCTTACTTCAGGGTGAGGAAATGAATGTGTTGGCGGGGGTAGAGATTCTCCAACTCTTTTGTGCAATATCGGGTCTAAAAGTAAATATGTCAAAGAGTCAAGTGACAGGCATTAACATGAATGAGGCAGTGGTTGCGTCAGTGGCAAATATGATTGGTTGTTTTGTTGGGCATTGGCCCATGTCCTACCTTGGCCTTCACTTAGGTGGAAACCCTATTTCAATGAACTTTTGGCAACCATTGGTTGAAAAGATATTTAAGAGATTAGATGGTTGGAAAATGGATTTTATGTGAAAAAGGGGGAGGTTGGCGTTGATTCGATCAGTTTTTTCTGTTCTCCCAACATTCCATATGTCCCTATTCAAAGTTCTGATAGGGGTGGCAAAGGACATTGAAAAGAAATTCAGATCATTTCTATGGAAAGGGGTTGACAAAGAAAATAATTGATATCTTGTGAACTGAAAAGTTGTTTAGAGGTCGGTGTGCAAAGGTGGGCTTGGGATTGGAAATGTAGTTAAAAGAAATAAAACTCTTGCCGCGAAGTAGTTGTGGAGGTTGTCACACGATAACGACTCTCTGTATGCTAAGGTGATTAGAAGCATCCATGGAAGATCTGACGTAATTTGGGACATTGGTTCACACCCTTCATCTACTCTTAGAAGCCCATGGAAATTTATCTCGTTCCTCATACCTAGCATTTCACCTCATATTGCCCCATCGTTAGGAAATGGCCTAAACTTTAGATTTTGGAAAGATAAGTGGATTGGAGACTATACACTTGCTTTTTCCCTCACCTTTATCAATTATCTTCCTCCCATCATCTTCTTGTTACCTGCTTTATCAACTTAAAAGATAGTTTAACCCAGCCCACAATCTGGATTTTTCATTTATTTCGCCAGGTTTCGCTTAGAGATCAAGCTTCCCTTGATGAACTTCTAGCATTAGTATCCAATGTCCGACTATCCCAAGAGGCTGACCATTTCCGATGGCTACCATTAGCTTCTAGCAAGTTCAACTGCAAATGATTCTTAATTTTATTGAATGCCCCCCTCTTTTGTTTATTCCTTTACCAAATTTCTTTGGCCCTCACATGTTCCATCGAAGGTCAAATTTTTTGGGTGGGCATTACTTAATAGGAAGCTCAGCTCAACACGGCTGAGGTGTTGCAAAGGAGGTTCCCATATAGGTTATTATCGCCACATTGTTGTATACTATGTTTGAATGGTGAAGAAACTAATGATCATCTTTTTGGGTGTTGTCTCACGACCCCTCCTCGGGTGATGTCTTGACCGTCACAGTATCTTAGATAATGTCACAACCTGATAAGACTTGAGGCACCGCTAAGCCTTTACGCGAAAAGTACCTAATAAACTCAAATACAAACTTGTATATGATCAAGATAATTGAATCCAAAATATAAAATTTTCCGACATCATCATCACAATAATCCAAGGTTAAATAATCCTCAAAACCAACATGGAACTTAAAACAAAAGTCCATCATATACAGTCTAGACACATCACAACCATCTATGTTTTATATACATGAGTACTTGTGATATTTAAATACGAAATCCAAAGAAAACAAAACATTTACACTAGTCCCAAGTTTTTCCAAAAATACAATCCAACACATAATTCCAAAAGAGAAGAAAAGCAAGACCGCAAGTTTTATGCCTTGCCCTTTCCTTTCTGATCTGGACCTGAGAAGAGTAGGAAAAATTGGGATGAGCTCAACTAGCTCAATGAATAGTTCTCACAATATATTTTCATGTATGCATATATATAAAACATGTATGCTTTGAATAAACATTATTAATACCAATGCACAATTCAATATACCATACGTGCAACGAATTATATCATGATCAAGTTAAATTATCTATGAGTTTCATTTAAAAACATGCATTCCCCACTTTCAGAATCATCTGAGACAAATCTACCTATCTCTCCCCTCCTTGCCCGTCATAGGGGATTGAATAGGATCGACTTGCTCACTCGCCCGAACCTCAACTCTTATGTTCTTAATGGAAAAGTCCATACCAAGGAACACCAACAAGGTAGAACCCGTATCATCCTTCCCGAAGAACAAGAAATGAACGGTATAAATCGCCTTAAGGCATTAAATCCAAAATGCCCAAAGCATGCACAATGTCCAAAGGTAAAACCATTCCATGAATGCAAATACAACAAAAGAAAACCCATATGCCATGATCATAAACATTATGCATATATATCATAAGACGCATATCATTCAATATCAAAAAAAAAAAATTCATATATAAAATGTCATAATGGAAAACCAAGGTGCGAAATACTCACAACCAATTCACTAGCCAATTACACACATCATTTACATTCCAATTGACCAATTGATTCACATACACCTGAAATGAACCAATTTCATACACAAATGATTAATTTCCAACATTATGACCAAACACATAATTATAAACCCAAAACACCTCTAATCCACACCAATTTGAATTAGAAACACTAAACACCAATCAATTGACCATATCCAATCTAACTTTATTTCATGTCAAAATACACATTCAAATCTATGAAATTTTAGAAACATCAAAAACCCCCATTGGCACAACATAAATGGCATGCAACCCATATCAATGGATTAAAACCTCATATATAGCCACCCAAATCCATATGAAATTTGCATAATGGACAACGCCAATTATGCATCAATATCAACTCAAGAACTATGAAAATACATACATGTTGAAAATTTTCAGATTTTACCCAAATCTTCAGTTAATCCATTTCCTCCAAAAATCACACATCAGAACTTACTTAAATCTAGTTTGAATCATCATTCAACAACACATATTATACATGCAAGTCAAATGGGTTGGATTTAATCCACAAGCAACCCATCAAAACATCATAATTTTCATCAAAATCCATATACATGCCAAATTTCCATTTATACAAGTTAAACTCATGAATAACATGGAAACCCACCATTAAAGCATGTATAACAACTCCAATCAATGGAATCAAACCACAAAATTGGTAGATGAGGGTTTGAAATTTCGAAACCCTAACTATACCCCAATTTCCAACTCATGAAAATGATCAAAATACCACCCAAAAGCTGGAATTTAACCCAATAAGTAAAATAATGAAAGAAAATGGGAAGGAACCTTACCTTGGGAGACCAAAATGCAAGCTCTAGCTCTCAATCACCAAGAATCTCCACTTTCTCTTCTTCCTCTCATTTTCCCTCTTCTTTTGCTGGAAAAGTTGCAAGATGAGGACGAAAAATAAGTGAAATGGCTTTTATACAACATTGGGCCCACTTGCAAATTTTTAAAAAACATCAACCCAAAATTTTTAAATTTTATATATTCTAAGTGTATTTTCATATATACATCATACATACAACATATTAATTATAAAAATACACATAAATACATTGTATATATACAAAATACGAATATTATATACCTCAAGTACATATACAAGACCTATAGTCGGACATTTTACGTCATTATGACATTATATACGAAAAGTAGGTCGTTACATGTTGTGATTAGATCTCATTTATTTGGAGGATGTGAGTTGTAGTCTGTGATGATTGTTTTCAGCCCCCATCTTTATTTGAAAATGGAATCAGTGTTCCTCATTTTTCCATTTAATCTTCCAAGATTATGGATATGGGGAGAATCATGGTTTTGGCGTCTTGTTGGGATATTTGGCTTGAAAGGAATAAACGTATATTCCAAAATGAAGTGAAAGACAAATCAAGATTCTGGAAGGAAATCTTGATGTTTGCTGCGTGTTGGGTGGTTGCGTCCAAACATGCAAATGGTTACTCTGTTTTGGACTGGTTTAGAAATTGGGGTTCTTGCATGATGTAACTTTTTGTTTTTCCTTCTATTCTTTTTATTTTGCTTTGTAATTTTCTTTATACAATCAATACATATACATTTTGTTTCTGTGTCAAAAAAAAATTATATATCGCTCTTGATTATCATTATTTTTTTTTTCACTTTATAAACTCTTTACATATATATATATCACTCTTGATTATCATTATATTTTTTTCACTTTATAAACTCTTTACACACACACACATATATATATATATATATATATTTATTTATTTATTTATTTATTTCGAGACTTCGAGCCTAGCCTTTGGACCAGCTTCGGTGGCTGGGCCAGACCCATGGGCTTGGGCTTAATTGCTACCCCTAAACATGCCCTCCTGGAGACCTTGACGATATGTCGGCTCACAATTGTTGATTGCTTCCTTATAAATTAATGAAGATGATTATTAACTTATATTATCTATTCATACGACTTTTAAATGTGATATAAAATGTCAATTGAATTGAGTTGTATAATACCAACAAGGGATTGGTCCGTTAGTTCGAAGAGCTAATTGTGTGGTACGGTTGAGATACACATCACGAGTTCGAGACCACCCTCGTCCATCCCTATTGAAAGAGGTGTCCTTGCCCCTACAAATCCTCGAATCCGAAAGGATTAGTCTCGCCCCAAAAGAGAAGAGGACACATGTCTGGTGTTAAAAAATCGATACCAAAAAATAAAATAAATAGAATTGAGTTGCATAATAATATAATCACAAAATGTTTAATTCCATGTAATCAAATTTATAATTATAATTATAGTAAAACATCCCTCGATTTTCATATATTATTCATTAGTGGGATAATACAATCATAGATGGGTTCAGTTCATGAGCTTAAAAATTCTAAAATTGATATTGCGTATATATATGACACGGAAGGTATATATGTACATGGTATTATATATGAGCTATTCCAACGTGCAGGTTTGTGAAAAAATTGTGGAATCTTCGTATTCCCCCAAAGGTTAGGTGTTCGCCTGGAAGTTAATTCAAAATGCATTGCCATCAAAGGAGAACTTTTACAAAAGAAAGATAACCGACTCTAGCCTATGTGACATACGTGAGGAGGAGGTTGAATCTAGCGTCCATGCCATACTAAAATGCGACAAGGCAAATGAGATTTGAGATTGTTGCCCTGATATCTTTGATGGAACTGAATTATTTAAGATGTTGTGGAATGGGGCTTTCAAAGAAGCTATCTTCAATGCTAGAAAGAAAACACTTGAAAAGATACTGATGGTTGCTTGGGGCATATGTGTCACGACTCACTCTACGTGACGTCATTACCAGCATGAGAACCTTCGAGTATACCCTTTGTCGCTACACCCGACGTCCCGTCAGCTCTTGAATACATATACGAATCCCCAAAAAAAAATAAAAGTACATCCTTAACAACCAACTAACATGATCATAATGAAATAAAATATTACTTCTCCAAATTTTTACAAATATAAAATTTCAAAGTCTTCAAAATGATACAAAACCCAACACATCTCAACTATGTGTTAAATATACAATTACTAGGTGTTATCATCTACATAATTATCAAAATACAAAATTAAATGTACAACACCTACATGAAACAAAAACAAGGGACGCTCCGCAGTCAAGCCTTCCCTTTTCATTTTCTATCAGATCCTAAAAGAAGATGGTGAGGTGTGAGCTACAGCCAGCTCAGTGAATGTTATTTACAAGTCGCATATACGTGCATTTATAAAACATGGTAAGATCATAAAACAGTTGAAATATCATGATGGTGAAATAGATTACATACATGCTAACATAATGGATCAAGTCATACATAAGACGATGCATAACATTTGTAGTCATGCTCATGCAATCCTAACACCTCCTGAGTACGGGGGTTCAAGGCTGGTGCGCTACACACAGTACCTGAACACTCACACAATACTTGTATCCTAATAGGATTTCTAGGGTTGTGAAGTACGTAAGATTAGCCTAAACTAACCTACCTATACACAAGCTATAAAACCCTCTGCCAGGTACACAACTGGGATCGCCGCTAGACTTATGAGAATTCCTAAAAAAAAAAAAGAAATTTCAACTAGGAGCCTCAACCCAAATTGTCATCCCAATTAATTATGCTCAAATGTATTTCATGGAATATTAAAACATGCATACCATCATACATAAGCATTTAAAACATTTCTATACTACAATGCCACATATAAATAATTCAAAAGTAAAAGAACACTCACTCTTGATTGGCTAAGTCTAGCCAATCCAATTGTCAAAACTCTCTAATTGACTAAACGTGTTCAAGATCAATCACAAGACCTTGGAATAACATGGTTCACACAACTGAAAATCAGTCATAAAGTGTGTCAACATCCCATGTTCAAACCCAATTTAAAGTCAATTAGATTCTAAATTAATTACCCCCTTGAGCCAATTTTCATATTGCCCAACTTGATCATTTAGACTCAATTAAACTAAGATTGACCTAAATTAAATGTAATAGGGTGATCCCATGATCCAACCACTAATATACATGAAATTCAATTATAATTAGGGTCAATTAGACTATACATCAAGTCAATTTCATCAATTGACTAAGTCTTGGTCAAAACCCCCAATTAGGCCAATATAAAACATAAGGTCAAAATGAACTAAGTCATATCAATTTAACATAGGTTCTAACATTTTAAACCCATGATTCTATTCAATTTGGGTCCAATTAAACAATCCTCAAGTCAATTTCATAAATTGACTTGCTTTGGGTAAAAAGTCCCAATTTGGGCAAAATCTCCAAATTACATGCAAAATTGCCAAAGTACATGAAAAATGTCAAATACTTAGCCTAGATCAAAATTAGCCAACCTTAGGGTGTCCATTATGAGAACCCACTGAATTCAATCATCAAACAACCCTAATCATGTCCAATTAGACCTACATTGCATAATTTTCCAGGTTTTATATCAAGAGCATCAAAAGCCCCAAATCTGAAAATTTTCATACATAAGCCATATTGCCAATTTTACACTAGGTCACCATGTTCAGCCATGAATTTTACTGATCTTGCAACATGGAATCATCCACAATGGCCACGAGGTCAATATAGTTGACATGCAAAGATTTTGAAAAAGTCTAATGTCATTTGAACTAAACCTTCCAATTTCTTGCTAGAAATTGGGGGTTTCACCATTAGTGTACTCCTAACACTCTCTAATCACACATATGTGACATGCAAGACTCAACTCCAACTTTGGTCTTCCACCCATCCAAGGTTCATCACAATGCATGTATCAAAATGAAACCCTCATGCTCAAAATAAAGCTATCATGCAACTAAATGAGAGATTCAAGGAAGAAATGGAGGAAAAATGCAAACTTTAAATGTTCTTGAGCAAGAAACCACCAAACCCTAATTTTCCTCTCCTTTCCAACTCCTTTCTCTCTTTTCTGGCTGAAAAATGAGCAAATGAACTTAAAATTACGTTTTGGTTGCTAAAATAGATAAGTTTGGGCCCACAACTAAAAGTTACCAAAAATTATCAAAAAATCAGTTTTCCTGTTGTAATACTTACACTTAGTCAATTTCTTGCAAACTACCCCCCAATTTAACAACTTAACCGTTCAAAACTTGCATGAGTCAGTTACCAACTTTCAACTCAATCCAACGGTGGAATTGCGAGATATAACTGTTTGATCAAAACTGCGTAAGAAAATCTGAAAATCTGTGAAACAGTGTTTGGAGTCTTATAACTCATAGTAGGTAACTCCGATCAAGATCTTCACCGTTCATAATGAATATCTATCAAATAAGAATGGGCTGAAAAACTTTCAGCTCAATCGGACCACGGATCTAGGAGATCGAACCATTGATGTAATTTGTGACAGAAATTTCTTTCTCCATGGAGCGAGCTCCACTGGATCCAAAAACACCGTTCTCGACATGTTTTGACGTCAAACGGGTCTCCGATGGTTTCGAAACTTCATGCGCACTCTTTATGACCTAAAATCATGCAAATACACTCGAACTTACGTGCTTTGAGCATCAAAATACATGTACACATACGTATACAAATACGTATACGGGTACTCTGCGGGTACACTATGGGTCAAAATGACGCCACCTAAAGGCGCGGGTGCTACAATATGGAATGATAGAAATCGCAGATAAAAATGAAAAATTCCAAGTTGTTGAAGTAGTGGCGCAACAATCATTGATTTTTCTTTTAAGATTTCCAAGCTGCTCATAGTAGAGAAGAACCTGTTAGAGTCTAAAGATTGAGACGTTGGCATCCTTCCCCTCCGAACAAGGTGAAGCTTAATGTAAATACAAGCATTGACTGTAATCAAAACCTTGTTGGGGTTAGCGCTATTGCAAGGGATTCAGATTGCCAAATTGTCACAGCTCTAGCGTGCAACATGAGAGGGAACTATTATGCTTTTGCTGCTGAACTTTTAGCTATCAGAGCAGGCTTGGGGTTTTTCTTTTGAGACTGGTACCTCAATCCATTTTTTGGAGGGTGATTCACTTTTAGTTATAAATGCTATCAAGAGTATGGACTATATGTGCACTGAAGTGGGGGAACTTGTTGAAGATTGCAAAATCTTGTTTAAGTCTATGTTTAATATGTCTATTCAGCATGTTCCTAGGGATGGAAACTTTGTTGCTCATAGATTGAGTAGATTTGGTCTTTCTTTATCTTCTCCTTTGGTTTGATTTGAGAAAATTCCTCCTATTGTTGAAGATGTTATTCTTGAAAAGGCTTCCCTCCCTTCTAGTTCTGAATGAAATCCTTCTCTCAAAAAAAAAAAAAAAAAAGTTTGTGAGAATAGGTAAGGCTAGAAACTCGGGGCATCGTGAATCTTTTTTTTTTTCTTTGATAAATATTATATCACGTTTTTAATTGGCTAGTATTTTTAGCATTTTACATTGATAATTTTATCTGAAATAGATAGAGACATCAATATTATACGTCTCGAATCATTTGTACGGTGTATGAATATTAAGTAGATTCCAATGGTGCATTGAATTTCAATCAAGGATATATACTTTCATCACTGATTCTCCCTAGAAAGAAAAGATCAGTACAATGGATTCCTTCAACTTGTTTTATTTGATTTTTTGTTTTGAAAATGTAGCTAATCCGAAGATTATGGAATTCGAATATTTATAAATTATTTAAAATTGGGCTTTTGTTGACTGTTGCTGTTTGGGTTTCAAACTTGTAGTTCGTGTATGTATATTGGGCTGCAAATTGCTTTTCTCGGGTTCTAATTTGTTTTGTGCTATCATAGATACTACAGACTACAGTGTACTACTGTTCGGCTCAGTCCATATCTCAATCATGTTAACTAAAGAGAGCAGTTCTATTCCAAAACCTACCAAATCCTCTCATTCAAGTTATGTAAATAATCAGTTTATCTCTAAAATTCTAATTTTAGATGATTATACTCAATTTTCTTTTCAAAATTTTCATTAAGTTTTTATCTAACATGAAAGAGGGTAAGTTGGTAAATATTGTTGATATATATCCAATAATTCAACTTATATGGCAGGCACCTTTTAAAGAAATTCTTAAAAAGTATCATTCTTTTATTGTATTGAAAATTAAATTTGAAAGATATATGTAATTGATATTTTTTATAATTAAGTACGTATTTTAAATGACCAGTAACTCACCCTATTAAGAATCTACCTCTTCTCGGTTCAAATCTCTTCACCTTTATTTAAGGTAAAAAGTTATTATACCTCTATTAAAGGCTTGTTTTATTCCTATTAATTTTTGGTGTGAGGGCGCACTTGTTTCCCGTATTGGATTATTTGTGCGTATACAATAATCCAATGTAACAAATGTAGATTGACAAAAAAAAAGTATATATTTTACATTTTCAAGTGTGTATATATATAATAGAGAGTTGTAACTCATTTTATATATCTCTTAAATAAAAGCTGATTTATTAAATTATTACTTCAAATTTATTCTAACCATAAGATTTAAGAGGGTGACGTAGATAATGACATAATTAGTTTGGCCTGGAAAAATTATGATTCTAGACAAATTAAAACAGACAATTGGCCGTCTTATTCAGCTCAATTTGATCACTGGAAATGACCTCTGTATTTATTCCTACTTGTTGGGGGTACAAAAGTAAAGAAATTGATTAGATATTTTAGTTGCAGTACTCCTCTAATATAATGACTTAATTTATTTTTATTTATTGTAAGGTAAATATTTACCTGATCCAATACATATAGGTGGTCAAGGCATGGTGCATGTCTGAAGGAGGGTTTACTACGTACATGTTGCTCAACAACAAGATACAATTCTGTAAAGACAGCGATATAGATACAATTCTGCAAAGACAGCGATATTTATTGGGGACTCCACGACGCTGCAACTTGAACCAACTTAGCCAACCGTCACTGGCTAACCACCTATTTGTTAACTCACCTTTGCTTTTGTGATAGAAACACTTGTATTTGCAGGTACAATTTTGAAAAATTAATTTTGACTTACTTTTTAAAAATGTTAAAAACAAAAAAAAAAAAAGTAATATTTTAACCATAGGTTTTACCAACCACAAATGTTGTCAAATGCCACAAACATAGCTTTTGGGTAAAAAGCACGCAGTCATGGAAACTGCTTATATAGCTAGATTTGGGCACCTAGTTGCTGTTTCCAAGAGCTGATATGCGCATTTAGCCATTTGGTTGGGCCTCAATAGGAAAAACAAAAAAAAAATTCCATCTATTTGTCTATTAAAAAATGAAAAAGGAAATTTATTTAGCTGTAAAAATTATGATAATTAAAGAATTTAAAGAGAAAATAATTTCTTACAAGATGTAATTAATTTGAATATTATAGTTTTTATATTGATATTGTGTGGAATTTACACGAATTTTACAACATAGATTATTTATAATGTATATATGAATTGTTAAAGTAAGTTCACATAGCATGTATAGTTTGTACACGATTTATTATAATATATGGTGGTGTGTCCAACTTAAAAGAAAGGTTAATGTACTTTTGCCTTTCCCTAATTCTAGAGGTGACAAAATGGTTTTAGACTCAATTCATCCGGCTTGTTTTAAAATAGGCATGAACATAATATATATATATATATATATATATATATTATGTTTAAAAGGCAGGCCAAGTACAAGACACACATTTTATGTTCGTTTTAAAAACAAGCTGGGTATAAATATTGTCAAACAGACAAACGGGTACCCGGTTAATATATATGAGTAAAAATAAAATAAGTATTTAATATTTTTTACTACTTATATGATGACTAATTTAAAATTTTATTTTTATTCATATAAATTTTTTCTTGATCATATAGTAAGCGTGGAATATGTATGTTACAAGTAATTTTTAATATTTATAAGCAAAATCTTAATCTAACATTTTATTGATGTTATTATTTGTATTTATTTAAAAAGAGATTATTTTTAAATGAAAGGATAAGACTTAATTTTTTTAAAATATATTATTTATTTAATTTTGTAAAAAATTAACTTAATTAGTAATATATATTGTTAATACTTGAAATATATAAAACTAAAGACTTGCATGTTTAAATACACTAGTTTAAAAGTTATATCCTTTTGATGACTTTTTATTAAATTACCCTTAAAATACACATAACAGTAAAAACTGAATTAAGTTAAACTCTTGAGAATTAAGGGTAATTTGAGAATTATTGGAAAAATTAGCACACCGTTATTAAGAAGTTTTGGCTTTATATATAAAGTATAGATATAGATTATTAATATTATTTTTGATAGCTTAGGTTATCTGGCTCTCCCCCCTCAACTAATTTTTTAAGGTGGAGCATATCTTTTTGAAAGATAATAGTTAGACTTATATGTAGAAAGAGCATATGATCTCACCTGATTATCACATGCACGACTCATTTCAGTCAATCTATTATATTAATTTAGTATACTATTGAAAAGAAGTAACATTTGGAAGATACTTATAATTACTTGAGTAATTTTTTTTTATTTTTTTATTTTTAAATGTGTTTTCAAGTTTAACTATTAAATGTATGTTCCTTACATATGTTTCAACATATTTTACTTTCTTCATAAATATTACAAGAAATTATTTTGTCTCTAATAACTCAGTCACGCCGGTCCCAAGTCCCGGTAAAGTAAGAAGGTTATGTTTGTTAGGTACGTGATAATATATATCTACTTAATAATTGATATACAAGTACGACTGAAGTCAACTGGTCAGAAGTGCAACCAGATGAAGTGAATGCTATTGGACCAACATAATGGTTGTTTGTAATTAGTTTTGGTTGGGGTTGGTGAATGAACCTCTTTTGACTTGACCAGTAGCCTCTCATGAGCGCTTCCATTACATGGGTTTCAAATGAGTCTGATTTTTATTATTTATTTACGCCTTTCTATCTTTTATATATATATATTCCTTCATGTATGCACGTTTATATACACCATCATAAACTTTGGAAAATCTCAAATTAAAGTTAACGAAATAAATAAATATATTTATGATTTTAATTATGCCCGTATTCTTTTAAGTTATGAGATCTTATGACAATATCAATTAAGCATCTAAATATACACAAATTTTTTTTCAAATGACAATATACATTCTAATTAGATGTGCTTATAAACAGAGAATTTTATTTAGGATGTGCTAAAAATCTTATTTAGACAAATCTTGACTATATATAAAATTTATTGATTAAAAATAAAATATATACTTAAACTATAAGTTAGGGAAATAGAGGCGATCTTGTGAACCTTGACAAATCGCAGAATCATAGACCATAAAATAAGATGAAGTCTTAATTAATATAGGTGAAAGTATAGAGTTTAAAGTTTGATAAATTAGTGAAGAGTTAACCGCATATTACAAACTTTAAGTTTGTATATATTTATATAAATGGCATTTTTGTAAATATCAGATTTTTTATTTTTTGGGGGGAGGGGAGGAGACCTGGTTCCAGCTCATATTCTGCTCATGAATACGTCAAATGTGTCACTTGCTTAACCATGACTACTATCTATCTATCTGTCAAACTTATGTATTTATATTTTCTCAAATAGTAATTTTAAATGAAAAATTTTTACGTACATTAACAATCAAAACGTTATTTTTTGGCATTAGCCCCTGATTTTTTTAAATATTTTAAAAATGCACCTTTAACATTCAGTAAAAATTAGGTGACAGCGTAAAAAAATAATATTAGCACATAACATATATATAACATTACTCTAATTATCCTCAAATTTATTATTATTATTATTATTATTATTATTATTATTTTAAAACCAAATGTCATCAATTTCATCGCTAGCTTGTTAGTATAAATATTACTCTAATTAAATTGTGAAAATGAAAACCAAGAGCTATTTAAAAAAAAAAAAAAAAAAAAAAAAACACTAGTTTCCATGAATTGCTAAAATCCACGGGACGTCATCGATGGTCAAAAGTTTCGGTGAAAGTGAACCATGTATACATATGGAAGGCAACGCCGTCCCCAATCGATAGTCTCCTTGTGGTTTGTGTCGTTTTTTGAAAGAAGAATACACACTTCCACACATTATTAGATTTTCCCTGTATTCATATTTTAAATTTTAAAGTGGGAAAGTAAAGAAAAATTGGCATCAGCTCAACTCTAGTGGAAGAGTTAAAAAAAAATTCTTAATAAGTTCTTGTGTCTCATTTACGCCATTAACTTGGCAGTCAATTTGATTCATAACCTTTTAAATTCATTAAGTTCAATCATGGCATGAAGAAAAAAAACATGTATTTCTTTCAATTTTATGTAGAATCTCAAAAAAAAAAAAAAAAATCTGTAAAGTTTAAATAGTAGTTTAATAATTTTAATACATGATAATCTAATATATTTTATTATTAATATAAGTTTAAATAGTAGTTATTAAGCTTTAAAAAAAATTATTTTATTTAATGAGGGCCAACCTGACTGACCCTTAGGTCGGGTGGCATCGGGTTCAACCCACCACCATCCAACCTCATCAGGTCAGGTGGGTTACTCGATCTGACTCAACTCGATTTCACCTTTATCAGTGATTAAGGGGCCCTTGTGTGGTACGAATCTGAACTCTACGGCTGGGGTTCGTGCCCACTGTGTCCGCTAATACTGGGGAGAGTCTTCTTTCAGCCTAGCAGTACCCAGCTTTAGACTAGTCTTTCACCGCAAAGGGGTTAGTTGGCCGGGGTCACGGACCGACAAAAATAAAAGAACTCTTACGGTTATAGACTTAAGATAAAGGATTCTAATTACATTCGCAACGTTATTTCTATTTTAGAGGACAATTAATTTTGATGCCGCAATACTTATACCCGACTTGTAATTAATTAATTAATTGAATTTTATTAATAAATTAATGTGCCTATGCAATTAATTAATTGAATTTTATTAATAAATTAATGTGCCTATGTATATATAAAGTAAGTCTATATACTTGCGTGTTTGAACATTGAAGCATGACCACAAAGAATATTGGCGGAGACTATTGACCAAAGGAAATGGACCAAAAAAAAACAAAGAAGCTACCAACTTTAATTGTCTAATATTAATCTGAATTTCTAAGAGCCCGGGTGAGTTCTGAAAACTGATTTCATCATGACGGAATAGGTGAGGAAGAGAAGGAGAAATTATATATTAGAACCCGTTGTCAACTTTGGTACTTATAAGCTTCCTTCCTTCAAAATGATTCGACCGCGTTTTTACTTGATCCGTCACCTTCCTTCCATCACCCTTTCAACTATTATTTATGAATCACACAAATAGGAATTAAGAAGACGACGACCTTGACTCCATTAAATTATGATAGCCAGGAAGTTATTGCAGTTGTGTTGATCAGATTAAATCATGTAAATACTACCTATATATATATGGCTACCAGCAAGCAAATATAGCTCAATAAGCACCAACAGATTTTCCAGGACTAATAGCACAAGCTAGCTATAAATCATGGATATCTTCTATTACTTAGCTTTCTTAGCTCTCTTCTTCTTCTTCTTCTCCAAAAACTTCCTTCATAAAAAACCCTACCCATCAGGCCCTCTTTCTCTTCCCATAATAGGCCATCTTTATCTCATCAAGAAGCCTCTTCACCGCACGCTAGCCAATCTTGCCAACAAATATGGCCCAATTCTCTTCCTCAATTACGGCTCTCGCTCCGTCGTAGTGGTCTCGTCGCCTTCCACCGTGGAAGAATGCTTAACAACCAACGATATTGCCTTGGCAAGTCGGCCACGTCTCATCGTCGGACAATACCTCGGGTACAATTACACCAGCCTCGTCTGGTCCCCCTATGGCGACCATTGGCGCAACCTTCGCCGGATCATTGCCGTAGAAATATTCTCTGCAAGTCGGCTGCAACAGTTCTTAAGCCTCCGGACACACGAGATCCATTATTTAATCAAAGAGTTGAATTTAAAAGCCTCTCTTGATGATGGAAAATATGGTAATTTCAGGAAGTTGGAATTTAAAACGATGTTTTTTGAGTTGATGCTTAACATTTTGATGCGGATGATTGCCGGGAAGAGGTATTATGGGGAGAACGTTGAGAACTTGGAAGAAGCTAACCGATTTCGGCATGTTGTTTCGGAAACGTTTTATTTGATGGGAGCGGCGAATTTGGGTGATTTCTTGCCGTTCTTAAGGTTGTTTGATTTGCAAGGGCTAGAGAGGAGAATGGTGAAAGCTCATAAGGAAAGGGATGCGTTCATGCAGAGTCTTCTTGAAGAAAGAAGAGAGAAAACTAATGAGTTTTCTTCTGATGCTTCTACATTAATGGAAATGGAAGAAGAGAAGAAGAAGAAGAAGAAGACTATGATTGATGTTCTTTTGGCTCTGCAAGAGAAAGATCCCAAATATTATTCTGATGAAATCATCAAAGGCATTATTTCGGTATGAATCACATCTGCTACTATACCTTTAATGTTTTCATCAAAAGTTTTTTGTTTCCTAATTAGGATTAAGATCGAATTACCTAGGATCTTTGACTTCTAATTTGGTTTGACTTAAAATCCCAACAAATCATTTCCTTAAAAAATGGATGAGTTTAAGTGATCATCATAAAGTCATCTAATATATACATGCGTCTCTAAGTTAATCTAATTAGAGAGTCAAACATCATTTCCTTAAAACAATGCAATTATATGTATAGTTACAAAATCACATGTATTCATTGAATGATCTTTTTGTATATATCCACAGACATAAGCAACCATTTTCCTTTAATTTAACGCATCCTTACATGCATGTGTAACGTTGGTTGCAGAATTTATTGACGGCGGGGACGGACACATCGTCAGCAACAATGGAATGGGCCATGTCACTTCTCCTTAATCACCCAAATGTTCTGAAGAAGGTAAGAAACGAGATTGACGAGCAAGTAGGCCAGGAACGCCTACTACAAGAATCCGATCTCGCCAACCTTCCTTATCTCCATTGCATAGTGAACGAGACACTTCGACTCTACCCCACCGGTCCAGTCGTAATCCACGAGTCCGGCAAAGAATGCACCGTCGGCGGCTACCATGTGCCCGCTGGCACCATGCTTCTGATGAATTTATGGGCAGTTCACAGAGACCCAAGTGTGTGGAAGGACCCGACGGTGTTTAAGCCGGAGAGGTATGAAGGGGCAGAATGGGAGAAAGAAGGGTTCAAGTTGATACCATTTGGGTCAGGAAGAAGGAGGTGCCCTGGTGAAGGGTTGGCGCTGCGTATGATAGGGTTGACGTTAGGGTTACTGATACAGTGTTTTGAATGGGAAAGAGAAGGAGAAGAAATGGTGGATATGACTGAAGGGGTTGGACTCACTTTGCCTAGAGCTAAGCCACTGGTGGCTATGTATAGGCCACGTTCAAGCATGAAAAGGGTCCTCTCTCAACTCTAAAATTAATGATTTTTTATTTATTTTTTTGTCTATATTATTTATTTTAATTATTGGTACTGTGTTTAGAGCAGTTCATATATATTCTGTTGTTGTACTCCTACCAATGTAAGATTAATTGAGAATAACAAGTAGGGATGAAATGTAATGATGTATTATTTGAGTAAGATATCACCATATCTTTTGTAACCCAATGAAGGAGGCTTTTAGTGTCCTTTCATGTCTATTTGTGTGCGTTAGCTAACTTGCTTGAGAGACAATATCTAAATTACTTAAATTTAAACCAAATCTAAAGTAAAAAAAGTATTTTTGATTCTAGAAACCCAGCTAGCCTAGCTAATATTTTATAAAGATATTAATAATAATGTACTCTTTTTTTCTAAACTTTTGACATTTATTTCCTTCTCTTTCTTCCTTTTAAGTCTTTTTCTCAATTTGACTCCTCTCTATCAATAATTCTCTCTCTCAATTGATTTTTTTAATTATTTCTTCTTTTTACAAATCACTCCTTTCCAACCTCTTAATTTAAGTTATTAATATTTAATCTACAAAAACATAAAAATAACTTTGATTCAAATATTTCAATTGATTTCTTTTTTTTTCTCCTGTTCATATTAATTGCCAGGTCAAGCTTCAAGATTTATTTCACGATCGAAAGTTCAAGTTGGGGCAAAGGGCGGGGAGATTTATAAATACGTTCTACCGAATTAAAGGCTTTTATGACATAAGTAAATAAAAGGAAAAAGTATCGTATCCAAATTCTTGAAATAGATTTAAAAACTTGGTAGACTGTAATCAACCTTAAGGCTAGACTACTTTGTAAACAATAATAGAGATTTGTAAACTATAGGTGTAAAGATTAGTAAATTTTTAAGAGGCCTGACACCTTACTAATAGAGATTCCGGGCGTAAGGATAAATATATATATATATATATATATATATGGAGTCAAAGAAAGAATATTTATTCCAAGATATTATTGGTAGCTGTTAGTAAACAATAATACCAATAAGAGATGCGCGTTAATTAGGTGTGGACATTTCAATTTTGTCAAAGATACATAAAAATAAATAAAGAGTTAGTGACAGTTGCGAGGCGACCACGTGAAGAGCACGTATGTGTGATGGAGATTGGCGACTAAATGTTGTGTCAAGAAAAAATAAAAAAGGATCGAATTGAAAATGACTTATGTTTGTGTGGAATTAAATAAAAGCATAAGAAGTCAAAAGATCAGTCTGATCTGAAAATGGGAAATGGGAAATGGGAAGAGAATTGAATAGTAGGGCACCGCGCGGACAAATTATTAAAACGACAAATGACTGGCAAAACCTATTGCATCCACGCAAAATGCAAGTAATTTTCAAAGTATAATATATATAAATGTTAGAAAGAAGGTGGTACCGTCCACATGTTTTATGTCGACTTCTTTAATTTATTAATCGACAAAATAACAAAAACTAGATTCATAGCATGAATAAATAGAAGAAGAAGAAATTTTAAAAAAAAACATTAATTAATTGTTTTCCTGTAAGAATAAGAATAAACATTTATTCTGTAAGAATAAAAAAAATTAATTAAGTACATCTTTTAAATAAAAAAGATGTACCAAAAAGTAAATTAAATACATATGACGTTGATAAAAATAAGTAAGAAAAATATATATAGTTTGCCGTAATTATGTAAAGATGTAGTGTTTAGTAGAATTCATTCATATCTTGACTTAAGTTAAACAAGGTTCACACGAAATAAACAAGATAATTTTATGTATGATATTAAATCAACCATCTAAAAAATGAGCTAATAAAAACAATGTTCCTAATATTCATTGTTTGAATTCGAGACCTCTCGCTTTCAAAACAAAAAAATAAAAACAAAACAAAGAATTGGAGACGTCTTTTATAAATTTAATTTATTATAACGTTGAATTCATTTTAATCAATTGACTTTGTTACACCCATATATGCAAAAGAAGACAAAAAAGAAAAAGAAAAAAAGAGATAAGACGAAAAAACTTTTGGCTAAAATATTATAATTATATTATTATTATTATTATAAAAATAATAAAAATAATAAAAATAATAATAATAGGGTTTAGAATTCAATTCATTCATATAAATATATATATATCATAACTATATTTGAGTTGTTAAGAGAAGGAGTCTTATTGTTCTTTTCTTAAAGAGAGAGTTATAATTTTATAGTCTTTAGTAAAGTTTCTACATTTTATCTGTGAACGTAGGTCTTAGAACCGAACTACGTAAAATTTTTGTCTCTCTCTATTCTTTATAGTTATTGCCTTTATTTTACCATTTAATAATACAATATTATATACATTCCTTAAAAAGTGGTGTCATAACCTCTAAAATATTTTTAATATGTTCTGTAGTTGCGGCTTTGACTAATCTTTTACATCATCAAAGTCTTTTTTGAGATACAATACTATTCAAGTATATGACGCTATTTACTTGTACGGTACTATTTACGAATGTGATATTATTCATGTATATAATATTATTTACGAGAAATAGTAAAAATTGGCGTACATCTACTATTTACAATATACTACTATTCATGTGTACCTTGACAAAAAATCAATATATTATACCGTTACTTTGTTGAATCAACAATTAATTTAATTAGTCAAACTCAGTCTTGTCCTTAGTAACTTTAAATAGTAAACGAAAGTCAGCTTGCTGCTTCAAAAGACTTGGTATTTAAGCAAGTCTATTGTGACCTCACCTCTCAGCCTGAGGACTGGTCTAGTTGATTTTATTGAAAGTTACTCACTCTGTGAAGGTAATACTAGATGTTCAAATAAGACACGTTGGTACAGTCAATCCTTATATACATCATCAGACACTATAAATCAGGCAAGAATACAACAGACGAATAAACAACTTGATAGATTCTAACTCAGCATGTCCCTTCTAATTTATTACTATTTTGTGTTTATCAAATTTTGCACTAACAGACTTAATTATCTCACTAGCACAACAACATGCATGCACAATGAAAGGGAAATGCTAATCTAATGGATATATAAATCAATTTAATTAATCAATATCATAAAAACTTTAACATTCATCAATCCATATATAAATCGCAGGAAATATAAGCATTTAATCATGTCTTCATTCGTATACACAATTAAACTAATTAGTCAAATATGAAAACAAAATTATAACAAGGCTTCATTAATCCTGGCCTCATTATTAATTCTACCTACTACCTACCTTTGACTATAGTTAATTAAGAATTCATATTTACAAAAACAGTACCCAAAATACTTAATTGCGTTAATTAAACACATTCAGTGTAACTAAAAGATAATAAAATTTACAATGTAAGCAAGCGTAGTCCAAAGAAGGTAAAATCCTAATTGGTGTTTCAAATCATTTTAGCAAAAACAAAAAGAAGAAAGAGGATGAAACTGTTCTCGTTTATTTACCTCTCCTTTCATTTATTTGGGTCTGGATTCTATTCCCTTTTCTTGAATGCTTCGTTTGAACGGATGAGAAGCTCAGATATATTCTAAATGAATTATTTAAGGGAAGCTAATTACAGTCTGTTTCGACTTATTTTCTTGTGAAACAATCCCATCAACAAAATAAATGAGGCAACCACCAACCATGGTTATAGTTTTCTATATATTTTCTTCTTGTAGGCCTAATGGCCCTTCTTATTGGTCCTATATGCTTGGAAGCTTCGCTTTCTTGTCGTCAGGCCGCTGTCCTCTTTCATGTGAGACTTATGCACCCACCTAAGTTTTGTAATTTTTAGTCTCAAGGTATTTCCTGCTAGTGCATGTTTTAGACAGTTTTGGATGAAGGATGAATGAATACATATAATGGAGGCTGTAAAGGACTCATTGCTGTTGGACTATAATTTATGGACTACTTGCTCCCTCTTGTGGACTGCAAACTTTAAATGTGAGCTTCTCATTAATTTTGTTTTGTGCTTCATGCAGGGCCTTTTTCGACATTTAAGTGCATTACAATTTATGGGCCTTGGTTCGTAGGGCTTTAGCTAGTTTATAGCCTTTGTCCTGTTAATTGAACCAACATTTATAATTTATTAGAAGGTTGGATATAAAAAATTCATCACGTAGAATATATAAAACTAGAGGTATACTAAAATGATTAAAAAGTAATAATAATAATAATAATAATAATAATAAATTTATATACAAGTTGATGTGATGAGTCCGGATTTGAGTTTGTATTTTGAAATGTTTTAGCATTTTTTATAAAACTAACTTATGTATTATGATGTAACAAAAAAAAAAAAAAAGTTAACAAATTTATGTATTATTGGCTGCTACTTCCAACCTTTGGAGTTCCTCACTGCCATCTAGGTTGTTAGTTTTCATGCCATCGGGCAAATAAAGTTGGTGAATTGTAATATTCCTAGTTTAGACATGAAGCAATGCGACATCACGCAATGCTATAAGAGTTAAAGTTTGTAAAAATTAAAAATTAATATTTTCTTATTTTAAGATATTTTATTTATTAAAATATTTTAAAATTAATAAAATATTTTAAAATATGAAAATAATGATTTAAAATTTTCACAAACCCTAACTTTTATCACATTGCATCAAGACTAAGGGTGACAATTCATTGGTTCAAACCGCAAAATCGAACCGAACGATGTATTTGATTTGATTTGGTTTAGTTTTTTAATAAGTTCGGTTTGGTTTAGATTTGAAAAAAGTATAAACCGATAGGTTTGATTCGGATGGTAGTTTAAGACTTTAAAAATTAATTTTTAAAATTAAAATTTTTAATATTTATTTTTAATGTCTATGATTCTTTTATGATATAAAGATTCTCACTAAAATATTATATAATCATTTTTATATAGTTAGTTAGTTTTCAAGTTTTTTTAAATTGCATTAAAAAAAGTTAAAATTATTTTATATACATTCAAATATATTTGATTATTTTAATTTATTTAATGTATGCACATGTAAAACTTTAAACTGATCAACCAAAACCGAACCAAACCGATTATATTTGGTTCGGTTCGGTTTGATTTGGTAATTCGGAATAAACCAATTAAGTTAAACTGAACCGAAACGAAACCGATTATATTTGGTTTAGTTTAGGTTTGAGCATTAAACTTATCTAAACCGAACCATAGACACTCATAATCAAGATACATACAACGTAAATCTTTAGATACACCAATTTAAAAGAGTGATCTATTAACACAAGATAGTAAAAATAGAAATAAAGATAGACCTAAAGTAATGCTGACAAAGATAATTAAAAAGATTTAGGGCCCGTTTGGTATCCATTTTAAAAACAAGTTTTTAAAAAAATGTTATTAGAATTTATTTATAGAAAACAATAAAAATAACTTTTTATTGTATTCTTGTTTTTTTGACAAATTTCAAAAGTCAAACTTAAAAACAGTATTTGAATATTCTAAAATAACTCAACCAAATGAGTTTTTTTGGAATCATAGATTTAAAAACTGAAAACTATTTTTAATCTTATACCAAACAGGGACTTAACTTCTTCTTCTTCTTTTTTTAAATTTAAATGTCAACTAAGCTCTTATAGAACAGAATGTAAGAAGCAGATTTATACAGCCGACCTATATAGTTGAAAAAATGCTTAGTTAAGTTGAGTTGAGCGGATTGTAATACTCCGCGTCATTTGTGGATAAAAATATGAGTTAACGAATATGCATGATTGATGTTGTAGTAAAAAACAAGTTTTGAAAACCATGAGGATGACTTTAATAGAAGCTATAAATCCATATTGAGCCTTGATTATCAACTAAACTGATTAATCTCATAATAAAATCTTATTAATTAGCCAAAGTCTGCTTGCTATGTCATTATTAGTATTATTATTATTTTGAGTAAATATAATGTTATTAGTTAATTGTATAATTAACCAACTTCATTACCAAACTACACTCTCAAGAAGGTATAAGCCCGTTCTTAACTTATTGATCCCCTCATGCCATTGAGTGAGGCAGTGGCGAGAATTAAATTTGAAACTTTTTGTTTCTAAAGCCATCTCTTTATCAATCGCAATAACTTTATGTTAGCCGACTACATCAATAATAAATTACTTACAATCCAAAAATATATACATGCTAAAAATTAATAATCTACACTTAGTTAATTGGACAACCTATGATTAATTAAATAAAGAACAACAAAAGAATATAAGGGTGCGTTTCATTTGTAATTCGAATATGGCTAGTTTTTTATATTCGAATATTTGAAAACACGAAAAACATATTTGAATATTGGTTGAAATTCAAAAAATAGTTTTATAAAATTTACGAAGAAAACATATTATTTTCAAGAAACAAGAACAAATTATTTTTTGAATTTTCACTTTTTTTAATTGCATTCAAATTTTTAAATAAAAAATCAAACACAACCTAACTTTGTCATTAATAGACCAAAGTTATAATAATATTTAAACAGTTAAAACATTGTCACAAAAGTATTACCAAATATTAATATATTAATTAAACAATTTGGAACAAACCCTAAAAGCCTACATTTGCAATTAATGTTATCTCAACTAAAATTAAAGTACTTGAGTGTATATGCTAGTAAAACATGGTATATATATATGTGTGTGTAGAAACAAGAATGCTAATCTAACTATAATTTTTATAATTATATAAATAATTACATATACACATTAGATATTAATATTTTACAGAAATATACATATATAATTATAATATTTTACAATTAAATTAGTATTTCCTATATATAACTTTGAATCTTTCCTTATTTAAGAAAATCGCCAGCTGCTTGTTTTTTTTTTTTTTTTATGCACATATGTCGACATATCGCTTGGCAATGACTAAAGTACACAAAATCAAAATAAAAAAGACTAAAGAGCTGATGGATGAACGACATTGAGCATGCCAAACAATAATAATATTCGTCTTTACTACAGCTAGCTTCACGGTCTACACACGCAAGTGTCACTATTATTACAAGTTTCTGAAAAGAATTTAGCAATCGCTGTTTTGTAATTATTTTAAGAAATATAAAAATTTAATTAAACAAATAGATTTGTTTTTCGAGATTTATACCACAAATTATCTGACATAAACTAAGGATATCAATAAATTGATTCAAACCGTAAAATTGAATCGAATCGAGATAACTACTTGTAATTTAGATGTTAATTTATGCATCAATAACAAAATTGTTCAAACATTTTTGTTTCTCCAAATTTGTGTAGTAGCTAAGATCCAATATAGATAGTTGGGCCGGCGGCTCTTTTAAACAAGAAACAAAAACCTTTAGCTTAATTTATGGGAAAGAACGAACGAACGAACAAACAAATAGACAAAAGGAGTAGGTTAACATTGGAATCTTTCTTGAATTGATTAATTACAGGAGCAAATTAACTTGGCATATAGGTGCCATTGGCGCAGCATGCACTTTGCCATCTATATTTTAATATTTAGCTCTTCCCAGAGAAATTTAAAAAATAAATAAGGGAATGTTTGATTTGGTTTAGTAGATTGGAATACCAATATAAAATCTTTTGTGCAACTTACTTTTTTTTCCACAGTTTATATTTGTTACGGTGGATACAAATCATTCCTGACGTTAAATAAAAAACTAAGGCAGGCCATCCCTACTACTAATTGGGGTAATAATTGTTCACACTAAAGCCTAATAGGGCCGCAACACCAACTCATTACTTCATATGAAACTAAAGAAACCCTCCACCTCATATAAGAGGAAGAAGATGCCCAACTAAGTGATCGGCTACTAGTCATTGGATTCATGAAAGTTACTTTAAGATCTAAAGATTGAGAAAAGGAGTTTTTTTTTTTGAAATTAAAAAAAGAAAAATTTTTAATTTTGAATATCAATTTAGGAATGGGGTGGAGCGCGAAGGCTATGTTTGGTTCATGATTAAGAAAAATGGAATACAACCCAATTAGTAAAAACTCAAAAATGACTTTTTTCTATTTTCAAAAAATAATAGATTTTTTTTGTAAATCTCAAAAACTGGTTTCAGATTCAACAAATCAAATGTGTTTTCTGTGTTTTTAAAATTTTGGATACATAAAATTGTATCTAAATTACAAACCAAAAAACCACAAACTGGTACGTTTGATTTAGGATTCAAATATAATTTTATGTATCTAAAAATTTAAAAACACAAAAAATTATTTGAATTGAGTGAATTAAGAAATAATTTTTTTCCTTTTTCGTAAAGAAAACAAGTTGTTTTTAAGAAATGATGAAACATCATTTTCTAAATTTTCTGTTTTCAAATTAAAAATCAAGTTTTTAGATCATCAACCAAACACAACCTAAATTTTCGTACGAGTTACCCCAGCATAATCATGTAGTAATTAAGGTAAAATTTTCAATCCCCTTAACATTTTTGATCAATTTTCATTTAGATTAGATATTAATTGTTCAATAAATTTTTATTTTTTATTTATTTTTAAGAAAACCTAATTTATTCTAAAGAAACAAAAAAAGGACTATCCTCGTCAATTACAATATTGATAATGTAAGGAGGAGATTCCTCTATCCATTATTGAGTAAGGAAAAATAAAAAACTGTACCTACTCAAATAGTGAATAGCTTGGTTACAAGACCTTGAAACAGACTGCAGAAACAGAGATTTAAAAATTCAAGATAAAAAAGACTATAATATGCAGCAAGTTGTTCTTGGGTGAATGTTTTGGGAGAGTTATTTTCAGTGGAAATAGCACTTGAAGACTCACTATCAATCACAGTAATGGGGGTGCTATGTCCTCCAATGGAGAATAGGTGATGCCATATGCACTTGCACAAAAGTCTAAGCTAAGGGTAGTAGCTGCATGGACCATGCAGGCCCGATGTCTTATTCTTAAATATTGAAAAAATAAAAAATAAAAAAAAATAAAAAAAGATTTAAACAGAAAAACTAATGTCGACATTATTCTACTGTAAATCAGTCGTGAACCCGAACCTGAACCCAAATCCGAACCCGTTTACCTCCACGTGCGATACACGAGTACAACGACACAGACACGAGTGAGCTTGTGCTCCGCTACTGTGAATCCTAATTCAACATTCCGTCCCACTCACTCCAACCAACTACATCTTGCCACATCATTTTCACTTTTCTCAAAAAAAAAAACATTTTTATCATCATGCTAAAAATTATCAAAATTAGAGGTTGCTAATATCGAGAAGGGTCGTTGAATAATAAAACAGTACTTATATAAAGGAGAAATCTGGACCGTCCAAAAGCCAAAGTAGCGTAAATCGTACAAGATTTCTGATACGTTTCTTAGGAGAAGAAGAAGAAGAAGAAAGCAAAAAAGAAAGGAGAGCCAGGCAGCCATGGCTTCAAAGGTACTGACGGAAGAAGAAGGGCGAGAAGAAGAAGAGTTCAGATTACTTCAAAACCCTTCATCTCTCGAATCCCAAGAAGAAGACGAAGGAGAAGAAACGGCATACGAAGCGAGAGAGAAAGTTTTGATCAGAATCAACAACGACGACGGTGGCGCAGGCGAAGAAGAAGAAGGGATAGAATCGGAGGATTACAACGCGACGCCTCCGTTTTCATGGAAGAAGCTGTGGTTGTTCACGGGTCCAGGGTTCTTGATGAGCATAGCGTTTCTGGATCCGGGGAATCTCGAGGGGGATTTGCAGTCGGGAGCGATTGCAGGGTACTCGTTGCTGTGGCTGTTGATGTGGGCGACTGTGATGGGGCTTTTGATCCAGTTGTTGTCTGCGAGGGTAGGTGTGGCGACGGGAAGGCATTTGGCGGAGCTTTGTAGGGATGAGTATCCGAATTGGGCTAGGTATTTGTTGTGGTTCATGGCGGAATTGGCTTTGATTGGGGCTGATATTCAGGAGGTGATTGGAAGTGCGATTGCGATTAAAATTTTGAGTCATGGGGTTTTGCCGCTTTGGTCTGGGGTTCTTATCACCGCTATTGATTGGTAAGAATTCGCAAAATATCAACTTTTTTATTTTTTTTTATTTTTATATGGTGGAATTCGAGTTGTCCTTGTGTGTTTTGGATCTGGTTTCTGTGTTCTGTGGGTTAATTGGTGGGAATTAGGGATGGGTTTTTTTGGTTCCTTTGTGAAAAGTTCGTACTTTTTGTGTTGAAAGCTATTTGATTTAAAGTAATTCAATGGTTTTATGGAAAGATTTAGGTTTTTAGGGTTTTTTAGGAGTTAATTTGTAGTGGGTTTTTGTTTTTCCATATTTTTAGGGATTTAGTATTGTCAAGATTCTGAATTTGCTTGCATACTGAGTTTTATTCATTTGCTGTGGTGAAACAGTTTCGTTTTTCTGTTTCTTGAGAACTATGGGGTGAGGAAATTGGAGGCTGTTTTCGCGGTTCTCATTGCAACAATGGCCCTTTCATTTGCTTGGATGTTTGGGGAGACAAAACCTAGTGGCAAGGAGCTTCTGATAGGTAATAAAAGTTTGAATTTTTCCTACTTTTCTGGGTCTTTTATAGTGTACTTATATGTAGCAGCTAAAATTGATTTGAATTGTGTTCTCTTTTGTAGGTGTTTTGGTTCCAAAACTTAGCTCCAAAACGATACGGCAAGCTGTGGGGGTTGTGGGATGTATTATTATGCCTCATAATGTATTCTTGCATTCAGCTCTTGTGCAATCAAGAGAGGTTGACATTAAAAAGAAGGGTAGAGTCCAAGAGGCTCTTAATTACTATTCCATTGAATCAACTGCTGCCCTCGCCGTGTCCTTTATGATCAATTTATTTGTTACAACTGTTTTTGCAAAGGGGTTTTATGGGACAGATAAAGCAGAGAGCATAGGGCTGGTGAATGCGGGGGCATATCTTCAAGAGAAGTATGGGGGAGGGCTGTTCCCGATTCTGTATATTTGGGGCATTGGATTATTAGCAGCCGGGCAGAGTAGCACCATTACTGGCACATATGCTGGCCAGTTTATTATGGGTGGTTTTCTGAATCTGCGTCTGAAGAAATGGTTGAGGGCGTTGATCACAAGAAGTTTTGCTATTGTCCCTACCATTGTGGTGGCTCTTGTTTTTGATACCTCCGAAGACGCCTTGGATGTTTTAAATGAATGGCTGAATGTGCTTCAGTCTGTTCAAATCCCATTTGCTCTTATTCCACTGCTTGCCTTGGTTTCCAAGGAGCAGGTCATGGGTGTCTTTAAGATTGGCCCTGTTCTTAAGGTAAGATTCAACTTTTAGCAAATCTTGTGATTGCTTCTAATTTGCTGTTATTAATTTCTTGTTGTAGAAATTTGAGAGGTTGAGATAAATGTGTGCTAGTGATTTGGAAAAAATTATGCACCTTCTAGCCTCCGGCACTTATCATCTACTTTAACCCTTATCTTATTGTCCTCATTCATCAATAAGATACTTTGTCCCTTTAATACATCCTTTTTTAGAGTCATGTCTCAATTTCTTTCCCTATCATCTGGGTTTTAAATATATTTCTCTTCTCCTGGTTGTATGAACACTTTAAAGACTGGACTATGTTGAGCTTCCCACTGTTTTGTTTGGTTCCTCTCTTGCCCTTCAGCTCTTGAAGATTTTTTTTTCTCATTGCCAAGTCTTGTATGACGTTATCACACTATCACTATGCTTTTTGCACTCTCAAGGAATAACTTAGCCACTTGATAACATTAGCTATGATATTGTTTTGCATTGAAGATATATTCAACTTTCTGTAGTATTTATTTTTAAAATGTATTGCTTCATCTCGGATGAACCTCTTGGTTGCATTTTCCTGTCTACATGCCCTTTATGCAACTTCTTATATTATACATCTTTCCCTCTGGATTTAAGAGAAGGCACAGAGATTTATTTGGAGGTTACAAACTTGTATAATCAGAGATCTGTTGAATTTTTATAATCAGAGATCTGTTGAATTTTTACTTTCATTTTAAAGGTGGGTACTGCAAAAGACATGAATAGTTTCAAGGCTTTCCATTTGGCCAACTTTCTTTCAGAAAAAACCATTGCTATCTTCAGTTGCCAATTGAATTTGGAGTTCATGATCCACATCCCCGTTGGGCAATAGGAAACGAAGATAAAATCATGTAAAAGGGAGAATCTCACTCTGCACTAATCCTGATTATATAGATTTAAGGAGCAGGATCAAATAGTAATTTAGTGGTCTCTTAGTTTCTAGTGTTAGGCATAACCATCCACATTTGTGGTTGCTGAATCATCTTTCTCACTGGTGCTAAGATTGGGACTTCGTTTAGAGAGGAGTCAAAAAATGGGTACTTCATTTTAAGTTGTAGCTTTCGCATTTACTTTCATCTCGATCTCAAAATCATCACTTGTCATCAAGGGCTATTCGCGTTTACTTTCATCTCGATGTCTCATCACTTGTCATTAAGGGGACCTGTTTGATAGTTGAGAAAATTTTCTCGAAAAAATGTTGTTTTCTCAAAGAAATAATTTCTCAAGCAAATATTTTTGAAGAATATTCTCATGGTTGTTTGATTGTGCATGAGAAAATATTTTTATTTTTTGATACTCATATGATGTAAAGAGATGAGAAGTTTCATTGAATATAAAAATGAACATTATCAATAATGCTAAAAATTTTCCCATGGGAAAATTATATTTTCTCACGTTTATAGGTGTGAATATTTTGATGAGAAAATAAGGGGGTTGAGAAAATTTTAACAATTAAATGCATATTTTCTTTAAGTATCTTCTCGAGAATTTTTTTCATTTTCTTGAAAAAATAACAATTTTCTCACCTATCAAATAAGTCCTACTTTAGTTCATTAATCAATCTGCTGTTACCTGTTATTGTGCTAAATTATAATACTTTTTACTTGAAAAAATGCTTCTGCCTAGTTGAACTTTCTGTCACTTACTGGCAAGGAGTCATCTTAAGTATTGTGAAATTTTGCTGTAGGTGGTGTCATGGCTTGTGGCTGTCCTGGTGATGGTGATCAATGGGTACCTTTTGCTGGACTTCTTCTCTTCTGAAGTAAATGGGCTGTTGGTTGGTTCTCTTATATGCACCTTAACAGTGGCATATGCGGCATTCATTATCTATCTTATTTTGCGGGAAAGTGCCTTCTGTATTTGGCTCAACGAAGTACGCCCTAAAAGGCCATCAAATGCAAGAACCTGAACAGAGCAACGGATTCTCTTTTTGCCCCTGCACTCTTAATATACAAATGTCAAAACCAGGTTCGCACTGAAGCTGCGCAATCGTAACAAAGCTGTATGCCCATTTCTCTTGCAGTTAGAAGGGATTTTTAGTGACGCCAGTCATATTTGTTACCTTAACATATAATTTCTGTTGATTAAAGAGCGTATTCTAGTGAGATTATTGTTTTGACACCCTTGTGATATATGGGGGGGTACTTAATTGTCCTGCTTGGTTAACGTTGGATATTGTTCACCTCTCCAAAGGGGATGGATCTGGAATTGCAGAGGCAGTACCATGGAGAGGAAGTTTACGCTTGTCCATTTGTAAAAGATACAAAAGATGGAGTACCATTTCTTGAAAGAACAGGGGAAATAAAAGTTCTTTCATTTTACTACCAGACTTCAATTCAATTCAGTAGTCAAGTTGGCTGTATTTTATTCTCAATTCTGCTTTTATTCTTCTTCTTTTCTAGTTGTTTACTTCTTGTGAATATGTGAGTTTTTGTAGAGAATAAAGGAAACAGAAAATTTGACTTATAATCGGCACTTTAGATGTTGCCTAGTCTTATCATTTGCAATGTACTGCGCGTTTGTTGTTTGATGTCTGTTGTTGGTTCTCTAAACATTGTTAGGAAAGGGTATGTATTCATCTCTGAATATAAGGGTCGCAGGAATTTCCTTTGTGCCTTTGTATAGCATATTCAGGAAGATCTTTGTTGGATATGGAGCTCTGGATGCTAGTTCAAGTCTTCAATACAAAAGCATGAACTTCAGCACTGTAAGGGACGTGAGAATCTGAAATTCAGTGCATGTACTAAACAAAGATTATTGTCTTTCAAGTATGGAAACCCTACTGAATCATACAAATTCTGAGTAGCTCCAGTGAGTCTTATCTCCATGCTATCCGGCATGTAGAAAGAAGAATAAGCACAACATGTGTGCAGAAGGACCTAAAATACAAAGATTGTTGGATCAATAGTTCGCTTGAGTTTTTAGTGCCCATAAAAGAAGGGCAAAGGGAAAACCCATGATGATAAGGAAAGGGTAGTGTTCGTCACTATGGCCCTGTTTGCTAACATTTCAGATAGTTGGTGGATCAGGTCGTCTCTTTTGAAAGGAAGAATTGGGTGCAGATATGATTGAAGAACTAAGTTCTTGATATATGGGCAATGGCAATTCAACTGTAATGTGAGGCCGAGGGAATGTGTAAATGCTGTTGGAAAACGAAAAGTAAGAAGAGGTATCCCAAGTTTGACGTGGATGACCTGCGTTTGACTTGCTCGGAAAGGTTGGTTGGTCTACAGTGAGTACAAGTTGATTCAAGATACCACTTGATTCTTGAACTTCAATACTACTACTAATAATAATAATGATGATGATGATAAAGAAAAACCAATGATTAAGTGAACTATTTTTTTGCTTCATTTTTTCAGCTAAGAGATGTTTTAGCAAAAGTGGTGTCGTGGTGTAGTTGGTTATCACGTTAGTCTAACACACTAAAGGTCTCCGGTTCAAGTCCGGGCGACGCCATATGTTTTTATTTTTTTGCCCTTTTTTTTTAATTATTCTATTTAACAATCAAAAGTTTATTCTGTTGTCCAACTGTCACAGAGAACATTTTTAACCTCTCTGCCACGCGTTGTACGATCCCCTAAAACAATCTCACATCACCCAACGCGACACGCGTCGTGTCGCATGTGGGACGTAGAGGTTTTAATCACCCGCGCGTCGATTAACTCGATCGTCTCTCTATGTATTAGCTCTGTGTCCTAACTCCTAACTCGATTCAGTGAGGGACAGGGAAGTGCAAGCAAGGGTTTCCGTTTTGTTCGTTCGAAGAAATTTAGAAAATAGAAACAATTATTAGAGGAATCTACGAATAACAAAGACTATTTGTTTTTTTGGAAGCAATTCTCCAAATCCTAGTACTTTTATAAGTTTTTTTTTGAACACGGAGAAGATGTTGGACAAAAGTAAGATTTTGGTTTACTAAGTATACATGTAGACTTTGTTCGGTTAGTTGCTTTTAGGTGGAATCAATTCTAAGATTGGAAACAAAGTAGAATTGTGCTTTATTGACCAACACCATCAAAGAAGTATATTCCTTCTTTTATATGCTGCTCAAAAGAAGAATCTTCCATGAATCCATTTCCTTGACTATGTTCTATTGACCGACAAAGTTGATAGTTATATTACTAATAATTATATATATTTTTTAAATTATCTCTAAACATATTATTTTACCGCCTTCCTCTGACTTTATCAATATCATTAATTGTTACTAGGCCACTCTTTCAAAAGAAGAATCTTCTTTCAAAAGATAACATCGGCACGGTAACTATTATGTAGCTTGGGAGATTGGCTTTGAAAAAATCTCAACTATGGAAATTAGATACAATGGTCAGGTTGGTTGACATAGCCAATCTATATCTTTGTTCTTTTGAGGAAGTTAAATGCATTTTCCCTGAAAATTAATTTGACTTCCTAATCCAATGCAGAGATTTTTTGTATAATTTCAACATCCTATAGATGTATAGAAAATTTTTATTTAAATGTTGGAAAGATCAATATTTTTTTTGAGGTATGTTGAAAAAAACATGAGTAGTTACGGGCAAGGTTCGAAACTTCGACTTCGCCCTACACTTCGATCTGTGAAAATCGAAATTAATTCGAGAAAGTTCGAGAAGGCTTGGAGCGCCAATTTAGAAAAGTTAAAGAGTTTTTTTATATAGATGTGAAAATATGCATAATTACTATTAGAAATGATGAAAATAAACATAAATAAATACTTTTGACATATAAAGAGTATAAATATAATGGTTTGAAATATATGTTTTTGCATTAACAATGTTTAATGCACATTGCATATGTTATGAATTTTATATTATTTATTTGTATCTAACAATTTCTTTTTCTTTTTCTTTTTTCTTTTTTTTTTTTTTCAGGTCAAGAGATTTATGAAAGATTTAAGTTGAACTCTGCTTCAATTTTAAAGTGATGAGACTTGATAGACCATGGATGAAACAACAGTTTCTTAAATTTGTCTGTTATTTTGTATATTGTTTAAAATTAAGATTTATTTATTTTTCATGGATATTTTTTTTGGATATTTTTTTTAAATGAAATATTTCATGTATATTTATTAATTGTCTATAAATTTTATACATTTAAAATTTGAATGTGGTTTTTTTGAATTATTATTATATTATTATATGTTGTTGAATAAATTGAATGTAAGTAAACTGACAGAAAATTAGTTAAAACTTAATGCATTTTCATTGTCAATGCAAAACATTGATCGGCGACTATCTTCTTTTTTTCTTTTAGTTGAACAAAATTATTAAAATCAACATTATTAAAATATTTTATTAATGTAAATATATTGCTAAGGCAACATTAATTTTAAATATGTTAATATAAATTAGCATTATTTGTACTAACATTATTAAAATATTTAATTTACTTTATTATATTATTTACTTTGGTAAGATATATAATATTAAATTAGAATATGTTAATATAGTTCAACATTATCAAAATATTTTTATTAATAATTTTTTTACTAAGATAACATTAATTTTAACTATGTAAAATAAATTAACATTATTTGTATTAACATTATTAAAATATTTTTCTTACTTAACTAATCTATTTATTTTAATAAGATGTTTAATATTAATTTAAAAAATGATTATATAGATCAACATTATCAAGATATTAAATATATTCATGTTAATGTTATTATAATATTTCTCTTACTTTATTAGTCTATTTATTTTAGTAAGATGTGTAACATTAACTTAGAACATATTAATATAAATCAACATTATCAAAATATTTTATTAGCGTAAGTATTTACTAAGGTAAAATTAATAAAAAAATGTTAAATTAACATTATTCGTATCTACATTATTAAAATATTTGCTTTACTTTAGTAGTATATTTATTTTTTTAATTAGATGTATAACATGCTGATATAGATCAATATTATTAAAATCAATATTATAAAAATAATTTGTTAGTGTAAATATTTTATTAAGGTAACATTAATATTATGTATGTTAATTTAACATTATTTGTGTTAATATTATTAAAACATTTCATTTACTGTATTAACATATTTATTTTAATAAATGCACAACATTATTAATTTAGAAGATGTTAATATAGATCAACATTATCAAAATATTTTTATTAGTTTAAGAATTGTTACTAAGGCAACATTAATTTGAAGTATGTTTATATAAATTAACATTATTCGTATTAATTACATTATTAAAATATTTTTCTTACTTTACTAATTTATTTATTTTAGTAAGATGTATAATATTAATATAAAATGTGTTAATAGAGATTAATATTATTAGAATTAACATCAAATATTGTATTAATATATTTATTTAAGAAAGTTAATGTTAATTTTGAATATGTTAATATAGATCAACATTATTATTAACTTATAAACCTGTACCATATGTATATGTAATAATTATATATTTTTTATAATAATATTTTTTTTTGCAAAAATATAATAATATAATTAATAATTTAAAAACATTTTTTTTATTTTATTTAATACTTTCAGATTCTATTAAATTATTTTTAATTAATTTAAATAATTAAAATCTCTAACGTATACATAAATATAATTACTGTGATTAAATTAAATAATGTATTATATCATAATTATCCTTATCATGACATATGTAATAAAACTTTAATACGTGGTTGTTATTATTATTATATATATAAAATAAATTAAAAATTATAAAATGTGTTTAACTATTTTTAGACTATTTAAGTACTTAACTAGTTGTCAGTATTATTAATGTAATGACTAATAAAAAGCTTTTGTTCATAAAAAAATAAAATAATAAAAGCTTATCTTAAAAAAAAATGAAAATAGAAATGATGAAAGCGATTTAACTAAACCATGATGGGATGCATATTATCAAAACTTAACAAACCTAACCCAACCAACAAGAATCCCTTCTTTTCTCCCCCGCCGCTGTAAGTTCGCCGGAAACCCTAATCTCTTTCGGTGCAACTGCGTCACTGCATCTGTCGCTACATCCGCCGCTGCAATTCTTTTCGGCAAGCGAACTGGGTCGAGAAGGTTCGCATTCTGCAAGGAGCAACAACTCGGTTGAAATTGAAGAGTTGTTGGAATCTACGGATGAGTTAGAAGTTAGAACTAACGGTGGAATCTCGAGAATCGGTGCAACTGAGATCTTTAACTGCTGCTGTTGCTGTTGTTCTTCTTCTTCTTCTTTCCATGATCTTGTGTAACGAGTTGAGGTGCGTTAGTTTTTTTTTTCGACAGAATTTTTGCATTTTTGAAGTTAAAAATCATTTTTTTGTCGAACTTCGCCGATGTTGTCGAAGTTTTGTGAATTTTGCCGAATTTCCCGAATTTTTTCACCGATTGTTTGCAATTTTTTCCTTACATACCAACTCTGCTTCGATGGTTCAAAAAAACGAATTTTCATACCATGGTTACGGAAAAAAAAATCAAAATTATAAAATTTAATAATTCAAAGTAAGATTTACGAATAGCAAAGACGATTTTTTTTGGAAGCAATTCTCCAAATCCGAGTACTTATACAAGTTTTTTTTTTTTTTTGTTCAATTCAGTTATCGAAAAACCTGTAATTCCTTCGACATTGCAACAAAGAACAGATAGATTTCTCTCAAGTTAGGGAACGAATGCTGGTGAAGAGAAAGCGTTGTTGCTGAAGAAAAGCTGTTCGTTCTAATCTCTTCTTCTGTGCTCATCATGAACGTCTCTATAATCGGTAACTATCTTCTCTCTTTCTTTTGACCTCAGTATTTGTTTTGTTTTTTGTTTTTGTTTTTCTTTTTTTTTTACTGTTTGTTTATGGATTTTATGTGATTTTTTTTGTTCTGTGAAGATCCGTTGCAAGGAGATTTTCCGGAGGTAATAGAGGAATACCTAGAACATGGAAACATGAAGTGCATTGCTTTTAATCGTAGAGGAACTCTGCTCGCAGGTAATTTCTCTTTCTTTACGCTCTAATGGTTCTACATATTTTGTTGAATTTTCCATTTGAGTTTTTTTTTAGCGCTTAATAGTTGAAATTGGCTTCCTTTTTCAAAGAAAGATTAGATCTTCCTGTGCCTCCAGCAGTTCCCTCTTGTTATTTGTTGATTTTGCCTTGAGTGTTTTTTAGCGTGTAATGTTGCTCGAGAAGAATGATAGAGATTGTTGAAATTTTGGTCCTTTTTGTTAAAAAAAATAGTAAATCTTCTAGTGCCTCTAACAGGGTGTATTAGTTCCTTCCTCATATGTTTCAGAGTTTCAGTCAGTATTTCCATGGGAAATGTTAGCCTCTTGTGCTTACATTGCAATCCAATTTTTCTAGTGAGTGAAAAATATTTGATTTTTGGGGTTCTTGTTAACTTTGTAAATTTGTAAATTAGACTGCTGATTAATGGCCAAAAGGAATGTTAAAAGAACAAAGAATATTGTTTACATGAAGTAAGTAATGGGAAGATTGCTATGTCTAGAGAAGCTAAGCATCGAACCTACTTATTTAAATTCTTATCTATTCAAAACTACAATTTGCTACCAATGACCAAAATTTTAACTTAGTTGTGAATTATTTTAGCAACTTATTTGACTGATCTGAGATTAGCTCGTTTGGCTGAGGAACTAGGGTTGGGTTCTTTTTCATTTCTTTTAATAACTAGTGTTAGACATGTGTAAATAACTCGAGTGTTTTTTCTCTTAATAATGAATTGTTTTAATAGTTGTTAATATCATTAAGAACTAAATGAGCACATTTCATATGTTCAGCTTTCTAAATTCAAGATTTAAACTATCAATAAGCATGAACAAATAAGAAGTTAGCAAATATATTGTAAAAATATTAGGTCTATGTCATTTCTTACCATTTTTTTCTTAACGCAAGTTGCGATTAGAACAATTTATCAAAATTTTTTAAATTATGATTTTCGCTTTTCTATTGCTGTTAACAACCTTAAAGATATATTATTTGAAGGAGACCTTTTAAAAGATGGTCTCAATTCTCAACCCATTTAAGTGCTAAAAAAAATAAAATGAAAAAGAATAAATTCTTAAAGACTAAAATAATTGGTTATACTAATCTAAAAGTTATAGTCATGAATTTATTTTGAAAAAAAAAAAAAACTGAATCTGAATATGGAAAAAAACATAGATTTGAGCCTCACCGTGCCTTGAGGTGTATGGCTCAAAGTGTTTCTTGGGCACCTCGTCATGAGGGGCACCTCAACGTGTATGCCATGTTCGACTTTTAAAACAATGCTTGTGAATACCACAATGCTTATGCAGGTTAATGGATTTAAAGTCTTTGGAGTAAAACCTGAGTTCTTCCTTGTTGGATCTTCTTGAGAGTTGATGCATTGATGCCTATCGTTTCAGATTAAGATACTCTGAAAAGAAGTGTACTTTTTTGCAGTTTTCTTGGAACTATGAAATGACTGTTCTCGAAGGGTTTCAAAAGTTAGGAAGCAGATATTCAGTGACCCAGTCTTTCATTCTTACTAAAAGCCTCTATGGTTGAAGTCTCATTGAGAAGAACATAGGGTTATCTATTGTACCAGTTCACAATGTTACATTTAATTTATATTTGCTTGTACTTAGTGAGTGTAGCACTTTTTTATTTGTGTTTATATGTGTATTTGTTTTGGTATACTTAATTCTTTCTTAGTAACCTCTTCCCACTTTTTTTTTTTTTTTTTTTTTTTTTGCTATGTAAATGTTGTTATTATAATCATATACATAGAAGTGATTCCAGTTCAATCAATGGTGTGAACGATCTCTTTGCTGGGGAAAAGATTGAGCATAATATCATTCTTAAATTCTGACAGTTGATCTTTTATCCTGTTGTCTTTTGACCAGCTGGATGTGCTGATGGGAGTTGTGTTATTTGGGATTTTGAGACCCGGGGTATTGCCAAGGAGCTACGGGATAAAGATTGTGTTGCACAAATTTCAAGTGTCTGTTGGTCAAAATATGGTCATCACATACTTGTTTCTGCCATTGATAGATCCTTGACACTTTGGGACGTTGTGAATGGAGAGAAGATAACTCGTATGACTCTGCAACAAACCACTTTGCACGCTCACCTCCATCCTGGGTCCCACACTCCTTCTGTTTGCCTTGCATGCCCTATTGCTTGTGCTCCCGTCCTTGTTGATCTGAATACTGGAAGCACAACAGTGCTGCCAGTTTCTGTCTCTGATACTGGAAATGGAGTCATTCCCCCGTCACGCAACAAGTTTTCTGATGGGTCTCCTCCCTTCACTCCAACTGCTGCATGCTTTAGCAAACATGGAGATTTAATTTATGTGGGCAACTCCAAGGGGGAAATACTTATAATAGACTACAAGACTATTCAAGTCTACGGAGTTGTGCCTATTCCTGGAGGTGCTGTGATTAAGAACATATTATTTAGTAGGAATGGACAATTTCTCCTTACAAATTCAAGTGATCGGACAATAAGAGTATATGAGAATCTTCTTTGGCAGAAAGATAGTGCTCGGTTACTTGATGAGCCGAGTAGCGCTGATGATGAGCTTCAAGGCTTTGAAAAGTTGAAGGCAATAGGGTCTAAGTGCTTGGTATACTCTCGAGAGTTTCAGGATTCTATCAATAGAATACAATGGAAAACATCTTGTTTCAGTGGTGATGGTGAGTGGGTTGGTGCTTCCGGTAAAGAACACAAGATTTACATTTGGGACATGGCTGGACATCTTGTAAAGATTTTAGAAGGTCCTAAGGAAGCATTGACTGATTTAGCGTGGCATCCTGTGCATCCATTTGTTGTGTCAGTTTCTGCTTCTGGTTTGGTTTACATATGGGCAAAGGATTATACTGAAAATTGGAGTGCATTTGCTCCAGACTTTAAAGAACTTGAGGAGAATGAGGAGTATGTAGAGAGAGAAGATGAATTTGATTTGGTGCCCGACACGGAAAAGGTAAATACCCCCCATACCTTTTCTAAAAATAAGAAAACCTGAGAACTTTATTGCTCAGTTTGTTTAATAATTTGATGTGCAGGTGAAAGAGTCTGATGTTAATGAAGATGAGGAAGTTGATATTCTGACAGTAGAGAAGGATTCAGCTTTTAGTGATTCAGATATGTCAGAGGAAGAGCTCCGTTTCTTGCCTGCAGTTCCTTGTCCTGATGTTCCTGAACAGCAAGACAAGTATGTAGGAAGCTCACTGAAGCTGGTGGATAGTAACCATTCTGCATCTCCACTTTCAGAGGAGGCAGGGCAGGATGGCCAAGCTATAAATGCAGCATCAAGTCCAATGGAAGGTGAGTTTATCTTTCTTATTTATGCACATTTAATAAGTTAATTCATCTCTTCAAGCTTTATTAGTATAGTTAATTCAGTGCATTTATCTAGTCAATGACTCGTATGCACTGGAATTAGGAATTTCTACAACTATAGGACTAGACATTCCCACTGGTTTATGTTGGATCACCTGTTAACTTTCATGGAAAAGTTGTATGAATTACACAGCCACATAAATTACTACGTTTTTCATCCTTCCATTTCATTCTTGATTTCTCTCAAAAAAATAATGATAAAAACCAAACTGATGATAGCTCTGAACAATGGTTGAAGTTACGCAACTTCTTTAACTACTAGCTTGTGTTCCTGTTTCTTCAATGAGATATTCCATGCTTTGTTCTTGCTATCTTAATACATATGCATTCAGTGGTAGGTAATTCAGTAGCAGAGGACACGGGGGCAGGAACAAGTTCAAAAAGAAGACGGAAGCCATCAGAGAAAGGGTTGGAGCTGCAGGCAGAGAAGGGCCGGAAACCGTTAAAAAAGAACAAATCCTCCAGTTGTAAATCATCAAAAACTAAGAACAAAACTGCAGATGTATTGGATACGAGTGTATGTGCATCTGGTGATGATGCAATTGATGTATACCAGTAGACCATTCTTAATATTAATCAAATATTTATTCCTTGTTTTCAGTCTCCCCCCTTGTGCTCTGTCACAGAGCTTGTGCTTGCTTTCATGGTGTGTTAATCAGAAAATCCTATCTTTGAAATGGCTGCCTTTTGTGATTACCATGACAAAGGCAAAGTTTGTTTGTTCACTTTACCTTTAAAACATCACTTCACCATAAATTTTTTTTTTGTGATTTCATGCTTAACTGCCATATCACTTTTTATTTTTTTCTGAGAAAATTACTCGTAATACTATCAAATTAGAAGACTTATTTATCTTAAAAATTAGTATAATTTCTTTTACAAATATTTTTTTTTTAAAGGAATAACTATTGAATCAAGCAGATAAAAAGATCCTTTGCCTTTGTATTTTTTTTTCTTCAATTTCAAGTGTTAAAATCTCAAATGTTTTTCTAAAATGTAATGAAATATCTTAAGACATATGTCAGTTATTCCAAGTTTAGAACTCTTTTTTTTTTTTTTTTTTTTTTTCTTTTTTTAGAACTTTTTTCACTTTTAATGCTTTTATAGAATTTTTTTTTTTTTTTTAATTCTCAAGGGTAATCTATACTTAAGCATTGCCTAAAGCAGGAATATAAATCACTTCTTGATACTTTAATACTTTAAGGTACTTTAAGATATTAATATCAACATGAAATTTTGTAGTGGGAAAGCTTATTAGTAAATTGTATTTCAATTATCAAGTTGGGCAACTCTCTCTATGTATAAAGAAGGCCTCGTTATACCAATAACGTATAATGCATCTCATCTTTGTTGTAGAGAATCCAAGATCGGTTGAAAAGGCTTAATAAAAAATAAATAATGAAACTAAATCCAAATGGCTTAAGACAGACCAAGTAAACGTCTCAGCCGACTCAGCCGACTCAGCCGACTCAGCCGACTCAGCCGACTCAGCCGACTCAGCCGACTCAGCCGACTCAGACGACTCAGACGACTCGGACGGTTGGGGTGAGTTTAAAGCTTTAAAGAACCGAACAAAAAGAAAGGTGCATTTCTCTTTTGTTGTTGGGCAAGGGCAAGGGCAAGGGCAAGGGGGAAGAAGCACAGAAGAGAAGAGAAGAGATTGATTTAATAGCTATCCACTCCTCATCGCGTTTCGTTTCTTTCCGTTAACCTTCGCGGGTGCAAACGTCGACGGCTCGCGTTGAATCGGCACAGTTGGAATCGTTAGGGTTTTAGAGCTTTTCTTAACTGCATTTAATCCACCGCGGGTTCTCTTTTATCTTCTATCTTCCCTACTGTCCAAGGTACGCAGCTTTTGATACCCGTTTCTGATTTCTTCTTTCTTTTCTTTTTTGTTATGATTTTTTTTTTTTGCTTGGTTAATCTTAGGTTCTGGTCATTCGTTGATCTATTGGAATTGATGTATTCATGATTTGTGAAGATATTTTCATTTTCATTTTTTTTAAGGTTTTCTGGAAATTTTGTTTGTGGAGATTGGAGAAAATCTGGTTTTGGAGTAGGATTTTGGGACTAACATGAGTGCAAATTGTAATTTGGGAGAGAATGAATAGATATGGTTCAGTAGGACTTAATTAATGGAAGAAAATGTGTTGTAGAAAAGATATTTTCTTCACGAATAATGTTTAGAGAGAGAAAGGCGTGTTTACTATGATTAACGGAAGAACCATTCCTTACACATCTTCTTCTTTTGTTTCATCAGCGTTCTCTTCTCCTCTTTTTGGACAAGCACATGTTATGTATGATTGTTTAAAGTTCTATTTTTTTTTTTTTTTCAATGTAGCACTTCGTAAGAACAATGATGAGAAAGAGATTGATGTCATAGTGAAATAGCTGGTACCTAAATAGGAAGAACATCTAAGAGGCCAGTTCGTGTTTTGAGACGACTTAGGAAAGTTCTTCTATATTCAATTTCAATACTTTATTTTTCTAAGTCCTTATATATAAAACTTGAAGAAATCTTGGAGACTAGGATTTTAGGCCCAAAAGCCTCTTTATAGCTAATCTACAAGATAATTCTATGTTCTAGAGATGACCTTTTGGCTTCAGCACATCAAATGCATTTAGTTGGAAGATGTAGTAAAAATGGAATCTGTGCAAAATCGATAATGAGAGAATGTCATTCATATCAATAGGGGTTCTTCTTTTGCACCTGCGAAGGAGGATGGATAGGAAGGTAGATGGCCGTAATGAATAAATGAATTTGCATACACAACATCTTTTATAATCCTTGTTAACGAGGCTTTCTTAGGGGTGCATTTGTTTTCTTTTTCTTTTTCCTTTTCTCGAGAGTTCCTTATCTCTCTTTTTATTTACCCTGTAATGGAGGCCTTCGGTTGAATGGTTCAAGAATGGTCGTCCAAGAGAAATGACTTAAAAAAAATTTATAGGATCGAATGCTTGCAGGTAAACTCCTTCATTTTGGTAATAACACTTCCTGTCTTTTGCATTGACGAGAATCTAATGAGCTGATCAAGGGAATTGTCGTGTTATATTAGACAGCTTCCAATCTTAGGATTAATCTAAGTTTAAGAAAAAATTTCTAGCTAGCAATAATGAAAAAGCACATTTGGCCTTGTAGGCATTCTAGGTAGTGGACTAGCAAAGCTCCCTGTTCTCATGTAATATTTCAGACTTCCTCTTGCAGCTCCTACAATGATACGGCAGTATCTGGTTGTGGTGATGCTAAACATTAAATTGCATAGGGGATGCTACCTGCTAAGAAGGTACTCTGGTTGGTTCTTAAGCACCTAAAAAAAATTGGTTGGTTCTTTGGTCCTGTCACTCGTGATCCATCCTTTTTTTTTTTGTATCTTTGCTAGTGTACCTATTAACCAAAAACGATTTGGCTGGTGATAAAAGGTTAAGATCACTCCTTCATAGATATATAGGTGTGCTTGAATAGTTTAGTAATATAAATTATTAGGCATTTGATGGTCTACATTTTCTCATTATTTTACTGGAGCTCTATTACAAGAAGAGATGTAATGGTGTGTTTAAAACTTTGTTGGACTCTGCTTTTCATACATGTAAATTTTATCCTATAAGAAGTAATAAAAAACCTTTACCTTTTTTAGTAGATGTTTTTCTCTCGGAAGGTTTATGATTGAATTTTTTATAAAGACAAGCTTTCCCCTCTCTTTACATCTTTTCTTCTCCCATTTCTCACCCCTGTTCAATATCAACATCATAAAACAACCACCTTCCCCAATCCTTACAACTCACTGAAGCACTCACCACCCTTGACCTGATTAGGCAACATGTCATTCCTCTTCAGCACCCCCTTATCGTCCTTCCCATCACAAGACCAGCCCCATACCCATGACTAAGAAAAGCACTACCACCCCAACCAAGACCCAATCAATGCCCATAACAAGGTGGCACTCCCTCTCAAATCCTCACTACCACCCCCTTATCGTCCTTCCCACCACATGCACAAAATCCGGCTATTTTGTTGAACATGGAGAAGATGTTGGACAAAAGTAAGTTTTTTGTTTACTAAGTATGCATGTAGACTTTGTTTGGTTAGGTGCTTTTAGGTGGAATGAAATCTAAGATTGGAAACAAAGTAGAATTGTGGTTTATTGACCAACACCATCAAAGAAGTATATTCCTTCTTATATATGCTGCTCAAAAGAAGAATCTTCTCCTCAAATTAATTCCACTGAATATAGCCTTTTCCCAATTATATAAGGTTGACTTTATGAATCCACTTCCTCCACTATGTTCTATTGATGACTAACCGAAAAAGTTGATAGTTATATTACTAATAATTGTATATATATATATATATATTTTTTTTTTTTTTTAAATTATCTCTAAGCATGTTATTTTGCGCCTTCCTCTGACTTTATCAATATCATTAATTTTTACTAGGCCACTCTTTCAAAAGAAAATCTTCTTTTAAAAGATAACACCGGCATGGTAACTATTATGTAGCTTGGGAGATTGGCTTTGAAAAAATCTATACTATGGAAATTAGATACAATGGTCAGGTTGGTTGACATAGCCAATCTATATCTTTGTTCTTTTGAGGAAGTGAAATGCATTTTCCCTGAAAAAGTTGATTGTTCCATGTTTAAAGAACGACCCTTTTTTTCAAATCTATTTAGATGTAAGGATTGAAAATTTGAATTCGTCCTAAACTTTGATTGCTTAAAACTTGAAAAGTAATTTTACTTCCTAATCCAATGCAGATAATTTTTGTATAATTCCAACATCCTATAGATGTATAGAAAATTTTTATTTAAATGTTGGAAAGATCAATATTTTTTTTTGAGGTATGTTGAAAAAAGCATGAGTAGTTATGGAAAAAAAAAATCTAAATTATAAAATGTAATATTTCAAAGTAAGATTTATAATCTCTATGGTGCTAAAGCACAGTGTTTGAGCAACCAACGAACTACTATATGCTTTCTATTGTTAACATTTATGAAGATCTATGGGTTGATTGCACTTCTTCAAATCATTTTTTTTTTTTTAAATCTTGCGTTTTTTATTTTTTCCTTCAATATTTCTTTTGTTATTGTTACTTATGAGATTGAGCTTCAATGTTACCGATTTTTAAAAATTCTTTAGGACACGTTGTAATAAAAACTGAATGTAGTATTACTTTCTTTTTCAACTTTGCATGTAAAAAACAAACATTCAAAGGATTTTATTTTGATTATAGTTATTATTATTTATCATAGTTCAATGAATAATTGTAATATTTCAAATACAGTAGTTACGTAAAAAAATATAAATTTTAAAATGTAATAATTCAAAATGAGATTTATAATATCTGTGGTGCTAAAGCACAATGTGTGAGCAACGAACTACTATATGACTTTTATTGTTAACATTTATGAAGATCTATGGGTTGATTGCACTTCATCTTCAAATCAATATTTTTTTTTAAATCTTGGGTTTTTTATTTTTTTCTTCAGTATTTCTTTTGTTATTGTTACATATGTGATTGAGCTTCAATGTTACAAAGTTTAAAAAATTATTTAGGACACTTTGTTATAAAAATTGAATGTAGTATTGATTTTCTTTTTCAACTGTGCATTTTAGAAAGCAAAACATTCAAAGGATTTTATTTTGAATATTATTATTATTATTATTTATCATAGTTCAATGAATAATTGTAATATTTCAAAGACATTTAATTCATAATTCAAGGATAAAATTGAAAAATATTCATTGAGAATATGGAGGAGTTCGTGGAATTTTCATTTTGCATTTGAAAAATTGCCAAATTTAAGTGAAGTTTTCATAACCTAGAGACGTCCAGTATAGATTTGATGGTATTTCGTTACTTAAAGTTGTCAGACTTCATAACAAATATTTCTTTTAGGATATTTGACAAAATTTTTTAAAAAAATTGTAAGAGTGGCCTTGGAGTTAATTAACTACAACAATATAACTATGTAAGCATAAGTTCTTAAGAAAGAGTCCTAAGGCGATCTCATACAACTTTTGATTGTGACATTCTATTAGATTTTTTATTTTTATCCCAAATGTCACTATTTATATCAATGTCTAGTTTTAGTGCATATTAATTGTACTATGTTACAAGGTGATTATATATAATGATGGTTCTGTTTTTTTTTTTTTTTTAATGATTTTTCATATCCGTGGTCTCTTTTATTACAAAATTAATGTATGCTACAATCCATTTTGAGGGGACTATACTCTCGAGGACATTGAATTTGAATCTCGGTGACCCATTGTACAAATATCTAAAAGAGAGACAGTTCTGACTTCTAAACATTTTAGTATTTTCTATGATAAAACCAATAGCTTGTTTATAGAACATTAAGATTAAGAATTAGATGGAAGGTTTTCAAGTCCATCTGTTGAAGGTTGAAACTAATTAAGCTGAATTTCTAGTGATTTTGTGCCAACAGTGATTCTTGCATGCTAAGGGCCTCTTTGCATGAAATATAATTTTTAACAACTTTCACTTCATTGTTGAAAAGCCCCAGAGAGTTAAAGTTAGTCCATGTGCAAGGATTGGAAATTCAACTTTGCCTTGAACTTCAATAGCTTGGAAATTGGAGTTAATTCGTGAAAGTTTAATTCAAGTTGGAACAATTTTGTAAAAAATTGCTAAATTGGAGAAGTTAAGAGATTTTTTGCATAAATGCTAAAATATCTAGATTTAATTGTAATATAAGCTAAAAACTAATATAAATAGACATTTTTAATACAGAAAAATAATCATCAATTAGCTAACAAAATCAATCTTGTTAAGTGTGTGAATGAATTTGAAATGGTGGCTTTTGGTCATGATCCTTTTTCTATGTTTTGTTTTTTGATTTTATGATTTGCTTCTAGACTATATAATTTGCTAGTTTGATATTCCACATTACCTAATTTATTAGTTTATTTTTCAAATGTATCCCTTTTTCATCTTGTTATATGGAAATATAGAATTTTAAATAAAAGAAGATGGCTTTGGAAACTCTTTCAATGTATTTTTAAGTTTTTGTCTCATTTTAACTTTCTTTCTTTCTTTAATTTTGTTTTTATTGCTTCTTTTATTCTTTTTTTCCATAAGGTATATCCCGTAAAATTGCGTGATATGTTAGCTTGTAAGATTTTTTTATGTATTTATATATTGCTATGTTGGTTGATGAAGTTAAAAATTGTGCATAACTATTGGTAATTCTTTATTTTTTTATTGATGAAATAACACTTGTTTTTTCTTTTCAATTGAATTTCATCAAATTTTGTGTCAAATTTTTGCATTTTCTAATTGAAAAGTAAAACATTTTTATCGAAGTTTATCGAATTTTGTTAAAATTTTCAGCAATTTTTTTGCATTTTTAATGTGACGTCTACTCTACACTTCGGTGGTTCAAAAAAGTGAAAAAATTCGCTGAAATTTGGCGAATTTATTCATTTTTCTAACCTTGGTCCATGGTCACAATTAGCCATCATGTTAGGGGAAGACTTAATCACTTAGATTAAATATTCAGATGAGTTTACTTCTGCAGAAGAGGCACTATTGAGACAAATCTTTTAAATGAACTTTGTATTCTGGGGACTTGGCTGTCATGGATGAAGGGTCATTCTTACACCATCCCTAAAATTTCTATAATTCCATGTGGAACTCTTCAGTCGCATTGACACTAGAATTGGTTATCTTTAGCTGTGGGATGTGGGTATGTTTCATCATGGATTCAGAAACTCTTTTCCTTTCTTTTCTTTTTGTATCCTTTTCTAAATGATTCAATCCTTGTTTTTTTGTGTCTGTCAAATATTGACCCAAATTTGAGGAATCAGAAGACTGGTTAGTGGTCTACCATGTGACAATTTTTGGTTGGTTTATTCCCTTCATGCTATGCTTCTGTTTTGTTAGTTTCTTGGTGGCTTTAAGATGCTATTAATGGATTTTCATGGTAACATAATCAAATTCCTTTCTTTTACTGCATTTTGTTGAATATTTTTTCAGAAAAATCAACTCATCTGGTGCACGACAATGGGCGAATCATCTGTAACTCGAGGTAATGAATCGGCAGCCTCCATTATAGAGCAGCTTGGCAAGGCATTCATTGAATTGAAGTCCCATGAGGAGACTTCTGAGAACAAGGTTCAATGGAAGGATATCGAGGAATACTTTCAGAACTATGAGACATTGTTAAAGACAAAATCTAATGAGTTAGAAGAGAAGAGGAAGATGTTTGAGGAAAAGGAATCTGAGACTCGTAAATTGATATCAGAGAGAGAAGCAGTTGTTGCTGCTATGGAGCAAGATTTTTTGGACCGAGTGCAGGAGCTAAAAGACACTGCCGTTGCTGTTATCATGGAGGCGCGAGAGAAATACAAGCTCACAACTCCAGATCCTGTTGATGTTGACGGCAATGCTGAAAACAAGGTATGTACTGATGATCCCGATGCACCCCTCTCTGCTCCAGAGGAGAATTCCCCTCATAGGTCAGGCGAACATGCTGGGGCTGTTGAAGTTCAGCCCCGTCCAGAACTGACGCAATTTTGCGCACAGATGGATGGAAAGGGGCTTTTGAACTTTATTGCGGAGAACCGAAAAAGTCTTGCTGCCATACGTGAAGAAATCCCTGTTGCATTGAAAAGTGCATCTGATCCAGCACGATTAGTGCTGGATTCATTGGAGGGGTTCTACCCTTCTGATCAAACCACCCTTGAAGGGAACAAGAGGGATGCAGCCCTCCAGGGCATGCGCAGATCATGTGTTATGCTGTTAGAATCTGTGGCTCCCTTATTGGTAGGGACAGAGTTGGATGACCAACCTCTAGACCCTGAAACCAAGCAGCGAGCCAAGGCAATGGCTGATGAGTGGAAGCCTAGGTTGGTTGAGGCAGGCATTGATGCTGCCAATGGAAATTCATTGGAAGCAGATGCATTCCTGCAGCTTATCGCAACATTTAGGATTGCTTCAGAGTTTGACGAAGAAGAACTTTGCAAGTTTGTTCTTGCTATTGCTCGTCGCAGGCAGGCACCTGAGCTTTGCCGTTCACTTGGGTTAACTCACAAAATGGCAGGTTGGTGTTATGTTGAATAAATGACCATTATGGTCTGGAGACTGCACCATTTCTCTCTGTATTAGGTTGTCTTGTTCATCGTGTACCTCTATGGTATCACCTACATTTTTTTAGAGATATTGGGACTTGAAGAAAGATCAGTAACATGACATGGACTCAAATTCAATACACTGCTTGGTGGTTATCAATTATTTTAGCAGGCATTTGATTCATTTATTTTGCAGGTGTTGTTGAAATGCTGATTAACAGTGGGAGACAAGTGGATGCAGTCCATTTTTTGCAAGCTTTCAACCTCACTGAGAGCTTTCCTCCGGTGCCTCTCTTAAAGACATACTTAAAGGACTTGAGGAGAAGCACACAAGGAAAATCTGGGAATGCAGGATCTGGCGGCACCCAGGTATCTCTATTGTACCTGTTAGAAGATCATGAAAAAAAAAAAAAAAGCTATCCAACTTCTTTTGCAATGTGTTTCAATACTTACTACAAATTTCCTGTTAATATGCATTCAGAATGATGCAAATGCTCAGGAGCTTGCGGCGCTGAAAGCTGTCATAAAGTGCATTGAAGAGTACAAGCTAGAGGGTGACTACCCCCTGGAACCACTTCAGAAGCGGGTAACTCAACTGGAGAGGGCAAAAACTGACAAAAAGAGATCAGGGGATGCAGTTAGACATCAACAACCAAAGAAACCTCGATCAAACGGAGGATATTACGGGCCTCGCATGCCTCCCATTGCCATTAACAGGCAGCCACTGCCAGTTTTTGGTGACATGGGAGGATACATGGGCGCTTCAGAAAGGTATCCTCCTGTGGGTGCAACTGCTTTCAATTATCAAGCGGCCAGCCAAGGCGTTTATGGTCAGCCAGATCCTGCCTCTCAAAGGTCATACTATTATCCCCAAGATGAGAGGGGCAACCCAACTGTTGGGCCTTATAATAGTGCTGCGTCTAACTATGGTACATATATGGGTGGTGGTGGAATGCAGTCCTCTCATCAATCTTTCATATGATAAAGACAGCAGCGGTTCAGCTAGTATTTTGTTATTTTAGTAGTGATAGATACATGAGGAAGCCTTAAGATGACAGGTATTACGGCCTTCTAAAGTGATTTTTGGTATTCAGTATGTAAGAGCTCAGTTAATTGAAGGTGAATGAATCTAAAGACTTAAATTTGTGAGTGCCAGTGCTTATAACAATCCTCATGCTTTTAACTGATAACCTTACAGCTTTGCCTATCTTTAGGTCAAATTACTGAGCTGTTAGTTGTGTTTTTCATCCTTAGTTATGTTCTAACTGTTGTATTTCAAAGGCACACTATATGACTATATAATGTAATTTTTTTTTTTTAATTTACAAAACCCACGTTACTCACGGTGATCCAATCTTTTAAAAATGCTCCAAGTTTAAGGAACAACAAAAGGCATCGTCATTTACAAAGTCAGTCACTGCAACAACTATACTTTGACCGTTTATCTAAGTATATTTTTTTAATATATTTATTATTCACAACTAACTCACTTTAGTACATTATTTTTATTATTATTATTATTATTATTATTGATTTTTTGGTACTTGGATGTGTTTTTTTTTTTTTTTTAAATGAGATTAATTTTTTTGGATTTGGGCATTATAGAGGCACTTAGGCTGCTTTTTCTAAGAGGGTATAATGGGTAAGAGATGTAAAGAAGGTGTGTGCTAGACTTACTTTCAACCATAAAAATTTGTTGGGGCACTTGTCCATTGCAGGGACACCACTTTCTCTTCTGATTGGGAGTTGTCCCAAAATTAGTTGATGCCCATAAATTAACCTGAATACTCTAAAATTGATAAAATAAAATAAATTGAATTGAACAAATTATTTTATTCTGTATTTTAATTATTATCTTTTATTCAAATTTTCTTATATAAAATAAAATATATGTTTTAAAATTAAAAGAGTAAAAACTCAAATCAACAAATATTTTTATCCATTATCTTAGTTTTTTTTTTACTCTTTATTTTAATTTTACTAAAATAAAAGAGTAAATATTTTAAAATTAAAAAGAATAGTAACTCATATTTGACATTAATTTCTTACTCTCTATTCATATTTTATTTAAATAAATTAAAATAAATATTTCTAAATTAATATTATAAAAGCGTTGAATGGGCAATTTTTTAATAGAGGAAATAAAAATTTGAAGTTAAAAAAAATCCATGATTTGATAAATTCTTAAAGACGCTGGTAAGGTGCCCCATGTTTTTGGGCGTAAGATCCTTCCTACTGGGTCAGGTCAGGGTGTGAAAAATAAAATAAAAAGAGAATAAACATTTTAAAATTAATTAATCTAAATTAAACGAGAATATTATTATTTTTTAAATAAATTTTTTTTTTTGAGAAAATAATATAGTCACGGCTCCCGCGAAAACAAGAGTTTGTGTTGAACTCTAAGAACTTTACTGGGAACCGATAAGGAAAGTTTCGTTTGCATGTAAATTACTAGAAATCTGAGCCAATAAGGAAACTTTGATTGCCTATAAAATCTCTAACGAGACTAACTAAACCTCTTCCTTTATATATTTCCTTCACTCTCCATCCTCCTTCTCCTACCTTTCTATTCTCTTCCATTAATCTTAAGTTTCTTTTATCTCCTTTCTCTTCTCTTCCATTGAGGGAAACAACAAGCTTCTGCTTTAATGGCGGAACGGAAGCGCCTCCAGAACCACCAACAACACCAGCAATATCTTCTTCCCGATCTTTCTCAATCCGTAATGCTGAGTTCAAACCTCGAGCCTCGCTTTCTTGATCCCTTTACCGAAGTTGTTCCTTCATGGTCGTATCAAGACCGCTTTTCTCAACTCAGTATCTCGCCCCCGCCTCCGCCTCCGCCCCCGCCCCCGTCAACCACCTGTTCCACCACCACCACCATCATCGAGCCTACTATTGGTTCCTATCTTTTTTCTTTGCTTCCACCGGATCTTGCTGCGACGTTGTCTCTTGAAGTGGGTAACAACGCCGAAACAAGAACCACCACTACTAGCCTTTCAACAAACGATCCTACGGCGCTAAGGCATAGAGCAATGGAACTGGAATCGCAGGTCAAGCTTCGCGACGAAATCATCCAGCATATCCTCGCTTCTTATCACAGTCTTCTCTACGCTTATTCTTCTTCTTCTTCTTCTTCTTCTTCTTCTTCTATAGGAAGGTATTCCGAAGGTTTGAATTCTGTTTCGAATGGTGATGCGCGAGGGAGGAGTTTGAATGCTGTTTTTCCTGATTCTTTTAGTTATCATACTAATAGTCGTTGCCGTTTCAAGAAAGGATGTTGCTGCTTGGATCGAGGTGAATCGACACGAGGATCTTCTTCTCGGAGAGTTCCCGTTCCAGGTTATTATTCGAATAGGAATCATCGAGGAGGAGGAGGAGATAATAGTAGTAGGCATCATTGTGAAGAGCATTGTAATGGTGGAAACTGTACGCATATTTTTGATTCGAGTCTTATTGATAATCGTGAGCTCATCAGGCCGCCTCGGAATTACACTTCTTTGGAAGAGATTAGGGGGAAGATGCTTGATGCAGCTATGGATCAAAACGGTTGTACATTCATGCAGAAGAAGATCGAGGAAGGGGACAAGGAGGTGATTGATTTTATATTTAATGAATTGAAAGGTCACATAATTGGGCTAATGGTGGGACGTAATGCGAATTTTCTTGTTCAGAAGATTATAGAGTTTTGTGACAAGGAGCAAAGGTCTATGATTCTTTACTCACTTATACAGAACCCAAAGCTACTTTTTATGGTATGCTGCAATTCTCATGGGTAAGTTAAAGAGAGTGAGAGAGCAAGATGATTTGGTTTGATCAAGAATGGTTCATTCATGTTTTCTTGCTTTTAAAACTTCTTTAATTTTTTATTTTATTTTGTGTTTGCAGAACTCGGGCTGTGCAGAAATTGTTGGCGTATCTTACTGATCCAGAGGAAATTAATCACTTTATATTGGCAGTGCAGCCTATGGTGGACATACTGATTACTTCACCACATTCGCATCATGTTATTAGGCATTGCTTTGTGAATTTCACCACTGAATCAAATATGGTAGTTTCTTGGTTAGACCCATTTCTAAATTTATGTGATCTGTCATGTGGCTTTTCTTCTTTTATGCTAATTTTGAATGCTTCTCAGATGTGTGTGTGGTATGTGCGAAGTTCTTGACTTTGTCTAGATGGCAGGATGTATGTATGAACTTTTAACTGAAAACTAACCAAAGGAGTATGGAAATAACTTTTAATCTATTAAAGATCATCCTGTCTTTAACTTTCTCACTTATTTTGTAAATATTGCATTATGAAGAACAGATGCAATTTTTGTTTTCTATTCAGAGAGATTTAGATTTTCAGACTTTGTGGAAGCTTGACATCACCTTATCTGATGATATTATCAAGCCCTTTTTAATATATATATATTTTTTATGTGCATTTGAGTCTTTACTTCACACTTTGCTTCATTTGTACATGATGCTTTTTTGACTTCTGAATCATCAGAATACTTTTCGAAAGGAAACAACAAATTTATTAATGATAGAAATGATGAACAGGGTACAACCAAGCACCAAAACAACAAACAAAGCAAAAGACACCCTAATACAGGCACACAACCCAATTCCTAATCCAATCCGAGATAGGGTAGTCGCCCGCTAAGTTAGAACAAGCAACCCAATTAGCGGCACATAAGACAATAATATTCTGAATCATCAGAATACTTGGTCAAACGCTAAAAAAATGACCAAGATAAATCTCTTTCAAAAATGTTTCTTTCACAATAGATAGTGAAGACTACATAAATCCTAGAAGTAGAACAACATGAAGACAGTCACAACTGTAGATCTGATAAATTTCTGTCTAAATTTGTTACATGCTTCCCTATTGAAGTGCATAAAAATAAACATGAACTTCCCTGTGGCTTTAGAACTCCCAATCAATGATGAGTTGGTCTATTTTTTGCAGTATCTTATAAAAGCAGTGGTGGAAAATTGTGTTAAAATTGCAATGGATAGCAATGGATGTTGTGTCCTGCAACAAATTGTGCAATGCGCACATGAAGAGCCAAAGGAGCGCCTTGTCAATAAAATAGCAAGAAATGCACTTCTCTTGTCCCAAGATGCTTTCGGGTATGTCTCTTTAACCTTTCGTTTTCTAATTCAGTTTTAGTAGAAAATGCTCTTAACTTAAACCTGTTTCTGTTGTGAATTCTTCTTGGCTTTAGCAACTATGTTGTGCAATATGTACTGAAAATGAAGATTTCGCACGTCAACGATGAACTATTGGCTCAACTTAAAGGGAATTTTGTATCACTTTCCAAGCAAAAGTTTAGCAGCAACGTGGTACAAGCATTCTTGAATGAATTAAGCGAAGAACAATCTTCAAATATTATAAAGGAGCTGATTGAAGAACCACATGCTTTGTCAGTTTTTCAAGATCCTTATGGCAATTTTGTTATGCAGACTGTGTTAACTGTGTCCGAAAAGGTTAGTCCAATTTCCCTTTTGTGCATAAATTTCTTTATCATTATCAACTTTATCTTGGACCTTTGTCTTATAGGACCATGGAATTGGTACACAAAATACAAATTGTACAATCATGACCTATTGCAAAAAACCAGAGCAAAAATAAAGATCACAACCATCTCCCATGTGATCTTTTAACACCCCTTTTGCATTTTTAAACAACCATATTATCGTGGTTAATATACCAGTGTTTAAGGATCAATGATCTCATACATTTCAAATGTAATTCCTTACTGCTCCTTGCATGCAAATGCAAGCCATGCTGTCTGGACTCACTGATAGTTTCTTGAACATAAGAATTTTCCTGCTTATTTCCCTTTTTTTATGATTCTTTTTTTTCTTAAATAGGTGCAGGGGCCTCTCTTTCATGTCTTGAGAAATATGATTACTATGAATTATTCATCACTGCACAGCCACCCTTATGGGCAAAAGGTCTTAAACTGCCCTGCCTTGAATAAATATCAATATAAACCGAGAGGGAGGTAGCTTCTGGGGCTACATTATTAGGCCAGGTTCTTCAAGAAGACTGTTGATAGTGAACCTGATGATGAAGATTGCACTTGGCAGAGAGAACAGGTTGTTGAAGCGGTTCGATGTTGTTTTCTACTAATTACGATTTTTGTGTTGGTAGGTTGTTGATATATATACGTTTCATGTCGTTATATATATATATATATATATATATAGGATGTTGATATTACAGTATTTGTAGATCAGTAGGAATGAAGGTGGTGGTAGGTGGGTATACTGTGACCTATATTCTTCTGAAGGGTGTGGTCTTATATGCTACTAGAGTAAGGTGCTTTGTTCGCCAATAATCTGGAGCTTTGCAGCAGCCTTCATGAAGTGTATACAACAGGGGTTATATACATACATAATACAGTGTAGAGTAAGATATATAAGTGTTGATTGTTATACAAGGAACTGGAGAGAGGTACTTTAATTGTTAATGAGTGTGTTTTTATGTTAATTTTCACATCTACTTTTCTTTGTGCATTATTATTGTTACATTTCAAACATTGTTCAGAAGAATGTCATAATATTATGCTCTGTAATGTCGTCAATTTTGATTTTACATTCATAGAGCAGTTGAAGAAAGTTTAGCATGTCTAAAAGCTTTGATATTTTCCTTTCTAATTCAAGAGAAACTTTTTAGTTACATGGTTTTCATCAAGTCATCCAAGTGGAAATATCATTGCAACTTCCTTATTTGAAAACAAAATTCTTTATAACAGGGCTTTCATTAACATTTTAGTTACAGGATATAGAGGGAGGATGCACGCTTGAATATAGATATGCATACTTGTATTTGCCTTAATTAGATATCTGCTTCCCATTTCTATGGAAAAGAAAAAACTTTAATATATGTTTACAATTCAACCATGCACAATATGGAAATAGAAGTACTATTTTAACTTTGCAAAAGGGGTATCTTTATATATACAAAGTATAATTATCCTTCCCTTGAACAGGAGGAGGGATAATTAATTAGTAATTACACACTCACATCCGTGAGATAATGCATTGCACACACGAGATGTGCATAGTATACATTAACCGTAGGACATAAGACTATAGTTGAACTTGTGGAGAAAATTATAACCAAGATGTCCAATCTCAATGGGGAACTCTAGAATTTCGTAGCAAGGATTGGGATTTCCAACACCAGATCGCAAAAAACAAGATGATATCCACAGTAGAAGTTTACTATTCTGAACCTCAAAGACCCAGTTAATAGCAAGTATTCTATGTATGATTACGATTTCACAAAAATAAAAAATTCTACGTATAATTACATACAAAGAAATAATTCACCGGAGGTCCATGATTGTATCATGGTTGGGTGGTGCAAAAACCATATTAACGCTTGTCAAGTTCATGAACCATGAGGAACAAAACAACTAGATCTAAATGTATAATAATTGTGTCGGTTGCCCATAAGACGGGCAATCGCGCACTAGATTTGCTCAAAACGGGACACCAAACTTTCTCAGTATCTCTTTGCACCAGTTTCACCAAACTATCTCAATATATCTTTGCACTAGTTTCACTAGGAGCGATATGCCAGATCTTACTTCTTCAATAAAGGGATCTGATAACTGTAACCCCAAAGAATGCAAGGTAGTAGTTATGCTATGAATATTCACATACACACGTACACCCAATGAAAAACATGATGGGGCATATAGCATTCATATTTGGTCAGATAGAAGGTCTGAACAACGGAACCTCAAATACCATTTAATAACTGAATGGAACTATAGTTGAAGAAATCCCTGTTGCCCACCCTCGTTAAAGAGGGTTTTCAGCAAGGGAAAACTCAAATCTATTCTGAATCAGAAGAGTCGGAGTGGGTGCTCTGTCGAACACTTCTTTTGGTGGAAGCATTGGACTTTGATGCATTTAGAGATGATTCACCCTCAAAAATTATAACTTGGGATTTTGCCAACCTCTCCTCCAGCTCTTCTGTGCTAAATTCATCTGTTCCACCAAGCTCATCAAATCCTACCTGTCAAAATCACCAGAGATTGTCAGCAAAAATATCATTCACATATTCGATCCACTTGTATGGACTTTCTTTGTATCACCTACCACATAATCGTCAACTTTCGCATTCTTTATGAGGGCAAGGGTTGGAAGGACAACTATCTTAAGTTTCTCGGCCAAGAAAGGACTTTTCTCAGCATGGATTTTCACAAAACTTGTCTCTATGTGCTGTTTCGCCAGAAGAGTTAAGTGCTTATCCACTACCTGCCAAGGCATCAAAAAATCAGGTGACTTCACAGAAGGCATCAGCCCCACGTCTGAAAAAAAAAAAAACATATGCATAAAAATTAAGAAAAGTTCACGAAAAATTCTTTTGAAAAAAGCAGATATCAATAAAAAAAAACATTTAACATAAGCAAATAATGGCTTAGGGTCTATATGTTTTGACAACTAGAGTTATTTGTCCTAATTGCTATAAATATAATTGAGATTTAAATGTGCACAATATCATACCCGAACAACTGATGAGATATTATATCAGATATGATGATCCAATTCAAAAAGGGTGGTGACAAAAAATCTGGTTCAATAATATTCTCGTTCTTCTTTCTCTTTTCTCTTCATTTTTTAACCTGTGTTTTTCTATATTTCTTGAAGATTTACATTCCTTCAAGAGCATGAAACTAATAGTGCCACTATTTTTAATGAAAAATGGGAAGTCCTTACTTACAGAATGAAGAGAGAGACCAAAAGAGCAGTATAAAAGCAGCAGAGCAAAAAAGAAAACCAATGAAACAAACATAAGAATTGACACATCTAACCTAAAATGTCTTAATTATAAAAAAAAAATGAAAACCTAAAATGTCTACGAGGTTAATCGGGCATCCTGACAAAAGTATTCAGCTCATTGTTAGGCGTTCTGTTACCCCCAAGATTAGACCATCTTTAAGTACTCGCAGGTTTTTTTTTTTTTTTTTTTCATATGATTACTTAGCATCACTCCTTTGGTAAAAATAAGCAGAAAAGTTTTACTCACTCTCACAAGCAACTTAGCCCCTGCTTTCTTGGATTGAAAGACCAGCAAGACTCGAAAAACTCCTGTTGGGTCATCTTAATCTGCCCTTTGCATACACATACTCTTTAATCTAATCATACGCAAGGCAAATAGATTTTGTGTACAAACCTATGGAAGGGTATTTCTCTTTTCTCAGACCAAATAAATGGATGTACAACCTTAACTGTATACCAAATACAGAGAAGAATTCGACTCAAGGATGCTGCAAGACATAATTGAGTTTTCTTCTTTATTTTGAATAAGTAAGAAATTAATAAAGTAAAAGGCAGGGAATAGCACAGTGCTAAAGGCTGTTCCATTTGACCAGTAGGCCATCAATTTGAATTCAAACACAGCCTCTCTACATACATGGTCCCTTCCCCAAAGCCCACAATGGCAGATGCTTCATGCTCTCGGTACACCTTTTTCTAAAACTAATATAGCATAGGGAAAAAGGGATATAAAGGAAGTAGAGGTTGAGAAAGAAAAACTTCTTACAATACCCCTCCCCAATATACACATATAAATAACACAATATGAAACTTCCACATAAAAGGTAATTCCTAAAAAGAAAGTATCTTTGTAACCAATTTTGACTATTAAAAGAATAAGATTTAACACAAGGAAAATCTTTTTTCCATAAAAAGCTTCTGAAACTGCTCCCCCCCAACCCCCAAAAAAAAAAAGTTAACACATTCTGTTTCGTTTCACGGACATTCAAGTGGCTAGTGGCCTTCATAAGCATCATAAAAACTAAGCTTCTAGAGAACGAAATGGTTGTAATTACTTCATTCCTTAAAAACTTAATGGGTGCAATTACTTCACTCCTTTCAAACATAATCTTTGGCAATTAGAAATACCACATGACCAAGCCCATTGCAAAAACTAAGCTTACATTGCAAATCGTCACATTTTGAACATTGAACATTTATTTAGTATACATTGATGAAGTTTTGATGAAAGAGCCGCTGGAAGTAGTTTCATGTAACCCATATCATGTAGTTGGGAATAAATTCTATTGAGTTGAGTTAAGTATTAATGAAGCTTGAAAATTCTGAAATGTTGGGATATGAAACTACTTTTAAACTTTGATGAGAACTGTCAAAATGCCATTCCCAAACACAAACCTATCTAACACCCTCCTCTTCATCTAGTTGGACAAATAGAAGGTAAAACACATAATCCTAGGTTATGTTGTGTTGAACATGGTAGTCAAATCGTGAATCATTTTGAGCCTTGATGAATCGAATCGGGATTCAGATCGATGAATCGTAAGATTTACGAAACATATGTGAATCATATATTTGTATACATAAGTATATATAGGGTTATAAAAATATTAGTGTTTTTTAGCAAATTCATGATTCAAATCAATTCACCACGATTCAATTAGTGATTCACTAGCGATTCACTTTCGATTCAAACCAATTCACTTACGATTCAGACAGATTCACTTACGATTCACAGGTATAGCAATTCATGAATCCGATTCGAATTGTTTTGAGGTGAATCGAATTGTGAATCATACAATTTAGCGATTTGAATCGCGATTCTAACTACTATGGCTTGTTGAAGATGAGCAAAGAACTTGAAACCATTGTTGTTAGAATCAAATTGGGATTAAAATCCATAGATTGTAAAATTCACAATATAAATGCGAATCTTACATTTTTATGCAAGTATCCAGATAGTTATAAGCACATTATTTCAATATAAATGCGAATCTACATTTTTATGCAATTATCCATATAGTTATAAGCACATTATTGTAATTTAGCTAATTAATGACAATTTAGCAAGCGATTAACTTGCAACTAAATTCAATTTGAAGTGACTCACATGTGATTCTCGCGTGCAACAATTCAAGAATCTGATTCTAATCGATTTGTGGTGAATCGCATGTTTAACTGGTTCAAATCACAATTCTAATTGTTGCTCCTGAAATGGCCATTGTTGATAGAATCGTGAATTGAAATTGAATCGTTTTGTGGCTTGTTGAATCAAATTGGGATTCAAATCGATGAATCATAAGATACACAATACAAATATTAATCACCAATTTGTATATATTGAGTATCCATAAAGTTACAAAGATATCAGTATTCTTTAATTGATTAATGATTCGAACCAATTCACTACAATTTGATTCAGTTCACTTCCTATTCGAACTGATTCACTTACAACTCACAGTTATAACGATTCAAGAATCCAATTCAAGTCATTTTAGGATAAATCAAATCATAAATCATATGATTCACTGATTCAAAATCACGAATCTAACAACCATGGAAATGGCCCAAGCAAAACCTTGAGATTCTAGAAAAACACTATTTACTCAGTAATCTCACAAAAAATGAGTCCCGACAAGTGGATTGATAGACCAACTAAAAAGAAATCAAATCGAAGTTAGTGACTCTAAAAAGAGCCAACAGCTTTGGGTTTGGCCCATCAACAACAGGCTCAAATTTCCACCTTACATGAATAAAGGAGGCAGATATTCGATTACGGCTCAAACTTACAGACGCTTAAACAGTTAAGCATTTTTATTTTTATTTTTGAGTTGGGGAGGGGTTCAATATGCGTTTAGGAAGTCTGTCATTAAAAGCTCAAAAACACCACTAAATAAACCCTGCATCAAAGAAGCAGATTGATCACTCCCCCTCATTTCCAACAACATTTCCCCATTTACCAAATTCGGACTAAATTAAATATCAAACCATAACAATAATTAAAGCCATACTTAACATCAATTAACCCTAAACATAAACATCTTAGGATTCTCAACACTTATTTTTTCTTGTCTATTTCCAAGTCCAAGAAGAAACCCTAGCTGAATTCCACATTAAAAAAGAGCGAAAATGGTACCTTGCAAGGCCAATTATCACGGTAGAAATGGCAGACGACGCGATCGCTAGCCTTGACTGCAGAAAAGAACTCCTTTTCGTTGGGGATCTCGGAGTATTCGCCATGTCCAAGGGAGATCCAACGGCTCCTCTTCTCCGCCATCTTCTTCATCTGCTGCAGCCTTCGCTCCCTCAATACCTCGATATCGTCGAGATCGAGACGATCTAACGCCGAGATCTCCTCATCCAGCTTGTCCTCTACAGCCTTCACTACCGTCAGCACTTGCTTCTCCAGAATCTGTGTAAATTACGACGAGACGTAAGAGGAGACCGCTATAAACACTAAAATCAAAGATTTTAAAAATCTGAAATAAAAACAAACAAAGCAAGATTGTAGAAATTTGAACACTTTGTCTCTTACCTCTTGAACTTTTGAGTTCTCCATGGCCGATCTTCTTTGCAATGCGACAGATATCGCGAAGAGCAGTGAGTTCCTGATCGCCTCGCTACACGCAGATGCCGAGCGATGTGAAGAAGAAGAAGAAGAAGAAGAAGAAGAAGAGAGAGAGAGAGCGATGATGCGAGTGGCTTTTTTGAAATGAGAGCGAAAGTGCGTTTTTGTCGGACGCCAAAGGGGCCCGAGGCCCAACTTCTATTCTTTGGGCTACGCGTAGAGCCCGGAAAAACAGGCCATTTCTTGAAGCATTGGTTGTAATTGTTTTAACAGGAGTTGCAATTCGTGTTGTCGTGTTGTAATCGGTTGTGTCGTAATAATATATAATAAAATATATTATAAATTTAAATGCGACACGTTTAAATAATGTATCATTATATGTAAACTCAAACCCAACACGTTTAATAAACGGGTTAAACAAGTTAACCTATTTATAATCCTTAAAGCTTAAACAAGTTCATTTTAACCTATTTATTATATATAAATTCTAAATTAACATATAAATCAAAAATTCAAAATTATAATTATACAACTATATGGTAAAGATCAAATAAAATATTATAAAATTAAAGTCTCAACATATGACATAAAATATTAAAAAGTCTTCACACATAACATAAGTTTCAACACAAAATATAATCGTGTTAAACGGGTCAATTTCTGGTTAGCAAGTCGACCTATTTTTGACCTGAAATTTAATCTTGTCTAATCGAGTTTAACCTATTTTGACCCGTACTTATTTATGCAAAACCCAAATCCGTTTATTTCGTGTCGATTTTGAGTCGTGTTATCGAGTCGTGTTATCGAGTCGTGACCTATATTGTCACTCTTACGTAAGAGTGCACAACCCATTCTTCATATATCTGTTTAACAAAGTGAACAATAAGTCATTCAGGTAGAAATTTCCCTTTCACATGAGGCATGAGATTCAAATATTTTTTAGCGTCATAAGAAGTTGTTAATTATGCCTTTTTCAAAAAAAATTTATTAGTTATCGATTTTTCGACACCGGAGGTGTATTCCTACCTTTCGAGTCAAGACTATTCCTCCGAACTTCAGCCACTACAGGGACTTTCTGGGTACCGAAGGTGTCTTCCTATCCAATGTGGGTATAGTTCCACAATGTAGAGTGAAGTTCAGTTTCAAACTCTCGCCTGCCTTGTGGGGACGAGCCTCTCATCCAACTCACCCACACCACTTTGGGTTGTTAATTATGCCTTTATTATAGACTTGTTGTTGTCTTATTGGGCTTTGATGTGAACACTTGTTCTCTGTATTAGTAGTTGAAATTATTTTTATCTTTAATCCATTGATTTGAAATAACTTGTATATGATAATTCAATATTAAAAAACACAAAATAAAACAAAAGGGATCTCAAACGCAATAGAAACAGAAGGGTCATGCCTCTATATGGAATTATAACATTTTGTGCATGTAATGCCATTTAACTATAGTGATTCCGTGGAAATACACTTGGCAAATATTTTTTTTAACACTATGCCCCCCCTAAATGCGTTCATAAAGTTTTTTTTACCATTTGACTAATGGTCTAGCGGGATCTTAAACACATTATAAGCGGTCTTACATCCCTAAAATTATGCATAAACCATACATTTTCAGCATGTTTGACTCTCATGTCCCTTCTCTAGCACATTTGGCGCAGGTGGTAGGTATATCACCTTCCGCCCATGATGAAAGTAGGCTATTGGTTGTTGCCTCTTTAGGTTAGGTGTACTTGAATACATCTATTTACAAAATATTGAAGCATAACTTGAATTTATTCCATCAATTTTTTTTTCGAATTTACACCATCATATTTAATGCTTAATATTAAGTTCTCATACCACAACTGAAAATAAATAACCAATTCCAGCTAGAGCCTGCCTGTTGAATATACGTGTATTTGGTTGGCTTTTTCTCATGTTAAAATCACACATAAGCCCCATTTGGTATAACGGTTGCAAAAGGCATTTTTCCAAAAATCTCTCTTAGAGAATGTGTTTTTAAGAAAAACTAGTCTCAGTTTCTTTTAAAAGTTAAAATCTTTTTTTTTTTCACACTAAAATTTGACTAAAAAACAAGTGTTATGGAACGCCTCTAAAAGTGCTTTTGAAGGAGGCCTAATGTTTTAAAACTTTATTCCATCAACCATATATTCCATATCAAAGAGCTGGGGTTTAAGTTTAAAAGCTTTAGGCCCATTTGGTTGCAATCTCAATTTAGTATCCTTGAAATATGAAAAAATATATCTAATTTAATAAATTTAAAAAATAATTTTCAACATTTTGTTAAAAATTAACATCAAATTTTTTTTTTTTAAAATCATTTCGTCTAAGTCACTATTTCTTATTTTTGAATGATGTAAATTCTTCCCCTGCCAGTTCCCCAAATCCATCTTGACTTTCCAACTAAACTGCTTGTCCTTGATTTAATTTAGGGATTTTTAGAGATAGGTATGGGAAGTATGGGTTTTTATAGCAAAGGAACTAAGGTTTTGAAATTTAGATTTTGGGTCTTCTGTAATTCATTGGTAATCTTTCAATCAAATTATTGTAACTCGGTTGGTGTGCTTGACTATTTTGCCCCTTTCTCTAATAGCAACTCACGTGATCCCTTGGTAATTTATATTTTTTACCCATCGGTTACCTATCTGTAAATTTAAAAATTTATCATTGGGTAAGAAATTTCAAATAGCAATAACTTTCTCATTTTAACTTCGATTTGAGTAATTCAAGATCCGTTGGAAAGAGGAAGAATAAATATTTTCAAAGCATCTTGAATCACTCAAATATGATTTAAAATGAAAAAGTTATAGCCATTTTAAGTTTCTTACCAACCGATAACCGATCAGTTAGAAAGTTTACTGATCGGTAAGAAACTTCAAATGGCCATAACTTTCTCATTTAAAATTATATTTTATTGATTAAAGATGCGTTGAAAATATCTTTTCTTCCTCTTTCCAACGGATCTTGAATCACTCAAATCGGAGTTAAAATGAGAAAGTTATGACTATTTGAATTTTATGTTTCGATCGGTCAATACAGGTATATAAACTTCAAATAACTATAACTTCCTTGTTTTAACTCAGATTTAATCGATTTAAAATGAGTTGGAAAGAAGAAGAAAATATCTTTCTAACGCATCTTGAATCACTCAAATCGAAGTTAAAACGAAAACGTTATGACTATTTTAAGTTTTCTTATCAATCGATAAAATGATATACCAAAAAATACCGATCGGTCACGGAGTTGACCCAAAAATCACCGATTGGTCACCGAGTTGAACAGAAATCATCGACTGGTCACCGAGTTTACATTTTGATCGGTCAACACAGGTATTTAAACTTCAAATAGTCATAACTTTATTATTTTAACTCCGATTTGAGTGATTCAAGATCCGTTGGAAAGAGGAAGAAAAGATATTTCCAACGCATCTTGAATCACTCAAACATGAGTTAAAATGAAAAATTTATGGTCATTTGAAGTTTCTTACCGACCAGTAACCTATTAGTTAAAAAGTTTACCGATCGGTAATAAACTTCAAATTGACATAACTTTCTTATTTTAACTCAAATTTTATCAATTCAAGATGCCTTGGAAATATATTTTCTTCCTCTTTCCAACGGATCTTGAATAACTCAAATCTGAGTTAAAATAACAAAGTTATGACTATTTGAAGTGTACGTTACGATCGGTCAACACGGGTATATAAACTTCAAATGACCATAACTTCTTCGTTTTAACTCAAATTTAATCGCTAAAATCAGAATTAAAATGAGAAAGTTATGGTTATTTGAAGTTTCTTACCGATCGGTTACCGGTTGGTAAGAAATTTCAAGTGGCCATGACTTTCTCATTTTAACTCATATTTGAGTGATTCAAGATGCTTTGAAAAGATCTTTTCTTCATCTTTCCAACGGATCTTGAATCACTCAAATCAGAGTTAAAATGAGAAAGTTATGGCTATTTCAAGTTTAAATACCCTGTTGAGTGATCGGAACGTAAACTCGGTGATCGGTCGGTGATTTTTGTTCAACTCGGTGACCGATCGATGATTTTTGGGTCAACTCGCCGATCGGTATTTTTTGGTATATCGTTTTACCGATCAATAAGAAAACTTTAAATAGTTATAACTTTTTCGTTTTAACTCCGATTTAATTGATTCAAGATGCGTTGGAAAGAAGAAGAAAATATTTACAATACCGGGTGGTTTAACTGACTTTCCGATCACCAGGGAAGGGTCACCGGTGACCGAAAATCAATGATTTTACATACATTAAGCGCTTAACAACCACCGAACCGGTCACCAGTGACCTAAAAGTCACTTAAGCACTTTTTCTTGTAGATCTTTTCTTTCTCTTTTCAACGCATCTTGAATCACTTAAATTAAAGTTAAAATGAAAAAGTTATGACTATTTGAAGTTTTCTTATTGATGGGTAAAATGATATACCGAAAAATACTGATCGGTCACCGAGTTGACCAAAAAATCACCGATTAGTCACTGAGTTGACCCAAAAATCACTGATCGTTCACCGAGTTGAACAGAAATCACCGACTGGTCACCGAGTTTACCCAAAAATCACCGATCGGTCATCGAGTTGACCGATCGGTGACCAATCGATATGCAAACTTCAAATGACCATAACTTTTTCGTTTTAACTCCGATTTGAGTGATTCAAAATGCGTTGGAAAGAGGAATGAAGATCTACAAATTTAGGTGCTTTAAATGACTTTTTGATCACCAGTGACCAAACCAAATACCGAAAACTCACTGATCGGTGTCGAGTTGACTAATCGATTACCAAGTTGATCGTTCGGTCACTGATCGGTTGAAAACCCAAATCCTAATTTTAGCGATTCAAGCTGCATTGAAAAAATCTTTTCTTCCTTTTTCCAATGGATCTTGAATCACTTAAATTGGAGTTAAAAGGAGAAAGTTATGACCATTTAAAGATTTTTTATCGATCGGTAAAATGATATACCGAAAAATATCGATCGGTCACCGAGTTGAACAAAAATCACCGATTGGTCACCGAGTTTACGTTCTGATCGGTCAACATGGATATTTAAACTTCAAATAGTCATAACATTCTCATTTTAACTCCGATTGGAGTGATTCAAAATCCATTGGAAAGAGGAAGAAAATATCTTTCCAACGGATCTTGAATTTCTAAAATAGGAGTTAAAATGAGAAAGTTATGGCCATTTGAAGTTTCTTACCTATAGGTAAACTTTCTAAATCGATTGGTTATCAATCGGTAAGAAACTTCAAATGACCATAACTTTCTTATTTTAACTCAGATTTGAGTTATTCAAGATGCGTTGGAAATATCTTCTCTTCCTCTTTCCAACGGATCTTAAATCACTCAAATCGGAGTTAAAATGAGAAATGTATCACTATTTGAAGTTTAAATACCCGTGTTGACCGATTGGAACGTAAACTCGGTGATCGGTCGGTGATTTTTGTTCAACTCGGTGACCGATCGGTGATTTTTGGGTCAATTTGGTGACCGATCGATATTTTTTGGTATATCGTTTTACTAATCGATAAGAAAATTTCAAATAGTCATAATTTTTTCTTTTTAACTCTTATTTGAGTGATTTAAGATGCGTTGGAAAGATATTTTCTTTTTCTTTCCAACTCATTTTAAATCGATTAAATATAAGTTAAAACAAAAAATTTATGGTCATTTGAAGTTTATATACCTATATTGACCAATCGAAACGTAAACTTTAAATAGCCATAACTTTCTCATTTTAACTCCGATTTGAGTGATTAAAGATCCGTTGAAAAGAAGGAGAAAAGATATTTCCAACGCATCTTTAATAAATAAAATATAAGGTAAAATTATAAAGTTATGACCATTTAAAGTTTCTTAACGATTAATAAACTTTCTAACTAATCGATTATTAGTCGGTAAGAAACTTTAAATGGCCATAAATTTCACATTATAACTCAGATTTGAGTGATTCAAGATGCGTTGGAAAGATCTGTTCTTCTTCTTTCCAACGAATCTTAAATTACTTAAATCAGAGTTAAAATAAAAAAAATTATGGCTATTTAAAATTTTTTACTAATAATAAATTTTTAAATTTATCGATAAGCCAGGCAAATTGTTATTAGAAAGAGAGACATAATAGTTATGGACATCACAATAATTTAATTAAAAAATGATCTGCGATGGAGAGAATTTAAAATCTAAATTTTAAAAGCTTGAGAGATGTGATATAAAAACTCATACTTTCAATGACCCTAACTTTAAAAATTTCTTTAATTTACCTAATTAATTTAATTTTAAACTCAAACCAACTTGCCCAAATTGCCGTACTCTTTGGTTCTGATAGACACAGTACCGTACATAGGATTCGACAAAACTGACAGACATTTGACGCGTGGTCACATAGTCAACAAATCCTCGCTTGACTCAACACGTGGGATCACCGTCAACAACTTAGTACGGGTCTACTTACTTCGGCTTGAAAAGTGAGTAGCCATAATAAAGTTGGTGTCTGGTGGAGCAACTCACACGTGACGCCACCGACTCTGTTCTTCACGCACCTCGAACAACCCACCTTAATTCTTCACCTAAACAAACTTTATATATATATATATATATATATATATATATATAATATTCTTCAATGCATGGTTGAGTAAATTCACGGGTTAAGTTAGATTAAATTAAGGTTAAATATCAATTCAATTCAATCATGTCAGTAGTAAAAAAACTTAAATTTGTCAAAATCAATCTAATAACTTCGAATTGAATTAATTACGGTAGTCTATTTTAATATATTATTTTTAATTTTAATTTTTTAAGTTAATTTTTAAATTAAATATTCATATGTCTATAAATTTTTTAAGTTAAATATGAATATAAATATAATTTTAAATAATTATTTTATTCATAAAATTTTATTAACAATAAGTGACTCTAAATAAAAATGTAAGTAAATAAAAATGTAAGTAAATTAATACTTAATATTTTTAATAAATTTAGGTTAATGGGGTTAATTTACAAAATCTTATCTTAACTCAAACTTGATCTTAATCGGGCTGTTAATTTCAAACCTAACTCATAAGATTTAAATTGATTGGATTAATCAGTGCATGCTACTAGAAACCACCGTCCTCTATGCAGAGAATGAAAATGAAGAGTAAGAAACTTGAAGTGAAAGAGTAAGAAAGGAGGGAAAAAAAATATTAATTATATAAATAAAAAATATACAAATACTAATATCGAGACTTTTAAGTTTTAACCCCAAAATTTGTTACAAAACTTAAAGACTCTCTCGTACCATGTTAAAAACCCACCACCTAAAAATTATAATTGTAAATTAGAAGTTGAACAATATATATCAAACTATCATCCACGTTTACAGTCAAATTTTAATAAAATATAAAAAAACAAAGAACAAGAGAAGAATTTTTATAATACTTGATAAAGCAAGCAAGCATGCATTACATTATCTCATTACATTATATGGCGTACACATAAAAAATACATGCGAGAGAAGTGTAACAATGAAGATGACCAGAGTACAGAACTCACTAACGAATTAAAATTACAAAAACATATTTATCTATTTATTAAAATTGTGTCTTAAGGACACTTGGAGGTGCCCTTGGAGTTCTCCTTGTCCCTGTAGCAGGGGCACTCGTCCTTGTGACCGTACGTTCCAGAAGGAACGCACTTGCACTCTAAGCAACACACCCCACAATACTTGTAGCATCTGTCCCATATTGCTGCTTTCTCGCACCTTGCCTTGCACTTGCTCTCACAGAAACCTGCTTCCACCACAAAATTAACACATAAATTAGGGAAAAGAAAAAGAAAAATAGATCATCATGCATGGTCAGCACCAACAATCCATGGTATACATATATGGTATCTAGGTATAAGCAGAAAATTAGTACTAGTGGTGGATGGTCTTACTAGGACCAGCGATGGTGGTTTGAAGAAAAGAGGAGGTGAAGAGGAGAGACACAAGAAGCAATGCAGCAAATAAGATCTTCATGATCCTCTTTCTTAATAGTTTTGTAATCTCTTTATTATGATCTTAAGAAAAAAAAAAAAATAGCACTGCTAGTAGTAGTGTAAGAAATGATCAGTGAAGCAAAAAGAAGAAGCTGTGGAACGTGGAGAGAAAGGCAAGAGGGAGAGTGGGTATACATAAAGAGGGAAAGAGATGATCAGGGGGTTAAATTAAATTAAACCAAGACCCATAAGTGAATGAATTAATTAATTACCAAGTTGGGCCCATTCACCACCATTAAATGATAACTAGTGAGGAACAGCTTCAGCCAGCTGTACCAGGTTGTGCTACGCGTTGAGGGTCCTTCCACCAAAAAAAAAAAACAAAGAAAACTAGTACTTTCTAGGTTATTCTACGCGTTTTCCACTCTACTTCACTTGCACCCAAGTCCAGAGAACGGGAACGTTGGCAAGCAGCTTCTTTCCTCTTCCCCTTCTTAAAACAACGAAAATGTTAAAAGTAATTGGGTGTTGCACTCCATTAATTTTTAGATTGTATTGAGTATATACTTCAATAACTGATTCAATATATATAAAAAAAAAAGGGCGGTACTACAAGGACTCTAACTCCAATTACATGTAGCTCTAATCTTAGGGACTTAAAACGCGAGAGTACACTAATTAAGTTTATGTCCAAACGTCATTTCTTATTAGAAAGATAAAATAGTTCTAAACAAAAGTTTAAACTCAGCCGATGTACTGACACCCTTATATCATTGTAAAATTTTTTAATACACAAGATGATCTAAGAAATTGATCTAAGAAATTCAAGCACGAGTTTGGTGCTTGGGTCACTATATTTTCAAATACTAAGATGATGTCGTGTAGTTTTTACTTTAATAGCACGTGTCGAGTCGGATAGATTATTTTAGAATTATCCAATACACATAGCTTTGAAATGATCAAAAAGACTTAGACATATAAGTGCATCAGTTGAGTTTGGTGTCTCAAGTCCATTCATCATTTCTGGTTATTAAAATGTAGTTTGCGGTGTAATTTTTACTCTAATTTGGCAAACCAATGTAGGTGAATTAATTCGCAATTACTCATATGTCTCTATTTATGGTCTAATTGATACATATTTTCCAAACAATTAATGAACCTACGCCTTATCTTGAAGGACTAAAGCAAGATGATATTAGCCGTCCAATCTATTTTAGGGCCCTCTTTTTAATCTTTGGTGCATGTACTTTATTTAATAGTCAAAATGTGTTAAAGAGAAAGTAAAAAGGAAAACTAATATCACCTAGACACCTACCAACAAACAAAACATGGTTCTACACTTTACTAGTTGACGATAGTGGAAATTATGGGAAAAAAGAAATTAAATCTTTTAATTAAGAGAATTGAGGGACCCATGACGTCAATTAGGAGTAGGAGGACGGGATCTGTGGCCCCTAACTTTACTATTTTGAGCCTAAGCTGCCACATGACCTGTCGGGGTATGGAAACCGACTCGTATTGTACTGTTTTTTTTTTTTTTTTAAGGCAGTTAAGATGCAATATTTTTTTTCAACACGGTCAAAATACAATTCATGTAAAAGATAAGTTAGGATCTTTTACTAATTAATACTACTAAATTTGTCTTATTACTTATTAGTACCAGCTTGTTGAAGTAAAATTCACCCTTAGGTTCAAAGGTGATAATGGAGCTACGTAAAATTGATTTTAGTTGAGATCTAGGCTACTTAAAAAGTGATATAAGAGCTGATAATTGCTTGAGAAAGAAAAAAGAAACAAGAAGAAAAGAGAGAGATCAAAAACAGAGAAAGAGAAAACTACATTTACAAAAATAGAATGAAATAGCTAACAAAGCAAGTAGTTAACAACTAATTAACTCACTAACTAAGTAATGTAACTATACAATAGATATTGTCTTATTAGCCCCCCTCGAACTCAATGTGGAGAGAGATGTCACTGTGAGTTTGGACTTGAAATCAGCAAATCGCAAGCTGGAGGCAAGTTGAACAATAAGGTCTTTGCGCATCGCTTTCTCTCGAACAAAGTAGAGATCAAACTCTATATAATATATTTAGTTCTTGCATGCTGAACAAGATTAGCAGACAAGAGAATAGTACTAAGATTATCACACCATACTATAGGAGGAGAAGAATAAGAAACCCCCAACTCATTAAGTAACACAAAGATCCATATCCATTCAGTCGTTACATTCTCCAAGCTTTTATACTCTACCTCTGTTGAAGATCGAGAAATGGTAGGTTGCTTTTTGGATTGCCAAGTAATAAAATTAGAACTAAAAAGATGTCATGCGAAATCGTGGTAAAGTAAGAAAGAAAAATAAGACAACAATATTTAACGTGATTTGACAAATTGCCTACGTCCACGGGAGGCAGCAATTGTATTCACAGGGATGATTTTGAAGTGAGGAATGACCTATATTTATAGTCATTTACAACAGTGTGAAATGAGCCAATAAGTCAATTTCATTGTCAAATAAAGTTGTGCTTTATTTTCAAACAAAGCTGCAACTTTATTTGACAATTAAAAACAGAGCAACTTTATTTGACAAAACAGAGCAACAATCTCCACCTTGGCGAGTTTCCTTCAAAAAACTGTTGCTGCCTCCATTAGTGCCCTTAGGCACTCTGACTTCGTGAGATGTTGATCAAGTCCAAACAATGTTGGAACTTGATCCCTGTAACCACCTTTGTAAGCATATCTGCGGGGTTATCTGCAGTCTTGATCTTTTGTAGAAGAATACTCTCTTCTTCTACTATTTCTCGAACAAAATGAAAACGAACATCAATATGCTTCGTTCGACTGTGATGAACTTGGTTCTTTGCCAAACAAATAGCACTTTGGCTGTCGCAGAAAACTTCAACATTCTTCTGCACAATTCCCAAGTCTTTAGTCAATCCATGAAGCCAGATTGCTTCCTTGAAAACTTCCGTTACTACCATGTACTCTGCCTTTATAGTAGACAAAGCAACTGTGGACTGTAGTGTTGATCTCCAACTCACTGGTCCTCCTGTCATAGTGAAAACATAACCAGTAGTAGATCTGCGCTTGTCAAGATCTCCGGCATTGTCCGAATCCACATATCCGACTATATGCTTACAACTTTTATTATCTCTCTCGAACTTTAAACCAATATCCACAGTACCATGAATATAACGTAGAATCCACTTCACTACTTGCCAGTGGCCTTTACCGGGGTTGTGCATGTAACGACTTACCATACTTACAGCATGTGAAATGTCAGGTCTAGTACACACCATAGCCTACATCAAGGCACCAACTGCATTTGCATATGGAATGTTTTCATTTGCTTCTTCTGATCCTCAGAATTTGGTGTCATTGATGTACTTAGCTTGAAATGTGGTGCCAATGGTGTGCTCACAGGTTTTGTGTCATTGCCAATGCAAAAAGTTTGAAGAACTTTCTTCAAATACTTGAGTCTGAGTCAAACAGATTGTGCCTTTGGCCCTGTCTCGAGTGATCTCCATCCCGAGAATTTTTCTGGCCTCTCCAAGATCCGTCATTTCAAACTCTGAGCTCAATTGAGCCTTCAGTTTGTTGATTTCCACCTTGCTTGTAGATGCGATTAACATATCATCTACATATAAAAGCAAGTAGATAAATGTACCATCTTGAAGTTTGCGATAGTAGACACAATGATCAAACTGACTTCGGGTATATTTATGCCCTTGGATGAAGCTGTCAATCTCTTGTACCATTGTCTCGGTGACTGTTGCAGGCCATACAATGACTTGCTCAACTTGCAAGCCCAATTCTCTCTTCCTGGTACTTTGAATCCATCTGGTTGAGACATATATATCTCCTCTTCCAAATTACCATGCAGAAAAGCAGTTTTGACATCGAGTTGGGCTAACTCGAGATCAAACTGTGCAACCAAAGCCAATAATATTCGAATTGACGAATGCTTAACAACAGGTGAGAATACCTCATTGTAGTCAATTCCTTCCCTTTGAGCATAGCCTTTTGCTACCAGTCTGGCTTTGTATCGAATACTATCTGTGCTGGGAGAGCCTTCCTTCTTAGCAAAAACTCATTTGCAATCAATTGGTTTCTTTCCTGTCGGAAGTGGAACCAACTTCCAAGTCTGATTCTAATGGAGTGATTTCATCTCCTCATGCAGTGCCATTTTCCACTTATCACTTTCCATACTCTGAATAACATCTTTGTAATTGTATGGAATATCATCTCCGGTGACTGGAAATGCATATGCAACCATGTCAGTGTACCGAGCAGGTTTGCAAATTTCTCTTCTTGGTCGACTGGTGGCAATTGATTCTGGTTGTTGACTGATGTCTGGTCCTGGAGCCTCCACCTCAACTGAGATGTCCTCCTCGTCTTCTTCAGGATGGTTGGATATCTTTGCTAATTTGCCATGAGTTGTGCCAGGAGTTACTGGAATATCTAACTCCACCTGCTGATGCAAATCTGGATCTCAATTTTCTTTATCAGAAACTATATGTTTTGACATCACAGATTCATCAAAAGTTACATCTCGACTTAGTACAATCTTCTTTGACTCAGGGTTCCATAGTCGGAAAGCCTTAACTCATTTACTAAAGCCCATGAAAATCGCTTTCTTGGACCTAGGATCCAGTTTGGATTCCTTCACATAGAAATATGCAGTGCATCCAAAAATGCGCAGAGAATTATAATCTGAAACGGGTTGTCTAGACCATACCTCCTTGGGAGTTTTGTCATCTAGTGCTGTTACAGGAAGTCTATTGATGATATAAGAGGCATATGACAAAGCTTCAGCCCAAAATGCCTTGCTCAGTCCAGAATGAGATAACATGCAGCGAACTTTATCTACCAAAGTATGATTCATGTGTTCAGCAACACCGTTTTGTTGTGGCGTGCCTGGTACTGTGAAATGTCGGACTATCCCTTCATTCTCACAAATTTTCTTAAATGGGTCTGACTTGTATTCTCCTCCATTATCATATCTGAGCCTCTTAATCTTCCTTCTCGTTTGAGTTTCTACCATTTTCTTCCATAGAAGAAAGATATCTAGCACTTCATCTTTATGCTTCATGGTATAAACCCAAACATAGCGTGAGAAACCATCAATGAAAGTAACAAACCAACGTTTACCTCCCAATGAAGCATTTTGAGATAAACGGCATGTCCTATTTATCCATCATTGTTGGGAGGGTCAGCTCAAACGTCTTTGTAATGTTCGAGTTCAGAATAATTAGTCTTGTCCAAAGAAAAAAAAGATACCTTTCAGATACCAAAAAATAAATAATAATAATAATAATAATAATAATAATAATAATAATCCATTTGAAAAAACAAAAAAGTATAATATGATCAACTTAATTTGAGACTTTAAAAATTGATTTAAATGAAACTAAATTAACTTCAAAAGTAAGAGTATTGAAAAAAAAAAATTGCATGTGAATTAAATTTATTTCACATTCAGATACACTAATTAATTAATTCAATTAGTTAATATAGGCATATTTGAAATCTCAAATCAATCATTCCAAATTAAATCAAACCAAATTTTATTCAGTTCTAAGGTTGCTAACTATAACTTAGCTTAGTTTAGTTTGACATAATACCAATCCGACTGTTTTGCATACGAGTTAGATTTATAGGCAAAACACATGAGAATATTTGAACTCCACCGCCCTATTGTCACAGGGGAGTCAAAGAGGCAAAGCAATATCCGTACGGCACTCGGTAATATCAAGTAGCAAGGTCAGCCAATTTACAAGTAAAAAACAATAACACACACAAGAACAAACAACAAATAATTGAAAGTATATTTATATTAATCTCAAGTAAATGATGTATAATTGGTGTTTATATGAAAAAGATACACACACACCCTAAGGGAGAAGGTATCGTTAGAGAACTACAAGCTAGGAATAGCAAGCACCTATAAGGAACACACGTTGGTAGCTTTACAAGGGACACTCAGTTGTAGGGGACACCTAAGCACTATCTTTAGGCGACTACCACCTCCATTACAAGGTAGATCTTAAGCTTTTACCCTAATCTCAAAAGAAAACATCAAAATGTGAGGCCAATCATACTGGCCTCCAAAATTACAAAAATACCCCCGATTACAAAGAAAAATACATGACGGTGCATGGGACAACATGACCGTGACAGACTCCCCCACTTAATACGACGACACCCATGTCGATGGACTGGCTAAGTACTTGAGGATATTTGCCTCATATTGTATCAATGAACTGGATGGTTCCCAATTGGCTTCAGCTTCAGGCAGGCCCTTCCACTTGACTAAATACTCTGACTCGAACTGCTTCTATGAAGGTCCTGGAACTTGACGATCAGCCACAATATACTCCACCTCACGATCTGGTCGACACTTGACATTTGTTGTTGGTCTTGAAGAACACCCACGAACCAGATCCTCTCGATCAATATGACATGACTTCAAGTTATTGACATGAAACACTGGATGAAGATTCTGCCACTTAGAAGGCAACTCGACCCGATAAGTAACTTTCCCAACTCGCTCTGTGATAAGAAATGGTATTTCATACTTGCGAACCAACTTCTTGTTCACCTTTATGAAGAACTTCATGATATCAGGCTGAAGCTTGATGAAGACTTGATCTCCCACCTAGAAAGATGTTGGCTTCCTCTTCTGATCTACCCATTTCTTCATTCTTCTAGAAGCCTTCAAGGTAGACTCGTGCAACTTCATTGGTTGTTGCCACTCCTCGGCAAACTGATATGCTCACGGAATGCTCCCAGTGTACCTAATATCTACAGTGTGAGGTGTAAGAGGTTGTGGCCCAATACCAACTCAAAAAGGACTCTTCGAGGTCGAAGAGCTCTGCTGCAATTTGAAACAGAACTGAGCAACATCTACCAAATTCACCAAATTCTTCTGGCACTAACAAAGTGCATAAGGTACTCCTCCAGTAATGCTTTGAATCTATTTGTTTGGTCGTCTGTTTGGGGATGACAGCTGGTTGAAAAGTTCAAATGAGATTCCAAAAGTCTAAAGAGTTTTGTCCTGAATCTTCCTGTAAACCTCGAATATCTGTCACTGACGATGGTCTGAGGTACACCCCAATACTTCACTACATATCGCAGGAAAAGATAAGTTGTCTCCTTTGTTGAGCAATGCTTGGGAGCAGGAATGAAGCAGTTATGAAATCCATCGTCACACTCTCCGACGAACGCTAAGGAACCAACAGTGGTTCTAACAGTCCCGTCGATCTATCTCGTTCCACCTTGTCCTGTTGACAAGTAAGGCAAGTTTTGACATACTCAGTGACATCATCTCGCATATTCGGCCAATAGTAGCCCCGTTCAAGTAGGGCCATTGAGATTCATGAAACTCATGCATCAACTCCCTGTGAAGTCCACCAGTGCGAGGTACATAGAGACGCTCCCCTTTAGTGACAAGCAATTCGTCTTTAATATGGAATCGTCTTGTCCGACCGGCTTCCACTAGTGGTCAGAGAGTTTTGACCTGAGGATCCATCTGCAACACGTCTCTGATTCGGCATGCAAGGTAGTCTGCAGCTTCGTGACGCTCCTTTGAGTTTCAACTGGCAGTGTAGCAAGCTCTGTCTTTCGACTTAGTGCATCAGCAACTTGATTAGTTCGCCCAGGCTTATATTCAAGTACCATGTCGAACTCTGAAAGGAACTCCTGCCATCGAGCTTGCTTTGAGGTAAGTTTCTTCTAGGTCAAGAAATGTGAAATAGCCACATTATCTGTCTTCACAACAAACCTTGAACCCAACAAGTAATGCCTCCACGTCCAAAGGCAATGGATCACCGCTAGTAACTTTTTCTCTTAAGTTGTGTAATGAAATTCAGCTTCAAAAAGTTTTTAGCTCTCATTAGCTAAAGGATGTCCCTTTCTGGACTAACACTCCACCAAGCGCAAAATCTGAAGCATCTGTATGTACTTCAAAGGGCTTGCTCAAATCAAGAAGAGCAAGGACAAAATCTTCTATCACCGCTTGTTTTAGGTCATCAAGCGCACGTTGTCGCTCTTCTGACCAAACCCACGGTTGATTCTTCTTCAATAGATCAATTAAAGATGTTGCTCATGCAGAATAATCGTTGATGAACTTATGATTGTAGTTTACCAAACAGAGAAAAGACCTCAACTCAGATATTGTTGTTCGGGTCTTCCATTCTTGGATAGCACGAACTTTCGCCATGTCCTCTTCAGCTTGCCACCACCAATGTAATAACCTAAGAAGGCAATTTCCTTCTAAGCAAAAGAACATTTCTCTTCCTTTACATAAAGATGATTCTTTTACAACCGCTCAAACACCATCTTCAAGTGTTCCATGTGTTCCTCTAGAGTAGGGTTGTATATGAAAATCTCATCAAGGTACACCACCACAAACTTGTCCAAGTACTCGTAGAATACCTCATTCATCAAGGTGCAGAAGGTGGCTTGAGCATTGGTTATGCCAAACGACATCACCAGGTACTCGAACGCTCCATACAGAGTAACGCAAGTGGTCTTAGGTTCATCTCCTTTAGCAATTCGAATTTGATGATACTCAAACCGTAAATCAAGCTTCATAAAGTAGCGGGCTGCACCAAGTTGATCAAACAAATCATCAATTAAAGAAATAAGATACTTATTCCGGACAGTTACCTTATTTCACACAAACTTCAGTCGTGTTTCTTTTGGAACAAAACATGTGCCCCATAAGAAGCTTTCGACAGTCGAATAAAGCCTGAGTCAATCAGGTCACTCAACTGCTTCCTCAACTCAGCTAACTCCGGAGGTGTCATCCTATAAGGACGACTAGCGGACGGTTTCGCCCCTGGAATCAACTCAATCTTGTGATCAATGGGTCTTCGTGGAGGAAGTTACTCTGAAAGCTCTGTCGGTATCACATCCTTGAAACTTGCCAGTAACTTCACCACTGCAACTGGGACTGGCTGTGAAACCTCTTCCTGTTTGCCTACCACTAAGGTTGCCAAGTACGTCTCCTCACCCTTCTTGAGACCTCTCTTAAGATAGAGAGCAGAAATTCTTTTGTCCTTCAGTTCAACCACTGTCATTTGAGCCATGCAAAAAAAGTCTCCCAATAAACACAAAGTCTCCAAGTAGGGCATCGTTACTGCCTTAGCTTCATGCAGGATCTCCATGCCCAATATCACGTTAAGATCATCCATGGGAATGACCATAAAGTTGGTCCTCCCTTACCACTTCCCCTCTTCCGTAGGAGCGGCCTTCGCAATCCTATGGATAAGTCTTGTAGCATAATTAACTGCTTTGATATTGCTCGAATCACCTTCCAACTTGAGACCTAAGCATTCGGTGGCACCTTCAACAACGAAGTTATGAGTGGCTCCTGTATCCACCATGGCACATGTTGTCTTACCATTGATTTTGAGTTCAACAAACATCAATCCTTTAGACGCACCCATTTGCTTCCCTGAAACTTGCCCATTTAAGGCATTCAACAATCGGAGAGCACCCATCATCGGTTCATCTGACTCATTCTTCGAAGCATGTGATTGGGAAGTTCCCTCTGATCGCACGCGTTCAGAGAACCCTTCTGAGGGCAAACGGCTTCGAACACAAGAAACACTTCAATGGCTTTGTTTTGGAATTGGCCGTTGAGGCAGAAAATGGCCTGCTTGGAAGACAAAGCTCCCTTGTTGAACTGGTTCTTCTGCTTACTGGCACTACTGTCGTCCTTCCCTGAGTGAGGTTTGGAGTTATTGTCATTTGTGGGTTTCTTATTATCACAAAGATTTGCATTATAATCAGTCAGTCTCTCTGCAACGGCTTGAGCAGACGCGAGATCTTCAACACTCTGCCTTCGCAACTTAATCTGAGCCCACGACTTCAATCCATCCAAGAAAAAGAACAATTTATCCTCCTCTGCCATGCCCTGAATGTCGAGCATGAGAGTAGAAAATTATTTTACGTACTCTCGAACGGTACCTGTGTGTTCGAGTCTCTTAAGCTTCTGTCTAGCTAAGAACCCCACGTCTTCCGGGAGAAATTGATGTTTGAGCTCTATCTTGAGATCTGCTCAAGTATCAACTGTAACCAACCCGTTCTCAATGTCTCTGTAACTGTTTCGCCACCATAACTTGGCATCACCTGTTAGATACATGGTAGCCATAGAGACCTTATCTTGTTCGGTCTTTGGTTTTGTCACCTTAAAGTAATGTTCAAGATCGAACAGGAAATTCTCCAACTCATTTGCAACTCGAGCTCTGCCATAATGTTTCGGTTTTGGGATCTTCACCTTTTTTCGACTCTCAGTCTCCCACGAACCAGTCGCGCTAGCTAGTTTGGTGAGGACATTCAACCTAGCATTCATGTCATCGAGCTGCTCTCGAACCTCCTGGAACGCACTATGGACTTCCTCACCCATAGCGTCCATAGATTCACTATATGATTGGTGACTCATTTCATGTAACTCAATCTTCGCAACCAGTTGCTCAAACGTAGTTGCCATCTCAGCAGACCGCACTGTTTGGGTTTCTAGTTCTTCCAACCTTTCCTTAGTTGACCTATTTTATGTAGCCATTTTCTTTCTAAGCTCTGATACCACTTGTCACGGGCGAGCCAATGGGGCAAGACAATACCCGTGCGACACCAGATAATATCAAGTAACAAGGTCAGTCAATCTGCAAGTAAAGAATAATAACACACACAAGAACAAGCAACAAGTAATTGGAAGTATATTTATATTAATCTCAAGTAAATGATGTACAATTGGTGTTTACACGAAAGGAATACACACACACCCTAAGAGAGCAAGTATCGCTAGAGAACTACAAGCTAGCAATAGCAAGCAACCACAAGGGACACACGTTAGTAAGTTTACAAGGGACACTCGATTGTAGGAGACACCTAAGCACTACCTGTAGGCGACTACCACCTCCCCTACAAGGTAGATCTTAAGTTTTTACCCTAATCCCAAAAGAAAACATCAAAATGTGAGGTCAATCATACTGACCCCCAAAATTACAAAAATACCCCTAATTACAAAGAAAAAGACATGACAGTGCATGAGACAACATGACCGTGACACCATGCCCTTGGTTTTGTTCCATTTGCTACAAGCCAAGAACCGCGTACGTACTTATATTATAGTTGTTTTAAATATTTAAAAAATGTCACCTTTCACACATTAAAGTCCCTTGACCCCATCTTCTTCCAACCCTACAAGAGGAAAACACTTTATTGACTTTGCAAAGTTGTTGAATCGTCCTGAATCACGCATTAACATGTGATTCGAAGCGATTCAACAACTCTCATAAGCAACGTCAACAAAGTATATTTTCAAAGCATTTTCTTTATGCAAGAGGACAATGCTTTTTATAAGTAGTGGGAAAAGACAAGGAGAGGAAATGAGAAAAGAAAAGAAAAAAGGCTATAGGGACTTAACCTTATTTGCATTGACAGTCTCGTCAGCGACCTAAAAAGAACATTTATATCACAAATACAATCTTTTAAAAAGACTCCCGTGATGAAGTCACCCTAAGAGTTATATCATTTTTCAAAAACAAATTGAGAAAGCGAAAAATATTAAAGGAAAGCTCAACCTAATTCATAATATGAGTTATAGCACATGTAGGTCATTTGAGTCACTGAAGAAGAAAGAAAAATTCCTACGTCATACAGACAATCTAGTACAACAAATTTCCCCAAATGAGCTAGAAGGAAAAGAGCAATCCGATCAGGGTAAAAAATGACATAAAGCCAGATTCCAGCTAGCTCTTGTGCTCAACAAGTACATAACAACCACAATTTCATAGTAGAAAGAAAACAACATTCATGGCAGATAGTGTGGGATAGTGGCAAACAAACCAAATTTTATCAAATCAGAATATTATAAATCAAAAACCGTGATCACTGATGCTAATTTTCACACATATATAGGTGGGCCAATGCCCACATGCTTGTGCGTGACACTTTTTGTTCTTAACTGGCTTCGGGGAGGGCCTTTCACTTGACTAAATATTCTGACTCGAACTGCTACTGTGAAGGTCCTAAAACTCGACGATTAACCACAATATACTACACCTCACGATCAAGTCTGCACTTGACATTTGCTGTTGGTCTTGAAGAACACCCACGAACTGGATCCTCTCGACCAACATGACACGGCTTCAAGTTACTAGCATGAAACACTGGATGAAGATTCCGCCACTGAGAAGGTAACTCGACCTGATAAGCAATTTTGCCAACTCGCTCTGTGATAGGAAATGACCCTTCATACTTGTGAACCAACTTCTTGTTCACCTTTCTAAAGAACTTCATGATATCATGCTGAAGCTTGATGAAGACTTGATTTCCCACTTGAAAAGATGTTGGCTTCCTCTTCTGATCTGCCCACTTTTTCATTCTTCTAGAGGCCTTCTCAAGGTAGGCTCGTGCAACTTCATTGGTTTGTTGCCACTCCTTGGCAAACTGATATGCTCGCAGACTGCTTTTAGTGTACCTCATATCTACGGTGTGAGGTGTAAGAGGTCATGTTGTCCCATGGACTGTTATGTCTTTTTCTTTGTAATTGAGGGTATTTTTATAATTTTGGGGGTCAATATGATTGACCTCACATTTTGATTCCTTTTGAAATTAGGGTAAAAGCTTAAGACTTACCTTGTAGGAAAAGTGATAGTAGCCTGGGGGTAGTGCTTAAGTGTCCCCTACAACCGAGTGTCCCTTATAAAGCTACCAACATGTGTCCTTTGTGGCTGCTTGCTATTACTAGCTAGTAGTGCTCTAGCGATACCTGCTCCCTTGGGGGGTGTGTGTATTCATTTTATGTAAATATCAATTGTACATCATTTACGTGAGATTAATATAAATAATCTTTCAATTACTTGTTATATGTTCTTGTATGTGTTATTGTTCTTTACTTGCAGATTAGCCGACCTTACTACTTGATTTTGTCATGTGCCGCACGAGTATTGCCTTGTCTCACTGACTTGCCCATGATACTATACCCTGGTTTTGTTCCATTTGCTACAAGCCAAGAACTGCGTACGTACATATATTACAACTGTTTTAAAGATTAAAAAAGATGCCACCTTTTGCACATTAAAGCCCCACTGACCATCTTCGTGCTAGAGAACAAAGCTTCTTACAAATAGCGGGAAAAGAAAAGAGAAAGAAAAGAAAACTGCTACAGGGACTTAAACCTTATTTGCATTGACAGTCACGTCAGTCGCCTAAAAAGAGCATTTATATAACAAATACAATCTTTTAAAAGACTCGTGATGAGAGTCACCCTAAGAGTTGTAACAATTTTCAAAAAATAATGAGTAAGAAATATTAAAGGAAAGCTCAACCAAATTCATAATATGAGTTACATCACATGTTGTTCATGTGATTCGCTGAAGAATAAAATAAAAAAAAATCCTACATCATACAGACAATCTAGTACAACAAATTTCCCCAAATGAGCCAGATGGAAAAGAGCAATCCGATCAGGGTCAAAGATGAGATAAAGCCAGATTCCAGCTAGCTCGCCTGCTCAGCAAGTACACAAGAACCAAAATTGCAGAGTAGAAAGAAAGCAACATTCATGGCAGATAGTGTGGGATAGTGGCAAACAATCCAGATATTATCAAATCAGAATATTATACATCAAAAACCGTGATCACTGATGCCAATTTTCACACATATATATAGGTGGGCCAATGCCCACATGCTTGTGCGTGGCACTTGCTGTCCTTCTTAACTTTACATGAAATTACAAACGTACATGTATTTTTTTTTTTTATACAAGTGGGCATAAACAAATCAACCCCCCATACCGTATGAAGGACGAGGATGTCGATGATGATGCAAATATTCCTTGGTACTTTCACTTGATGCCATCAAGTTGATCTGTTCAATGAAGCTCCATAATTTTAGCAATATGGGGGAAAAAAGCATCAGAAATATCAAGAAGTAGAAGAAAGAACAGGTAAGAAGTGTACCTTCAAGATCTCAAACTTTGAGCTGGGGCGCACGTATGCTGCCAGGACACTCATGTTGAAATCCTGTGTTTCAGAATATAACCACATATATTAGATTGTTGAGATGAAAGACTGCAAAACTAATAATAATCATATACAGTGAAATTGCTGGGTTTAATGGGTTGGAAAGATTGATAAGCATAGCCCTTCTTATAATGGAAAAATGAAATGCCAGATGCACTTGGTGTATTTATGCCTAGGAGAGGCCATTTTTAATCATATCAGTAGCTACAAAATCTTGCAAATGTAATTGAACTTAACACTACTCAAAATGGTCGTCACATATTCTATCGAAAACATCATCAGTTGAGCACATATTATCATAGATCTGAACAATAAGTTAGTGGCTCTTTGGTGTTCTAATTTACAGAGGATTATTCACATATCAAGCAGGTTAACATCTCATTGTTAAAATTTTGTATCAACTCATACAGATATAGATGATGCCATGTAGCAATTTTGGTGCCGTGTATGCATGTGTGGGCTCGTTTTTCTTAGGAGAGAAAAGACTCCAGAAACATAAACATACTCACCCTGAAAGGATCACCCCTCAAAGACTGCACGAACATAGAATTTCCTGAGCTCCTCGTCTGTAAGAAGCAAAAGGCAACAAGTCAAATCAGAACGTCATATTGTAATCATAAAAAGGAAATCATCTTCCAAACTAAGTCCAGTACACATATTGAGAATATCATGATCCAAATCATCGAGGCTTGTGTGTGTTCAAAGAAAAGCAATAAGGCACCTATTTACGATTGTTGATTCACCCTCTCATTTGTGCGTGAAATAAATGGAGACGGACATTCAGTTTATAAAAAGTTGCTTCTTGAGGAACCAAGTACGACATGGTGCTCAGATAAGAGTCATGAGTTATATATGTAAATTTTTTGGTCCATATTGTATTTGAGACTTAAATGAGAATAACCACGGAATTAAGTGGTTGAGGTTACTGAAATGCAAAGATTTATTATATATGGGTATAAACGAAAATGCATGCCATGGTGTTGGTTTTATGAAACCACTTTTCCCATTCAACCATTAGCAGCTCTCTTGATCATGGAGGAAGTTAATGAATGTCCCTTGATGGGTTATACCCCGGAATCATCATATGCAGGAGAGGAATGCCATAGCATTAGGGATGAGCACTAGTTGGCCTCCAGTCAGTTTTAGCTCAAACTGCAGGCGCCCTGCCTCACTTGGGTCTCGTAAAACCAAACCCAATCATACAATATACAACAAATATAACAAATGAAACCCGACATGACCTTGGTTGACTTCAGAGTTCAGACAAGTGGACTAATTTGGGGCAGATGTGGAAAAAAAATCTTACATCTGCCAGGGCGGTTTGACTGAAGAAAAAATATAGTTCCAATTTACCAAGACTTTTCTTAGCTAAAAAAGAGAAAGTGGAGAAAAGAGAAAGACCAAAGTAGAAAAGAGAGGGTAGAGGTTGGAGTGAGTGAGAAGAAGTAAGAGGGACTGCGAGGGTGCTCTCTCCTCTCCTCTTTTAGTTTCATATCGAGATTGCGAAGGGTATATATATGTATATATATACACGGAGCCTTGGCGCAATGGTAAGAGTTGCTACCGTGTGACCTTGTGGTCACGGGTTCGAGTAGTGGAAACAGCCTCTTGCGAAGCAAGGTAAGGCTATGTACAATAGACTCAAATATAGTCCGACCCTGCCACAGGACCCCACATAGGCAGGAGCTTCGTGCACTGAGCTGCCCTTTTTTATATATAATGATATAACGCATGTATTCTATGTATGTTATTTTTGCTCCCTCGTATTTTTGAACCTTCTATGGGAATACCATTTGGTATGAAGTCCATACTCCTATCTATCTTCATCTTTCTCAAAAGCTTCAACTACAAATTGTCTAAATCTTGTGAGAATAGTCTCTAATTTTCTCAATGCCCTTAATCTCTTCAAAACCAAGGTTTTAAAAATCATGAGGCGTAATTAAGGCGATTTCCCTTCGTGAGGCGAGGAGTAAGCCTCAAGGCAATACGAGGCGTAAGACTCATATTTTTATAAAAAGAATACATAAAAGCTTTTATATGAATTCTAAAAAATCAATATCATTAATAAATAGATAAACATGAAATATAAATAAACTTGAGCTATTTTTTTTTTTTGTATACTTACCTCATCACATAACATTGCTTTTAATAATGTTTATAATAATTGATGTTGTTGATATGTTAACAAGGCATATATTATAAGCCAAGATTTTTCAAATGCTATGTTTTTATATATCAAAAAAGTAAAAATTGTAGAAAATTAACAAATAAAAGACAACATTATTAAATATTACCACTTCCTAGTTTCCACATTCTTAAGTAATTAAGTTTTTAAACTTGTTCTTATGATGCGCCTTGCGATTCACTTGGTAATGTGTATATAGTTTATAAAAATCTAGGCTTCGAGCTTCAAAACTTGGAGCTCTCCTAATACTGTATATTACAGATTTTAGAAAGAAAAGGAGTTGGCGTATTTATACTAATATCAATCGAAGTGTTTTGGAAAGAAAAATGTAATAGGTAAAACGATTTAGAGTTTAGGCTTGCAATTTTAGAACTTGGATCGCTCCTAAATAATTAAGATTAGAACCTTTAAAAAGAAAAAAGTGTGTTTAGTCTAGTATTAGTTGAAGTATTTTGGAAAAGTATAGGAAAACGTAAATAGAAAAGGGGGGATTAGGTTGAGCTTTATGGTTAAGCCTCACATAACCTTAAGGTGTAAGTCTTAGAGCATAAGCCTCATGTAATCGAGTAAACCTCAAAAAGGTATCATTGAGGCTTTAAGCCCTGAGGCGGTTTTCAATAGCCTTGAGGCTCGCCTCGCCTCAAGGCGTAAACCTCAATAGATTTTTAAAACTATGTTCAAAACTGCCCTTCTCTTTATGTCTCTCATTCAACAAAATATGAAAATAATCCCCTCATCTTTTGTTAAGATAATCATTCACAACAACCCCTTTGATTCTTAGTCTTAATGCATCTATCTTGATCTCTGTCTCTACTTCTCTTCTCCCACAATTTAGCAATTTGGTATACACCCATCTCATCATCTTTAGTACCTAACCCATGATACAAGTTAGCATATGCTTTATACTCTTTTTGTTTGCTTCTTTAGTGTTTTTAAATTAATTCGTCCATCCCATCCCTTCATTTTTTTTGTTTCATGCAAGCTTTATAGCAAAATCGTTTTAGGGTGTGTTTGATAGCTAAGAAAATTTTCCTTGAGAAAATGTACTTGAAAAAATTTTCTCATGGTTGTTTGATTGAGAAAATTTTCTCATAATTGGTTATTAATTAGTTATTCAGTTATATGATTGTAACTTCTTCAAATTAGTGTATAAAATTTTCTCATGAAAAAATTTAATTTTCTCACCCCCTTAGCTAAGAAAATTATGGTGAGAAAATGGTGGGCCCGAGAAAAAAATTTATTTTTTTCTCACCTCTTTTGCCAACCTCAAAACACTAGAAAATGGAGTTTTCTCAAGAAAATAACTATTTTCTCGAGAAAATTTTCATTTTCTCAGCTATCAAACACACCGTTTGCTCTAATACTTCCCTAAACTTCTCATTCCACCATCAAATTCCCTCAATGAGGATGCCTTTCCTCTCTATATTCATCTAAAACCTCTATTTCTGTAACTAATCACAAGAAATATGTTTCGCCAAAATCCATGTCACGTTTAATTATTTATTTGTTTTGAGGACGCCACCTGCAGGGGGTAGGGGGGAATTAAAGTCCGTTGATTGTCATTTTATGTCTACATCTTCTATTCTTTTAGGTTTCACCAACTAATTTTTAGGCAATTGGCTCCTTTTTTCTCTTCAATCACTAAATACAAACATCTAAAACCATTAGGCAATAACTATATTGTGTAGTTAAAACTTTTTTCTTACAATAATTATACAATTCTTAAATGATATTCATGATATGCAATGATGTTAAACTTTATCATTCATATATCTATAGCATCACAAACAATGAGACAATGAAATAGTAATATTTTGATGTTTGTCAACTTCTAATCTAGTTTACTTCCTTGTAAGAAGCACACAAATATTTTAGTGAAGGAAGTTGGTTATCTAAAGTTACAAGATTGCCTTTAAGATTATATAATAAAAACAAACTTAAAATACTCTCTTCAGGACTTCAAAATATGTTACAGTAGTAATACAATTGTAGGAGAGATTAATACCAATGATTTTAACTTTTAAGATGCAAACCTATTTGTACAGGTCATCCATAGCAGCAAAATAATACTACTTTATCACATGAGCAGAGAATAATGCTAGGATTTCTACTGAATGAAAAATGAATACAAAAAAGAGATTGAAGAAAGCTTATGTAGCATATAAGGAAAATTACTAGAATATTCTTTCCTAAGAGCTAATACAATAATTACATAATTACTCTAATAAAACTATTAAGTACATATCATGAATACAGATTGCATGATAAAAGATTGTCTACTCACACATGCCATTCATGCAAACATCACAAAAGAAAAGGGAAAAACATATAGAAGAATATTGCAGTGGCGACTTACCTCTAAAGAAACATCCCTAAGCCGCCTTCCAGTTCGAGCACAGCAAATGCGGACCACATGTTCATCACAACTCCCACTGATGACATAGTCTCTTCCATTCAAGTAATATGACCGAGTATAATTATGAGCACTTCCTGTTGGAGCTATCTCAAATTTTGTATGGACCCTTCCATCTACTGCTAAATGTTGTTTAACCTGCAGTTTAACTAGTTAACTCAAATGACACCAAATATGGTGCTCCAGTTTTCTCTCAGTTATATTTTCGAGTATTTATGCATGGAAAGGACTTTTGAGCATAGTCTAACTGCCATGCAGGCTGCTGGGCCAGCTGCTCAACAATACCTTCATATGCTACATTTTGTTGATCAATTCTTTGATCAGGCTGGGATTAGATGTATTGGCCTTCTGGTTGTTGCTTGTTATTAACTTTGACCAAGAAAAAGTTCATATTACCCTGGCCTACATTCATAAATGTTCAAAAATTATTTTGATCGAATATAGGTATCATCTACAGATATACCTCATTGTCAACAGCTGATGAGAGTAGATAGTGATCATCTGGAGAAAAGCAAACCATCACATTTCCTCTTGAGCTTGAGGATGTATAGCATGGCCTCAACGGTTTCTGTCTTAAGTCCCACATCTTGATATCCCGATCAAATGATGAAGTAGCAAAGATAGAGGGGGAATGATGTGCAAACTTAGCAACGTTGATATGCCCGTGGTGCATATCAGGGATGACCTGTAATCGCTTTCCACTGTTTATGTCATACAGAGCTATATTTTTTGAGTACCCACTAGCAATAAAATGTTCATCTGTGGAATTAACATGAACAGATGTCAATTGCTCAAAATCTTCAAATGCAACAAAGTTTGCACGGGAATATCTTTCTGTAATTGTTGATGGCATTTGGCGAATATCATATAATTGCAACGAACCATTATCAGAGCCAGCAATAAGCTGATATACAACACCAGCATAGCAAAGATTACCAAGTCAGCAAAGAATCAATACATGTAAAAAAGAGATGTTAGAAACATTCAACAATGGCTAAATCTAGCTGATAAACAAAGCAATTAAATTCTAGTTATAGAATGGCAGATCATTTGAATGGTTCAGTCTCCATTTTTTTTTTTTCTTTTATTTTTTTGAGCAGAAACAACAATTAATGTTTTATTGCAAAGTTTTGAATTGTTACAACTATGGTGTATGAAAATGCACCAGAAGTGCACTAATCACTCAAAGTTTACTAACAAAATACCCTTCCCTGACAGCTATGGCCATGTCTATCCCTAATTAAGTTCATTCTCCATCATCTAGCAAGCTCCCCCAATATTTAATAAATTAAACCAAACTGGCTATGCCTTTAATAGAAAGGCATAATTTAAAACACAGTTAAGTCTCAAAGAGTGAAACAGGTAATTTCATTAAGTTCTATATCCGTGTTTCTTTTGAAAATGGGAACATCATAGGAAGACACGCTACGGCAATTTGAAACAACTTCCATTGTATTTTGGTAATTTTACTCAAAGTTAGGTAAACCCCTATAATACTGATGCATCGTTCAAAAGCAGAAATATTCATGGTTCAATCACTACTGGAAAAGAAGTTGCACATAAATTCTTAATGAAACAATTAACATGTTCTTACTCTCATGGTATACGCATACCTTTGATGGATGCGTTTTAAGCCAACAGAGCCCTATAACACTGTTAAATGTTCCTATTGATGGCATGCAACCAACAAGTTCTGCACTCTCATGGTTGATAACAACTATCTCCCCATCCAATGTGCCAAAAACCATGAGACTGGAGTTGGATGGATGATATTCAAACTGCCGTGGACGAAAACTCTTCGTTTCTTCCTTTAGAATGCTGCTAATCTTAGACACGGAGTGAATAAGAGGCCATGTGGATGAACCAACTTTAGCAGCACAAATTGATCTGGAGAAGAAACAATGGCTATTTCTCAAAGGATATGGCTGCTTTACATTGTGAGGCTTTCCCAAGTGACCAATAAATGTCCCCATTTCACGCCTTCGCAAGATATTAACAAGACTCTCTTTTCTTTGTTGGTTGTATGGCAAATACTCGTAGTATTGAGAAAAAATAGTTCTGGCTGCTTCCCTGTCTGTCCCTTTTATGGGTATATTGTCCAAAACTTCCAAATGGGGTAATGAAGTTATCATGTACTCCCGATAGTGTTTCTCAAAACAAATGGGAGAAGGATGATGAGACACATACTTCTTTGGAGCAACATCAGCAACATTTCTCGAATGCTCAAAGCTTGAAGTATAAGCCCTTGTTTCTTCAGTGAAAGATATGCTAGATGCAACCTGCAAAAAAGACAACAAATTCTGTAACAGTTACAGAGCCATTTAAAGCTTCCTGTTACATTATCCAAAACACCAGCCACAGGAATATAACTGGATTACCTCATTTGCCTGCATAGACTTTCTTAGCATATCAGTAGAAACACCTGAAGCTGGTTCCTCCAAACCTATTCTTCTTTGGTAATCTGAGAAGTCCACTTCACTATCATCTGACGATGATTCTTCAGTTGTATATTCAAGAGGTTCACGACAAAAGGCCAAGTTATCAGCAAGAACCAAGTTCTCAAAAGATTCTTTGATGCGAGAGTACTGTGAATTTTGAAATCTGAGATCGTCACTGGTAATGGTTGGCATTTCATTGTACAGGTGCTTGTCCAAATGGCCAACACCAGCTTTCTCATAAGCATGAGAATTTTCTTTCTCACTGAATGATGTTGGACATGGCCTGGTGTCATTGCAACACAAACAGTTCTGGAATCGAAGCTCCACCAAAGAAGGGAATTTTGATAGCACAATACTGGTTGTCCAGAGATTAGAAACTCTTGTTTCACACATGGAGAGACACCTCAGATTTGGCATACAAGTGAAGCAATTCTCCCGAAAGCTAGTGAGTGAAATACTGAAATCCAGATTAAGGGTATGTAACTGCATAAAGTTCCCTGTCATGTTTAACTTCCGTATATTAGAAGACCTCAAGTTCAAGACTTGGCACATCAAGCCATTAGTGGAAAGATCCCTTCAAGTGAAAAAGAAACAAGGAGGTTAATAGAAATTGTTCTTAGGATGCTCTGCTCAAGTCACAACTTAGTCATTGTATACAGGCCATCTTCCATTTGCAGGAAAAGAAAATGGAAAATGAAACTACTGAATGCAAGTATCTCCTACAAAAGAAAAAATAATGACTGGAGGATTAGATTGTCAACAAGGGAAGGGTTAAGAATTAAAGCAACATGAAGTAATAAACATGGGCAAACATAATTTTTAATAAATTTATCACCTACAAATCTGGATGGAATCAAAATTCCCAAATGCATTTTCAAGCATCTTCAGTTTTTTAAATCACTGAATTATATTAAAATACAAAAAATCAATACAGGTTTGGAAAAAACCAAAATAATTCACAAAATTTAAAATATATTATAATCTTTATTTTTTAAATAAATACTTGTAAAAAAGCCAACCTTGATTTTATTAAAAAATGTTCTTGAAGGGCTGCAAATATCTGAAATTGAACCTTAATCTCATGCACAATGTAGTTACCAAAAAAACAGAAAAAAAAAAAAAACAAGTATCAAGACTTCAAGAGAAAAATAAAATATTCGAATAACTATATGTTAATCAACTCATAAATCTCTGATATATGCAAAAATATTATTGTGGTTTATTGAGTCACCAAGTCATCGTAAAAGTAATTATAAGATTATTATTTTCGTTTCTTGAGTCACACGAGTCACCTTAAAAGTAATTATAAGATTATAATATTTTTTTTTTTTTTAAATAAAGATAACTCAAAAAAGTAATATAAACAACACCATCAGGTAAATAAATGTATCCACCCATTAATGACCATCTTCCTTCCAAAACAAATTCACAAGTAAAGGACCCTTAATATTTTAAATTATTTTGCAGTGAGTGAGAATTTTTTGTTCTGCTTCTTTTAGTTTCATTTTTCCAATTTCTTTCACAATAGTTTCAACACCTTGAAACATCAACTACAACTATAGTACCAAGAAAGTAACTCCAATGCTCCAAACATTGTTATTAATGATAATTACTCCATTTCGCCATGCCTTACCCATTTCTTAACCCAAACAAATTTCTCAAGTCTTTAAATTCATCTAGATCTAAGCTGTCATAATATTTCATTCACCGTGGGCAGACTACATTATCTTATAGATAAGGGAAGTGCAAGGAATTTGTGGAAAAGCTACAAAATATACATTCCAAATTACAGAAATTAAGAAGAAAAAAAAATCCGTAACTCATTTAACTAGAACTGCAAGTAGTGACATGGCCAAGATCACGGTGATAAATTTGTAGAAAACAAACTCTTCTTTGTTTATTCATATTTTTTTTATCCTTTTCAGGTTTCCTAGCATCCTTGTGCTACAGGGACAATGGGCATGCAACAATTGGGAATGTACCATATGCAGGTGAAATAAAGCACTACAAGTTTAGTAGGAACTAACTAACCACAATTGACCTCTTTATGTGGAGGCCTCATGGCTATTTGGATTTTATGGAATCTCTAGAGGGAGGGACATATTTTTTTGATACACCTCTTGTATGCTGATTGGTGGGTCTTGGCACAATGGTTGACGTTTCTCCACTCTAACCTGGAGGTTATTGGCTCAAATCAAAAAACACTCTCCAACCAAGAGGTAAGGCTATATACAACGTCCCTTCCCTAAATCTCATAATAGCAAGAATCCTCATGCGCTCAGTACACACTTTTACCTCTTATATGTATTATGGTCTTCTTCTTTTTTTGGGTCAAGAAACAAGCATGCTCATCTTAAATAGGGTAAAGGATGCCAATCCAACTATGCTAAGTGTCAAATCTCTTCTTGCTTTGAATCCAACTATTTTCAAAGATTTTAGGGGTAGTTTCAACATCCATACCATGGAAGGGATACATAGTATACAAGGGTAACTAGTTAAGGAAGATGAAAAGAGCCAAGTGGTAGAGATTATTTGTTTTCTAGGGCCCAACCCACTAAGTTTCACCAGTACTTTTTTTCCTCTCTTAATGACACTTCCATTTGTAAGAAAATAAAATAAAAATTTAAAAAAAAAAAAAAAAAAAACTTGAATACCAAATATGATTACCTAGACCTAAACATAACACCAAAAAAATACAAGGTTTTCTATGCCCAAGGCAGAAAAAGACGGCTAAAAAATATAATATTTGTAAAAATACATTCAACAACACATTCAGATAGCATGCCCAGGAGATCTAAAGCAATTGGAGGATAGCTTTATTTGCTACGTTTAGGTCAATTTGTTAGAAACAAACCATAGAGTTTTTGGGGATAAGTCCAAGCAAGCTCATAATTTTAGGGATTCATCCAAGTTAGCAGCAATACATTGTCAAGGTCTTCTAATCTGAGGGTGGTTATTCCATTTTTTATTGGATTAGAAGTTGGGCCAACTTAATGTAACTTGGTTTTGTTCTTAGGGTTGGAGTACCTCTGGCACTATTTTTCCATATTGAATAAATTATTCTTGCTTCCTCCCAAAAAAAAAACACCATTCAACAACACAAAACCTAGAGTTTTTGCTTCTATTTGGTGAGAATTCTAAAAAATGTAGGATACAATCAAAATCCAATAAGTAACAACTAACAAGATCACAAAATTAAATTTCTTAAAGCCAGAATTCTAAGGTTTGAAGGCTCAAACGTTGTGTTTTCAGCAAATACAATGAAACATATACCTAAACTGTTGCAACCTTTATCTTTTATAAAACAGAATATTTGATATTTTTGGATGCAATTACTAGAATCTAGAACATCGACAATTGGTGATTTAGGTGACAACCTTTACCATTAGAATGAGAGTTGGTTTCTAACATGGTAGAGATCTTGGACTAGAGTCTCTTTGCTGGCATTTTAATGTTTAGTATTTGTTTGTTCTTCTATCTCCCGTCCATCCAAGATGTGCAAGATGAGGCTACACGTGAGGAATATTAGTAAGAGTTTGATATACATTATTGTCAAGCAGTTTCTTATATGCTTTAAAGGCGAGATGTCGGCGAGATTTCCGGCGTGATTTCAGGATTATGTTTGAAATCCTTTTCTTTTTTTTTCTTTTTTTTTTTTTTCAGGGGGTTACATTCTTCCCGCCTTAAAAGAAATTTCGTCCCGGAATTAAAGTATAAGCTTACTTACTTGCTGACGTTCAACTTTTTCCACTGTTGACCAGTTGTATCTCGAAACCTAGAGTGTTCTTTGGAATAAGTCGGCGTATTTGGCCTTCATTTCACTTTCGGGTTCCCAAGTGGCTTCTTCCACTCCATGATACTTCCACAACACCTTAACTAACGGAATGTCTTTGTTTCTCAAACTATGAACTTTCCACTCTAGGATCTTTAAAGGTCCTTCTTCATAGGTGGCATCAGCTTGTACTTTTACTTCTTTCCAATCGATGGTGTGGGAAGGGTCTGGTTCATATTTTCGCAACATCGACACGTGAAACACATTGTGGATGGCGGATAAACTAGTTGGCAAGTCTAGTTTGTAAGCATTCTCGCCAATTCGATCACTGATCTTGAACGAACCGATGAACCGAGGCGATAATTTCCCTTTCTTACCAAACCTCATGATGCCTTTTTGAGGGTTTATTCTCAGAAATACCTTATCACCTTTTTGGAACTCTAGAGGTCGGCGCCTCTTATCTGCGTAGCTCTTCTGCCTACTCTGTGCAGTAACTAGCCTTTTCTGGATCAACTTCACTTTTTCGTTCATTTCCATTATCATATCAGGTCCTGTAAGTACCTTATCTTCCCAATCGGCCCAACACAGTGGTGACCTACATGGTCGTCCATATAGAACTTCATATGGAGCCATTTGTATATTTTCCTGGTAACTATTGTTATAAGCAAACTCTGCTAGGTGTAAGTATTTACTCCAATTTCCCTTGAAATCTAGTACACAAGCTCTCAACATGTCTTCTAAGATCTGAATAACCCTTTCGGATTGACCATCTGTCTGAGGATGATAGGCGGTGCTCATGGTTAATTTGGTTCCCAATTCCCGCTGTAAGCTCTGCCAGAACTGAGATGTGAATAAGGAATCTCTATCTGACACTATCGATTTGGGTACTCCGTGTAGCTTCACAATCTCTTTAACATACAGCTCACCCAGTTTACTAATCGGATCTGTGGATTTAATAGGTAAGAAGTGCGCCACTTTAGTAAGTCGATCCACAATTACCCAAACCTTATCCTCACCTTTCTGATTTCTAGGAAGAGCCCCGACGAAATCCATTGCTATGTTATCCCATTTCCATTCAGGGATTTCTAAAGGTTGTAACAATCCAGACGGTCTTTTATGTTCGGCCTTAACTTGCTGACATGTAAGGCATTTAGACACATATTTGACCACATCTCTTTTCATACCTTTCCACCAATAATTTTTCTTCAAATTTTAGTACATCTTATCTCCACCAGGATGTAAAGTGTATTTAGTCTGATGTGCCTCATCAAATAATGTCTTTTTAATTTCCTCAATTCTGGGTATACAAATTCGATTTCTGAATCTCAATAATCCCTCTGAATCGATCTTGAAATTTGCATTTCCATTATTGGCTCTTGCATCTGCCACCCATTTTATCAGTTTTCTATCTTGAGCTTGACCTTCCTTAATTTGATGTAGTAGGTCTGGCTTGCAGCTCATATTATATAAGAAAATCTGATTTTTACCTTTTTGTACGCCCAAATTATAATCTTCAATCATTTGGTACATCCGGGCTTTTTCTGCATCGTTCTTGTAAGATTTTCGACTTAAAGTATCTGCGACTACGTTGGCCTTCCCTGGGTGATAACGCAGCTGAAAATCATAATCATTCAGCAATTCCATCCATCTCCTTTGCCTCAAATTTAACTCCTTTTGTGTATAGATGTACTTCAAACTCTTATGACCAGAGTATAGATCAAATTTCTCTCCATAAAGATAGTGTCTCCATATCTTCAAGGAAAATACAATAGCAGCCAATTCTAAATCATGAGTCGGGTAATTCTGTTCATGAGTCTTCAGTTGCCTAGAAGCATAAGCAACCACTTTACCTTCCTGCATCAGAACAGCGCCAAGACCATTCTTAGAAGCATCAGTGTAAATAACATAACCGACTCCGCTTGCAGGAGTGATCAATATTGGGGATGTGGTTAATCGTCTCTTCAACTCCTGAAAGGAATTCTCACATTTCTCATCCCAATTAAATTTGGCATCCTTCCTTGTTAGCTTTGTCATAGGCTCAGCTAGTCTCGAAAAATTTAGAATAAATCTTCTATAGCAACCAGCTAGTCCCAAAAAGCTTCTAATTTCTGTTACTGATTTTGGCTTTTCCCAGTTCATTACTGTTTCAACTTTTGTTGGATCTACGGATATCCCTTCTGATGACACTACATGGCCCAAAAATTTGACTGACTTCATCCAAAATTCACATTTTTCAAATTTGGCATACAATTGATTTCGTCTCAATGTTTCCAAAACTATTGTAAGGTGTTCCTGATGTTCCTCATTGGTCTTCGAATAAACTAAAATATCATCAACAAACACCACTACAAACTTGTCTAGGTGAGGCCTAAACGTCCTATTCATTAGATCCATAAATGTTGTTGGTGCATTAGTGAGTCCAAATGGCATGACTCTGAATTCAAAGTGTCCATACCTAGTCCTGAATGTTGTCTTCGGTATATCTGACTCTTTGATTCTAAGTTGGTGATAACCGGACCTTAAGTCGATCTTGGAAAAACAAGTTGCTCCCTTCAGTTAATCGAACAAATCATCTATTCTGGGAAGGGGGTACTTGTTCTTGACTGTGACTTGATTTAATTTTCTATAGTCAATACACAGTCTCATCGACCCATCTTTCTTTTTGACAAACAATACTGGCACGCCGGAAATCTCGCTGACATCTCGCCTGGAATCTCGCCGACATCTTGGCTGAAATCGCGTCTCGCTCTCTCTAAACCCAATCACACAAGCCTCGCTCTTTCGAAACCAACGCACAAGCCTCCTCTTCCTCTCGAAACCCTCTCTCTTCTCTCTTCCTTTCTCCGCCAGTGCATAGCGACGCTCATCGCCGCTGCAACTCAAACGCACAAGCCTCCTCTTCCTCTCGAAACCCTCTCTCTTCTCTCTTCCTTTCTCCGCCAGCGCATAGCGACGCTCATCGCCGCTGCAACTCATCACCGCCTCTGCTCTCTCGCTCTCGCCAGGTCTCTCTCTCAACCCTCTGCTCAAAACGTGAAACCCATCTCGGCGTTGCTCTCGCCGCCGCTCTCTCTCCCTCTTTCTTCTCCGTCATCTCCGCCACTGCAACTCTCTGCCCTTCCCCTGATCTCGTCGCCCTCCCTCTCCTCTCTTCTTCGCCATCCGTCACTGCACTCGTCGCCGCCCTCTTTCTTCTCTTCTCTTCTCATCTCGCCGCTGCAACCCCCGCCATTCACCTGCCCTCGTCGCCGCTCTCTCTTTCTTCTCTTCTCTTCTCTGCCATTCCACTGCCCTCGCCACACTCCGATCTCTCGCCTCCGATCTCTGGCTCTCGCTCCCGATTTCTCGCCCTCGCTCTGAATCTCTCTCTCTCTAAAACCAGTCACACTCTCTCTCTTCTCTGTCTTTCTTTTCTCACCTTTCCATCCGTTCTCTTTGTTTGCCCTGTTTCCCCGCGCCACTAACACCACCACCATTATCGCCTCCCTTCTACTTTATTTCACTATTCCCTTTTAATTTTTTTAAACCCCCAACAGCACACACATATTATATATTATATATGTATATCACACCTTTTCAAAACCACCACACCTTATATTGTATTATATCATGTTAACACCAATTATATATTATATTATATATCACACTTTTCAAAACCACCACACCTTATATATATACCACATATTGTATTATATCATGTTATACCATACACATCATTATATCATATCACAAGGCACTATAATATGTTATTTTATATATATATATATATATATATATACTTAGTTTAAACATCCCACCTCTATATATACGTATATATCTCTACACTCATAATCGTTCTTATGAGTAATTATATTAACAAACGTAATATACGTGTACAGGTTGAGTACTACGCGTGACGAGGAATTTAAGTGATTTGGAATTTAGCGATTCAGGTGGGAATGATTCTAGGCCTTCATAATATTTTATTTTGATATATAGATAAGAATGTTAAATTAATTAGGTCTATAGTATTATTAGATTGTTTATGCATGCCTACTGTGCATAATTTTATATATACAATGTTGTGATTGTTTAGCCATGATGATATGTATGTCAATATGATTTTTATTCTGATCAAATGATAATTGGATGCATGAAATTCATGTGGTAGTTGAATTCATTTATAAATTATAATGCCTAATAATGAAATGTATGACTTGGAATATTGGCAAAGTAAAGTTCATGCGTGAATATTATTATAATTGACTTTGTGACATGATACCATGTGTAGTGGAGTTTGAATATGTTTTATGAATGCACTTAATATCGTACTTATACCGTACGTATGGCGTGACATCACTAAAGAACACGATTAAGATAAGAATCACACATATGGGGCAGTTAGTCTAAGGAATATCGTCAATGTTTATTATGGGGCAGTTATTCATGATGAATATCGCCAACGAGTTCTAATTTTTGGGCTGTGCCACCCTGAGTTTGATTTCCTAAAGGTACGTGATTTAGAAAGTGATGAAATTCTCGACTCAAACAATCTAATGTTGCAACGATTAATGTGTGAAACTTGTTTGTAATGTTCTTGTGTATGTATCATAATAAAATATTGTGAATTGTTTAGATGACCCACTGGGCTTTCAAGCTCACCCCTATTTTTCATATGTAGGTGCTTAGGAGAATAAAATCGCGAGTTCGTGACATAGTTCAAAGTAGAAGGGGTGGGTTAATTAATAAGTATTATGGTGATAAGACTAAATATTTTTATTTGATTTTTAAAGGTTTATTATTTGAACTAATTGTATTGATAATCGAAATTCAATGAATATTATTACGGTTAGTAAAGATCCTGTGATTTATTTCACGTGTGAATGCCTTGGAATATAATTCATTAATTCTATTTGATGAATGTATTTAAATGTTGTGTCCATAATGAATGGACAAGGGCAAGTACCCTCGTATGAAGATGAAGATCGTATGAAGAATTAAAGGTATTCGTTTATCTTAACCAATAAGTTGGTTGGAAGAATATAAATTCATAGTTTTGCAAATTTTATTATCTATAAAATGGTTATGGGTTAAGATAGACGGATACGAGTAACGTCTCGATTTTCAGTAATATTTTTATAAAAAATTAAAATATTCATTATTTTACAAAAAATTAAGTTTTGATTCAGTGGTTACTCCAAGCGCGGATTCTAACTCCTTAAGGGGAGGTTGCGAGTTCGACTTGGGGGGAGGCCCCCTTTGTGGACAAAAAAACCTCGGGGATACTAGACGCTGGGTGCGGGCTGTGTATTGAGGTATAACAATATTATGGATCGTAATGGCTGGGGTACGCTCTGTATGAGGTGCCCATCACACCACCGGTATGGGGTGTGACAAAAAGGCCTTATGTATAATAGCCATATGCCTCAATGCACAAGTACATTGCCTCAATGCACAAGTATGTATAAGCCTCTCAAAATTCTATTTTCGTATGTGGCAACTGGCAAGCCTTCTTGAGGCCTCAAGGATATTTTCTTGATCAATTTTCCCCATCTTGGTTGTCATAAATGAATCATCCAACTCAAGGAAGATTTTTCCCAATCCATTTTCAGTCTACATAGTGAAGAATTTATGACTTTATGTCAGTGTCTTAAACTAGATATTAGTTAGAAATTTGAGGGAGAGAGAGTGAGAGAGAGAGAGAAACTCAATTGAAGAATATGTAACATATACAATTTTTCTTTTGTGCAGATTGAACCAGCATTTTGTCTCTCTTTCTTTTTCAATGTTTTTGGGCCCAAATAATTTCATGGATCCTACAACTGGGTAAAATGGGGTTGCATAATTTCTATATGGACAGCTAAGTTATATATTTCCTATTACTAATCTCAACTGATCACTATTTCACCATAAGGAAAATTCCAAGCAAACCAAAAAAAAATGTGAGAATACTGATTACTTACTTTTAACGTCAAGACAAAAAAAAAAAAAAACAGTTGGTCCAGAGTGCCTGCAAATTTAAGTTGTTGATATCTTCTCATGAAGTGTGAGTCATTTGATCAATTGGTATTGCCAATCGGCTTTGGTATGCCATGATCTCATGCAAGTAGGTATATTAATTGGGAATTACTAAAATTAAGAAGAGTATCCCAAAACCTAGTTATATATAACTCTTTTCAACACACAAAGATGGCATAATACAAAAAATCCTACAATACCTACCTAGTAACCAAACCTTAGTACTAAGCCTTAAATTTACAAGCACCCATGCCTTTTGATTGATCTGATTTATATGAAAGTATTATTGTCATTGGTCCCCAAAACAAATATGAACTCAAGCTATCCCCTTGCACCAATTTTGAAATTGGAGCTTATGTTTCTAAATCAATATTTACTTATATTATTCGTTCTGCTTCGCTTATAAAATGATTCTTTTTTGTTTTTTCTAATAGGAAGCTACAATAAAACTTTAGAATCATGAAAGAAGCAAAATATAAACAGATATGACAAACTAACCCACTCAAATGCATAGTAACCAAGCCAAAAAACAGTGATTGTGATGAGAAAGGAATATAAATAGGTCAACAAGGATAGTGCTACTACATACAGCAAAAAGTCCTTTCCAAATGATGAATCATTGATATCAACAACTCGAAGCTTTTGATTGACAGCATGCATCAAAGATATAACATTTTCTCCATTCAAAACACAAGGTGATTCATTTAGTATGTCAACTGCATCAATCTCAGAGGAGTCCATTAGTGAGAATGTGTCAATTAATGGAGGAAAATCCACATCCTTTATCAGGTCCAGGCAAATTTGTAGGCTAGATTGCTCAAGACAATATTTCTGAACCTTGGCCTGGGAAAAGGGGAACAAAATCGTCAGACAATTCATTTTTTTGAGTTCTGAAAAGAGCTTGTCACTCATATAATAAAAGGAGGTAAGAGAGGAGGAGAAAACAAGAAAGAAAGAAATAACTCTGAAATCAAGATCCTGAACCAAAGGACTTGATATCCATATTCACTGGTAAGTCCCACGTGTTCTAAGAAAGAAAACAATGACCCTGAAAAGAGGGGCATAAATGCTAAATGATCTTTTGCTTCTCTAATTAAGGGAGAGGGTAGGAACTGATAACTTCACATCTCAAAACAACACCAGTATATGCCATAAATTAAATGTCTCTCACCATAAAGCAATCCAAACTCGTCTCCTAAATCACTAGCTAAATTGGTCCAAATCAGTGTATATAACTAGCTTAATTAATTCAAATTCCAGTTGTATAAACTTTGTAGTTATATGTGATTGTGTAACGGTGAATGACAAATACTCAAGGTCAACTTTTCAACAAGGATTGCATAGCGTGTTGGCATGTTAAGATAATACATAAGCTTAGTTGTTGGATAGTGTATTTACCAGATTGATCTATCCATCCATATATAAAATTTGCATTTCTACCATGAATCTTCTGATTTGCAAATCTAAATCCTATTCAATTCATCAAAACTTTCACAACTATGCGAGGATAAATCTGTGCCGAATTAAAACAACACCGAGTACTCATAATGCTACAAGGGGATAAATAAAATAGATGCCAGATAGCTTGATAAATTTCAAATCCATGGTTCAAAGGTTATCTAACACCACAAATCTTCTACATTTTACTCAAGTAATGATGTATCGGATAGTTCACCAACCAATCATTTACATGGATATCTTTGAACATATTTTTTACAAATGTTATTAACCAACTACTGAACATGCAATATGCAACATGCTAGCATCATGCAGAATGGCAGCCTCCCTACAATGTAGGAGTAAGACTTAGTACTTCGTCCCTTCCCCCATGCCCCATAATGGTGGGAGCCTCGTGCACTAGATATAACCTTTTTTTAATACTATACTTCTCAAGCTATGTATATACTTTAGGCTACAAAACAAAAGAACTTCCAAAGAACTTTGAATATTTATAGCACATTTATGTAAGAAAATGCAATCCCTTCATTTAGCCAAACAAATTAGAAAGCGATAAGCACACTCGTTATCAAACTCATGTGAAATACTATTATATATTGTCCACTCTATCTTGGTTTAATTTTTATTGAACGAACATTTCCTTTCCCTTATTCATTTTGTATATTCCTAGGTTCTACTGCCTTTTGATTTCATATATTTAGACTTCACATGCTTAATAATAAACATTATAAACAAAGATTCCACTTTAAAGATTGTTCTTTTCAAACCATAGAAGTTTTGCTTGTCTAAAATTACATGGGAAAAAGATTAAGCTCTCACATAAAATTGAGATAAACAATGAAAACAATAACCTATGGAATTCAATCATCACAAACCTTAGAGAAGCTTGACAAAATTGCACTATTGGGTAGAACTTCATGCCTTTGGCAAAAATCAATATACCTATTCAAGTCAAGTGAGAAAATGAAATTAATTAGGTCTTAAGAGGGAAGCATTAATTATTAGCACTGGGAGAGAAGCATATCAAGCTAAAAAGGAAGAGGGAATCAGCATTTTGAAATTCCTAGACTACATTAGAAAGATCCACCAACATAATATTCTTAGACAATAAGAAAAGAAGAAATTCTATCCGTCAAGTCATTAGGAAGAAAATGAAATGCATTTACAGAGAGAGAGAGACAGAGCATGTAAAGCTGAAAAAAACTATATACGTTGTCAGTCCCCAAAATTTCCACACAGTAGTGAACAAATCCACTAAGTAAGAAAACCCCGTGTCATTTCCAAATAGCAAAAAAACATGTGAAATTTTATTCTGAAATCAATCCTCATAATTGATCAAGTTATTTAGACACACTTAATCCGATAGCTACTTAGAGTGCCTATCATCATCTATAACTTTTCCAAGATAGCATGCTTATTATACTTTAAGGTAGTCGAAGCTTCTATTTTGGTTTGAAATTAACGAGGATAAACGTTTAAGAAGTCATTTCTCTTAATATGAAATCCATGTTTCATTTCCAGATCCAATAGCCTATCACATAAGATCTCCTCCCACAAGAATTTTTTTTAGCATTACACCCACCTCAACATGTATTCCACAATTTCTCATTAACAACCCAGGAATTCTAACAAATCTGAATCGATACAGAATTCAGGAGACGGAGAAATGTTCTCTATTACCATATCTTCTCAAGCATGGCCCTTCTTTCCATTCTAGTCCCTTTGTAGGGCACGTATCTTGCTTAAAAAACCATAATCTTTGATGTAAACCACTATCCTGTCTTGTCTGATTACTACATGATTTTGCATTCCTAAATAGGAAAAAAGACAGTAGATTGTATCATCCATTTCAATTTGTTCATGAGAGTGTCCACAGCTCTATCATTCATTTGGGATTTTATTGTGATGATTAGCAAATCTAAATCTCATACCAACCTTAATTTACGAATTCATAGTCCAAACAGTGACATTCAATGAACAATTGGAGCTCCTACCACTGCTTATGTTTTACAAATGAAAAATCACCAATCCCCATGGGAAAATGCCATTTCCCTCTATTTTTAGATTGAATTTAATTCTCAGCATCCCAATTGTATTTAAACAGAAGGGGTTTGTGGTGCAACTCCAACTGATAAATGTGAATTTCAACACAAATAGAATAGAAATCCTTCTCTCTCAGTCAATAAAAAACATAAAAAGGGCACGCAAAACAACAATTCAATTTCAATTTCACAAAATTTCTCAGAAAGCTCATGTTTTTCCAGACCCAACCACACTTATACAACTAAAAGTCAACAAATTCTCATCAAATTTGCAAGAAAATAGTAAAAAAAAAAAAAAGAGTCAAAACCAGCTAAAAGTACAGACAAATAGAAATCGAGAGAGGGTCAAAAAAACAATAAAAGATAATAATAAATAAAGAAAGAAGAGTTGGAGAGAAATACCTAGCTTCTAAGGTAGCCAGATCTATTCTGGCCACGGCCATGGCCATGGCTTCTTCTTCTTCTTCTTCTACTTCTAGAGAGAGAGATAGAGAGGAGAGAGAGAGAAAGTGCTTGAAATGAATAATGAAGCGAAGAAAAAGGGTCAGATTCCATAGACAATTAAATAATAATTGAAGTCTTTGGTCTTGGGTCTTCTCAAAGAGAAATGAGAAGAGGACACGTGTCAGAAACACCGCGCGTTTGTAATTGTAAATCTGTACTACTACTACTACTACTACCTGCACAACGGAGAAAAAGAGCGGCCTATGAAAGCGCGCTATTATTCTTTTCGCACCTGCGTCTGCGTCGGCGTCGCCACACACAGTCGTCCGTCGCTTATAATATACGTACGGTTTTCAGTCTTTTGACCACTTGCTCCATTTTATCTTAAGAAAAATGCTAATAAGAGAGGATATTCAGATGGGTACGCTAATGGCGTGGCCATCTCCACGTCACCATCCCTATCCTTAACAATATCGCTATTCTAAGAGCATCAATTGTGTTGAAAACAACAGTGGCCATTTAGTTAAAATTGACTTCTTGAATGTAATTATTATTAATATTTACTATCTAAGACGGTAAAAAAAAATAGATGAATATGTTAACAGCCTTTTATTGTTGATATTAAACGAATAACTTTTATAAACGAATAACTTTTATATAATCATAAAAAATTTCGGTCCCAACTTGGACCAATTATAAATAAGAATAATTTTTACATTATAATAAATTATAATTTTTCTAAATTTTATCTTAAAAAAGCTTGTTTTTACACAGCAATAATTAATTATATATTGTAAAAATATATTACATTAAAGGTTTAAGATGAAATAAAATACTTATCTAAAATTATTTAAGACAACTCAACACGATATATTTTTGGTCAATTGAGTTTGTATATTAACTTTGGGTGGCATGATTAATTTATTAGAGGGAAAAGAAAATGGAGCACTTGATTTAGTTAAAGATTAAATGATTGTGTTACAATGTATTTATAAAATTTACATTAAGAGAAAAGCATTAAAGAGAATGTAAAATTTTAGACTTTTAAGATGACTTTTTATATTTCTAACATTTTTCAAGACTAAATAAATCTATGCACGCTATTTTTTAAAATTATACAATAATTTTTCAAAGTACAATCCTTTTAAGTTATAACTTCCTCATAATAATAAATTTAACTTGATCCTAACAGTATGACTATGAAGAGGTTTAGTGTAGTTTTTAACTTTTTATTACTTTAAACAATAAAATAAAAAAGATTTAGTTTATATCCACAAATAATAATAAATATAAGATAATAAAAATACAATTTGAAAAATCTAAAAATTGGAAATAGAAAAGGAATAAGATAATAAAAGAGGACAGCTAAATAAATCATAAAAAAATATTTTTTACACCACAAGAAGCCATCAATTTTGATTTCCAATAATACTCTCATGTGATTGTACCAAAATGCCGTTGTTTTTTTTTTTGTTTTTTTTTTTTAATTTTGTCATGGGTTTGGTCTTGCGTGACCAAACCTATAACTATTGGTTCGTCCTTTTTTATTTTTTTATTTTTTGTGTTTTAAATTTATTAAAAAAATTGTACAGTTCGGTCGACGATGACAGAATCCAAAATGTAAGGTTTCGTCGTTTTCGACCAAACCACCGCAATCGATTCAGTATCACAAATCTGAACCGATCGCGGTTCAGTTCTTTTCATGGTAATTTTTTCAGACACCCGATGATGTTTTTCGCTAACAAAAACACCAAAACATATCATTTTAACAACAAATCTCTTATCGATTTAGTGATTTTTGTTCACGAAATTTCAAATCGCAACCGCCTTTCGTGTCAGAAAAAAAAATATATAATTCGCCAAAACCATTGATTTTTCGGCTGAATATGAGATAATAGCAAGGAAATAAGTGATTTTTAGAGTTTTGAATGTAGTGATTTATAGTTTTTAGGAATATGTTTGAAATTTGTAGGGTAGGGTTGGGTTGAATGAGATAAATTTGTTTGAAATGATGAGAAGGTATTTAGAAAAGTTCAATGTGGTAAGAATAACATTTCTTCAAATTTATGTGATAGAAATAGAAAACAGTGAAAATAGTATTTTTTGTGATTTATTCAGCTGCGCTCCTAACAAAATTGTAACGTCCTCTCTCAGGCTAATGCTGCCCACCCAAAAATTAGTAGTTGGGTAAACCAAAAGGGCCCAGTAGGCAGGGAAAAGGCGAGGCCCATAAAGTATAATTGGGCTGGATTTAGATTTAAATAGTATTGGATCATTGTTGTCATTGAACACGCATATCTAAATGTGAGGCTAATTTTGTGATGTTGTACCAAATGGGGGACATATTAGGAAATTCATGACTTAAATAGTTAAATGCCTGAGGATTATGTGACATTAATTACGTAAGTGACAAAATTATCTTATACTAATTTCTAATACATATTTAGCGAATTATTACAATAAAATTAATACTTTAGGAAACATCTAGAATATTATTTATTAAGGGTAGGTTTAATTGAGACCCCTTTTTTTTTTCTTTGATCCAACTGATCACTTCTCTTATGTTTTCTCCAACAACCATTCCCATTCTTTTTGACGAGGAATAAGGCACCTTTACATCATGAAGGGGGACCCTTTAAATATAGTACCAATGCCCCACTCCATATGAGATATCTTAGAAACAATTATGGGATGTCAATCAATAGACCAATTAATTAATTAAGTTCCTTATGGTAACATCCACCACTTCTTCATTTGGATTGAGGTATAGATGATGCACCTCAACAACGCTTAAGTATTGTCTTGGATCACGTACAATAGTGGGCAAGCCATTGGAGGGGGGTTGGAATGTGAGATTTTTCTCTATAATTGTTTGGAACTAATTAGATATCTTAGTCTTTATAACAAGTGGTATCAAAATTGATGGCTTAATATCTACCAATATAACAAGGTGGAGCGCACGGAAGTACATACTAAAATATTATTTTAAAAAAATATAATATTAGTAGCTATTTGTATAACTAATACCATCACCAGAGCATACTCTCACAAAGGTATCAGGCTAATTCTTGACCCTTTAATTCCTCTCACCCCCTAAGGTGACGCAGTAGTAAGAGTTGAACTTAAAGAAACATTTGAGTTCTAAAGTCACGTTTTTATCAACTGCACTAACTTCATGTTGGCAAAAGTACTCAAATATGGAGCGTGCGACAAGTGATAATATAAATAGTTGGATTGTTATTCAAGGTGAAGATTTATTAATAAATATGTGTAGATCGAAATAATAATTAGTAGGAAGTATAGTTCCGTTGTATATTATTCAAGCTTTTTTTACAAACGAAACTCCATCTATCTAATTATGCATAAGATATTCTAAGCATGCTAATTATTGTTGGTGGCCTCAATAAATAATTAAATTTCATTTCCTTGACTTTCCTCCCTAAATATATTATACTATAACTATTATATATAATGCCCAAAAAGGATATTGATGTATCTAGTTGGCCTTATCCCCAATTTGCAAAAGATTGTTTAAAATTCAATTGAAGTTCAAATATGGTGGCTGTCTTTGAAACTTGATCGTTCTATAATGCAACTTTCTATATCAGTAGATCTCTTCTTAATTCATTCACTCAGAATCTAAGATACTGTACTATCTAGAGACAAAATTAATGAGGGAAGGAGAAGAATAAGTTTTGCATGTGTTGTGGAAAAATTAAGTTAGGTTAAAAGAATGACCAAAGAAACGATTACTCTTTCAAACTAGCGTGCAAGAAGCGTGGAGCACTTTTCACAAGTTTTTTTTATATATATATATAATTTAGTAAATTGTGCCATATGATTTAAAAAATAAAAATATTTTTATTATCAGATATAATTATGTAGTGTATTGTCATATCAACTTGAATATAGTTTAATTATATATCTTAGATTATTTTAGCACTTTTATTTTTAAAAAATAAAATAATAAAAACTCCTTTTACTATTTTCAAAATGATATTAATATGCAAGTGTATCTGTAATTTTTGCCCCGCCCATATCTCAAAACGCTTGCTAAATCTACACGGCAGATTACATAATTCGATAATTTTACTTAAGACCCCAACCCCCTCCAACCCCTTCTTTGACTCTTATAATTATAAAGATAATCTATATATAACATATTATTTAATCTATAATGTATTATGGGACTCTTAATATGACTTATATTATGTAATTCAAGAAGATCCAACAATACACATTTATGTAATCATGTTCATTGTATGCTTCCATAAGTATGCTCGTTTTCTAAAATGAATCACATAACCATCAGGTAATATCTTCCAAATAGTTGGAAGAATTATTTCAACCTTACAGTTGTCATTTTTTTTCCAATATTACACTTATATAAACTTTATAATCATTAATATTTATTTCAAAAGTTAGTTCTAATATTGTAATAAAGGTTAATATAACTATTAATACCTTATCTCTACTCTTTTTTATAGTAGTCTCACATAAAAAAGAAAATAATTCATCATTTGAAATTGTAAGTGTGGACCTCCTCTTCATTGGTATCAAGGTATTTTAAAATAAAACTCCACACTTGAGCCAATAGTGGGTCTAATTAAAGATGGTTAAGTTACCAATATGTGTACCTGAGGAATTGAGTATAAGTGAGAAGGTTAACGTCCAGATCTCGAGTTCGAATCTAGGCATGTCCCTATTTATCCGTCATTGTTAGGAAGATCAGTCCAAACGTCTCTATCATGCCCAAGTCCATGAGGATTAGTCTCACCCAAATAGAAAAAAGACATCTCTGGAGTGTAAAATATTTTTGTCATTGTTAGGAAGATCAGTCCAAACGTCTCTATCATGCCCAAGTCCATGAGGATTAGTCTCACCCAAATAGAAAAAAGACATCTCTGGAGTGTAAAATATTTTGAAGGGAAACCATCAACACAACCATTATGAGATCTAAGGAAAGAACATTAATGTACGCAACCTTATATTCAAATTGAAGAGGTCATTTCTAAATTTGAACTAAGGGTGTCAACTCTTTGATTTTAGTCGGTTTAATCCTCAAATCTAACTCAAACCAAACATAATCGGATTCGATTTGGTTTAGTTCAAATTACCAACCCGAACCAAACCAAATCGAACATAATTGGTTTGGTTCAGTTTAGGTTGATCGGTTTAAAAGTTTAAATTCACATACATTAAATAAATTAAAATAGTTAATTATGAAATAATATATATACGAAGTAATCTTAAATTTTCTAATGTATATTGAATAATTTTAAAAACAATCTTTACTATATATATAAGATAATTATATAATTTTTAAGACATTATTTATATCATAAAAGAATATTAGACATTAAAAAATAAATGATAATATTTTTTCTTTTACAATAGGTTTGGTTTGGTTCAAGTTGATAATTTAAACTAAACCGATAAACCTAAATTGAACTAAATTCGATTATATTTAGTTTGCGTAAAGTTTGAGTATTAAATCAACCAAAATCGAACAGTTGACACCCATATAAATTAATAATGATGCAATTAAATTCTGAATTATACAAGAATTAACATCTATATATATATATATGACTGATGAAACAAATTAAATAGTGAGGACCAATGGGTTGGTAAGCTATATGATTAAATAGTGAGGACCAATGGGTTGGTAAGCTATATAATGGGGATTTAATTGACATGCAGTTCCATCAACAACGTCTACATTTGAAGAATTGAAAGACGTGAAGTTGACATCATAAACATAAACTTTAGTGGAGCCTTACCACCTAAATGCCCCCAGGAGATTTTTTCAACATTTTCTTCCCAGCCCTACCACCCACCCTTCCCATTCTTTCAACTACCCTTTCATCAACTTCCTTTTCTTTAGTGATGATGATGATTTATGGGTCTAATGTATCTTTATATATCTCATTTAAAAAATTTAAAGTGATCATATATATATATATGCTTTTCAAAGCAATTAGTAACAACCAACGTGCACCATCATCGTTATTGAATAATTTCTTCCTAGTACAGCTTGCGGACTTCCATCAATTACAAAGCAATTAAACAATAGCATTTGTATCTTAAAAGAAGTTTTGAAATATCTTCATTTAATCTTCAACAAAAATATTTTGTAAAACATATGTTTTTCTAATTCTTCAAAGTAAACAGAATACTTGAAAAATTTTCAAAAGTAGCCTCATTTTAATTAATTTGTTTTCGTGAACTCAAGTCAACAAATATTCTCGAATTATAATAATTTTATAGTCATATATATGTGTTTAATATTTGATTTTTAGAACTTCAAAACATACATATTTTTAAAATCTAAATTTATCCTTCTTCTTTTTTTAAGTATCTTCTAGTTTCAAATTAAATATATCATGAAAAAGATGTTATGTATGTCCATGTTAAAATAATAGTCTTACATACATGCAAGTTCAATTAATGGTCCTGTTTGGTCACGAGGCAGAAACCTTATTACCTCGTAAAATTAAAGAAAACACATGATTGGCATATTTGGCAAGTTAATATTGCGATTGTGTTTCGATTTCTAGCACAATTTTTGGGTGTTCTTATATAATACCCTTTTTCTTACTTTTGTGTTTATCGTTAACGTTTTGAAAAAGCGCTTCTAACCCAAAATGTGCATGTTCGTCCAAATAAGTCCAATATAAATAAAAATTTCAACCTCATTAGATACAAATGCCTTTTTGAGTAAAACCTTAGGCCCGTGCCTAAAAGTGATTAAATTAAAAAAAAAATTAAAATTAGTAGAGATTCAGACCTATCCAATAGCATTTTATACTGTTGTGATTTAATCTTAAAATAGCGTAAAAATAACAAAAAATCTGAAACTTACCTTATTAAGCAAAGAAGATTGAGTTTTTCTTTTTTATTAATTGCATAACAACAATAATATAAGGTTGATGAGTATATTTCTTGTCCTATCTTGTTGTTTAAAGAAGATGGTTGACAATTATTAAAACAAAAATAATAATAAGTACAACAAATGGAGATGTATTAATGGTGTGATTTTGTGTTAAGAAATGTGGTCTGTAACTCTACCGACAAGTGACTTCCCACGGTCCCACCCAATCAAATCGCTTCAAGATTCGATTGTGCCATATGTTTCAAAAGGTCCCCCACACCCCCTTCCATGTGCTTATGTTTTTAAAATAGTACTGAAAATCTATAATCGTATCTATAAATTAGTTTCTTTGTACATTTTTTAATTAGACTTAGTATACAATGATCGTAATTTAAATCCTAAGATTTATCAGCACATTTTAATATAACTTGAATTCCAGTTTTTTTATTCTGAGGGTCTTGGGGTCTAATCTAAGAAGCAACTCTGTCATTATCTACTCCAAGTTCTTTTGACAATTAGTAGCATCTATCATAATTAATTGTGGGTTCAAGCACTTTTGGGTGAAGGTTTAGAGTGCCTAATTTATAGGATATTTCATTAGTTATAACTCATGTTAAAAATGCAAGTTTAATTTAGGTGGTAAAGTAATTTATGGGACCATTTTGCTTTTAATGACACTTGTGATACTGTATTTGTAGACCTTCCATTAATTTTACAATGAGTGTTTCAACGACCTAAAATATGTACTCAAATCTATACTTAAACTGATGTGACAATACACCACATCACTATATTATCAAAAATAAAAAAAAGAAAAAAAAAACTCTTCACTCACTATATATCACAATATAAGTGTAATTTTTAATATAATTTTTGGGTCGTAAAAATATTTTTTTTTTAAACCACATTTAAAAAAAAAAAAAAAAACTTCAAACTCAAAGGATGCAATATATAATTAATTTCAAAACTTTACAAATGATGAAAATGATCAATTTTTTAGTCACAAATTTCTAACAACCTAGTTATCCTATATTTCCCATAAAAAATAAAAAATAAAGTTATCCTATACTTCAAACAATTTATATAGATTCTTAAATTATTTTGAAAATGTGTTTTGCTTTTAAAAATTAGAGTGCTAAAATGATAAAAAAGGAAAATGAAACACATTTCACTCATCATACACCACATCGGCATAGATATGATTTTAAACATAATTTTTGGATCGTAAATATATTTCTCTAAAAATTAAATAAAAAAAAGGTGGATTAGAAAAGCAAAGGCATTTAATCAAGGAAAATGCTTTAGAAACAAATTTTTTCAAACATAATTTGTTGACATTGTTTTTAAGAATTATTGCATCGCTTTGAATCAAATATTAATACGTAATTCGAAATAATCTTACAACTCTCAAAAATAATATTAATAAAATATATTAATCAAACATTACTCTTTAATTAATTGGCTCAGTCGGTATCCACCATAACTTTCACCCATTGATCTCGCCAATCATCACCTCTTAACTTAGTGATAAAGACATTTTTCCTTAATTCATAAACCCAATTAAATATGAGCTACGGTAGACTTCAGCAGTATGATACGTAGCTATGCTAGTAGGTAGGAGGAGGAGGGGGATGTGGGGGGAGGGGGGGTGGGGGTGGGGGCTGGCTTATACCGAAACAAACCGGCCTAAGATAGGGTTTAGTTCTGTTATATTTAACACGATAGGTTAGGTTTTAGTTTTAATGTTTATAAAAATCAGTTGATTATGTATCGTTGGAGATATATCTTTTGTTGAAAAGCAGTATAAATAAAAATTCTTTACCATGAAGTGTTGTTCTCTTGATAGAAAGAAGTTACAAAAATACTTTTTCCACACAAAACATAGACGATAACATACTAGAAGGAGAATGAAAATGATGATGAGAACTATTACAAACCAAAGAGGAAGATTTAACAACATCATTGTGAAACAGTTTTGGACTTTTAGATTGGACGGATAAAAAAATCTGCAAGTACATTCTTGGTTCCTTTGATATATTTGACTGTGAAATCAAATTGGGCGAACCATTAGGCAGAGACCTGAAAATAAAGATTTTTTGGTCATCTTGCCACGATGAGGGAGCACTTGGAGGAGTGGGAGAATGTGAGGGAAAAAAGTTTTCTGCTTCATTGGAGGAGAGTTCAAATTAACATATACATATAAATCCTAGCTAATAGAAAAGGTTAAATAAAATTATTTTAAAATTTATATTCTAGGTTACATTTGGATTAATTTGTTTGGTAACTTTGGATTAGTAGAGTAATGAATAGGTTAAAAAGCTTGATTTTTAAAATTTTAAGAGAATCCTATAGTTTATACACCTTCATTAATTACTATAGTTTATGTCTCATCTCTTTCTGTACTACCCTTAAAAAAAAGTGTACTTGGTACTAATTATGATTCCCCCATTTCCACCTTATCATTTTTCACCTCATTAACTTGGAATGAACTTAAAAAATGTTGCATAATAATAAACTTTAATTATTGTATCTACAGTTCCCTTTATATTTATCAATTTTTATTTTAGAAGAAATAATATCTTTTTTTAGATAGTAAACAATCAGTTATAAGTTATCTATTATAATTCGGTGTATTGAAAACCCATATATATAATAACCTCAGCTACGTGCCTGTATTACATAAGTAGGATCAGCTGACGTCTTTGCAAAAATCTCTATTAATCTTTGTTAATGTCTGACACTAAATGCTCCTCCCAGCGAACTAACTGCTTTGGAGCCTATTAACTTAGAAAAAATAATATTAATAGTTAGTAGTTAGTTATATAATCAACTCTATTTCTATTCATCACCGTACCACATTCTTAGAGAGATATTGGATCCGTTTGTAACTCATTAATCTTTCTCACCCTTTCATAAGAGTTGAACCTAAAGTTTTAAAATCGTCTCTTTATCAACTATATCAACTCCATATTATCCTTTATGTTAGTCAATTGAGCTTAACTTTCTCATATTTCTTACTTGTATTTAAAAGAACTCCACTTTTACATTCATACTAATTATTACATATGACATGAAAATCATCTTTTTTTTTTGTTGGTGGAAAAAATAAAAATCTTCCAAACTTGATAAATCTTAAAAATCTTCCCCCCGAGGGATGCGGGAACTCTAAACAGCAGTGGACCCAACTCTATAACACACCTAAGGGTGATGCCTGGAGGACGGACCGAACTTTATCTTTGACTTTGACTTTTAACTTTTGACTCGCCGTTTTCATGAATATTTTCGTGCTTTGCTGTCTAACACTACTTCTAACTCAAGTGCAAACACAAAACTCCAACACATAACCTCGAGCTCTCCAGTATCTAAGCTTAATTAACTTAACCAAAGTTAAAAAAAAAAGAAAAAAGAATCAAACAAGTAACTAAATGTGCCGCCACTCACGTTCAGCGTACGGCCGATTGCATGATCCCCGCAATTCTCAAACAGACACGTGGACGTGGGAGATGAAATTTGATGGCTGAGATTGATGCAGAAGGGGTTAGAGGTTGGGGTGCTGTCGTTCTCGGAGGAGTTCCACAGTTGAAGTAGGTGAAGGTGTTGTTGTCCGTTTGGCTGCAGATGGTGTGGCCGCTTCTGTGTAAAGACTAAAGATTTCCAACGTGGGTTGACTTCAATTAATTTATTAAATAGGTCGTCTTCACTCTTTTTTTTTTCTTTTTTTTTTTAAAAAGATTCGTTCCATTTCTAATATATCTCGAGTAGGGTACGTCGTGTCAATAGATATAATAACAACAAGAACAACAAAGCTAAACCGTGAAAAAAAGGAAAAAATAAAAAAGATATTACTAGCTCAAAAAAAGAAAAAATACAAGAAATGTTATTTTATACATGGCCAATTACATTATCATATTCACCATTGAAGCACATTTTGATGTACATAATACATGATCCAATAATTAAGATAGTTATGGGTGACAATATAAGTCAGCTCACGATAACACAACTCAAAATTGACTCGAAAGTAGCGGGCTTAGGTTTAATATAAATATATGCGAGATAAAATAGGTTAAGCCCAATTAGACACGATTAAATTTTAGGTAAAAATTAAGTCAACTCGCTAAACCTGAAATTAATTCGTTTAACATGATTATATTTTATATTGAGACTTATGTTATGTATAAATATTTTTTAATATTTTATGTCACTTATTAAAACCATTACTTTATAATGTTTTATTTTATCTTTAGTATATAGTTATATAATTATAATTTTTGATTTATATATAAATTTAGAATTTAAGCATATTAAATATGTTAAAATGAACATGTTTAAGCTTTAAGGGTCATAAACAGATTAACATGTTTAACCTGCTTATTAAATGTGTTGTGTTCGTGTTTACATATAATGACATGTTATTTAAAAGTGTTGTGTTCAAATTTGTAATATACTCATTATAAATGTGTCTCAACACAACACGGTAACACAATTTGTCATTCATAAAGATAGTGTCGTTTGTACATCTATTACATGTGTTTTCCGAGATATGCTAAAATGATTGAAAAAACTCGAAATCATACATATCATCATATCAACTCAACTTAACTTCTCTTACCAACAATCTCAGTCTGTTACATAGATTTGCTTCTTTCATTTTCCTATATTAAAGATTAAATTTTTTTTATTTTTAGTTTTTTATGTTATATTAAGTCTACCTTTACCTTTATCCTTATCATAGACTATTAATAACAAGTATACAATTCATTATTGGATGTGAATTTGGGTTTATATTTTTTAGGTGTTTTAATTTTTTTTTTTGTTTTTTAATGGTTAGAATAATATTTTTCACCTAAATAAATACAATTGTATTTGAATCTACATTATTATGGTTAATTATTCACCTATTTACAACTATACTATGGTAATCATTGGATTATTCATTATTATAATAGTAAATAGAATAATATTTTTTTTAAATGAGAATTTGAAATGAAATGGTTCTAATAAGATGAGGATTGAGGAGCTAGCGAGACTTGCGGTGATCACTTTGGGCCATCTTTTCCACCTAACCCAAAAGAAAGTAAGAAAAGAAAAGAAAGGGAGAGAAAGCAGCCTTTGGCTGATCTCTCATAAACAAAAAGTTTTTTTTAAGAAAAAGAAAAGAAAGAAAACGCGTTTTTCTCCAGTTTGGTAAGGGGCGGTACTGGTGGATGGATTATGGGTATGTCCCACATTCACTTGGTGTAGGAATAGTGGCATATATCTCTCTGCTGCTTTGTCTTTGGCATTTGCTTTCTCTCTGAAATATCAAATCTGACAGTCTTCTCCAAGTTGTTTAGAGAAGAAGCTAGCATGCATCTCTGTGATCTGTGACCTATAAGAAAGAAGAAAAGATATAGCATTAATTAATGCCATCTTTTCGTGTTATTCTAATGTCAAGCTTTTGTAATTTGTAGTGGTCGTCGAATGATAGAGAGTGGCTTGAAAATTGAAGGAAAGGTCTTCCTTTTCTCCTTCTATTACCTCTCTCTCTCTCTCTCTTTTTAACTTACTTTATTTGTTAGTTCGCTTTTTGTTAAAGAAAGGAAAGCAAAGGAGGATGTAAGAGTGCGGCACGTGCAATAGCGCGTTAGGAAAAAGAAAAAAGAAGTTTAAATTCATGTATAGTGGCAAACCTACAACACCCATATGTATGAATTATCATCACTAGTAGGGTTCCACCAACTACTTAAAGCATCACGAGTCTTGCATGCAGATATTTAATTAATTAATTGATTAATTGGCATTAATTATACCATATACTATAGTGTGCATATACTGGTTTAATCTATTGATGGAAGGAAACTAAATAATAGTAAGTAAGCATTTCCACGAATAGAGTATTGAAGTACTACAGCTCAAAACCACAATTAAGCCCAAGAAAATCACAACTACTGATTAATCTTTTCACGTCAAACTCTTTAATCTCTTATATATAGATAAAGAAATGTGTCTTGCTATTTAAGCTAATCAATGTTTGGCATTGTTATTATATTGAAAAAGAGATTAATGTCCTTTTTTTTTGTTTTCTGTTAATGATATATTATTGTCTTTTAATGAAATCAAAAGAGAAGGATTGTCTTTTTATTTCCTAATTAGAATGAAATCAAAAGAGAAGGATTGTCTTTTTATTTCCTAATTAGAATGAGAATAAGAACGTCAAAAGGGTTTTTAAAAAAATTGCATCTTCAAGAAATTAATTAAATATGTGTAGTACTGACACTACAAGAAATTTAGCCTTTAACGATATCTAAAATGTGTGGTCGAACGAGATTTGTGACATTTGTTGAAAGATCATACTAATAATTACACATACATAGTGTCATTGCGGTATGTCATCATAAATATACAATGACAAATATTTTACATCGTTATATACTATTTTATGATAAATGTTGTGCTATCATTAAATTTTTTAATGACTATTAAAGTTGTGTTATCAAAATTCATATACGACATTTTAAATAAGTCGTTTAAAAATGTAATGATTTTTATTTAAATGTCATAAAAATTTTTATTAGATTTATTTTCATATCATTAATCGAACCTTTAAATTATTAAAATATAATAATTTATTTTTTAATTCACATTTATAACAAACTTTAAAATCTCTGTTGTTTATATAAAAAAAATAAATCACACATAAAATTATCGTGAAAATTGTGTCATAAAAAACTAATTTTGTTTTAGTGTGGTATGCAAAGGAAAATCCAATTTAATTTGCTTATGTCGTTAATTCTCTGCTATTAATTTTTTTAACAATTAAATTATCTCTACAACAGCTACTTTTAGAAGGAAAAAGCATTGGGGAAAAGTGGAAGACTAGAGAGGAGCCACATCCATTTGGACTTCTTTTTGAGAAAAAAAAAAAAAAAAAACTTTATGATCAATAATGAAGGATGATTTTCAAACGCAACTGTTTATATAGTGTTATAGGTGGTGGGTGGTGAGCGGGGGTCCTTAGGGAGAGTTTATGTGTATTGGTGTAAAATTAGTCTATCTTTTAAGGAATGAAATACCCAAGTAGGGGGAGTTTATAATATGTTTGTTTCTTCTTAAAATATATATATATTGTCAAACATTTTCAAAAATACTTTTAAACCAAAAGAAATTTGTAATTGGCATGGAGGAAGCCTTTTAAAGGAAAAAACCCCCTTGTTGAGTAGGGATATATGATACACTACTTAAGAACCTAAAACTACAAATAAATATTGTAGAAGTGCAATGTGACTTTGTGAAATTCTTGATCTTTAAAATGATATTTTCCTTGATAAAGAAATCGTACCATATATATATATATATATTCAACATATGTGTGACATATATGCACCTGAATTCATTGAAGAGAGAGGAGAAAGAAAGGGATACCGAGATAAAGAGAGAGAGGAGGGGCAGGGGAACATTGCAGTTATAAGTTGGTAGCTACTGGCCAATTAATTTGACTACTCCCAGCCCATTTTGGTAGAAAGTCACATTATTTTGATTCTGCCTTCATGGCAACTGACCAGTGACACAATAGCATATATATATATATATATATATATATATATATATATATATATATACATATAAAAGCCAGTAGCAGTACTACTACTATCTTTGCATTTAAAACACTACTGATATTGTCTTTGTTGTAGAGTTTTTGGCGATATTGTATGTTGTCTAGCTACAAACCATAATGGCTCGTTTGCCGTTAGCTATATATATATATACAGTTCTTTAAACAAATCAGAGAAGCCTTTGTCTCCAAGCAATACATGTCGCCCTTTAAAAATTGTACAGGCATGAGTGGCTATAGAAAACGCCTGATCCCATCTCCCCATCCCTATTAATATTACCCTTTTAGATGAAAAGTTGCATTCGCTTTGATGGGTCCATTCTGTTTGATTGTAAAAGTCTAAACATGATGAAAACTACGTGGGAACTTTGCTTTTGGAACCACATGGAAATTAATTCTCTTATTTTATTATCAAGCTACCAAAATATATTATTTTATTTGTAATTAATCAATTGAAGATATTGATCATAATTATATAAGTTATTTGTTTTTCAATCTATTAGTGCACTTAAATAATATAATTTCTTTTTTAATAAAAAAATAAGTATATTTACACGTCTTTAAATGAAACCAGTTCAATTCATAGCTTCAATAAAAAGAAGAGAATTGTATTAAATAGCTAATAACTAATATAAAATTTTGTCAAATTAAACTATGTAAAGGAATCGTCTTTTTAAGAGTACTTAACTCTTAATGAAGTAGTGAAAAAAATAGATTCATGTAATTAACTCGTATAGTTAAAAAATGGCTTGGTTCAGAAAGGAAGAACACCTAACTAGTCCCTTGAATTATAAAATTATTAGGATATGTGTACACAATGTTGGATACATGTAGACCAAATAATAATATTCCACCAATAAGAGGTTGGTTCGTTGGTTCGGGAAGCGAATTATGAGGTGCAGTTAAAAAATTCATCACGAGTTCAAGTTCGCTCTCGTCCATCTCTGTTGAGAGAAATGTCATTATCTCTGCAAATCTTTGAATTTAAAATAATTAGTCTTGTCTAAAAAAGATAAGGATACATATCGGGTTCCACAACACCTCTAACAAAGGGCCAAATAGTCAATTTGGAAATAACTTATTGTCAACCTCTTTCAGATATGAATCCATATGACGGACTTTTGACGTTAGCTCACCCTCGCGGGATCTGACAATAATAATAATATTCTTATATTAGATATAGGTAAATTAATTAATTACATCGAGTTCATGCAAGTTAGAATCTCACTCAGTAAATTTTGAAGTCAAAATAAATCGTAAAAACTTTTTTATAAACCATTGTAAAAGTTAATCATTATATTGTGTGGGGCACCTTTTCAAAAAAATCCTCGGACCATTCATCAGTTATTCAACCATTTGCATGTGCAATATTTTCAAATGACATAATCAGTTCAATTAAGTAGTTTTCAAGGTCTCAATCTTCCGTGCAATCAAAATGGTTATGGTTGGTGAAAGATTTGATTAACACTAGTAAATAATAAGGTAGAAGGAAGAAGTTGATCTGAAACTCATCAGAGTGCTAGAGAAATCGCCGGAGGTTGATTATTTGAGAGAGAAAAAAATAAGAGAATACAGGTTATCGTGAAGAAGTGTTGGCCAAAGACCTTCTGATGCCTAAGTTAGTTCAGAGCTCCATAGAGTTAATAGTACTGAACTGAGTCGATAATGACTTAGAGTTGCTTACTTGTCCCTTAGGAGTTGTGATCTTTTTATAGAGATGGCTTGAGGTCTTTGGCCTTGTAGTAGTGTTGTTGTAGAATCAGAAATCCAACTCATGCTGGGAGAGCATATTTGATTCCTGGTAGGATTTGGTCCTATCTTTATAGGATTAAGATGACTTATCAGCCTTCTAGTAGAACTGGTAGAGTATTTGGCCTTATCAGAGTCGGATTATGAGTAAATCCCGAACTTGTCCAAGTAGATCATGCCCTATTCTTATCTGCTTGGGCGTTCCATTGTCATCCGTTCTGGAGTCCGAGATCCATACAAGTCGGTATACTGATCTGTAGTCTCTCATCCTATCGGCTTGATACTGAAAATATGATCTGTAATAAGATCGGTACATAGTAGTTGGTAATCATTGCTATGATATGCCGACCTTATTTTGTAGACCTATTGTTGCTGACCTGTCATCTATTGTGACTGTAACATTTGTCTGGTCGGTGGGACCGACCATGAGCTTGGGCTACGTGCTCAGTTGGACAGATCCGTATCCTCTGTCCAGAACAGGTCGGTATATTGACCTGATACAAACTACGTCTTACTAGGCCAGACTAATATGGCTGACCTGTCTAATGCTTGATATATGGTCCAACAATTATTATATCTAATTTTCTTTAAAATGGTAAATTTAGTGCACAAGACTCCGCCATTATAGGATTTAGAGAAGGGTTATTGTTGAGCGCAACGAAAGCAAAAGCCAAATAATAAACACACAAATCCAAACAATCAAACGAATACAAAATCAAACCAAAGCAAAAACGCACAGATTCACGTAGTTTGGTGAATATCCACATATGAGAATTAATTCATTAACGAGAGAATGCAAATAGATTACAATCTATAATCATATCTAAAATAAATTTACTCAACTCACAAAAGTGCAATCGTACAAATCCTAAATTCTCACACACACTCCAATGAGAGTTTATATAATACTAGGTGTTCGAATTAGTTTCTAACATAAATAAAAAAAAAAAAATTCAATTTAGACTAGAAAATTAATACACTAGAAAACTATACACAAATAAAAATAACCCGTTGGATGGACCCAACCATCTCATATATACAAGATAAATCCTATTTTTTATTTTTTATTTTTGTAAAAAGTTGAAACAATTTAAGGGGATTTTAGTAATAAATAGTATTTGTTTTGATATATTATCGTGAAGTACTTCAAAAAACATCTTGATATGGCACCTTAATTATAACCAAAGAACTTATACAATTCTTTTAATTATATTTTTTTTTACTAATAACATAACCTAAACTCCGTTTCTTGAAGTAAGCACATTGAAAGCAAATATTGATCATGACCCTCTTCTAATTTTTTCAGTGTTAAATCTTGAGGCATACTTTAAAAAGTAAATAAAAATATTGTTTTTTTTTTAATTAGGGTATTCTCGAAAAGCGTATTAGCCGTGTGGAGAACCTAGATTTTGGTTCCACATTTATTTGAAGACTACATTTAATGAGGATTAAGCAGGGGGACAAAGGCACGATGACTCAATCTTGCTAGCCATAAGGCATTCCCCTTTATACAAGTGATTTTGTTGTTCGCAATCTTAATATTGCACACTTGCACGGGGAATTGAATTGAAGGAACCGACATTTTATATTTCCTCTCGTATTTACCATTTTTTTTCACGTAAAGACCAATATGCCCATACCCAAAGCATAAATATGTAGAACATTTCAAGGATATCTTCGTCAATGAAACCCCATAAAATAATAAAAAACTGATTTGAGGAACGTAAAGAATGAAATGAATTAAATGAAGGGACCAAACAACGGATAACATGCTACGGAGTGCGTACGCGTTTTCTCACTTTTCACACCTCTCTCTCTTATCTTGTGCCACATGCATGTTATTAACCATTCATAATTAATTCTTATCAATATAACATTAGATTATTTGACTTTATGTTATTAGTAATTTAAAATATGTTTTTACATTTAAATATCTATATTGATACGAAACTTGTTAGATTAACGAGCTTTTTTCTCGATTTCATTGAATCGACTTCATGATCTTTCATAGACTAATTTTATTAGAAAATATTATTGTAACTGCAAAAATTATAATTATATGTATAATTATACATGTGTGTAATAAATAATTCAATAGATATACATGTATAGTTTTATTTTTTTGAAGTAAAAAAATGCTAAGGAGATTCAATTTTTAACATTTTTTTAACATTGTATTACGTGATAATGTGTAATATAACCACCTTTAACCATTTTTAAAAATTTTTTATTTTTACTTTTTATGTTATATATAAATAACGTCACGTCAGCATGAGTTGAGATTTACATTGAAAAATAAAGTTGCTCACTTGCTCTAACATTACTCATTTAAAGTTAGAATAACATTTCTCAAATTGATTTTAACTATATAAAATATTTTTACTCCACTACCCAATAAAAGAGAAGAAAAAAAAAAAAGGGTAAGTCAAATTAATTATATAAGTTTTTTTTATTTATAAAAAGATACAATTATATATTTATACATGGTATCTGGTATCTACTAATTAATATAAATTGTTGCAACTGGTATGCTAGCTTTATGAAAAAAAATAAAATAATAATATACATTATGTTCCTCTAATTAAGAAAAGCAATAACTCATGCGTGTCCTCGTGCCATTTAATTAAGGTGTGAACATTAATTTATATCCCAATTATGTATAAACTCCATAAACTCCATAAACTACCAATCTCTTATTATATTATTATTACTTATTCAACAAGCATCACTTTAATCTTTTAAGCCTAACGTGGCACACATGCAAACCTCACGGGCCCACAAATCCAACGGTGTATGATGCGTTATTGGATTGGAATTTTACAGTGGTCCAGGGGCGCACCTGCATGGCTGTGCATGTGCGCAGCTTGGCTCGGATAAGCCAATACACCCTGCCTATCCTACTGCATACACGATTTATGGTCTGCTGTCTCTCGATTTCCCTTCTAATTTATAATTCAACTAAAATCTACCGAAACACTTTATTTTTAATATAATTATATAAATAATAAATAAATATAAATTAACGTCCGTTAACATCGCCGTTTTTACTAACGACTCGGTCAGGATCTCCGTCAGTGAGGAACCGTTTTTTGCTAACGGCGCGGAATATATGCTGCCCATTTCGACACACTCTCCTGTGTCCCTTTTGTCGAGTTTCTGTTCTTTTAATTTATTAAAAACAATATTTTATTTATTTATTTAATACTACGTTTAAAAAATAATTTCTTTTATATTTTGGGATTTTATAATGGGTTAGTGTTTGTTTATTAATGTCCGAGTCCCACAAACTCACTCACTCTCTCTCTCATCTCACTTTCTCTTTCTCTCTCTATTCAGTTTTCTTTTCTTTTTACAGAGTGTGTACTGGCCAGTGAGTGAGTAGTCTCAGAAGAAGAAGAAGAAGAAGAAGAAAGCTTGAGATTTCTTAATCGAAACTTCAGGATTTCTAGGGTTTTGTTGTTGTTGTTGTTGTTGTTTTCTGTTCTGGAAGAAGCTGAAGAAGATCACCCTCTGTTTTCTCTTCTTCTATTCAAGAACTGAGAAAAACACACACAGAGAGAGCTCTGGTTTAGGATTTATAGGGTTTAGAGGGTGCCCATTTGTTTGTGTGTTATTAGGGTTTTAAAAATGGAGAGGAAGCAAGGGTTCTTCTCGGCGTTGAGAGACGACGTAGTGAGGGCGTTGTCGCCGGCGAGGTCTAGGGCGAAGAGTCCGGCGAGAAGTGCGTCGCCGAGGTCGGGCCTGTTGAGGCGGAGGAAGCAGCAGCAGCAACAGGTGTCGAATTCAGAGCCGTTGATCGCGAGATCCGGGAGTCTGAGGCCGGTGGGAGAGACGCTGACGCCGTTGATGGAAGGGCCAGATCCAGATGGGTCTGAGACTGGTGATTCTAAGAGGGAAGGGTGGGGGCATTGGATGAAAGGGACGTTATCGAGAGCTCCTTCTGTTAGTTCTTCGGCTTTTAAACGGTCCGATCTGAGGCTCCTTCTTGGGGTCATGGGTGCGCCGCTTGCTCCCGTGCATGTTTCTACTGCTGACCCTCTTCCTCATCTCAGTATCAAAGACACTCCCATTGTGAGTTTCTTTTTCCTTTTATCTTTTTCATACTTCTAAATGCTAGGTTTTATGTGTTTTGTGGTGTGTGATTGTTCATTAGTGGCACAGAGGCCTGTTTGGATCACCAGTTTTTGTGTTTTTACTTGAAAATGCATTTGTTCCTTGCAACAATGTGAGTCAGAAAACAGGACTATGATTTTGAAGATTTTGGTGGTAGTTTAATGTTTTTTTTTCTTTTTCTCTTGATAAAATTTCTGGGTGTGTTTGGGTTGGGGAGGCTTGATTCACGGGAATGATGATTTTATTTTAATTTCTTTTATTTTTTTTGTGGTGGGCTTTTAGTATTCTGATCGCTGGTGGTGTGTCTACGTTTCTACATTCTGGTTGTGTTTGGTGGAATGTGCTCACGGAAAAGCATTAATTGGTTTATTTACAAACATTTGTGTGGTGGAATTGGTCGTTAATCAGTTTATTTATTTATTTATTATTTCAACTTGTAAGATTTCTTAGATTTCTCTCCTTTCTTGTAGAGTTCTTCTCAACCTCCTCCATCTTTTATGATTGTTTTCGTTGCGTGCTTCTTAGTAGGATCTTATTATATTCACAAGGGGATTCCTAAATTTTGTGCAAGTAAGAAAAATGGGTTTATCAAACATTAAAATAAAAAGAAAATTAGATTTCTTCTTCATGAGTTGTTTGTTGGAGCAGGTAAATGTAATGGTATACCATGTGGTTGCAATTATAGGGATAGAAGTTTTTTTTATTGGTAGATGTTTGAAGGGGGGTAATTTTTACTTACCCAGTTTATGGTTTTGTAAGATTTTTCTGTTTCATGCTACTTGTTGAAACTCCATTTTTGTCACAGGAAACTTCATCAGCCCAATATATATTGCAACAGTATACAGCTGCCTCTGGAGGCCAGAAGCTTCAAAACTCTATCCGTAATGCCTACGCCATGGGAAAAGTAAAGATGTTAGCCTCTGAGTTTGAGACGGCAACAAAGGTCATGAGGAACCGAAATGTGTCTAGAGCTGCTGAATCAGGTGGATTTGTCCTCTGGCAGATGATGCCTGATATGTGGTATGTGGAACTTGCAGTGGGTGGAAGCAAGGTTCATGCCGGCTGCAACGGCAAGCTTGTGTGGAGGCACACGCCCTGGCTTGGAGCACACGCTGCCAAAGGACCAGTTAGACCTCTGCGTCGAGCACTTCAGGTGAAACTGCCCGTGCTAGTTCATGTCCTTTTGAGAGTAATTTGGTTTAATCAGAGCCCTGTGATCATTTACAGATGTGGGCTCTCTTATTTTTCAGGGTCTTGATCCCAGAACTACTGCTAGCATGTTTGCCGATGCAAGATGCATTGGTGAGAAGAAGGTGAATGGAGAGGATTGCTTCATCCTTAAGCTCTGTGCAGATCCACAAACTCTTAAAGCCAGGAGTGAAGGGCCAGCAGAGATCATAAGGCACGTCTTGTTTGGTTACTTTAGCCAGAGGACTGGACTTCTCGTCCACATTGAAGACTCACACTTGACCCGAATCCAATCCAACGGTGGCGACGCTGTATACTGGGAGACTACCATCAATTCCTTCCTTGATGATTACCGGTCTGTCGAAGGAATAATGATTGCTCATTCAGGTCGCTCTGTGGTGACCCTTTTCAGGTTTGGTGAAATGGCCATGAGCCATACCAAGACTAGGATGGAAGAAGCTTGGACAATTGAGGAGGTAGCTTTCAATGTCCCAGGTTTGTCAATTGACTGTTTCATTCCCCCTGCAGATATTAGATGTGGTTCCATCAGTGAAACCCGTGAGCTTACTCATGGAGAGAGGGGAAAGTCGATGGCAGCAGCTGCAGCACATCGAGCCAAAGTTGCTGCTGCTATGGAGAAACCACATAACAGGAATGTTGATAATATTATATGGAAGGTGGAAGTTTAGTAATCGTAGAATTGATAAGCAGGGCCAATTGTTCATACTGGTAGCTCTTCTAATTCACTGACTCAGTAGATGGTGGTAAGGTTTAGGAGCCATAAGCTGATTTGGGGAGATTCCTTTTTAATTTTAGTTGTTTTTGTCTGTAAATAGAGCATAATCATTCACAGGGTTCTCTCTGGAATCTGGGTGAATCTTTATACTCTCTCTACATAGAGAATGACATGAGTCAGTACAGAACCGGGGTCAGTTTTTCCGGCGGCGGACGGAGCAGATGGAGGTTTTGTTTTTTTTTGTTTTACCTTCCATGCACGAAGGATCATCGTTAACACTTTGATGTCTCAGGGAGAGACCACTACTACTAACCTTAGGAAGCAAGCATCCAGGTGAAGGAGGCGGTGTTGGCAAGAAACTCAACTGCCTTGCCTTCTTGGGTGAATTAACAAGACTTAGTAAATTGTTCTTCTTCAGTCTTTTATTTCAAGTTGTGTGCGGGTGTGATAGTTTGATGGTGGGGGGGTGTAGAAAAGAAACTGACATCTCTTGATCTCAGTTGATAGTTAGGTTAGGAGGTAACAAAAAAAAATCCAATTTTTATTACCTACTGAAACCAAAATGGGTCGTCTGGTCTATGTTTAGTAAGAAGGTTGTGAAGTGCTTTTGGTGAAGAAGATGTAAACAAAACTCTGTTTCATCACATATTGAATGCTTATAATATAGATATGATTTTTTTTTCTTTCTTGAAGAATCTTTCTGTAATTGTAAAAATTAGTTCATTATTTTTACTGCCCTTAATATCTTCTTCATTCCTCCTGCCTTTTTCCTTTAGTTCTTCGTGTTGAATGGTGCATGCCAGGAAAGCTCACTGGTAATGGCATTTTCATGGGTCCATCCTTTTTTTTTGCTTTGATGGTGAGGTGGGTCTCATTTACACAGGCTTGTCTGACAATTTTGACTCAAAACCACCAACAACCAATGAAGGGTGGGGCTGAAAGGTATGGATTTGCATCGGTTGATGCAAAGCTTGTGGTAGGGATTATTACATTTACTCGAGCTTAAAGCCAACCCATGTGATCTTCTTCTTCTTCTTCTACTGAGTCTGATCGTATTTACTTGCTTTTGCAGATACTGTCTTCCTTCTCAGCTTTTAGGCATTTATTTTATAATAATTATTGCAAAAGAGAAGGACGTTTCAAGCTCATGATGATGTCTCCCCTTAGTCAAATCCTCCATTAATTAGGATAAGCAAACTACTTCCCTTGCTAACAAGTAATTACATATTTATATATTATCAGATAATGCGTGGTGTCCTCTTTTACTGGCTGGACTCAAAAAAAAAAAAGTTGGGGGGGTTCTCAAAAGATTCAAACTAATAAGGTGACCAACCCTGGTAACGCCTAAATTATTTCATCAAAAGCCTAGCAATGTGAGACAATGGTCTTGACTCTTCTTGCCTGCCATTCTCCTCCAGCAGTGTTTTTTTTAGTTAAAATTATCTTCTCTCTCTGCTTTGTAATCTTCCCAACTTGTGCGTATGTTAGAAACCAATCCAAAGCCTATAGCTAATTGGTAAAGGCTTAATAATGCATGTGAAGCTATTATTATTGTAATTCCTTGCAGTCTCATCTTGGAGAGAAAAAAAGAGGATAAAAGATAAAATACAAATAATGTGAATAGGAAACATGCAAATGCCAACAATAAAATTTAAACCAAGACTTTTAATAAAATTATCTTTCATTTAGAAATCATTGAACTCAAAAGTTATACCTAATAAGGTAACAATCCATACCAAGGCGTATTCATTTTGGCCATTGTGTGTAAAGAAAATAATTGTACCAGTAGCTTTTTTGTCTCCTTAAATGCCCTTTTCATCACATTAAATAGTGCATCTCAATCCCCCGTGTTTCATAATGAACTTCCTTGTATTGGATTGGGTGTCCTTCAAAATGGGGCATTGCCATGTCCCAAAATGAGCCATAAGTTATACAAGTGTGTAGTCAGTTTGATATTTATTTCTCATTATTTTCTCCAGTTTTCAGTTGGAAAGTCTGCTACTGGTTTTAATGTCCACAATCTAGATCAGTCATGTAGTCAATGAGGCCTGCGCCCATAATGAGGAGTATGGTCCAATGAGATCTATTGAAATCACAATAATAGAGATTTCTTCTTCTTTTTTTTTTTTTTTTCATAAAACTAATCCTTTATAGGCCAGGGCACAACTACAAATACCTAAGGACGTAATTGTATGAGTAGGGAGGTTCGAACTCAAAATCTATTATATAGTAAAACCTTATGCTCCTCAATTTTTTTTCACTCGCCCAACCTAATGTTGGGTATAAAACTAATCTTCCAAACAATCTCACTTAGAAAAAAAAAAAGTCTACCAAGTTTAGTTTATAAAACTTGCACAAGATTGCCTTCCCTTTATTTGATTCCAGAAGACTTGTGTTTCAACATGATATAGAATTATAAGAACAGAAAGATCCCTATCTCAACCTTCTATTGTATCCAGTGTTTAAGTTCAACAAAATAATAGAGCCATTGATTAAGTTTAATTTGACCTAACTTTGAGGAGGTATTGGCCTTGGTATGGGAACAGAAAATGATTATTCAGTTCAGTGTGCTGAATCTTATTAGGCTTTTTAAATTGCAGCACATGCGCTTTTTATGCATTTATTTACTGGTCAACTGGAGTGGTAAAGATGTTTCTCATATTTATTTGACATGTTGAACATTTCAAGAAAAAGAAAAAAAATGTTAAGGGAGATTTAGTTACAGCATGCTGGGCTCATGTTTAAGCCAAGAATACAGAGGGGACTAAGGTTTATATTAGCTATTTAAGGTTGGAAGTGAGAATTAGCAAAGAAGTTTTTTCATTAGGCATTCAATAAAAAGACTAGAGATTGCATTTACCATGCCTCTTCTTTCTCTTCCTCTCCCAATCTTTCTTTGTTAATACTAGTATTTTTATTTATTTATTTATTTTGAAGAGAAACAAGTATACATCTTTATTTAAGTATAATTAAAACTGTTTTACAAAGCATAAATACACAGAAACACAAACCATTCACTGTGTCCAAAACAACCCACTGCCAAAAAAAAAAAAAAAAACCAACCAGGACAATTCCAACATTACATCGTACAAGCATACCAGTTTCTACACCACTCCCCCACCGAGAAACCTCCAGAAAAGCTTGATAAAGCAGCCCAACCTGCAGCCAATAACAAAACCTCCTCCCACAGCCTCCAACAATCTTTGACTTGATCTTGAAATATCCTTCTATTTCTCTCAAGCCAAATCACCCACAATGAAGCAAATGACATAATCCTACCTATCTCTCTCTATGCTTCCTAAATAAATTAGGAAATCGGGAGGAAACAATACATTCATCCATCGAGATAGGAGAGGAAAAGGAACCATTGCACACCTCCGACCACCGTTGCTACAAAAACCGAATCCAGTCACATTCGGCAAACAAATGAGCAACAAATTCACCATCCTTCTTACATAGCAAGCAGCAACTAGGTGATAAAAAGCAAAATGGAAAACGCTTTTGCATCATATCAGCGGTATTAATCTTCTTATGCAATAAGGACCACCCAAAAATTTTTACTTTGAAAGGTCTTAATACTAGTATTTTCAAAGCATTAAAATAAGGTGTTCTACTGATTTAATGTCGGAAGGTAGGAAAATGACGAAGGGACTTGGATATCAAACTGAGCTGGTGTACTCATGCACCTGAGTTCCTTTGATCATCCTAGCTAGGACTTGCAAAGTTGCAAGTATCGAGCAGCTCTAGGATGATTTAAGAGACTCGGGTGAGAGTAGGCCAGCTTCGTTTTTGCCTCAGTCCCTAAGCACCATCAAAATCACGAGCTTTGAATAAATGAATGATTGATCATTTGAAATGTATTTCTATTGGCAAATTAGAGTGGCATGTAAGAGAAAAAGTGGTTTCAGGCTTAGTTACTAATTACTATTACCTTTGACAGAAGGTTATAACTCATCTTAATACTGAATTTTCTTTCTTTCTTTGTGTCAGTTTTTTTTTTTTTAAATGTCGGGGAGGTGCAAAAAGAGATATACAATTAACTTTGCATTGAAGTTATGCCTTGATCCAAGTTTAGATAAGTTCTAGAGCAATTATCAAAGCTAGTTTCACTATCTCCTTACCACATTTAAAGCAGTCAGTAGAAGATAATATTAGAAATTGGGATTTAACCTGTTTCTTTTCTTGAATTGTGCAAGTCCTCTGTTCATTTATTAGATATGCAACCTATAGACTTTTTTTTTTATTTTTATTTTTTCAATTCAAGGGCATTTCATATTTGGGCCTCTTGGAGCACCAGACTAGTTCTTCAATTTATATGCAAACTCTATAGGGAGTAGCTGCTGGGCTTAGGATGAGATTCTAACTAAAAACTCTCACCTCTTGATTGAGGCAGGTTTCTGCTTACCACACTAAACCAAAAGTTGGTGAGCCCCTAGAGATTCTTTTGTGTTAATGGAAATAAGTTCACCAGCTCTTGTTGAGAATTCTTTCATCTCTCTATGTTTATTCTTCTCCTCAAGTCTTCTAAGCTATCAGCCTCAAGATTGCTACATTAGACTACTTCATCAAAGAGCAATCTTGCTTGAAGTTTGAACCGTAAGATCGGTGATTACAGGGGGGGCATCCATTTGTGGTATACTTTGGATTCTCTGTCCATGATCAAAACGTTGGTGAAATTAAGCTGGTTTGAATCATATATATCCAACCAACCAACCAACCAAGAGTACCTTATTGACATTCTTCCCACATCAATAGTATCAACTTCTATTGTTTTATGATGGGCAGTTTGATTTTATTAATTTCGTACACATCTTTATATATATATAATTAATATAACTATAGAACAAATAAATATAAAAAGAGATGATGGTTGAGTGGATTGCTAATTTGTTCCGAATCCCTTTTTTCCATTCTTGAGAATTCATTTCTACCTTAGGTTAATTTGTGGGATCACAAAATTCAAGTAGTTTTGGAGCTCAGATACCATAGTAGAGGATGTACATATAAAAAAACTTGGTATACAAAAGAACTAAAAGCCTCTCGGGGGCAAGTCTCTAAAAAAGGCGGCATTTGAGTGAACATAAGGTTAGACACAGTAACAAGTGCTTGGATGAGTTAACCCTTGGTAACATTGTGTTTAAAAGCTAAGTAAGAAACTGATGAAATCATATTTAAGATTCTAACATTGAGCCTTCTTCTATATACATTCATGACTATCTCAGGCAATTTATTTCTTGCTTTTGTTAATCCAATGAGTTTTAGATTAGCTTAGATGAAAGATGAATGATTTCATGATAAGTTTAGAAAATATTGGTCAAAGAATTCATCTGTTAACTAATTATATTAGTGATCATAAAGCAGGTTGGCCAAAAATCCATTAGTGTTTCTTTGGATTGAATTGCGTTAAGCTTTAGATCCTATCATCCCAAGTGATACTAGCAATTGGTATAAACATAATGGCATTAGGCATCATCAAAGTAACAATAAATAGGATTTCACAATTAATCAATAAGAGTTAAAAGAAGAGAGAGGACCAACGGGTGGCAGCTCCATTGGTTGAAGAACTGAGTATAAGTGGGGTTAAAGTCCAGGTCTCGAGTTCGAGTCTGGATGTTCCTCATTTATCCGCCCATGTTGAGATAGCCAGCCGAAATGCATCTGTCATGCTCGAGTCCGAGATTATTAGTTTCGCCCAAAGAAAAGGAGGACACCTCCTGGGTGCCGAAAAATCGGTAATCAAAAAAATAAATAAATAAGAGGATAGAGGATTTGAAAATTCTTTACATTTAGCTTTTGTAAGAACTTACTACAGAATTGAAGTCTTATTAAAACTTTTAGGTTAATTAATTCACATTTAATTCTTTTAAATACCCAAATTATTATTTGTTGCAAAGGTTGGTGACTTTTTCAAAGAAATTTAAATAACTAAGGTAAAGTTGACAAACTTTTGAGGCACAAGAAAAGTCAGAGTACTTTTCTTCACCATGTTGGGACTTGTAAGAATGTCTAAAAAAAAGTAAAACTGGATATATGTGGACTTTAGTTGTCAACTAGTTGTGGTGATTTATTAAGTAGAGGATTTCTTATTGTGAATTGAGCTTTTATATATCATTGAGCAATTGCTCTTCCAAAAGATGTCAAGAGTGCCTTGCAAGTATGACAAAGAAAATCAGCTCTGAAAAAGTCTTGATCTACTCTTTAGCTGCACTGCAATTAATCCATGCAACCTTTACAGAAGATTGATCCAACTAGATTACTTAGAAATGGTAAGTTTGGTGATAGCTGCAGGGTGGTGCCCTTCTTTTGAACACCAAAATATATAGTTTCTTTTCAAGGAAATTGTTAAAGTGATATTTTCCATTGCTAAGCCCATAGTATTGATATATTGTGAGTGTGATTGAGAGAGAAACTAATATTCCTTTCTTAATTATCTCAATGAGTATACACATGGGTATATATACATGAAGCCCTAGGCTATTTAAGGTCAACCTAATCTATACATGGTAAGTACACATATATGGTAACTACACATATATAATAACATCCCTCCTCGAACTCAAGGTGGTAAAGAAGAAGTCATCTTGAGTTTGTCAATCAAATCACGATAATGTCCAGGGGGATGTGCCTTTGTGAAAATGCTTACAAGTTGATCCATGAAGGCCACGTGAACCAAGCGAAGAGTGTCCTGCTTAATGTGTTGGCGAATAAAGTGACAATCCATCTCAATGTGCTTTGTTCGTTCATGAAAAACATCATTATGGGCAATCTGCATAACACTCATATTATCACAATAAAGGGTGGAACAGCTGGAAAGAGAAATTCACATGTCCTAAAGCAACCAACGAATCCACAGAAGTTCAAACGTCGCATCTGCCATTGCGCGATACTCAGCCTCTGTACTAGATCTAGATACAATTGTTTGTTTTTTACTCTTCCAAGAGATCAGGGAGGAACCAAGTAAGAAACAATAACCTGTGATGGAACGGCGATCAGTAGGGTCACCAACCCAATCTGCATCTAAGAAAGCCCGAAGCTCTAAAGAGGGATGAGCCGAGAAATGAAGGCCATGAAACAAAGTGCCCTTAATATACTGAAGTATACGCAAGACAACTGCATAGTGAGACGAACGAGGAGCATGCATGAACCGACTCACTAGCGTGCTTGCATAAGAAAGGCCAGGCCGAGTCACAGTAAAATAGATGAGACTACCAACCAATTGTATGTATAACGTCACATCCGCCAGAGGCTTGCCATTAGTGGATGACAACTTTGCATTCGTCTCCAAAGGACTATCAACAACCTTACTATCAGTCAAACCGACACGTGATAAGAGTTCAGATTTGTAACGGCCATACAAGGGTTAGACTCGCTCTCTTGCCTTGAGGAGGAGGGAGATTGTGCATTCTGTTATTGTATTGTAAACTCATGCAATTTATGTTGTTGACATGTATAATATATTCGTTGAATGATGCATGTGTTGAATAAGTGTTTGAAATGATTTTAAATGTCATATTTCTCTAAATGTATATAATTGTCATCTCAAATCTCATTTTGCTTTTCTGTGGTAAGACTCTTAGCAAAACTGAGTCAGCCACAATACATTTCAAGGCCTATATACCAACCTTGTGTATTTAATAATATCCTCTGGCACCAATAACAATAACTCCACACTTTCAAATCAACAAGTTGGAGATCTATAAGGCTTACTATCAAACCTCTAGAATGCCATCATTATGCTATTATAATAGCTGTTTATACACATAAGTTTACACACGTAACATATTCTTTCCAACTTCCACCAAAATTCAAGTATGCCAGACCCGAGCATGCTCGCAAGCATCAAAGTCACTCTCTCAGTCTGTCAGCCAGTCTGAGAATACAATATCACACTGAGAAGGAGATGAGTACCAAATTGAGTCTGTATCATATATCAGATCTCGACACAATCTTCGGATCTTAATCCGACATGACAAATATCTGAGTACTCCCATCAAATCTCCTTATCTCACACATATATACAATATGCTCAGTCTATCAATAGAATTCTGGTGTTCATTGGAAGACTACAGAGACTTATTAGTCCACTAATGGTTATCCAAATGGTATCATTTCTACCCATAACCCATAAGATATCATTTGAATCCCATCTTCATTTTACACAATCTATATTACCAATTCCATAATCTTTCATACTGATAGCATACTCGTCTCATCATAAATTTTACTCTCTGACTATGAGTATCAATCAGCTGAACATGCATCCGAGCACACATGGAGTAACAGAGAGTACACTCATAACTGTAACTCACAAACAATCTCCATTTATGGCTAACTGATAAATACTAATCCAGTTTCAGCCTGTTTTCTGCTCAATGCCTCAGCAACATATTGGCCTTTCCCAGGATAATAATTCAATATAAAATCAAATCCTTCGGGAATTCTTGCCACATTTATTACCTCATATTCAGTTTCTTTCCGTTCAAATAATTACTTCAAACTCTTAAAATCTGAAGATAATGTGACCGTTTTTATTATAGAGGCAATGCTCTCATTATGTCAAAATAACTACCAACTAGTTTTTATTCACTCTCAGGATAGTTATTCTCGTGCACTACCAAATATCTGGAGACACAAGTAATTAACCTATCATTTTGTATCAATGCACAACCTAGATCTGGACGTGATATTCATCAATCACAATTACTTCCAGGTTCTGAAACTAGTAACAACATTTAACATTGTGAGAGCTTCCCCAGGCACAACGGTCCACACATTATATAACATTCGTCTGGTTTAGTTTCGTGAGTGGAACAGATAGCTTTAAGGAGCTTTTCACGCACTTTCTAGAACATACAACTAATACCAAATAACTTCTGATTTCCATTAGTGAAATCAGTTTTAATAGTACTATGATCACTTTGACCTTCGCAGCATCCTTAAAGATACTATTTAAACTGGTCATGTGATCCAAAAATTCTTATCTTCAAATCAAATCCAATATAGATCTCTATAATCATTCCATTCATTCACACATCACATTTTCATTTCATCATCCAATATATTAAGCTATATATATGCCCACACTCCCATCTAGATGATAATACATATATATATATATATATATAATGTGTGATAAGTATACATATCAAAATAACAAAAGCTATTTCCTCCAAGCATACATACACATATCAAACGAAGGCTCACGTGATTATCACTCACGGATGTGCCTTTTCCCTTCGACTCAATACCTGAAAACTATTCGTCACTATTCATTCGAAACATGTAAATTGTATTAAAATTGTCAAACGGTCTCCAAAACCATGAAATGAAATCTAACGACATATTCGGGGTCCCTACCGTCTAAGGAGTGTTTTTCTACATTTCTAGCGGATTTTCAGTCACATTGGGTCAAAACCCCAATTTCTGAAAAAGCCGTAAAACGGCTCCCATAGCTAAAATTAGTCCGCTAGAATCGTTACATCTAGCTTAGATAGTAATTTCACGAAGAAATAGAATGGAAATCACTTACCGCGGGTCCGAATTTGATGCGAATCCCGCGTTTCCCCGTTTTCTTCTTCTCCTTCTTCTCTGTTCTGGACGTTTTGCAACTTCGTTCGATTTTTCGTTTTTTTTTCTTTTTGTTTATTACATACGATACTGTTCACGGTACTATTCGGTGAACAATACCCGCAAATGAACAGTATTTTATTTTATTTTATTTTTTATTCCTCTTCTATACACTCAATTCACATATTTAATTAACCAACCCCATAAATTAATCAATTTAAATCAACTCCAATGTTTAACTTGTAAGCACCCATATAAAATGATCTCATAGGTATCATCTTCTTTCTTTACTAATCATACACACGTTATATTTAGCTCTTACGTATAAAATACGTGTATTATACATCTCGATATATGTGTACGTCAACGTATATATTTAAGTAAATTTACGGGGTGTTACAAGATTCCTATTTGGCCTGTGAAAGATAGTATCCATCGGGACTAGATATGACCTCAAGATCCACAAAAATAACTAAGAGACCCCAAGTTCTTCATCTCAAAAGTCTGACCAAGAAAACTCTGTAGAGCATGAATACCTGACACATCATCTCCATTAATGACCATGTCATCTACATATAGTAGAAGTATAACAATACCTGCCTTTGATCAACGAAGAAAAAGTGCAGAATCATATGAATTAGGAATGAAACCCTGCTGGGAGAGCACAGAACTGAACTTGGAAAACCAAGCTCGAGGAAACTGCTTAAGGCCATATAAAGCCTTGCGAAGACGACATATTTTTTGTCACGACCCCCTCCGTAGGGTGATGTCATGACCGGCACAGAATACCGTATATGCCTCCGTCCTTTAAGACAATAAACAAATCACTCGAAATTTCTCAACAAAACCATTAACATATATAAGCCATCATCATTTTTCTCATTTCATTCCCACAAGACTTATACACATCTTAGTCTCCCAAAATATATATACATCATCAAGAACCATTCATTTATACATCAGACTAACTATTAAACATTTGTTTGGTATTATATATACATATACCAAAAATAGAAGTTTGTACCCATCTCCTTGAAACACACAACATCATACTCACATAGCAAAGAATCAAGCTCAATCAATTCTCTGGAGCCTTGCCCTTGCCCTTGTGATCTACACCTGTAATAAAAGAGGAAATAGGGTGAGCTACAACAAGCTTAGTGAGTAATCTAGCATTGGATTTATATATGCATCTACAAAAATCATGGCATTGAAAACATCATTATAAACTCATGTACAATTCAATGTAAATATCAATACATGAATCAAATACATTTTTTTCGCCACTCTATACATATCATACAATGCATCAAGATAAAATCCTCACGCTCAGGAATGTAAATGAGTCTGTATCCCTATGATGCATACTAATAGGGAGAACTCATCTTACAAACCATCCCCTCGATCATTTCGAGGAACTCATCTTACAAACCACCCCCTCGATCATTTCGAGGTCTAGTCAAGAAACTTCCCTCCTGGAACTGATCCTGTACTTGCCATACAATGGGTAAGGCTAAGTATGTTCCGAGGTCTAGTCCACAACTTCCCTCCTGGAAATGATCACATACTTTCCTTACTTCGGTAAGTCTAAGTATGTTCGATTTTCAAATCAAAAGGTTTTATGCATTAACCAAACAATGCAAAACATGGAAACTTAGAGCAATCAAACATGCTCAATTTCATCAAAACAAAGTTTATCTAATACAATGTCATACATAATAACCAAGTTAGAAATACTCACCTTTACAGAATTTTCACCAAGTCCACAACACACCCAACACTTGGTCAATTTTCACCAACTAAAACAACACAAACACTTCACTTGTTTGCTGTCCATTTTCTCATATCATTATCAACCCACTACAAATTACACATTGCACACACTGTAAATGAATTCCAACAACCTGAATTTCATTCAATTGATCACAGTTCAACCCAACTTTATCATTGAAACAATATAAGATGCATGCTAGTAATACAAGCAACCCTAGACAAAAGTTTCCAAGTCTAGGTCAATTGTACTACACTTAATAGTCTTAGCATGTAATTTAACCAACTAACCTCATATCTCAGTTCTAAAAACCCATTTAAATCACATATATGACGTGCATAAAATTCTGGAAGGTCTAAGCCAAGATTGTACATTTGAGCCATTTACAAAGAATTCATCAAGATCCTGTAGAAAAGTGGGTATCAACATGATCAGTTAAGATGCATCATACTACTAGTAGGGAACTCTAATAATAAAATCAACTGTTGAGATTGAATATCATCAAGATATGAATCTACTGTCCAATTTTCAGCCAAATCTAATGGTGAATCGAGGAGATATGCTTCATTGATGAAGACAACTTTAAACAATTCTTTTCTCCTTCTCTGTTACAATCACTTGACTTCAGTGGTTCATATCTCATAACATAAGAAACAATTAAAAATCTCCACCGTCCATAATGTGAAATAAGAAGTTAAGAACTATTTCAGTACGATCTAACGATGGATTTGAGAGATCCAGTACTGATGTGATTTTTTTTAATAGAATATATCACATTATATACTTGCAAGTCCACAAGGTAAGTTGTAGCACTAGACAAGGTCGATCCACAAGGATTGGAGAAAATATTCTTTTTTTTAAAATAAATTTAATTATTCATTTACCATATAAGTCAAAGCAGATAAAATGTGATTTCTAACAACCTAAGTTCATTATAAAGCAACTAATCAAATAAACTAAATTGCAAAAATTTAAATCTAACCCATGAATAAAGAAATGAACAAACAAAAACAAATAAAATAAAATTTGAAACCTAAAAAAATATTGAAGTTAAAACTTAAATTACTAGCCTAAATGTTATAAAATAAAATAAAATAAGAATAAAGACTCTTAAAAAAAAATTAAAAACAACAAGTTCTTTTCTTTCTTTTCTTTTTTTAAACTTAAAAATGCTACCAATGATTCAAGAAGTGAAAGAAACTTTGAAAATAAACAAATAAATAAATAAAAATCCAAAATGTAATTAAAAAAACAAGAAATAAATGAAGCATGCAAGTGACAAAAAATAGAAAAGAAAGAGAACAAGAACAATCAATAATAAAAGGAAAATGAATAATCTTTTATTAAATGAAAAGAAAGAAAAACTTACAAAGATTCAAGGCCTAAGGTATTGTCATCTACTTAGCCTTGAATCATACAGACTTCCAGATTACTTCAAGCTCCAAAATAATAACGCAAAAATAAAAGAGAGGGAATTCAGAGAGGATGAGATCCATTCTCTTGAAATTTAACCTTATTTATAGATGCGTCCACCTCTTGATTTTCAAAAATAAAAAAATATCCACCACCTATTATTCTCTAAAAATATCCTCTAAAAATGGCCATTTTCTAAATTACATAAAGATTTTCTTTTTCAATCAAGAAAATAAGAATAAGATTATGCTCATATGTGGAGAAAATTCATTTTTCTTCTTTTTGACATGTGTGACATTTTTTTCTACCATAAATGGGTTGATATGAGCTCAATTAGATCTTCATCAAAGATTGCAACTACGTGGGCCCCTTCTTTCAAAGTCTTTAAGTTGATTAGAATCCAATCAAACGTACTCGGATTGATCATTTAAGCTCTGTTGGATCTAACGCCTCAACTTCTCCACATCCCGTCCATGTAGATATGTGGTGTGGATCTTCCTGAAATATGCATTCTCATCCTTTGATCCTTAAAATATCTAAAAAATACTTTAAGGCCAAGTGAGACACCAACATACCCAAAAATAAATAAAAGCTCAATGACCTTATTAAAAGAAAATTAAAATAAAAAATAAAAAATGCATTATTAATGTAGCCTAAAAATGACCTAAAAATTCAAAATGTGATGTAAAGAGATTTTTATTATTTTTTATTCTTTTATTTTATTTTCTAGCCTAAAAGCACTAAAAATAGGGGTAAAAATATGCAAAATTGTGACTTCATCGAGTACTTTGATCTGAACTGTGCAAGACAACCCATTTTTTCGACCAGTTGTATCTAGGAGGTTAGAATTCTTAAAAATCTCTACCGTTAAAGATGAAACTATATTAAGATGAACAATCTGTAAAATTTTTCAGCTCGATCCAACCACGGATCAAGGAGATCTAACACTTGATGTAAAATGCTGCAAATTGGTTTTTTCTTCACACTTTCTCACCTTTTCTTGAATGTTTCAGCAACTCTCTCTAATTCTCAATGTTTTCACTTCAATTACTCAATCTAGCAAGTTATTTGATATTGCTAGCAAGTCAAGACCACTTCCACATGTTCATTTCCCTCACAAGTGGCTGCAATGGTCAAGACATATGTCTCATTTCACTTGCAAAGTGGATGCATATGGGTAACATATTACTTCCAAGGAGTTTACAAAGGCTTAATTCAGAAAATGATAAAATGAGCTTAAACAACCCCTAAGTGGCTGATATAGGCAATACACATGTGTTAATTCACTTGTTAGGTGGATGCTAAACAAATGAGACATTTGTTGCATACATGCACCCACCATATGCACACCATCTCATGTATACATGAGGCATTTTTGTCACACCCTGGGTTGCACAACGTGCTCCCTACCCAGGTGTGGGCGCACCCCCTCGGGGCGAACGACTAAGCCATTATGGATCCATAATATTGTCGCATCTAGCCAAATTCGGGATACCCAACAGGGCCCTAGTAACGGACTAGATCATTTACCCCCACTACACCTGGGTAGGGGCACGCTGTGCAACCCAGGGTGTGACAGGATAACTCCTACCCTATTGGAGCGACGAACATCAGGAATGACGGGAGACTCAATGAGCGCGGAAGTGATGGCTGGATCAGTCGACGATGCAGGCAAGTCAGAGCCTAGCGACAAAGATTGGTCTGTGGAACTTACTTCACTTGTAGCCGAGTCAGGAAAAAGATCCGGAGACGGATCAACAAAAGTAGTGGAGTAACGGGGAGGCTGTGAAGACAACGGTGAGATAGAAGCGAATAACCAATGTTCCCAAAACCGCAAATGTCTGGAAACACGAAGACGTTTAGTAATAGGATCATAGCAGCGATAACCTTTATTCTCAATACCGTACCTAAGAAAACAACAAAGACATGAGCGTGGCTCCAATTTAGAGTGCTCATGGACAAAACATACACAACCAAACACTCTCAAAAGCGAGTAATCAGAGGTTTTTCCATATAAGACCTCATACGGCGTTTTACCTTATATAATATGAGATGGAACCCGATTAATGGTGTAGACTGAAGTAAGTGCAGCCTCACTCCAAAAGGACTCAGGTAAATTGGTAGAAAGAATGAGAGATCTGACAATATCTAAAATGTGCCTATGCTTTCGCTCAGCACGACCATTCTGCTGAGAAGTGTATGGACAGGGATGATGAGAGAGAGTCCCATCACGTTTCAAGGTTTCCATAAAAGAATTAGACGTATACTCCATAGCATTATCACCACGAAAAACCTTAATAACCCGTCCAAATTGGGTTTGGATCATTTTTTGGAAGTCACGAAAAATATCAAGCAACTCAAATCGTTCACGTAAAAGATACAACCAAGTATACCGTGAGAAATCATCAATCAATAACATAAAATATCGAGATCCTCCCTGAGTGGGAACTAGGCATGTCCCCAAATATCATAATGGACAAGATTAAAAGGAGCAGATGAAAGGGAATCACTTCTATTAAATGGTAAAACACTATGTTTACTCAACTGACAAGAAATGCAATCAAAGGGCTGAAAACTAGCTTTGCCCAAACAACCACTAGACGTTAAAAACTAAACGCGAGACAAAGAGGCATGACCCAAGCGAGAATGCCATAGACTGAAAGTGGAAACAGATGCCGCAAGCAAAAAATTGGAACTGGGTATGTGTAGAGAAGTAAGCTCGAATAGACGACCAACTTTACACCCGGTCCCAACTAGTTGTCTCGTCTTCTGATCATGCACATCACATCCCTTATCAGAAAAATTCAAAATAAGACCATGTTCAACAAGCTGACCAACCAAAAGAAGGTTAAGAGACAACTTGGGTACAACCAGTGTTTCAGGAAGGGAAAGGTTATGTGTAGATACAGTGCCAACATGACTAATAGACAAACTAGATGTGGAGTGTGGGTAACTAATGAAACTAAAGAGGCATCAAAGGTCATATGATTACAACAAGCTGAATCAATGAACCAAGGGGGGGATTTACCTAATGTGACAGAAAAAGCAGTAGGTGTGTGAGATATAACCTAGTGAATGAATGCCTCAAGGTCAGCTGTAGTAAGGGATGATAAGGCATGTGCCTCAGATAAACTCGATGCAGATGGATCAGCAAAAGCTACAGCTGCCCTACGATTATTACCATTTCTCGGTTGAGTGGCTAATCTCTCATCACTGGTCTTCCTCCTACATTCTGAACCACGATGCCCAAAATAACCACACTTCAAAACACTGCCCAATAAACTTTGGGGTTTCCTCCCACAACTGCCTTCGAAGAGGCAGTAGCAACCATAATCTGAGAAGTCGGTAGTGAACTAGTCATTAGTAGTGGAGTAGCCATAACTCAATCAATAGACATATCACGTCTAGTAGCTTGACGCGTCTCCTAAAAAATAAGCTCAGTGAGAGCACTCTCAAGTGTCGGAAGCGAAGTACGATGAAGCAAGGAAGCACGGGTATGTTCAAAGTCATCACGAAGGCCCATCATAAGCTGAATAGACTGATGATGATCTCGGTACGACTGAAAGGTTGTTGCCGAAGTGTAACACCCCGCAATTTTAATTAAATATATACGTTGAAGTACGCGTATATCGAGATGTATAATACACGTATTTTATACGTATGAGCTAAATATACACGTGATAATACACGTATTTGATACGTATGAACTAAATATACGCGTGTATGAAATACATGCTATAATTACGGAATGTGAGCAAATAAATAAAATTATTAAATAAAGAATATAAGTTTTATTAGTTGAATGGGTTGATTAATTAGATATGTGAATTGAGTTGAATTAAATTGATTAATTTATGGGGTTGGTTAATTAAAAATGTGGATTGGAGTATGATTTAATGAATTAATGAATAGTATGATTGAAGGAATGAAAATGAAATATTAAGATGGGGAGTTGGTTAACTATTGAGGATGAGGTGCATTGGATCATTTAAATATCAGCTTTTATTTTTAAATTTCAACCTCTCATTCTCCAACATGTAAATATCCAACGTGTAAAGAAAATAGAAAAGAAAAGAAGAATAGAAAGGAGTTGCTGAATGAAAGAGAAAAGACGGACGGACGGAAGGAGAGAAACAGAGAGAAGAAGGAGAAGAAGGAAAAGGAGAAACGCGAGATTCGCGACAAATTCGGCCTCGCTGTAAGTGATTTTTACTCTTTTTCTTCGTGAAATTACTATCTAAGCTAGATGGAACGATTCTAGCGGACCAATTTTAGCTATAGGAGCCGTTTTGCGGCGTTTTGATAAAATTGGGGTTTTGACCCAACGTGAATGAAAATCCGCTAGAAAGGTAGAAAAACGCTCCCTGGACTGTCGGGACCCCGAATATGTGGTTAGATTTCATTTCATGATTTTTGGAGACCGTTTGACAAGTTTAATACAATTTACATCTTTCGGATGAATAGTGAATAGTAAATACTGAAGTGAATATTGATAGTGAACAGTAAACAGTGAGTTGAAATCATAGATTCGTAGAGAACGAAATTCCGGACGTGTCGATACTAAGATCGTGATTTTTGGCTATGATTTGATATTTTTAGTAGCTACCGATATGATAAATGATGATTCTCATGATAATCTATGGTTAATTTCAGTGTTTAAATTGAGAGCTTAAGGGCATGGATAAACGCTCTTGAGGAAGCAATATTGTTGCTCGATTTTAGAGGTTGGCTTAGAAACCCCGTGTAACCACTGTGAGTATAGTTTTCTTGATTTGGTTCTTGTATGACATTGTACGCATATAAAATGTTTGATTGTATGCATGTTATATTTATATATAATGCATTGAGTTTTATGGATCATGCAAACTGATTTTAGCAACTGGAGTTTGTAATGATGTGGTTTTGCGAGTCCTCATTGTCATTTCGTTAGACATTAGACCCGGATGAGGTTTTGCGAGTCCTCATTGTCAGTAGGTCTGTCCTAACAAGGGTTGGGATCCTTGAAATGACTGTGAATTGGGTAATGAGAGGTTGTGGCTACCTTGTAACGGTCATATAAGGGTTAGACCCGCTCTCTTGCCTTGTGGAGGAGGGAGATTGTGCATTGTGTTATTGAAAATCATGCAATTTATGTTGTTGACATGTACAATATATTCGTTGAATGATGCATGTATTGAATAAGTGTTTGAAATGATTTTAAATGTCATATTTCTCTAAATGTATATAATTGTCATCTCAAGAACTATATTCACTGAGCTGTTGTTTGCTCACCCCATTTCCTCCAATATTTTAGGTATTGAGTCGAAGGGAAAAGGAAAATCCGTGAGTGATAATCACGTGAGCCTTCGTCTGGTATGTATATGTATGCTTGGAGGAAATAGCTTATATTTTTGTTATTTTACTTATCACACATTATATATATATATATATATATATATATATATATATATATATATATATATATATGTATTATTATCTAGATGGGATGTGTGGGCATATATAGATATAGCTTAATATATTGGATGATGAAATGAAAATGTGATGTGTGAATGAATGAACTATATTAGATTTGATTTGTGGTATAGGAAAAAAAATTCTATAAATTTTGGGATGGATTGTGAGAGTAAGTGAAGGCTGACAGTGTATTATATATTGTATATGGGTATGTACAGTGTATAGTACGCTGTGCCGGTCATGACGTCAGCCTACGTCAGGAGCGTCATGACACGAAGCATCATGAGAAGTGTCCGAATCAGCCTGAGAGAGCTAATTCCAAAGCCCACTAAGCTGCGAATGAAAGTCCATAATGGATTGGCTAGGGGCTTGACATAATTGTTGAAGCCGAGACTCCAACTGATACCGAAGGGCTAAATCACTCGAACAATTATATTGATTGGCCAAAAATTCCCATGCAAGTTGGGCACTCCAAAATTTGGGCAAAAATATTTGGATAGATGGTGCAGAAGTATTAATAAACCAAGACAAAATCTTATAATGGGTGCTAGACCAGACTTCATGCCTCTCCTCAAAGTCAGCAACTGACTCAGTGCCAAGCTTTGTTGGCTCTTTCCTATCTCCCGTGACATAACGCCACATCCTGCGGCCAGTGAGAAACACACACATCTGTTGGGCCCAAATAGTATAATTTGTTCCATCCAAGATAATCTCGATAGGACAAGTAGCATTATTAGGTGAAGCCATCCAAAACAATCTCCAAAAGAGTCATAAAGAAATAATTGATTAAAAATCCTCAAGTTGTTCCAACCCCCAAAAAAAAGAAAAAATTAAAAAATCAAGCCCAAAACTTATCTAATGTCTCTGATCACGCACAACGCACAAAATTGATTAAGAAAAATGGGTACATGATTTTGTAGAGAAGAGTAGAGTTGCAAACCCAAGTGTTGAAATAGGAAGATGAGCCACAATCATGGGCAGACGAGAAAAAAAGCCGCAGTCACGAGCAAAGGAGTAGTCACAGGCGGCGACGGCACCAGAGTAGGAATCGACAGAGCAGCGTCGTCGAAAGTGGCAAAAGGTTGTCGGAGTAGGCGACCTGAGAAGACAATTAATAAGGGTGCGTGTAGGCTGATTGACAAAGAACGACGGCAGAAGAAATTGTGAAGAAACCTAAACTTTCTATGATACCATGAGAGAGAAACTATTATTTCTTTCTTAATTATCTCAATGAGTATACACTACATGAAGCCTAGGATATGTAAGGTAAACCTAATTTATACATGGTAAGTACACATATATAGTAACAGTAATTCTCAAGAATTGGAATTGGATATAAAATGTTGGTCCAAAAATATAATAAAAAAATAAAAAGAATAAATTGGATATGATGTGACACTAGCTATTATGTTTCAATCTACGAAGTCCTACCCATAAGAATTAAGAACTCCATCCACAGTGTAACAAGTTGGGCTATTACCATTTATACTCCATGCCATTGCCCCCCTTCTTTTATATCTCAATCTCACCTCGATGTTCTAATTTTATTTCACATGCATTAATGTGTTCCTATATACACATATATAATATCATTAATACAACTTTTATAAAGTGTGTCAATAAAAGGTAATGTCATTGTGTTTGAAAAGTGTGTTTCTAAAGTATTTCTCTTTTATAAAAGCATTTTTTGATCTTCTAGAAAAATACTTTGAAAAAATCATTTCCCATCAACTTCTTAAAAAACATACAAAAAATGTTTTTTTACCGCAGTTTGGTTCACATACAAATGCTGCCAAAGGACCCATAAATTACTTCTAATCCAAAAATAGTTTACAAGTTTGTAGCGGCTCAACCAAAGAGGCCCAATAATAAGTCTTGTATATATATAATATTCCTTAAAAAATTCAGTGCTATAATACTTTTAATAAAGCAAATCTAAACTTTGATTATTTAAAGGAGCAATTAAAGTGAAATTCTTATGCCATCAAGCGAATTTGTTCCTATATATGTCATTGAAGATTACATGAGATCAAGAGGGGTACAAAGCAAAGTACTCCTAAAAAGGAAAGAAAAAAAAAATTTAGATATTCGTTTTGGACCAAGAAAATTCTTTTCATTCTCTACCCACATACATATTAGAAGAAGGTCCAAATACTCTCAAAAGAATACAAGAAAGAAGGTAGATTAGTGATTTGTTAATTCCAAAGGCATTAAATGGAGGTTCCATTTTGGATTGCTTTAGAATTTTTTAAGTTAAAGTTGAGAATATTATGTTTAGGTCTAATTGCAAGATTGAAAGGAATATCACTCCTCTACGTACGTTCGTCCTTAAAGCTCTCCACCCTATCTATGTTCCTCTTCTTTTACTTTTTCTATGTGATGTTTTTTATTTTTATTTTTATTTTTTATTTTGCTTTTGCTCTTAGGTACTCTTATGCAATAGGAAAGATGGCATCTAGCAGCCAGCTTTACGGGGCCATTTATGTATGTTTCAAATTGTGTTTATTATAGAGAAATGTTTTTATGACTTAAAATCGTATTAACGTTCATGTGGTGCATGGTGAGTGAAAGATTTTTTTTTTCTTTTTTTTTTCCTCTCATAATGTAGTGGCGTGGTGTATTGTCAGATCAGCTTAACTATAGATTTGAGTATATATCATAGAAGTTTACAAATACAAACCCCCCAAACCTCATGAGCTTTCGGCAACAACAGAGCACCATTGCCATTGTGTTATGGCCCATTTTCTGCAATTAAATAATGCTTGGAATTTAATTTGGTAAAATCAGCCTTAATTATTTAATGCTTATCACCACTAATCAATTTGGTGGAATGGTAAGAAGACGAATTTCTTCCTACAAGGTCATGGGTTCAAGTTTGAGGGTAGACTTTAGTCTTTACTACATGGGTGAAATGGTGCAGCCTTTGCCTAGGTCATCGAAGGTCATGGGTTCAAGTTTGAAGATAGACTTTCGTCTTTAGCACATGGGTGAAGTGGTGCAAGCCTTTGCCCAGGTCGTCGAAGGTGGAATAGTTTTTGTAGCGCGTATAAACTGGTTCATGGGACACCACCTGAATTATAACATTTTAATTGAAATGAAATTTTGCTTCTTTGAAACAAAATTCTGTAACTTTCCAAAGCATTTTACAAATATCAAAGACAATCTATAAAACTCCCCTTCTGGCCTCCGCTTATTTCAAGCATGCAAGTATTACATAATAAGAGCATTTTTTAAGAATTAAAAAGCACAAGTAATTAAATACAGTTTGTCAGTCGGTCCAATCAACTAACCAAATTTGTGCAACTTGATTGATTAATGAAGATTGCCCACTTAAAAAAAAATACACATCCAAGCGACCTAACTACTTTCAGATATGAGACAGCTATACACCTACCCATATTATAAGAATTGATGGATTACCACCAAATATAAATCTGTATGTCTCCCTCATTATATGAAAGAAACATTTAATTTTACGACCATATATGGAAAGGAACAGAGATTTTTCTATTCGCATGGCATCAACCAAAACTAAAGCCTGGAAGTTCTCATCCAGCTTTAAACAGCAATATACACAGTGCATAATGTGGATTGGGCAGAGCGGATCTTTGTACCAATATTGCTCTTTATGTCTACTAATGAAACAACACTGCCCACCACTGCCAAGACCTTATTGCACGCAAAAGGATAGCCAAAGGACATAAAAATTGCAGATATCTGCAAGCCAATCGTTACCAATATTGCAGAGAGCTAAATTGGGAGATGTGTACAAAATTAAATTTGTCAGGCTTGTGGAGTGATGCTTCATTAAATAAATCTATTATTAAATGGTCAATTTTTAAATTCAACAAGTGGGAAATATATAGATAAGAAGAGAGTAAACGAGACTCATCAAATTAAATGAAGGGGATTACACTCAATAGGAATATAATATAATATATAGCTCCTCTCAGTCTCTCTCCTCAAACCAAAGAATCCAAGTGAATGTGTGAAGGATAAGCAAAGAAGTACATCAAATAGCAACTGAACAAAGGGAAGTCTATAATCGTAAATAAAAGACCCCAAAATTAACAAAAGAAACAGCGCAATGGGGTACAGGAGAAAAATGAAAGGGCTGGGCTTAGAAAAGCAAGCTGAGGAGAGCCCACCCAACCACCATGCTTCCCATCACCTTCTTCATGCACCACATCTTCTCTGCTCCGCTCTGCCACATACATTTAATGCACCATTAATATTAATTTAAGTACAAATTAAATTCAATTAAAGTAACCCATAATTAACGTGGATGAAACTCAGATCTTGTAACACATGATCTGATGGTCTTAAGACCGAAATTGCGTAACTAAAAAATTATATTGAATTGACGATTCAGACCACGGGATTCCGTGGACCTCGTAGCATCAGACAAAGCCGTACCGCTCTATTCCATACCGGCACTGCTTTCTCGAGTCTGGATCAACCGGATTTCAATCATTTTCAAAATAAGAGCTTTTTGGTAATTTGAGATACGCTTGTCACTATGCCGGTTTACAGGACACGAGACATCGGAACACCAAATGGTCTTCCGATAGATCGGCGGCTATGTCCATGGGATCGGGAAAATGTGACATCAGAGAGCTCGGAGAATGATCCTCCGACTAGTGTTGTGAGATTCTAGCTATAATGCGCGATGTTGACAATATGAGACGACGCATCATTTAGCTATATATGGTGGATTAGATACTGTTTTAGTGCTTGTGTGAGCTTCGAGTAGGAAGCTTAGTGTGGTAAATCGTGTAGAAAATCAATGGAGCAGTGAAGATCTGCACGTAGAATGCACAGATCTGATCTGATGTCTCAGATCGGATGTAACTAGCAAAGCAGCATTGCAACTGCCGCATTGTAGGAATGAACATCATCAATAACAGCAGGTGAAGAACACAGAAAAAGCAAAAAAGAAAAAAAACGTACCGAATCGTTCTCAGAAGGTGCGGGGGAGTTACTACCCAGAGTTGATCCAGGTGCCTCGGTTGGCGGCGCAGGTGGACTGAGAGCTGCCGGAGATGGTGCAGGAGCACTGTGCTTCTTCTTCGACTTCTTCTTGCTGGGAGCCGGAGCTGGAACGGCAGCAGGAGGAGCCGACACAGGTGCCGGAGGTGGAACAGCCGGAGGAAGAGCCGGAGGTGGAGAGCTAACTGGAACAGGAGCAGGTGGAGGAGTCGCCGGAGCAACAGCCGGTGGTGGTGTCGCTACTGGTGGTGGTGTCGCCACTGGAGGAGGCGTCGCTACCGGTGGAGGCGTAGCAACCCGTGGCGGCGTTGCCACTGGTGGAGGCGTAGTAGGCGCCGGAGTGGTAGGAGTCGGGGGAGCGGAAACAGGAGCGGAAGCCGGCGGAGTCGCCGTAGCCGTCGGTGGTGCAGCGGTGGGAGTAACTGCCACCGGAGCCGGAGACTTGGGAGTGGTCGGAGGAGGAGTCGTTGCGGTTGTCGGCGGGGAAGCAGTGGGGGCTGTCGGCGGCGTAGTTGTCGCAGGTGGCGATGGTGCCGGAGCTTGGCCGCCGACGCCGGCAACGGCAATGCAGACAAGAACCAGAGCGAAGATAGAATTCCGTTCCATCTCGCGCTTCACCACTTACTTCACTATTGTCACCTTTCTCTCACGTTACGTTAATTCGGAGACAGAAGAAGAAGGTTTAAGGCAAAGGAGTGAGAGAGAGAGAGAGAGTTGAGATGGTGTAGTAGCGAGGGAAAGCATAAATAGATGTGACTAACATTGTCCTTTAGGGTTGGAGACGGTGCGAGCAAGCAAGGATGATGGAAGGGGTCGGGCCCACACACTAACCAACAAGAAAGTATTAGCTATGTGGCGCATCAACACAGTCTGTCAGGGGGGCCGGCTTGTCTCCTCCTGCTTCGCTTGCAGATCAGATATTCCCTCCACTGGATCCCTTCCACGTGGTGGTATCGGTGGGACCGAGTGGGTGTGTGGTAAATTGGAGGTGTCCACGTAATCAGTTGGCCGTTATAATTAAGAGCCAAGATCCACGCCAGTAATTGGCTCGGTTTTAAGCTGATCTTAAGCGAAGCACTGGCAAAGGGTGTGGGCCCACATAGCAAGCGAAGCGATTATTACGGGATGCGTGCCTTGCAAAATATGTCCGTTTGGTCACTTTGGTTTTCACTGTTGTGCACTTCGGAGTTGGTTTGTTACCTAACTTCAGCCAAGTGGCATAAAAAATGTAGGGCCACGAAGCCGTATGTAAGTTTTTAGGGTTTAAGAGCAGATGTGGAAGTGTAATGATTAAGAGCAACTGAATTAATGATTATAAATCATCCATCCTTCAATCTGAAGTTTGGTTTATTTTTGTTTGTTTTTTAAAGGTTATATAATCAATCACGAGTGAATAGTTTGAAGTTGAGATACGAAGCTATTGCATTATATAATTACATTGATGCATTATAGCCTGATGGGACCCTTAATCCCTACTCCTTTTTTCTCTCTATTAGCTTTGTCTATAAATTTTTTTTTTTTTTTTTGAAGTGCTTGATTCATTTATACCACCTTGTATTTTTCTACATGTTATTTATTCATGTCATTGTTTCAAAACTAAAAATAAAGCTCTGAACTCTTTCCCTTCACTCAATAAAAAAAAATGTCAATTCATTTCTCAAAAATTGCTCCAATGGGATAAAATGTTTACAACATTTAGTTTTATGGAAAACATTAATTTAACTGTAAAAAATTATAATTATATTATATGTATATATTTATTAAATTATTTATTATACACCTTAAAATATGTAAATTATTAATATTTAATAAATATATATGTATAGTTATATATGTAGTTATAATTTTTGTAATTAAACTAGCATTTCCATAGTTTAATTCTGAGTTGGAGTAAGAAGAGTCTCTATTTCGAATAGCATCTCACTTTGTATTAATTTACCCAATGTATCATGGGAAATTGATGGAGCAATATGAGACACTAAGCATCCTCAATCATCAAAAACTATAACATATAAATTATGAGTATACTTTTAGTGGGTTAAATATAGTTAAATATTGGTCTTGGTTTTGAATTCTTATAGATGCAGAAAATCTCGTTGGAAGAGATTTTCGTTTTAGTGTCTGACAGTTACCTCCAGTCCAAGTGGATTAGTCTTGCCACGAAGTGGAATGAGGATATCACTTGAGCGTTGTAATTCTTGTAATAAAAAAAATACAGTTAAATATTTTTTGGCAAATTTAATTCTTATTATGTTTTTGTATTGCAGATAAATAAAGAATATAAAAAGGTTCGAAATAATCATCATTAATTCTACTTTTAGTTAATTTTATACTCTTACCAACTAAAGAGTCTAATCTGCCCAACAACTAGACTTACTTTCCTCTCATTTGTTATAGAAAAGGGTAGGCCCTCCGTCTAAATTAAGGCCCTTTCATATGAATTGCAATCTCCTTACAGTAAAATTTCCAATGTAATTATAGGTAATCAAATTATAAGCCATTTCTTTTCAAAAAATAAAAAAAAATAAAAAAGAATTATAAGACATTTTAATCATTTTGGCCTGTGAAATCTATGACTAATAATTAATAACACTATACTTATAAAATGTGTCACCATCTCATCTCTCAAACGCATCATTTATCAATTATACATTTTTCATTTCACCAAGGGTCTTTGTAATTAACTCAGCATTAGGTTCTAGAAAATGAGCCCTTATTCATAATATATTTTATAATTTAAAGATTTAAATTATTTATTTATCTAAGAGATTCTTTCTTAAAACATCAAATGGAAAGGTTGGTCAGAAATGTTTCATAAATGTAGAAATAGATTTTCGATTTGAACACATAACTTCAAGGCTTCATTCTACTAACTAATAAAAGATTGAGAGAGTGGTCAAGTTCAAATGTGTCTTTCACCATTTATTGTCTATCGGTATTATTAAATTGTGTCCGACCCTGAATGATAAAAGGGGAAAAAATACTCTTATCTCTTTCACACATTCAATTAAACTTCTATTGGGTTTTATTCATATTTTATTTTTGAGGTAAAAGCATTTTTCCTAAGTTAAGAGAAAATGTAAAATATATCTTATTATATGAGAAGATTGGATTGACAAAAAAAAAAAAAAAAAAAAAAGTTGAAAAAATGCATGAGGGAAACACAAGGACAAGCAAGGTTGGTGGAAGGGTTTGAGATCCATCAACCAGTGTCTTTCGTTACCAACTGGGCACAGCTGGTGGGTCTTCTATTGACGTTTTAAGTAAAGAGACAGCTGTGTCATGTTGGTTTAACGGTCATATTTCCACATGTTGCCCCTCTTTTTATTTATTTATTTCCATTTTCATGTTTATTTGATGGTATGTTCTAACCTCCGCCCGTTGGCTTGTGTTTTCTTATAATTTATGATGGGCCAACGACGCAGTGGCCACTTTTTTTAAATCTTAGCTCAATTATATTTTTGTATTTCTTAAGAATTTAAAAGGACCCACAAGGCCACAGCTGGCCTCATTCATGCTTTTGTGCTTTATTATGTAAGGAACAGATCTTCTTCTCTAAGATTTTAAAAATAATAAAAAAAGAAAAATATTTTTTTGACTTAAAAATTATATTTAAAATTGATATAATATACGATGATGGAAGATTTTTTTTTTTAATGATACGGTGATGTAATGTATTGTTACGTTAGCTTAGGTACAAATTTAAATATATATCTTGAATTGTTTTAGCATTACTTTTAAAAAAATAATAAAAAACCTTTTACAATATAATATGAATACGAGAAGACAAGACTGAAATTGAAAGAATATTTCTAAAAAATATTTTGTTGTTCTTAAAATTTTCTTTTAAAGAAAAATATTTTTAAAAGTATAACTATAAATGCAGACATTATAATTACACATCTTAATGTGTATATTACATTACATTACATGTATCATTACATTGTTAGTTATGATTTTTATTTGGTGGGTAGACCGCACTGTGTCATACTAATAGTTGTTAAACATATGAGTACAAGATGAAGAAATTGTTGTAGGCCAAAAATGATTAAATGGAGACAATATTAGTATTAATTAATATATATCCAAACCTACCAATAGAAATAATAGAGAATCCTATTATTATTAAACACAGAAGCCACTCGTTATTGCATTTAAATAAGTCAGTTGAGATCAATAATTGTACCTTATGGGTCTATTTGTTGGATGAGATTATTTTTGTGAAATTAAATAAGTCAGGATATGATATAATTAAAAATAGTGTAATCTTATGTTTGGAGTGCGTTTGGAATTGAAACTAAAAAATAATTAATTTTTTTTAATTAAATTATATTAAGAAAAAAGAAGGAATCCTGGTTTTGCAATTTGAATTTTTTAGATGAAGAAGAAGAAAGAAGAAGAAGTGCAGTGAAATGCAATAAAAATAAAAATAAAAATCTCGGGATAAGATAATCTTGACGTTTTGGTCGGGATTATTTTATCTCGTCGCAGTGGAATAAAAATATTGGTAGGATAATTTTTATCCAATCTCAATCAGCTTCCAAGAGAATAAGATTATTTTTAATTTTATCCCATCAAATTCTTATTTTCGAACGCGTTCTAAATGACTAAGCTATTGTTAAAAGATCAGTAATGCTACATTAACATTCAAAATGTACATTTAAAGTATACATTATTAAATTATCTTAAATTATGTGTTAATACGTCATTCAACATAATTCAATAATGTTTAATAGTGATGTAAACTTTAAATTTCGCTTTAGCATTTTTATTGTTAAAAAATGTTTATTTGAGAGAGGAAGATTCTGCGATGCTTCCTTATAGTGCATGTAACTATATTTTATAGCTGGGGACTTTATGTAATGTCGTATAAATGACGATAAATAGTATGTTCGACAAGTGAATCCGGCCAATAATCCAACTCGGTACCTTATTCTGTTTGGTTGCACTTATAATATTTTGTACCGACTGCAAAATTCATTTTGCTTGCTCTATTAAACATTGTGAATGTTGTGCCACGTGCAATTGGGAGACAACAAGCCTTGTACTTTCTCAAACTAATTGTTCTTCATACGCAATTGAAATTCTATTTTTTTGGTTTCACACTGGTGTTCATGTCTTTGGGAAGAGACTAATTTATATTTGAGCATTACAAGGATATTGAGCAACTCTCTCAGGTAGGCGCGACTAAGTAAAAGTCACTTAACTTAAAAACTAGTCTCCAAAATTGTATGTTAAGCCAATATATATATATATGCTTTAGAGTTGAGGGTTTATGAAATATGTGCATCACCCAACGCTTGGAGTTCTAATTTGGCCTTGAATATTAAACCTAATTTCAAATTTAGGTACAATGTTTTATATGAAATATTTTACAAGATAACAAATTATGTTAATGGTAAAGGCCTAAAAAAGCCTTTGAGCTTAAAGCCTCCAATAAAGGTGAGCTCGGCCGGTTCAAGTTGCACTAGTCGCCTTTGATTAGGGTTTAGATATTTACGTGCATCTGGCTTGGCCATGGTATCAACTCCTTGTAGTTGTATTTTATAACAAAAGAAAATGCATTTGTTGTTGTTAAGGAAGATTTATTATTTATTTTAAAAAAAAGTTTACGAAGATGGGGTAGCTCGTTCATTGAAAAATTGAATGTAAGTGAGGTTGAGCTCTAGGTCACGAATTCGAGCCTGAGCGTGTTTCATTTATCCGCCTTTGTTGGAAATGTCAGCCAAAATATTTCTGTCATGCCCGGATCAAAGATGATTAGTCTCGTCTGAAAGGAAAGAGACACCTCCGAGGTACCGAAAAACTGATGACAAAAAAAACTAAAAATAGTTTAACTGGATTTGAACATAAAATTAAGAGATTGAATTTAATTAATGTTTCATTCTAATGTTAGATATTCATAAGCTTTTATTTATGATATTATTTTGACGTAGTCCTCAAGTAGTAAAAGAACATGGAGCGGGGATTTATATTTTAGATCTCAAGTTCTCCTAAAGGGGCGGACAAAGACTTAATAAAGTGAATATTGCTCCTGAAATGGGCTGTTTTCTAGGAAATGTCGATGGACTGCAACTCTTGTTAAGTGTAAAGTGTGACCCTAATTTATGATTGAAGTAAGCCTTAGCTTACTCATAACTCATGTGGGGTTGATCTCTTCAGATGGTGGGCTCACTTTCATGTTAAGAAATATGCATTCATCTTTATTCCTCGTACATTGATAATATAAGTTAGAACTTTCAACATTTTTTTGAATACAACGTTCAACATTCTTACTGCAACAACAAAACAAAGTTTTTTATTTTTTTATTTTTTCAACTACACTAGAGTCGAACGACTACATGTATTTAGTTCTTTAAATTTACACTTCTTTAAATTTGCACCATCAAAGATTAAGTTTATATTTATATTTTAAATAATTATATCCAGGGCGGAGCTTTAGCCCACAATCAATTAAAAAATTTACATCTAAACACTTAAAGACCCACTTCTCTAAATTTGTTACTCAAGAATTAATTTTTAGCATTAAAGATAAGGTTGTCAAATATTTTTCAAAAAGTTTAGTTGGACTATTTTTTATGATAATGTTTAATTAGATTCAAAATAATTACACAAGTCTATTATTTAAATATTAGCGATTTACATATTTTAAAATATACAATAAATAATCCAATAAATACGCATGTAAAGTTGTACATGTAGTTATAAATTTTTGTAATTAAATTAATATTTTCCTTACTGAAAAAGAAATAATAATTTAACTGTAAAAGTTGTAACTACATGTATGAACTGCATATGCCTATCTTTTAAATATTAGTGATTTATATATTTCAATTAATAATTTTTTTTTGTACTGTCGAGATTTGTCTAAATTTTTTTTTTAGCCCATCCTAAACAAAATTACTAGCTGCGCCCTTGGTTATATCTTTCTTAATTAATTTTGTTGACCAATTATCATTATATATATGCTTTTTTAGGAGGGATGAAGGGGAAGGGAAGGACAATCTGCTTGAAAACTGAGGCTGCGTGTGGTATGTAATTTAAATTTAGTTTTTTGTTCTAAAAATAAAAAAAAATCAAAAAAGTTATAAAACGACTTGTTTGGTTTAACATGATTTAATAAAAACTGTTTTTAGAAAAAAAAAAAAATTAGAAAAAAAGTTAAGAAAAATACTTGTTTTTGAAAAATATATAATTTTTTTTGGAGTTTTTCTGTAGATGATTTATATTTGATGAAACCCACATAAACATTTTTTTTTTTGATCAAACTGATATAAGATAAGAGCAAACTGACACAAGATCAGAGGAAATTGGCACCAAGACCAAGACAAAAGACCCAGCTAAATAGCAGCACAACGGTGATGGGCCTATGAGTCAACAAAACTCTCAAAAAAATGAGAGGGCAAACTTCTATACAGGGAAGGGCAAAGCTCCCACACAGGGGAGAAAAAGTTTTGAGTCGGGAACGAAAATAAAGCAAAAGGCATGGGCACGAACTTGATCTAAAAATAAGACATCATCTCTCAACCACAACGTTTACCACATCTCACTCTTCCCAAACACAAAACAACACAAAAACCACATGAACAAACCAAATAAACACAAAAACAAAACCTAAAACAAAAACCCCTCAACATCATTTGCATCAAACGGATAGTAGACGACAACCTAGAATGGAAGGAGAGGGGAGCAAAGATAGAGTGGCGAGAGCGGCAGAATCATCATCGAGCGGTGAACAGTGATGGAGTGGCAAAAAGAAGAGGAAAGGCGAGCAGCGGCTATAAAAGGCAAACGGCGAAAGGCAAAAGTATAAGAAAGAAAAACACAGGGGAACGGAGAAGAGAGCTTAACGATTAGGGTTTTTTCCTCGGAGAGGAAAAATGCCCCTTAAACAAACCAAACAAGTTTTAAAATTTTGAAAACATTTTTTCAATATGATACCAAATGTAGTTTTATAAACTACAAATCAACTTATAATGAGATCTCATTGTAATTCTTTGAAACTATTTTTAAATTGCAAACCTAACGCAACTTCAAATTTAAAGAGGGGAAGAGCTTGAAAATACCTTTTAAGTAAATAAAGCTTTGTGCAATCAAATCACACAAAAGGCCCGGGTTTCTCTCAAGTCGTATCTTTCCAAAATTAAGATCTGTTGGTTCTGGGGTTGGGTTTGTGTTTGAATTTTGAACCCAAGGCAATCTTGGAGATTACAAGAAGAAGACGAAGCCCGTGAGGCGTGAGCTAGTCTATAAGATTTATAATTATCTGGAGATCGGACGGTCGAGGATGACCATCACCGTCTCTAACCTCTGAACCCGGTTCTGCATCCAAATTTCCCCAAACCTCACTCTCTTCCACAACTACCACACTCTTTCAAAACCATATCTGCAACTCGAAAGGGAAAGGCGCGTCCATTCCCTCCCTTCTTCCTCTCTCTCCTCCTCTGTAACTTCGTCGCAGCAGAATCGCGCTTTCTCATCTTCTTTGCCTAACTAAGTAAACGAGTGCGACATGGCGATGTCGTTGGGTTGCTATTGTTCGAGTTTCGTGCTTTCAGAGGCTGCAGTGGCGCTCACTAAGTCCTCCGCTTCTCTCAGCTTCGCGCCTCTTACCGCTGCTAATCCGCGCTCGGTGCGCTTCACTACCTGCGCGACGTCTTCGTCGAAGCCTGAGACAACGGAGAAGCGTGTGCTCAGGGGAATCATGAAGCCCAAACCTATCTCCCCTGCAATGCAAGAGCTGCTTGGTGTTCCTGAGATTCCTAGGACCCAAGCGCTCAAGCAGATTTGGGCTTACATCAAGGAACACAATCTTCAGGTCCTAATTTCTTCTCTTGTTCTGTTGAAAACAACTGTGACTTTTGAGCTGTTTTTTTTTTGGTCTAGGGTAGGGTTTTGTGCTGTTATCACACTGTTATATGAGCTGTTACTGTTTAGTGATTTCTTTTCTGATTATTTGTTGCTCTAATCGGTATTCTAGTTGTTGTTGTTGTTAAGTTTGGACTTGGTATTCTGCTTTTTCACAATCTATTCTAAAATAAAGCACTATTTGTCGAGTTTTTCTTAGTTTATTTAGGTCTTCTTCATCTTGCATTTCTCAAAATCAATCTTGGCTCTAAATATCTGTTAGTTGAAAGACTAGGTATTTGTTTCCCCCTCTCAGCTGTCTGTTGGTTCATATTATTCATGTTTTATAGTTGAAATGGGGGAAAAAACAACATTACTTGCGAGCATTTCCGCCAATTGAATTTGCAACCTGTAAATGATGCGGGAAAGCAAAGTTGAGGGTTTTTTTTTTTTTTTTTTTGATACTTCAGTCTGTTTTATTTTATTTTTATTGATCAAGAGATGAACGAAAAAATGAAAGGGTTTTTTGTATTTTGGAATCTTCATTATACTTCTTCACAATCTAGTTTGTCTTGGTTGGATTAGCACCTCCTAATTGCAATGTAGTTTCTAGTTTTTGATTTTTAAGTTGATATTGGTCGTTCTAAATTCTTTAACTTAACCTTTTATGCTTTCCAAGATTCTTCAATATATTTTGCTTGCTGCCTTTTTAATTTCGTGTAACTAAGACCTTTCTCTTTCGCTAAAGATAAATCCATACTCCTGACATTTTTCGGTCTCTTTCTTGCCCTTCCAAGTCAGATGCATAGCAGTCCATAAGGAGTTTGATTTAAGATAAACTTCATAAACTCATCTAAACCAGGGACTATTTCTCCTTGTAAGCACTGATCAAACTAACTTCATACCCGCAGCTACATTCATCTCCTTTATCCTTCTTAAACCCATCCCTCCCTCCTTCCCTCTTTGGAAGACACTCTTGAGCCTAACTCACCGCTGCCAGTCTTTTGTGATTCAGAAAACTAGCCATAATTCTCTCCAAAGCCTTGAAAATCCTGTTAGGAATAGCAAAACAACTAGACCAGAACAAATGATAGGACTGCAACACATGCTTTATCAAAATCATCCTCTCAGCTGAGACAAAAGTATCAGCCTTCCAAATCTTTACAACCTGCCTTACCTTCTCCACCATAGGAGAGCAGTTACTAGCAGAAAGCTTTTCTGTCACCAGGGGAAGACCCAAATATCTACTTGGCAATTCTTCTATCCCCAAAACAATCCACTCTGAGTGCAGCACCTAATTCTGACACCCACCACTTGTTAATAATATCTAAACAATTTAGAACCAACCTGCACTGATCCAATCAAAACTTGTTTCGTTGGTTTTGGGCTTCATGTTTGGATCCTTTTGGCGGTATGCTGGGTACGATTGAATCAAACAAATTGGTATGCAAATCATATGAGAGTTGCCTAAAGCATTTCGGTTCGATTACCACGTCCAGGCCTAAAACATTCAAATCGATTTCAATTGTGCAGGCCGCTAGCCCTGGTTCCCTTCATTATGTTCCCTCTAGTCCTCCATCTTCCACTTCCAGTGTAGGTGATTTGGTCCGACCCATGCCAACAATGTGGTGAGCTCTTTATTGTTAGCAGTGGTCTTCTCTTCTTCAATCTCCTCATCACACTCTTCTATTCTCTTCTTCTTTTATTCTCTCATCTTTGCTACCTTGTTGTCATCATGAGAAAATCCCTTTCCCTTCATTGACAATCACCTCCTGTTGGTTGGTTGACTCACTCTGCAGCTCCCATCCTCATCTTTCTCTGTGTTGGTTTCACTTCCTAGCCTCCGTCTGATGTTACTGAGGAAACCTGTTACACACACTACTGAAATATTCATTGACTTGCTGCTCCTAGGGATTGACCACCACTTATCACATGGTGAGGTACAACTTCTAGGATCCCATTTAATAGGCCTGCATTTATTGTCTTACTTTTCATTTGTTTTAGTGGAGCTGATACACTCCATCCATAACTTGCTGGTCAAATCATGTGAAAGCCATTGCAACATCTTTGCTTCAATTTGTAATTTCATACAATCCTGCCTCTGTTATTACTGAAGAAAACTATCATACAAACCTCTAAATATCCATAGACTTTTTACTCTGAGGTACAACTGATGGGGTCCCATTGAATCTTTCCTAGTGCCGCCATTGTTCTACATTTTATTTATTTCATTTCCAATAATCATCTTGCTCCTAGGCTTATACATTCCCTTCATGATTTACTGGCCAATGCAATGCATGTGATAGGTTCCCTCAGCAATCGCACTGGTGTTACTGAGGGAACCTATTGCAGAAACTACTGAAATATCAATAGGCTTCTTGCTCTCATTGAGTTTCATTGCAACTTATTACCAAGGTGCAACTACTGGGATTCAATCAAATCTGGCTGCAACCTAACATGGAATGTTGTTGAAACTTGCATTATTGGAACAATAGATATGACTGGATGTGGTACTGATATTATGGATTGTAAACTTAGCATTTAAAAATACTAATATATATATATATATATATGCATGCATTTGCTCTAACCAAGGGATATGAGGTGTCTTTAGTTAATGAAATTATTTTCCAGTTCAAGGAATAAGATTAATATGTTTGATCAAAATTAGTTGGATTATAGTTTCTACCGGTGTTTGTTCTTAGTTTTAAATTATAGGAACATCGTTATCACTTGGAATTGCTCTTATTAGTCAATGCCTTGAAAATTGCTTTTGTTCTATATTTTTTGTGCTAGTACTTCGCAATATATTTCTTAACTATGCGTTGTTCTATAATCTTCTTTAGATCAATATATGGGTTAATGGGAAGGTTTATTTTTTAAATTCTGGATGTGTAACTACTTCCTGGTACCTGAATGAACCTAGTTCCCACAGAAGTTGTTCATTGACAAAAGGATAGCTAATTTGTAATTTGTAGGTAGAATAATTGTTATATGATAGGTGTTATTGGTGGCTACAATAGCCTTTTACTTTTATCATTATTGAAGATAACAAGGTATGATTGTTCCTGCTGAAGTACATATAGTAAATACTTTGATAGGGAAATAAAGAAATTGTTGATTGGCTTGTTCTTTTGTTTGTTGGAAAGCTTCAATCTTTTCTTAATTGGAGGGATTGGGTATTTCATGTTTATGTATGAACGAGTGACTCTTAAAAATATAACATTTGTTAGTTACTGATGTTGCTTTTGTGTCCCAAATCTTATACAGATCATTGAGATATCCATTTAAATAACATGCTGAATCAGTTTTATTATGTGCTTCATTTGCAGGACCCTGCAAACAAAAAGAGCATTGTGTGTGATGAGAAGCTAAAGAAAATATTTGGCGGGAGAGAGCGTGTTGACTTTCTTGAGGTCTCTGGGCTACTCAATCCTCACTTCATGAAGTGAGAATTCTAGCAGTTAGAAGATGAAAATATCCATCTGGTGTCCCCTTCCCCCGTCCCTCCTCTTGTACATGAGGCTTTTGATTACACCAACTACAGAATATGACTAAGGCTGCTTTAATCAAAGTTGTCATCTTATGGTGGTTTTGCTTGTTGGAATGTTTGTTTTGGCAAGTTTTGCTGCTTAGGCACTCTATTTTCTTCGTAATGGAGTATATGGATTTTATGTTACTCAATAGTCTTTTTGATTGTTTAATGTAGTAATTTGCCAGAAGAAATGGTTTGTAGTTAACATTGCAATGGACGTTCGTGTCTTACTCCTTCGTTTGTAGTATGTAAAAGAAAAACTGCATTTTGATGTTCATGCTTGTCTAAATAAGCTGATTTAAGCTGTAGGAACAACCAAAACGCTTGATTCCTTATATGTGTGTGTGTAATGCACTCATCTTTACTACCAGCAGCTTTGTGGCGGGGAATTCCAGCCAGCGCTGCAAAGATTCTGATTTCATTGATTTGTTTTACAAAACTGGTGTGTTGGCATCTCCCTCTGTTTGAAGAAAAACATACAATTTCTGACCATTAGGAGATCATTGAAATGCAGAGTTCGGCCAGAGACTACTACCTTAATAATTAATGAGGAAGTCTGTCTTGATTACAAAAGTAAAAGAGCATATTACAGAAAGTAGCGTTATCCCTCTTGACATTATGATCAAGAAATGCTTGTTCTGAAATGACATAATTAGTATCGGAAAAAATTTAAACATTAATGCTTTTAGCTTGGAAGTCAATTCATTTCGATTTAGGCAAGTTTTTTAAGTTTCAAGCCATAAGTTGAATCAAATTGATTGGGTTATAATTTTTTCAAACCTAGTTAATTGAACGTATTGAAAATCGACCAAATTGAACTAAACAAACAGGTTCACTTCGATTTCATAGTTTAAGCCAATCCAATGGCTGTTGTGCGCAGCAGCGGAAGCACAAACAAAATAATAAATGCACAAACACAAATAATTAAATCGATCTAATGAAAATGCAAAGAAACACACAAGTAAGAACACACAAATTTACATGATTTAAGAGAATCAATTTACTAATGAGATAATGCCAACAGGTTAAAACCTATAATCAGATTTAAATAAATTCTCTCGACAAAAGTGTTCTCATATAAATCCTCAATTCTCAGACATCACGCTCTCATACCCCAATGAGGGTTTATATAATACTAGGTGCTAAAGTTAATTTCTAATACCAATTAGTTTCTAACATAATTAGAAAAGTTTCTAATTTAGACTAAAAAACTAATACACAAGGAAACTGTACACAAATAAAAATTATCCAATAGTAGGATTGAGCCACACCATATCTAACAATCTCTACTTTGGCAAGGACCACTTCAACCATATATCTAAATACCAAATTCTCATCTCTACATGTGCCGGAGGCACTCATCTTCGAATGACATCCTTATAAGTAGTATGCTACCACTTATACCATCTGCAACAACTGAGAATGCATCTTCTACCATATCTGTAAAACGGACAGATAGTCGAATATTCCCTCCATGTTTTCTAGCCACAACTGACTTCAAATGTTGTAGAGACTTACGAGCAGGAACCTTATCAACTGTGCCAACTTCACCTAAAATTGTACTCCCCTACAAAAAGTACAAGTTATTCTTCCTAATTCCTTTCATCACCACTAATGCACCTCGCATAATCTTTAGAACACCAGTTTCAATGGTGACTTTGAAACCTTTAGATTTTAATGCACCCACGGAGATAATACTCTTTTTCAAATTTGGCACATACCATACTTCTGTCAAATTTCTGACTGTCCCATCATGCAATTTCAATTTGATTGTACCTATTTGTTTAGTTTTACAAGTATTTTCATTACCCATAAAAACTGAACCACTATCACACTCTTCAAGATTGAAAAACCAATCGCTGTTAGGACACATATGATAAGTACAACCCTAATCCAAGATCCATTCATCAGATCGACATACCATTGATGAACAACTCAGAACATAATCAGAACCTGTATCATCCTCAACATGTGCAACATTCGTACTGACATTGTTCTTCTTCCGTATCTTCGGATAGTCCTTCCAATGCCCTTTCTGATGACAAAATGCGCATTCATCTTTTGACAAATTTCACCTTTTTGAAGATTTTTCTCTCGATTTGAATCGAGATCTACCATACTCACCAGATTGTCTCTGATATTATCTACCCCTTACAACTAGACCCTCCGCTTGAGGATCATTAACAAAAGACTTCCTCTTTATCTCATTCGAAAGTAGCGTAGCTGAAACATGATTAAAATTAAGAGTTTTCTTCCCATAAAACAAAGTGGTGGCCAAGTGCTCATATGACTCAGGAGGCGAACAAGTAAGGAGTAGAGCCTTATCTTTATCATCCAATATTTAACAGATCTGCAACAATTCCATTAAATTCATTAAGGTGCTCATTTATAGTTGTACCTTCTTTCATTCGGAACATGTACAGCTTTTTCTTCATATACAACCTATTTGTGAGAGACTTAGTCAGATATAGGCTTTCCAACTTAGACCAAAGTGATGTTGCAGATTTCTCGTGCCTGACACTATTCGTGATCTCACTTGTCAAACACAGTCTAATAGTACTACATGCTTACAAATCAAACTCTGTCCAATCTTCATTTGACATATCTGCTGGTTTTCCACTTTGACCCTTCAAAGCCTTGTGTAAACGTTGTTGTATCAAGATATATTGAACTTGCACTTGCAACATGCCAAAATCGTTTTTGCCATCAAATTTCTCTACCTCAAACTTTGCATTCGATACAAATGCAATTTTGCTTGCCATATCTTCACAAAAGCAAATTGCCAAAATTTCTCCAAATCTCAAAAGAAGCCCAAATCACAAATCAAATTTATCCAAACTCAAAAATCAAAGTAAAATAATCACACAAACGTTGAATAAATAACAATTAATCCAAAGTGATTATTGAGATAATCACGTATTTCTTTTGTCCGATTCTCAATCAGCCAAGTTCTCAAATATGCTATATTTAATTATAAAATTATCATAAAAGGACAAAAGAAATCCTTCCTCATTGAGAAGAAATATTTTTTTTTGCCTACTCTGCATATCACATAATGCCGAGATCATCAAATTGTGGTGCTGCTCCAAGCCGCCGCAACACTTCACCAGCTCTCCACTCCAACTCGCATATCGCAACGATAACAAATTCGGCAATAATTTTCTAAGCACAGTAATGCGACTTCAATACCCATAACGGCAACTTTTCGAACAAAGCTCTGATACTAATTTGTTGTGTAAAGTGGAAACAGAAACAAAATAACAAACGTCTAAACGTAAATAATCAAATTGATTCAAATGAATGCAAAGAAACAAACAAATTTACGTGATTCTGTGAATATACACCTACATCCACGGGAGTTGAGAATCAATCCATTAATGAAATAATATAAATAGGTTACAACCTATAATCATATCTAAATAAATTCTCTCGACTCAAAAAAGTATTCTCATACAAATCTCTAATTCTCAGACACCACCCTCTCATACCCCAATGAGGGTTTATATAATACTAGATGCTAGAGTTAGTTTTTAATACTAATTAGTTTCTAATACAATTAAGAAAGTTTTTAATTTAGACTAAAATACTAATATATAAGAAAATTATACACAAATAGAAATTATCGAATAGAGGGACGAAACCAAACCATATCTAACAATGGCACCCTTATTTATCAATATTCATTGCTAACCCTACCTGGATATAACCTTCCTAACTCAGCCAGTTGGGATGGGTATTCTAAACATTTAGTGCAAGCTTTAAATTGAACCAAGTGCAATATTCTGAACCGGAAACAAGCTATTCTTCTGAATTTTTTTCTATGATCTACTTTCTAAAATTTTCTACTGCCACAAAGAATAGCTTTTCTCCTTATTTCACGTGCTAATTTGCTATACTACCATACCCTTTTGCACACTGATTATTAATTCCTCACTTCTCCCCAATATCATGTGCTGTTACAGAATCAAATCAAACTAGTTCCACGCCAATAGCAGAATAGCACCATCAGGCTTTGATAGAAAAACAAATACAAAAATTACAGGCATCCTTACATGAACAGGTGTCCTCAAATGAACTTCACCACCCACATCATCATTATTATTGTAAAAGCCTTTCCAAAGTAATTAAACACTTAAAACACTTTTGCTTTAGTAAAATCACAAAGCTCTGTTGTTTTTTGTTTTTTGTTTTCTTTTTTAATATGGGATGGGAGCCGCATTTTCTTGAGACCACCCCCATTTGTACTATAGTATGCTACATTCCCCTGCTTTCTTATCTTTTATATTCATAAACCCTCTTTTTTTCTTTCTCTTTTTCTTTATAAGCAACAAAGCATGCTTCAATGGCCCATGCTCAACTTGGCAAACCCTCTTAATAATATATTGTCTTCACTTCAATTTCTTATTTGTGTTATTGTACTGTAATTGGCTGCTTAATTTGGGGACCACGGCGAGTTTCGCGTTCACCGGACAATCTCCGACAACATTCCGTGGTCCCCCGTCTTCTTTCTTCTGCCCTTCATCATGCACATTTGCTTAAAATATTTTCCTTGAATTAATTTAATTACTCTAAGAACCAGATCAAATTTCCTGGTCTCTCTAGCTAATAAGCTAGGTTGAAGAAAATCTAGCTAGACCAACATAAATCCCATCTATATGCATTGCCTACCACCTTCTTGATCCTGCATTTTCTCTCGGACCTTGAAAGGTGAGGATGAAAAATAATTATTGTCGGATATGTGTAGATCAAAATAATAATTTAACATTGAATGTAGACTAATTAATCTCATAAAATATAAGTTGAGATCTCGTTGTCATTAGTATGAGGCCTTGTGGTCAAGAAGTAGTTAAGTTGGAAACAGTTTTTAAGACTTAGAAAATAACCTATTTTTTTGAAAGTATATAATAGAAAGTTGTTTATTCAGTTTTCATTTTTAGATTGTATCCTTACACTTTCTTCTTTTTAATACCAAACTCATTTTCTCCACTGTTCATGCATTCCTGCAACTAACAGGTTTAAAAATTGATCATGGTAGTAGATTTTTTGAATGTCATTGATCATAGAGTTAATGAGAGAAAATAACCTATTTTTTTGAAAGTATATAATAGAAAGTTGTTTATTCAGTTTTCATTTTTAGATTGTATCCTTACACTTTCTTCTTTTTAATACCAAACTCATTTTCTCCACTGTTCATGCATTCCTGCAACTAACAGGTTTAAAAATTGATCATGGTAGTAGATTTTTTGAATGTCATTGATCATAGAGTTAATGAGTAGCAAGGAGGCGTGGACCACCTTCTCTCAACACACATGAAGGCTTAATCTTGCAATCATAATTAACAAAACATGAAGAGTTACATGCTCAAAACAGCCTGCAGAAGAAGTTGACTAGGAACTGTAAGCCAAATCTGGACAACATGATGACAAGAAGCATTAAAGAATAGAAGAAATAAAGGATCTTTTCTCCCCTTCCATTTGGGGTCTAGTTGTCCACCCAAATCCGCTTTTTGAAGTTAACAAAGAATGTTTGGGCTAATGCCAAGAGTTAGGACCACCCCATATCTTCTCTTGAGTTCACTGTGTTTAATTTCTCTCTTTGCCTTAGTGATGTGGGAGCACTTTCTAGAAAGAAGACTAAAAAAGAAAATCTTATATATGGGGCTATTTGAATTTGTCTCCAACAGCAACTGTTTTTTTTTGCAACATTTAATTTGTTAAAGAGAGAAGTGCTGTTGAGCACTGCATTGATATCACCTAATCGCTAGATTGTAATAAACAAGTGTTCAATCTATGTTTTACTATTACTTATATTGTTGGGTATTTTATATTTATAGGTGTCCTTTTGTTCTGCATGGCTTCTGTACATAACATATTGAGTAGACTCAAGCAATTAATGATGACACCTCAATATATGTCTGTCAAAACTAATCCATAAAATACGAAGATCCTTTTGCTACTCTTCATGTCCATACCCTAGTTACTAGCTTGTACCTTAACTTTTGTCCCTCAAGGTTCCTCCCACCAATGACTCCAATCTTTCGAAAGACATAGTATATGCATAGCAACTTAAGGCATGAGTACTACTAAAGCTGGCTGCTCATGGAAGCCTTGACAGACTAAGTAATTAATTGCTGGAAAAGTTTCAATGAAGACCTTTTTCTTTGCCCTTTAATTACTAGTCCATCACAAAAAGAGAAAAAAAAGAAAAAAAGTAGAAAGAAGAAGAAAGAAAATTAATGCAATAACCTCTAGAGAACCAACATTTGGGGTACTTGTCTTGGGTCATAATAATATATTAAAAAAAACCAATAAATGTGGAATTAAGCAGACACGGTTTTTTATAGCTGAAAATTTGAAAACACAAAAAATGAATTTAGTTTCAGTACTTTTTGACTTGTATCTTACTTTCAAATCACAAATCAAACTAGCTTTTGAGCCATGAAGATCATCTCCTGTTAGTTCAAATTGACATCCTGCAAAGAACCAACTAAATTAGGTTTAATATTCCTACCCAGTGTACCGTTCATGAGTACCAAGTGCTCTGCTGCCTGAATTTTCAGATAAAATAAAGACACAAGGACAAGGCCACAAAAAAAAGGGTTTGGACACTGAAAAGTAACGCAAGGAACTCCCCACGTATCAATGGCTTCGCTGATCTCCTGAGTCAGTGAATCAGTGAATCAGTGAGTCAGTTTTCTCAGGCTCTCGGTTCAGTTCTCTCATCCTTTAAATTTCCTGATCAACTTCTCGGCCAAACCAATTTAACAAGATGCCGCAAAGTACAGTCCGAGTCATCCCAATATAATCCACTCATCCCCCCTTAACCCAAAAAAATCCAAACTTTTTTCGTGAAAAGGCGCATATTAATAATCTTATAATCTTCTCATGCGCCGCTAGCTCAAGAAAAATCAATAAGCTTCTTCTCTCAAAAATCCATTATATAATACCCTCACCAAACTTCCATCTTCATTTATCTCCCTCAAATTTCTTCCTTTCTTTCTAAATAACCATACCCATTAATCCAAACCCATTTCTCAAATTCCCAGATTATTACTTTCTGATCATCAATCACCTAGCCATGTTCAATTCACAGGTAAATAAGATCAAGAAGAAACCAGAAGCTGGCTTCCGGGTAAATCAGCTAACAACATGTTCAAATCCATCTTGTTTCTTCTGTGTAATGAAAGAACCAGACCCATCTCTCAGAAGATCAGCAATCGCCAAATGCTTCAAAGAAATGCCGTTCAATGACGATCAACAACACGTTTTAGTCCTAAGTGGGCTGTGGAACATCGCCATGACTCAACCAAACGACCCGGAATTCCCTTCTCTTGGCATCTTCGAATGCATGGCCAATTTGATTCACAGAGGCACCACCGACCCAGATTGGCTTCTTCGTGATCAAAACATCTACATTCCTTACTACGCCGCTCACGTCATCGGCTCCTACACCATGAACAAGCCGGAGTTCGCAGAAAAAGCTGTAAAGTCCGGCGTAATTCCTCCTTTACTCGAGCTTCTGAGAGGAAAAATCAGTTGGGTGGAACAAAGAGTAGCAGTTCGAGCTCTTGGACACCTTGCTAGCTATGAAACAACCTTCGATTACGTTGCACAAAATGAACAAGAAGTAGTACAACTCGCCATGAATTTAGCTTCCACTTGTCTTGATGTCGTTTACGTTGAGTTCGTTGGCGTAAACGAGAAGAACAATAAGAAGAGCAGCTTGAAGAACTTGAAGTACCAGTGCGACTTGTTAACGAGAGGCGTCGGAGGAACCGAAATGGAGAATCGAAAAGCGGAGGAATGGGCAAGCCAGCTTCAATGCTGGTCAATTTATCTTTTAAACTGCTTTGCAAGCAAGGAAAGATCTTTGAATCTGATTTGCAAACAAGGGTTCTTGAAAAATCTATCTGGAATGTGGGGCGGCCTAGTGAATCACACATCACCAGCTGGTGTTGGGCTCATTAGAATTCTATGTTACGGCAAGATAGGAAGAAGAAGCATTTCGGAATCAAAGCAAGTTATAGAAACTCTCTGCAATCTCTCTAGATCCTCAGATGATTGGCAATACATGGGAGTCGATTGCCTTCTTCTTCTTCTCAAAGACCCCGAAACCAAACACCAAGTTCTCGAGATTTCCGCTCCATTCCTCGTTGATTTAGTCGAAATTCGAAGCCTCCGAGGAAGAACCAAAGTAGGAGAATCCATCACTCAAGCAATTCTATCAAAATCATTCATCAAAAACAGCAGCAAATCCATTTCAGAAATATGGAATTTGAAGCAAAGGAAGAAGAAAGAAATGGCTTTAACAGAAGAGGAGTTACAGGAAAGAAAGCTGTTAGCTGCTCTGCTAAAACAAGAAGGAAATGAGAAGTTCTGGTGTGGTGACATAGAAGAAGCTATGTTAAAGTATACAGAAGCTTTGGATTTATGCCCATTAAAGATGAGAAAAGAAAGAGTAGTTTTGTACAGTAATAGAGGTCAATGCCATTTGCTTCTTAGAGATCCTGAATCCGCCATTAGCGATTCGACTCGAGCTCTTAGCTTATCTAACCCTGTGAATTCACATAACAAGAGCTTGTGGAGAAGATCACAGGCTTATGACATGAAGGGTCTTCACAAAGAGAGCTTGATGGACTGTATCATGTTCGTTAATGGCTGCATGAAGTCAAAGACTGATACTACTCACAAGCGTATCAAGGTTCCGTACTACGCAGCTCGAATGATCAGCAAGCAGATGAACGCCACGTGGCTTTTCCGAGATTCACGGCCAAAATCTTTTGAGAAAAATGAAGATGAAGAGAAAATCCATGGCTCTCATGAGAGTGATGGTCAGAGCGTTGACCACGTTGACCAACATGACGTAACGATGATGGTAGACAAGCATAAGAAGAACACGTCCTCCGTCTGCGGTGAGAATACATGAGTTGAAGACTTGTATTATGTTTATTTATTCTAAAGTTTTAACGTGTTTAAATTACACGTGGAGGATGAAGTGGTTTGCATGGAATAACTTGAATGACCACGCCATCACTCCACTTGTAATTTAAATCATGGGAACATTGAATGTTTATATAAGGTAGGTGCAGAGAAATATTGTGTGTGTGAACGTTGAATTTTTGCACGGTTTCAGGTTTGGCGACGATTATAGAAGAACCGTCGAAGAGAAGTAAGAGCGGGAGGAGAAAGCTCGAGAGCACCGCAAGGGAGAGAAGAAGAGGAGCGATCAAGTGTTCCTCCCAAACAGAGAATGTTTTGTGTTCTACACATGAAACGCAGTGATCCGAGTTAGATCAATTCAATCCCAACGGTCATCAAGGTCTCATACGAGTATGAAGTTGTGGAGGACCACGTAGCCACGTGTTGGATTTTGAGATGGGTGGTACATGAAATTAATATAGAGTTTTTTTTTTTTTGAATAAAATATAAAGTTACCAACCCATATAGCACCTTTACTTAATTACTATATATATGTCTATTAGGAATTCCTTTTTAAAATTTTCTAACATTATGCGTTAGATGAGGATTAGGGAATCCTACCCACTCTATCCCTTTTGATATTTTGGTTTATTGATTGATTGACAAGCGTCATCAAATTTAAGTAAGGATATTAGGGTTGGCAAGCTATTAATTTGAGGGGTCGACATCTTTCAATTTATATATATATATATATATAAAGTTGGGTTTAATTATATTTTAATGTGAGCAGTAATTTTATTAATAATGAAATGCCCATTTCACCTATATGTTTTCACGAGTGAGGTCCATTTCTTCATGGCATTTTAGGTTGAGGACGAAAAGAAAATTACAAGTCATTAAAGAAGAATCAAATAAACAATAATTTATATTATTTTAGAATATATATATATAAGCAAGTGGAAAAAGGGTGTATTTCCATTTTACGCATATAATATATAAAATTTAAAGAAAGCTAAAAATATGACTGGTGGTTTGTCTGTATACTTGAGTGGCTTGCCCTTTTAACCATTTAGTTAACTAAACTTTGACTAAGTAAATGGTTTGGCATTTATTTCTATAAAGCTGGTGAGGTTAGGCAGATTTCCACCATGATGTGCAGCTAAAGACAAAATTACTTCTTTCATTATGTCTCTAACATGAGCACTCAATCAAGCAAAATCTCAAAGATGTTCTTCTTGAATCTTGTATCACAATGCAATTACTAAATATTACTAATTTAATAACAGCATTTTAATGCAAGAATTATTTTAAGAAAAATGTTAAACTAATATCTAAAGTGCACATTATCAATATTAAATCGAAAAAAAAATCAAAACATTAAGGGTATTTTCATAATAAACCACCAAATAGAATCTAAAACAATTTAAAGTAAAATTGTGACATATATTATTTCTAACTTTTATATCCCTAGAAATACTCTCACCCTTTTCAAAGGGTTGCCAAATTTAATAACTGTCACTATCTTCATACATTTTTTTTTTTCACAAACAAGGAAAATAAAGTTTTTTATTCATCCTCTATAACTATTCATTAAGGCTTTGCTAATTTATTTTTGAAACTTTTAACCCATTTTATTATTTTAATTTAATAACTTTTAATTCCCTTTAATTTTAATCATGTGCAACATACAGTATCGGTGGACTACTAATAATAAATAATCTTCACATAAAAAAAAGGGTGCTTTAATAAATTTGCATTTATACAATCTTTATTTTACCTTACAGGAATGTTGTGGTTTTTGAACTCAGTGGCCTCTTCAATATCATATTAAATCTCATATTTAATTTTTGGGTCCCGTTTTGATGGACAAAGCAAAAAAAGATAAGTGAGCATTAGAAGTAAGTGATGTTTGCATTTATGTCTCATTCGCATAGAAAAGTTGCTAACCGTTGAATTGTAAAAATCCAATCTCATTCGGACTCTTATGTTTACATTTATTCCAATGATCTTTTTCTAAGTAATATCCACGTTCAATGTATATCTTTCTTTCTTCTTGATTGAGTGATAATGATAAAATAGGGGCATGTGCAAATCTGATTAATTAATTTTTATTTTATTTTATTTATATCAAATATAAATCAAACTTAACATAACTTTCTTTTTACCATTTATAAATTAAACTTAACCTATCTATATACTATCAAACAAATCAAATCAAATCAAATTGAAATGGTCCTGTTTGATTTATTATAATTACATTCAATTAAAGTAGTTATTACCATTTTGTAAAACACGGGTTGGGAATGTAATAAGTTGTATGCACTCCGTTTATATAGGATTTAAGTTGTAAGTCTCTATTTAAAGAGGAAAAATGAATGAAAATAAAGAGGTTTTTATTAATAAAGTCAGTAGTTTGATCTACTAGGAAGTTGAATTTCCTAGAAGAACCTATTTAGAGATCTTGGTTCCCTCAAATTAACTAATCATTTTTTTTTTCTCTTTATTTTACGTTTTTAGTTTATAGAAAATAGATTCATATCATACCCAATTTAAAATAAATATGGGCAATATTACTCAAAAAATCAATAGGGTTCTAGAAAAAGTTTAATGTTTCACTTCAAAATAAGGTAAGTTTAATTACAAAAAAAAAAAAAAAACCCTGAATTTTGGGGGTAACATAAGGATGACATTAATATAATTTGTTAGTGAGATTGAACCCGTGGGGTTCGAGTGTTACACCCAAGGTAGTGAGGATTGTGATCATAATTAGGATTGTCGATGGATTCTCAAGAATTGGATTGCCAGTTATAAGATTTTACGAAACTGAATCCTGACTAGTATGGTGACATTTACATGCAAATGAGAAATAAAGTGAAAGTGATGCAAGTAAAGACACTTTATCAAACTCCTATATGCTCTCTATCTTTAGCTCGCTTATTAGTAGGGGCTGTAAATTTTAACTTGACCAACTCAATTCGAATTATACGGGTTTTTGCCTTACCCTTGAGTTTAGATATCTAAACTCAAAATATACCTAAACCATAGGTATGTACACTACATATGCGTATTACTACATAATAAAGGAGTAGAAAGCATCAAAATGCCGGGGAGGGGGGAGGAGTATGCTTGGTAAGGAGGTCCCTATAAACCAACAAAAAAGAAAACAAGAAAACTCTTTTTTTTATTTTTTTACTTGTTTGGGTTTTTTTTTTCTTTTTTGCTTTTTGTGCGTTAATTTTTTTAGTTTTTACATTTTTTTATGCGTTTTGTTTCTTGTTTTAATGTTTTTCATTTATTTTTATAATTTTTTTATTTGTTTTTTTTATTTTCCACTTTTAGATGTTTGTTTGTTTGTTTTTAAGGTAAAATTTTAAATTATTATTATTATTATTATTATTATTATTATTATTATTATTATTCGACAACGGGGCCAAACCCAACCCTACCAATTTACGGCCCAACGTAACCCCAATTATTTTCAACTGTCTAGGTATCAATGGTTAAAAAAAGATATTACGTAAACCTAGAGTAATCGATTTTAAATTTTACTACTTTTGTATTAAAAAAAAAAAAAACCAAGAAATATATATTATGCGTTCCCAACTAAAATTAGGCCAAGTACGGGACATACGTTTGTTTATATAAAATGCTATGTCCTCAATTAATTAATCAAATGAAGCAAAAAAATTACATGCTAAGTGATCATGTGATAGTTCTCTATATCTAGTTTTGATATAAGTAAATAAAAGTTCTCTCATACTTTTCTTGACCACTAGTTCTCATATATGTTGATAACTATATAGTTGGTTAACATTTTCTCCAAATCTATTATTGTTACAAGCACTTTAGTCTTGATGGTTTTACCTTCATTTGGCCATATTAGTGATTAACATTAGAGTCTTTAATAAAGGTAAGATCTTGTTCCTTTTTCCTCCCTAAATGATAATTTACCTCTTGGAATAAGAGGTAACTAATGTATTGATTGTTTTTAAAATAAAAATAAATAATGTATTGATGGGTCTAAGAACCCACTCCTTTAGAGGCCTACCTGTCACTTATCTCATGGAGCTATCTATTCTTTATAGATTTAGGTTTTATATGTTTTTTACTGTTGTGCTCCTCTATCTTATATTATAATTATAAAAATATTAGATTTGAAATAAAATAATTATTATAAATGAATTATAACTCTTGTAATAATAGAATTTGGTTAAGTTAATCATGCTTATTTTTTTAGTACAATATTGCAGATTTTGTGCATATACAAGCATACACTGAGGGTACAACCTAGACCAAATTTGAAAAAAACTTTTGACTCTAACCCTGCAATTGATAGGTAAACCCAAATGGCCTAAAAGAGACTTAAAAGAGAGGCCGTAGCTTTTGAATTTTGTATGAAACAAAATAATAGTATCAGATCGTATATGAGCAAGTTTATCACCTACAATATAAGTTAGATCTCATCCCATTAAACCTTAAGGCATTAAGTTGAAGACAGTCTAATAGAGATTCATGCCTTCCTAACATAAAAACTTGCTAACAACCTCAACATAAAAACCACAATAAACTATGGGCACTAAGATCCTGTACAATTGCTACGAAGGCCCAAAAAAAAATAACCTTTGTTATTGTCACCGGTGAGATTCGATTCTTGCTTCTAGGGGCAAAGCCAAGGGGCTTTGGCTAATAATGCTTATTAATCTATGACTAGTGCCACATGCACACAAGTGTTTTTTCAGTGCACATGCAAGTTATGCAGGTGAGGTGCAGAAGCGATCAGAAGGAGCAGCGAGAAGCACGTGAGGAGTGGCGAGTGGCGAGGAGCGGCGAGCGGCGAGCGGCGACAAAAGAAACGGAAAGACGAGAAAAATGAAAGCAAGAGAGAAAAAAGAGCCTGCGTAAGGAATCAGAATAAAATACTTTCAAAAGAACAAAATAATCGGTTAACCTAACCAAAATTCTTAAATAATAGAGCATTAAAAAGTGATCTCAATAACACTAAGAAATGATTAGCGGAAATGAGAAGCAGAAGGTACCAGAGTACTGAATACTGGAAATATTTCACTATTATTCCTCTAATTAATTCTTATTTTTTATTTTCTTGCTATAGTAACACTGAAGAGAAAAAAAGATAACAAAACCTTCTAAACAGCAAAAGCAGCACCCAACTAAGGAACAATCTTGGAGGCCTTCATCTTATCAATCCATGAAACAAATGACTTGGTACTGTTCCTAAAACCCAAGAACCCATGCTCTTTGCTCTTGTTCATACTCTCCAAAAATGGCTCCGTAACACTTAAAAAAATATCCACAAACCACCACACCCCAACCTCCTCCAACTTGGTCACACAAAGCTGCTTCTCTCTCACAATCTCATCCCAAACGGTACCTTTATCTTTCATCATCTCCTGCAAGCTCAACCCTTCTTCATACTCAGCACATTCCACCTCAAACTGCTCTCCCAACACCTTCCACAAATGCTTCCACTTGAACACATCTCCATTCATACAATTGAAAGCTTCGTTCTTCGCATACGGATCCACAGCCGCCCAAATCTGCTGCTCGGCTATCAAATCAGCATCCGAAGCATCATAGTAACCCTCCCAAGCCGCACGTGTCCCCGGAAACCTCAGAGGCGTGCCCTCGTGCTTACAGATTGCAGCGTACACGCATAGGGTTCCGATCACGTTCATCAAGCTGTAAGGAGAAAATCCGAAAATCACACCAGGACGATGAATCGACCAAGTCAGGCCTTCCTTTTTCTCGGCCTCCTCGAACAGAATGTCCTCGAGAGTGTAATAAAAATTAGGGCAATTTAGTCTGGGAAGGTCCTCGTGGAAAGGTGGATCGTGTGGTTTGATCTTGCCGATGGACTCGAAGGGGACAAAGTAGTGTTTGCCACCTGTTTGGAGGCAGATGTGCTGCAGATTAGGAGCGTTGGGAATTACGGCTCGAAGGACGTTTCGGAACATGGCGCCATTAGCGTCGCAGTTTTGGGATTCGGTGGGACGAGAGGTCCAAGTGACGTAGAATATGTGAGTGATGTCGGTGAGAGGGGAGAGCTTGGATTGGGCGTCTTCTTGGTCGGAGACATCGCACTGGATGTATTGGATTGGGTGGTCGGAGTTCCAAGAGGGGCGGGGACGGCGAGCCACGCCGTAGGCCTTCCAGGGACCGCCGGGGGTGTCGGAGAGGGGGAGGATCTCTGCTAAGCTGTTGCCTACGATTCCGGTGACTCCGATCACTAAGCCTACGCTCTGGTACTTGCGAGGAACGTCGTCTTCATCGAGTTTCTTCTGAAATAAAATTAGAATTCAGTTGAAATCAGAACATCAAGAAGAAGAAGAAGAAATTAGAATTCAGTTGAAGATCAGAGCATCAAGAAGAAGAAGAAGAAGAAGAGTAGGGAAAATGGGGAGATTATGCCTTGGCAGCACCGATTGCTCCAGCCCACCACCAGCTCATTGTAACTTGTCGGGTCGTAGAGTAGCTTTAGTACAGGCGAACAAAAAGGCGTCAGCTTTCGATCCACACAACAACGGAGGCAATTTATACGCATGGGAGCCAAAAAGAAAATTAACACCAACTACTTGTCATATATCATATCAATATAGTATAGTTGGATATAATCTGTGGATGGAAAAAGAATTTCTTTTATAGTTTCTTTTAAACGTAAGAAAATGCCACTTCTCGATCAAAAAAAAAAAAAGAAAAAGAAAAAGAAAAAGAAAATGCCACTTCTTATTTTCAAAAGGTATTTGTTGACTTTTTTTTCGGGTACGCCGTCTCTTACGTTACAATGTCGTAGATGAATTTAGGAATATCTCTCAAGTCGCAAGTATGACGCCCAACAAACAAGCCTATTAGAAATGAATATTACATATTTGCTAACGTAATGAAGAGCCATGTTGAGCTCTCTTCGAATGGGTGCTTCTCCTTTCGCCTACTTCTCAAACTCAACTCTTAAACTCACGTCACCCAATATTATTTTATATTTTTTTCATAAAAGTTTTAAAATATTACTAATATATCATCTTTTTATTTTCAAAACCCCATGATATAATATGGAAAAGAGATTTGGGTATATTTTTTATTTTTTTAAAGTTTTTTTTAATATTTTTAAAATTTTTAAATGTTAGCGAGTCACCTTTAAAATAAATAAATAAATAAATAAAAATAAAAAAATGATAGAAAATAAAATTGGTAATTGAAGTGGGTCAGTCATCGTCGGCCGAACTATAAGGTCGGCCAATATTGGTCGAACTATATTTTTTACGTTCAGCTAAAGTTGGCCGACCTTGTATCTAAAGTGTCAACCAACACTGGCTAACCCTCAAACTTACCATTTTTTGGGTTTTTTTTTTGGTAGAGGGGGGAGGGATTTTACTTATTTTTTATAAAATTTGGAATTTTAAAATTTTGAGTGAAGAAGAAAAGATAGATTGCATCATAACGGAGAAGCGACAATGGTTTAGGTAAGATCTAAGGCATCAATTAGAAAAATAACCAATAAATGTAAAAAAAAATTCAGAGGAAGAAGAATGGAAAGAGGTAAAAAACGATTGGGAAGAAAGGTTAAAATAAAAGAGGAATAAAAAAGTAAATTTAATTGTGAGTGTAAAGGGAAGTTTTAATAATTGCTACGCGTACTGAGCAAATAGGTAATGTGAGTTTGACTGGTGGGTGAAAGGAGAAGCACCCTAGATTCAACATTTGGCCAATTATAAAAAACTTATTTACAGTCTTCAGCAATCTCTCTACCCTCTATTTTGATATATTTAGATGAATTCACGAATGAAATTGTAAGTGGGGAGTCTCCTTCCAATGTCAACTGGGGTTCTACTCTCTGCAACTAGTTCTAGCCCCTTACAGTGTTTGACGAGGCATGTCCTCTCTTATTTTTTTAATAAAGTGTTTTGGGTTTCTTTAGCTTAAAAAAAAAAAAATTATAAGCCCACGAGATGCAAATAGACCTTAGGCTCACAGAATAAAGGTAACTCACAGATAAAGGTGGAACAAAGCTTAGAGACACATCAAAATAAAACGTCAGACACAAATGGGACTTAGCTCATCGAACTGGAGTTGGGTGGATCTTTCTCAATTTAGGGAGTTGGGTGGATCTTACTCAATTTAGGCAGTGATCGGCAACTCTATACATTGAAGGTGTAGTATTGACCAACATTGTTGATCAACGATGTATGTTAATATATATGATTAACTTCAAATGACTTAATAGTTTTATCCTGAGGTCAATTTGAGCCAATCATAATGTGTTAAAAAGAAAGAGAGTGAGAAACTTATAAAATTTAAGAGTAATGCTAGAGGAACATATATTATTGATATTGTATTTGAGAGTTATTAAATCGTCTCAAATCACATAATATTAACTCAAATCTCGCATTAGTTGAGTGATTCAAGATAATATTATGTAATTCAAGACGATTTAACAACTTTTAACTATAATATTAACAAAATGTGTTAACAATGTATATCTTTTAAGTATTTTTAAAAATCTAATACCTCTGTTCACTTTTCAATCATCCTTTGTTGGTTTGGAGACTATCAAATGGTATGTAAATAACTTTAAATGACAATTTGTTTTATTTTGTTTTGCTTTGTTTTTTTTTTTTTTTGCCTAGATCAAAATCTGATGATTAGGCATTAGTATATACTTTATATTAGTACAAGAATTATAATTAATTACTGATTATTATTTGATTAAATATTTAATAATTTTTATGAGAGAAAAAATAGCTTATGTATCATTTGCATAGAAAAGTAGCGAAGTGTGGAATTGTAAAACTCCAAATTTCCAGACTCATTTGGACATTTATGCTTACATTTATTCTATTGATCTTTCTAAATATCATTCACATTCAATGTATATTACACTTTGGTTTAAATCGAGTTGTAAAGATAAACTAGGGGTCCAAGTGACGTAAAAGATGTGAGTGATGTCGGTGAGAGGGGAGAGCTTGGATTGGGCGTCTTCTTGGTCGGAGACATCGCACTGGATGTATTGGATTGGGTTGTCGGAGTTCCAAGAGGGGCGGGGACGGCGAGCCACGCCGTAGACCTTCCAGGGACCGCCGGGGGTGTCGGAGAGGGGGAGGATCTGCGCTAAGCTGTTGCCTACGATTCCGGTTACTCCGATCACTAATCCTACGCTCTGGTACTTGCGAGGAACGTCGTCTTCATCGAGTTTCTTCTGAAATAAAATTAGTAGGACTATAAATTTTAACCCGACCAACTCAATTCGAACTGTTCGATTCAGATGAGTTTTTACCCTACCCTTGGGTCAATCGGGTGGTGTTTAAGCCTCACTTGAAAGGTCCGGTGAAATTTTGAGTTTAGATATCTAAACTCAAAATATACCTAAACCATCAGACGTGTGTATAGGTATGTACACTACATATGCGTATTACTACATAATAAAAAGGAGTAGAAAGCATCAAAATGTCGGGAGGGGGGAGGAGTATGCTTGGCAAGGAGGTCCCTATAAACCAATAAAAAAAAAAACAAGATAACTCTTTTTTTGTTTTTTTATTTGTTTGGGTTTTTTTTTCTTTTATGCTTTTTGTGCGTTAATTTTTTTAGTTTTTACATTTTTTTTATGCGTTTTGTTTCTTGTTTTAATGTTTTTCATTTATTTATATAATTTTTTCATTTGTTTTTTTATTTTCCACTTTTAGATGTTTGTTTGTTTGTTTTTTAAGACAAACTTTTAAATTGCATATCTTGTTTTTATTTATTATTATTATTATTATCCGAAAATAGACAAATTTTAAGGTCGGGTTGGGCCAAACCCAACCTAACCCAACCCTATCAATTTACTTCCCAACTTAACCCTAATTATTTTCAACTGTCTATGTAACACCCAATAATTATAAGTAAACACCTATATTAACTTATACGTATACTGATGTATATATATACGTGTATTTCGTACGTAAGAGTCAAATGTATGTGTGGATGATAGTACATAATAAAAAATAAAACAAAAAAAAAAATCAAACAAATTGAGTTGTTGAGGTGGCTGCATGTTGCAAGCCACATATTACAATTAATTGCAAGCCACCTGTCTCATCCAATTATAGCCACTTAGAACTGATTTTTTTGACACATAATGTGTTGCTGGCAAGGTGAATTTGCCATGTGTTGATCAAAGTGGTTTGCTGGCAAGAGGAATATCCAAATAAAGTTGCTGGACTTAGAAAGGAATTCACATGAGCAAGTGAAATTCCAGCTGAAACTTTGAGAGGAGGAGGAGCTTGATCTTGGAGCTCCAAATTTGAAGGTAAGAATTCAGGTTCTGGATATAAAAGTTATTGAATTAAGTTACTTTCTTCCATATGCCCATCATATATATATCATGCAAATGTTTTCCATGTCTTGATCAAAGGCTGGAAAATGGGAATTGTAGACTGAAAATTTAGTTGGTTTGGAGCTAGAAAATTGTGAATTTGAGGCCCAAACTATTGGGGATTAATTGCTGATATATTGGTGAGTATTTGATATTTATTTCACTATCTTTGTTAGTGTTTAATGGCAGAAAATCCATGATGTTCTTATATGATTAATTTGATGATGAAATGGTGAGTTTCACGAATGATTTGGGTATTCCAAATCTGGTTGAGTAGGGGTCTTGGACCCTAATTTCAGTAACTGAATTACGTGAATTTGATGTGTCTAAATGCTGAAAATTAATGTTGAATATGTTGTGATTATGGATGATAGAGATTGGAATTTGGAAAGTGAATTCAGCCAATTCAATGACTAAAACCTATGTGCTGAAATTCTGAAGTGTGTTGGTGAAGTTCATGGTGATCAAAGGATGCTGGGAATTTGAGTAGTAATCAATGTAAGTATATATTAATGAGGTGAGAATTATATTAATATACTAATATGTACATATATTAATATATGAATGAGTATATATTAATCTATTAATGTGTATATATATAGCAATATATGCATGAGGTTGAGAAGTATATTAATATATGTACATATGAATAGGTTTGAGACTTATTTTATGGCATAAAAATATATTAATGGAATAATATATTGGTGGGATTGAGATGTTTATATACAAATAAGATTAAGTTTTATGATTATATGCTGACACGTAGTACTTGTGGGCATATTTGAGAGTAAAATCATATGGAAAATAATTTATTATTATTGTTTGGTGAAATTACAGCAAAGTTTGGAATAGGTAAGGACAGTATGCAGTGATAGTGATATTTGGTGAGCACTAGGCTGCTGGCATTGAATGAGTATCCTTCCATTCCTTGGTTATTTTGTATGACATTGTAGCTATGAACTGTTTGTAATGATAAACATGTATGAATGACATGGTATAAAATTGCATTGATTGAATACATGAAAAAAAATATTTCGAAAACGAAGCATGTCTAACTTGTAAGAACATGTTTGAACATGAGTCATTCCAGGAATAAGTCCCGCATGAGTAGTACCTTGAGTATCTCATGGGCTTAGTGGCTGTCTTGGAATTGATTCTGATAAAATTAAGTATGAGAGGACAGTTAGGCTACCCTTGTTTAGGCCGAACGAGGAGTGAGTCCCGCTCTATACTTAGAAGGTGGGAGATGGATATGACTTTCAGTGGGAAAGTGAAATTGTTTTGAAAAATATTGCAGAAAGCTCCAAGCTATTTTGTGCATATATGTATTGTCTCTTTGCACTTGCATCTTTAAATGTATTTGATTATGATTTTATCAACATGTTTATTAAATGCATATGAATGCTACAGAATGGAACTTACTCACTGAGCTTGTTGTAGCTCACCCCATTACCTCCAATATTTCAGGTAAAGGCCCAAAAGCAAAAGGAAAAATAAAAAAAGGATAAGCCTTCTTTTGAAACTTTACTTGCTAATATATATATATATATATATATTATCACGTAGACGAGTGAGGTAATAATATGAATCATACTTGACAGGTTGGGGTATGAAATACTGTTATGATGATGAATATCTGACTGTAAATGAGTATGGAAATGAATGAAAGTAGGTTTTGATTTGAAATCTATCAAAGAATTTGAAATGCATGTATTTACATTGAGGCTGATAATGTATTGTACACTATATACGGTAATATATAGTAGTACACTGTGCCGATCATGACGTCAGCCTATGTAAGGGGCGTCGTGACAGTCTAGGCATCAATGGTTAAAAAAAGATATTATGTAAAGCTAGAGTAATGGGTTCTAAATTTCACTACTTTTGTATTAAAAAAAAAAAAACCAAGAAATATATATTATGCGTTCCCAACTAAAATTAGGCCTAAGTACGGGACATAGGTTTGTTTATATAAAATGCTATGTCCTCAATTAATTAATCAAATGAAACAAAAAAATTACATGCCAAGTGATCATGTGATAGATCTCTATATCTAGTTTTGATGCAAGTAAATGAACGTTGTCTCATACTTTTCTTGACCACTAGTTCTCGTATACTTTGATAACTATATAGTTGGTTAACAGTTTCTCCAAATCTATTATTGTAACAAGCACTTTAGTTTTGATGGTTTTACCTTCATTTGGCCATATTAGTCTTTAATAAAGGTAAGATCTTGTCCCTTTTTCCTCCCTAAATGAGAATTTACCTCTTGGAACAAGAGGTAACTAGTGTATTGATTGTTTTTAAAATAAAAATAAATAATGTATTGATGGGTCTAAGAGCCCACTCCTTTAGAGGCCTACCTGTTCATTGAGTTATCTATTCTTCGTGAATCTAGGTCTTATATGCCTTTTACTGTTGTGTTCGTCTACCTTATATTATAATTATAAAAATATTAAATTTGAAATAAAATAATTATTATAAATGAATTATAACTCTTGTAATAATAGAATTTGGTTAAGTTATTCATGCTTATTTTTTTAGTATAATATTACATACTTAAATTTGAAAAACTTTTAACCTTGCAATTGATAGGAAGACCCAAAGGGCCTAACAGAGACTTAAGAGGGGCCATAGCTTTTGAATTTTATATGAACCAAAATAATAATTCCACATCATATAAGAGCAAATTTATCACCTACAATATAAATTGGATCTCACCTTATTAAACCTTAAGGCGTTTAAGTTGAAGACAGTCTAATAGAGGTTCATGCCTTCCTAACATAAAAACTTGCTAACAACCTGGACATAAAAACTACAATAAACTTTGGGCACTAAGACCCTGTACAATTGCTACCAAGGCCCCAAGAAGGAGCAGCGACAAGCAGGTGAGGAGTGGCGAGTGGCGAGGAGTGGCGAGCGGCGACAAAAGAAACGGAAAGACAAGAGAAAAAAGAAAGCAAGAGAGAAAAAAGAGCCTGCATAAGGAATCAGAATAAAATAATTTCAAAAGAACAAAATAATCGGTTAACCTAACCAAAATTCTTAAATAATAGAGCATTAAAAAGTGATCTCAATAACACTAAGAAATGATTAGCGGAAATGAGAACCAGAAGGTACCAGAGTACTGAATACTGGAAATATTTCACTATTATTCCTCTAATTAATTCTTATTTTTTATTTTCTTGCTATAGTAACACTGAAGAGAAAAAAAGATAACAAAACCTTCTAAACAGCAAAAGCAGCACCCAACTAAGGAACAATCTTGGAGGCCTTCATCTTATCAATCCATGAAACAAATGACTTGGTACTGTTCCTAAAACCCAAGAACCCATGCTCTTTGCTCTTGTTCATACTCTCCAAAAATGGCTCTGTAACACTTAAAACAATGTCCACAAACCACCACACCCCAACCTCCTCCAACTTGGTCACACAAAGCTGCTTCTCTCTCACAATCTCATCCCAAACAGCACCTTTATCTTTCATCATCTCCTGCAAGCTCAACCCTTCTTCAAACTCAGCACATTCCACCTCAAATTGCTCTCCCAACACCTTCCACAAGTGCTTCCACTTGAACACATCTCCATTCACACAATTGAAAGCTTCGTTCTTCGCATACGGATCCACCGCCGCCCAAATCTGCTGCTCGGCTATCAGATCAGCATCGGAAGCATCAAAGTAACCTTCCCAAGCCACCCGGGTCCCCGGAAACCTCAGAGGAGTGCCCTCGTGCTTACAGATTGCAGCGTACACGCACAGGGTTCCGATTGCGTTCATCAAGCTGTAAGGAGAAAACCCAAAAATCTCACCAGGACGATGGATTGACCACGTCAAGCCTTCCTTTTTCTCTGTCTCCTCGAACAGAATGTCCTCGAGATGGTAATAAAAATTAGTGTAATTCAATCTCGGAAGATCCTCATGGAAAGGTGTGTCATGTGGTTTGATCTTGCCGAACGACTCGAAGGGGCCAAAGTAGTGTTTGCGACCTGTTTGGAGGCAAACGTGCTGGAGATTAGGCGCGTTGGTGATTACGGCTCGAAGGACGTTTCGGAGCATGGCGCCATTAGCGTCGCAGTTTTGGGATTCGGTGGGACGAGAGGTCCAAGTGACGTAAAAGATGTGAGTGATGTCGGTGAGAGGGGAGAGCTTGGATTGGGCGTCTTCTTGGTCGGAGACATCGCACTGGATGTATTGGATTGGGTGGTCGGAGTTCCAAGAGGGGCGGGGACGGCGAGCCACGCCGTAGACCTTCCAGGGACCGCCGGGGGTGTCGGAGAGGGGGAGGATCTGTGCTAAGCTGTTGCCTACGATTCCGGTGACTCCGATCACTAAGCCTACGCTCTGGTAATTGCGAGGAACGTCGTCTTCATCGAGTTTCTTCTGAAATAAAATTAGAATTCAGTTGAAATCAGAACATCAAGAAGAAGAAGAAGAAATTAGAATTCAGTTGAAGATCAGAGCATCAAGAAGAAGAAGAAGAAGAGTAGGGAAAATGGGGAGATTATGCCTTGGCAGCACCGATTGCTCCAGCCCACCACCAGCTCATTGTAACTTGTCCGATCGTAGAGCAGCTTTAGCACAGGCGAACAAAAAGGCGTCAGCTTTCGATCCACACAACGGAGGCAATTTATACGCATGGGACTTATTTTCAAAAGGTATTTGTTGACTTTTCTTTCTTTTTTTTTCGGGTACGCCGTCTCTTACGTTACAATGTTGTAGATGAATTTAGGAATATCTCTCAAGTCGCAAGTATCACGCCCACCACACAAGCCTATTAGAAATGGATATTACAAATTTGCTAACATAAGGAGCAGCCATGTTGAGCTCTCATGGAATGGGTGCTTCTCCTTTCGCCTACCTCTCAAACTCATGTCACCCAACATAAAAACAAAAAAAATGACAAAAAATCAAAATAGGTGATTGGAGTGTGTTAGCCATCGTCCGTTGAACTATCTTATGTAAGGTCGGTCAATATTGACTGAATTATATTTTATACGTTCAGCCAACATTCAACCAAAGTTGACTGACCTTGTACCTAAAGTGTCAGCCACACCCTCAAACCTACAATTTTTTATTTTTATTTTTTAGCTTGCGATTTCATTTTTCGGTTTTTTTTTTTTTTTTTGGGGCGGGGGGAGGGGATTTTGCTTATTTTCTGTGAAATTTAGAATTTTAAAATTTTGAGTGAGGAAGAAAAGATAGATTGCATCATAATGGTGAAACGACAGTGATTTATGTAAGATCCGAGGCATCAATTAGAAAGTATAACCAATGAAAATGTAAAAAAAAAATTAGAAGAAGAAGAATGGAAAGAGAGAGATAGAAAATGATTGGAAAGAGAGGTTAAAATAAAAGAGGAATAAAAAAGTAAATTTAATTGTGAGTGTAAAGAGAAGTTTTAATAATTGATAGGCCTACAGAGTAAGTGAGTGGTGTGAGTTTGACTGGTGGATAGGAGGAAAAGTACCCTCTTAAAATCGTTAGAATCTCGGTATTTGGCCAACTATAAAGAATCTATTTACAGTCTCCTGCAATCTCTCCACCCTCGATTTAGATATATTAGATGAATTCACGGATGAAATTGCAAGTGGGGAGAGTTTCCTTCCAATGTCGTGTGGGGTTCTACTCTCTACAACTAGTTCAAGCCCCTTATAGTGTTTAATGAGGCATGTCCTCTCTTATTTTTCTTAATAAAGTGTTTTGGGTTTCTTCAGCAGCCAAAAATTAAAAAAAACATAAAAAAAAGTATCAGGGCCACGAGATGCAAATAGACCTTAGGCTCACAGATAAACGTGGAACAAAGCTTAGAGACACATCAAAATAAAGCGTCAGACTCAAATGGGACTTAGCTCATCGAACTGGAGTTGGGTGGATGTTACTCAATTTAGGCAGTGATCCGCAACTCTATACATTGAAGGTGTAGTATTGACCAACATTGTTGATCAACGATATATGTTAATATATATCGATTAACTTCAAATGACTTAATAGTTTTATTCTAGAAAAACACATATTATTGACATTATAGTTGAGAGTTATTTGATCGCCTTAAATTATAAAATATTACCTCGAATCTAGTATTAATTGAGTGATTCAAGACAATATTACGTGATTTAAAATGATTTAACAACTCTCAACTATAATGTCAACAAAATGTGTCAACAATGTATATTTTTTAAGCATTTTTCAAAATTTAATACCTCTATTCACTTTTCAATCATCGTTTGTTGGTTTGGAGACTGTCAAATGATATGTAAATAACTTGTAAATGACAATTTGTTTTATTTTGTTTTGCTTTGTTTTTTTTTTTTTTTTGCCTAGATCAAAATCTGATGATTAGGCATTAGTATTTACTTTATATTAGTACAAGAATTATAATTAATTACTGATTATTATTTGATTAAATATTTAATAATTTTTATGAGAGAAAAAAAAGCTTATGTATCATTTGCATAGAAAAGTAGCGAAGTGTGGAATTGTAAAACTCCAAATTTCCAGTCTCATTTGGACATTTATACTTACATTTATTCTATTGATCTTTCTAAATATCATTCACATTCAATGTATATTACCCTTTCGTTTAAATTGAGTTGTAAAGATAAACTAGGGGTATGTAGAAATCTGGTTAATTACATTTTTTGAAAATATCAAATCTAAATCAAACTTAACATCACTTTTTTGTACAATGTATAAATGGTACTTAACCTATTTACACCATCAAACAAATCAAATCAAATTGAACATTTTTTTTTTGTCTATCAAATTAAACTTTACCCTGTTGGTGTAGGATGTAATTCATTGTCTTGAGCCTTGGTGCTCACTGTTGTGTACACTGTTCTTTCAGTTGTTCATATAACGATATATTCCAAATATGAAGATTGATTCGATAATGAAATTTCATTTTTGACAAAAAATAAATAAAAGAATGTTGCAGACACAACAATCCTCTTGTTTTGCTAGTGTAAACTCATTATTTGTGGGCTTAGGTGCCCTGTGTTGTTAGCCCTAGTGACCTATTAATTGTGGCTGCATTATATTTCAATATGTACCATGTATTTGTTTGATGATTATAAAGATCGATTCGAAAATGAAATTCTATTAAGGGAGCAATTTTGAATGTTGGGAGGACAACAATCCTTTTATCTTACCAACAACTGGTTGACTCAATGAAAGGGGACTGAGTCTTAAGGTCCTTGTATAAAAGTTATAGGGTTCAATTATTTGAAACACTTGTATTAAAAGTCGATTTGATACATCCTAAATTGAAATGGTCCTCGATCCGATTCAAAATAAGTAGTAAATATATTTAATGTCTATAGACGGGGCATAACATGATATTTTAAAATTTAATATGATAACGATAAGTCTCTCCAACGACCAACTACTAGACTAGCCTAAACAACATAAGTTGGTTTGAATTGGGTTGAGTTCACATGTTGGGTTAGATTAGGTTGAATTTGAAAATTTGTAACTCAATTGATTTGGGTTGAACAAAAGTATTACAAAAATATAATCGATGAACCGACACCAATCCGAACTAATTAAAAATATTAGTCATAATACAATTTAATTGAACTCAACTAAGTTTTTTTCTAAGTACATTAGGTTGGCTATACTAATCTACTTTCTCCACTGATCTACTTTACGAAAGGCCAAGTCAACTCAAATTATTAGTAGTTATATTTTTTTAATTAATTCTGTTCATATATATTAGTTATTAATCTATTTATCATTTTTATCTATTCCTCACAATTAAATTGTTTAAAATGTCATGATAAAAGCAAAATAAATAAAATCTTATAGAATAGTTATAATATTCACATTTGATTTTGAAATAATTAATAAGACGATATTTTAGAAACAAGCGTGTTGGGTTGGGTTGAATTGGATTGGTTTAAAATTTTCTCCCATATTGATTTTGGTCAAAAACCTAATTCAAACTTAGGCTATCTATACAACTAAACCCATCAAATCAAATTGACTTTAAGAAAAATAGATTCAAAACATCCTAATTTTTCTGCACCCTAAGTATTTGTGGTCCTTTATTAAAAAAAACCTAATCAAAAGTTCGGAATAATAAAAATAAAAAATGCTAAAGATAGGCAAGTTGTACACATTTCTCAACAAGATGATGTGGCAAGTGCGACGTAGATCTTTTTGAACTTGTTTTTCAACGTTTTGAACAGTGATCTCAATAACACTAGAGTAAGAGTAACAGAAATCAGTACCATAAGGTAGTACTAACTAGTACTAATTCAATATTATTCCTCTAATTCTTGCTACAGTAATAGTGAAACACTGAAGGAAAAAACAAGAACCTTCAAAACAGCAAAAGAAGCAACCCAACTAAGGAACAATCTTGGAGGTCTTCATCTTATCAATCCATGCAACAAGTGAATTAGTACTGTTCCTGAAACCCAAAAACCCATGCTCTTTGCTCTTGTTCATATTATCCAACAATGGCTCTGTAACACTTAAAACAATATCCACAAACCACCACACCCCAACCTCCTCCAACTTGGTCACACAAAGTTGCTTTTCCCTCACAATCTCATCCCAAACAGCACCTTTACCCTTCATCATCTCCTGCAAGCTCAACCCTTCTTCATACTCAGCACATTCCACCTCAAACTGCTCTCCCAACACCTTCCACAAGTGCTTCCACTTGAACACATCTCCATTCACACAATTGAAAGCTTCGTTCTTCGCATACGGATCCACCGCCGCCCAAATCTGCTGCTCGGCTATCAGATCAGCATCCGAAGCATCATAGTAACCTTCCCAAGCCACCCGGGTCCCCGGAAACCTCAGAGGCGTGCCCTCGTGCTTACATATCGCTGCGTACACGCACAGAGTTCCGATCGCGTTCATCAAGCTGTAAGGAGAAAACCCGAAAATCAATCCAGGCCGATGGATCGACCACTTCAAGCCTTCATTTTTCTCGGCCTCCTCGAACAGAATGTCCTCGAGATTGTAGTAAAAATTGGGGCAATTCAATCTGGGAAGATCCTCGTGGAAAGGCGGATCGTGTGGTTTGATCTTGCCGAAGGACTCGAAGGAGCCTATGTATTGTTTGCGGCCTGTTTGGAGGCAGATGTGCTGGAGATTGGGCGCGTTGGGGATTACGGCTCGAAGGACGTTTCGGAACATGGCGCCATTAGCGTCGCAGTTTTGGGATTCGGTGGGACGAGAGGTCCAAGTGACGTAGAAGATGTGAGTGATGTCGGAGAGAGGGGAGAGCTTGGATTGGGCGTCTTGTTGGTCGGAGACGTCGCACTGGATGTATTGGATTGGGTGGTCGGAGTTCCAGGAGGGGCGGGGACGGCGAGCCACGCCGTAGACTTTCCAGGGACCGCCGGGGGTGTCGGAGAGGGGGAGGATCTCGGCTAAGCTGTTGCCTACGATTCCGGTGACTCCGATCACTAAGCCTACGCTCTGGTACTTGCGAGGAACGTCGTCTTCATCGAGTTTTTTCTGAAATAGATTAAAAAGAAGAAGAAGAAATTAGAATTCACTTGAAATCAAAACATCAAGAAGAAGAGGTAGAAGAAGAGGAGGGAAATTAGAGAGATTATGCCTTGGCAGCACCGATTGCTCCAGCCCACCACCAGCTCATTTTGACTTGTTGGATCGTAGAGCACAGAAGGCGAACGGGATAGCGGAAGAGTGCAAAGATGAGCAGTTGGATAAGAAACGAACAAATAGGCGATCTACTTTCTAAAGGTGTTCGTTGACTCTTACTTGAACCTTTCAATAATAAAAAAAAAAAACAAGAAAAAAATGAAATTGGGCATTTCTGTTTTTTTTTTTTTTTTTGATAAATGTTTTTAAGTTTTTATTGTATAGGAGGTTTGGAGCAAATATATATATATATATATAAAAGCTTAAATCTAGAAGTAAAGCCTTTAAATCGCCTCATTCGAGGTTTGGAGTTATAATGCCCTTATTGAGGGCTTCTTGTGGCTCTAAAGTGTCTTGACGTAGACATTTGTTCTTCCTATAAGTAGTTGAGATTTTGATTCAATAATCTAGAATGATTTACATGTATGTAACGATACAATGTAATAACCAATAGTGGTTAGCTCAGTGAAAATAAGTTGAGTCTTAAAGTCGTTATTGTATAAAAGTTTTAGTATTTGATTTTTGGAGATACCATCGTTTAAGAAGTTTATCATTCTTCTTCTGCCTTGAACGAAGACTAGTTTCATATATGAAGGATATAAAATATCGAGATCTACCATCTACTTCGGCCTAGAAAAAGGACTAGTCTCAAGGGTGTGGGATACTCGTAGGAAACAAAAAAAGAAGATCTAATGTAATAATATTATAAATAGACAAAAAAAAACAAAAACAAAAAAGCACCCAAAGTGATTAAAGATGCGTTACAAAAGAAAGAAAGAGAGACTTATAAAATTCAATACCTTCGGTTACTTTTCGATCGTCGTTTGTTAGTTGGATTATTGTCCAATGGTAAATAATGTGTAAAGGATAATGTATTTTTCAGTCGAATTGAAATTCAATGATGAAAAAGTGATTGGAGGAATTGAGTTTTATAGGTCTCTCATTCTTCTTTTTAACAAAACTATATAAATTGGAGTTCAGATGAAAAAAAAAATAAAAATGATAGCCATATAAAGTTAATCGGTAAATTAGCTAAGTAATTGACTAAATTCGATAAAGTAAATGACATAACAACTACAAATAGCAACAACTTTTTATTCAAATTCTGTTTTGAGTGATTAAAAATGTGTTAAAATGATAAAAATAAAAATAAAAAATCTACAAAATAAATACCTTTGATCACTAAGTTACTGGACTCGATCTTTAGAAATCCCCTTATATTATTTAAAGACTTTCGATTAGCCTACCAATGAATAGAGAGTTCTTTGTTCTTTTGAGAGTTCTAAAATCCGGAGAAGCTAGTTTGGCACAGCCCAATACAACATATGAAATGGCTACTGGATCCAGATAGAACGTGAAAGACAGGAGGGATCCATAATAGTTTGTGTGAGCTCTTTTTACAAGCATAAAGTGGATGAGAGAGACATACTGGCATCAGAGCTGGTCCCTCCCGACCCAAGGCTACCTCAAAATGAACACAGATACAAGCTTCAGAAAAGAAAACAAAGGTCTGGATAAGGAGGAAAGAACACATGCAAAACAGGGAGAAGTCCTGGAGGATTATAGGAAGTTGATGGAAAATTTCCTTATAATTAGGCCACTTGGCATTCCTAGATCAGCAAATTAAAAATCTAGATTGAGGATACTCTACTCCTCAGTGCATTGTAAGCATTGTTTGTAGTGAGGCTTGTCCTCCTTTTTGTGTTATGAGTGTTGTTGGCTTTCAAAAATAAAAAGCATTGAGAATCCACATTTTGTTTTAAGAGTTGTATAAAACTTGAATTATTTGAACTTTTAAAATTTAAATTCAATTAAATTAACTTGAATCAAATTGAAACTCTATGGTCATTGAATCCAATATAATGGAACCAACTTGAATATGAATACAAAAAGCCAAAAACCCGTTATTCTTGCCCATCCAATACCAAGTACGCGGTTTGGGAGGGTTATGATGCTGCCGATGCTGATTTGATTGCTGAGCAGCAAATTTGGGCGTCGGTGGACCTGTATGCGAAGAACGAAGCTTTCAATTGTGCTAATGGAGATGTGTTCAAGTGGAAGCACTTGTGGAAGGTGTTAGGAGAGCAGTTTGAGGTGGAATGTGCTGAGTTTGAAGAAGGGTTGAGCTTGCAGGAGATGATGAAGGATAAAGGTGCCGTTTGTGATGAGATTGTGAGGGAAAAACAGCTTTTCCCTACTAAGTAATTAGAGGAAGTTGGGGTTTGGTGGTTTGTGGATACTATATTGGGTGTGAACGAGACGATGTTGACGAGTATGAATAAGAGCAAAGAGCATGGATTCTTGGGTTTTAGGAATAGTACTAATGCATTCATTTCATGGATAGACAAGATGAAGGCCTAAAAGATTGTTCCTTAATTAGTTGGGTGCTGCTTTTGCTGTTTGGAAGGTTTGTTTATCTTAAATTTGTATTATTTGAAACAAGAAAGGAAAAATAAGGATTAGTGGCATAATATTTCGCTAATGCAGTTGCCTGGTTTGTTCTGATTGTTCTTGTTGCTGTTCTCTAGTGTTATTGAGTCCCACTATTAAATGTCTATTATTAAGAATTTTGTTTATCTTGCAATGAAAAAAAATACATTGTTTATATTTGAAAAAATCGAGTGTTCTAAGCTGGAGATCAATGGTATCTGTGAATTATTCCTTCCAATTTGAATGAATAATGTTGAGGGCTTGTATAATTTAAGATTGTCCTGATTGTGATTGATGGTATCAGTTGCGTTGTGCATGTTTTACATTGAGAAGCTTGCTCTCTCAAGTTTTGGAAATTTGTTTTGGTTGAATGGTTAGGCCTAAACTACACTATACCCTTTGAAGAGTTCGTCTTGAGATGCTTGCGTAGGATCTATTTGCTTTATTTCTAGAAATTGGAGAATATCAGCTTCTGCTTTCGTATGCTCAGTCATAATCCTTGGCATGGTTATCTCAGGCAAGGCAGTGGGTCAGTGGCTAAATATGATGTGAGATAGTACTGCTCTAGGATCTTGGAATAGAACTCTTCTTCTGCCTCTTTTTTTTTTTTTTTTTTTTTTTTTTTTTTTTGTTTTTGTTCAGTTGATAGCTTCCTTGTGCAAATATAAATTATGGAGGGGACTATATATTTCTGATCATGATGAATGTCAACTAGAAAAGAAGTCTATTACAGTGTCCTATGCATGCTTTACTTTGTATTATAGACTTCAGTTCTAAACGTTGTTCGGAATGAGAAAGTTTATATTGTAAAAATCTGATATATCTTGTGTAGCAATCAAAATTACTTCCGAAGGGAACTACTACAGAAAAATGATGGGTGATGTTGCCAATCAGTGGAAAAGAAAATCTATTGCGGCACACGCGCATTTGCGAAAGGGCGACTAGGCGTGCACATCGTCACGAGGAGCTGAGAAGTTTGTTATTTTTGAAATCGAGGCAGATGAGATGGATCAGATGCATCTGTGGAGGTGGCATTTGGAGCGTCTGTTGGAGGTGTCTAGATGCAATGAACAATTGGTGCATTTAGGTTTGATTAACCTGGTTGAGCAATCTAAGCCGCTAGATCACCCAAGCATGATCCGACGGTGCAGGATCGGGTGCACCAACCGGGATCGCACTTACATCGATCAAGTGCGATCCAACAATGTACAATTTGGTACGTAGATCGAGGCTATCAGATCGCATTTAATTACAATTGAACACGATCCGACGATGCACAAAAAAGGCACTATGTACAGTTACTAAATGCCCATAATTAGGCCCCTCCATAATTTTAAAAAATAATTCAAAACTTTTAGATTTTTCTGAATTTCCTCCTCTTTCATTCTTCTCTATTTTTACATTTATTTTGTGAGAGACTTTTAGCAATACTGGTTCGAATATATTGATTATTGTAGTGCTGCAATAATAAGAGGAAGATCGTTGTATTCTGAGAGACAATTGTCACATATCGTTAGCACTTTAGCAGGATAAAATTATTTTGAGGACATAAAGTGATACTCTAACTGTAATCTATAATTTGTGTCTTTGATTTGCCTAACGATTGATCTAGTTTAGGTAGATGAGTCTTGTTCCAAGTATATTTAAATAGTGAACGAGAGGTAGCTTGTCACTCTAGAAAAGTGATTCTTAAGTGAGATCTTGCCTAATTGATTAAATCAAAAGCTATATAATTTGTAGAGATTGCTACCATACAATCAATAATAGATTCATGTAGCCAACCTCAAGTAGTGAGGAAAAGGCTTGGTTGAGTTGATCGAGTTAGATGACATTTTTTTTTCATCCTTTCTCATGTGGAAAGAGATAAATTTCCCTTTACTTGTTATTTATAGTTTGGTAGTCACCCAAACCAATGATTAGAAAGTGAGTTAAGGTATTTGTTTGTAGATCTTTGTCTGTCCTAGCTTAATCAATTAACTTTAAATGACTTTACATGATATTTAAAATTTAAAATTCTGGTCATAGAAAACGAAATGCTCTTTACATGTTATTTAAAATTTGACAACCATCAGATTAACAACTATTGATCACAAGGTGACCTAATTAGGTATTTATTTTTTTTGTAGGGATCTCTCATTCTTTCAACGCATTTTGAATTGCTTAAAAGGAGAATACGCTAATCTAACTTATAAAATTACTCAAGATTTTACACTCATGTTTTTATTAGTTTTTTTTTTTCCTTCTTATACCATTAACAATGGAATTAAAATTGATTCCTATTAAAGCATATATGGAATCAATTAGTAGAAATATTGTAGTCTTAACGTTTATTAATGGTTTAGAAATTGACCAGCTTGTTTATAGTCTTCAACCATTTTGGTCTAACGTCATGTACCTTTACACAAGAGAGGTGTTGTAAAAACTGAAACTCGAAACAAGACTTTGATGGACCAAAGTACCCTCATATGTAGATATAGAGCTCACACATGTTTTTTTCGCTTGTTTTAAAGGTGTTCATAATTTCTTTGCGCCGTTCCCTGTTCTATTCGCCTTTGCTCTACCGTTCTTCTTCTTCAGTCAAAATGAGGTGGTGGTGGGCTGGAGCAATTGGTGCTGCCAAGGCATGACCTCTTTAATCTCACTCTTTTAATTCTTCTTCTTCTTCTGCTTGATGCCGTGATGAATACTAATTTCTTCTTCTTCTTAATCCGTTTCAGAAGAAACTCGATGAAGATGAGGTTCCCCGCAATTACCAGAGCGTAGGCTTAGTGATCGGAGTGACCGGAATCGTAGGTAACAGCTTAGCCGAGATTCTTCCCCTCTCCGACACTCCCGCCGGTCCCTGGAAAGTCTACGGCGTCGCTCGCCGTCCCCGCCCCTCCTGGAACTCCGAAAACCTCGTCGAATACATCCAGTGCGATGTCTCCGACCAAGAAGACGCCCAATCCAAGCTCTCCCCTCTCACCGACATCACTCACATATTCTACGTCACTTGGACCTCTCGTCCCACCGAATCCCAAAACTGCGACGCTAATGGCGCCATGTTCCGAAACGTCCTTCGAGCCGTAATTCCCAACGCTCCTAATCTGCAGCACATCTGCCTCCAAACAGGTGGCAAACACTACTTTGGCTCCTTCGAGTCCATCGGCAAGATCAAATCACACGATCCACCTTTCTACGAGGACCTTCCCAGACTAAATTGCCCTAATTTTTATTACACTCTCGAGGACATTCTGTTCGAGGAGGCCGAGAAAAAGGAAGGCCTGACTTGGTCGATTCATCGTCCTGGTGTGATTTTCGGATTTTCTCCTTACAGCTTGATGAACGTGATCGGAACCCTATGCGTGTACGCTGCAATCTGTAAGCACGAGGGCACGCCTCTGAGGTTTCCGGGGACACGTGCGGCTTGGGAGGGTTACTATGATGCTTCGGATGCTGATTTGATAGCCGAGCAGCAGATTTGGGCGGCTGTGGATCCGTATGCGAAGAACGAAGCTTTCAATTGTATGAATGGAGATGTGTTCAAGTGGAAGCATTTGTGGAAGGTGTTGGGAGAGCAGTTTGAGGTGGAATGTGCTGATGAGTTTGAAGAGGGGTTGAGCTTGCAGGAGTTGATGAAAGATAAAGGTGCAGTTTGGGATGAGATTGTGAGGGAGAAGGAGCTTTGTGAGACTAAATTGGAGGAGGTTGGGGTGTGGTGGCATGGGGATATTACATTGGATGTGAAGGAGACGATGTTGATGAGTATGAACAAGAGCAAAGAGCATGGATTCTTGGGGTTCAGGAATTCTACTAATGCATTCATTTCATGGATAGACAAGATGAAGGCCTATAAGATTGTTCCTTAGTTGGGGTGCTGCTTTTGCTGTTTATAAGGTTTGTTTATCTTAAATTTGTATTATTGAAACAAGAAAGGAAAAATAAAGGATTAGCGGAATAATATTTTGCTAATGCTGCTGCCTGGTTACCTTTGTTGGCGCGTGCTGCCTGGTTTGTCCTGATTGTAGTTGTTACTGTTCTCTAGTGTTATTGAGTCTCACTATTAAATGTCTATTATTAAGAATTTTTGTTATCTTACAAATGAATAAAGAAGAAGAAGGGTACATTGTTTATATTTGGAAAAGAAAAACGAGTGTTCTAAGCTGGAGATCAATGGTATCTGTGCATTATTCCTGGCAATTTCAATGAATAATTTTGCTTGCATAATTTTAGATTGTCCTGGTTGTGATTGATGGTATCGGTTGCATTGTGCATGTTTTTCAATTTATATTGAGAAGCTTGCTCTCTCAAGTTTTAGAAACGTGTTTTGCTGGATTGGATAGACCAAAACTACAATATACCCTTTGAAGAGTTTATCTTGAGATGCTTGAGTAGGATCTATTTGCTTTATTTTAAGAAATTGGAGAATATCAGCTACTGCTTTCTTATGCTCACTGATAATCTCAGGCAAGGCAGTGGCTAAATATGATGTGAGATAGTACTGCTCTAGAATCTAGGAATAGAAAACATCTGCCTGCTCTTTTTTTTTGTTTTTCAGTTGATATCTTCCTTGTGCAAATATGAATTATGGAGGGGACTATGTATTACTGATCATGATGGATGTCAACTAGAAAAAAAGTCTATTACAGTGTCCTGTGCATGCTTTACTTCGAATTATAGACTTCAGTTCTAAAGTTTGTTTGGAATGAGAAAGTTATGTTGTAAAATTCTGATATATCTTGTGTAGCAATGAAAATTATTTCTGGAGGGAACTACTACAGAAAAATGATGGGTGATGTTGCCAATCAGTGGAAAAATCTATCACTGCTTTTGAAGGAGGCTTCAGTTCAAAAGTTGGTTTGGAAGTGAGAAAGTTGTAATATTAAATCCTGATCTATTTATTATTACTGTATTTTTGCCTATTGCAGGGAAGTGCATACACTCAATTTTTGTGTGAGGACATTGACAAAAGCCAATACACGATCAGAAATTTGCGTAATCTAACAAGCTATGACTCCTATATTGATTGGTATATTAAACATGTAACATAGATAGGTTGAGCATGCTTATTCATGACCTTCACAAGCTTGCTTTGTGTGCTATATGAAAGAAGTGTCAGGTATCCAAAGAAGTACCAAAGATTTTTGTTCCTCCATGCTTGAAGATGGGAATATTGTGTCATAGCTTATAGATGCTTGCTTTTTTGGTTTCTATAGTCTAAATGTGTAGGACTCGTATATCTCAAGGAAGGAAATGTTGAGGCTTGTCAAAACCTATTTGCCATATGAACATTCACTTGTGCAGTTTTTAAGATCTATCTGTTACTTATTTCTGTCACCTTTAGTAAATGGTGGCAATTTTTGTATATCTCAGTAGAGAAGATATTGATGACATCCAAAATCCATTAGTGGTAACTGGTATGAACATTCACCTATATCATTGTTAACTCTATACCTAGCCTGTTTTTTTCAATTTCCTGTTCTCCTCAATATATTATCTTGTGCAGGTTTGGCCAGTCTCCAGTATTTTCCACCATCTTAATAGATTTCTGCATGTGTATTTGGCTGTTGCATCATTAATCAACATCTCTTCTACACGTTAAAGTCTGAATGCAATCTCTCCTCTAGGAGCTTGGTGGTTATTCTAAATTGAAGGTGGCATTCCCGATAATGGGACTTGGTCACTTGAGTGAGAGCATCTTCTATTTCATACAATTCTAGAAGGTGGATGGTAGAAAGCAGAATGCCAAGTGAAACAAAGATGCATTTGAGGCCCCAGCACTGGGTGTTGTTCCAGGGATAACTATAGGAGCATGTTTGATGTACAGTTATTATTTTGTATCATTTTGTAGCACAAATACTTGAGTATCAGTTGTTGCTAACAAGTCTATATATGTGTGTGTGTATAATTAATATAGGGATAATGCTTTATATTGATTGATGTTAGGCTGAGGGATGCCACCTAAAGAAAATGTTGTTAGGAGGACCATCAGATGGAAGTGCAAATTTTTATCTTAAGGAGGCAAAATGCAGTTGATCAAGCATCATTTCTAGTATGCTTGTTTTTTATTTATTTTTTAATAATTAGTGGTTGCCAATGATATTTAGTACTGTATGAATTCCCCATGGCTTTGGATGATTGGGAGGTTAAAATGTCAAATTGCTCTGTTGGGACTTGAGAGAGTGTCCTTTTCAAAGAAAATTGGGGTGGCTTGTGGTTTAAAATCGAAGGACGCCCATAGCACAAAGATTGCCCCCAATTGGTGTGTGATAGCCTCTGAAGGAGAGTGGCGATACCATGACAAAGTTCCTCTATAGCTTCAAATTGCATCTATCTGAAAGCACCAACCAGCCACAAAAAGGACCAATCTCTCGGGTGCTCTTAATTCTTTAAGAACATATTTACTGGCTTGATTACTTATTTCTCTGGTGGATCTTGGCAGGACCCATGATTGCTGTAAAGAAAAGAAAAGTGAGTGGCCAATTATTTAAACAATCTGTCAATAATTTAAACATTGTGCAGAATCCAATCAATAATAGATCTTGAATGATTTCAACTTGTTAATAGAAAAGATTTTTTTTGCTTCAGCTTTAGCTCAAGTGGACTTCAGACACTTTTCTGGCCACAATCAAAATGTCTGGTTGTCCTAAGTCAGTATAATGACTAGCAATGGTATGCTTTTGTGTTTGCTTTACTAATGTTGCCAATGTTTTAAACCTTAAATCTTCCAATCAATTAATGTATAGGCTTATAGAGTAGAAAGTGTTTTGCAAGTACAGCATATTTCATTTTCCTGATATTTTTTCTTGATTGAAATTTTTTAGTCTGAAGTGAATGTTTCTAGTGTCTTCTTGGTGCCAGTCAAATGAAAATGATCCTTTTACCATTTTTTTCTTGTTGTTCTCCTGTTAGGTTATTCACCAATGTAGAGTTCATTCTCTTACAGATTATGTGCTTGGAATTTGTAATAGTGAAGAGATCAATTTTTTCTCTTGCCGTGCCCAAACATTTGGGATTGGATCACTTAAATCTCCACTAAGATGGAGCCTTAGCCTTCTGCCAACTAGAAAAAAGCAATTGTTTTAAGGTTCTTGAAATTAGGAAATGCATGAGGTTGCTTAGACGATTAAATCTCTACAGGTTGCTGATGTGTTGTATGAACTACTAATGAAGAACTGTTATCCCTTTCCTGCCTACACTAGGAACTATGTGGAGTTCCAACTTCAATGGTAAAAAAAAATTTACTAAATCTTTTTTATTAAGCTGTTGCTGTCGATACTCGAATAGCTTTTTGATCTGTATAAAAAGAATCTGTTTGGTGATTTTATTATGGACCTTGTCCTAGTGCCGTAATGAGCTGGCAATGCCATGGTTCATTGGCTCAATGGTTAAAATAACTGGAAATATTATTGGCTTTTGGCCTGGCAATGTGCAGCTCCTTGCCAGGACATCTCTTTCATTTACTTGGCATTATTGTGTTCCTACCCTCTATTCGAGTATAATTAAGGTTTATTTAATATTTAAACACTCCTGTAAGCGTTTAATTCTTTTTCTTCTTGTGGGAAGAGTGCCGACATGATAAGTAGAAATCAACCTGTCATACAAAATGTATCAGATGATCACCCTTCATTTGAGCATTACATCGGAGTCAAACCAATGTCTTTTATTCTGCTTCAAAGTTCAAACCTTTTAACCTGAACTGTTCTGTTTAGTTTAATTTATACCTTGTACTATCTTGGTTTATTTGATATTTTGATAACCCATTCTCCACAGTTCATTCATACTGTCCTCACAACAGGTCACATATGTTTAACTAGGACGTGAATAATGAAATCTATGGGTGGTCTTAGTATGACTAGCTAGTCTGCATATTTAGTTTTTTCGACTTTGGTTACTGTACTACATCTTGGTTGAAATTTTTTGCAGGAGCTACCTGGAAGAACTGCCTGGAATGTTGCTCAAATGGGAGCTGAATGGACTTAAAACCATTTGAATCATTTGGGTGTATTTTATTCACACCAAAAGACATTTGACATAGATTTTAAACAGTGGGTGTGCGCTGTAGCCAAAAATATATCCTGTTAATTCTCTCCATGAATTGTTTTTTTTTTTTTTTTTTTTTCTTTTTAAAGAAAGCCTGTCCATGAATGTTTCATCTTTACCAACTCGGGTGAGTTAATCTTAAATGATGAGCTGTGAAAAACCATGCGTGATCGTATCTGATAAAAGCAAGGATCTAAGGCCCTGATCTGTATTCTCTTGCTACAGTTTGTTGATGGATAGGTTCTAATCTATACAAAGGAAGCCTTCTCTCTCTTAATATTTTCCAAGGTAAAGCTTCACATATTATAATTCACAAAGAAATGTTATATAACGCATGTCCTTACGTAAGGACTTGACACCTGGGTCTATGTGTCAGCTGGGCAAAGGGTCCACGTTCCTTACTTTATCTCCCCAATAATAGCCTCCTCTCCATTCTTCTCCTGTGTTTCTTCCTGCTTTGTGTTTGTGACTCTGATCATCTCTTCTGGGCTTTTCTTAATTTGATCTTTGAATTATAAAAATAATGAGCTGGTGGTGGGCAGGAGCAATTGGCGCTGCAAGGGTACAACATAGTTTTCAGTTCAATTAATTCTATTCAGTTTTCTCTATGAATTTCTTCTTCTTAATGTCTTCGCTATTATTATTCTGAATCTATGTCTGTATTTATATATCTTCTTTTTGAATTGCTTCTTTTTCTGATTGTGCAGAAGAAATTTGAAGAGGGTGAAAGGCCTACCAAGTACCAGAGTGTGGCTCTGGTGGTTGGTGTCACCGGCATAGTTGGCAATAGCTTAGCCGAAATCCTCCCACTTTCCGACACCCCCGGCGGTCCTTGGAAGGTCTACGGGGTTGCCCGCCGGCCACGCCCCGCCTGGAATTCCGATCACCCAGTTGAATACCTTCAATGCGACGTCTCTGACCCAGAAGACACCCTTGCCAAGCTTTCACCTCTCTCTGATGTTACTCACATCTTCTATGTCACCTGGGCATCTCGATCCACCGAAGTCGAAAACTGCGAAGTTAATGGCGCCATGTTCCGAAACACCCTTACGGCTATAATCCCAAATGCTCCTAATGTCCAGCACATTTGCCTCCAAACTGGGACCAAACATTATCTTGGGTCCTTTGAATTCGCAGACAAAATCCAGCCTCATGACCCACCAGTCCATGAAGATCTTCCCAGACTGAATGCTCCAAACTTTTACTATACTTTGGAAGATATACTCTTTGAGGAAGTGCAGAAGAAGGAAAGCTTAACATGGTCAGTGCATCGGCCAGGGCCTATCTTTGGTTTCTCTCCTTACAGCTTGATGAATGTAATTGGGACCCTTTGTGTGTATGCTACTATCTGCAAGCATGAAGGAAAGCCCCTGAGGTTTCCAGGCTCGCAGGCGGCTTGGGATGGTTACTATGATGCTTCTGATGCTGATCTGATAGCTGAACATGAGATATGGGCAGCGGTGGATCCGTATGCAAAGAATGAAGCTTTTAATTGTGTTAATGGAGATGTGTTCAAGTGGAAGCATTTGTGGAAGGTGTTGGGAGAGCAGTTTGAGGTGGAATGTGCTGAGTTTGAAGAGGGGTTGAGCTTGCAGGAGATGATGAGAGATAAAGGTGCTGTTTGGGATGAGATTGTGAGGGAGAAGCAGCTCTGTGAGACAAAGTTGGAGGAAGTTGGGGTGTGGTGGTTTGTGGATACTATATTGGGTGTGAAGGAGACGATGTTGAGTAGTATGAATAAGAGTAAAGAGCATGGGTTCTTGGGGTTTAGGAATTCTACTTCTTCCTTCATGTCTTGGATTGATAAGATGAGGGCCTACAAGATTGTTCCTTGAGATATGCATGGTTGTGGGTGTGATGGAAGAAGGTTTGTTACTATAAATGGTGGTGATGGTGATGGTGATGGTGATGGTGATGATGATTGTTGTGGTGGTGGTGGAGGTGTTGCTTTGCTTTAATGGCAATCTCGATTTTATGATATATGAAAGATATGGATGGAGAAGCCAAAATAATAAAGTGTGTCGGTTTTTTTATGTTTCTCAATTAGATTTGATCTTGCCTTGCTTAAATAGATTTTATATGACGTTTTAAATCATGTCAGTTGGACTTTAAAAAAAAAAAAAAAAGGAATCTGGTTTTAACTTAATAACTTATCACGTTCAGGTAGCTAATTGATCTTCTTAAGTTTGCTCTTGTTATTATTATTATTCAACTGCTTAATACAATCATTTTCTTTAAAAAAAAAATGAAATAGATGTCGTTATAATTTTATGTTGGCTATCAACTACTTAATACAACCATTTTCTTTTCTTATTCAACTACAACTTGCAGATCTACTGGTAACCATATCTCTCTGCATTTCCTATAGGTTAAGTATTTCAAGTCTTTCCTCTTACATAGATATGGAAGAAGAGCTTTGAGCAATTGCAAGCTATCTATAATATATTCAAATATAGTACACACATCTATATTTATATTATTTATAAAGTCAAAATTTTTTATTCATCATATGTTATTTTTATTACAAAGTTTTAAATTATCCTGTACTTTTAAATATAATATTGTCAAACAATTTTAAAAAATATATTTACTGGTATTAAAGCGTTAAAAGATTTCTTTTGTAATATAAAAAATATTTTTTTGTTATTTTTAACGCCCTTTATTTATTTTTATTTTTATTTTTAGTAACTTTGAGCCTCTTTTATTATGATTATTATGATTATTTTTATAATTTTCATCCCCTTTTATTTTATTTTTTAATAACTTTCCACCCTCTTTTATTCAAATGCAATGCAGACTAATGTTATTTAATTTAACTATTTCAAAAGCACTTTGGTAAAAGAACGCATACTAATCATAATTGTTTTTAATACTTTACTAAATGCATGTATATATATATATATTGGAAAACAATTACACAAAAGAAGATAAATAGGTAAACTTTGGATAGTTTTGACGTGTGTATTCAAATTCTTTAATTTAAAATTGAGAGTTTAATTCCCTTCTTTTACAAATACGTGAGAGCTTTCCTTCTTCTAATAAGGGTGAAAGCACGATCATGATAATTGAATCACATAATTTTCATTCGGGTCTTTTATATCTTTTGTCGTGGTACTCGGTTTCTTAAGGGATTTCAACTTCGTTTGGACGCAGTTCTTATTCTCTGAACTTGTTCCACAACTAAAAAAAAAGTTAAATATAAATAAAAAACTAAAGACAGTAAAGATAAAAAAAAATTATAATATTACAAAACACCTGAGCGCTTGTGCAGCGAGGAAGCAAGCAAGCGATGGTGCTCACTAACTTCGATGGCGTCGGTGTTGGATTTGGTACGGCTTTCATCTTTCCCACCTTTCCTTCACTCTCCGGTTTAATTTCTTTGTTTTCACCGCAGGGTTTGGCGTTGGTTGCGGTTTCGGAATCGGATGGGGTTTCGGAGGTTTGCTCCACCTAGTTAATTTCTTGATATTCATTTGTTATCAATTCAATGTTGTCAAATTACTCAACTTTCCTTCGGTTGATTTGTTTGCTTTTCTCTGCATTATCCTTTGAATTGCTTCCTTCAATTACAATCAAATGCTCGTTATACAACTCGCTTTCTGCTTCTTGTTTTCTAGTTCTATGTGAAATCAATCACTAAAAAAAAACTCGGGGATCCAAGTGTTTTAGGTTCCACTTTAATTTATTCCGATTGGTAGAGATTCTAGTTGTTATTCACTACTGGCTGCTAATGCATTCAGGCATTGCAAGGAGATGAGCCATTGCCGAGAGTGAGAGGAAAGAGATCAATATGCAAAAGTAGCAGTTCAGGTCACTAGGGTTTTGACTTTTGAAAAGGTTTATTAGGGATTTTGAGGTGTTGTGGTAGCGTTGTAGCTGGGTGGTTAATTGCGTGATATGGCATATCATGTGGGTAATTCTATTAGTTTGGGATGAAGTTGGATCTACAAACAAATTCATGAGTCCCATTGCAATCATTTTTTCTTTTTTTTGTGCATCTGCAAGGCTGGGAAAAAAAAGAAGCTCAAAACAAATTAGAATGTTACCTTATTATTCCAACTCAAGCCAATTTTGGTTTTCATTTTTTCTTTTGTAAAAATTTCAACTTGCATGTCTTCCTATGAAACAGCCTTAGTCAATATTTTCTTATTTTATCTTAAATTGGTGCTATCCTATGTTACCTAGACTCTTTACTTTAGCCCAACTTACTCATGTCGACACTTCATGATACTGACATGAGTATGTGATATCTATTTGACACTTCAGATTTTAAAATATTACTATGTAGAATTCTCTAAAGAAAAAAAGAGAAAGCAAAGAAAGAAAAGAATGACTAAGTGGTGGTAATGCACTTTAATTGAGGAAAAAAGGATAATAAACGATCGATAAGTGTTTAAAAAAAGGAAAGAAGAGATAGAATATAAGCTCAGTAATGAACACAAGTTACACAACTCTATCCAAGTATCCAAATCCAAATTTGATACTTTATAGCCGAGTCCTCGTATCCTATAATTTGAAAGTGAACAAGTTCGACCTCTAGATATGAATCCACATCCAACACACATGCCTGAGTTCAGGTAACATTAGGTGCTACCTTTAAGCTATATTAGACCTTCACCTCTGTTTCTATTCTTCATATGAAAAAGGCCACACCCATTGCATTGAGGCTTCTGCCAAGGCCCACCTTTCTCTATCCTTCATAGTGACAATTTTTTTTTTGGAGATAACTACAAATTAAGAATGCTTTAGGTTTCTCTTTTTGTCTCTTTCCCTACTTGGGCCTTCGTCATCTCCTGACTAGATTCAAAATTTAGATTTAGCTCAACTCAATTAAGCCTTTTCCCAACTACATGGGGTCGGCTACATGAATCCTCTTCCTCCACTCTACTCCATCACAGGCTAAGTTGGCAAAAAATTTAGATTTAGCTAATGAATGGTATTTAACATATGTTGCAACCTACAACTCCATGGTTTTTGGTTTGAAATAGTAGTTGTTATCCTTGAGAAATGATGTTATTTTGTTTCAATGTTGAAGCCTTGCTCAGGGATGTTTTTAACTTTTTATAGAGAGAGGCTGAAAGTCTAGTTTATGTGACCAAAAGGTAATGGTATAGTGGTATGTAGCTTTGCTGCTTTTGTCATGCTACTTGGTGGATATTTACGTTAAACAGATTAGTGTATTTGATCTGCTAGTGCAAATGTGCAATAAATAATTTGTTTGGTGTTGTATTTTGGGTTTTGTACCATGTCATGCTATTTCTGTGATAGAGGTAGTGGAAATAATTAAGAAAGATTTTATTTCTTGTCAAAAAAAAAAAGAAAAAAAGAAAAAAGAAAGAAAGATAACTTCTTGCAATTTAAATGCCAACTTAGCCTTTGATAGAACGGATTGGAAGAAGCAAATTCACGTAGCTGACCCCATATAGTTGGGAAAAGGCTTAGTTGAGTTGAGTTGAATATTATAATGGTGTAAAGATAATATATATTTGAAACATATTAATTGATAAGTAATATAAATATTTTGAAGGGGTTATTAATTTCTTTTTTCTTTTAATACTCAGGTGGCTTAGGTGAATATTTTTAAACCTGATTTTTGACTTGGAATTTTGAGTGTTATGATATGACCTGACTGATCTGCTATAAGAATTATAACTGACTCTCAATTATTTGATTGGGTTGGTCAGGTTTGGTAGGCCGACTAATTTTATGCACACCCTTATGGTACATATCTTGTTCAAGAGGCCATTGATTGAAAATGATAGCCAATATTTGTCTTTGTGAGTAACATTTATGCTACTGACTAATTCCAATTTTTGTGAAAAAAGAAGAAAAGACAAGTTAGAACCGTTGAATTTGTTTGACATTAAATTTTGCACTGGGAAGTCAGAACTGGGATGATTTTGGGGACAATAAATTTGGCATGGTACTGCTGGTTTTTCCAAGCTTAGTAATCTGCTATTATCTTAGAAGTACTTGTCCATGAACTGCCATACTGTTTTTTTTTAGCAGAAACAAAAAATAATATATTGATATTGTAAATAAGGTAATACATGTAAGAGGCACCAGAGGTGCATCAAACAGCCCACAGACACCTCTAAATAAAGCACCCACCTGACATGATGGAGCTGCTAATAAAGACATATACACCACCAAACAAGAAGACAAAAGTAGAGCACTGACCCACAAACAAAGCTATGTAACTACACAATACCGAACCTGGTACAAACAGTTGTGCCAATTTAAACACCAATCTGACAAAGAAAATTCAGAAGAACTAGAAAATGCATAGACCCATGAGCTTACAACAAACTTAACTTCCTCCCACACTCTCACATCGTCCTTGATAATATTTTTGAAAACTCTATTATTACACTCCAGCCAAATGGTCCATAAATTAGCAAACGAAGCAATACTACACACCTCCCGCTCTAATGAGGAAAGGGATGGGAGGTGAGACAGTGTGAGAGCCTCCTCCAGATCTTGTGGCGCACCTAAGCGATCCCCAGAGAAGAGGATCCATTTGCACCACAAGCTCCTAGCATATGGGCATAAAACTAGGATATGAACCAATGACTCTCCATCCTGAAAGCAGAGGGGGCAGCAATGTGGAGATAAGCATGCCCTAGGGAACCATCTTTGCAGCATATCCATGGAATTTAGCCTGTTATGAGCCGCTAGCCACCCGAAAACCTTCACTTTGGAAGGGACTTGTACATTCCAAATGACAGAGAAAACTAGGGGAGAGGGGAGTGAAGGGAAATCAATAAGGAGCTCAAAATAGGACTTACAAGAAAAGGATCTACATGAAGACGCTGACCATGAGAACCTATCAGGACCTGAGGAAAGCCTAACACTAGCAATGAGGACATCCATTTCTAATTGTTCTCTAGGTGTTAGTGGTCTAGGGAACTGAAGGGACCATGATGGTAGCGATTGAGATAAGGGGGGTGGACCACGAGACATAAAAGATGCTATGGGCTGGTTATGGTTTTTGGACAAACGATATAACCGAGGGAAGTTCTCAGCTAATGTATTATTCCCAAGCCATCTATCCTCCCAGAACCTCAACATAAGCCTATCTCCAAGGACTGCACATGCTCTAAGAATTGGGGAGCCAGTGAAGATATAAGCTTCCAGGGACTTCTGAAGGTAGTTCTCCTCTTCCAACGGGCAACCCGCCCATAGTTGAGAAGACCATGCCTGCTAATAATAATCTGTGCCCACAAGGAATGCTGATCATTGATTATTCTCCATATCCACTTGGCGCATAGAGCTACATTTCTCTTAATGATATTGCCAACACCAAGACCCCCTTTCTGTGCCGGCCTTCGAATGGTATCTCATGTAATTAAACACGATGACCCTCTCAACTCTTTGCACCCCCCAAAAAAACCTGAACTGCCATACTGTTTCATTCAAATCAAATGCAATGATACGTGAGGAGAGAGGTACCTCTCAATGTAAAATCAAGTATTCTGGATAATTGTTCAGATTTGTTTTCAGATGATATCTTTGCTTATTAGCATTCAACCTATATATGTTCATGATTAAAGTTGGTTCAAATTTCAGTATGAAATGTTAATTTGTTTCTTTGCTTCAGGTATGCCTATGAATATACTCGGCCTTGGTGCAGGTATAGGAAGGGTATTTATTCATTTGCCATTGAATCGCTAAGACAAAGTATCAGCCTTGGATTTGATTAGAGATTTTATGTGAAGGTGGAGGCTGTGGCGTAGGACTTGGTCTCGGATGGGGATTTGGCACTGCATTTGGTAGTCAATATCGAACATCCGAGGTCTCTTTTCAGGGTACTGATTTCGGCAATAGGGTTCAAGGCAATGACAAAGCATCAGTGGATTTCAACAAGAACACCCAGGAGGTTCGCACTTGAGACAGTGTTCTTCCATTTGGCTTCAAAGTTTGAGAGTCCCCCTTTAAAGCAACATCTTCTAATTAAAAACACTGGTACTAAAGTGAACATGAAGCAGGTGAAATTCGACATAAGCACGTGAAAATTACAGTAGATAAACGTGGATATTTGTAAGAGGGTAGATGGGTCGGAGACAAGTAGTTTACAATGTTCTCATCTTGTGGTTCCAGCAAATGAGATGAGCTTTGGTGGTCATATACCATCATTTCTTGTGTCACAAACATGAATGATACGGTTAAACATATTTTGGTTGTACACTTCCTAGTTACAAGTATATATTTGATTGTATTGCGCATCCTTGTTTACTTCTAAAACTTACATTTGCAAGTCGCCATTATGGATATATGCACATATATATAATTACATTTCATTGATTTAATACATGCCTGGATACAGGGTAGATTAAGCCTCACTACGAGACACATACGCAACAAATTTCCCCAAGAGGGATCCACCCGAATGCCCATAAATTTTCCCCATTAGATATTCAAGCTTTTTCCATGAAAGGAATGTTAAGCCTGAATGAAGTTCCCGAAAATTCAAATAACATTATGTCAAAGCTCAAACAACTGTCTTATTTTTACGCCCAAAGAACATGATGACCATTTATTGGCGTTTGTTGGACGACTTAGATTGCAACAAGACGATATGAAAGAGCAAGTTCTGCAAATAATGTAAGATTGGAACATAGTTTTTCTTGTATAAATTGACACTGTTCTTTTAAACAAACCAATTTGCAGTAAATAAGTATATAAGCATTTACATATCATATTTCTATTACCATATCAAACACTCTTAAAAGATCAAGAATTCCTTCCTCACCATTCCTTGCTAAATGGGTTGGCCGTAGCATGGTGAGTGCATTTGCGACCAGTTTTTCTGCTTGATAAATTGAAAAATACATTTGTGATTGACATTGCTGTTGCGCTTGCTCCATCAATTTTCTGCACAAGGTGGCCGTGTTAAGACCTCTAATCAAATACAGCTATAGGATCATCAACCAAATCTCATAGTTACTCACCTACTGCTGGAGGATATATAGAGCTCAATTATCATAAGAACTAAGAGTTGCTATGACTGATCCAGTAGTTGCAAGAGTTGATGATACTTCTGGATAATCTTTCCAAGCTGTTGTGATTTTGAGAGATGGACACATCCAACGTTTCATGGTTTCCATAAAGGAGTTAGGGTCTGAGGTCAGAATGGCTTCCCAATCCACTTGTAAACCTGGCGTGATGCTCTCTGTGACCTCCATATTGGCCGCAAGAAACAATCCGAGCAAAACTACAAAACCAACAGCAGCAGAGCCTCTTGATAGTGGCATGAAGTTGTACCTGCATATTTTGTCCCGTTCCAAAATGATTTAAGACTTATCAAGAACATGAAATATGAAAATTTTATTTGTGTGCATTAAGTCAGCATTTTACCAGTAATATGTCATCCTTAGAATTGCATCTTGAACATTTTCCAGCATATTTGAATCAGTAGAGCCATATGTTTCACCACAATAAGCATTGCACACAGCCTGCAGACCAAAGAAAGCTATATCCTATCAGTTGATCCATTTACCTCAAATAGTCTGGGTGTGTAATGCTCCTGTAACTAGAGGCTGACCTAACTATGGTGCATCCTACAAGTGTTTTACCCTTTCAGTGTGAGGGATACAATCTAACCGTTTAAACAGTGTTTGTTTAAGGGGATTGGAGCAATAAATGGAAAGCAAGCATTGGCCAAGACATAGTTCATTATTTTGTAAAAACAAGTCGATCTCTGAGTCACCATTTTAAGATTTCAACTCCTTTCAGTTCAACAGATCATGGTAGAGAGTAAAACTTTCATTCAAAAGTTATGACCCCGAGCTAGGACAAGCAAATGTAAATGACAATATTAAGAAGTAAAAACCACAGATGAGTCTATAAAGAGTTGTGAGCTTGAAATCATTTGGGAAATTCAAGGAGATAGAAGCCATGTATTTTAACCAGCAAGGGAAGATATTGAAGTACTCTTCCCATTTGGTTGCAGTATTAAAATCTAAAAAACAGCTAACAGGCAGAAAAAGCTTATGCTTCAAGCCTTCAGTTCCCTGAGGTACAAACTTCTTCCTTTGCATTAAAAACGTTGATCAGGACTGCAGGATTTCCTAATGAATATTGGTGAAAGGCTTGAACACGCTACCACCTAGTCACACGGCGACAACTCTTACCATTGCGCTAAGGCTATAGGTTAAAGAACTTTCAGCATGAAAAAATATTTTAGTTGGAGCCACATTTGGACCAAGAGACAAGTAAATCAAAGTTCACAAAAAGAAAAACTGTCATCATTGAGGCTAGTATACATACTTCCCATGCCATTGTCATTTCAGTATCATAGTCGTCCCATCTGGAGGGCGTACAAGGTGTTCTAATAGCAAAGTCAAATGCTTGCTCACCCCTGCAAGAAAAGTATCATATACCTAATGATTCTGTGATAGACAAAGAAAATGAACTAAGAAGCAGAGCTACACATACTTTTTCACTAGAGTGATCCTTGTTCCCTCAAGGCGCTTCCTGAAATGCAACCATTCTTTAAGTTAGATATTGACAACAGATGATACTATACGAGGCATCACTGTTCTCATCACAAGATCGTGCATGTGAGCAATGCAACTTGCAACAGCAGCATATGTTATAAATCAAGAAGTAATTTAGCATAGGCAATATTACCCCTCAAATGCTGTACTGTTGCACCAAGTAGCTAACCAGAAGGTGTCACCAACAACATTGCAAAGATCAGAACAGGATTCTGTTTGTCGTATCTGCATGTGCATATCAGATTAAGTAATGCACAGTTAAAAAATTTTCTGTTCAGTAATAGGTACAAATTTAAAAAAGGTCAATGTATTAAATTACTAATTCATTGGTCTTGGCATAAAAAAAAGTTAAGAAATATTATCTAAAGAAATTTGCAAAGAGTGAGTGAGTTCCTTTTCATTTACCAAATATTGGGATTTATTCATTGGTATTGTAATAAGCCAGATCTGTTCTATTACATTTCATGATTAGGGTATGCCCTCATTCAAGAGAAGCCAACTGAATGGACATGTTTTCCCCATGGACTTAAAATGGGAAATGGTTCAGCCAAGGACTATAAACTTCATAGAATAAGAGCTTAGAAGTTTCTTTTTCTTCGCCATTATAAATAGAAAGACGCACATCCATCTAGTTCAAACTGCAAGAAACTTGTCCTCTTCCCCCCAAGCGGGCCAGGAAGATGAGCATAGACAAGCCTGCTGCAATTACTTCCTCCACAATGATACGGTAATTGGGTATTCACTAACATACAGTTCATCAATGATCAAAAAGTCGGACAGAGGATGGAAGCAATGTCGATCTTCCAATAATAAGTGCGTATGCGTCAACTTGTTTCATAGGATATGTGCAGCAAGCAGTTGGGGAATGGAAAATCTTTTCTCATGGTACAGTGCCATATGGATCAATGAAAAGTGCAATTTGTGCAGATTGGTTTGGATTGGCGGTCAAGCGAAGGCAATCAAAATTCAACTTTTCCAATCCAAGCCCATGTCCATACAGGCCCTGGGTTTGCCCAACCCTATAAACAAACTGTAGATCAAGTTGAGCAACTATTCCTACCCTGCTAACATTGCTGCTGACTGCTGCCTATGTTGCAAGATGAAACCATAGAAGCCTATTTCTAATAAATGAATTACAAAGAAATGCTCAATCACTTGTGCTCTAACCAGTATTAACCCATAAAGACTACCATAATCTTCCATAGCAAAATTAGATGAGGAACCCTAACATTCACATTTCTGTTACACTTAGTTTGCTAACATGTTCTTTCTTTATTGCTCAACATTTTGTTGCATAGAGTAGCAACCAATCATACATTACCATAGTTTCCAGTTGCAAAATAACTTGTCCACCTACCAAAACTATTATAACTTGAACTCCATAACTTTTCCTTTGCTAAATATTAATAGCAACCTAATTCTAGGTTTTGTTATTTGACCTATGTGACATTATGTTCCTACTCCCTGGACTCCATTATTCAAATAGCAAATCATCATGCGTCATTAGTGCTGAAGACTGAAGAACAACCTTCTTTTTTAGAGGAAACAAAATAAAGATTTATATTAGTAACTAATAAAGCATACAGAAGCAAGGAAGAGCACCAGAAGTGCTGAAGAGCAACCTTTACAGATGCTACCTCCTCCTCTGCTAAGGTAGTTTGAATTGGAAAAACTAGCTGCGCAAGATTCAGAAGGGATCCAAAATCTCAAATTATTCCCTTTTTCCTTTTCTTTTATTCAGATAGGTACCGGGTTTGAAAGCTAGGAAAAATGGGCTAGGAAAAGGAGTTGCTAAACCTTTTCCCAGGCACTTCTGAGAATGCAAATAAAATAGAGGCAGCATGCAAAAAAGGTGGAAATTTTATGAGCACAGCAAGGAAAACATTAGTATGGAAAATCAGGTTCAATTGTATATATATATATTTTTTTTGAAAAGAGACAATATTATATATTGATATAAAAGAGGTACCAAAAAGAGCATAAGATATGCTCAACAACAAAACACATCACGGAAACCACCCAGCAAGTGAAGAGATACAAACAACACCACCAGAACATAAAAAACATAGCAGTTAAACTAATGCCTCCCAACTTCTTAACCAATCCGCAAAGGACTAACCTGTACCAAGCTTAGAAGAGCTGATCCATGAAGCAGCTGCAACCTTAGAGAATTCCCTAACTTGAACAAAATCGCTTGCAACATTTTTGAAAATCCTATCGTTGCGTTCCTTCCAAATAGACCGTAGAACAACCAAAGACACAACGCAACCAATGTCCCTACACCTTCTGCTAATATTGTTGACATGATTAAATAGAAAACAATTTTCACATGAAAGAGGGGTAGAAAACTTTGAAGGTAGCATTCTTTCCCATCCAAACCACACCAACAACGAGAAAGGACATCTAAAAAACAAATGCTCAACCGTCTTTGATCCTTGGTAACACAGCACACAACATTGAGGAGAAAGACAAAAAGATGGCAACTGTTTTTGCAGCAGGTCTTGAGTGCATAATCTATTTAACGCCACCAGCCATCCAAACACTCTAATTTTATTTGGAATTGGAGCCTTCCAAATGTGAGGGATAAAGGATGGGTTTGGGGTAGAAGAAAGAGAATCAGTGATAAAGTTAAAGAGGGATTGGCATGAAAAGGAGCCTGAATTTTCAAGAGACCAGAGAAAAGAGTCATTTGATGACGGGGAAAAACAAACTTGGTTAATTGTGTGAAGGAGTGAACAGATTTCAGCTTCCTCCCTAGAGGTAGGATCCCTTGTGAAGTGAAAGTTCCACGATGGATAATCAATATTGGATGAGGGTAAGTGGGTGATAAAGTGGCTAATGGGGGGCATTTGGATAATTAGAAAGGTGCCACAAAGAAGGGAACAAGGTGCGAAGGGGAGAGTCACCACACCAAGTGTCTTTCCAAAATTGAATCAACCGACCATCTCCAACTTTGGGAATAACATGGTGGGAAAAGATAGGATAAAGACTAGAGATAAATTTCCATGGGTTTCGGTAGGTTACATGGGAGGCACAACCAGATTCCCTTCCGGACAAAGATCTTCCATACTTGCAGCATATGACATGAACCCACAAAGCCTCACTATCCTTCATGAACCTCCATAACCATTTTGCACCAAGAGCCGAGTTTCTTTTCATGAGATTGCCAAAACCAAGGCCGCCAAGAGATTGAGATTTTTGAACATTCCTCCAACTAACCAAGTGAAAACTTGTGCCACCATCTCCACCCTTCCAAAAAAATGACCGCATCATTTTCTCAATCCTAGTAACCACCGTAGCTGGCATTTTAAAAATAGACATGTAATAATTTAACAAATCCATTAGAACCGCCTTTATAAGCACCACTCTCCCGCTTCTAGAAAGAAAGCTTCTCCATCTACTAAGCCTTTTCTCCACCTTGGAAACAACCGGGTCCCAAAAACTCTCCTTTAATTGATTGCCACCCAAAGGTAGCCCAAGATAGGAAAGAGGCCAAGCACCCACTGCACAACCAATCTTCCTAGCAATATTTCCAATAACCATTGAATGCCCGCAATTTGACTCTGCCATATTAATAGTCAACCCAGAGATTTTGCAAAAGCATTGAAGAACCTTCAACATATTTGTAACATTCAGCTTAGATCCATGAAGGAGAAAAATGGTGTCATCTGCATATTGAAGGTGAGAGACCTCCACCCTGTCCTTTCCTAAGGAAAAACCTTGACCAAATTGCATTGGCTTTTTTGGACAAGGCTTCCCAGAACATCTGCTACAAGAGTGAAAAGGAAAGGAGATAGAGGATCTCCTTGCCGAAGACCTCTATTGGCGTCGAACTTATCTCTAGGCCTCCCATTTATAATCATTGAGTAATTCACCGAACTGATACAGTCCAAAATCCTCCATTTTTCCCTCATACCTTTGTGAAGCATAACATAATCAAGTAAGGCCCAGTCAACTGTATCATACGCCTTGGCAAAATCTGCTTTAAAAATCACACCAGGTTTCTTTAAACTTTGATACTCTTCCACCGTCTCATCGGCAATCAGAACTGCATCAACTGTATATATAATATACATACATTGGTTCACCTAAGGATTTAGCTTGAGGCAAAGCCCAATTAACAGTCGAGTTGATTTTTTATCAACTCATGCCAGGCCCAATACCAGAATACCTAAACCTAAATCTAAACCACTTGGTTAAGCTGATTTCACCAGGTTCTTTCTCTCCAACATGAATTTTTTGGTTATACATGTTTATGGAAGTGTAGGAACTAGTAAGGGACACATTAGCTCATTAATTTACATTTACAAGCACAACAATTGGGCAGAAAAATACCTTTATTGAATATTGTTTTCCCAGATAATTTAAGTACACAATTATCATGAGGAAGACTGATCTATCATTAGATCCTTTCAAAGAAAAAAATTCTAATCTAAAGAGCAGGGAAAATGAAATTGGTGAGACTGTTATTAGATAAAAACAATTCTGAGGGCATACAAAGAACTCACATTCTTCCATTTTCCATCTTTAGATAGATCAATTATGGCATCTTTACCATCATATACAGACAGTGTTTCTTCCATGACACTCTTGGCAACATTTAGCACCCTGAAATATCCAACAGGGAGTTTTCATTACCTTAAGCAGTTTTTCTCTAAGTAGAGATAAGAAAGGATATTCACCTTTGATAGTTCGGAAAGTACCGAACAACTTTAGCTTGTCCAACAATTAATGGTGTATGAGACCCAAATCCAGAATTGAACTCCTCACTGAAAATACACACAGACGTGCACATATTGTTAGTCATCTCACATATAATTACTTTGAATTTTGTTTCCATTTGATGTAATGAGTTTTATCATAGTCATGCACGTTTTATGATTTGTTGTAATGTTTATTTTTTTTCCAACATTTCAGCAACACCTATTTTTCTACAAATTGGCAAATTTTTAAAAAGAAAATTTTTGTCAAATTGAATTACATCAAATTTTTTTTTTTTTCAAGGGTTTTTGAGCCTCTTAGAGTACCTAATTAGTCCCATGAGACGTGTGTAAACCTCTCAACCTTCACACACCAGAAACTATGGACTGACCCAATCTTGATATTTAGGTAAGTGAAAGGGAAAGAAAGTTTAAATTCCTTGATTTGAACACCTATGAAAGTCCAGTTAAAGAAAAAAGGAGCATAGGACATCTTAAGTTCAATTATTCAATTTGGCAATTCCAGCCAATGCTTTATTTATTAGGTGCTTGCTATTTTTATTATGCCAGCTAATGCTTTTAATTTATTAGCTATTTGTTACTTTATCAAAATAAACAAAGATTAGCTGTATAAAAGTTGGTGATGGAAGCCAAAGGGTTCGGGAACAACTTTGCTAATGATAAAAGTTTGCATTCCCAAAGTTCTTAGCAAAATGGAGTAATAATAAGGTAAACTCAAGAAAACAAAACTTGCACGGTAAAATATTAATTTTTGTTATGTTAGTATGCATAATGATGCAAATAAGAGAAAGAGAGTAGGAAAAAAGTGGCTAATGACATAGCTTGTATCAACATAATTTCAGATCAAAAAATATGTGGTGATCTCCTTGAAGTCTAGAAATACATGATTGAGTTCAATATCCTATGAAACATATAAAAAACTAAAGAATATGTGGTGATCTCCTTGAAGTCTAGAAATACATGATTGAGTTTGTTGAATAATGGATAAATCAGTGCTTATAAAAGTGCAGGGCCCATGCTGAGGCCCAAAATAAAATCCCAAGGCGGAGAGAATTCAGAAAACGTGTCCGTCACCTCGGGCTATCGAGGTGATCTAGTCGGGCGCCTATGTCAGCAATCGCCAGGGGCTAACTCTACAAGACTACGCCACATACTCCCCTGGACCACTTCTCGGTCGGGGACCACAATGCCACCTATCCCCTTCAGTGGGGACTAGACCCTCCTCTATAAATATGCCTGCATTATTCATCAAAAAGGTATGAGCCAAATTTTTACTTTTGAGCCTTACGCAAGCACTACTCTTAAAATATTGCTCTTGGCTCTGATTTAGGCATCAAAGGCTCTTAGGCCGGCAGTACACCAGTCTCTCTCTCTCTCTCTCTCTCTCTCTCTCTCTCAAGGGAACCACCTCGGTAACACCTCAGCACCCCAAGAGATTGCTCGGCGGGTCCGGTCGGCTGGGTGCCTCTCAACCTCAGTATCGAGGTTGTTGTATCAGGAGCTCGGTCTGGGCTCCTAGCCTGGTTAGTTCTTCTTCTCGTCTCTTCTGTTTCTATTTCCATTTATATTTCCCTATAAATATTGGTGTTGGAAAAATCTTGCATCAACAGTTGGCGCCGTCTGTGGGGACCAATGCATTCGTGTGAGATGCTGAGCCTAGGGGCCTACTGTTGGTGGGTTTAATTCCAGAGATTAGTCCAACAACGACTATGTGTTCTTCCAAACTAAGACATGCAAGAAGTCTCACCCCCTCACATTAGCAAGAGGCCTTTTCCTAAGGAGAAAATAAAACCCCCTGGGACTTGCGTTTATGGCACACTCTACGTGGGCGCCCACAAACCCGATGGCCCAACCTAGAGGCCGGCCAAACTTTGGGGCCCATAGAAGGGATAATATCTTGCGACATGTGAGGCAGGCCAAAATTGGCTTCAACAGAGTTCAATACCCTATGAAACATATAAAAAAAAAAAGAGAGAGAGAAAAGGAAGGGTTAAAAACTCTAATACTATCTCATAAAAGAAAAGAGGGCGCAAGGTATAAACTATATGTTGGTCCAATCATAATCTCTTATATTATTATATATGCTATGAATATGGTTTGAGTCATAAATAGCTCTTTACAAGTGCAAGATGCAAATCATGCCATAAACATTACTAAAATTGTGTAATCATGCTTCTTGTGGTATATCTCAAAATAAACATGGATTTTCTCCTCATTCAGCTGAAAATTCCAAAACTTCTCCTAAATGCAAAATTTTAATGCAATTAATGCAATTATGTTGAAATGGACTTCTCTAAATTAATGCAATTTTTTAATTTACGTTGAAGTTGAGTTTTTGAATTTCTTATAACACTAAACTGTGATACTAATAGAAAACACTAATATCAATAAAACAAATAAGTATTGTTGAACCAATTTATATAACAATAAAAAATAAAATAGATTACCTTAGTTTGTTTATCCAAACAACTGGATCACATGGTTCAGAGATCTGTCTCCATTTAACAGCTATTGAATAGACATCTTTCCAGGACATTATGGAATGTCCTGAAGACCTATCCTCACTAATGCCATATGAAGTTGATGGCTCAGATGTACTACTGCTACTACAACCAGCACCTCCTCTATTTTGGCTAAGTACATGCAGTTTTTCCTTTCTCCTAGCTTTCTTGCCATTTTTGGCCGTGTTTTTACTTGAATACTTCCAATCTGCTTGCAGAGAACGCCATGCTTTCACCACCTTTTGAGCTATCTCAATGGCAGCTAATCCAGCCATGCGATGCTAGACAACAATTTTGAATGAGTGACTTGAGGGGAAACAATAGTGGATAAAAACAAACCACCAGAAATAATTTAAAGAATTAATACATATAAACATGATCATACAGATACTCACGAGCAAAAGCAACATGATAAACTACATGTCGTCAGACACACAGAAAGAAATAAAGTAACTATTCTGTACAAGCTTTGAGATAAATGGACAATGGAACTGTATAACAAAATCAAACCTATTCTACTGAGCAAGAGAATGATCTCATATGAAACATCAGAAAACTAATTCAAAGAAAACAAATAAGCATATAACATAGATAGACTGCTATAGATCTTTGTATACATTTGGCATGGGCAATGGTATGCACTCTGATGACCTATGTTACCCGAACTCTTTACTTTAGCCTGATATACTCGTCTCCGACACTTCATAATACGACATGGGTATGGGATTCGTGTCCAACACTTTAGAATTTAGAATATTAATATATAGATTCTTCAATGGAAAGAAGAGAAAGCATGAAAGAAAATAATGACTAATAGGTGAAAGTCACTTAAATGGAAGAACAAAACAGACAATAGATGAGTGGAAAAAAAAAAAAAAAACGAAAGAACAACAATAATATAGCCGAGTCCCCGTATCCTAGAATTTGAAAATGAACAAATCGAACCTCTAGATATGTACCCGTGTCCGACACCCATACCGAGTCCAAGTAACATAGCTGGTGACAGGGTTTTATACCTTTCAAGTAGACTCTATTTTCTAATTTGTGTTGTGATCTTCATTGCAGTATACATCTGGAGAGTCAACACATTTTGATAAAATGCCAAACACCACTCCTTGATTTATTTAAGCACTTCTAGTTACTGGACCTAGATAAGTCCAGTAGTTAGAACCTCTAGTATACCTCATAATTGGCAACTGAATCCTACCACATAATATAATTAACACTATCCTGACTCTTTATAATTAAACAAAATTAAATAAAAAAAAAGAATGAAACTAAACCATCCTGCTATGTACAGATCCTGAAATTTGATTGGACGCGAAAGGACCAAAACAGTTTCCTTAAAAGCCAAAGACTTCAGAATATGGCCTACAAACTCTTGTGGTTTCATTAGACTCTAAAACCATCTAAATAATCCAACTCCATGGCTATGATTTGGTCCTTGCTTTAGAATATCTGAATTCTTTACATAATCTCGTAGCTTGACCCTTGTAAGCATTTAATATGGTCATCATCATCATCATCATTATTTTTATTATTAATGAGCAGGGCTATCTTCAAAATGCTACATGGTCTAGTCTTTTCGTTCCTTTGGCTAATCAATGATACCAAATAAAAATCTCTCTTGAAGGTAAACCCATGCAAGACCACCCATGCTTTTTTTTTTTTTGGAGAACTAAGGGTTTTTGGGCTTTTCCCGACTAATCCCTTGGGTTCTTGGTTGCTTGAGCAAGAGATGCCCTCAATGGTCATCCAAGTCCCATGCTTCGCATTAGGTGGTGTGGGTGGTGAGACTTGAACCTAAAGTTGACAAAGCCTTTTCCAATCAACAAGGAATGGGGTATGGATCCACTTCCTCTACTTCACTCTATCAAAGACTAAGTCATCTATGTCTATGTTATTTTAAGTCTCCCCCTACCTCTGTCATTACCATTAAATTGTCAATAAATTACTATTCCTAACTGACGCATCTAATGATTCTCTTTATATGTGCCAAAACCATCTTACTTTGTTCTCTCTCATTCATCTCCAATTGGAATAACTTCAACCATTTCTATTTTACCATATATTCAACATGATTCTTGTATTTCTGTTATACTTGGTCCATTAACATGTTATTTCTTCGTTGTCAAGGATTCTGTTACATAAAGCATGGCCAGCTTAATAGCAGTTCTATAAAATTTCCTTTCAACTTCAATTGAATGCATCGATCATCTAATATTCTAGAAGAAACACTTGACGTGGCCTGCTTTAATTTTATGGTTCACCACCTCTCTTTGTGTTTTTTACTTCCACGCTAAAGATCATCATTTTTTTAGAATGATCATTTGCAGATTTTAATTAGGTATTGCTGCCAGCCGGCCACCACTTCACCTCCTCAAACACTTGGTTAACTTACTTAGCCATCTCTTCATTGCAGATGAATAAAAAAGATGAGATGTTTGACTCTAATAAATATAGAGAGACAAGAGGGTTGCTCCAAATAAGATTTCAATTTCTAACAAATAAGATAAATAATTTTGGTAGTTTCAAATACAAATAAATTTAAAGATTAGTCAACTTCGAGTCCCACATTACCAAAACAAAAGATACATGAAACTCAAGCTTGGAATTTTCAGAACAGTTGCTTCAACATTGATTAAATAAAGGAAATCAATAAGAGGATTCAACCAAAAAAAAGCTTATATAAAACACACATCAATTGAGCCATGCTTCAATGATTATTCACCTGACGCCTATTAGGCAAGAAGCCTGGACAAGTATATTGAATCTTCTTGCCTAATGAGTCTGCCACTTGAATTAGAGCAATTTTATGCCGATTGACGATGAAATCCTGCTTCCGAAGCCTACCTTTCTTCAAAGAATCCCGGAGAGGAGGTTGCCTAAAAACCTTTTCGCATACATCCTTCGGATGTGATCTTTTACACCAATACTCCTGTAGACAAAATGAGTTAATGACATGTTGCCTACCTATATGGAAAAAATATATACAGCAGAGTTTTCAAAAAAAATAAAATTATAATCAATCAGAAGTTATACTAAAACAGTATCAGAATTAAAAAAAAAAAAAATCATTACCATGTTTTCAATATTAAACTGCAATGCATGATAGCAGAAATAGCCAAATTTTAACTCAGACAGTGGTTCAGTTTCAGTCAATTGTAGAAATCACTATGATGTGGATCAAAACTTTGATTTCTCTCTGAACTCTAATTAAAATTCTGATGAGAAAGTCTAATTTACATAGAAATGTTTAGTAAAGATTTGTCATATTAGAGAAGTTTCCAGAATTTCTACCAAAATATTAGAAAGAGTCGGATACCATTCAAGATATACTAGAACGGACTTAAGTACATACTTAGTACAGAATAAATTATAAACATGGCTCAAAAATTTTCCGAAATTTAGCGAACTTCCACGAATTTTTTCCCTTTTTTTTACCATCGAAGCGCGATGTGGATGTAAAATAAAAAATGTAAAAATTTGCCAAAACAATTCGATAAAATTCAAAAAAATCGACAAAATTTGATGAACTTTGATGAAATTTCTATTTTTCAATTCAAAAATGCAAATTTTCGACAAACAATTCGATAAAATTTAACAAAACCCAATGAAATTCGACAGAAAAGTAAAAAAAATGTTATTTCATCAAATAGACAACAAAAAAGTACCAATAATTATGTATTGTTTTCAACTTCATCAACCAACATAGCAATATAAATTTTAAAAAATATTCAACAAGCTAACAAATTATATAGTTTATGGGATATGCTTTACCAAAAAGAAAAGAAAAGAAGCAAAAAATAAATAAATAAATAAAGTTGAAATAAGATAAAAACTTAAAAATAAATTAAAAGAGTTTCCAAAGTCATCTTCTTTTAGTTAACTATTATAAAACAAGATTAAAAAATAATACATTTAAATAATAAACAAATAAATTAAGTATTGTGGAATTCAAACTAGCAAAGTATATGGTCGAGAAGCAAGTCACCACAAAATTAATCAAAAAAAAAAAAAAAAGAATTAAGACCAAAAGCCACCATTTGAAATTCATCAACCCACTTAACAAGATTGATTTTGTTAGGTCACTTATTGGTATTTTTATTAAAAGTGTCTATTTATATTAGTTTTTAGCTTATACTACAATAAATCTAGATATTTAAGCATATATGCAAAAATTCTCTAAACTTCTCTAATTTAGCGAATTTTTACAAAAAAATTTCGTGTCGAATTAAACTTCTCCGAATTAATTCTAATTTTCAAGTGACTGAAGTCAAGTCGAAATCGAATTTTCAATCCTTGATTATAAAATTAATGACCTAGAGTACAATTTATACTATTATGATCATTGATGCATATTGTGTTTTCTCTTCTTCTTTATAAGAAAGAAACCTCATTAATAGCAAGACAAAGATACAAAACAGAGATCTGAGACCACCAATGAAAGCACCTAAAACAACATGGATCAATTCCAACATTGAAATTGCTTTTCTAAAGTCAACTAATAGGATGCTCTAAATCTACTAGTGCCAAATCGAATCAATGTCGTTTGATCAATCATCGAGCACCCTTTGATTCCTTTCAAGCCACATGCACCACAACAATGCAACCACTGAATATTCCACTCAATGCAACAAGAGGCCTCAACATGAATTCTACATGTCGGATATCCTTACACGTGCACATAACAGCCCAACTTTGACCTATCTCCATGAGAATTCTAGACTAAAAGAATGACGTAACAAACAATGAAGAAATATGTGATTGGTAGATTGGCCATCCATTTTGTGCAACAAGCACCTATAAGATGAAATGTAAATAAAAGGCTTCCTTCTTTGAGCAGCATCTAATAATTGATTCTATTAACACATTGTGTATTTACTGAACTATTTTTATATCTACTATTTTAATGATAAGTTGGTGACTTCTAAAAGAAACATGTCATTTTGGCATATACTTTTTTTTTTTTTTTGAGAAGAGACAAAATGTTTATATTAATCAGAAAGAGGAATACATTCTTGACAGTTGATTGACAGTTCATTCTTGACATATAATTTTCTTTTTAAGGATAATATTGGAATATTAATACTTTGTTCTTTCTTTTTCGACCAATGAATCTTTAGTTTCTACCTATTTTATATGGGACTGAGCTTCATTTTCCAACATTTGCAATCGTTAGAAACACTAAAAAAAAAAGGCAGCCTGGTGCACAAAGTTCTTGCCTATATAGGGTCCCAGAGAAGGGGTTGGTCAAGGTACTACTGCGGGCCAAGCCATAGAAGGTATCGCAAGACAATGAGTCACCCGTTCCATTGATATGGGCACATCTAAGATCAACAAATGCTTGGGAGTTCCTCTATTCAATCCTTTTCCTTCTTCTTGTTGCTGGATATCTCGTTCGTACACATCTTCTCTTTGTTTCCCAAGCCTCTAGTGAGTTACAGACACAGTTTCGAACTACTATGGGTCTATTGTATGCAACCTTACCCTGCATTACAAGAGGTTGTTCCCACGACTTGAACCCATGACCAACTGGTCACAGGGCTACAACTCTTACCGTTGCACCAAAGGTCCCCTTCAATCTATATTTTTTGCTTCTTTGCAATTAGTCATTTAAAAAATAAAAAATTTCATCAGTTTGTTTTGAATTTTGTGAATTATTTAGATTTTTATCTAACTTTAGATTGTTTTTGTATTTTTTATTTATGTTGGATTTGATGAAAAGAAAAAAGTGCATAAGCTAAATGGAACTTTGGAGAGTTTCGTATCTTTTATTATTCAATTCATAATTTGGTGATTAAATAAATCAAAGAAGTTTGACAAAACTTCAAATTTGAAGAGTCTGAAATAAGTCTTACTCCATGATAATAGATTCACAGCAAAATAGAATAAGTAAGAGAAGAGAAAAAGATTCATTTCTGATATCATCTTTGCAGCTAAATTCTTACTCCAAGATAAGTACTATTAATAGTTGTCATGTCTTCGTGCTTATACCAATCCCAAAGTCCAAACATATACATGATCACCCGAATTGGAACTTGCAGATTCACATTTCCAAGGTGTGATAAAAAATTGAATGGTATAACTAACAGGACAAAAAAAAAAATGGAATGGGAGGAGTTCTGAAGGCTGTCCTTGCAAATATTTTCCATTTTGTTATACTTATATATCATTGTACTTTATATACCAACTTTTCTTATATGTTAATATGTTTTTTTTTTGTTTTTAATTTGTGGATAAAAAATTGAAGAATAAAAAATATGGTTGATATTTTCTACACAAGATTTGACTTTTATATTATGGAATATGTGTGTAACTACATATATACAGGGTCTGTAATGTAAAACTAATTAATTATTTTATTTAGGGAGCTGTAAATAAATATCATTTATAACGTTGAGGCCTCGCCTAGTCCACACATAGGCACCGCATTACCTAGATGGGGACAATCGCTTAGGTATCATCTTGACGCCTTGAAAGTATTAACCACAACATACAAACACAACTAAGATTATCTACATCCAGTCATCCACATTTACAGCCTCAACAAATGATAAGCAAAAATTGAATGTAAAAACTGTCAGGATTCATATCTTTTATTTCATTTTATAAGGGTGGTGAATTGTCACTCCTAAATTCTAATACAATTCAACTCAATAAAGCTTTTTCCCAATTAGGTCATTGACCAAGGAATAGTTGAAGACATACAAATAGTGTTAGTATCTTCACAGAAATAAGGATTGATTCCACAATAGTTTACCTTAAAAAGGGGGTCAATGTCTCCATCGATATCAAACCAGCAGAACTCACTATTGACTTTTGCTGCAGTGTACAAAGCTATTTCTTTCTGCATAAGAAGTTTCAAGCGGAGCACCAATGATCAAGAATTGCGATTAAAACAAGGAAAACAACAGTAAAAAAGTAACTAGGTGGAGTTTTGAAAACTATATCAAGGAGAATAATAAAAGTTAAAACGACACTATTAATATTGCAGGAGAACATTCGAGGTGCAAGGCAGAATATTATGAATGGCAATATGATGAACAAACAACTGCGACAAAAGAGAAATGTGTACATACTACTTTGGTTAACATAATTTGAAATAAAGACGGCATGAGAAGTTAAGATCTAAAATAATGTGAAATATGTTCAGCTAACATGAGCACTGCAAGAAAATAGAACTATAGATATGCTATTTGGTTAAAATGAGTTGAAATAAATAAGGCAAGAGAAGTTAAGTGGATCAAGCAATGCAAAATTGATTTTGAAGCCACAAATACAGGAAGTTGTGATTTTGCTAAACATCAAGCTTTTAATACGGCTAGAGGGAAGATGAAGATCTGAATCACGTGCATTAACAAAAGAGATAACGGTGGACAGTTTGATATCAGAGAGGGACTAATATCAAAGCCTCAAATACATACAAGGACATTGCAATCTCAAAGCCTTATCCATTATGTAATGAGTTCTGGTTTTTTATTATTATTAACTTTAAAATTGACTGATTTTATAAATACCCATCTCTACTGTTATTTGCTAAATCAAAGGTCTTTACGTCTGGACTCACTATTTTGCTACAACTGACCTCCAAGGATCATACAGAGAAACTCATGTCCACAACAAAAGGTGATGAGAAGGGCTCCTAGAAAGAAATAAATACTTCTAATATGGCCAAGCAAGACCTGCAACTCAATCAGAATATAATTAATGTCAAATACCAACCTGATAAAATGCCAAGCATTGGAGCACAAATTTTTCCATAGAATCTATTTCCAAATCCAAAACAGCATCATAGTCTTTGACCTGCAAAAAAAAATAATAATAATAAAAAATAAATAAAAAAACCAACCTGAGTATCTGTCACAGGTAACGTGATGGCAAAGACAATATAGGAAGCTATTCAATACCGCATCTCCGAATTCTCCAATGGCATGATAGCAGGAAGCACGTAGATACAAGCACTCAATATTTGAGCTCTCAATGCTCAAGCCAATAGATAAATCCTTGATGGCTTTCCTGCAATCCATCTTGGAATATTAACAATTGCAATCTTTATGCTTATGAAGAAAACTTTCCATATTCAATTGATATCATAAACAAGCAAAAAAGGGGGAGGTAAGGGAAATATTGAGGACAAGGCATAGAGTAAAAAAACGTAGTAACCATCTCATCCAATACCTTAGCTTTCTAGAGGTAATGGAAGGAAAGGTTCCTGTTCCTACTTCATTTTTGAAGCTAAAAATCTCCTACTATTTATACAGCTTTACACAATCTTTGCCAGAGAACTAGTAATTTTATAGCACAACTCTGCACCTACCAAAGATTCTACCACTTCTGATGTCCAATGAAAGTAGAATTTCCCCTCCTCAAAAATTAATAAAAAAAAAAGTTAAATTTCCCAAATCACCAAAGAGGAACAATTAGAGTTGCATGAGAATACAACAATAAATAGCCAGAACCCCAAAGCCAAATAGGAAATGGAACATATTAGAAAACTAATCTACCTAAACAAAATTGTAGGAACATACTGATGATTTCTGTGGTCAATATTCATTACATGTGAAAAATAAATATACACTACAATTACGGTCGTAATTCTTCAACAATTTTCCTCATTCAAGGCAGATCCATACTCATGATCTTCAACACTACCCCTCAAGTGGGTGCACGTTCTCCATTTCCAGCTTGCTAAAAATAGACTGATATGTCAGGTTAGGCAGTCCTTTTGTTAAGATGTCAGCCAACTACCAAGTTGAAGTAACAAAAGAAATGCAAATTAACCCCGTCCATATTTTTATTAATGAAATGCCGGTCCACCTCCACATGCTTTGTCCGGTTATGATGCACTAGATTATGAATTATGCTGATGGCAGACTTGTTTTCAAATATAGCTACAGTGCACCTTCAAAATCTGAAAGAATAATCTTCAACCATATAAGTTCACAAATTCCATGGGCCATCGCTCTAAATTTATTAGATTTTGCACCAAGTTTTACCAATTATCACCATTCAATATTTCTTACTCTAAGCAACAAGATTCCCCCCCCCCCCCCCCCCCCCAAGTAAGATAGGTTGGAGTGCAATAGGGTTGGTTTTCAACAGATTTGACATCCATAGTGACTATATTGAGTAGGAAGGTGGTAACATTTGAAGCCCTTGAACATGGGACAATAAACAGGAGAGATCATTTAAGAACCCTTAGGTCCAATGATTGGATTGTTTCCACTAATGCATACGACTGATATATGGGGAGCCTTGGTGCTACCATAAGAGTTTCATAGTGTGACCTAGTGCTCGCAGATTTGAGTTGTGGAAATAGCCTCCTACGATGCAGAGTAAGGCTGCGTACAATAGATCCAAAGTGGTATGACCAAAGCCCAAACCCCACCATAAGCAAGAGCTCCATGCATTGAGTTGCTCTTTTTATTCTCAAAGCTTCCAAAATTAGGGAAATCTTGAATAGACACTCTATACTTTACAAGACACGTTGCAGTCAAAACAACTACACCCAGTATTTTTCTTTGGAACTTAGATTTGGAGGAGTGTAATCTAGCAACTTCCAAAAGATGCCGATTTTTTCTTTTTTGCGGACCTCATTTTGTGGTTAAGATACTTATTCTCCCTATATTCCATTTTACTAGCCACTGAAGTTGGGTACCTTTCCATTAACTTAATGTCTACATATACCACTAAGTCATAACAAAAGGGGATTTCATCTAACCTTTCAATAGAGATAGTACAAGCAAAAACAAATCCATCAGAGTGAGTGATCAAGCCACTAAATAACTCCTCCTGAATGGGAGTAGGAATCAATGTAGTTGATTTGATTCCCAAATGCCATAGTGGTTCGGAACCCCGCTATAGAAAGAGGGACTCAAGAACAGTGGGAATCATTGCTAGGTAACCCTTGATGAGGATTGTTGGTTGAGGTTGAGTGGGGGAGGGGGAGGGGGTGATTGAAGTGTGGTGATCATGAAAAAAGTGCTATTGCCTCACAGAGAATTGCAATGAATGTCACCAATCAAAATAGTCAGCTCATGTGCATGTATTTCTCATCTTGCTTTCCCCAATTCTTTCAAGTCCAATAACTTCTTTATTGCTTGATATGCCTGGACCACATGATTTTAATCAAGTTGAGCAATATTCAAATGTGGCCACCATTCTCATAAATTGTTACCAAGGTTGAAAGTCATGAGAGGTAAAACTATAGAACTCTATTGCAGCTCATTATTAATAACATTAGACCAAACATTTCCACAGAGATTTGCTTAGCAATCACCACTATCAAGTGAGACCAACATAAACTTAAAGCTCCTTCCAACTTCATTCAATATATCATACAACAGGCTTGAACTTGATACAAATACGATAAAAAGATGCAAAGAAATTAAATGTACTATCTTGCCTTCAAGTTCTAAGGTTGTGTCAGGCATTTGAATTACTTAGTATAAACAGAACTTTTCAACTTTTTCCCAAATGAAAAAGGATTTGCTTTAGATGAGGGAAGGAAAAACAAAAAGATCTTAAAATTTTACGAACAGCTATTAAGTTATAAATGAAATCAAAATAGGCTTCACATGGTCAAATATTTTGGTCATAAGTTTTGACTGGAACCTAAATACAATAAAACAACCAAGGTCATAGGTGGTTGGTATAAACTGTCGGAAATATAGGAGTGTTGTTAGGATTTGTTTTATCTTATCTTTCTATTTGTTAGTTATTAGGATTTATTTTTATCTTATCTTTAATAATCTGATCCTTAGTTTAAGATTCAGATTTTAGCTTGAGATTAGGTCCTAGTATTCAGCTATATATAGTTGCAATCCTGATGTGATTCAATAATAGAAAACAGAAACCATATATGCAATGACCGGATCCAACACAAATTCATCTGACATCACATCAGGGCATTCTTCCTCCATAATAGGCAGTGTTGATCAATTCCTATACACTCCTCTCTGCAAATTACTGTTCACAAATTGAATGGTAAAAATTACTTGGAGTGGTCGCAGTCCATCAAATTGATGGTAGAGGTAAACTAGGATACTTGATTGAAGAAATCAAGAAACTTGCTGAAGACGATTCTCAGTTTAAGACATGGAGATCAGAGAACTCGTTAGTCATGGCCTGGCTACTCAATTCTATGGAAACAACCATTGCGAAACCAAATACGTTTCTGCCCACGACAAAGGATGTATGGGATTCAGTTCGAGAGACATACTCAGACTTGGAGAATACATCCCAAATCTTTGAGTTGAAGTCAAAACTTTGGCAATCTAAACAAGGGGACCGCGAGGTTATTATTTACTACAACGAGATGGTGACCTTATGGCTGGAACTAGATCAATGTTATGATGATGTGTAGGAAAATCCAAGTGACTGTGCAAGATTCATGAAGTGGGAAGAAAAGGATCGAGTCTATATGTTTCTTGCAGGTGTTAACCAAAGCTTGGATGAGGTGAAAGGAAGGATTCTTGGGTGAAAACCTATGCCATCCATCCGTGAGGTGTTTTTGGAAGTCAGACAGGAGGAAAGCAGGAAGAAGATTATGATACATGGCTCAGCACCAAGCAGAAATCCAGAACCAGAGAGCTCGGCTCTAGCTTCCAAAGGGACTGATGATGGTGAATAAAAGAAGTCGTGGTGTGATCATTGTAGGAGGCCGTGGCATACGAGGGAAACATGTTGGAAGCTACATCCACATCTGAAGAAGAAATCTGGTGGTAAAGTCTTCCATACGACAGCTGAAGATTCTCAAATGCAATCCATTAACTCGGAAGTGTCTCATTTCACAAAGGAACAGTTAGAGCATCTGTACAAAATTTTCAAATCTCCACAATTCTCTGTTACTCCTTCATGCTCTCTAGCCCGCCAAGGTAAAACTTTAGTTACAGCCTTTTCTAGTGTCACACCTAATTCACAAATTTCCTAGATTATCGACTCTGGAGCGACTAACCACATGACTAATTGTTCACAATTGTCCGCACCTAAAAAAATCAAGGTTGCAGACGGATCTTTTTGGCAATAGCCGGAATGGGTTCAATCAAAATCTCTCCTTTAATTCTTCATAATGTGCTCCATGTTCCAAAGTTGTCTTGTAATCTCTTGTCCATTAGTAAGATAACCCTTGATCTCAATTCAGGAACTACCATCGGGGAGGACGATTGGCAGTGCTAGAGAAAGCGAAGGACTCTATTTCTTTGAAGATGAAACAACTATAGGTCAACAAGTTCAAAGAACATGTTTTGAGTCTGTTTCGATTTCTGGTCATGGTTCAAAAATTCCCCAAAAATTGGCGAATTTTCACGAATTTTTTTTCCCTTTTTTTTTTTTACCACCGAAGTGCAAAGTGGATGTAAAATAAAAAATGCAAAAATTCCCCAAAATAATTCGACAAAATTTCTAATTTTCAATTAAAAATGCAAAAAATCGACAAAAAATTCGATAAAATTCGACAATATTCAATAAAATTGAAAAAAATTTGACAGAGAAGTAAAAAAATGTTATTTCATCAATAGAAAACAAAGAAATACCAATAATTATGTACTATTTTTACCTTCATCAACCAACATAGTAGTATAAATTTTAAAAAATAATTTAACAAGCTAACAAATTATGTAGTTTATGGGATATGCTTTACCAACAAGAGAAGAAAAGAAGAAATAAATAAATAAATCAAGTTGAAATAAGATAAAAACTTAAAGATAAATTAAAAGAGCTTCCAAAGCCATCTTCTTTTAGTTAACTCTTATAAAACAAGATTAAAAAATAATACATTTAAATAATAAACTAATAAATTAAGCATGGTGAAATTTAAACTAGCAAAGTATAAGGTCGAGAAAAAAGCCATCACAAAATTAAATATCAAAACAAAGAAAACACATTAAGACCAAAAGCCACCATTTTAAATTCAACAACCCACTTAACAAGATTGATTTTGTTAAGTCACTTATTGATATTTTTATGTATTAAAAGTGTCTATTTCTATTAGTTTTTAGCTTATACTACAATAAATCTAGATATTTAAGCATATATGCAAAAATTCTCTAAACTTCTCTAATTTAACAATTTTTTACAAAAATTCTCCATGTCAAATTAAATTTCTTCGAATTAATTCCAATTTTCAAATGACCGAAGTTAAATCGAAATCGAATTTTCGATCCTTGTTTCTGGTAATCATGAAATAATGTTGTGGCATTATAGGCTTGGTCACCCTAGTTTTCAGTATTTAAGACATTTGTTTCGAAATGAAAATCCATCTTCATTTTAATGTGAGATTGTGCTTTGGCTAAACATCATCGTGTTTTTTATCCTCCATAACCATACAAACCCACTAAAACATTTACATTAATTCATAGTGATGTTTGGGGACCCTCGAGGACTCCTACACATTCGGGAAAAAAATGGTTTGTCACATTTATTGATGATCATACTAGGGTTAGTTGGGTGTATTTACTAAACGACAAATCTGAGGTTGAAGGGGTTTTCAAAAATTTTTACACCATGGTACAAACGCAATTTCATGAGCACATTCAAATTTTTTTAAGTGACAATGGCAAGGAATTTTTTAACAAAGTTTTGAGCCATTTTTTCTTGGAAAAGGGCATCATTCAACAAAGTTCTTGTACTAATACCCCTCAGCAAAATGGGATCGCCAAAAGAAAAAACAAACACCTTTTAGAGGTGGCGACTGGCGAGAGCCCTACTTTTTTCAAATCATGTTCCACAATACTTTTGGGGTGAAGCAATTCTTACGGCTACCAATCTTATTAATAGAATGCCTTCGAAAATTCTAAATTTTAAAACTCCTTTGCACATTTTTCATCATTCTTTCCCAAACTCTAGGCTTTCGACTGACCTACAAATCAAATTTTTTGGTTGCACTGTGTTTGTCCATAATCATGATCAACATCGTGGCAAGTTAGATCCTAGGGCACGAAAATGCATCCTTTTAGGATATGCACCAACTCAAAAAGGCTACAAGTGCTATGATCCTGTTTCGAAAAAAATGTTTGTTACCATGGATGTATCTTTTTTTGAAAACAAGTCCTTTTTTGGATCTCATCTTCAGGGGGAGAAAAAACATGAAGATTAGATTTTTCAAAATTTGGATGTTCAAAATTCTGATTTGGTTCCAGATAGTTTGAGTTCGAATTTATTTCAAAATGAGTTTATTCATGCTGAAGCCGAAATTGTCCCAACTGAAAAAACTAATGTTTTAAACACTGAAAAATCTTCAAGGCCACATGTAATCTCAACATGAGATCATGATCCTGCCGGTAAAAGAGAAGGCGCAAATATGGAAAAAATCTTTGGACTAGTTTACTCAAAAAGCCAACCAGTTCAGCAGATTGAGTTCGAAGGTTCTCTACAAGGCCATGAGTCCGATCCACAGCAAAACCAAAACTCACTAGGTACTTCTCAACCGTGTCCAAGCTCTGAAACACCATCTAATAATCTGAATATTCCAATTGCTCTTCGTAAGGGTGTTAGGTCATGTACAAATTATCCAATGTCAAAGTATGGGTCCTACAAAAATTTGTCACCATGTTTTTCAGCTTTTACCTCTCAACTTTCACTGGTGAAGATTTCCAAAGAATGTACAAGATGTTTTAAAGGTTCCAGAGTGGAAGGAAGTAGTTTTAGAGGAAATGAAAGCTCTTGAGAAGAACATGACTTGGAAGTTGATTGATTTGTCTAGGGGAAAGACAACGGTTGGATGTAAATGGGTGTTTACCGTGAAGTACAATTCAGATGGAAACCTTGAGAGATATAAGGCTCGCTTGGTGGCGAAGGGATTCACTCAAACCTACGGCATTGATTACACAGATACATTTGCACCGGTGGCAAAACTAAATATTGTAAGGGTCTTGTTATCTATTGCAACAAATCTTGATTGGCCTCTGCAGCAACTCGATGTCAGGAATGCCTTCCTTAACGGAGACTTAGAGGAAGAGGTCTACATGGATCCACCTCCGGGCTTTGAAGATGGATTTGGCTCAAGAGTATGTCAATTAAAAAAGGCTCTGTATGGTCTCAAACAATCACCAAGAGCATGGTTCGAGAAATTCACTCAATCCGTGAAGAACCAAGGCTACAGTCAGGCTCAAACTGATCATACAATGTTCATGAAGCACTCAAAAGGGGGTTAAGACAACTGTTTTGATAGTTTATGTAGATGATATCATCTTAATAGGTGATGATTTGGGTGAAATGAACCAACTAAAGAAGAGTTTGGAGGTTGCAAGATCAAAGAAGGGGATCATGGTGACTCAAAGAAAATACATTCTGGATCTTCTTAATGAGACTGGAATGAGCGGGTGTAGACCTGTAGACACGCCAATAGATCCCAATGTAAAATTCCAAGTAGATAAGAAGGGAACACCAGTAGATACCACATGGCATCAAAAACTAGTGGGAAAATTGATATACTTATCCCATACACATCCCGACATAGCCTTTGCTGTCAGCCTGGTAAGTCAATTCATGCACTCACCTCACAAGGAACATCTAGAAGCTACATACCGGATTTTGAGGTACTTGAAGAGTTGTCCAGGGAAAGGCTTGTTCTTCCCGAAAAGTACAGAGAAAAGTATTGAAGGCTATACCGATGAAGAATGGGTAGGTTCTATTACGGATTGAAGGTCAACAACAGGATATTGCACCTATGTGTGGGGTAATCTAGTTGCTTGGAGGAGCAAGAAGCAAAATGTGGTCGCTCGGAGTAGTGCAGAGGCAGAGTTTAGAGCCATGGCCAATGGGATTTGTGAGTTATTGTGGCTGCAACGAGTTCTAGCCGAGTTACAGAAGCCTATCAACTTCCCAATGAAGTTGCATTGTTATACCAAAGCAGCCATCAGCATAGCTCATAATCCTGTCCAACACAACAGAACCAAACATGTTGAAATTGATCGACACTTCATAAAGGAGAAGCTCGAGGCAGGAATCATTTGCATGCCATTTATTCCAACATCACAACAAACAACTGACATTCTTACAAAAGGGTTGTTCAAACCTAAATTTTAGCTTCTTATCAACAAGTTGGGATTGATCGACATCTACTCACTAACTTGAGGGGGAGTGTCAGAAATATAGGAAAGTTGTTAGGAATTGTTTTATCTTATCTTTTTGTTTGTTAGTTATTAGGATTTATTTTATCTTTAATCTGATCCTTAGTTTAAGAATCAGATTTTAGCTTGACTTGAGATTAGGTCCTAGTATTCAGCTATATATAGTTGTAATCCTGATGTGATTCAATAATAGAAAACAAAAACCAATATGGTTTTCTTCCAAAACTTACATAAACCTACTAGTCTTTCTCCAACTTTCTTACTAGGTCCAGAGCTACTAAGGAAAAAGCTTAGCAAAATCACTCAAGTTTCTATAACCATAATATGATCCCAAAAGAATTTAAATTACTCCCAACATCGACTAAAAATGCAGGATTAGGAGCCACAAGATCAGCCTGAGAAAAGAGTTGTTGCGACAAATCCCATTCTTTGCTCCTTCTTTCCTTTATTGCAGGCTTCCAGCCACTATAGAGAGCAAAGCCCATCCCTTTATATGATATAAACAAGTATCTGTCCCTTTAAATTTTTTAAAAAATGAAGTAAAGTCATGAATGCCAAGTGAAATTATTAAATGTGACAACTTAAATAATTATAATTTCCATGAGTAACCACAATAAACTAGTGGACCATAAAGACCTTAAAATTAACTACCAAAATATATTGAATAAGCACATTTTGGACCTTCCAACAGCTTTAACAGGCCTCATTCTATATTCTTTCTTCTCCATGCTTCGCCATAGATAACATTGTCTAACTGCTTATAGACTTAACAATTCAAGCTTCAGCATTCCTTCCATGCTATGATGGCAAAGCTATGGAAACTCTTCATTGAAAGATCATTTTATTCTCTCCGTGCCTGATGGTCTTCCTTTTCCTAACCATAGTTTTTTTATTTGGAAGGCCCACGTGCCTTCGACGGTCAGGTTTCTGGGTTGGGTGGCGTCTCATGGGAAGATGAACACTGGGGATATGATGCAGAAGAGGTTCCCATCTATGTGCTTGTCTCTATATTGGTGCTTTCTTTGTAGGAGGGAGTTGGAGTCAGTTAGTCATATTTGTTGGCATTGCCTGTTTGCCAATGAGGTATGGAGTAGATGGCGTTCCCATTTCCCTGTCATGGGTGATGACGAGGTTGCTACGGATAGCATTGTTTTTTTTCCCTTCATTCAGAACATTCACGCTACGTGGCGTGAACACTGGAAGGTTGTTTGTTTGGCTATTTTATGGTCTGTATGGAAGGAGCGGAACAACAGAGTGTTTCATTATGTCTTCTCCTCAGTGGCTACTGTGTGGGAGAATTCACATTTCCTAGAGTCTTTTTGGGTGGCAAACAATTGTTTGACTAATGGGTTTGGGTTGGGAGCTTGGCTCAAAGGGTGGGCTGCTTTTTGTACTTAGTCAGAGGGGTGCCTCTATGAGGTTTTGTACAAATTGATTATATCCTTTACCACATATATATAATACAATACACTTTTAGTTTCTTTTAAAAAAAAAAAGATCATTTTATGCTTAACTGAACCTTATCACACTACTACACTAGGCCATCAAGAGATAGAAGTACATAATTTACCTGTGCTCCCCCAGCCCATGGCAGAGCAACCCACGCAAATGATAAGCTTTGCCAAACCTACACGATATTCCAGCACACTATATAAATTCCACAAAAAAATAGCTAGAAAATGTTTGAAAAAAGAGCTGATGTGCAAATATGTCAAAAGTTTCATTTTTCTTTCATGGTAAATGTGTAAAAAGATAGTGTCATGGCATCAACACCTTCCATCAATTCGTAGAACCTCTTCAAGGCACTCCAAAGCCTTTGCTGGCTTTGCCAAATCTTGATAAAACTGAGCATAAAAAAATAAAATAAAAATGAGCTCCTCCTTAAAGATTTTGACAATTAAAATTAAAAAGCAAATAAATAAATAAATAAATAAAGCTTGAATTTTGCTCCCAATATGTTGAATGTAAGTAAAACAAGCCTGAGTTGGTACAATCATTGCTTTTTAAAACTTTTTTATTTTCTCCGTGTCAACATATTATGTCCATAGGGGAGTGGTTAAAAGAATGGAAGGAGCTTAGAATTTTAATGTGACGTTTTTTTTTAATTATTTTTGGGTTTTGTGTGTTTTCTCATCTCCTGGTTGAGCCACATTCTGTTACTGTATTCTCGTTTCTTCTGAAAAGAAAAAGTGCAGTGTCTCTGTAAACTTTGAAGATGTAACAGAGAAATGCTTGTGTGTGAACTTTAACAATAATGGAACAACCATATAGACAAAAATACACAATATCTCCTTTCTCCTATTTTTAAGTTTGCAAGAAACAATAATGTAACTCACCAGTTTTCTAGACATTCCATTTCACAAAAATCCAACTATCAATTAAGATATCATACAGAATAGTGGATCTAGGTAAAAGAATAAATTAAATACAAGCTACTATAATAATCTATCTTGGCATTTGGGAAATGCGTACCAATTGCTACCCATGGGAGAGATTGGGAAAACTCAATTCAACTCAACAAAGCATTTTTTCCCAAGTACATGGAGTCAACTACACAAACCCACTTCCCCCGTCTCTTTATCAAGCGCTAAATACCGGCATTTATGAACTTAGGTAAAAGATGAGTCTCCCAATCATTCATGTTTCTTTTTTATGCCCAAAGTTTTAAGAATTATTCCATTCCCAAATATTTAAGGGCTGAACTAGAAGAATTTTCTCCAAAATGAAGTAGGAAAAGCTACATACGTTGAGAGTGATAGACATGGACTCTTCCAGTTTATCAGGCACAAAGGCTCATACAGTAAAACCACAAACAAAGTTTAAAGGGGATACTTCAAGATGAAAGCATCAATACAAAGCGACAAAAAATAACATCGCGGTCAAGCCTTCATCCTACATGAAGAGGTTTGCACAATGTCCTCCATCAAAATATTATAATGAAATATAAGGTCTCGTCATTCAAACAGCATCATGTCCAAAGGGATGCATGAAAAATATCAAAAATATCCATTAATACAGGTACACAATTGATTCTTAATTCAAGAACCAAAGACAATATCCAAACAAAAGCATATGTAACCAACTTTTTGGTTTGATAAGCAAATAAAATTTTAAAGAGCACTCATGTCTACTAGTTATGCATGTATACCTGAGCCAGATGTATCCATCCCTCTAGAAAATATTTATCTATTTGAATTGATTTCAGATGGGCATCTTCAGCTCTTTCATACTCAGCAACTGCTGACAATGCTAAACCCTATCGCAAAACAGAACACAGAACAATAAACAATGATAAATTTAATTGAAAACAACCAACTTTTTCTTTTCCTATCAAAAACAAAAAAAAGTGTTGAACTTAACTTATCTATTAAATGGTGAAATTAACTGCTATATTTGAATTTCAAAAATTAATATCTTAAGCACTCACTAAATAAGTGTATGCAGATTTATTAGTCTTATCAAGCATCACACATAAAGACAAGTCTTCCACAGCCGCATTGTAGTCCTTGAACTTGAAACTAACAATTCCTGCATCAGTTTCAACCATAAATAACAATCAAATCATGGAAAGGACAAATAAAAGTATTTTTTGTCCATGAGCATTATTCATTGCCTTTTGTCCAAAATGTTAAGGAACAGCCTGTCCCTGCTAAATATTATCAAAGTTGGAACTAGGAATACACGAATACAGTCGTGTGAATCAACCAATACACTAGTTTTGATATCAAAGTTAGACTAAGAAAAGTCTTTTCCCAGTATGGATGGTGACAGATGCTTCCCTTGTGAGGAAACCTTATGCACTGACGATATGTTCATGTCAAAAAGAACTAAAAGCATCTATGCAACTACCATTGAAACATATATAATTTAGTTGTCATTCAACCAAAACACTAAAAGCATCATAGCTTCAAATTCAATCTACATTTCTAAACTTTTTTTTTTCACAAGAAACAGAAAATAATATATTAGATCAGGTAAAAATTACATCAAGAAACACAGAACAAGGACGAGGTGTCCGTTGTGTTATGATGAAATACAGTCCAAAATAGGGCCCCATCCCCTTAACCAATCTCCCAACCTAAATCCTTTTGCAAGCTTGCTAGCACTAATCCATACGGACGGCAAGAAAAAAGAATTCTCCCATACCCCTTCAACCTCTCTTGCTTGGTTTTCAAATATTCATGCATTCCTCTCCTTCCATAGCGATCAAAACACTGCAAACGTGACCACTCGCCAGTAGTCCTTCAACTTTCTCGCACACGGACCTTCTTCCAGAAAATCCCAAAGATTGGCTTCATTAGGGAATGACTCCCACTGCATGGTACTTTTCCATTTCCCCCAACACATTTTGTAAATTCACTCCACAAAAAGGTGCTTACTGGATTCATTTTCTTGTTTACATAGGCAGTACTAGTTTGGAGAAATAACTCACCGCTTGAATCTTCGTTGTAATATATCCGCACAATTCAACTTCCCATGAGCAATTGTCCATCCTAAAAATTTGGCTTTGGAAGGTACATGAGCTTTCCATATAAAGTTATGGGGGAATTGTGAAAAAGGTGGGCCTCTGAGGTTGAGTTTAAGTGATGGAAAAAGGATTGGTAAGAGAAGAAGCCAGAGTTATGCAGTGACCAGATTACCCTATCCTACCCACCCATCCAGTAACCGGTAATTGAGTTCCTTCAAGACACTACAGTAGGGATGCTACTTCAGATTCTCCATTGGAAAGGACCGAAAGGTTCCCCCCAACCCCAAAAAAAAATCATCTGTAGGGATCACGAAGGATGTAATGGGCTGGTTGTGCTTGGTTGATAACCTATAGATATTTGGAAAAAGTATATGAAAGCTATTTGTACCACACCAAACATCCTCCCAAAATCTAGAGGACTCACCACCTCCTATTGTTAGCCAAATTAGACTAAAGATAGGGACTTCGGTAATTTGGTCATCACGCTAGCATCTCTTGAGTTTGCTTGTACACCATAACAGCTCCTAATAACCTTGGCCCACAGTGATTCTTTCTCCACTAGGAACGACCAGTCGGCCACAGCCACTTCCCCACCAAAGCCTTATTCCTTAGCTCTAAGTTCCCAACCATCAAGCCTCCTTGCTCGAGCCCCTCCTCTCGACCTCCCATTTTATTAGGCAACGTCCTTTCTAACTAGACCATGAAAAAATAACGAAGGTAAATTTAATCATCTGAAATCATTGTATTTCACTATCCCACACAAGATTTTTTTAAAGATAAAAGAACAAAAAACGTGTTCATGTATGCCATCAAAAGCCAGTTCATCTAAAAGCTTATGCTTGTAGAAAATAAACCAGCGATGAGTATCAATCAAACTAACAGCAATCCTACATTCAAGGTCATACTGGCACATTCGATATTAATACAAGGCCCATTCACAGAGAATAAAGCCAAACAGCCATATAAACACACACCTTTAAAGATTCAAACACATAACACACTCTTCATGGATTCAAAGATATGATTTTAGGGCTCCATACTACAAATAACTAGTTTAAAACTGACGTGTGTTATCTGCTACACCCATGCATGTAACCATCTGTTGTGTGCATGAAAGAATGAGATTAGCAAGTGAGACCGTGTGAGTATGTGCATGTGTGTAGTAGAGCAACCAAGAAGACATGCAAATTAAGAATGGTTCAATTAACTCACCCCTCTCATGTAAGATATCCGACGAGTTTGGCTCAAACTCTAGTGCCTTGGTCAAGTCATTAATGGCCTGGAAGAAAGAGATTTATAACTAACCATTTTTTATATGGATAATGAAATTAGATAAAAGCAGATGCCGCAAAAGATAAATGCCACATACATACGCCTACAATTATGTTGGTCAGTATGAGTGCAGCAGATGTACAAGCACAAACATCAGACACTAATGCACTCAAACTTGAGAGTAACTAGGCCATGAAAGTATAGCTAATCTACCAGCCCTTCATATTAATACTTTTAAAATTATCATGGGAATTTTATCACTAATAACGAACATAAAATAAGACAATTTCCCCTCAAAAACAGATCCTCAAGCATGAAATAAATCCTACGACTCAAATCGAATACAAACCAAATAAGTTAGAATTTTTTATAACAATCCCAGCAATCCTATGTGAATCATGTGATCAGGGTATAACTCTCATCCACTTTTAAATGTGTGAGACTTAAACTAACACAAGGAACATTTTCATGATAGGAATTACTTCTACCGTATTGGTTGTTTTGAAATCTTAAGAAATTAGAGATATTGAAACTAGTGTGTTCTTACTTCTCAGTAATTACATAACAATACCTAACATGGACGACAAGAAATGCATGCTAATGCTTGATGAAAGATAAAATTTGTTTGGTTTGACACTAAAGACAAACCTTAAACAATAAAGGCATGACCCAACCTCTAGATGGGTGGAGAGAAGATGAGAATGGCTGGTTAAGGGAACGGGTTCTCTTGTAGAAATTTAGTTCATAGGCCCGCAGGCACCTCTAGTGCTTGTTGAGTGTTTTTGCCGTGCATTTTACTATTATTAAAGTAGCAAAAGTATTTTAAAGAGGTACAAAAAGGATTTCTTAAACTTTTCTTCCATTTTTATCTCTTCTTCTACGACACATAGATCAAAACTAGAAATACTTGTTAGTCATCAAAATTAACAGATTTCTTTTTAAAAATTCACTATTCAACCAAGCAAATAAAGAAACATTTTTTAACATATCATCATTCTTTAGTGTTTCAATTTCATAACTGCACTACGATTTGGAGAATTTTCGTTGGTACGTAAGTTATTTAAGTTTCAAAACTCAAACGAGTCAATTTTATATGTAGACATATTATACATACATGATGCAATTCATTTCACTTTTATCACTTAGGCCACGCCTAGACAATTTCTACGCACCAGGCACCACCTTACCTAAGCAACACAAATTGCCTAGATACCTTGAGAACACTAACTAGTGCACCCGTGTCCTACCTATAGGATCTAATGAAGGGTCAATAAATAATTCTATGCAACCTTGCCTCACTTACTGGAAATAGGTGATGGTAATGGGAAAAGAAAAAAGACTTGTTTGATAGGTGAGAGTCCAACCTATAGTATGTAAGGAAGGATCAATAAATAATTATATGCAACTTTGCTTCACTTACTAGAAATAGGTGATGGTAATAGGAAAAAAGAAGACTTGTTTGATAGGTGAGAAATTGCATTTTGTCAAGGAAATAACAAATTTCCTCGAGAAAATAAGAAAGTTCTTGTGTTGATTGTCAAGATTTTCTTGAGAAATATTTTCTTAACCCCTCCTTTTTATCCTTCTAAATTTCTTTATCTATGTACAGGTGAGTTCTTTTTCACATGAGAAAATCTTCAATGTCATTGTTCACAATCATGCTCATCTTTGATGAAATGCCTTCATTTTCGTAGTTTTGTACACCATTAATATGGTAAAAAACATATTCTGTTGCACAATCAAACAGAAATAATAAATTTTGCCCTAGAAGATTTTCTTGGATCTCAAACAAGCAGACTAGTGAAAAAAAAAAAAATAAGGGAGAAAAGTAATGGTCTCCCTCCTATCAATTTCATGCCCTGATAGAGTTCATAATTAATTACTTTTTCTTATCTCTATTAATTTTATTTAGAGGAAGGATGCACAAAAAGGTCCAAATTTCTATTCATTAAATGAAGAAATATTGGATCAGACTGGGAGTGAAATGCAACCCCTTCCCCCCACCCCCACCCCCACCCCAAAAATGAAAAAAAAAATGAAAACGATGCAAAACAAAACATAAGGACCTCCATGAAGCTTTTCAGTTTACACATAATTCTCAAGGTAATAATAACTTTAAAGCAATTTACAACCACCTTTCATCTCCCTAAATTTCCAAAATGCAGCATATTACACAAGGCTGAAATAAGTTTGCAGTCAAGTTTCAAGGCTATAATAATTTATACACATACACACACGAAAAGAGAGAATTGAAAGAACCATTTCATATACAAAAACTAACCAATATAGCATACCACACAACCTTGAAACAACATTGCTTGGAAATGAAGTGGTCAGTAGTTCTTGTAGGCTGAAGCATAATCAGTTATACAGAAGGTCAAAGATAGCTATAGACAAGTCTTGCCTCAAAGTATTCTCCTAAAGCTGCACGAGCCTGTCCCCGTCGTTTCCAAGCCTCACCAGCTGACGGATTGGATTTTATAGCCTAGAAAATAGCAACCAGTTATAAACTTTAAATATTTGCAGAGGCAACAGCTGTAGGAGATTAGCAGACCTCGGTAAAGTCAGTAATGGCAGCATCAAGTTCTCGTTGGAAAGCATATGCTGTTCCCCTTCCAATCAGTGCTTCTGGATAAGTAGGATTGTCTTTCAATATCTGTACATGTTAATATAACAAGAAGAAGCTAAAGCATAAAAATGGCCATGAACATGAGATTCATTCAGCAATATATGAAACGGAGAATGCAATTCATAATAAACAATTAAAAAGGCTGCAAATGAAAGATTAACATGAAAATCAATTTGCCAAGGTGTAACCTGAGTAAAGATAGAAATGGCTTGAGCATACTTTCCCTCGTTCACCTGAAAATATTGATTTTCTTTGAATTACAAATAATGTCCAAAAAGAGGTGTCCAATACATAACCAAACCAGAAACAGTAATATCTGGTTAAGAAAAAAAATCCAAGATGAATATCACTTCTAGTTCACGTTACTTCTGTGTTTCTGCTCCACAGAGTAACATAGCTTCTAGTATATAATTTTTCAATTCATCAGAGCATATAACAACTTCAACAATTGCAACCTTTAAGTTCATAAAAGGAAGTTTTAAGAATCCGAAATGCTATATCAAGGTTGCACCTGTGCTATTCCTCTTGACAATCGAAAGTCCAAGCTAATTGACTTGGTCCGGGGACCACCTGCAGCAGAAACCTTAGGAGCTCTCTTGGCATCACCACTTGTTTTGTGGTGTATTTCAGACATATCACATCCAAGAACTTCAGATGTGCCATTCACTTTGTTGTGTGTATCAGATGCATCACTTCTGCATATTTCTGATGAATCACTTAATTTGCTACACACTTCCAATGTATCACATGACGAATCATTTAATTTTCTGCACACTTCCGATGTATGACATGATGACCAGCCTGCTTCAGATGTGTCATTAGAGTTGGTGCATATTTTTAATTCATCACTTGGTTTGATGCTAATTTCAAGCATTCCATTTGATTTACTGTGAGATACGGAGACCCCAGATGAAGTAGAGGACTCCATTGAGGGACCTTCACAAACATTAGTTCCTTTCTGTTTTGCATAAGCAAGCAGCTCTTCCAGCTGCAGCAATTGTCCCAAATCTGTTGACTGACAAATGGCATATCTATAACCTTGCTCCCAAACCATAACAGCATCATCCATCTTTCCCAAAGCTGAAAAGGCCTTACCTGGACGAAAATCAGTAACCACAGATAAGTTGGCAATGGAAATACAGAGTTTGATGACAGTTTATTACAGGTTCTGATGCAAATAAACTTAAAAATTGCCTTGGAATTATTAAAGAACTTATGAATACGAGGAACTGAGGAAGAAGTTATTCTTCAAGAGCCTCAAATACATCTAGTCCATCAGTTGTTTCATTTTCATCATTCAAGCTCAACCCAACTCAACTCAAGTAAGCCTTGTTCCAACTACAACTACATGAGTTCGGCTTCATAAATCTGCTTCTTCCACTCCACTCTATCAAGGGCTAAATTGACATTTAAATTAGAAGTAGTAATAACTTTCATAATTACTTTTATCCATGTTATTTTATGTCTTCCTCTACCTCTATCATTACTATGTAGTAGTTAACAAGTCACTCTTTCTAACTAGAGCATCTAAAGGTCTTCGTCGCATATGTCCAAACCACCTTAATTGGTTTTCTCTCATTTTATTTGCAACTTGGACTACTCCTGCCATCTCTCAAATATGCGTATCAGTTTAGAGTGTTTAGAGTTTTTGGCTGTGATGATATGTTGTGCTGGATGTACAGTTTCTTTGTTTTCTTCCTTATTTTACCATACGCATTTTCGTTACACGTAGTTTGTTCACATGTTCTTTCATTTAATGCCCAACATCCTGTTCCACATAGCATAACTGGCCTAATAGCAATTTTTAAAAACTTTCCTTTCAACTACAATGGGATGCCTCGATCATATAATACTCCCAAAGCACTCCTCCATTTAATACCATCTTGCTTTAACTCTATGATTTACGTCCTCACTTATCTCACCTTCTTGATAAATAATGCATCACAAATACCTAAAACTTTCACTCATTGGTATCTCTTGGCTTTCAATATTCAAAGTCTCTTAAATTTTCATCGTTCAAGCGCCAAACATTAATTGAAGTTCCTCTGTCTTAATTTTTTTTGCATTTACCCCTAGTATGGACTTAGGGCACAAACTCAACAAGACAAGACTTATTTTATTGTTGAGGTCATTAACTAACATGAAGGGACCTGGGTGCTAGATAGAAACAAGCATTAGTTGAATCATGTCATGGAGTGGAAACAGTAGCAAAACCTAGTTTGAAAGCCCCCATCGTAACTTCCTACACTTACTCTTCCAATTTCTCATCATATCCATATACAAATGCTATTTTAATTACTAGCCATTAAGCATGTACTTTTAGCTATTAACTAACAAGCCAACCACAACTAGTGCACTTACTTCAAGTCAGGAAAAAAAAAACTACAATAATTCAACAAATATATGAAACAAGGAAAAGAAATTAAAAAATTTTACAAAAAAATTGAATTAATTTTTAAAAAATGCAACAAGAATTTTTATTTTTTTTAAATAAAACATTCAAATAAATTTTAAGTTTAATTTTAAAATTTAATGTTAATAAGCTATTAATTTCTTCTTTCTTATTCTATGTACCTTTTAACAATTGTTTTAGACTAAAAAGTACTAAACAATATTGTTACATCTAAAAATTAAACTTAGTATTTACAAAATTTTATTTGCTTAAAAATGTTTGAAATAATAAAATCCTAAAATCAATCTGTAAATATTTTTGTAATTTTGAAGCACGACAAAATGTTTAATAATTTTTAATTGGCTCAAGATAATTTCAATGATATTTCTAACCTAATAAATAAAAGTTTTCATTACTCTAGTAATGAAAACAAACAAATTAGTTTGTATGTGCATATGTATCCAAATTCTTTAACTAAGCTTACTTTTAAGTTTTAACAGCATAAAAATCCAAATTCATAGTCTGTAATGGCTATAAACCCAAATAGTTTAAATTTGTAATAGTAACTCATCCTATAAATAGGGGAATTAATTTGTTCCAAACACTTTAATTTTGATGCATACTACCACAATTGTAAGTCCTTCACCTCAAACAAAAAATAAAACACAGATATGTTAATCAACTCAAAAATATCTTGTATATATTTTAATAATATTTTTTCAATCTTCAATTGATATGTCAACATTAAAAAAAAAATAAAAAATACAAGAGAAGAATTCATTATACAGATTTTATCCATCAAGTATTGGTGATGTCATAAAACATATCCAATTGGCTATATTAATACTTTCATTTGTTAAAAGAATACAATATTTGTTTTAACATCTCTTAGAATACTAGTGAATAATTTTAACATCTAAGCAAAAAAAAACTAACTTCTCTAAGGTGAAAGCTTAAACAAAGATTATTTATGTAGAATTAGACTTAATTAATTCTGAATTTTAGATGAGTGAAGTTCATGTTGAAGTCAAATTTTCAATCCTAGACCATATGCCCTAGGTTGGCAAGAAAGAGGGCCTTTCAAGGGTGGAGGAAACTTTTTTATCAGAAAGGGTGGAGGAAAACGGTACAACCTAATTCTTAATATAAGCACACACAATTCTTAGAAGCAAATGACAATCTTTTCAATATTTTTTTATTAGATTGGATAGCATCATGTACAAGGAAAACAAACAAGAGACAGATTGAGAATTAGAGTTATATCCTAGCTCATTTGACACTTATATTATGTTGAATGTTGGGTAGTATATTAGACCACTCTAGACGATGGCTATATTATTCTTATTCCTTTTTTAACCATTGCCATAAGTATAACAATTTTTTTAAAAGGAAAAAAAATATATGTGAAAAGAAAAAGGCATATTATATTATAATTCTCCCAACTTTATTCTTCAAAATCCATGAATTGGATACCCCTTGATAAAATTTATAGCCCTGAATGCCTAATGACTCGAAACAAACTGCAATTATGATTTTATCACCTCTGTCCATGTAACTGGTCAAAATCAAAAGAAATCTTTTATTAATGGCATTAATAACACAACTATAAACATAATAGGGGCTTCCACTCATATCCAAGCCTTATAAGAATTAAGAAGGTTGACAACTAACGCAAAACCTCTACCCTCTCATTGGATAGGCTAGGGTCTTTGGAATCATCATTAATACAAACTTGAACTTTGAGGCAAAAGAGCATGAGTTATCCTTGGCTCCACAGCAGTCACACACACCCAACAACAACAGAAGGCACTCAGTTGCAAGATCAACATGCAAGGCCACCAAGTGCTACTCATCTTTTTCTTTTTAATATAAGAAAGAGACATATATTTGAAACCAAAAAAGCAAGCTCAACACAAAGATGAAAGAACCCTTTGCTAAAAGAAACCTACAAATCAAATCAACTAAAACTTTTCCCAATTGCATGGGGTCGGCTACATGAATCCACTTCTTTCACTCCGCATGATTAAAGATTAAGTCAACTCTTAAATTACAAATACTTATATCTTTTTTAATTATTTTTTACCACGTTATTTTTAGGCCTTCTTTTACCTCTACCATGAATTGTTTATAGGTCACTTTTCCCATTGGAGCATCCAAAGATTTCTGTTGCAAGTATCCAAATCACCTTAATTGATTTTCTCTCATTTTATCTCCAACTGAGGCTACTTCTACCATTTCTCATATATTTTCATTTTTAATTCTATCTTTCAACACTTTACCACATATCTATCTTAACATACCTATTTCCATTACACTTCATTTATCACATGTGTTTCTTTAGTGCCCAGCATTTTGTTCCATATAGCATGGCTGCCTAATAACAATTTTATAAAATTTTCATTTCAACTTCAATGTTATTATGCATAGATCATATATACAATACTCCAAAAGCACTCTTACACCGAACCCATTTTGCTTTAACTTTAAGATTCATTTCCTTACCTTTTTCTCCTTCTTGATGATAATAGATCCCAAATATTTGAAATTTTCACTCCTTGATATCTCTTGGCTTTCAATTTTCATAGTCTCTTCATTTGTGGTTCTATTTCCTCTAAAATTATGTTTAATATATTTAATTTGGGTCCTACTAATCTTGAACCTCAAATTTTAGAGTCTATTTTCAAACCCCTAGCTTATCATCAATCAACACTATATCATCAACATATAAAATACACCATGAAGAAACCTATAAGAACAAAAACTAAAACAAGAAGGCACAATTCCTAACCAAATTTGATAAGAAAAAGCAATGGAAAAATCTATCTAAAGGTATTGGCATGACCAAGTTGGCATTAATTTCAAGAAGCTTTCTCAATTCATAGTAATTTTTGGGTTCTACTTCTACCCATTGTATCCTACTTATGCTTGAATCTTAACCCCTTTCCTTATACTCCTTCCCTACACCAATTGGGTTTTTGAATGTTCGATTTAGTTCAGATCCCCATAGAAACAACTTCCTACAATGCAGGGTAAGGTTGCGTACACAGATCCAAAAGTGGCCCGACCCTCCTCCCGGATCCCGCATAAGTGGGAGCTTCATGCATTGGGCTGCCCCCTTCTTTTATTGTCCCAAGTTCAAGAATGACCTCACTTGATATGCATCAATGAGAAGACATAAGGGTGTGGTTTCTAAATAAGTCATCAACTTGTTGAAGCATTTAGAAACAAAATCCATTTTCAATGTTCCTCACCAACATCTTGAAAATACCATGGTCAAAAAAGAGGAACTCATCCTATGAGATTGTCCCCTTCAATTTTTTCATGGTTTCTCCTTGAAATTGTCCTATGAAGATCATAAACTCGAAATATTTTTTGACTTAGATTAATGCTAGCAACCCTCTTACAGCCTAGTGGAGATTGTCATGTCTTAGAAAACATACAGAATGTCTAGGAAAATTTGCATATATATCACATCTAGATAATGTCTTAAAATATTAATGGTGAGGAACATAATAATACACATCTTTTCATCGTCTTCTCCAATAAGAATTATATCCAACAAAATTGACATAAGCTCCTTTTCTGTTGGATCTCATAAACACATTTAGAACCACTTTAGTCATTAGAGACAAAAAAGAAAATATATATATATATATATCTTGAGCAAAGAACCATTTCTGAACTTTTGAAGAACTTAGGTTGGTTCTTTCCATGAGAAGGAAAAAAAAAAGGCTGGTTCTTTTAAACAAATGGATTACCAACAATTAGGAATGGGCAGTTGTTGAAGCTGATAAGAGAATGATCAATGACTTCTTCTCTATTTCCTAGAGATGCAAATGGTGGGCAAGGATCTAGAGAGTGTTGTGAGGGAGATTGAAGAGCTAATTCATAGAAAGAGACCTCAGTGTGACTAAGAGTGTCAAAAGACCCAAAAGGGCCACAATTTGGTCAAAAGAGAGCCTTTAGCCTCACTAATTTGTATGGATATTGTAAACCCAATTCATAAAAAGAGCTCAAATGTGGCTAAGAGAATCAATGGATCTGATGGAACCATTATTGGATCAAAAGAGAACCTTTAGCATCACTAACTGATATAAAAACCCTCCCACTGCTCTTAATTTAGGCAATAATAAGACTTAAGCAAAGGCCAGGAATGCTTCTTTTTCCATAAACTGCTTAGCATTGCTTATTGTTCCCAACTCCATTTTTTTTCATAACCTATCTTTTGAACTTCATGGTTCTCTTCCAGTTTTTTTTTTTTTTTTTTTTTTTTTTTTTTTTTTGGGTTAAAAATACTTTTCTAAAGAATGTTTTTTCTATCAATAACCTAAGGCGCACAAAATAAAATTTGTCAACTTTAACTCCATTGGTTAAAATAGGGGTGAGATGGTTAAGATTTTTTTTTTTTCCCATTTGCCTTTTGCTTTGAAAGACTAAGAGCTTAATCAAAGGCATGGTCTAAAATTCGCCGAATTTCGGTGAAATTCGGCGAATTTTTTAGGTTTTTTTACCATCGAAGTGCAAAGTGGGATGTAAAATAAAAAATGCAAAAATTCGCTAAATAATTCGATAAACTTCGACAACTTCGACGAAATTCGATAAACTTCGACAAAAGTTTAGTTTTTCAATAAAAAAATGTAAAACTTCGAGCAAAAATTCGATAAAATTCGACAAAATTCGATGAAATTAGACAGAGAAGTAAAAAAGATGTTACTTCATCAATAAAAAACAAAAAAACACTAATAATTATGTATTATTTTCAACTTCATCAACCAACATAGCAATATAAATTTTAAAAAATAATTTAACAAGTTAACAAATTATGTAGTTTATGGGATATGCTTTACCAAAAAAAAAAAAGAAGAAGCAAAATAAATAAATAGTTAAAGTCGAAATAAGATAAAAACTTAAAAATAAATTAAAAAATTTCCTAAAGTTATCTTTTTTTAGTTAACTCTTATGAAACAAGATTAATAAACAACACATTCAAATAATAAACTAATAAATTAAGCATGATAGAATTCAAACTAGTAAAGTATATGGTCGAGAAGCAAGCCACCACAAAATTAAATATCAAAATAAAGAAAACAAATTAAGACCAAAAGCCGTCATTCAAATTTATCAACTCACTTAACAAGATTGATTTTGTTAGGTCGCTTATTGATATTTTTATGTATTAAAAGTGTCTATTTATATTAGTTTTTAGCTTATACTACAATAAATTTAGATATTTAAGCATAGATGCAAAAATTCTCTAAACTTCTCTAATTTAGCAAATTTTTACAAAAATTCTCCATGTCGAATTAAACTTCTCCGAATTAATTCTGATTTTTGAAGGTCGAAGTTTAAGGCGAAATCGAAATTTCGTACCTTGATCAAAGGAGTGCATAATTTCACAATTTTAATCAGCTTATCATTTTCAGAAACTGCCAGACAGCATAAAAAATCTTGGCTTTCTTTCTCTTAAAAAGCATTCTTATCAAGGTCTATCCTCTTCATTATTGGTGGTCACTTCCTAAAGAGGATTGAGAAAGTCTTTAAGGAAGCTGATCGGCAAATAGTTGATGAAATAATTTCCATGAATAATAATAAATTTTGGTGAAACAAGAAAAGGAATCACCAGAAATAACAACACAACTAGCAGCCATAAACCCAAAAAGTTTAAAAAACAAAAAAGTCAAGACATATTTCAGGCATTACCCAGAAAATTTATGTCAGTACTCCTTCGTTCCTTAGCCAAGGAATGCTTCTTATGACCACATAAATGCATTAGTTAATGATTAATCTTTCTACCCAACAGAACAGAAACTTCCATTTCTGTATAAGGTGCTCACAACCCACTTCTGCCCTGCATTTCTAATTGACTAATAACTGTGTTACGATCACATTTCTTATCTAGATTAAATAATTATTTATTACTTTTATAAGTTTTATTTAGTTGAAAAAGTCTAGATAGTGGGTTGTTTTGTGGGTTATAACTCCTTGTTATGGAGTAGTGGGAGGTTATGAGTAGTTATAAGTAGTTATCTATTTCATCTATTTAAGGAGAATGATGAATGAAATGGGAGAGCAAAAATTTATTATCAATGGTTTGATCCATTTGGAGGTTGGGTTCCCTCGAAGAATCTATTGGAGGTTTTGGTTCCCTTGAATGAACCAATTATCTTTCTTTTTTTTCTTTCTTATTTTATGTTTTTTAAATTCAGAAAATGGGTTCGTATTATTTGGTATTAGAGTCAGGCATATCTGCTTCACCGCCTCGCGAGTTTGGGAACCATATCATCAACAACTTAAAGGCCGGATAAACATGTGTTTGTATTTGAAATAACATAATACAAGCACATCGAATATTGATAGTCGAGTGAAGCCGCCATAAGGAAAGGGCTACTGTCGGGTTAATGTCGGAAGTGTTGATCGACATGGACGTCGTCTTAAAAGCGTGGTGGAATGTTACGATTACATTTCTTATTTAGATTAAATAATTATTTATTATTTTTATAAGTTTTATTTAGTTGAAAAAGTCTAGATAGTGGGTTGTTTTGTGGGTTATAACTCCTTGTTATGGAGTAGTGGGTGGTTATGAGTAGTAATAGGTAGTTATCTATTTTATCTATTTAAGGAGAATGTATGAATGAAATTGGAGAGCAGAAATTTATTATCAATGGTTTGATCCATATGGAGGTTGGGTTCCCTCGAAGAATTTATTGGAGGTCTATGGGTTTAGATTCAGAAAATGGGTTCGTATCAAACTGTCAGTATCGGTTCCCATCACAAACAAAACATTGGTGGTGTTTGTTAACTCTAATTCCAACCGCCAAAGAAGGGTAATGAAAAAATTAATTTTTTGGTAAATATTTTTACTTGTTCTACCTCTAATTGAAATAGAGGTATAGCCCCTATAAGAATAAGCAAAAAAATAAATAAATACATAAAAATAAAAATAAAAATCTTGGCTTATTGTAGTAAAGCTTAAACCTCTACTACAAATAGAGATTAATTTTAAAGTAGAAGTAGATGCCAAATACAGTTACCAAAGACCACCTTAGATGCAAAATTGTACCCAGCACAAGTTCAACGACTCAATTTCCAATTCCTATCTTCAAAATAAGGGAAATACAACTAGGGGCAGAAAATAAAATGGTCCCATTGGATAGATTATAAGTTGACCTGATTGAGCATTCTATCGATCGAACACAACAGGAAATAAGACGAGCAAACAGACCTTTGAGAATATAAGCCTGAAGAAGCGTTTGATCAAGCTCAAGTGCCTTGTCACAGTCCTTGATCACATGCTTGTGAAGCTCCAATTGGCTGTAGCAGAAAGCTCGATTGCTGCAACCCCAAACCAAAAAAAAATAAAAATTAACAACCGTCGTGACTCAACGAATTCAAGACGGATTAGATTGAGGAGATTCTGAGAAAAAAAATATAAAAAAAAACAGAATTGAAACTTAGAAGAAGAGAATCGAGAATGGAGAAGACCAGATGTCTTGAACAACGCAGGATCGAGAGAGTAGAGAATCGAGAAGGCGAATGGCTTTGGACCATTGCCGTGAGCTGCACAGCTTCGCAAGCTCCACTCTCTCTGAAACGATTGATGAACCCATCTACCAGCCCCGTAACGGATCGATTTTTCCCAAAAACTGTTTTTGCCGATTCTCGCCCCCCTCAGCTCCGTATCTGAACTCAAAGTCCTAAGAGAGAGAGAGAGAGTGAGTGAGATAGAAAGGGATACAGAATAAGAACGATGCGAAGCATAAAGATGACGACATGTTTCCCCAGGAACCCTTTTGAGTCACTATACCTACATGTATTATCAATGTGCTTTCTTTTTTTTCTTTTCTTTTTTTGAGAGGATTTTTTTTTTTTTCACTTCCTTGAAAAAATATACCAATAGTAAATATGCTTTGGTAGCACTTATTAATGTATCATTGTTAGAGACCAAGTTTTACAGATTATAATCGGTATCTCTCTCAAATATATATAATTGGGACTTTTTATAAAAGAATTAAGTACTACTTATTGAAGCTGGAAGCTGGAAGCTTGAAGCAACTACCACTTTGGTACCACCGTCAATATGCTTATTTTAATTCCGTCCCATTTAATTTCAAAGAAAGAAAAAACTGAAAACAAAAACAAGACAGTGTTAGCCCTTGAATTTGATTCCTCTAAACTAACCAAAAAAATTTTAAAAATTATGCAGCAACTTATTGCAGGGGTCTTCCAATAAGAGTGATAAAAAGTCATTGAAACGTGAGAATGCTGAAATCAGATTCTTCCCTCGGTTGCAAGCAAAGGGTTTACAAGGAGTGATTCTCTGAAGCCGGGCAGACGATCAATAAAGCATAGGATTTTCATACATTTTTACCATATTATATCAATCAACATGAGAAAAAACTATGCTATGTTCTTTTTCGCTTTTATTTTACAAACAACTCTGATTGAGACACCAAGGGCCACTGCAAAGCAGGAAGAAGCCCTGGTCTTTAGAATCCTACAATCACTTTTTCTTATAGAATTTTATTTATTTTTCTCTTTTTTTTTCATGTAATTCAAAACACCTTGAAATTTGTATAATCCTTTCCATCTTTACATACAAGAAACTCTAACTTTGGTTGGAATTTCAACTTGAGAACTCTTGTTTCCTGATGCAGGTTCTTGGTCATTATATCAAACCCAAATTTGTTTAAAATATTCAATTTCTAATTAGGTTTTTGGTTAATCTAGTCAGATTCCCCAAATAAACAGTAGATAAAAGAATTTCTGTAGAACTTGTGTTTCATGACTTATTTAGACAATTTGGCAACAGATGGATACAAGTCATGGAAGAAATTTGAAAAAACTCACAAAGCCACAAATTTCCCCAACCTTTGAAACCTCATCATAGGGCACATAGGAATGCTGAGCCTGAAGACCACAATACCCGGAATACATGGATTTCATAGTAGTAATAATGTACTAAGAAACCTCATGACGACCTGCGTGAACAGTCCTTTCGACTACAAAATTACAAGCCCAAACTATCTTCAGTGACTAACACTAGCCTTACCTCAACAATATAAAAATTGTTGCAAGAATGATGAAACCCCTTTTATGTATATTCAAGTCCAAGCTTCAAAGGCATGCTTAAAAATAAAAATCCATCATTTTCATCTGCATGTAAACATCATTGTGAAGACTTATCCGATTCCAAATTCCTGTTCATGGAATCCAGGTACTCCTGCCAAAATAAACAAAAAGTGCTTGATCACTTGGCCTTTTCCAAATCTAAAGGATGTTCATTTTCCATTTAACCATAGAAAGAAAAAGATGACCCCGGCTACTGAATTTAGTTAAATCAGTTAGAAGTGCATCAGGAATAAATTTTGATCCAGGTATAGTATGTTCAGACTATACAAATAAAAAGAAACACCGTTACCTGGAGGATTCCAACAGCAGCGAATTTGTCAGTGATTGTTTTAGCTTGTACAGGATGCATATGCAAAGGCTTCAAAAGTGCTTCCACACACTATAAGCAGAATGTTAGAATTAGCGTTCTCCATCTATAGCAGGAAAAAAAATTACCATCTCTCTCATGCAAGCCATATGTATGTTCACAAAGTAAGACTCATAAGTATGGAAAGGAGTCTAGTACAGCATAGTCCAACAGGGTAAATGCATTTAGCAAACTTGAGATCCCATTTGGTAATTGGAAAGCTAAAACCCAAATCCAAAATTTTAAAATATATATATATGGGTGAGCACATGGATGGTGATGTCACCAATCATGTATGGGTTCAATCTACTCCAACTCAACTCGACTAACCTTTTCCCAACTACATGGTGTCTGCTGGGTTCAATCTACTTCTAAAACTGAATTCCACTAAATGATGAAGGCCATTTCTTTTGACTCTTCCTAAAATAAATCACTTTGGTGAAATAAATTCAATGAAGTGAAACACAATCAACTGTGCCTGCCGTCATCCACTGAGGCATCACCAATAGCCTCTCAATATTCTACCCCGTTCAGACACCATACTTCCCACTAATTATGAGCAACTACCTTTGATGTAAAACGTTCGTCCCAGTATGTATATTTCAGACCTTCAAACTTTCCTGTTTTACGGAGTTCTTCAACAAAAAGCTTCACTTGCACAGCCTAGTCCAAAGCAGAAATACAATAAAATAGAAAATTAATCAAGGATAAAATTGAGAAAACAAATTGATAAGGCTGCGTTTGGTTCGTGATCTGGAAATGGAATACAATCCAGAAAAAGAAAATTCAAAAAATGACTTTTTATCGTTTTCTAAAACAACATATTTTTCCAAGTAAAATCTCTGAAAATTATTTTTGAGTTCAACTAACCAAACACATTTTTCGTGTTTTCAATTTTTCAGATACAGACTGTATCCAAATCACAACCCAATCGCAGCCTAAGGTTGTAAAGAGTTACATCTGGACTGTAACGATGTCTGTTATAACAGCAGCCAACGACGAATCCCCCAAGAGAAAGTTCTGATATCTGCATAAAAATGCCAATTGCAAAGAAGATGAAAAAGTTAGTCGAGATGAGGAAAATCAAAGATGGACGTAACATTAACAAAAACAATGGTGAAGACAGGATTTCATTTCGTAGATGAACTAATATGTCGTTTTTTTCATACTTTCCATTATCAAAAACACATGAAACAAATTGATTTTTTGTGTTTTTTATTCCATTTAAGTTTGTACTACAAATAGATGATTTAAAGCAACACTTAGAGCAGGCTGGTTTTGAAACCCACATTCTAAGCCAGTTCAATGTTTGGCATATTCATCATTCTTGAGAAGCTATCAAGGTTGCCCATTGGCGCTCAAGATTGGGGATATAAGAATTTAGAAGTGATCTTCTTACCATCAGAGATTCCCCCTGATATTGTTGGTTCAATTAAGAATGACAGAAAAGGGGTTCAGATTTGTAAAGATTAATGTTTCATCTCCTTTGATTTTTTTTACAGGGATATTCCTCTTTTAAAAAAAAAAAAGCAAAAAAAGAGAGAGAGAGAGAGAGAGAGAATTAATTCTCATGATCTGATCCTTCCTTTTCAATTTTTCAAACCACTTTGTTCACAGTCAGTAAAATTGAACATTGTTTTAACTTAAGACCAACAAAAGTTGAAGCCTTTAGACCTAGTCCATGTTAAAATGCCACCACTAAACTAAGAAATGGGCAACCACAGTATCACAATACTAGCAGATATTTTAGCCAATTAGAATTTTAACTCTGAATTACTATCTAAAATCCAACTTGAAAATTCCTAATTATTTCCTCCTGAAGCACATTGATTTCTCAACCCTAAAACTATGCAAAAAGGCCAACGACCACTACCCCCTTTGGACCTGCATTAGGACAACCAAAGTTGGGTTAATGACCGCGTTAAATTTTTTGACATATATAGGTTTCATTATTTCAAAAAGCTGTACTCAAAGATTCACAAATCTATCATACATTAAGAAGCTCTCTCAAAGCCAGTAGAATATGTGGGTGTTTACAAGTGGGGGAGAAACAAAATTCAAGAATGAAAACAATGCTAACAAACTTGATCATAATATTAAAAAAGAAGAAATTAAAAAAAAAAAAAAGAAGTCAAGTTTGTTAACCATCCATCTTGCTTATTTGGTTTAAACTAGGTTATATAAATTCCAACTCAAATCTACGGATCTTATAATTCACAAATCACAATAGATTTAGGATAAAGTGATTCAGAAGCATTTCAGGTGGATGAGAAAGGCGCAAGGCTAAGTACACTAGCCATTCCCCAAACCTTGTAGTAGTGGGAGGCTGGGAGCCTTATGCATTGGGTTTTTTAAAACATTGATGGAACCCCCATACAAGTGGATGTGCTTGACCAATAGGAAGGGATTGTGGATAAGGCATCAACCATGGGATCAAAACTCACAAAATCAATTGTCCCTATAGAAGGGACGACAGAATTTCTCCAACTCAAACCCTTATAGCTCCTGCTTCATCCATGCAATTCACAAGTGCATTATATCAAGGAAGGTCTTCCTGGCATTATCAAGAAAGTTAGATTTTTTAAGGCATATGGCCATGTTGGTTAGAGCTTTATCAATTATATGCTCTATCAGATGGGTTTTGGTTCTAAATGACAATGTTGGATGGGTTAAGTTGTTAAAGAAGTCAAGATAAATGGAAGGAGTAGATTTCCTTTCTAAAAGACCTTGGTGAATTGTCCTGGCCGCTTCCTTCCACTTTCCAGTAATCTACAGTCTTCCATAGCCTCTTGACAAGAAAAGAAAGTAAGAGGCTCATAATAAGGTAGCTGAAAGATCAAGGGAATTGCTTTGAGAGCTATTTGAACAAGCATTGATCTCCAGGTGGAAAATGGGGAAGCTCTCCTTTATAACTAAATCATATGAGTTTATAGATCATGACCTGGTTATGTTCATATAATGTATGAAGATTCATTAATATGAATCTCAATTCAATTAGTGAAGTTCCAAAATGATTTGATTCTAAAGTAAATATAGAAAATTTTCTTGCCAAACTACAAAGGAAACTAAAAATAAAATGAGAACATGTGAGCAATTGACTTACCAAAGTTTGGAAATCTTTTGCCATCAGATCAATGTTTGTCTTCTTACGAACCAGTACACTGCACAAGCATTAACCATAATAGCCAATTGAGTGTTCACACTTATATAATCTCATCAAGTAAAATATTAGGAGCCTAATCATTCCCTTTAAAACATATATACACAGTTCTACTCCATTGCTTAACTCCACCTGTGTTGAGTATATTTCCCATATCCTTATCCAAAGCCAGTCTCAAGCTCGGATAAAGGAGGATGGTCGCATTAGGTAGCTGACAGCCAGCGTATAACTTCGTCAAATCAACTATAACATGAATCTACTAAATCAAACTGCACAAAGGGCTAGGACGATGTTGACTTAGCCCTGAATAGAGCGGTGTGGAGGAAGTAAATTCATGTAGCCGACCCCATGTAGTTGGAAAATGGCTTAGTTGAGTTGAGTTCTACTCCATTGCTTGCTACCACATTTTAATCTCTTAGATGACTTCAATTTTTGAAAGATCTAACATCCGTAGCAAGAAGTAAATCAAGTCGCTCACAGGTCATCTATTTATTGCAATGGGAAATGAAAATTTGGTACATGAAAGTTTTCACTGTCTAAGTTTTCTTCAAAATCCTCTCTCATAACTGAAAATGATGCAGTAGATTGTAAAGTGTAAATGTAATCTTATTTAACTTGCTTCTTCAAAGAAACATGGGCTTTGCTAGTAATGACCATGATTACTGAAGTACACCCCAGCAATCCCCTCGAGGAAAGGGCAGGATTATAGCAAATACAATAGTATAGCAATTGCAGGAGAATAAAAATGGAGATAATAAACAAATATTGGAGTACCAGTGGAGAAATAAGAGGCATTGCAGAAATTTTCATAAATGCTACAAGAAAGAATATTTTAATGCCCAAGTAGTGAAGTGGCATTTCAGCCTACTTCATTATTTTAATAAATCAACAAGAAAAGAAGTAACTCAATGGCGCAATATTCAACTGCATGTTTTCATTAACATCTTAACTGAACAACTTGAATACACAATTGCGACACTTATAATGTTTCTAGATAAAAACTGTCGTTATTAATTCTACACATCTTATCCACGTTAAAAAGACTGATGCCAACATTGTCAGCTAGTAGTACACATTCAGATGTCTTAAAATAAAACATGGCAGTGCAATATGTAAGCAACAGTTGCATATTAAACTGTGGAATATTCAAAAAGAGAAAAATTATTAACACAATTTTAACAGCAAACACTTTAGTAGAGCCTTCATACCTAAGAGGTGATGCAATTTTATTATTGATATCTGAAACAGCAAGTCCAACATATTTATTCCCAACATCTAGTCCAAGCAGTCTTCCTCGTTCTGAAGTATTTGTCTTCAGTATATCGTAGAACAAGGTGATTGGCTTGACATACTTCATCTGTATCAATGAAGGAAACAGATCATTTCAAGTTTTATATATATATATATTAAAAAAGGAGGTGCTCTTTTCAAAGCAGTCACAGCTTCAAAGCACCAGTAATCTAATCCTTTTTTTTTCTATTTTTTATTTTTTTATTTTTTAAGAACCAAGGGTATTCAGGCTTTGCTCAACTAATTGGCCCCTGGTTGCTCAAGCAGAAGACAACCCCATTAACCATTCAAGTCCCATGCTTAGCACCAGTAATCTAATCGAAACATAAAGCCACATAGATATGACCATAGACCTCAATTTTTCTTTTTCCTTTTTTTAGTAAATTTTGTAAAGCGCAAAGTGGGTAAATAATGTTTTAGGCTGCAACATGTAGCACAAAATGTACCTTTTAAGTTCTCAGAGAGAAAACTAGAAACAGACACAACATTGCCTCTAACAAGTATTACATAGTTAAATACCAAAAAAGCGAATCATTTGTAATCCATCATACAAGAATATATTCTACTCAACTCAACCCAAAAAAGCCTATTTCCAACTACATGGGGTCGGCCATGTGAAACCGCTTCCTCCACTTTGCTCAAGCAAGGGCTAAGTCAACAGTTATATTAACCTATTTTAATTATCTTTATGCATGTGATTTTTTTTATTTTCTTCTTCCTCTATCATTATTGTGAACTATTAATAAGTTACACTTCCTAAATTGTGGCATCTAGTGTTCTTTGTTGTATGTGTCCATACTCCATACCACCTTAATTGGTTCCCTCTCATTTTATCACTAATTGAGATTACTCCAATCATTTCCCAAATATGTTTATTTATAATTTTTTCTTTCAATTTTTTAGCAAATATCCATCTTAACATTTTTTTTTTTTAGAGGAAACGATGATAGTATATATATATATATATATGAAGGTAATATCAAACGAAATACAACATCAAACCATAGGGAATCAAGGATGCACCAAGGATAACCCTGTAAGCACAATGAAGAAGCAAAACACACCCACCACCAGTCATGGCATTTCCAGCCACAAAGAAAGGCCACTGTATACAAGATCCACTCCCTATGCCTGCAAGCAATTTACCCAATTCCTAGACCAATCAGAGATAGAGTATCCCCCATTCAATCTGGAACATGCTACCCAATTACATGCAAGCCACCGCGCCTCCTCCCAAATACCAAAGCTATCTAAGGATTTGTCAACAAAGACCCTGCGATTTCTTTCCATCCATAACGTCCACAGTGTAGCAAAGGACGCTATTCTCCATACTTCTTTGATTCTGGAATTGCCAAAAGAAATGTTCTCCAGTGATATGCCCTCACATCTAGCGATCCTGCAGCCAAGAAAGATGTGTGCAATTGATTCACCGTCCTGCATACAAAGTGAACAACAATGTGGAGATATAGAGATTGACGGGAACCGTCTTTGAAGGACATCCAAGGTGTTGATCCTCCCCTATGCCAGTAGCCATCCAAAAAACTTTACCTTTGATGGAATCTAAACATTCCAAATACATCTGGAGACGGGAAAAGGAGGGAAAGACGGATCATCAATTAGGTAATCAAATAAGGATTTACATGTAAAGGAACCGGACGGGTGTATGGACCATCTAAACCTATCAGATTGGTTAGAGATTTGAATGTGGGGTATAGCTGGGAGTAGGGAATTAACTTCAGCTAATTCCCTAACCGTTAGGTTTCTACAAAAGTGAAGGTTCCAAGAAGGGTGGCCTGTTTCTGGATTTGAAGAGAAAATAGAGAGAAAGGAGTTAATAGGAGCATTATGGAGAGATGAGAGACGATACAGACGAGGATAGGCTTGTGCTAAGGTAGAAAAGTTTGTCCAATTATCTTCCCAAAATCTGAAAGTACATCCATCTCCAACCTCCAAAGAACGATTGGAAAGAGAAAAAAGGGACCAAAGAAGACAAGAACTTCCATGGACTTCGGTATGTGACGGATCTTCCAACACGCCGCCCCCAATCAATCATCGAATTCCCATACAAACTGTCAATAACCCTTACCCACAAAGCTTGTTTTTCCTTTGTAAACCGTTGTAACCATTTGGTAAATAGAGCAATATTTCTTTTGATGATGTTCCCTATACCCAGCCCTCCTTTGCTAACCGGTCTTTGAACCAACTCCCAATTCATGAGATTGATGCCATCTTCCTTATCCACTCCCTTCCAAAGGAAAGATCTAATCTTCTTCTCAATCTCCAAAGCCACTCCACTAGGAATCTTGAAAAGAGACAGGTAGTATAGGGGCAGTGACATAAGGACTGATTTAAAGTTGGCCTTCCGCCGCTTGACAAGAATCCATGTTTCCAGCCACCAAGTCTTTTTGAGAATTTGTCCAACACCGGGCACCAAAATGATCTTGTCAACAGATTACCCCCTAATGGTAGGCCCAAATACTTCAACGGTCAAGTGTCAATAGAGCACCCAACATGGTTAGCAAGACTCAATAACAAACTTTGATCAATATTAATCTCGGCCATCTGACTCTTGGACATGTTTATCTTAAGCCCAGAGAGCATGCAAAAAGCTTGTAAAAGCTGAATCGCCTCCAAAACATTGCGTTCTGATCCTTCCAAATAGAAAATGGTATCATCTACATATTGCAAATGAGATACCTCTACCTCCTTCGCCCCTACTCTGAGACCACGAATTAAGGCATGCTGCCTTGCATGATCCATAAGTCTGCCCAGACTATTTGCCACCATTGTGAAGAGAAAGGGAGAAAGAGGGTCGCCTTGCCTTGCCTTAGCCCTCTCTTTGCTTGAAACTTACCTCTAGGCCTGCCGTTGACTATAACAGAGTAAGAAACGAACCGCACACAACCTCTCATCCATTTTCTCCAAGTTCTACCCAAGCTTTTTCTTTCAAGGATGAAATCAAGAAAGTCTCAGTCCAACGAATCATAGGCTTTGGCAAAATCAACCTGAGACAATACCCCATCCTTTCTTTTCCTTCGATATTCCTCTACTACTTCATTAGCAATTAAGACCGCATCAAGAATCTGTCTCCCATGTACAAAGGTTGATTGCGTAATCCCAATAGTGCTGTGAAGTACGGCTCGCAACAAGTTTGCCAACACTTTGGCAATTATCTTATATAGACTAGTAACCAGACTAATAGGTCGAAAGTTTTGTATTTTCAAGGAATCTCCCTTCTTCGGAATGAGACAGATGTAGGTTTCATTTGTCTTAACATTAATGATCTCGTTATTATAGAATTCAAAAAACACCTTCATCAAATCCACTTTTACTACCTCCCATGATTTTTGATAAAAAGCCATTAAAAACCAGTTCGGGCCCGGTGCCTTATTACCATCACATCCAAACACTGTCATTCGCACCTCCTCCATCTCAAAAGGTCTTTCTAATGACTCACATTCCACACTACTTATTGGTGACCAATCTAAGCCCTCAACACCCCAAGATTGAGTGTGAGAGGTTGAATACAATTCCTGAAAATAGGAGACTATTGCATCCACAACTTCTTGTTCAAAATCCACCACCATGCCATCCCCTCTCTCCACCTTCTCAATGAAGTTGCGGGACCTCCTGTGGGAAAGAATCTTATGGAAGAAGTGGGAATTTGCATCCCCCTCTTGCAACCATTTGACTTTGGCATTTTGAAATGCCATTCTATCATCTCTAAGACATACATTTGCCAGCTCCCCCTTCAAGTGCCTGCGTTCAAGATCCAATTCCCTATTCCAACGAGACGTTCCTTCTATCGCATCCAACCTTCCAATAGAGACTTCCAATTCATTCTTCTTGATAGTCGTAGTTCCATAGACAAATGTATCCCATTCCTTTAGCTTCACCTTTATGTCGCATAATTTCATCATGAATCTATAGCCTTCCCAATGAGATAGCCAAAAATTTTCAAATCTGAAAGGTGTGGGGCCCCACCTACATGCAGCGGTATCTAGCAAAATGGGACAATGATCCGATGTAATTCTAGGTTGAGTCATCTGTCTGTTGGAGGAGAAAATGGACTCCCATCCCATGGTGAATAAAAATTTGTCAAGCCTAGAGCAGACAGGATCTATCCTAAAATTTAACCATGTGAGCCTAGAGTTTAAGAGTGGGGGATCTCTTAAGTCAAGGTCACTACTGAGAGAATCGAACTCTTGCATACTTCTTGTGAGGCGTCTACTGTTGTACTTCTCGCTTAAAGTTCTTGGAGTGTTGAAATCACCACCCAAGCACCAATTCTGCCCACACACAGCCCTTAAGCCCAGAAAGCATCACGTTCAATTGGATCATTCGGTCCATAAACTCCCATGAACCACCATCTGACAAGCTCACCCCATTTTATCTCCACAGATATTGTGTAACCGCCGATGAGATTAGAAACCACCTCCACTGATCTTGTATCCCACATCAACACCATGCCGCCAAATGCACCAATAGAAGGAAGATAAACCCAACCTTTGAATCTAGATGCCCATAGATTGGCAATCCATCTTCTACTCATCCTTTCTTTTTTCGTTTCTTGAAGAATGACAATATCAGCCTTTGACCTTCGAACAACCCTTCTTATTTGTTGTCTTTTGCGGTCAGAACCGCATCCGCAAACATTTCATGAAAGTATCTTCATTGAATAACATTGCCATCCCCAACCTCTGCCACATGAGCCTCATTGATCCTCAGAGCCATACCTTCCACAATACCTACTTCCCATTTTGCCTCCTGCTTCTTCTGAAACACACGCAAGGCCAATTTCACCCTCTCAAGATATGACGCCAAATCCTCGAATGTCTCTATTAACGGAATCCCCCCTATGTCATGCCCTAAAAGTGCCCCATAACCATCAACATCGCTGTCTCCCTGTATCTGAGCCCCCTCTGTCGAATTTGCCACAAACCCAGCATCTATTTTTGTTCCCCATTCTCCAGCCATGTTTCTATAGCTGAGGTGAAGAACCAATAATAGACGTTTTGTTTTCCAGATTTTGGGGAGTAATTGAATTGGGTATGTCATTAGGAATGTATGGAAGAATTGGAGAAAGAATATGAGCAATAGAATTAATCGAGGAAGAGGAATGTTCAGTGACATCATTGATAACAGGTTGTTGGATACTTACCTGACCCATAGGCATGTCATTACATTAGATCTCCCATAAAGGATCTACTGCGTCACCTTTGTGATCAAGGCCTAAGTCCACCGCATCCCCCATATCTTCATCGTCTGACAAAGAAGACCCAGAGAAGTCGTCCTCATCAAGCTTCTGGGGTACCTCGATCTCGGCCATCAGTTCTCGTTTGCCACTCCTAGATCCAAGCGGATCATGCAAGCCTCGACCCACTTAACTGTCCCCATTCATAATCCCGGGTGATCTTTGCATCGAGTTTTTGGATGGTCTGCCAAGAGCCGATATCTCCGTCTTCGCTTCAAACGCCTCCGTCAACATCCCCATGCCCAACGCACGGTGATTTTTAGTGTGCAAATCAGGGGGGATTTGCGAAAATTGCATCGCACCTCGCTTGAAGCCAATACCTCTGGAGAGAATCACAAAATTTTCCTCCATTCGCCGAAAATCATCTTCATTTTCCAATCGCAGCACTGTTGGATCCCTATCAAGTTGGTTCTCCAATGAAATAGACACATGCTCAAAAGTATCAGATACATGGGTTTTTGTTTCTATTTCATAGCAAGTCAGCAACTGCCCATAATCTGAGAATTGTTATTATGCTGATCATTTTCTTCATTAAGCCTGTGGAGTTCCTTGGCGCCAGTTTTATAAGGATGAAGCTCCTCAATGGCCTGGACTTGGTTTGGTAAGCAATGGTCCGGCCCACAATTCAAGTCTTGTATGGATCGGGCGCTACTCTGGCCCACCATGCTTCTGCAAGGTCCATACCCTTCATTCAGCCCCTTAGATGCCGCCCCTACCTCAGGCAAACCTCTTCCCACCTGTTCCTGCGCCACGTGGAAGCTTTCCACAGCTATAGCTTTACCTTTGCGCCGATCTTCTCTGACAGGTGAATCTTCCATAATTTTCTTTTCAGGCCTGTCTTGTACAGATATCTGACCGACGTACTCTAAGTTTAGCACGTTGTTCTGGACATGTGGCAACCATGAATCAAACCGACGCTGAGGACGAGCTCGCCGGAAGTTAGCGTCGGTGATTAGATAACTAGGAGCACCACCTGAGGCCAGCCTCTGCTGCCGTGTGTCCGTTCTCTGTGGGCGCAGGCTGAAAAGTTTCACCCCAAAAGGGCCTCCATCACCGGCAACATCCAATGGTTCCGATACAAAACCCTCCTCATCTCCTTGGACTCTAATCTTTGCAAAACGTAAAAGCTCCATCGACCTTGTTTCTGGTGCAACTTCCACGAGGCCTCCACACAATTTTCCAATGTTTTCAAAGGAGTCTTGGCACTACGATTCTAACGGAAGGCCTTCTTTCCCAACCCATCCGCAATTGCATCTGACCCTTATTCTAAACCACTGCAGTGATTGATGCCAAGCCATTACCCTAAAGTTTGTAGAGTAATGTTTCACTAGCAATAGCTTCTTCTCGTCCAAGTCATGCAACCATAGCACTGCTTTTTCATCTAAGAATGGTCGTAACACAACCGAACGTCTTAACAGAGATTCGATCTCCTTCGCAGCTTTATTTCACCAAAGCTTGGAATGAAGTCACTGGACTATGATAGCCAATGACCAGTCAACCTCTCTTTCCAAACCCTTGTTCTTCACTCCCTATGGTCGTCGATCCTCAGTCACGTAACCACGTGGTTTTGACGGACGGTCGTTTGTAACGGGTAGGTCGTTCTGTCGTCCCAAAGCATCGTCTCTGGGCAGAGCCACGGGCGTAACCCCAACATACGAGCTCCCTTTTTCCATAACTTTACCCTTCCTCCTCCAAGCAGAATTTTCCTCGTAGTCCTCAGGGGGTCCTGTTCGCCCCCGGTAGAGGGTTGCATGTAAGCACTCCCCTAGGACTAACTAGCAAAAATCATCACTACCTGCGTCTGTTGGGACATATACCGACATCGTGGTCTTCCCTTTCACTTTCGTGAGTTCCATGTAACTACCACACTTGTTTCATAGGGTTTGAATAATCACCACCTCATCTTGGCTTCTGAAAACCCTTTTGAAATCCTTAACTGGAGAAGAGGCCACGTCGCCCACCAGCTGCTTCAGCATCCACTCCGTCGTATCTCTTTTAACAGAGAAGGAAAACGTCCTCCCCTTCAAGTTCACTTCTTCAAACCAGACCAAACTCCCATCCTCATTGCTCCAAATCTGGAAGTTTTTTGTAGTGGCCCTAAACGTGGAATGATTGTATCGCCTTGGTTGTCCCCGAGAAACTTCTCCTGGAATAGAAACTAGCTCCACCATCGCCTTGATTTACTTTCCTCATATATTCATTTGATCATTAACTAATATCCATCTTAACATTCACATTTCTATTAAACTTAGTTTATTAATGTAATTCTTTATTCTTCAACATTTTATTCTATAAAGTGTCGCTGGCCTTATATAATAACAATCTTATAAAAATTTTAGGAAATACTCCAAAAGCACTCATTAATCCATCGTGCTTTAACCCTATGGTTCACATCCTCTTCTATTTCTCCTTCTTGAAGAATAATTGACCTCAAATGCCTAAAGTTTTCACTCTTTGGTATCTCTTGGCTTTCAATCTTTATTTATATTTCTACTTATGCTTAAACTACATTCAATGCATTCAGTCTTAGTCCTACTAGTCTTCAAAATTCTAAAGTCACTCACCAAACCTTGAATTAAACATTTAATCCTGATTTAATCTCATCAATTACCACTATATCATCAGTAAATAACGTACATCATAAAATATGTGAAAAATAATTAGTGTTACAAAGGGATTCATCTTTTATAAAAGCATTAAAAAAAAACAAACAAAAACAAATTACAATGCCCAGCAAGAAAGAGAAAGCAAGCAAATTACACGAGCTATCCAAGTCATTTTGCAAGGCATTTTGTTGCCTAATGGAAGCGGTTCAACCTTGAGGTAGCACAAATACACATGCAAACTAAACTAGCTTATCAAAGAAGGTTGGACAAAGGGTAAGAGGCACAACAATGTATATCAAGCTATGATTAACACAAACAAATCTAATTTTTAGCCAAAGCAAGATATTTTTGTAAAGTTTTCAAACAAAATGCATACAAGTACCATCAATGCTAGCAATGATGTGTGGGCCAAACCACATTGCCAAGCACATTTTTCAAGCCACAACACTATTAGACAACTCTATTCCGTGTGCAATTTATCTGGCTCAAACATCTACATAGACTAGACTGGCCTCCAACTAGACCATTGCGGGGATGGGAATATATAAGCTTAGTAATGTCATTGTACCACACATCACTATATAGAACTCCATCATTGTTAATATTTTTATCTTGTCTTCTCTATTTAATTATGGGACTCAAGAACTAAGTTTTCCTTAAATATAATTGTAATTGTCCTAAGAGATTGTCAAAGAATTAAAAAACAACACACAAGGTACACAATATTTTTGCATAGAACTATATTAGTACATAACCACAAGAGTGCTATAGAGTTTAGTGGTCTTTTGATGTTAGAATGTGAAATTTAATCTCTACTTTATTAAGTTACACCCTCAAAATTGGGAGCCAGTGATTCAATTGGGGCATAACACATGTAAATGGGGGGCTAGTGTGGGCTTAATGCAGCTCGGCTGCTTAAGTATCCCCAAAATGAGCCATGTCATGATGATGAACGGCCCTTGAATTTTGGCCCAAGATGGAGATTGTTGAATATGTTTGGATCAAAACAACAGTCCTACATTAGAAACAAAGGAATCCATCGCATGGGATATAAGTGTGGATCTCCCATCATTGGTATCGAGGCCTTCTCCAAGAGCCTGAGTGGTGAGGAAGCAAAATCAAGGCGATGCTGCGATATGAGTCCAAAACCAGACAATATTAGAAGGCAAAGGATCGCTAGAGATGATATCAAAGTTAATCCTCAATTGGAAGTATGCCCTCAAGGGTGTGAGCCCTAAGGAAGGTGGATTGTGATAGTTTATATGGCTCAAGAGGAAAAAAGTTTGTGATCCATACAAGTGAGATTATCTATAACCACTACCAAGGCTTTTTCCCAAAGCTCAAGTGGCGAGGAAGCAAAACTAAGGTGGTGTCAAGGCAGAACCCAGGCAATATTGGGTGGTGAAGGTACATTACATAAAACCTCATTAGTGTATTATGGAACAAAATCCACAATATGTAAATTGCGGTTATGTTTCTTGTTTGTCTTTTTATTTTCTGTTTAACAAATCCAAAAGAACAACATTAGAGCAAGAAAATAACCACCACCTGGGCCTTTTGATAGTTTAAACCTCCGGAATATCTACAAATGTGGATCAGAAAATTCGTTTATACTATCCATATGGTCAGTGATTGTTAATAAGAAACTGTAGTATTTTAGAAACAATTGCCAACTCCTGAAGCATCACAAAGCAGTACATGAGCTATCTGAAACAACAAAGCTTTGAACTGTTTACTTGAATCAATTGTCAATGAATACCATGTCTGTTTGGCATATGCTTTGAACAAATATAGCTTTAGTGATGAATCTAACAAACTAAAACTCTCTTTCAGAAAGCTCCCCTACAGATTTAAAAAAATAAACAAAAATAACAAATATGTCTAGTTAACAATCAATACCTTATCAATTCCAAAGGAAAATTTCAAAGTTTGGAAAGTAGTAGTGCTAGTTCCTCATCAGACATCTTGAGATCAACACAAGCTCCTACTGATACAGCAAGTCGTGCAGCTAACTGATGCTTACACTGTAACATAATTAAATAAAAAGCAACATGAAAATAAAATAATGTAAATGAAAATATGAAATAAAAGGAAAACTACGACAAATAAAACTTAATGAATTGAATTATGATGCCTGATAATAAGAAAGCAAGCTTACACAAAGTTGTTCTCCTTTGTTCACTACGTCATAGAAGAATGAATAACAAGCACAGTAATGTTCAGGGAAGCAGAAGTACTCTTCCTTCTTTCTTGATTCACCAACCACCTATTGTTCCAAAAAAATAAATAAATGAAAAGACAAAAGAAGACAAATAAAATGCTAAAATCACTTTTCACAAAGGCAAAAAAGGAACCTGGAAAACACAACGACCACTGGGCTCTCCAGAAATCCTCTTGACACCTCTCTGATCGACTATCCTTGTTGCACGTTCAAAATTCTTCCCAAAAAGGAAATGCAAACTGAACACAAGTTGCAACTTAGTTTCAGAAAATTATATTTTCTTTCATTTCTATATTAAAGCAAATATGATTCAACGGGAAGAAACAGAATTGAAAGACTAACATAGAGAGCTGATTGTCTGTCACTGTTCCATTCGAACCCAGTTTTTGATATCCAATTAAGTTCAGCACCCCACAAAGATTAAACGAAACATGATAAGGATCATAATCCTTCTAGTCGTAAATTGCAGAAATAAAGGAAAGAACTGGACCTGAACTTGTGGATTTAATGTCTCTCCATACAGCTTCTGCAACCAAAGTGCTTGCAGACATTATAATTTTATTTGTTCCTATAAATAAGTATGAATTTGAGAGACAGGAAGAAACAATCTTATATAGGTATTACTATCATAATTGCATCAAGTCTAAGAATATAGAAGTGGAGATAGAAACAAACTCTGCAGTAAGCTAACTAATCCCTCCAACCTTAAGTTCACATAAATCAATCAGAAGGCATTGCAGAATTAAGATAATCCAGTCTGAAAATTCATTCTGTTCATATATCTAGTAAACTTGAAAAAAAAAAAAAAAACATTGAATTTACTTCAAAAAGATAGTTTCTTTGTAAAGAAACTCGAAATTATACATATATATAGAAAAATAAGAGCAACAAGATGTTACAACGATGTCGTCCAGTTCCCCAACATAGCTCATGGACTTTAAAAAGCCCCCCAATCCCTAATCCACTCCCCCAAACTATATCCCATGGACAGTTTGCTATTTACAACCCATAAGGATGCTAGGAATTGCGACCTATCCCATACATTATACGCTGACAACTCCTCTCCCTCAAAAACTCTATTATTCTTTTCTTTCCAAATACACCATACTACTGCCAAACACACAATACCCCAATGTTTCTTCCATCCTGATTTGACCCCGCCCATATACAAGAAGACTTTATCTCCATGCGTTTCCTCACCCGAGCCATCAAACACAAGGAAGTCCCTACACCATCAGTGCTATATCTCCTTTGAAAAAATACACTAGGACAAAATATGTTCAATTGATTGGCTATCTTGTTTGCATAAAGTACACCAATGAGGAGAAATAAGCATATTCTGCAATCTTCTCTGCAGAACATCAGTAGTATTCACCTTACCAAGTGCTCTAGTCCATGCTAAAAATTTAACTTTAGACGGCACAAATGCTTTCCAAATGGGGATTTCTCATCAGTTGTTCAAGATGTTAAAAAAGGATTTAGTTGTATCGTGAAGAAACCTAGAGGGTCCCAAGGCCAACTAAATCTATCGGGCTCATCTGAGAGTTGAATTTGTTCAAGAGAGTGGAGAAGAGTAATGGCCTCCACCTCCTCTCTCTCGGTGAGATTTCTCCTTAAGTGAAAAGTTCCATGAGCGTCTGGTTCCGATGAGGTGAAAAAAGTGTGAAATAGGTTGGTTTTGGGCCAATGACACATGATAGAGGGTGTGGTACAAAGAGGTAAAAGAGGCGTCGCCACACCATGTGTCTTCCCAAAAACGAAATAAATTTCCCTTTCCCAAGATAGTTTTCAATAAAATTAGTTTCATAAGAGTTTCCCCCATGTTCTCATCAATAACCAATCAGTCTCGATAGAAATGGTCAAATATTCAGCAAGAATATTTGAATTGAATGCAACTTTATAACCTAAGTAGATAATAATCCAAATCTTTTCTACCAAAGAAACCTTAATTTGCTTTGAAGCAGTTTTTCAACCAGTATTTGATTAAAAAATGAGTAAATTTTAGGGAAGATTTAGCAGTACTGGCACTAAACAGAAGGGGGGGAAAAGTAATCCTACAATAATACGAAGTGTCACACTTTAGTAACACCTTCAAAAAGGTTTGTTGGACCATAGTCCCCATACACTATATATGTTAGGATTCGCATCACATGTACATCCAAAGAACCTTGATTAAGTTACGAAAGTGTCACTTTTCTGTGTAGAAAGCATTTCCAAAATAAATAAATAAATGGAACAAATTAGGGCTTCTCTACAATATTTTGGGTTTTGGATCTTGCAATAACATGCACAGACCCAACAAGCAGTTGTTAGGTTTCAAATGTTTGGAAAATGTATTAAGGTGGGTGCAGTAAATGCTACAAAAATGACAATATTAATATATAATTTGTAACCAAAACCATAATTGCAACCTACCTTCGTTGGTTAAAAAAAAAAAAAAAAAAGCCCCTTGGTTTTGAGGGATAGTTCACCACCCCAGCACTTGTCTCAGTCTAGCTGAGAGAACTTTGGAGATTATTCTATACAAGATGGTCACCAAACTAATCGGCTAAAGTTCGCAATCTTCTTAGATCAACCACCTTTAAGGCTAAGGTATATATAGGTGTTGTTAGTGATGGCGTTGAATAACACCATTTCAACGAAAATCACTACAACTCTTCATAAGATTATCCCCAAAAATCTCCCAATTTTGTTGAAAGAAAGCAGTAGTAAACCCATCAAGACCCTGAACCTTGGATCCTTCCCCTCAACTCAAACGCAACCTTCATCACCTCGCCCTCCTCAAAAGACCTCTCCAACCAAATCTTCTCCCCTTCTCCAATGGGGCTCCAATCCACCCCCTCAAAATGCCAATCCTTACCCTTGACATTGGAATTGAGTACCGAGACCCGCACAAATTTCCTCTACAATCCCATCAGCATTCTCAGTATGGTCTCCCTCCGCCTTTTTTTTATCTAGAAATCATATTTCTACTTCGTCCGAAACTCATAATTGATTGGAAGTATTTGATGTTAGCATCTCCTTCAACCTATAATGGCCATGACCTGAATCGTTCCTATGAACACGTATCACAAGGAATATCTATCAAAATTTCAACAAAGTCTCCTTTATATTTTGGACATTTCCAAAATTTCATGAACCTATAAACACCTGTCATATAATTAACATGATCATCAACATACATCGTACTCCTTTCATGTCAATATGCATATCACATTCATCCACCCAGAATAAAAACCTTTCCATAATTTTAACAATTTAACTACTATAACAATCTCAACGGCACTATGTAATTAAATGAGATCTCATATGAGTAACCTTACATAAGAAGATAAAAGGATAACAATGAAGGTCCCTTCTACACTAAAAAATATGGATAAGCTACCAAGTCTTGAAAGTAATGAGCAATATAATTGGAAATACTCTTTGGTATATACTGTTGTTCCTCAACTTCAGCCCGCTCAAAGTATTTTACTACTACCTCATACAATACTGAAAAATAGAATGGAATGATGAGCTCAACCAACCCAGTGAATAATGTTTTGGCAAACCATCATTACCATTACCAAAAAATAGGTAACCACAACTAATCAAATGAAGAAAATGCGCAAATGATGAAAAATGCACAAATAATAGGTAACCACGACTAATCAAATGAAGAAAATTCACATTTAATGTTGGGTCCCTCAAGCCAAACTACATTATATTAGAACCTCTCTCAAATTGGATCATGTGAGCCTCACAATTAATGTTGGGTCCCTCGAGCCAAGCTCCCCAATATGCATGGCAAACTTATGCATACTTCTAGTTGTGTATTTACGCTTACTTCAACAAGTACATTTATGCATACTTCAACTAGTTGATTGAATACATTTTATCTACAAGGAAGATAACCATTAAGAATTTTGATAAAATGCATTCAAGAAATGATTTCAGCATACAAAAATACAACTTCAAAGATGTATCATATAAGTTACCATAACTACATTTCAAAACAGAAAAATGGCCAAAATAATAATTTTTTAAGTCGTTAAGCCATTAATTCACTCACAATTTTCTTCTCTACTATACCCAAATGCCTAAGCTCCTCCAAGTTTCAACTTTCGACAAGCTAAAATTCCAACAATCCTCTTTTGCACTCCTCTGCTGATAAATATTGCATTTCTTAGTCAATTATTTTAATAGAAATTCACCATTAGCTCGTTTATAAAGACCTGTTCACAATGAAATTGCTCTTGTAATTTATGTGACTAATTACTCCTCATTTATTTTAGCAGTTAACTCTTTTGCTTTAGAAAAAGAAATTATTTACTCATTCACTATATATTGCTATCACTCCTGCAACACTCCAACTACTACTAGGTCTTTTTCCCATTTGTCATCACCATTATTGTTGTTGTTGTAAGTATTGGCATATATCAAGTACAATACATGCATTACCAAGCAAATCTCCGAAAATTAACGATGAAATAATGGAATCATAGATATTGAAACTTAAGAAATTTACATAAATGAATTTTTCTTTTCAATGTCACTCACCCTAATATTTCCCTTTCTCGGATTCAGAAACAGATCTAGGAGACCCTTCCTTGCCGACTACACGACATTTCCAATTCATTGAATCTACGCACAAAACTTTGCTAGGTCTTAAAGGAGATCAGAAATACCACGAAAAGAGATGGAAACACAGGCGCGAAACTAGAGAAAGACGAGGGAATTGAGCGTACGAAAATCGAAACGGCGGTAGTAGAAGTAGAACGGCAAAAACGAGGGGAAGCTACAGTTTCGGCGGCTGCTCTACTTGGGCTTTCTTTTCGTTTTACTTTGGGCTATCATTTACATCAACTACTTATTGACACGAGGTCCAGCCCATATATAGCATGGGTTCGGCTTCTTATTTTTTTATTCTTTATGGGCCTCTCTTCCTTCATTATTCTTAAAAGTAGTTTTTAAACTCATGCGTTGCGTGGGCAGTTTGCCTATTTGTAATTTAAAAATACTTTTATTATTATTTATAATATATTTATAAAAATAGAGGGTAACTAAAGATATCACAAATATTATTTTTCATACCACATTTACTTTTACTACCCCACCCAATTGTTACCCACTTTTTTTATCCCCAAAAAATACCCAAAACTTCTTAAACTAACCTCATTTATTACAAAAAAAAAAAGTCTTCCTTTCCTTTTCATTTTCTCTTCTCCAACGAACCCTAAACCTCATTATCATTCTTCTTCCCTTGATCTACTCTCTCGGTTCTTCTTCTTCTTCAATACTCGATCCACGGACCTTTCTTCTTCATCGACGTTGTCGTTCTCAAATCGTCATCAATTCGGGCCTGCATGCCCGAACCTTATATTTTCGAGTTTTTTCGAGAGGACGACCCCTTTAGTTAGTTATGGTGGTGGTCTAACTTGTTCGTTGGTGTTTTTTGTGGTTTTTGATGCAACTTGTATGCCAACGCAGCGTTAACCCCTGTATTGATGTCTATCGGTAGCAAACGGTCCACCGACGCTCAAATAAGGTGGAAGGTACGACGAAATGGGCTCATGTCGCTTCAAGGGCCATAAATGTATAATTATCACACGAATATCCTTGGAAAAAACTAAAAATATAAGGTTCGGTAAAACACTATGTAGGTTCGGTTGGACAGTACCGAACCTTATACACAGGTTCAGTCTTGTCCCACCGAACCTCATATTTTTTATTGTTTTTAAGGATATTCGTGTAATAATTATACATTCATAGCTCTTGAAGCAACATGAGCCCATTTCAACGTACCTTTCACCTCATTTGAGCGTCGGTGTACCGTTTGCCACCAATAGGCAGTAATACAAGGGTTAACGGTGCGTTGGCATACAAGTTGTATCGAAAACCACAAAAAACACTAATAAACAAGTTAGACCACCATCATAACTTACTAGATGGGTCGTTCTCTCAAAAAAACCCAAAAATATAAGGTTTGGTCTGGTCCGACCGAACCTCCTGTCATAAATTCGGTCGGATCCGACCGAACCTTATGTCATAGGTTCGGGCACGCAGGCCCGAACCGATGATTTTTTTCATTTGAAACCCATAATACACACAAAAAAATTACAAAAAATTCATTAAAGATTGGTAAACTTCATCCCAACTTGAATCATTCGCCATTATGCTTTCAAATGATGTGAAGATCGAATGTTTTAATTGCGTTGAGGTTTCTACATATTTGAGAAAACTACTAAAAAATACCTCAAAACTGGCAGTAAAATCTTATCAAGAATGTTTAGGGGAATAGGGGTATGAAGATAGTTAACATTATAATAAAATAATTTATTAATAATTAATAATTAATAATTTATTTTGTAATTAATAATTAATAATTTATTATAATATATGGTAAATAATTTTAAGTTTTTAATAATAATGTATTTTCAAAACAAATGAATATATAGAGTTGGAAAGAAATTAGAATCTTAGAGAGAGATTAGTTGCGTTAAGAAGAAAGCCAAGTGATAACTGAGAAAAAATTACATGTGTTACTCAATTACAAAAAGTAGTGCATTATTATTAATATCTTATAGACGAGTCTTATATTTACTAACATTACAAAAGAAATCTTTTATATAAATTTATTAAGGCCCTGTTTGGTTTTAGCTTTATAATTAGTATAAATATTGGGGTTTAGCTTCTTTTTTTTTTTAAATTTTGAGGTGTTAAATTGATGTGATTAATTTTTTTCTAATTAAACCAAACAGGGACTTAATGAAAAGTATTATATATATAATATATATATGTTGTTGAGCATAAATCATAGATTTATGTACCACAAATGATGTTATAATCAGAAATCAAATTATTGATTACAAATATAAAATGGTGATTATCTTTTGGGGAATAAATATGATCCAACATAGTAAAAACAAACAGATTAAATCTGATTGGATTGGATTATCTATGAATTTTTATGTTTGATTGAGTTTAATTTTGACATCCATGTTAATTAATTAAGTAATATATATATTATATAGTTTTTTTTTTCAAAGATAAATTTCATTTCATGAAAAAAAAAAAAAAAAAACTCTATGAGAACCTGACTACAAATAAAGACTATTCTTTGAATGCAGACACAACATTAATCAAAGTATCAAATATCAGAGTATTAATAACTCAGCTACATTCATAGTACTGAAAATAAGCAATAAGCTCAAGAGCTCAACAATATCGGTTAACACCGACGTCAGGAGGGCGATGCCCTTGCAACAAAACAAACAACACAAACAACTATAACTACAACAAAAAACCCTAAACCATCGTTTTTGGCAAATAAATCAGTGTGAACATGAAAATAGGATTGCGGAAGAATTGAAAAATGAGCCTCATGCACAAGTCAAATATATCCACTAATTACTTAGTTAGGTCAACTATACCGTACATATAATATTCCACACAACCGCCCTCTCTCACTTAATCATCGAATTGATCAAGTTGATAAGAGGAAAAAAAAAAAAGTCTAAAAGTCATGATTAGTAATTTAGTGCTAACTTAGAATTTTTATTGCTATTAACCTTATCTTCAATTACTAAAACCAATCTACTCTCATTTCTGTGAACTTTCTAATACAAAGAGAATTGGACTTTTCCAAACAATTACTGCAAGTTTCCCACTCCTAATTAAATTATCTTCTTTCATTCAACAAAAGAAAAAAGTTAAATTATTATTGTTTCCCTTTGGGTTTACCCTTCTCGTGTGACTAATTCATTCATAGGCATTATAATGGACAAATCAACAAGAGAAGAAAAATAACATTTAAAAATCAATCTAAATAGGCATTTAATTTGACAGTCACTCTTGTGCCAAGTTTTTAATTGATATTTAGTAGTGAAGATGTCTATAGTTCAAGGTTTTTTTTTATGCAATAACACTATGTTAGAAATGTAACACCCCGCAATTTGAATTAAATACATACGTTGAAGTACGCGTATATCGAAATATATAATACACGTATTTTATACGTATATACGCGTGTATGATTAGTAAATAAATAAAAATATGAAATGAAGATGATACATATGAGAGCATCCTATAAAAAAAATGAAGGTAAATTAAATTGATTAATTTATGGGGTTGGTTAATGAAATATGTGGATTAGAGTATGATTTAAGGACTTAATGCATAGTATGATGTAATGCATGTGTGTAAATGAATACATGTGCAATAAGTGAATTAATAAATGGTGTAGATTGAAATTGAATTATTAAATGACTTATATGAATGAGATGAGTTGAATTGAATGGAATTTGATGGAGGAGTTGGTTATTAAGGGGAGCCTAGGTGTATTGAATCACTTGTATATATTATATATAAATATAACTATCATGTTAATCTTAATCTTGAATGAATAAAAAAAAAAAAGAATAAAATAAAGGGCACTATCTAGTTCCAACGTGTACACCAAAACAAAACAAAAAAAAAATAGAAAAGAAAAGAATTAGAAAGAAAACAAAGAAGAATAAAAAAAAATAAGAGTTGCTGAACCAAATGAAAAAAGAAGAAGAAGAAAACAGAGAACAGAACGACGGACGAAAGAGGGAAAGAAGAAGAACGGAAGGGAGAACGCGAGATTCGCGCCAAATTCGGACTCGCGGTAAGTGATTTTTACGCTATTTCTTCGTGAAATTACTATCTAAGCTAGATGTAACATTTCTAGAGGAGTAATTTTTGTCGTGGGAGCCGTTTTACGGCATTTTCAAGAATTGGGGTTTTGGACCCAACGTGAATGAAACTCCGCTAGAATGGTAGAAAATGCTCCCTGGATTGTTAGAAACCCGAATATGTGGTTAGATTCAATTTTATGATTTTTGGAGCCGTTGGACAATTTTAATACAATTTACATCTTTCGGATGAATAGTAAAAATAAATGATAAATAGTAAATGTGAATAGTTAATGTGAATAGTAAATAGTAAATAGTAAAAGTGAATAGTGAATAGTGAATAATAAAGTGAATAGTAATAGTGAATAGTAAAAAAATGAATAGTCCTGTGAACAGTGAGTTGATATTTTAGTAGCTACCGAAATGGTAAATGATGATTCTCATGATAATCTATGGTCATTTCAGTGTTTAAATTGAGAGCTTAAGGGCATGGATAAACGCTCTTGAGGAAGCCCTATTGTTGCTCGATTTTAGCAGTTGAATTAGAAAACCCGTGTAACCACTGTGAGTATAGTTTTCTTGATTTGGTTCTTGTATGACATTGTACGCATATAAACTGTTTGATTGTACGCATGTGATATTATATATAAGGCATTGAGTTTTATGGATCATGCAAACTGATTTTAGCATTGGAGTTTGTAATGATGAGGCTTTGCGATTCCTCATTGTCATTTCGTTAGGTCTGTCCTAACAAGGGTTGCGATCCTTGAAATGACTGTTAATTGGGTAATGAGATGTTGTGGCTACCTTGTAATGGTCATACAAGGGTTAGACCCGCTCTCGTGCCTTGCGGAGGAGGGAGATTGTGCATGGTGTTATTGAATTGGGTCATGAGAAGTTGTGTCTACCTTGTACGACCATACAAGGGTTAGACCCGCTCTCTTGCCTTGCGGAGGAGGGAGATTGTGCATTATGTTATTGAAAATCATGAAATTTATGATGTTGACATGTACAATATATTCATTGAATGATGCATGTGTTGAATAAGTGTTTGAAATGATTTTAAATGTCATATTTCTATAAATGTATATAATTGTCATCTCAAGAACTATATTCACTGAGCTGTTGATTGCTCACCCCATTTCCTCCAATATTTCAGGTATTGAGTCGAAGGAAAAAGGACACTCTGTGAGTGAGTCTGATATGTGTATGTCTGCTTGGAGGAAATAACTTTTTGTTATTTTGATATGTATACGTATCACACATTATATATATATATGTATTATCATCTAGATGGGATGTGTGGGCATATATATAACTTAAGATATTTGATGAGGAAATGAAAATGTGATGTGTGAATGATTGAGATGATTATAGATATTTGGATTTGATTTGTGGTCTATTAGAAAAAAAAATTACTGTACATTTTGGGAAGGTTTGTGAGAGTACGTGAAGGCTGACAGTGTATTGTATACTGTATACGGGTATGTACAGTGTATAATACGCTGAGCCGGTCATGACGTCAGCCTACGTCAGGGGCGTCGTGACAAGAAATAATAAAAAAACACATACATTAAAAGAATATAAAAAGGAGTGATGTTTTAACTACAGATATTACGACATTTAACTTGAAGAAAGGACTTGATAATAACTAATGGCTCATCGGATTTAGGCATTTACCCCCTCTCATGTGAGACGAAGGGCTTCAAATCTCCTGAGCCTTATATGATGCGAGTAGTTGTTGTGCACCTACTAAGAACGTAATGTGATTTTATGTGAGTATTTATTTCTTGTATTAGTAATTGAGACTACCTTATATTTAATTCATTGATCTTTATTGACTTATATGTATATGATGATCTAATGTAACAAATATTGTAGATTAATTTTTTTAAAATGAAGGAAGGTGTTGATACAAGATCTGACTAACACCAATAAAAGAGATTGAGAAGGAGTGTTGGCATGGATCGCACTGAGCTCTAACTCTGGACCTTGAGTGCTTTTGACCATTGACCTGCGAAGCTGGGCAAAAAAGAGAAAGAATATCGGTTGTCATTAAGAGTACCAATGTGGTACTGACGTAAAACCTTTCGATGCTTAAGTCAGAACCGAGTTGTAAGCGAAGCTTGACGTAATGTTGATGTTAAAACTAAAAGTTACGTATTTTTTTTCGAAAAAAATGTTGATGTATTTATAATAGAGGGTCTAGTCCCAACTAAGTGAAGACAGGTGGCAAAATAGACACCACTTAGGAGTGGTCCCATCACTGACATGGCGTTCATCTAGACGAGTGGTCCCAGGCGATAGCTTTTCTCCTTATCTGGATGCCCTAAGATGAAGGGAATCACCTTTAAGAATATTCTTCCACTTTGGACTTCAGCACTAAAATGTTAATGGCCCCGCCAAATCACCAAATGGTCCAATAGATGAGAAAAGAATGACATTAGGGTTAGTTTGGTAGACGGAATATGATAAGATTATTTTTATGAGATTGAATTAGATAGAATAGAATAAGATAGGATAGGATTAAACAATTGCATTTTAAAAAAAAAAAAAATGCAAAACCCATTACAATGGGATAAAAATAATTCATCCCTTTTGGTCATCACTATTTTATCCCATCTTAGTTGGCAGCCAAACATGAGCTTGAGACTAAAAAAAATCCTATCGCATTCAATCTCGTGCACCAAACGAGCCCTTATGGTACAATGCTTAACTACTTGTATTTTGATTTCTAAAAAGGTGCATTAATCGAGTATAAGTCTAAGATGCATTATCATCACTAATTACTACATTTATTCAAGCAATCCACAAATGAAAAAAACGTATCTTTTGCCTATCTCGTTGAGCAAAAATGCTCTCATTTTTTGTTGAATAGTAGTTCAAGTAAGTCTTGAACGAGAGCCCCTTGAAAGGTTGATACAAGTAAATGATTTTTTTTTATATGTCTCGAAGCTATTTACCCTTGTCACTTAATCAAATTCAACTTTGACGAATAATTATTAATTTCTTTTCTTACTCTCTTTCTCTTTTCTAATCTGTTAATAACAAAATTGATTCTTCCAATGTATAAAATCAAAATTTAAAAGTTTATTAATTTGTGTTATCTAACTACATATATTGCTTGTAATACGAAGACTTTTCAAAATAACAAAATTTGCTATTTTTGAATTAAATTTTATATGTTATTCTTATATTCTTATATAATTATCTTCCCTTTCTTTTTCAAAAGTTTACGTCTCTTTCATTAGACTTTATATAATGCACCAAAAAAGAAAGAGAGAATACATATAATAAGTGCTGATGAAGTCATTATATAGGTTTAATTCCAAAATGTTAAATTGATTTGATCAGCACATGCATGGCAGCAAACACTTTCCCTTAACCTTTTTTTTTGTCCTTAGAACACTTATTGTTACTAATTTACTAGATTGCAGCCCGCTACGGGCAGGGACTTATTCTAAGCCAAAGTTATGTATAATATTTTGACAAATTAAGACTAAAATGATTAGAATGTCAAAAAAAAAAAAAAAAAAAGGATTGGAGTAATTAAAGTTTGAATAATGTTTTGTTTTGTTCTTTTTTTCTTTAAAACGTGGCACTAATGTTTTGTTCTGGGCCGCACTTGATGGCAAATGTTTGGCATTGTTCCTTATGAATGGCTTGATTAATTGGTTGTATCAAAGATATCACATATTATAAAATAAGTAATAGAGATACCTTAAAGTTTTGTGTCTGTTATATTGATATAACTTTAAAATTTTGGGTTTATATTACGATGTAACCACACTTGAAAAGTATATTTCCCAGCCTTTCCTCTAGGCTCTTGCATTCTTGTACGGCTCATCTTGTGAGTTTGGTCTTTCAAGCGGTGCATACATGAATTCTTTGTAAAAAGGAAAACAAACAGGTTGGAAAAAATAAATAAAGAAGAGTAGTGTTATATATACGTTGGATGTCAACATCATTATTCGATATTGGTACACATCCTCCAATGTTTGGGAGGTGCATATGTATTTAGGAAGGGAGTTAGTTGTCAACATCGAAAAATGGCTTTAGTATCTAACGTATATAAAGTATTTTCAAGAGAGAAATGAAAATTAAATGACAAAAATATATATAATCATATCTACATCAAGTAAAATGACATTTTTTTTTTCTTATATAAACCCTCTAGAGCAAAAAGGAAACTTCTATTATAGCAAATTAAGTGTTCATGTCCGAGGCAAGATTCAAAATGGGAAATAATCACCCTTGATATATCAATATTTGTATTTGATTTATGTATTATAATTCACTCAAGTCTATCATTTTGAAAAAAGGAAATAAATTTTGAAAAAAGGAAAGAAATTCTTGAACATTGCTCAATGGGCTTCCTTTGCTTGAAGAGATCACATCAAGGCTTTTTTGGCTTAAAGAAGCAATTCTTGATATTTGTAATAATGCTAGGGAAAGTGAGTCAATGTTAGAATTGTTGATGCAAAACACCTTCTCATAGAAATTCTACTTCCTGATCCGAAAGACTTGAAGGACACAAATCTCGCATATTTGCATAGATTAAAGTATGGTTGTTGTTGAGAATATCATTTTAGTATACTAACCCATATTCATGGTACAATAAACAAAGGAATCTACTGTGCTCTTGAATGCTTTAGGATTAAGTAATACCGAAGTGATTCTCTAACAACATTTTACTAATAGACATATTTGAACAACAACATATGTAAAGAAATCAAGGAACATTATTAGAAATGCAACATATGACATTTATTTACCATCAAAATGTTCACGATCATAAGCTTTGAAGATAGCATAAAATAGTAAGTTGCTCTAACTTTATTAACCCAATTACCAAAAAAGGCAGTAAAAAAAGCAGTGAGAAGAATATTGGGATTTCAAAGAAGCAGGGGAGTAAAAAAGGGGATTGGAAGGTCCGAGTGGCCATAGATTTCTCAAAGAGTAGCAAATGTTCTATATATGGATAACATGAGAAAGATAAAAGAAGAGTGGGAAATGCAGAGATGGGCGTGGGAATTCCTATGCAACTTAAGAAAATAGAAATTTTTATTTGGATGATTATATGGGTGCCTGCAACATTCCTGAGATTGCGCTTGTGTAATCTTAATTTTTTGAGATTTTGTATAGAAATCATTCTCCTTTGATTACATATGTCATTATGTACTAGTTCTTTGTATAAGATATGTTAATTGAAATAAGATATTGGCCTGCATTTTTCTTTTAATTTATTCTTATTAGTGTCAGCTTATGAATGCCACCAAAAAAAGGGATGTTGCAAGATTTAATTCTACAATACCACATTTTACATAGCATTTTTTAAAGGTTATAATAAGTTATATAATAAATAACTTTCTATAGCATTTTTTTGAAGGCCATGGTATAGCAGATATTTTAAACCCTTAAATGTTATTGTATTATATCTTGCATAGCATTTCTTAAATGCTATGATATCCATAGCATTTCTTAAATGTTGTGGTATCCATATCATTCATTGCATTTAATAAATGCTAGATCAAACGCTTCATACTTTTAATGACATTGCCTAATATAGGGGATGCAAAAATGTTATCTATATGTTATGGTTATAAAAAGGGTTTTTTCTTGTAGTGACAAGATATACCCATTACAAAGTGAATATATATTTGGTCGAAAAATATATCCAGTGATACTAAAAATAAAATAAAAGATAATAAAGGCTAAGAAATAGCTAATACCATGAAAAATATAGAAAATGATGATGCATGAAAGCAATGAAAAACCAAAAACAATGAATAAGCAAACCATATCCATTACATTACAAAGTGAATAAATATTTGGAAAAGAAATATGTTCAGCGATACTAAGTAAGAAAGTAAATGATAATAAAAGCTAAGAGAGGATTAGGAAAATATAAAAAAAATGAAGATGAATAAAAGAATATGAATTAAATAAAATGATTCAATGCAAAATTATATTATATTATATTATAATAATGCAAAGGTGACAGTTGATTTGCACAAAGATGTTCATGATGTCTTAAAATGCCTTGTGAACAAGTAACACAGTAATTTCCTAGAAAAGTTTTGGTTTATAAGTCTCTTGGTAAACATGTAACAACTATTCATATGCAAAAAAAGCGAAGAACATCATTGCTTCATCTTTAGTAGATGTTCACTTGACATATATTGTACTTTAGTGATGAAAAAGGTCTTCATTCTAACGTGCTCGATCACAAAATACATAGGAATATTTAAAAAGACAAGTAAAGAGAGGAGAAGCGAATAGAAGAGAAGAGGGTATAAACGAGGCGTGGTCACGCTGGAAGAAGAGGAAAGAGTACATTTATAGCAAAAGCTAAGCTTCTCTTTAGTTGTTGTTTGATTGTGCTTTCTCTCTTCTGTCAACATATCGCTTTTTCCCTCTTCTTCTGCTTTTTCTTTTTTTTTTTAGTTACCATATCCTTATATATAGACTACCATGCATAAGCGTATTTCAAACTGAAAGATAGGTGACTGGATTACCGAAAAAACGTCAAACTGGTGACCTAGGTAACAAGTTGGTGAATAAATATAATTTTTTTTCATATGTTTTCTAATTTTGTTTAAGTATTTAATATTCAATTAATCTCAACATTCAAAGATACTCAATGATGTCATGAGATCAGGCATGCAATAACGCTTCACAATTGAAATCTAAGGTATTTGTATATAGTCTTTTTTTAAAACAAATTTAATTGCTAGAAAATATAATTATTTGTTTGTTCAGGGGGTTTTTATGCACGGAAAACCACCCTATATTTGGCATTGCAAAGAACAGGATAGAACAAAACTGAATGAATTAATAGAAATCATCAAAGAAAGAGACAACATGATAGCGTACTTAGAAAAGTTGGTGGACAAACAAAATTTTGAGATAATATGAATGATGCGGGATATTCATTTACGACGAAAAATACTTGTTGAAGCTCTGCAGATAATAAATGGATTACGAATTAGAAAAGAAAAAAAATATAAATACTATAGAAAAAATCAGTGACAATAATGCACTACTGTGGTAGCCATAATATATGTAATTGTATAAAATATTAAATTAAGTTGTGTCATTTCATATCTAATATTAAATTATAATATATTATTTTATTTCTTTCAATCATATCAGTATATACAAATTTATTTCAAACATAACATTGAGTCATTGACTGATAGAAAATTAAATTAAATGATATTATATTAGTACCAATTATTACGAAAATCAAAACTGAATTCAATGCCGCCTGTGACCAATTACTTTTATTGAGTTTTCATCCCATTGAGTTTTCATATCTTAATTCCATTCTTTTGAAGGTCTCCAGCACACAGACCCCAAAAAAAAAAAAAAAAAGCTTCAAATCCACTCGTCACCAAACAATTGTCTCCAGTTATTTTTTTTATAAAATTTGGTAGGTCATAATTATTTAAGGCAATCGCATTTTTAATCCATTATAACTTAAAAATGTTTTTGTTGATGGTGGTGTGGCATTTTTTGTGTTTTTGACAAAAAATTAATTAATTTGGTCCTTGGTTTTTTGGTGAAAGTGGAGGGCATGACATTTATTAGTGTTTGTTTGGTTGTAGAATTCGACTATAAACTTTTATATTTTATGAATATATTAAATATTTTAAGTGGAATAAAAGTTATGTTGTTTAATTCATTAATATAAATTAATATATCATTATCATTATCATTATATATATATAATATCGGATCCCTAAAATCACTTTTCTGTTTGAAATATGTGACTACATTAAATTCTATATATAAAATCGGACCCCTTAACAACATTTGATTCATTTTGGTTGCATAATAAGGAATAAAATGAAGCTCTTGCATTTTGAACAAAAAAAAACACACACACACACAGGAAGCCTAGCTAATTACAAAATTAATGGCAATGGCAAATATTTTATTCTAATAAAACCCTTCTTATTCAAGGTTGATTCATTATTGTTTTAATCTTATCAATAATTGAGTAACTATACTAATGGGCTTGATATATTTAATTATTTTGATCGAATGACCAAATGGGTTGACTAATTTATTTATTTAAAAAAAAAATAGTTTTGTTGTTGTTTGATAAAAAAAAAAAACACAAATGGGTCTACTGCCTTTTAATTTAGTGGGCTGGCCAATTTAGTTTACTACCTTTTTTTTCTTCGTTTATTTATATTATATATATTATATAATATATAATATATATAATATTATATTCTAATATATTAATTTGTCGTGAAGGATTGGGCGGAGGCGGAGATCGCTATTGTCGATGCTCCTCATAGTCATAACCTCTCTTTTGGACAATTTCGTTAGTCTAGTGGGAATTGGTTCTCTGCTAGTGAAAGTTGTTGCTTCCCTTGATGCCATTCTTTTGCTGAAAGGAAAATAAATTTGTGTGAAAGACACAAAATATATTCCTAACATTTTTAAGATTTATGCCTTGTCTGCTAGACATTATTTTCGGGTTTTCTTTTGATGTTTATGCCATCATGAAAATTTCTTCATTAATGATTTGATGTATATATGTCGTATTCACATATGAATGTATGGACATATGTAATCATAACTATATATAGTTTCCAAAAATCAACTATTTAAAATATGTATATATGTCGTATTCACATATGAATGTATAGACATATTTAATCATAATTATATATATAGTTTCCAAAAATCAACTATATATATATATATATATATATATATATTTAAAATTAAACTATATAAAAATCACATATAGTTGTTTTTAATCCAAATCTTAACTATATATATAATTCATATATATAGTTCTAGATATATCAAAAATATATAATTTTTTTCAAATAATTTTTTTTTTTCAAATAATTTTTTTTTTCGAATTTTTTTTATATATATACATACCCCATATACACTAAGGTATATAGATATATATATATATATTCAATCATAACTACACATATAATGTCTAATAAATCATGACTATATGTATATTTAAATCAAACTATATAAAAATCATATACTTTTCTAGATATATATTTAATACAAATCTTAACTATATATAATTCATATATATATACTTCTAAAGATATATATATCTAGTGAAAATTTTCTTCTCCTAATTAGGTGGACTTGGGCGGGCCGTGGACCGTACGCTCTGATACCATTAAATGTCACATCCCGCCTGGACGGGCCTAAACCGGCAGTACACTCTCGGACGGGGCTCGCATTTGGAACAATAACAATGGTAACAACAGAGTGCGCAGCGGAAATACAGTACACACAGTACAATACAAATATGATTTCATTTAATTCAGAATACTTTTGTATATAAAATGGTCAAGGGAACATACTCCCAAAATCCCCAATGAATCATACAAAGGGTACAAAATGTGGGTCCCATAACCTGCACCCAGTCCACCCTAATTTCCTGTGAAAGATTGGATAATAATGGAGTGAGCTTAACGCGCTCAGTGGGTAAATAGTGCATGAGTATAACAATTAATAAAGCATACTTCAATATCAAATATCTTAAATACACATTTGAGCATCATAATCAATCAATATGAATGTATGCATGACACCGTTTCGTAATGGTTTGATGAACGTACATCGCCTGAATTCACGTACAGGAACGATGCTCTAGATTCACGTACTGATGTCCCTCACCGGGTGTAACCGGGTTCTCATGTACGTCCCTCTCCAGAGAAATGTAATGAATAGCGAGCAATGCTCCTAACTATTCTATGAGTCATAAACCATATACGTCCCTAGGTGGTGATATGTATGATGTTAATGCATGAACTGGTCTAGTCTACTGGTCTAGTTTTTTCTTGTCATTTAGACTGACTTTGGCAACGTCTGGTGATCCTTATCAGAGTCGGTATCACGACGTGCAAGATTAGGACATTCAATATTACTGTATAAGCTGATAGCTTTCAATAAGACCAACTAGATCAGTCCCCAGTTGAGAGGTGAGACACAAGGTCTGCTTAAATACCAATCGCCTAGAGCAGCCCGTTGCCTCCCGTTTACTATTTAAAGTTACTGAGGACAAGACCGAGTCTAGTTGAGTCAGATTGACCACAAATTCGACATTATAACAGTGCAATACATGAATTCCAAATATACAGGCATAAGTGCAGTAGTATAAACAGTATATGACATAATGTAGTGTAAATGAATAGTAGACATAATAATAATTGAATGTAAACTTTAATAAAAGTTCTGAAATACGCAAACCTATGTTTCATTCCCCACCTTCAGATAAAACTTCTTCTTTCAGATCTGGCGCTTTCCTCCGGACAGAACTTCGTTGCACCGCTTTCAGATCTAGCGCTTTCCTCCGGACAGAACTTTATTGGACCGCACCGAGAGTCTCGGACAGAGAGTCTCAAAAACATAGAATGCGTGAAAAGGAGAAGAAATTCACAAGAGAAGGTGATTTAGTGTGATGAATGAGAAATGAAGAGGTTTCTTATATAGAGATTTTTGCGCCTGAACGTTCGGGCATGCGCCTGAATGTTCGGCATGCATTGCGCCTGAACGTTCTGGCATGCGCCTGAACATTCTGTCATGCGCCTGAACGTTCTGTCATGCGCCTGAACGTTCTGGCATGCGCCTGAAATTTCGGGCATGCGCCTGAACGTTCGTGCGTTGCCCAAGTAGTAATTTTTTTTTGTGAAATACAGGGTATTACACTCTACCCCCGTTAAAGGGATTTCGCCCTCGAAATCAAGTCAAGTAGTGATGAGGGTTATCGGCTTGAGAAGTAGCCACAGGTTGATAAGGAGGCCACTGCATGTGTGCATCACTACATCTATTGATATTATTTTCAGACATCTGCGTAGTTATTGAAGTGAAACAATGAATCAAGATAGGTGTAAATAATGTTTCATCCTGGGATTGATAAGTGAAAATGATACAATGTACCACATCATCAGTTGGTACTAGAAAACAATTCAGGGTATTTCTGTTTAATTGTTGCTTCTAGTTCCCATGTTGCTTCCTCTACGCAGTGGTGATCCCAGAACACTTTCACAAGTGGTATGCTAGGTCGCAGTAGTTCTTGAGTTTTTTGATCTAAAATTTGGATTGCTTTCTCCTGATACGTATTTCCTTCCTCAACCCGAACCTCGACTAAAGGGATGATATGCGAAGGATCAGGACGATACTTGCGAAGCATAGATACGTGAAAAACGCCATGAACCTTAGGCATGGACGATGGAAGGGACAGACGATAAGCAAATTTGCCAATACGTTTAATGATCTGAAATAGACCGATATATCGCAGGGAGAGCTTGCCTTTGATTCCAAAGCGTTTGACACCTCTTGTGGGCTGGACTTTCAGAAAAACAAAGTCCCCCTTATCAAATTCTAGAGGTTGTCTCCGCTTGTCAGCATAGCTCTTATGTCGACTTTGTGCAACGCGAAGTCGTTCCTTTACTAGTGTGATCTTCTCAGAAGTCTCTTGAACTAGTTCAGGGCTTAACTGCGGTCGATCTGCCATATCTAACCAGCATACGGGAAATCTGCAAGGCCGACCATAGAGAGCCTCGTATGGTGCCATGCCGATACTAGTTTGGTAGCTGTTGTTGTATGCAAACTCAGCTAGATGCAAATACTTTGCCCATCCGTCATTAAAGTCCAAAATGCAGCATCGTAACATGTCTTCTAAGATTTGGATCAGCCGCTCTGACTGCCCATCAGTCTGAGGGTGGAAGGCTGTGCTCATAGTGATCTTAGAACCCATTATATTCTGGAAGCTTTTCCAAAAGTTGGATGTGAATCGAGGGTCTCGATCAGAGATGATCGTGAGTGGTATGACATGAAGGCGTACGATCTCTCTTTCATATAGTTCTGCAAGTTTGGCGGGATTATCCGTGAACTTTATTGGCAAGAAGTGTGCAGACTTTGTAAGTCTGTCAATGATAACCCAGATAACATCGTGCCCTTTATTGTTTCGAGGTAAGGCCGTGGCAAAGTCCATTGCGATGTTCTCCCATTTCCATTCTCCAATAGGTAACGGCTGGAGAAGTCCAGAGGGAAGTCTTCGTTCTGCCTTGACTTTCTGGCAAACGAGACATCGAGCAACGAAGTCTGCAATTTCCTTCTCCATTCCAAAAAAGCAGAATTGTCGCTTGACATCCTTGTACATCTTGTCAACCCCAGGATGCATAGCGTACCTCGAACAATGCATCTCAGTAAGCACTTCTTTACGAACCTCAGGATCGTTCGGTAGGCAGAGACGTTTTTTATAGAAAACGGTGCCGTCTCTAGAGACCGACCAATGAGGAAGGTCCTGGCCGCTGAGTAGAAGGTCTCGTTTCTCCATTAACATAGAGTCATTGGCTTGAGTGGCTGAAATCTTTCGAACGAGCTCAGAGTTGACTGATAATTGAGAGAGTCATGGTCTTGGTCCCTCTATGTTCAGCTGTAGGTTAAAGTTCTCCAACTCTATAGCCAACTTCCCCATTTCGTAGTTAAGAGTGCAAGCAACATAAGATTTTCTACTCAGAGCATCGGCCACAACATTAGCCTTTCCGGGATGGTACTAAAGTTGAAAGTCATAATCTTTCAAGAATTCCAACCATCGTCTTTGGCGGAGGTTTAGGTCTCTTTGAGTGTATATGTACTTAAGACTCTTGTGATCCGAGAAGACCTCAAACCGTTCACCGTATAGGTAATGACGCCATAACTTCAGTGCAAATACTATCTTCAAATGTATTTTATGGTCTTCCTCGGTTGAGGAATATATCAAGATGTTGTCCACGAAAACCACCACAAATCGGTCTAAATATAACCTGAATATGCGATTCATCAAATCCATGAATGCAGCAGGTGCATTTGTTAGATCGAATGGCATAACTAAGAACTCGTAATGACCATACCGAGTTCTGAACGCCGTCTTGGTGATGTCCGACTCTCGGATCCGGAGTTGGTGATAACCGGATCGTAAATCAATCTTAGAGAAAAATTTGGCATCTATAAGTTGGTCGAACAAGTCATCGATCCTGGGCAATGGATATCTGTTCTTGATGGTGACGTTATTCAACTTGCGATAATCGATGCAAAGTCGTAATGAACCATCCTTTTTGCGAACAAATAGAACCGGAGCACCCCAGGGTGATGAACTCTTGCGGATGAAGCCATTACTCTCTAATTCCTTAAGTTGTTTGTCTAATTCGACCAGTTCGACATTTGACATTTTGTATGGTGGAATTGAGATAGGCCCTGTCACAGGTATGAGGTTGATCTCACAATCGAATTTCCTAACTGCAGGTAGACCAGGAAGGTCATTAAGAAAGACTGGTGGGAATTCAGATATGACTGGAACATTATGTACTTCGAGAGGGTATAGTGCTGGTGAGTTGGTTTCATTGCCAAGGGATAGAGCTCGAAGTTGTGCCTTGAGAAGGGCAACTGTTGATTTGTGTATCTATTGCCTCGTTCCCTGAAGCTTGACCAACTCTCCTGTAGGCAAGGTTAGCTGAACTTGCTTCTTTATACATTCGATTTTTGCATTCAGTGGTGTTAGCCAGTCCATGCCGAGGATGATGTCGAAGTCTTCAAAATCCATCACAAAAAGATCGGCATATATTATATGTTCTGACATTCGAAGCTCACATCGAGAACACTGCAAGTTGACGTCAGCACCAGATCCGAACGGTGATGTGACATGGAGTGTGATGTTTGTGGGTTCAGGATGCAGGCCTAAATGTCTTACCAATGCTGATGATATAAAAGAATGTGTAGCACCTGAATCAAACAAAACGTGCACCATTGTATTGAATAAAGGAAAGGTACCTTCAACTACATTATTATCTGGGAGGGGATGTTGAGTGATGGCAAATGCTCGGCCCTGATTCCGTTGACCCTGGTTCTGTCTGGGTAGGGCATTAGCAGCAGGTGGTGCTTGTTGGATTGGAACAACGGGAATAGGTTGCTGAAAGTGTGGACAGACATATCTTACATGACCCTTCTGGCCACAGTTGAAACAAGTCGGCCTGTACTGCTGATTGTTTTGCTGGCCATTCTGATTATTCTGCTGGCCTAGCTGATTGTGGTGTCGACCACCACCTCTGCCATTGTCGTTCCTACGACCACCTCTTCCATAACGACCTCCACGGCCATGATTTCGGAAACCCTGATGGTGAGGGTTAGAAGGTTCAGCCCCAGGTGTTGTGGACTCATTCTGCGAAACCAGGGCTGGGTTTGGATTGTAGTAGGGCTTCTTCTTGTTGCCCTGTTGCAAGCCTTGTGAGGAAAACGTTGCAGGCTGTTTGCCCTTATTCATTCGTTATTCCCGTAAGATAGTCTCATGTTCAAAGCTGATGGCCCTGTCAACAACCTCCTTGTAAATCTTGAGATCCAAGATCGACAAGGCGTGTCGAATGTCATGGCGAAGACCATTATAAAATTTCTCAGTCTTATCTCGCTCCGTTGAGATGGTGGAGAGAGAGTAGACTGATAATTCTTTGAATTTTTCAGCATATTCTCTGACGGTCATGGTGCCCTGATATAACTTAGCAAATTCCTGGCGCTTCTGCTTTGTCACCGCGCTAGAAAAATACTCATCAATAAACATTGACTCAAACCGTTGCCAAGTCATATCTACTATATTGACCGTTGGGTCTTCTTTCACTGTGATCCACTATGTGTTTGCGGCACCAACAAGTTGGTAGGTTGCTAGTGGAATTTTGTGAGTCTCATCGACTCTCATTGCATCAAGATCCTTCTTTGACTCATCCAGCCACTTTTGCACCTCATCAGCCTTAATGGTGCCAGTGAAAGTAAGAGGTTGTAGCCACTTGTATTTAGTAATCTGATCGGTTTGAGCTTCCGATCCAAACTTTACCGGTGCTTGAACTGTGGTACCCTGACTGGTCGCGATCGCACGAACGGCCATTTGAACAGTGACTTTGATTGCTTCAATAAATTCGGCGAAAAAGGTTTTCATGCTCGAAGGCATAATAAAGGGTGCGGGTGGGGGTTGTATTGCCTGCCCAGATGTAGTGGCAGTGTTGGGTGTGGCCTGTGTTGTTGTCGGAGGCGTCGGCTCCTGAATCTCAGGAGGTGCCTCCACTGCTGGACGAACAGTACGTGGCCTTCATATCTTCCTGGTTTGTATTTTCTCACTGGCAAGGAAAAATAAAACCAAGATTAAGAAACTGTAGCCGAGTATAATGTTATAGTATGCTCAGCAACAATTTCGAGAGTACTGCAATATTAAAATCACCTATTTTTCTAAGTATAGTATAAGGTTTTTGTTAAGGAATCAAAGAATCCTATATATCTCGTATGTTTGGCCGTGGTATAAAAAACAAGGTTAGAATGTTTATATAATAAGTAGAAAACTTTGCAAGTATTTAAAATGATTTGGTTCTGGTTGTTTGTGAACATACATATATATTGCATTGAAAATCCATACGCGTCATAAGAATTCTAAGATTTGCCTCGGTAAATATCATGATCTAACGTTCTATCGTAATCTTATGTATTCAGACGCTTACTCTTAGTCTTTTCGATTATTATCCAAGTTCATGTGTCCCATACCACATGAATTTAGTAATAAGGGTGTCAACCAAGTTAAGTTGTATGAACACGGTCTCTAAAAACATTGGCTGAATAGAAGTTCACCAATAGTATCTTCCAAGTTTACTCGTCCCATACCGTGTAAACTTAGTGATAATGTTAGTAATGCAACTTTCTCCAAATGTTTCTTTTCACACAAGGTCATGAGTTTTCTTAATTCCACATTTTATTTAGTATCCTCCAATTTGGTTGTGTCCCATACCACTCCAAAGTTAGTAATACAAAAGAAAGAATGGTTGTAAGTCGGCCCACCAAAGATAGTCTTTAAACAAAACAATTTCATTCATATATATCAAAGAAAAGTTTACAATGCCAGTAATTAATTGTGACGTTCTTGTTTACTACCGCTCCTTCGAGATCTACTGCTACGTAGAGAACGACTACTAACAGAAGGCTGAGAGTTTGCACGCTCTGCGTCGGAGTTTTGCAAATGAGTTAATATATTAGTGTGGCTCTCTTTCAGTGCAGCAATATTGGTTCATAGGTGGAAGGTAGTTGTTATGATTGTGCGGGGATCCCCTAACTGGAACCCCTTGGATATTTGGATTTATTTGTGGTGAAAAAGTTTGAAACAATGGGCTTATTGGGATGTTGTGTCCTCCAAGATTTGGTGACGCCCAATATTGTTGTTGTTGGTTCACAACAACTTGTGGAACTGGCTGATACTGTATCGTAGGAGTTGGAAGTCTTTGGTACGAAGTGGTGCCTTGAGTTGGCACGTTCCAAGTTGGTGGATTTGCTTGCGTACCTTGTCTATCATGACTTTGTGTAGGTTGATTTAGTGTGGCATATAACTCTTCGTTAGTGAATGGTCGATCGGTTGGATCACTATTCAGGGCTGGGTCTGATGTAGGATTTGGATTTGAATCATTATTTGGGCCTTCTTGGATGAGCATCTTGCGTCGACTTTTGCGAAGGTAACGCCCATGCTGATCTCTCCTTCTTTCGGCATTTATTATCGTCGTGCTGAATACATTTTCATCAGTTACCCCTCCACTTGTGCCATATGTCTTGAAGATAGAGGATGCTATAACTGGTTCAGTGATCAGCTTTGACGTTCCATTGAAAGTGGCGACGTTTGCCTCAATAGTATCCTCATAATCAAGACTCCATAGCCGAGGAATTCTTTTCTTAAAGGGTTTTGTATCACCCTCAACATTTGTTGAATAATAATGTGAGGTAGAGAGACCGTAATTTTCTTCTCTATGCAGTATAACATCAGAAGTTGATCCCTTGACATAGTGCCTCTAATCCCCCTTTCTGGCAAGATGTTGCCGTATACAATCTTTCCGAGGCCGGCAAGAGATGGCTTAAGATGATTGTTTGGAAGGTTGGTGTATGTTGATTGAGTGTATGGCTCTTTGGCGAGGGAATTAAACAATTGTTCATTAGATTCTGCGATCTCTGCAATTGTCTGGGGTTCATGTGGATCGATAATCCTCTCCTCAATCGGAATCTCTAAAAGTTGAGCAATAAGTTCGACGTTGATAGGAATTTTTATCCCCGTAACTCTTGTCTCCAATACAGGGCTGATTCCCTCTTCTGGAAGTCCTACGTAATTCATGGCTTCATAGAAGAATCTCACCAAGTTGTAAGAGACTTGTCCCTCGACTTTGGTTATATTTAACCAATCCAATGTTGCGAGTTTGTCGTGAAAGATTGGGCGGAGGTGGAGATCGCTATTGTCGATGCTCCTCATAGTCATAACCTCTATTTTGGACAATTCCGTTAGTCTAGTGGGAATTGGTTCCCTACTAGTGGAAGTTGTTCCTTCCCTCGATGTCATTCTTTTGCTGAAAGGAAAATAAATTTGTGTGAAAGACACAAAATATATTACTAACATTTTTAAGATTTATGCCTTGTCTGCTAGACATTATTTTCGAGTTTTCTTTTGATGTTTATGCCATCATGAAAATTTCTTCATTACTGATTTGATGTATATATGTCGTATTCACATATGAATGTATAAACATATGTAATCATAACTATATATAGTTTCAAAAAATCAACTATTTGAAATATGTATATATGTCGTATTCACATATGAATGTATAGACATATTTAATCATAACTATATATATAGTTTCCAAAAATCAACTATATATATATATATTTGAAATTAAACTATATAAAAATCACATATAATTGTTTTTAATCCAAATCTTAACTATATATATAATTTATATATATATATAGTTCTAGATATATCAAATAATTTTTATTTTTTTTTCAATTTTTTTTTTCAAATAATTTTTTTTTTTATACATACCTCATATACACTAAGGTATATATATATATTCAATTATAACTACACATATAGTGTCTAATAAATCATGACTATATGTATATTTAAAAGAAACTATATAAAAATCATATAGTTTTCTAGATATATATTTAATACAAATCTTAACTATATATAATTCATATATATATATATATATATATACTTCTAAAGATATACATGTCTAGTGAAATTTTTCTTCTCCTAATTAGGTGGACTTGGGCGGGCCGTGGACCGTACGCTCCGATACCATTAAATGTCACACCCCGCCCGGACGCGCCTAAACCGGCGGTACACTCTCGGATGGGGCTCGCATTTGGAACAATAACAATGGTAACAACAGAGTGCGCAGCGGAAATACAGTACACACAGTACAATACAAATATGATTTCATTTAATTCAGAATACTTTTGTATATAAAATGGTCAAGGGAACATACTCCCAAAATCCCCAATGAATCATACAAAGGGTACAAAATGTGGGTCCCATAACCTGCACCCAGTCCACCCTAATTTCCTGTGAAAGATTGGATAATAATGGAGTGAGCTTAACGCGCTCAGTGGGTAAATAGTGCATGAGTATAACAATTAATAAAGCATACTTCAATATCAAATATCTTAAATACACATTTGAGCATCATAATCAATCAATATGAATGTATGCATGACACCGTCTCGTAATGGTTTGATGAACGTACATCGCCTGAATTCACGTACAGGAACGATGCTCTAGATTCACGTACTGATGTCCCTCCCCAGGTGTAGTCGGGTTCTCATGTACGTCCCTCTCCAAATAAATGTAATGAATAACGAGCAATGCTCCTAACTATTCTATGAGTCATAAACCATATACGTCCCTAGGTGGTGATATGTATGATGCCAATGCATGAACTGATCTTGTGACGCCCCGAAAATTATTTCATCTAGCCCATAACCCAATTGCATTTTGCCCAAACTCTATGTGTTGCCTTGATATGTTTGGTGTTTGTTTGATGGTTGCTTAATGTTTGTATAATTGATGCTTGATAATGTATATAAATATGTGTATCATAAATTATATATGGGTCATGTTAAATTAAAGTATAATGCATATGTTATTATTTATGCATGGGCCCATTAAACCATGAATTGATATGAGTTAGGATTGATTGAATAAAAGGATAAATGAGAATGAAAATTTGGTGTATTAAATGGATTGAACATTTAAAATACATGGAAGCATGAGATTGGTTAAAGTACATGTGGTTGGTATGGGTAGTATGAGACCAACACATGTGAAGGTTGGTGCATGAAAGTGGACAAGTGTCCCATGCCCACTTCTCTAATCCAAGAATGTACTAGAAAGTGAGGTGAGTGGAGGAGAGAATCCAAGAATGTGCTAGAAAATGAGGTGAGTGGAGGAGAGAATCCAAGAATGTGCTAGAAAGTGAGGTGAGTGGAGGAGAGAATCCAAGAATGTGCTAGAAAATGAGGTGAGTGGAGGAGAGAATCCAAGAATGTGCTAGAAAGTGAGGTGAGTGGAGGAGGGAATCAAGGAAGTGCTAGAAAGAGGTGAGTGGAGAGAAAGGAAAAAAAGAAGAGAAAGGAAAGAAGAAGAGAAAGAAGGAGGGAGTTGCAGGAGGAAGATCTCTGCGACATTTTCATCACAGAGCTGGATCTTTGGGATAAATGGTCAGATTGAGCTCAAAATTTTTCAGCACGTTCGTAGCTTATGGTTATTCATTCTGGTCGGTGGAGATATTGATCAGAGGTTTCGTCTAAGATATCTAACCTCCCAAACAAAGCTGGTCAGAAAATCTGGATTTCTCGCGCCGTTTCGCTCAAACTTCTAGATATCTTTAATCTACCGTTGGATGGATATAACATTTGGGTACGTAGTGTACAACTGATATTTATGCATTCTGAACGGTGAAGATCTTGATTAGAGGTTTTTTCTGAGAGATCTAACCTCTGAAACAAAGCTGGTCGAAAAGTCTGGATTTCTCGTGCTGTTTCGCTCAAACTTATTGATCTCCTCAATCTACCGTTGGATGGATATAAAATTTGGGTATGTAGTTTACAACTGATACTTATGTATTCTGAACGGTGGAGATGTTTATTCGTTTAGTATTTTGTGTGATATAGTCATCTGAGTTTGAGTATTTGCAGCAGGAAAGGAGAAATTGTCTGATTAGAGACTTGTTCATCAAAGATACTTATCTTTTTGGTCCACTGTTGGATTGGGCTGATATTTGGACAGAAGGTTTGTTTCTTCACATAATTCAATCTGTACGGTTGATTTTGTGATTACATGTTTTTGTTGGTAGATTGATACATCTGAACAGAATACTAAATGAAGAATTGGTAGGGTTGCTTGTATTAGACCTAAATTGAGAATATGAACTTAGACCTTTCCAAATAGCTTGCATATCAACTATGTTGACCTAGTTGTCATTGTTGATGAAATCATAATGCAAAATCAGTGATATACATGGCTGAACATGGTGACCTAGTGTAAATCGGCAATATGGCCTAAGTATGGAAAATTTCATATTTTAGGGATTTTGATGCTCTTGGCCTAAAATCATTGAATTGATGCAACTTATGTTTGATTAAGCATGATTAGAGTTGATTATGCTACTGATTTGGTGGTTGTGACCATATCATGGGTTAGGCCTACTTGTGATCAAGTGACCCAATTTGGGCATGTTTATGCATAAGGAATTGAAAATCAGTATTTTTGATTAATAGAATGGTTTATGTGTGAGAACTATGCATTAGAGGCCTAAGTCATGTGATTTGAGTTGAATGATGGGATTAGATGAGATTTAGGCCTATTGTTTATATGTGGGCTGATTTAGGGTTGATGTGTAATGTCTATGTGATTGAACATAGAAATTGATGTATGGTAGGATATTGATGTATGTTTCAGGATCTTGATTGGATTGATTCGGTTTGGTGGTCGTGTGTAGCTAAATACTCTCTCGCGAGGCTTGGTTATGAGTAGACTTCATTTATGATTATATCTTTTATGTCATCATATCACTTATATATTGTATGTTGAAAGCATGAATGTGTTCTAAGGTTTTGAATGATGCATTGATTTGAGAAAACCTTATGACTTTGGTTGGGCCCATCTATCTGGCTAATAGGGGGACTTAACCTTGTCATAGGAGGGTTTTAGGAAAGGAAGAGATTGGGGTCAATGGTACGGTGAAATAGACGTGCACTAGTAACCCAAAATAAACATGATTGGGATCAACGGTACGGTGAAATAGACGTGCACTAGTAACCCAATGCATGTGGAATGTGGATCCAAATTGATAAGCTTTTACTTGCATCGAACTTATTATAAATGCTTGATATCTATATGTTATGAGCTTTTAATCATGCTACACATTGACATGCATACATGATATTTATTGATGTGATAGCATATTTGAATTCTATTCACTGGGCACCGTTGGCTCACCCTAATTTTCCTCTCTCAGGTCCTTCTGTCCCGAATAAGGGCAAAGGAGTAGTTATATCTTGAGGGCCGTGCCTGCGAGAGAATCCAAAGCCTCCATGTGAGTTAAGAGGCATTTTGATTGAATTGTGTTTTAAATTATGAAGTATTATATTTTGGATTATGTAATTATAATACTTACCACATTGTAGTATGGGTGAGTTGGGACTTGTTGGATAGACCATGTGGGCATATGACGGTTTTTATTTGTACCCACAATTTTGGACTTTATGTGTATGTCGATTTTAATGGACTGTAGGGATTATGATTTTATTTATGGATCATTTTTATGGACTATCTCTTGTCTTGGATGATTAATACGGTGGGTAATTTTGTTTAGTACCTTTTGATATTATGTCGTTGTTTGAGATAAGGCCCGTAGGGTCTCAACCACCTCACGGGAGTTGAGGAGTGGTCGGAGATGCCTACGCCGGGCGTCCCGTCCCGGCATTCCGCACGCCATTCCCTGAGGGGTTGGTGGTCCGGGGTGCGGGGTCGCCACAGATCTAGTCTACTGGTCTAGTCTTTTCTTGTCATTTAGACTGACTTTGGCAACGTCTGGTGATCTTTATCAGGGTCGGTATCACAACGTGCAAGATTAGGACATTCAGTATTACTGTATAAGCTGATAACTTTCAATAAGACCAACTAGATCAGTCATCAGTTGAGAGGTGAGACACAAGGTCTGCTTAAATACCAATCGCCTAGAGCAGCCCGCTGCCTCCCGTTTACTATTTAAAGTTACTGAGAACAAGACCGAGTCTAGTTGAGTCAGATTGACCACAAATCCGGCATTATAACAGTGCAATACATGAATTTCAAATATACAGACATAAGTGCGGTAGTACAAACAATATATGACATAATGCAGTGTAAATAAATAGTAGACATAATAATAATTGAATGTAAACTTTAATAAAAGTTATGAAACACGCAAACCTATGTTTCGTTCCCCACCTTCAGATAAAACTTCTTCTTTCAAATATAGCGCTTTCCTCCGGACAGAACTTCGTTGCACCGCTTTCAGATCTGGTGCTTTCTTCCGGACAGAACTTTGTTGTACCGCACCGAGAGTCTTGGACAGAGAGTCTCAAAAACTTAGAATGCGTGGAAAGGAGAAGAAATTCACAACAGAAGGTGATTTGCTGTGAGGAATGAGAAATGAGGAGGTTTCTTATATAGAGATTTTTGCGCCTGAACGTTCGGGCATGCGCCTGTACGTTTTAGCATGGGCCTGAACGTTCTGGCATGCGCCTGAACGTTCTGACATGCGCCTGAACGTTCTGTCATGCGCCGGAACGTTCTGGCATGCGCCTGAACGTTCGAGCGTTGCCCAAATAGTAATTTTTTTTTTTTGTGAAATATAGGGTATTACACTAATGTTGTTAAGGGGTCCGATTTTATATATATAATTTAATGTAGTCACATATTTCATACAGAACAGTGATTTTAGGGATCCGATATTATATATAGAATGATAGAATGATATATTAATTTATATTATATTCTAATAAATTATTTTTAATTTTATATTATATTATAATGAATTGGTACAGACATTATTTTTTGTTTTTCTATGTCTTTTTAATAAACGAAAAAAAAAGGTACTAAACCAAATTAGTCAGCCCACTAAATTAAAAGGCAGTAAACCCATTTGTATTTTTTTTTTATCAAACAATAACAAATCTATTTATTTATTTTTTAAATAAATAAATTAATCAACCCATTTGGTCATTCGATCAAAATAATTAAATGTATCAAGCCCATTAGTATAGTTACTCAATTATTGATAAGATTAAAACAATAATGAATCAACCTTGAATGAGAAGGGTTTTATTAGAATAAAATATTTGCCAATGCCATTAATTTCGTAATTAGCTAGGCTTCCTTTGTGTGTGTGTTTTTTTTTTGTTCAAAATGCAAGAGCTTCATTTTATTCCTTATTATGCAACCAAAATGATTCAAATGTTGTTAAAGGGGTCCGATTTTATATATAGAATTTAACGTAGTAACATATTTCAAACAGAACAGTGATTTTAGGGATCAGAATGATACGAGAGAGTACCGAGTCTATTAAAGAAAAAATTCCAAGTCCACTGGTAGAAGTGAGAATATTCTAAGACACTGAGAACAAACAGAAACACAGTTATTCTTTAAAAATCCAAACCAAAAATGATTATACTTCTTCTGTTGTCGGTTTGAAATATTCTCAATTTTAAACTATTACTTTATTTGTTTAACAGTGACGCGTCCATTTAATATATTCACGAATGAATTAATTTTACATTTTTTAAGTCAATTTCTCTACATAATATATTGACAAGTACATGAATGCAATCGTCATTTTACTTTTTTATTTACAATTGCAAATGGTTTTAATATATATTTGTTATCATTTTTTTGCTTTTTTTTCGGGTTTTCCTACTTCATATTTAACTTGATGATCTTTTTAGTTGTTTTAGTGATATTTATGGACATCCCAATCTAATTTGCTTGGTGGGGTACTATTTTCTTGTCATTTTTATTATTTGACTAACTTCGGAGTACGCTAAATGATGAGAACAGGTGAACAACGGTAGTCCACCGCTCAAATTTAAGTTGGGAAGTCCAACAAAAATATAAAAATGTCTACAAATATTTTGAAATTGAAAATGGAGTAGAAAAACCTAAACAAAAAATTGATAAAAAGTGGTTCAGCAAGACCCGACAGAACCAAACAACTGGGTTCCGCCCTGTCTAGTCGAACCAAAACTCTCGGTTCAATCAAACAGGGCCGAACCTACTTGTGTAGGGTTTTGGAGAGAAAGAAAATGTAGACGGCATTGAGGGTGAGAGTTTTGAAGAAAGGAAGAAAAGAGTGGAAAGGAAAGGTAATTTTGGAGTGGGGGTTACGATTTTTGGGAAAAAGAAGACATTGAGAGGGAGACTGTTGGTGGTTAGGGTAGCTCTGGTGTTTTGGATTTTTTTTTTTTTTATGTGTAAGTGTAATAGGATGGGTTAAAATTAATAAGTGGTTAAAAACAACTAAATTAAGTTGAAATGTCTATAGACATCACTAAAATAACTAAAAAGGTCTAGGTAGAGTAGGAAAACCCTAAAAAAAAGGCAAAAAAAAGAGGTTCGACCAGGTCACATAGGTTCGGCCACACAAGGCTGAATTGATGCCCGATTTTTTGAAAAAAAAAATACTAAAATAAACTAAAAACTTACTTTTGATTCATGTACATGGTTACCTAAGTTTAATTTTTATGTCATAATGATACCAAAATTTGTTGATAGTGGGAGTTTTTGAATGTGTAGAACACACAAGACATTGAAGATGGAAGAAGATAATGGTAATGGGTTAGTTTAGTAAATGAGTGGGAGAAAAATGGTAAAATATTTGAAAGTTCCATCATTTTGAGGAAATAATTTTTTAAAGTTTTGTGGGGGGTATGGATAGTGTTTGGAGTTGGGTTCAAATAACAGGCATAAAAAATAAAAAATAAAAATTCGGAGTACAGCCATAAAAAATTAAAGCTATAAGGAAGTGTACAAAAATATACAATTTATTAATTTAATGTCTTTTATTCAATTCTGTGTTCTTCCAGACTGTTCTTTCTGCTTTTCCCCAAATACCTTACTATATTATGAAGTATATAAGACAAATTGCAAATCATACCTTCCATTATATTTTAGCAACTAAGTGACTAAATTAACATAATTAAAAAGTACACTTAGGATTAAAAAAAAAAAAAATCGCAAACGGCATTTTGGTCGGCTCAAGTGTCCAATTCACGCAGCGATATCATGTCGAATATGCCGGAGCACAACCGGAATCACAATATCCGGCGAGCTCAACTGCGGAAGATGACCGTCCGACGGCATCACCTCCACTATGGACTCGCCCCCGAGGTTCCTGTGTAGATACTCCGACACCACCACCGGCACCGCCAAATCCTTACTACTCTGAATAATATGGCACGGCACCGTAACTAGCGCCAGAACATGCCGTAGATCGCTCTGAAATACTGTCTGAGCCACGCTCAACGCTATATCCGGCCGGATATTGAACAGAGTCCGACTGAATTCCTGAACCGCCACCGACTCCATGTCGCCTCCCACCGCCAGCGGCGCAAACCCCGAGCACCACGCCTTGTAGTTCGATCTCATTGCATCGAACAGCTGATCTAGATCTTCTTGGTCGAATCCTCCGTAGTAATCCGTGTCGTTCAAGTACCTGCACCTCAGCAAATCACACAATTAGTTCAATTTCCGATCGTCTTCGATCAATCCGAAAATCGATTAACGAACTAATAAAAATTCTCGGTACCTCGGAGAACCGGAGATGAGGACGAGTTTGGAGAAGAGATCGGGACGAGTGATGGAGGCGAGGACGCCGATAATGGCGGAGACGGAGTGGCCGACGTAGATGCAGGAAGTGACTTGGAGCTCTTCCAAGATAGCGAGGAGATCGTAAGCGTAGCCTTCGAGAGTGGAATAGCGTTCGAAATCGAAGTAATCGGGGTTTGTCGGTCCTGCGCCCATGTTATCGAAGAGAATCACTTTGTAATCGTTCACCAGATGCGGAACCAGATGCTTCCACACCGATTGGTCCGTTCCGAATCCATGTGCCAGCACTATCGTTCTTTCTCCCGATCCCAAAACCCTAATGTTGTGCGCTTCTTCCACAATTCCCATCTTCTTCTTCTTCTTCTTCTTCTTGCAGGTTTGGGTTCGTTGCTGTAAAGCGGTGTTGCTTTATACGAGCGCCACACGTAGCCGTGCATATGAATCCGGATATAGTTTTGGGAAATGTTCCTCTGTGAACCGCTAATATCAGTAACTCTGTATGTTTTCATCACTGGCCGTTGGTTCTATTTACCAAATGTCGTGATCAAGGGTGGTTGATCGAAGACTTTTTTTTAGTTAGTTGATGGTAGCGATATCGGTGAATAAATTAATATCTTGCCGGCTTTTGGGTTATCTATGTGGTCCAGCTGAAGTCGAAGCCACCATGTGAATAGTCAGCGATATCTTGCGACAAATTTTTTGTGGGCCCAAGATGATGCGACATATCTTGTACTATTAATTAACGGTGGAGATCGCTGGACGTTATTTTTATTTTTTTGTTTTTTACTTGGCTCGACTTGTCGTGTGGAGTGATTAGTCAACAGATGTCTACTTCCTGTGCTGGTCCCACGGACTAAGGCAACTTGAATGACGTTTGATCCTTGTGTTTACTACCTTGCGCAAAGGGGGAACAGCTTGCTGTTTTTATGCCCGGGCTATTTAAATAAATGATTAATTGAGCAAAGCGTAAAAAATTAATTAATGGAATGAATGAATTGGGGTTAGTTTTTGAAGTATTGAGTTCAATTTTGATTTGTGATTTTTTTTTAATGGTGCCAACGAAGTGTTCGTCCCATGATAAAGTAGCAAATGGCAAAATTATAACTAGATAGAAGTCGGGTAACGATTCGTAACTAAAATAGATTAATAACCTCGCTCTCAAGAGTGGGCTTTCGTTATTTGACGGTTAAATTTTTGGGGTTGCGGGCTAACAATTATCCTTTAATTTTAACGTTATTATTAATGTTCTAATTAAATTGATGTGATGACTAATGAGTTAGCAAATTGGCTCGATATGAGATAGACATGGTGCCACTGAAGTAAAGCAATTTATATATTGTTTCTACTAAAAGAAAATAATAATAATAAATTATGCCTTTGATGGTTGAATAAAAACAAACTAAATAGGCGGAGTAAAACTAGAGGGTAAAAATGAATGTCCTGCCCGCCTATCATTATTTTCTATGAAAGTATTCTTTTAATCCTTGTAGGTGGGAATGGGATGAGACTTGAGAGCAGTGTGTACAAGGCGCATGTTAGAGTTGAGTATGGTCGAAAATGAAATGGATTGAACAGAACAAGAATGGGATTACGACACGACGCGCCGGCCCCAATGATTGACTCGTGTCAACAAAAGAACGAAGCAACGCATCACATAATAGAAACATTACGTGGAGTTTTTTCACATCATAAATCTAGGAACCCACTGATTTAAACAAAAAGGGCACGTGGGTGATGCTCGGATCGTTCGATCATCAAGTCCGTGATGATTTAGACGATGGAAACAACTTTTACTTCACACTGGCCCAAAAAGTCAAAGAAGAGAACTAACATATTCTACTAACTTCTACAGGGTTGACCTAAGTCAACCATCCATCGAGCAAAGCCAATTCGCCCTGCACAATTGCAATTATAACCACTGAGTGATTACCTAATTAGATGATGATGATGATGATGATGTGCCACTTTTTTCTTATGATTTTGCTACTTGTGGTTATCGTAGGTGATGATAATAATGTTACACCTAGTGATATTTGTTTATCACCGAGTGGCTTGAAATATACCCAGTCATTTTAATTGTGCAAGTAATTATAAATATTTAAAACTTTAGGCTCAGGATTTTCATACAATTTTTTATATTTAAAATTTTAAATTTTAAAAAATAATATTTTTAAGTTATATTCTATTTTTTAAATCATTTTAACGTCTCTATGCGATCAAAAGACTTTGAGAGAATATCTAAATTTAATAGTATTGAGTATTATTTCAATTTAAGAATGAAAAGTCTAGGGTCAAGGAATAAAAATCTCCTATTACATTTAGAGTTTAAGGCTGCCTTTCATTCGTGATTTAAAAACAAAAATTCAATTTAAAAAAAAAACTTAAAAACTGACTTTCTATTATTTTCTTAAAACAAACTGTTTTCTTCACCAAATAAAAAAAAAGTAAAATTATTCTTAAAATCTTATGAATCAAACAAATTTTTAGTGTTTTTAAATTTTCAAATATAAAAAACTGTATCTGAAAAACGAACCAAACGCAGCTTAAACTTTTCATTGATTCTAGAACCTTTCCCTTTCAAACCAACAAGACAGCTAAAACCTGTTTTATCAACTTCTTCATATCTATCTTTATTTATGGATCTATAGTAACAAAGCACAAACAACAGAGCCTATCTTTAAAACCAACAATTTTGGACATGAAAGAGAAGCAAACCATCTTTACCCTTTCATTGCCAAAGCTTGCAAAAAGGCCTCCAATGAAACTCCCAAACACATAAAAGTGATACAATAAAAATAAACTAATAAAATGAGGAATTTCCAGTCCATCAAGCCTCTCATGTTTCTTCTGTCTTACTTATACCTCTTGAAGCATCAAAAGAGGAAACAAACAAAGCAAACTATGTCTCAAAAACACTTAACCAAAATTGAAGGGAAACAAGGAAGAAAATGCATCGAGAGTTACAAGTTTCTTGAGTGAGACAACAGAAACAGAGGGCGGGCGAATCAATGGTAGCTTCGAGCCTTTGACCTGTCGAAATTTCTCTCTGCAGCATTTCATATGTACATTACCCTAATCTTTTATAAGCGAAAACCATCTTGTATTATATTATTCCTCATATGTACTTATCATTTTTATTCACAAGGGAAGTAAGTCAGTGTGTGTAATAAACTAGCTTGAGGTATAGGTTTAATTTAAGTAACAGCATGAATGGGATCATCTTCATCTGCATTAAGAGAGAAAATGTCCATAGGTGCACTGGTGCAGTCAACAGAGCCATGCTCCTTAAATCTACCATTATGAGAGCCTTGGAGATGATCAAGATAGATTACTATAACTGTAATGTCATCGTGGAAGTGACGCCTAACGCCCTTTTCAATCCTTTTTATGTCATCGTATCTCATCTCCCTTTTCTTCGCAGCCTCGTTAAGAGCAGCTCTTACCAATCTCTTTGCTATACCCTGGCATATATTATATAGTTTAGCAGTCAGCAATGTGGAGCGGTAAAAATTGGCGCAGACTTCGAATATGGATACGAAAAGCAATGTTGATATTTTAAAGTCGTTTTACAAATTGAAACTTACTGCTCTTGGGTTTTTGAAGACAATATCTACAGCTGCTTCATCACTAAGTTGCTCCCAGAGGCCATCTGATGCAAATATTAAAAACATGTCTTGTGGCCTTAGCTTTCTAATTCTGATTGATGGTTCTGCTGTCATCACGGGTCGTTTTAGAGGAATTGGAGCTCCAAATTGCTGGAAAAGAGGACTCCTGTTGAACTCAGGTTTCTTCAAATAGATATCTCCGATGGATCTTGACACCTTAAAACATAAAAAAGAGTCATTGTAAGAACAATACTGGTATCTTTCAGTGTATGCCTTGCTAAATTAAAGACCAACATAATACATAACGGAATACATTCCCTTTGGCATTCTGGAGTTTTGTTGCACTGGATGTTAATACCAATTGAACCCCTAAAAAGTAGTTGGAAGAGAAAAAGGCAGATGTAATGCTCCTTCAACAGTTTTCCCTTACTTTTTGTACATTTATACCTTAGTAGTAGAGTGGGGCACAAACACATCTCAAAACTGAAAATAGATTTCTAAAGGAAAGAATGTTAAAGATACAGATTATTCTCGTTGAGGACAGCAGATGTCATATCTATGACAAAAACAATATCTTTTTGAGATAAACAATGTATATCACATGAATTGAATGCTTCCCACTTGGTTTATATTTATTGCATGAGGAGTGTGGTTGAAGATGCCAAGCATGTGATTTCTGAAAAGATAGTGTCAAAAAAGAGTAGAAGAATTTGCCATCTTTGTTTTTTTATGGTGATTTGACTAGCAAGGACAATGCAAGGTAAGTATATTAAGCCAAAATAAAAGGAAAAAAGAAAAAGAAAAAGAAAAAAGATAAGGTAGAGAGGACGACCATGGATTTTATGCTTGATTGGGATTTCAAGATGAAAAGAAGCACTTCAATAGTTCCTATAATTTATAAGATTTACCAAAGCAGTTTCTCTACCATCCTTCCTTTTGAAAACTAATAGCAGTTCGAGTGCCTAAAACGGCATGGGGTTACTGTTCTACAGCACCACATTTCAAAATTATGCTGTTATGCTTTAACAAAGAATATTGCTTTTGGGCTGAGCTTTGGTGAGTGAAACATAAAGACATCATATTTCCTTAATGAAGTTTTCTCTAAATACTTAGGAGAGAATTGAATAAGCAAAAATACACAACAAACCATAACTGTTGGTTTCTGAGTGGAGCAAATGCCCTGATTGAAAAACTAATAGCTGATCAATCATATGACTGTTAGTATTTTCTAAAACTAGAAATGCCAGGATAAGCATGGAAATCTGCCTAACAAAAACAAGAAATCAAAAAATCCGATACTTACTCTAATGTGGCTCAGAATTTTACTTGTTATATGTACAAACACATTTATTATTTTCCAGGAAATCTGTGGATGGTATTGTACTTGTTTCAGATTCTGACTTTAAAAAGTAATTGATTTTCATTCAACTAGCACAGATAACACAATGGTGGAAAAAGATTATTAGGCATTCTACTTAAAATTAAGTCTTGTAATTAGTGTTGTGTGGTCATCCAAACAAGGTCCCGGCCCAATGTGACAGAAGCTTCTAACTGTATGTGACATGATCAAGAAAGGCCATGCAATTGGTCGCCCTCTCTAGAAAAAGAGAAGGTTGTGAGGAAAGTTAAAAGCCTCACAGTATACACTTTATCAGCGCTAAAGCATCATTTTCCAATCAGCATTCCAGAGAATCAGATTCGGGGCACAAGTTTCAGATTTTCCACAGAATTATCACCATAAAGAATCGTAAGAAATTATCAAAACAAGATAAAGAGATAAACATTTAAAAATAATAATATTGCCAACTCATGTATGAGAAAAAACAGCCAAAAGACCTCATAGTTGAATGTTAAAAAAAGTTGGCTTCTTTATGCCACTTGCTCCACTTTTATAGCTGGTGATCTAGTCTTCTAGACCTCATAAGATAAAACCCACTAGCTCCTTAGTGAAAAAACAGTATTCAAACCCTAAAGTCACTGTAATTCAATTCACAAAGTAGAAAAACTTCATTTCTACCATTTCAAACCCAAAAATTATAGAAACAAACACGTTCAAAAATTCAGAATCCTAGCAATTTCAGAACTCAGTACACAAATAATTCACTGCCCATCAAACAAAATAAAGAAAAATTCATTCAATTAATCATTTCTACCACAAACTAGTACAGAATTCAGAAAGAAATGAAGGAGGAGATGGAAAATAATACCTGAATTATGCCCTTAATCCGCCAAACTCCACGAGTATACACAACAATATGTGAATCATCAGGATGAAGAGCTTCAACCTCCTTCCTAACTTCCTCAACCGCAACATTATGATCAGTCGACAACCGCTCCGCCACCACCGGATTCATCTTCCCCTCCACCGCTCTCCGTCCCAAAACCGCCCTCGAATCCCCAAGATTCGCCACATAAAGAATATCATCAGAAATCGCTCCCACCAAACAACACGACCCTACCGAAGCAATCTGCGGCCGCGACGGCCACGATCGCTTCACCAATTGCAAAAACCCCTCTTCAGTCGCATCAAACGCCTTCTTTATCACATCCGCAGATAATCCCCCTTGCTCTGACGCCAACTCTACACACAAAAAAAACAATACCAAACCAAACCAGGTGTCACAAAATTGGGGAAAAACTCATAAAAACCGAAACTTGACATGATTTTCCAACTCAAATGAACAAAAAAAAAGGGGGGCTTAGGCTTAATTACTGTGAAGATAGGGGAAGAGATGGTTGTTGATGAAACGAGAAGCTTCGGGGCCACCATGGCCGTCGTAAACGCCGATGTAAGTAGCGGAAGGAGATGTGAAAACTTGGCTTTGATCTTCGAGAGACGAATTAGCTTGAACCACTGCTATTGAGAAATCTCCCGACGCGTGTGGTTTCAGTTCCATGTGCCATAGTAGCCCGTCGCCTCTTCTTCCCAAACACCGCTCCAGTGGTCTGATACATGTTCGCAACATCGATGTATCGTCACTTTTTTTTGTGTTTGCAGAGAGAATCAACAAGTTTTTCAGTGTAAGTTTGCTTGAAAACCAGAACTTGTTTTAGGATGGAAGAAATGAAGAAGAAGAAGTCGCGTCGATGCCGCGTTAGAGGAAACCCAGGGCTACTGCTGTTTTCCACGCGTGAGACAGAGTCTTCTATTCTTCTATTTATTTCTTTTTTTTCTTTTCTTTCTTTTCTTTTCTATTTTTCTTTGGGTTTTTATAGGTGAGTGGTGGCTATGGCTAACGTAGTAACGTGAGCTTTGGGTTCGCCATTTTGACCATATATATATATATATATATATATATATATAAAAGTGAAAACTTTACTCTTTCTTCTCTATCTTATATAAGTGGACGCACAGCTCATGGGCGCATGGCACGTTGGGAGGGTCGTTCTCGTTGAGTGATCAAACCGCAATCCTACGTGATGCATCGAAAATATTTTTTTAACTCAACTCACCTAATTTTTTTTTTTTAATTACAAATTGAGCGGCTATTAAAATTTATTTTATATAATTTTATTAAATAAATTTAGGCTAATTATCTTGATAAAATTTTCAATATCTAACATAACCCTTTTTTTTATTTAGGCTTATGAGTAATTATGCTTATGAATAGAAAAAAATATATATAATCCGGCGATTTACTTGTTTATTTTCATTTTTTTGAACTTTGGTTTATCAATTTAGCTAAGCCTTTTTCTTACTATAGATCTACTGTACAAGTATGTTTTTGAATAGTTTTGTTAAATAGATTCATGCTAATTATCTTAATAAAGCTTTACGTTAATTTTTACTATTTAACATAACCATCTTTTCTTTATTCAAGCACTTGTATTTATGAACACATAAAAAAATATATTCAGACAGTTTTTTTTTTCTTATTTTCTCCCTTTTTTTTAAAAAAAAAGGTTTAGTTTCTCAACTCCATTAAACATTTTTTTCAACTACAGATCAATTAAACAAATATATTTTAATATTTATGTTGATAAAATTTTACTATCTAAATTAACTCTCTTCTCTTTATTTAGGCTTGCGACTAGTTGTATTTATGAATACGTAAAAAAATATAATCAAGGAAAAAACCCTATTAACAAAAGCGGAGGAAGAGAAGAGAAGAGAATAAGGTACAGTTCATTTTCGCCCCTTAGGATTTCTAAAACCGTAAGTGGCACTTAAAGATCGACACCAAGAGTGGTAGCAAGTGGCGAAGATCTTGGGTATTGTTGATATTTTTAGTAAGAGCTTTTTTCGTCAATGTTGTTCGATATCTTATCTCCCTTACAATGGAGCGCACTAGTAAGTGATCTTGACAAATCTGAAACATTGATTTGATCCATGTTTGTTCAAGTTTGTTTTTGGAGTAGTTTAAGTAGTTCTCCCTATTCTCGATTATACTAGTAGCTAGATCTTTATGCAAATAAAAGAATTTTGTTGCAGGCTTTTGCCCTCTTTTCTTGGCTTTTTCCCGTTTGTTAGGAAACTTTTGTTCTCTATTTTTGGATTTGCCTATTTTTTTGTGAGCCTATGAGATTTGTATTTCTGAATGTGTCATCTCTTTTGGACAGAATGTACCCAAAAATTAGAGATTGATATAAAAATAGAAATGCATCTTTTGACCAAAAAAAAAAAGAAAAAGAAAGGCAATTTATTTTTTGTTTTTTTTTTTTTTTTTTTAATTTAGGTTTTTTTATGAGTGGGAAATGATGATCTGTGATGATGATGGTGACACCATCATGTATACTCCGACCAGAAATGGAGATGGTGTTTTGCCATGTTGGTCATGTCACGGTGTCCATCAATGTCAAGACCTAACCTAATGTAAAATCCTAGGCCATACATACATGTCACAACCCATCGTGATGCACCATCGGATGGCTGTCAATTATTTAGTTGGTCAAGTTGTGTTTTTTGAGGGTGAAGGGACACGTGTCTGACGTTGAGGGAATTGGTGATGAGGTGGAAGGCAGTGGCAGCCTTGGAAGTTCGGAATTTTCAAAAAGCAGTGGAAACAGAGAAGTTTTGATTTTGAATTGACTATTCTAATCCAAAAAAAAAAAAGAGAAAAAAACGAAGAAGAGGAAGAAGAAGGTTAAAGGTTTGATCACATAACGACTACAATTTTCTATGCGCGTTGCATTGCTGATGCCAGTGGAGGATTCGTACAGGGAGCGCATCTTCACCATCTGCGCATTCTAGGTTTTTTACAGATGAATCCGCGTTTTTCTGTTGTAATATACAGTATACCAAGTGATTAAGCGATTATAATAAAACAGACGTAGGGTATGAACGTGACGTTAGGTTTAATTACCCAAAAAAAAACGAGAATGTGATGTTAGGATTAATTACCAAAATAACCTAATTGATTCAGTTTAATTTACGGTTTAATATACTGATAATCAATCTAGATATTAATATTTTAATTTTAGTATTTGTGATTTTTTAATGATGTGCATATTTCTCTACATATTCACATTATCATCTTATAGAATAAGATTTTTTTTATTTATCAGATGTAAGGCAGATTTATTTCGTGCATATGTATATATTTAATTAATATATATTTAAAATTTTATAGCAATTAACATCAATTACACTAAATTAATTATGTTCAATTTAATTTGATTTAATTTAAATTTGTTAGATCAGATAAAATTGTTGAAAACTTCTCACATAACCAAAATTAAGGCGAAAGTTACAAAATTTTCATTAAAGAAATTATGGGAAATAGAATTATAAAAATTAATATTTTGTTGTATCAATAATACAACAAATATATATGTATATATATTATGATGTCAAGTTTCTTAATGGTAGTGAATTAACTGGGGATGTCAAACTAAAATTAAAACTTAAAATTCAAATATAATAATTGTAGAAATAATAGAAAAAAATAAACTTATAAAAGTTTAATAATAAAATAAAAAATCGTCACGGCGTTAGACTTTTTGGAACAAAAATTAAAAGAGTTCAAAATATTAGATTCTTTAAGGTTGTTGGGAAGTCAAGCAGATATATGTTTCATTTCCAAAGATTTAAGAATTGAATTTTCCTGCAACGGTTGGACAGACCGTAAGAAGCCACAGATTCTGCTTTGCTCACGGCGTAAAGATAGAATTTAAGTCCACCCACGCACCTCAACTAACTCCACCCAAATTCAGATATGAAACCACCGACCAACAACAGTTCACAATTCACAAAATGTGGGCCTATCACATATTAACAGTTACAACTACCTTTTCAACTGCATTATATATCACGGCACCTCCATCTCCCTTGTCAAGAAAACGGTAACGGTGGCCTACATTGAAACTGTTAAACAGATGTCACTGAATCTAATACGGTATCGGACGAGTTGAGGTTAGATCCTAAGATATAAAAAAAAGGGGTAGAGAGAGAATCTAAGTAAAAGAAGACCTACGAGTTTTTGCAACTACGGGTTGCAATTGTGTAGCACTATTAAAGTGTGAAGAAGAAGAAAGAGGACCAACGCGAGTATCATTGTTAGAACAAAAGATAATCACAAAAGTGAGTTTTCATCGTTGTATGCGTGTTCAGTTGCAAAGAGATGTAGTGAACTGCAATTGTGCACGTGTAGGGCATCGCACTTCAAATTAACAAGCCATTGTTGCTGTGTTGATAGATTATTGGAGTGGGCAAGAAAAATACATTGTAGGACCAGGTTGCGCAGTGTTGATTGAAGGTTAAAGAAGTTGTAGCTGGGTGTGGGTTGAAAAAGCATTACGGTATATTTGTCGTAAATTGAAGATAAAAGATTGTGGATACTGGGCTTGTTTAGTACAATGACTGGAACAACTTTTCAATAGTTTCAATCGTAACAACTATTTTTTAGCACGTTTGATGATGAAGCTGGCCTTTTTTATCATTACCTATTTTTGACATTTTTTATTTTTTTTATTAGAGGTAATGTAGTCCTTTTGTTAAAAAAATATTTTTTAAATTAGCAAATAAACATTTATTTGATACTAAAAGCACTTTCGAGACATGGTTGCTAAACAATTATCACCTACTTTTTCATAAGCACTTTTATTTTAAACACTTTTGTAAATAGTAAAAGCTATAAGAAGAAAAAGTTGTTTCTAATTAATTAAAATGTGGATAACTCTCTAATAATCTTATTAAAAAATATCAATCATAATCAACATAGGTTTAGTTGAATTAAGAATCTGTATTATATTACACTTATTAACAAAGAGTAATTGCCTTCTTCACGAAACAAATTAACCCTCTTCTTCGATTCTTCCTCCCAACTTATTGAATGGTGGGAAGATTTGTTGAGAATAAATAGATGGCATCGCTCCAAAATTTAGGATTTTCAGCCGCTATTTAGCTGACTGATGCTACCCCTCAACTTAGGTAAGAGCCCGCTTCAAGTAAAACAAAGATTAATAATATCCATATATATATATATATAGGGGATAATCTATAGTCGTCTATATATATGACAAGTTTTCTATATTTTTTTGGATAGTGATGGATATTGACCAGTCTTCTCAAATTTTATTGTTGCTTGCCCAGATAGGTGAAAGATGGAATCATGAAATATCAAACCCAATTAATTAGTCAATTTGGTTAGTTACTTTGCAATTCAGTGTGCCGTGATCAGCCGGGGTCCAAGTTGCAGTAATGTTTTATAGAAATAATATGTTGCTTTTCAAGTTAATTTTTTGAAATATAATTATGAAGGTAGTCAACATTAAAGTTTAGACTTATACACACAAAGAGCATTTAGATAATTGAATAAAATTGAGAAGAATCCGAGTTAAAAAATTGTTTGCATTAAGAGTACATATCAATAAAAATTAAATTAAAAACATTTTTTTTTTATATTACTAATATATGGTCAGACATCATCACGACCCAGTGGAGGGAGGCGCATCAGTGAGAGGCTCTCCCAGGGGAGACAAGACTCCACTACCCAACTTTTGGCTGCAGGAGGGACTCGAACCTCTTCCCTCTTAGAAGTAGTGACAAATCTAGACCTTTAATTTTAAGAGGGTGAAACGAAAATATATAGAATATTTATAACTGAAAAAGTAATTATTAACAACTTTTATATATAAAAGATAGACAATTTTTTATAGCATAAGTAATTTAATAATTACTATATGAACTAACAAGACAAAACTTAGTTTAAAAGTGTCAAAATTAACCTAGGTCATTAGACCAATCCAATACACCGAACCTAGGCACATAAAAATTAAGTGAAAAAAATTATGTAATACAAGTAAAATAAAATTATAGTTATCTATGTGTCTTTGAGCTATCAAGATTAGAAGAACCAAAAATCTTTTATACTCAAATATTACTTTTTGATTTTTTAATTCTTTCAAACTGTCAAAATTTTCTAACAACCAAAAAAGAAGAGGAAAAATTTGAAAATATAAAATCTCATAGTACCAAACAAAGAAATATAATAGTTATTAGTTAAAGGAAAAGAGAGAATTGAATATTGATCAAACCTTAAATTGGGTATGTATTACGATATGATTGTATCTTTTGAGGAATACTTTTCATTATTTTAATCTTTATATTTTGTAATATATAGACTTGGGTTGTGAATGAGAAAGGGGAGAAGATGAGTAGTGAATTTGACATGGTATCAGAGCCTTGGCACCGAAACCCATCGCCCCTCTTCTTCTTCTTCTTCTCGCCGGCCGGCACGGCCACCGCGACCACGGTCGCCTGGGCCTCCACGGCCACTGCGACCACGGTTGCCTCGGCCTCCACGGCCACCGCGACCACGGTCGCCTCGGCCTCCACGGCCGAAACCTCTACCACGGTCGCCCCCTCTTTCCGCCATTGTCGTTGAGATCTCTTCTTCTTCTCCTTCTTCTTCTTCTTCTTCTTCTTCTTCTTGCTGGTTGGAGCGGAAGGGAGTGAGAAGATGCGAGAGGCTGATCAGCAACAGGGACCGTGAACAGTGATTTCAGATCTGTGAACAGTGATTTTCAGATCGGTGAACAGTGCGGTGAACAGTGCGACAGGCATGAACAGTACGACCGGCAGTGAACAGTACTTGGGCAGCGTGACCGGCGTTGGGCAGTGTGAACAGCGCATTGGGCAGCGTGAACAACACATTGGGCAGTGTGCGTGCACAGTGCGTTGGGCAGCGTGCACAGTGCGTTGGGCAGCGTGCACAAGCGTTGGGCAGTGTGCGCGCACAGTGCGTTAGGCAGCGAGTATTGGGCAGTGTGCGTGCACAGTGCAGCGTGCACAGTGTTTTGTGAACAGTGAACAGTAACCGTGAACCATGATTTCGGTTGGTTTATCGTCACCTCGCGATTTCGTTCGGTTCGCGAGCCATTTGGATTAGTACTTAACCTCCACGTGTGCTCATGGCCGGCGGAGGGCATGGTGTACCGCCTGTCCGCGCACATAAAACTGGCGGGGCTGGAACTTCATCCGGGCAGCACGCAGGGAACTCGCAGGGGCTGGCGGGTGCAACCGACGTTGCGGCTCTTGCAGGTGTTTCCGCAACGCAACTGCAGCAACTTCTTGCATTTTTGAACTTTGACAAAACAAAAGATCGACTACATGGTAAAAACAGTCATTTTAGTTGGATTATCGATACAGGAGCGTCGAACCATGTGACGTGCGACTTGTCTATTTTGAAGAATGTGAGAAAGGTGCAATACTGTCCGGTGGGTTTGCCGGATGGAAACACGACAGAAGCAAACCAAGAGGGGAGTGTCGTGCTGCCAGGAGGATTGAAGCTCGACAATGTGCTTTATGTCCCACAATTGACATGCAATTTAATTTTTGTTACTCAATTAATCGATGAATCAAATTGTGTTGTACAATTCACTAATAATGTTTGTGTTATACAGGACCAACCGACGAGGAAGGTGATTGGAGCGGGTGAAAGATTGGATGGACTTTATTTTTTCCGTGGTGTTCCTCAAGTGAAGTTCTTGACAGTAGATGGTGATTCGTCGTTCGAGTTGTGGCATCAACGAATGGGGCATCCGTCGGAGAAAATATTGAAGATGATTCCGGCTGTAAGTCATTCTTGTAGATCAAATAATAAATCTTGTGATGTGTGTCCGCGTGCAAAGCAACCTAGATCTAGTTTTCCAATTAGTACGAATAATGCTGGTAGGATTTTTGAATTTGTTCATTTGAATTTGTGGGGGCCTTACAAGGCTCGTTCTTCGTGTGGGGCTACCTATTTTTTGACAATAGTAGATGATTTTTCAAGAGGAGTTTGGGTCTATTTACTTTGCAATAAAATAGAAGTTGAATCTATGTTTCTTAATTTTGTTGCTATGGTTGAACGTCAATTTGAACAAGTGATAAAACGGGTGAGAAGTGACAATGGGACCGAATTTAATTGTTTGCATGATTATTTTCAAAATAATGGGATTATTTTTGAGACTTCTTGTGTTGGGACTCCTCAACAAAATGGGAGAGTTAAGAGAAAGCATCAACACATCTTAAATGTGGCTAGAGCCCTAAGATTTCAAGGGAACTTACCAATCAAATTTTGGGGTGAATGTGTGTTGGCAGCGTGTCATTTGATTAATAGGACACCCTCTACTTTACTTAAGACTAAATCGCCATATGAAATGTTGTTTGGGAAAGTGCCTTCTTATGATGCTATTCGTGTATTTGGTTGTCTTTGCTATGCTCATAATCAACGACACAAAGGTGATAAATTTGCAGATAGGAGCCGTAAATGTATCTTTGTTGGCTATCCTTTTGGGAAGAAAGGTTGGAAATTGTATGATTTAGAAACACATGAGTACTTTGTATCGAGGGATGTGAAGTTCTTTGAGAAAGAATTTCCTTTTGCGCCAAACCAACCAAGGAATGTGGTGACTCCTGTGTTGGCGAACAATGAGGATGGGGCATGAAGTGAGGATGAGGGTGCCGATAAGTGTGCTGCGTGTGTTGAGGGGGGGTTGGAACCAGCATCCACCCTCGAGGGGGAATCTGGTGCTGCGGTGCAGCCCGAGCAGTAGCCCGCACATGAGGATGTGCGTGATTAGGGGCTGGAGAATACGGTGGGGGAGCAAGGTGTGGAAGTTGACGGTGAGCTAGGACGAGGAAAACGAACCAAAACTCCTTCAACACGGTATCGTGATTTTGTTACTCATACTATACGAAAAATAAGTCCATCTGAGAATTCATCAGCTCCTTCCTCTTCCTCAGGTACGCCCTATCCTTTAACACATTTTGTGAATTGTGAACGTTTTTCTGTGAAACATAGGAATTTTCTTGCAGCTGTGACAGCGGGGCATGAGCCAAAGCATTTTAAAGAAGCGATGAAAGACTCGGGATGGCGAGATGCGATGGCTAAGGAAATACGAGCCCTTGAAGACAATGAGACTTGGGTAATGGAAACTCTTCCACCCGGCAAGAAAACACTAGGGAGCCAGTGGATATATAAAATTAAGTATAAGTCTGATGGCAGCATAGAGCAACTCAAAGCAAGACTTGGAATATATAGCAATCATCAGGTGGAAGGAATTGACTATAACGAAACATTTGCTCCTGTGGCAAAAATGGTGATGGTTCGTATTTTTCTTGCAATTGCTGCTGTTAAAAATTGGGAGGTACATCAAATGGATGTGCATAATGCTTTCCTTCACGGTGACTTAAGTGAGGAGGTTTATATGAAGGTTACTCCAGTTTTCAAAAATACAAATCCTAACATGGTTTGCAGGTTGAAAAAGTCATTGTATGGTCTGAAATAAGCTCCCCGATGTTGGTTTGCAAAACTGTCAACAACGTTGAAGAATTATGGTTTTGTGCAATCCTATTCAGATTATTCCTTATTTGGGTTGTGCAGGGAAAGAACTCAGATCAACGTGTTAGTTTATGTTGATGACTTGATTATTGCAGTGAATGATAAGGTTGCATTAACAACTTTTAAAGATTACCTTGGCAGGTGCTTTCATATGAAAGATTTGGGAGTTTTGAAGTATTTCTTAGGGCTAGAGGTAGCCCGTAATCCAGAAGGAATTTTTCTTTGCCAAAGAAAATACACACTCGAGATAATTTCTGAAACGGATTTATTGGGAGCCAAGCCTGCGGCGTTTCCTATGGAACAAAATCACAATTTGGCCTTTGCTAAGGGCGAATTCCTTGCGGATCCGGCACCTTATAGGCGACTTGTAGGGCGATTGATTTACTTGTCTGTGACGAGACCTGATCTTGCATATTCGGTTCATATCTTGTCCCAATTTATGCAACAACCTCGTGAGGATCATTGGGAGGCAGCTCTCAGGGTCGTGAGATATTTGAAGAAGAGTCCGGGGCAAGGGATTTTGCTTCGTGATGATAGTGATCTACGTCTAGAAGGGTGGTGTGATTTGGATTGGGCTAGTTGTCCACTTACGCGGCGTTCCTTGACAGGATGGTTCGTGTTTCTTGGTTGTTCTCCTGTGTCGTGGAAGACCAAGAAGCAACAAACAGTGTCTAGATCGTCTGCGGAGGCTGAGTATAGATCAATGGCGGCAACAGTGTGTTAGTTAAAGTGGCTTAACCAACTTTTACGCGGCTTGGGTGTGCGACATCCGAAGGGTATGAAGTTGTTTTGTGATAGTCAGTCGGCGTTGTACATTGCTCAAAACCTGATTTTTCACGAAAGAACAAAGCATATAGAGGCTGACTGCCATTTTGTTTGAGATGCGGTGACTGAAGGGCTGATTTGTCCGTCATATGTTTCTACTAGTGTTCAATTGGTAGACATATTTACAAAAGCGTTGGGAAAAGCGAACTTTGAGTTTCTACTATCCAAGTTGGGCGTTCGTGATCTTCACGCTCCAACTTGAGGGGGGTATTACGATATGATTGTATCTTTTGAGGAATACTTTTCATTATTTTAATCTTTGTATTTTGTAATATATAGACTTGGGTTGTGAATGAGAAAGGGGAGAAGATGAGTAGTGAATTTGACAGTATGAAATTAGAGGAATGCGAATGGATGCGAGTCATGTGACTATGAGATGAGGAAGACGAAAGATGGTGCAAATTCAAGGATGAAGCTTTAAGAATATGCACATAAAATTGAGAAGTCGATGATGAACAAGTTGAGGAGTAGATAGCTTTACTTCTGTTTTTTTTTTTTTTTTTCAATTCACAGATGACAGAAAAATTTAACCCACAAGTTTGAATCAATAGATTCAAGAGAAGAAAAAAAAAAAACAAAGAAAACTAAATTTTAATCCCAAAGAGAGAGATAATTGATGATAAGATGAAGTAAACTTGTAATTGGAGCTCTTTATATACATAACTTCAAGAAAATAATTTAGAAACTTCTTAAAACATTTAAAAACAAGTTTCCTAAGCTATTTATAATATGATAACAACTTTCTAATACTATTACAACTCTACTTAAACACTTTTGGACACTTTCTAGTCCCATTAAATCACAAAAAACAAATTTAGAAACCTCTAAAACTAATACTAAAATACTAAAATAGAAACTTCTCTAAGAATATAAACTTGACTAAAAATAAAAAGAAACTACAAATTAAATATTAAAACTTTCTAAAATATTATTTCATGTCCTACAAAAAAATTAATTAACTCAATGAAAATTTAATTTTTTGATGAAAATAATAATTTTTTTAATGTTGAAGGGGCTGTGTAATAACTTGTAAAAAAATATTGAGGGGGCAAATAATAATAATCTATCAATTTTTATTTTTTTTTACAACATAACATAATTATAAAATTTTTTTTTTAAAATGTTGAGTGGGCGGTGGCCCCCTCCCCCATAGATTCACCACTACAATTTTTATAAAACAATCCCGATGTGAGAGGTTCCCCTTATTAGTGACACTGTGAAATGACTAACGCAATATGCATGAGACATGAATGGTGGAGAATGGATATGCTAAATGTAGAGGTGATATTGTGCAATATAGCTAGATTCTGGCAAATTCATACTATCTTTTAATGAGGAAATTTGAAAGGATCATGTCTATTCTAAAATATCTCGTGAATGGATATAAATTCAACATTGTATTAATTTTGTCCTTGATTCCTTGTTTTATTTTATAAGTATTATCTTAATTTTCGTAATTTCATATACCATAAATTAACTAAGCTGAAAAAAGCATTAGAAACTAAAAAAGATTATTAATGTTGATGACAATGTATTAATGTGTAACGATTAGTGGGCATGGTGCATGTATGTACTGGATGATGAGAAAGTTGATGTTATGCCATATAGATTGCCACGAATACATAGGAAATCTGAGATATCATATTTCCAAAGTATCTTCTAAATAAACTGTTCCTTGTTAATGACATCGAAAACTTGTGAACTGTCACATTATCTAATTATTTGCAAAATAACACACATTAATTAGATACTAAATAAATACCAAAAAGCTATATATGAACCTTCAAATTATTATTTTTTAATTAAAGAAAATACATATAAGCCCTTATTTAGTTCCAATTAAACTAGAATAGTATTGCTACATTAACATTCAAATGTATATTAATAACATATATCACTTTTATACATCATTGGATTGCTTTAATTTATGTGTTAAATACATAATTTGATACTATTTAATGATATATATATAAAGGTGATATATATTATGAGTGTACCATTTTAAATGTCACTTTATTGTTTTCCATTAAACTATTATTAATTCGATCTATAGATCAAAGTCGGGTAGAATTGCAAAATATGTGCACTGATAAGCAATAAGTTGTTAAATAGTAACTTTTATGGACAAACTTCCTATTTAGGTTTCCACTCAAAATTTGACTTTGAAAAGTAGACGCGATCCTATGAAAATTATACCATGTAGATGAATGAAATATATATATATATATCATTCTTAATTTATATATCATTTTTAATTTACAAAGCTATCCTATGATAATAATAGGGCAACAACGTATTATGACTATGAGGATGAAGTAATAGTCCCACGTGAGGTATGGATGATCTTATCAAATAGAATATAACTAGTGGAATATTTGTTTGGCACTTGTTAATATGTGGAAGCCCCTTTGAGTACTAAGTTGCCAAGTTTGAGAAATTATTGTGTAACATCCCGTAATTTTAATTAAATAAATACGTTGAAGTACGCGTATATCGAGATGTATAATATACGTATTTTATACGTATAAGCTAAATATACACGTGATACTACACGTATTTGATACGTATGCGTTAAATATACGCGTGTATAAATAATTAATTTATGGGGTTGGTTAATTAAAAATGTGAAGTGGAATATGATTTAATGAATTATGAATAGTATGATTGAAATTGAATTATTAAATGATTTATATGAATGAGATGAGTTGAATTGAATGAAATTGATGGAGGAGTTGGTTATTAAGGGGAACCTAGGTGTATTGAATCACTTGTATATATTATATATAAATATCAACTATCATGTTAACCAATCTCTCAACGTTGAATGAATAAGAAAAAACAAAACAAAAGAATAAAAAAAAATGATGTATAAAAAGAAAAGAAGAGATATGAAAGGAGTGGAGTTGCAAACAAAAAAATATATATATATAAATAAATTCACAAGTTGGTTCCAACGTGTGACAAGCAATACAATAAAAAAAAGGGTAATAAAATATAAAGAAGTTGCTGAATGTTGAATAAAAAAAAAAAAAACAAGAAGGAGGAAAAGAAGGAAACGATGTTTCCAGAGAGGGAAAGAGAAGAAACAGAGAGAAGAAGGAGGAGAAGGAAAGGGGGAAACGCGGACTTCGCGTCCAATCAAGCCTCGCGGTAAGTGATTTTCACGCTATTTCTTCGTGAAATTACTATCTAAGCTAGATATAACGATTCTAGCGGATTAATTTTGACTGTGGGAGCCGTTTTACGGCGTTTTGACAAATTGGGGTTTTGACCCCAACGTGAATGAAAACTCGCTATGAAGCTAGAAAAATGCTTCCTGGACTGTTAGAAACCCGAATATGTGGTTAGATTCAATTTTATGATTTTTGGAGCCGTTGGACAATTTTAATACAATATACATCTTTCGGATGAATAGTAAAAATAAATGGTAATGGTAAATAGTGAATAGTAAATGCAAATAGTAAATAGTAATAGTGAATAGTGAATAGTGAATAGTAAATAGTAAATGTGAATAGTGAAAATGAATAGTGAATAGTAATAGTGAATAGTAAATAGTAATAGTGAATAGTGAAAATGAATAGTGAAAGTGAATAGTGAAAATGAATAGTATTGTGAACAGTGATGTGCATCCAATGAAACTCCGGTTTGAGATCACAGAATCATAGAGAACTGAATTCCGGACGTTTCGATGCTAAAATTGTGATTTTTGGATATGAGGTGATAGTTTTAGTAACTAAGTATATGGTGTCGTGAAAATCTATTTTCACTGTTCTTTCTTTTGAAAATATCTAGATTGACCACAGAAACGAGATAGTAGTTTCTTCAACTGCTTATGAGTCCTAAATGGATTTATTATTCGTGATTTGAAGTGAGTTGAGAAATGAAAGATGTAAATAGATATGAATACAAGAAATTGAATTATGGAGTGATTATGACAGGTTAAATTCGTTGGATTTAACTTGGAGCTGGACTCGAAAGCGACGATGATTGGGTTTAAGTTGAACGTGTTGTACTGTGAGTATAGTTTTCTTGATTTGGTTCTTGTATGACATTATACGCATATAAACTGTTTGATTGTACGCATGTGATATTATATATAAGGCATTGAGTTTTATGGATCATGCAAACTAATTTTAGCATTGGAGTTTGTAATGATGAGGCTTTGCGATTCCTCATTGTCATTTCGTTAGGTCTGTCCTAACAAGGGTTGCGATCCTTGAAATGACTGTTACTTGGGTAATGAGATGTTGTGGCTACCTTGTAACGGCCATACAAGGGTTAGACCCGCTCTCGTGCCTTGCGGAGGAGGGAGATTGTGTGAATTGGGTCATGAGAAGTTGTGTCTACCTTGTACAACCATACAAGGGTTAGACCCGCTCTCTTGCCTTGCGGAGGAGGGAGATTGTGCATTATGATATTGAAAATCATGCAATTTATGTTGTTGGCATGTATAATATATTTGTTGAATGATGCATGTGTTGAATAAGTGTTTGAAATGATTTTAAATGTCATATTTCTCTAAATGCATATAATTGTCATCTCAAGAACTATATTCACTGAGCTGTTGTTTGCTCACCCCATTTCCTCCAATCTTTCAGGTATTGAGTCGAAAGGAAAAGAAACTTGTCTGGTATGTGTATGTATGCTTGGAGGAAATAAATATTATTTACGTTATTTTGATATGTATAATTATCACACACGATATATATGTAATATCACCTAGATGGGTTGTGTGGTAAGATTATATAATGCTTGGGATGATGAAATGAGATGATCATAGATATTTAGTTGGTGAGAACTTCATTTGTGGAATGAATGGAATCAATGTGAATGGAATGATCATCTTTATATATATGGAATTTGATTTGATGTGTGGTATAAAAAAAAAAAAATATTCTGTACATTTTGGGAATGTTTGTGAGAGTACGTGAAGGCTGACAGTGTATTATATACTGTATATGGGTTTGTACAGTGTATAGTACGCTGTGCCGGTCATGACGTCAGCCTACGTCAGGGGCGTCGTGACAATATTGGTATCAGAGCCTTAAGTTTAAAATTCTTAAAAAGATAAAAGCTTTATGATATTATGATTGTTTGTATGGGTATACATATGGGTAGTTCTATTATGTGAAGCCTAATCCAATACGTTATCTTGACTGAGAATTCACATGTATCAGTGAATTTCAGATTTGGAAAAGACCAGTCAAGAGTAACAATTGCTGATCACGAAAGGATCAGAAGGCTAAAAGAAAAATAACTGGATGTAATCCAGTGATAATAAATTATCTAGCTTATATGGCTAGGAACTACCTAACAACAACGAAATGCACAACTTATGAGCTTGTGGCAAAGTTGTAATGCGAGAAAGACAGAGGCTTGAATCATTGATAGCTCTAGATGTGGGTGCCAATGGTGTGAGTATTTCGGTAAAAACAGACTGAAGTCAAACTAAAATAAATAGAAGGTCTCAATGATAAGCCAGATGGAATGAAAAGATGTGAAAGTTATGAAAACCTTTAGGAAAAGAAACTCTCTTATCTTAACGGACAGTCTGATATTAGACGTAGTAAAGACTTTGCGACTCTGAGTGGAAACCATCTTAGCGAATGATTAAGTCCCTGAAAATGATAAAGCAAGTTAGCTAAGTTTAAGCTAACTGATGATAAGAGATTATAAAAATTTGGTTAAGGACTCCTGAGATGATTAAGGAATGAGATTAATTAAAGAAGCGATTTTATAAGAGCTTCTATCATCATGTTGAAATTGATTTAGGGCATGAAAAAGTTTATCTTATTAAAATGAAAGGACATGCCTAACCATAAATACAAACATGAAGTAAATAGACTGGTATAGTTGATGTTTGGAATGGTCACGATGGATACTCTGAGCATGATAAAGATCTAGACTAAATGTTGGGATCCTATACAACAGATTTGATAATTGTTGGGTTATAAATATATGCGCAGGTTGTGAGGCAGACTATAAATTATGGGTCAGCAAAAGCTGCAGTGAAAATGTGAACCCCAGCAATAGTGAGATAGCTTGCACTGTCGTTAGAAGCCGAGTCATCAACACCAATGTTAGGTAAAAAGAGAAATAAGGAATGTAAGGAAATGTTGGGGGCAATAATATGAAATTGAAGATAAGTGAAACATTGAGTAAGGTTGAGATGTTGGCAATATTGGGCCAGGTACTAACCCAATGAAAATGGAAAAAAAAAAGAAATGATGTTAACGACGTATGAAAACCAGAAGTGGTTTCCATTGCCTGAGCAGTAGTCACAGACTGAGTAACTTGTATCTCGACCTGAAATTGTCTATTATCAAAAACACAGGATGTGTTAATGTCCATTTAGTCGATAAGGAATGCCCCAATCTTTTTATCAATGTGACTCTACCAGATTTAGAGAATAAATGACAGTAAATGAAAAAAAAAAAAAAAAACCAGATCCAGAGAATAGTAAGACGTTGAGAACAGATATGATCAACATTTTGTGATTGTGTATAATCTGATGTATTGTTGGATCTACCTGGTTTTGTACCTCTAGTGATATGGTAGACAGATTGTATTATCTGCTGTTATAATGATATATCATTAATTGTGAGTATGTCTACAGGAGAAAGAATTTACCAGGATATGGTTAACAAATATTATGTGGAATAAATATGAGGGTCATCAAGTAATTATGGACTTTAGAATATGACATTGTTGGAAGTGGATGCTTTGTGGGTATGATTGGCTGGTCACTTCTCATGCCAAGTGGACCGTCGCTCAGAAAAGAAGTAATATTCTGAATAAGTGGGAAATTCTCATTTTGAATCTCGAGGAATTTATACCCTCAAAATCTTCGATCTAAGATAAGCTAGTTATTGACGAGGACATGGAGAATATGGCTAGTACAAAGCCATTTAGAGTAACATAATAAGGCATGCAGTTGATTTAAAATTCCTGTGGTGAGCAGGTATATTGGTGTATTCTCTGATGAATTATGAAATTTGCCACCTGGACAGGAGATTGATAGTATATAAAACTGATGCCAGTATAAGATGTATCTCAATTCCTTCATATAAAGAGTACCTGAGGAATTGTGAGGATTTAAGGTGTATGTAAACGTGTTAATGAGCAAAAGATTTATTGCCCTTGATATGCCACCTTGGAGAGCATTTGTGATGAAATATGTTTAAGTATGAATTACGGTTAACTGAGCAGGGTGACAACAAAGAATGAATATCCTTTAATTTGGAGATCTAGGCACCATCAGATAAGAATTCGAGAAAAGGATGTAATGCAGACTGTTGTAAGACAAGATATGGGTAATATGAAATGTTGGTATCCTTGATTAATGTGTCAATCACGTTATATGATTGATGCAGTGGGTATATGAACCATATCTTGAGTACATAGTCTTCGATGATGATATATGAAATTGTCCCAAGAAAAATGAGAGGAGCATGAATAGCACCTCGGAATTATCTTGTAGTCACTGAGAGAGCACCGATGGAGTGCCAAGCCCGGTGAATATGAGTTTTGAATATAAAGGAGATGTGAATTTTTGGATCACGTGACTAGTATAAATAGTATCTTCAAGGATGCTGGGAATGTTAAAGTGATCATAGAACTATTAAAACTGATTTAAATGATGGAAATCAGAATTTATCTGGTCTTAGTAGTATGTTATAGAAAGTGTGTGGAAAGAACCTTGAAGCTATCTGTTCCACTCACGAAACGAAGCCAGATGAATGCTCTAAAATGTGTTGACCGTTGTGCATGGGGAAGCTCTCACAGTATTAAATGTTGTGACTAGTTTCAGAACCTGGAAGTAATTGTGATTGATGAATATCACGTCCAGATCTGGGTTGTGGATTGATACAAAAGAATATGTTAATTACTTGTGTCTCCATATATTTCGCGAATAACTATCCTGAGAGAGTCTAGTACTTTGTTGGTAGTTATTTTGACATAATGAGAGCATTGCCTCTATAATAAAAAGGTTATACTATTTTCAGATTTTAAGAGTCTGAAGTAATTATTTGAACGGAAAGAAACTGAATATGAGGTAATAAATGTGGCAGTAATTCCCGAAGGATTTGATTTTATATTGACTTATTATCCTGGGAAAGGCCAATATGTTGCTGAGGCATTGAGCAGGAAACAGGCTGAAACTGGAGTAGTAACTATCAGTGAGGCCATAAATGGAGATTGTTTGTGAGTGAGAGTTACAGTTATGAGTGTACTCTCTATTACTCCATGTGTTGATATTTGTGCTCGGATGCATATTCAGCTGATTGATACTCATATTCAGAGAGTAAATTTATGATGAGACGAGTATGATATTAGTATGAAAGATTATAGATTGTGTTAAATGAAGATGGGATTCAAATGGTATCTTATGGGTTATGGGTAGATATGATACCATCTGGATGACCATTAGTGGACTGATAAGTCTGCGTATTCTTCCAATGAACACCAGAATTCTTTTGATAGACTGAGCAGATTGTATATGTGTGAGATATGGAGATTTGATGGGAGTACTCAGATATTTGTCATGTCGGATTAAGATCCGAAGATTGTGTCGAGATCTGATATATGATGCAGACTCGTTTTGGTACTCATCTCCTTCTCAATGTGATATTTTCCTCTCAGACTGGTTAACAGACTGAGAGAGTGAATGCTTGCGAGCATGCTCAGGTTTGATATACTTGAATTTTGGTGGAAGTTGGAAGGAATGTTGTATTTGTGTAAACTTATGTGTCTAAACAACTATGATAATAACATAATTATGGCACTCTAAAGGTTTAATAATAAGCCGTATAGATCTCCAACTTGTGAATTGAAAGTGTGGAGTTATTGTTATTGGTGCCAGAAGATATTAGTACATACACAAGGTTTGTATATCGACCTTGAAATTTATTGTGGCTGACTCAGTTTTGCTAAGGGTCTTACCACAAAAAGGCAAAATGAGATTTGGAATGAAACGAAAGCTCGCACCGGGATTTGTTGGACCAGTAGAAATCCTTGATAGGATAAGTCCATTGGCTTACCGATTTGCTCTACTGTCACAGTTGATAAGTGTGCGGAATAGTGTCTATCTATTGATGTTGAGAAAATGTCATTCAGATTCCATAGATGTTATGGATATAATTCAACTCTAAGTTGGGGAGGATACCACATATCAAGAAGAGCAAACATGGAAGCAGAATATAAAAGGCGGGAGCAGTTTTATGGGATTGAGTATCACTTGAGGAATCGTTCTTTCAAAATTTCGAGGACGAAATTCCTTAAGTTGGGGAGATTGTAACATCCCGTAATTTTAATTAAATAAATACGTTGAAGTACGCGTATATCGAGATGTATAATATACGTATTTTATACGTATAAGCTAAATATACACGTGATACTACACGTATTTGATACGTATGCGTTAAATATACGCGTGTATAAATAATTAATTTATGGGGTTGGTTAATTAAAAATGTGAAGTGGAATATGATTTAATGAATTATGAATAGTATGATTGAAATTGAATTATTAAATGATTTATATGAATGAGATGAGTTGAATTGAATGAAATTGATGGAGGAGTTGGTTATTAAGGGGAACCTAGGTGTATTGAATCACTTGTATATATTATATATAAATATCAACTATCATGTTAACCAATCTCTCAACGTTGAATGAATAAGAAAAAACAAAACAAAAGAATAAAAAAAAATGATGTATAAAAAGAAAAGAAGAGATATGAAAGGAGTGGAGTTGCAAACAAAAAAATATATATATATAAATAAATTCACAAGTTGGTTCCAACGTGTGACAAGCAATACAATAAAAAAAAGGGTAATAAAATATAAAGAAGTTGCTGAATGTTGAATAAAAAAAAAAAAAACAAGAAGGAGGAAAAGAAGGAAACGATGTTTCCAGAGAGGGAAAGAGAAGAAACAGAGAGAAGAAGGAGGAGAAGGAAAGGGGGAAACGCGGACTTCGCGTCCAATCAAGCCTCGCGGTAAGTGATTTTCACGCTATTTCTTCGTGAAATTACTATCTAAGCTAGATATAACGATTCTAGCGGATTAATTTTGACTGTGGGAGCCGTTTTACGGCGTTTTGACAAATTGGGGTTTTGACCCCAACGTGAATGAAAACTCGCTATGAAGCTAGAAAAATGCTTCCTGGACTGTTAGAAACCCGAATATGTGGTTAGATTCAATTTTATGATTTTTGGAGCCGTTGGACAATTTTAATACAATATACATCTTTCGGATGAATAGTAAAAATAAATGGTAATGGTAAATAGTGAATAGTAAATGCAAATAGTAAATAGTAATAGTGAATAGTGAATAGTGAATAGTAAATAGTAAATGTGAATAGTGAAAATGAATAGTGAATAGTAATAGTGAATAGTAAATAGTAATAGTGAATAGTGAAAATGAATAGTGAAAGTGAATAGTGAAAATGAATAGTATTGTGAACAGTGATGTGCATCCAATGAAACTCCGGTTTGAGATCACAGAATCATAGAGAACTGAATTCCGGACGTTTCGATGCTAAAATTGTGATTTTTGGATATGAGGTGATAGTTTTAGTAACTAAGTATATGGTGTCGTGAAAATCTATTTTCACTGTTCTTTCTTTTGAAAATATCTAGATTGACCACAGAAACGAGATAGTAGTTTCTTCAACTGCTTATGAGTCCTAAATGGATTTATTATTCGTGATTTGAAGTGAGTTGAGAAATGAAAGATGTAAATAGATATGAATACAAGAAATTGAATTATGGAGTGATTATGACAGGTTAAATTCGTTGGATTTAACTTGGAGCTGGACTCGAAAGCGACGATGATTGGGTTTAAGTTGAACGTGTTGTACTGTGAGTATAGTTTTCTTGATTTGGTTCTTGTATGACATTATACGCATATAAACTGTTTGATTGTACGCATGTGATATTATATATAAGGCATTGAGTTTTATGGATCATGCAAACTAATTTTAGCATTGGAGTTTGTAATGATGAGGCTTTGCGATTCCTCATTGTCATTTCGTTAGGTCTGTCCTAACAAGGGTTGCGATCCTTGAAATGACTGTTACTTGGGTAATGAGATGTTGTGGCTACCTTGTAACGGCCATACAAGGGTTAGACCCGCTCTCGTGCCTTGCGGAGGAGGGAGATTGTGTGAATTGGGTCATGAGAAGTTGTGTCTACCTTGTACAACCATACAAGGGTTAGACCCGCTCTCTTGCCTTGCGGAGGAGGGAGATTGTGCATTATGATATTGAAAATCATGCAATTTATGTTGTTGGCATGTATAATATATTTGTTGAATGATGCATGTGTTGAATAAGTGTTTGAAATGATTTTAAATGTCATATTTCTCTAAATGCATATAATTGTCATCTCAAGAACTATATTCACTGAGCTGTTGTTTGCTCACCCCATTTCCTCCAATCTTTCAGGTATTGAGTCGAAAGGAAAAGAAACTTGTCTGGTATGTGTATGTATGCTTGGAGGAAATAAATATTATTTACGTTATTTTGATATGTATAATTATCACACACGATATATATGTAATATCACCTAGATGGGTTGTGTGGTAAGATTATATAATGCTTGGGATGATGAAATGAGATGATCATAGATATTTAGTTGGTGAGAACTTCATTTGTGGAATGAATGGAATCAATGTGAATGGAATGATCATCTTTATATATATGGAATTTGATTTGATGTGTGGTATAAAAAAAAAAAAATATTCTGTACATTTTGGGAATGTTTGTGAGAGTACGTGAAGGCTGACAGTGTATTATATACTGTATATGGGTTTGTACAGTGTATAGTACGCTGTGCCGGTCATGACGTCAGCCTACGTCAGGGGCGTCGTGACAATTGTGTACAGGTGCTTTTCGCTTGGGTTAGTTTTTGATATGTAAGCTAGTTTTTGTTTTCCAGAATTCACAATAGCACTTGAAATAAGCACTATTTGGTTCATGAAAGGATTATTTGTACTTTAATTATTAAGATCATTAGGGCTTTGATATCAACCAAGGTTTTAACCAATGTGAATTAGATTTATGAGACTTGGATTTAATTAAAGAGAAATATTAAAAAAACTCCCATCCAAACGTGACTCCAAGTGATAATTGACACTTTTGTTCTTTATCCTTAAGGAAATCAAAAGATTGTTGTGTTGTAACTTGTAAGGGTAGAAGTGACAATCTTGATGATTGAAAGGCCTGAGTCTTTAACTTTTTGTAGCACTTCTCTTAATTAAATTCAAGGTAATTCTAAATTTTCATTGAAAGAGATACAAGTCAAGAAGCTAGTCACTCAAATATCCCATTTTATAGCAAAAGCTCTGACTAAAAGGGTATGATTATCAACCAACAGGTGGTAGCTCAGTTGATTGAGAAATTAAATATAAATGGGATTGAGATCCAGATCTCGAGTTCGAGCTTAGACGTGTCCTTATATTATTCTCTTATGTTGGGAGGGCCAGTCATACCTGAGTTTGGGATGATTAGTCTTGGTCAAAGAGAAAAAATACATCTCTCATGTGCCAAAAAATTGGTAACCGAAAAAAAAAAAAAAAAGGTATGATTATCATATAACTATCATCTAAAGTTTCATCATTTAATCAACAAGAATGAAAGAAAGAATGAGAAAAGTATATTTCACTATTCTAATAAAACTAAGGGAGTAGGCGGTTTTGAATACTAAAGCTAAATCAAAATAAATTAATTTAGAAAATACAAGGACAGCTGGCTAAAAGGAAGTTGACACTTAAAACTTAGGCTAGCTAGCCTGTTTTTTATTCCTTTAATAGGCCACACCCGGCCCTCTCCTGACTCAAATTCAAATTCTTAAATGCACGAGCTCAAAATTCAAGGCAATCCTGCCCCACCCAGTTAGTCGTCTTCAGTGAGAAATGGATTCAGTAGTACTAGTATATATATACTAGTTTGGTTTGCAGGTAATAATTATGTAACTTGGATTTTATTTAAAGTTAATTAATAGTGTTCATTTCATAATATTCTTTGTTAAAAAGCTTATTGGGTAAAGAAGTAAAAAAAAAATAAATGGTAGAAGTATAAATTGAACTAAGTGTATATATATATAGACAGAAGAAGAGAAATATTATGATTGAACATATATAGTATATATTGAACATTGATTTAAGATGTACTGATCTTAATACAACTTAAATTACAGTGACGTAAAAGTAAATATAACAAAAGATATTTCTAAAGCTTAGTGTACAGTCATTTTTACACACTTTTTTCAATACTCAAAAAGATCGTATATATTTTTTCTGCCCAGAAAAATAAAAGTTGTCAATTGTAAGTTTGATCAGCAACTGGACAAATAATGAGACACTGAGTTGCATTCAGGTTTATCAGTACTTTGATTGATGGATGAATTTCAGTCTTGTAGAACATCACAATGTTGATTGGCATTATCTGAAGTTTCTCCCTCTTGCTGAGAAGATGTTGCAAATGTTGTGGATATGTCATTGTTTTTTACTCTTGTTTTGATACTTCTTGTAATGCCAACTCTCTTGAATCATTTAATGTAGCATAATCTTTAGTTGGATCAAACATAAATATTATCTTTTTTTTTTATTGATTAATGAGCTTGACATTGGAAGTAATTGTTAGTGGGTTCATGTTGGAAATTCCAATCCGGATAACATGTTTTGATAAAAAGTTTTTTTCATTAACGAATGATTTATATTAAAGATATATAACAAGAAACATCTAAATGGTAAAGATATATAAGTATACTACATGATACCTTTGAGGTGAGTTCCATAAGATCTGTGCAACATATGAAATCAATGATTCTGCATATTTTTCAAATAGTGTTGCAGTCATACATCCAGTTTCGTCACGTAGCTCCACACTCATTGGACATGTGATGACCCGAAAATTATTTCATCTAGCCCATAACCCAATTGCATTTTGCCCAAACTCTATGTGTTGCCTTGATATGTTTGGTGTTTGTTTGATGATTGTTTAATGTTTGTATAGTTGATGCTTGATATTGTATATAAATATGTGTATCATAAATTGTATATGGGTCATGTTAAATTAAAGTATAATGCATTTGTTATTATTTATGCATGAGCCCATTAAACCATGAATTGATATGGGTTAGGATTGATTGAATAAAAGGATAAATGAGAATGAAAATTTGGTGTATAAAATGGATTGAACATTTAAAATACTTGGAAGCATGAGATTGGTTAAAGTACATGTGGTTGGTAGTATGAGACCAACACATGTGAAGGTTGGTGCATGAAAGTGGACAAGTGTCTCATGCCCACTTCTAGAATCCAAGAATGTGCTAGAAAATAAGGTGAGTGGAGGAGAGAATCCAAGAATGTGCTAGAAAATGAGGTGAGTGGAGGAGAGAATCCAAGAATGTGCTAGAAAGTGAGGTGAGTGGAGGAGGGAATCAAGGAAGTGCTAGAAAGAGGTGAGTGGAGAGAAAGGAAAGAAGAAGAGAAAGAAAAGAAGAGAAAGGAAAGAAGAAGAGAAAGAAGGAGAGAGTTGCAGGAGGAAGATCCCTGCGATATTTTCATCAAAGAGGTGGATCTTGCGAATACATGGTCAGATTGAGCTCAAAATTTGTCATCAAGTCCGTAGCTTATGGTTATTCATTCTGGACGGTGAAGATCTTGATCAGAGGTTTCTTCTAAGAGATCTAACCTCTCAAACAAAGCTGGTCGGAAAGTCTGGAATTCTCGCGCCGTTCCACTCAAACTTCTAGATCTCCTTAATCTACCGTTTGATGGATGTACAATTTGGATATGTAGTGTACAACTGATAGTTCAGTATTCTGAACGGTGGAGATCTTTATTAAGGTTTCTTCTAAGAGATCTAACCTCTCAAACAAAGCTGGTCGGACATTCTGGATTTCTCATGGCGTTTCGCTCAAACTTGTAGATCTCCTAAATGTACCGTTGGATGGATATCAAATTTGGGTATGTAGTTTATAACTGATATGTATATATTATGAACGGTGGAGATGTTTATAAGTTTAGTAGTTTGTGTGATATAGTCATCTGAGTTTGAGTATTTGCAGCAGGAAAGGAGAAATTGTCTGATTAGAGACTTGTTCATCAAAGATACATATCTTTTCGGTCCACCGTTGGATTGGGCTGATATTTGGACAGAAGGTTTGTTTCTTCACATACTTCAATCTGACGGTTGATTTTGTGATTACATATTTTTGTTGGTATATTGATACATCTGAACAGAATAGTAAATGAAGAATTGGTAGGGTTGCTTGTATTAGACCTAAATTTAGAATATAAACTTAGACCTTTCCAAATAGCTTGCATGTCAACTATGTTGACCTAGTTGCCATTGTTGATGAAACCATGATGCAAAATCAGTGATATACATGGCTGAACATGGTGACCTAGTGTAAATCGACAATATGGCCTAAGTATGGAAAATTTCATATTTTAAAGCTTTTGATGCTTTTGGCCTAGAATCATTGAATTGATGCAACTTATGTTTAATTAAGCATGATTAGGGTTGATTATGCTACTGATTTGGTGGTTGTGACCATATCATGGGTTAGGCCTACTTGTGATCAAGTGACCCAATTTGGGCATATTTATGCCTAAAGGAATTGAAAATCAGCATTTTTGATTAATAGAATAGTTTATGTATGAGAACTATGCATTAGAGGCCTAAGTCATGTGATTTGAGTTGAATGATGGGATTAGATGAGATTTAGGCCTATTGTTTATATGTGGGCTGATTTAGGGTTGATGTGTAATGTCTATGTGATTGAGCATAGAAATTGATGTATGGTAGGATATTGATGAATGTTTCAGGATCTTGATTTGGGTTGATTCGGTTTGGTGATCGTGTGTGGTTAAGTACTCTCGCGAGGCTTGGTTGTGAGTAGACTTCATTTATGATTATATCTTTTATGTCATCATATCACTTATATATTGTATGTTGAAAGCATGAATGTGTTCTAATGTTTTGAATGATGCATTGATTTGAGAAAACTTTATGACATTGGTTGGGCCCACCTATCTGGCTAATAGGGGGACTTAACCTTGTCATAGGAGGGTTTTAAGAAAGGAAGAGATTTGGGGTCAACGGTACGGTGAAATAGACGTGCACTAGTAACCCAAAATAAACATGATTGGGATCAACAGTACGGTGAAATAGACGTGCACTAGTAACCCAATGCATGTGGAATGTGGATCCAAATTGATAAGTTTTTACTTACATCGAACTTATTATAAATGTTTGATATCTATATGTTATGAGCTTTTAATCATGCTACACATTGACATGCATACATGATATTTATTGATGAGTATTGATAGCATATTTGAATTCTATTCACTGGGCACCGTTGGCTCACCCTCATTTTCCTCTTTCAGGTTCTTCTGTCCCAAATAAGGGCAAAGGAGTAGTTATATCTTGAGGGCCTTGTCTGCGAGAGAATCCAAAGCCTCGATGTGAGTTGAGAGACATTTTGATTGAATTGTGTTTTAAATTATGAAGTATTATATTTTGGATTGTGTAATTATAATACTTACCACATTGTAGTATGGGTGAGTTGGGACTTGTTGGATAGACCATGTGGGCATATGACGGTTTTTATTGTACCCACAATTTTGGACTTTATGTGTATGTCAATTTTAATGGACTGTAGAGATTATGATTTTATTTATGGTTCATTTTTATGGACTATCTCTTGTCTTGGATGATTAATACGGTGGGTAGTTTTGTTTAGTACCTTTTGATATTATGTCGTTGTTTGAGATAAGGCTCGTAGGGTCTCAACCACCTCACGAGAGTTGAGAAGTGGTCGGAGATGCCTACGCCGGGCGTCCCGTCCCGGCATTCCGCATGCCATTCCCTATGGGGTTGGTGGTCCGGGGCCCGGGGTCGCCACAGGACACCTTTATATAGAAGGGTTTCTAAGACTTAATTATGACGTAGAAATTAAATAAGTAATGAAATAGAAACATGAATAGGGAGGCAAAGTATAAGTGACCTTGGCACAGCTTTGGCTTTTTGAGCTTTGCAATGGACACATGAGAATATATCATCGTATTCGGCACTTGTGAATCTGTTACATTTGTTACACGACATGTACCAAAACTTTTGATCGAAGTTTGTGAGCGATATTGTAGCTTTGATCCAAAATATAGAACGTTGTATAAAATAATTGTTAGTAATAATTTAATACAATACATAAGAAATGACAATAGTTAATTGTTTTGCAAACTAACCAGACCAAGCAAACTATCAATAGCATTAATTTTGATAATGCTCTAAGATGATGGAAGTGTTAAGTTAGAAGGAGCAATGAGGTACAATTTGTTGTTGATCAATGTCATTCAATTTAGTTTGGTTAGCTTAGGACCTAAAAAATAAATAAGATATGAGAAATGTAAATTGACTAATTCGAAATGTTATTGAAAAGTAATGGTGTTACCATTTGTGTAATGATGCAGCCTCAGAAATGGTCGGATTCAACATAAAGAGCTTGACGGTCTTATGGACAAAGAGATGTCTATGTCAACAATAAGATTAAATAAGATTTTGTTGATAATATCAAATTATTGCAAATTTAATGAGATTTACAAACAAATAAGTATAATAGTTTTACCATTATAAGAAACAACTTTTAATCTCTTTGTAATGATGACCGGTTTGGTTCCCATTAAGTTTGCAATAGAAACAACTTCACTTTGTACAAAATGATCCCACATTGTTAACGTTATTGGCTTTAAATTACAAAAATAAAAAAAAAAGATTTGTTAGAATCATTGTTTAACTTATTAAACATACTTGTAAATTTAAGCAATCTAAAAAAACAAGAGTTTAGAATAAACTTTTCATTAATGAGAATCATCTCTTGAATAGTCGCACTTCCAGTTTTTGTATGAATTTGCTTAGATGGTTCTACATCAATGTCAAGTGCAATTATATCTACAATAATGCAAAATAATGAGTGAGTTAATGCCAAATAGGAAATACTTGAATAAATGTACAAATAGATATAAGTAGGTTAGAAGTAGTTATAGTACATACCAACACTTGTACCACTATCCATATATCATCGTAATTTTGTGAGTGGAACAAAATCAAATGCATGCTGAAATTCTAATATTTGTTTTTCCTCAATCTCTTCGATCAATGTCCTTGCATTGACGATTCATTGATATTCGTTAGGTACATGACGATATTTTGGTTTTATTATTCTTATTAAAGCATTTGAGATTGAGTACGTTTTGTGAGGGTGCAACGTAAGCTCAAAAAGTTGAATATCTCTACTAAATATAGTTGCCTAAATTCTGGTGCCCTATAACAAAGAAATATTTTTTTGTTAGGAAAAGAATATATAAATTAGTGTATTATTGTGTTTATGTTCAGTAAAGATTGTATAAATTAACAAGAACCTTAAGATAAGCAAAGTACATAAGGATGTATAACTAAAAGTTTAGTTAGTTAACTATGCTAAAGTTGATGTGTGCATAAAGGTGATTCAGAACCTAAACATATAGAGATTTAAATATGGTTGTACGACATAAGTTAGTAAAAGAATAAATAGAAAGTGATTAAGACATTAACAAAAACTTGAAGATAAGCAAAATACATATAGATAGGTAGCTAAAAGTTAAGTTAGTTAACTATACTAAAGCTGGTATGTAAGTAAAAAGTTAAACATAAGTCTATAACAAACTTTAAGTTTATTTTAAGTTATTGTGTTTAGGAAATAAGTTTAACTTTGAGTATTTTGTTATATAAATTAGAAATTATATTGTTTAGGAAATAAGTTTAACGAGAGGTTGATTTGTTGAAAATTATAGTTGCAAAGTACGAATAAAACTACAAGAAAAAAGTTTAAAATCAAATTTAAAAACTCAAGATAATCGAATTTAAAATATTTTTGATAACAAGTTGAAAAAATAAAGTTCATCATTTGTGAAAAATTGAAGAGAGGTTTAGTTGTTGAAAATAATAGTTATGAAGCATAAAAAAAAATAACAAAAAAGAGTTTAAAATCAAACCTATAAGCTCAAAATAATAATTAAATGTACATAAATTCTGGGTAAGAAGAAAAAATATACAAAAGCTCATGGTCTATGAATCTGAAGCATAAAGGTTGATTTGTTAAAAATTACAGTCGTGAACCACCAAAAAGAAATTTAAGATGAAAAACAAATTTAAAAAATTAATTGAAGAGAAGTTGAGTGCTTGAAAATAATAGTTCTTAAGCACAAAAAAAATAACAAAGAAACCTTTACAATTAAATCTATGGGCTCCAAATAATAATCAAATGTACATAAACTTTGGGTAAAAAGACAAAGTTAAAACAAAAAACCTTACTGTCTATGAATCTCAAGCACAAAAAAGGTGGATTTAAATAAAATCTGGCAACTCTAATTATTATCAAATATAAACAAAATTTTGGGCAAAAATAACATAACTATATATGAAAAACTTGAAGAGAGGTGGAGTCGTTAAAAAACCAATTTGAGGCACCAAAAATTAAAAAAATAAAAAGGGCGAAAATAAAATTTTTTAAAAAAGGGTCACGAGCTATGAACGATTGAGGAAGGGAGAGTCGAAGAAAAAAAAAACAAAACAAAAAAAAAACAAAACCAAATCCACACAAACGAAATTAGTGCAAGATGAAAAGATAGATTACTTTTCTAGGTTGAAAAATAGGTCTACTTGCAGTAACATTAGAAGCAAGATGTGAATACGCCTAAATGAAAAACCTAACTTGTGAGAGAAATAAAAATAAAAAACCAAAGGAGAACCTAACCAACGTAATAACAATGCTGTTTTATTTTACAAGACAACAAAGTGAGATGCTTAAAATTTGCAAAAGGAACGAAGCAAAAGAGTAACAAAGAAACGATGATTCAAAAGAGTTGCAAAATTTTCTATATAAAAACAGATGTACAAAAGATGGAAAAAAACATAGCAAATCATAGATAAAAGAGTATGATGCGCACCTGAAACCGAAGATCAAACACCTGAGAATCATGAGCACGAGAGAAAGGAAGTTGCCGTGTGAAGAGCACAAACGACAAAAAAAAGGAGAAAAAGAAGGGCAAAAGAAATAGAGAACAAAGAAAGAGAAAAATAGTTGGAGAAGACAAAGAAACTTGTCTATGCTAGTAGAGTGGTAAGTTTGTCATAGGCAGCAAGTAGAAAAGTAAAATAGGCATGAAAATTGAGCAAGGGAAAAATGCTACAGTGTAGCAAACTTCCTCTTTTATAATAGGTATAGATATACAATTCTATTTTGAATGTGGCATTTAATTTATCCACTAATTAATACATATAATTACTAAACCAGATCAATATTTCATTCTACCCATCCAGCCTTTTTTTTCCAAATAATTACTTAACAATCTTAATCATTAATTACTTAGCTAGGCAGCTCGTGCTGTAGATTTATTAGTAAAGTGATAGATTAAACTAATTAATCAATTATACCCTATATATATAATGCAACTAAAAGATTAATTGAGAACTATGACTATATTTATACCATTGTTGATGATCACTAAACAGCTAATATAAAAAGTACATAAATAACAAGTGCTTTAATTTACCCGATCGAGCTGCCGGTCTACATATAGTGGAAAACTTAATTCGAAACAGTTCCTGTGGAGAAAATGTGATGAAAGCAAGCAGGAGGCAAGAAAGAGTGCATACATATTAAATCATTTCAAATCGCACTTCTTTTGAGCCACATTCACACGGCACACATCAACACCACAGCACGCTTGCTTTCTTTATAGATGATCTGGTCCCACTGCCATTGGTCGCCATAGCTAGCTAGCGTCTTAATTCATTTGGTTTCCGAGGAAGAAGATTTAGACATGCACACGTATATAGCTGGTTGATCTACTACTCTCTTTGCTCACACCTGCTTCTTTTATATATACTAGTACTAGGAAAGTGAAATTGAAATTCTACTTCATTGTGGGCAACCCACTACTACTCTGCTAGGTGTATGGGTTTTTATTTCAAAAAATTTAATTGGGTACTAATGAGTAATAGATCCATATTTATAATATTCTATGTGAGTGATGAACTTATCTTTAGTTTCCGACGTGATGATGCGTGACTATTTATTTTGATCCACAAACATCCAACACTAATTAACTACTAAAAATTGGATTTTCAATCATTAAATATATGAATAATATTATATATTCGTTGGGTGTCAATTTTATTTTTTTAAATTAACATTTAACTCCCTTAAATATTTTAGAGATCCGTAAATATATATTATACATCTCTAATATTCAAAAGAGACCAAGTGTCAGTGATAAAGATGTAAATGCATAAGAACTTACACGCTTTTATTAGTTAAAATACATTTCCTTTTAAGGACCTTAGTAAATTGACTGAAGAGTACATTAAAAAATGTACTCAGGTTCTTAAGTTTCATAGATCAACGTAGAACTGCTCAATATACGCAGTTTCATGTTCATCAAATAAAGTGTATGCCAAAGTCACTTAAGTTTCCAATTAGTAAATTTCTTCAATCTCAAAAATACTACCGTTCCTCTCCTGCTCTTACTACTACTAAACTTTGTGTGGTGGAGGCTGGTGGGGTCAAGAGAGACTGAAACGCCACTTTCAGGAATCTCTCTCTCTCTCTCGCTATTCACTCATGCCGTGGCCACTAATAAAGAGCTCACGCTTTAATCATGAACACCACCACCATCTTCTCTGTTCAACTTATCCACTCATTTTGCTGAAAGAGCCTCTACTTATTATTCCATTGTTTTTGTTTTTGTTTTTTTGGTCCTCGTAGATTGAAAGGAACGGTTGAACCTGAATATATGTGATTTAAAGGTGTGGAAAATTAGGTGGGGGTTCCCAAGAGTTTTAAAGCTAAAAATAATTGCCTTTGACCTTTCAATTACCTTGGAGGAGCCTCATGTGGAACAATTGTATGAGAATTCATAATGATCTAACTTGCATTGTTCCCAAGATCATTTGAAGAGGAGCATGTCAGCTAGCTCCACCCAAGTATATGAAAGAATTAATTATAATTCTTTATTGTTATATATGTTAATGAGACATATTGTCATTTAAATTTACTTGATTAATTTGTAATTCTCAGCTACCTGATTGACAGTTAATATATGTCCTTTCCTTTCTACTCCTTAAATGTAATCCATCGATGTAACATATGATATCAAATATACTTTTATTTAAATTAGACCAACCTGTCATGCAAATAGATTAACCAGTTTTTATATATAGCTGTTGAGAACATTAGATATACACGTTAATTGAACTGCTTCAAGTGATCTTGATAGATACACTCTAATATTGTTCATCAATTAAGAAGCCCAAAAAATAAGAAATTATCAACGCTATCTAATTATGGCCATCTAGCTATTTACCTGTATTAATTTATAAAATAAATAAATAAATAAATAAATAAATAAGATATTACCAAATTCAATTAAAGTAAAAAAGAATAACTAAAGGAAAGCAAAAGCAAAAGCAAAAGCAAACCAAGGAATCCAGCCTTTTGAATTCGTTGAAGATTAAAGTCACAAAATGCCACAAATATAATTCTAATCAGAAGCTCATAAAAACAAAATAATTAATAATAACAGTAATTAATTAAGATCTAGATGCATAAGCTTCATCACGTTCATCATCTCCAATCGAAAGCTCCTTCAACCACTCAAACGTTCGTCTGTAATACATTGCTTCCTTCCTCTGTTTCTTCTCCTTCTCCTTATTCTCTTTCTCTTCTTCCTTCACAATAATTTCTCTCTCATTATTAACCTTCTTCTTCTTCATCATCATCATCTTACTGCTCTTAAGAATCACAACACTTGAAGAAACTGTCCCAATTGCATCAACTGAACACTTACAACCCTCAAAAACATTTCTCATCTCCCTCCTTTTCCTCTCCTCCTTAACCACACTGCTGCAACTGTTGCTCTTAACACTAATACTACTACTGCTACTGAAACTCTTATTTTTGTTCCTATTAAGCTTATAATTAGGGTAATGTTGCAACTCAATCTCAGGTGTCTGAACCAACCCTGGTCTAAACAGACCCCAAATTGTTGATCTTCTGTTCCGGGCACTTGGATTTTTGGGTCTAGACCCTGAAAACCAAATTTGTGGTCTTGGGCTTGGGTGACTGTGGAACAAGTTTCGAACTTTAGGTTTATATGTTGTAGAACATGTAGTGGTAGTGGTTGTGCTACTTGATGAATTGTGGCTTCTGCTACTACTGCTTCTGCTGCTTCTGCTGCTTGAGCTGGTAAAACCAGATGAAGAACAGTGTTCTAAGGAGTCTGATGATCTCGAGGTGCATCTGCTGATGATTGAGTTGTTATGGGTTGTCTGGTCTTGATGATGGGCTCCTGTGCAGAAGTTTTCATGAGAACCTACTGATGAAAGGCGTAATGGAAGGATCTGGCCTTGGAAAAACACGTCTTCTGCTGCACACATATTCTCTGATTCTGTCAAAATAGAACCTGCCCATGAACCGAACTCGAAGTCATGATCAGCTACTAATGGTGGAGTTTCAGCCTTGCTGTTCTGCTTCTTCTGATCTTCCTTGGTTACTACGAGAGGAAGATCACATAGCGACAAAGCTTCTTCCTCATCTCCTTCATCTTCTTGTTCATCATCATGTTTTTCTTCTTCTTCTTCTGGTTGTCTCTTGTAGCCACAACCCATTTCAGCTTGCCGTGTTTCTTCAAACAATATAATAATTTAGAGTAGAGGGTATCCTTTAAAGAGAGGTAATTAGTGATGAGAGGTTGAGATTTTATAAAGGGTGGGGAAGAAAGAGAGAAAGGGAAAGACAAAAAAGAGAAGATATTTGGATATAGACAGAGAGAGACACAAATGGAGTTTTAACACCAAGCTAAAAGAAAAGAAAAACAAAATGGTAATAAACTAGGTAGTACAGATTAAAAAAATTATAAACTATAGGAAAGGAGCTTGGATGCAGGCGACCCAGATACATACATGTTTGATGGGTTTGGATTGGATGAAAATAATAGTAAGAAGAAAGAAGTGAAATTTGTGAAGCCGGCCTTCCCTTCACCTAAGAAAGTAAGTAAGAAGGGAAGGGTTTCAAATATTTTGAATCACAGTTGGACCACTGAGTTGGGTGTTTTGGATTGGTATATTTGTATTTGAATTCAATTATTATTATTATTATTTTTTTTTTGCAGTTGAAACTGTTGATTGAAAGAAAGCCGAAAAGAGACGAAAGAAAGGCTTTCTCTTCCTTTATTCTCTCGGATGTCTGGATTTTATAGGCAGTGGAGGGTCGGTGACTGTGACATTCAAACACAGAGAGCTTTCTGGGGGCTCCATTTTTTTTTTTTTTTGTGGTGGATGATCTTAAGATCTAAAAGAATTAAAGAGATAAATACGGTGATAATGGAAGGCTCGTGAGTGCTTTGCGTGAACTTGGAGGTTGGAGGGCAGTTTGTCCGTGTAACTCTCTTTCAATATTTAATTATTTTTTTTAATATTTACTGACATTTTTTTTAAAAGATAAATTTTCTCGATATTTTTTTTTATTAAAAAAAAACTGAAAAGATGATTGGTCAAAGAGAACTCCTGTCCATTTTTAGCACCACGTAGCACATATTCCATTGTAATTGACTTGCTAGACTGACTTGCTAGACTTCTTTAAAATCAGATGGTTTTCAAAAATCAATGACAACTAAAATAAAAAGAAATGGCAATATATGTATGCAGTGCGTGTACAATGGGTTCCCACATGACAAAGTTAGGTTCTAGCCAATAAAATGAGAGCAGTTCAAAGGGTCCAACTTCCAGATCCCAAATGCCATCGGTAACTTTGAAAATGGGTCGCAGCTTGCACCAACTTTCTTCAGACAGTCAAAGTAATATTTTAGGTCAAAACATTCATATCGATGTGTCTCCTGTTTATATTTGGAAGGAAAATACAGGTAGAAAAGAGTGGGAGACACCAAGAAAAGCTATAGAAAAGACACCCTTTTTTTTAAGGTGACAAGGAAGTGAGAATTTTTACGCAGCTATTGAAGGTAGAAATATCGGTGGTTTTAAAACCATAGGGTCCTGTGCTCTTGCATGCAATTTGCAAATCCCCAGTTGGGTTGCTCTTTCGATTCACGGGTTTCTCGGGGTGTGCCATTTAATAACGTAAAAAATCTCAAACAGAGTAGGATCAAATTGTCACACGACTCTGCAGCTAAGTACAAAAAGAATGATCAAATTAAACAGTGTTGTGATTTGATGAGTATTTAAATTGGGCTTTGTAATTTCTAACATTAAGTATTCAACTCTCATCAAAAGGTTCAAGACTGATACAAAGCAAAAGTTACCAAAGGCCAAGTACAAGGTTTACATCAAACTAGATCAGAAAATACATAAAAGGGATCAAAATTAAAAATATATACTAGATCCTTAGTCGTCCCCAAAATGAGGTAACAAGTCCTCTGGGACTCTTCTTCCCGGTGTTATTATTATCGTGGAAAAGTATACCTGTCCGACAGTATGGGCAGTCGCCACAAGTCCTCACCCATGGAAATAAACATGCTGTGTGGAATCTATGCCTGCAAGGTAAGTAAATTAAATCGTCTCCCTCCAGGAACCGCTCCAAGCATATGCTGCACTCCTTCACTATTCCTGGAGCAGCTTCATCATCTTTTTCCTCTACTTTGAAGACCTCCTGATGTAGGCATTTTAGGTCCTCTTCACTCAGTCCAGGAGGCTTTTTAATGTTGAAATCTTGCAATGAGGCCAGAAAGTCCATTTGGGTGGTTGATTCAGTCAATGGATAACCACCTGCAAACCACTCCCTTGAAGTTTCAGTCTCCCAATCCCCTGATTCAGCAAGCCTGAAGTCTTCGCCATATGGAAAATCATCCCAGGAAATGCTTAATGGTGCTCTGCCGTTTTGCCTGTCAACAGGAACAAGAAAAATTTGTTATCACCTATAAACCAGTAAAAATTAGATATAAGCACCCCAAACCCACACCAGGCAGCTTTTGAAACTATGTACACAAACGTATCTATGGAAAAAGAAATAAAGTAACCACTTGAGATAGGATTTGAATCAAACTCAAGACTTGCATTTATCGAGGTTGCATCTTGGTCACCAAATAAATCTCTTGAGTTTAATGTGTACTGTGGCTAGTGAAGTCCAATCAAATTTAAACTACTTTCACATGTAATGCGCTCCAAGGCACTTACATTACTTCACATATCATGGTGCAATCCCAACATTGTGCATACTAGATATCATGGATCAAAAGATGAATGAATGTCAATTAAGAGCACACAGACCTGTTTCCACTGAGAGATACACCTCTTAGTCTCTCAAGAAGCCTTTCCCTGGCCAATACCACAGCTCCGGGAAGCCGGTCATTCTGATCAAATCCAAGTGCATTGGCTCTCCTACTTGAGCTTTCTGTACTGCTACTGTTTCCAGCACCAGAATGGTGAATTCCGCAATCCAGTCGAACTGATTCATGTGTCTGTGAATGCGAAATGCCATATACAAATAAGTCTGGATAAATGCAGATAAAGGGGAGGAACAAATATTGACTAGTCCAACCTATAGGTTATTATTATATTAATCAACTTATTTCGGAAAAGCTGACATTTCATTTGGGTGTAATTAAGTAGAACAAATGCTAGCAATATTTAATATGTTAAACCAATATCATATCTGCCAAGAACATTTGCTACTTGTGTTTAATAGTGTGAGATCTTCCTCAATCAAGGAAAAAAAGGAAGGAGCATCAAAATTTTGTAGGAAAAGTACATTTCTTTAAAACTATCCCAACAACATATGCCATCACAGCAAATCATCACTTGGTTTAGAGGTCAAGAACATTTCTTTTAATCCATGAGAGTTCAGGATATCAAGTTTCCATAAGAGCAAAAAATTGTGCCAAATACAATATCTCCGGCCTCTTATTGCCCTTGTTGTCCAAGTCCTCACATGCCCACAATTGAGTGCTCATCAATCTCGTCTCCCTCCGCCCCAGTGGGCCAGCTCGACCAAAAAAAAAAAAAAAAAACCCCAACCACATACACACACAAATAATAAAGAAAAGAATACAGAAAAAAAGAAACAAAAATACAAAAACAGCCTACAAACTAGACCCAAAAGTGTACCCACACTAATGTGGTGAGTGGTGGGTGGTTAATGTTACTTTTTATTCTTTTTTTTTTTTCCTCTTTGATGATCTGGTGATGTGATGATTCACCACATGAGCTTGGATATAATTTTAGGTTAAATTTGTGTCTCGTTTTAGCACTCCTCAAAAAGAAAATAAGGTTTCCTTTAATTTTTTGAGAAATCAGATTAAATCATAACAGATTGAAGCTACACCAAGAAAAGAATTAAATTTATAAGTGCAAGCCACCAGCCACCCCCATGTAGTTTGAAAAAGGCTTAGTTAAGTTGAGAAGTGCTAGCCACCGACAAGCAAGCACATGCACAACTTCTCAACAAGAGAAGCACTGAGTACTAAAGATGAAACTCAAAACACAGATAGCAGTGCGAGCAAATGCAAATGAAGAGAGTCAGCAGACAAGTTGATTTCCAAAGCAGTCGCCAAAATAATTCATTCAATTTCCAAGGGAAAATCTCACCATGCCTTAGTTTGATTCAAGATACACCAAAAAAACAATGCAAAGACAGACTGCTAAGGTAAATTTTCCAATTTCGGATTTCCATGAAATGAAAGGAGTCCAATACCTAGACTAAGATAATTGAACTTTAATATCCACTGATAATAATTTTCTTTCTTTCTTTTTCAAAAATATCTCTATTTTTTCTGCTTTTGGAGACAGTAAAGTGATCAGCAAATATCAAGTCTTAGCACATCAAACTCCATGGATTGAATTGTCACCAAATTGTAGTAATAAATTCTAAATTAGAGAAACAACAGAAGCATCGCTATAATTGCATCTATACAACTCCCCTGGTTAGTAAAATCGCTACCTCATGAACAAATTAACCGACACACATATCCAAGACAGGCTTATCAGGTTTCGGAAACCTTTATGAGGTAGCAGATTTTACTACAACCATCAACCAAGAATCAAACAATTCATCTATTCACTCAATCCAAACCTAGGGTTCCATTTCCAAATAAACGAATCAAAAACCGACAAATTCAAACAAAATCATTCTAACAGCGATAGAAAATGTCTTACGCGGTGGCAGGGATGCCGGCTGTGCTGATGTCGCCGGAGCGGATCACACTCGCCGGCGACACGCCGTTGGTGGCCCCGACGACGGGAGTGATTCTGGTGGTCGAGGTGGTGGAAACCGCGACGAAGAGAAGAAGAAGAAGAAGAAGAAGAAGAAGAATCGAACCCTAATTCGGCGTCGTTGCGGCCAATACGAGATCTCCTGTTGTAGAAAAGCTCCGAAGCGCTCGTCATGCAACTTCGTCTTCTGTGATTTTAACGATCAACACAACCACTCAACAAATCCAGATTGAGATCTACAAATACCTAACTTAGATCGAAGAAGCAATGTCTCAGTAAGACTCATTAGATTTTTATATATGAGCATATATAGATTTTTATTTTTTCTTTGGGTTTGCGCTACGCTTTTTGCATGGCACTGATTGGATGGGAATCATTGGGATCTATCAACCTGAGAGACACCGGAAAATGTCCTGTCTCACTATCATAAGTTGCCGCGTGTCTTTGCTTCCTTGGAAGTTGCGTCGTGGTGGGGGTTTCGCGGACCGTTCGCATGTTGAATTCCATTCCAAGCTGGGTTTCAATTTTAATGGGTTTATATATACAAGAAGTGTATTTTATTTGCTTGAATATAAATGATGTCTTCCTTATGAGAATTATAAATAGAATGCGATGGTTTTGAAATCTTTAAAATTGACAACTTATCTAATCTAATTAATTTTCAAACCAGTACATTCAATTAATTGGTTTTTAAAATCTTTACTTTCAACAACCCACCTAATCCAATTGATTTGTAATGGTTACACTCTAACCCAATCCAAACAATAGAAGTAGTGAACCAAAATTGTTGGAATTAGGTATTTATTAATTTAAAGGATTTCATTTCTTCATTTGAAGGTATATGAGGTAGCGTTTGGTTGGGTATTCAAAAATAATTTTTCTATTGACAGGGTACTTGAAAAGTACAATTAAAAAATTTGAGAAGGTTTTCATTTTTTTGTGAAAGAAGATTATGAAAGCATTTTTTCAAAACCACTTCACCAAACATGACATGTGATAGAACCAACGACTCCCGTTAAATGCAAGTGATGACTTGGTGTTGGTGACCAGAGCATTCATGTCCATGTTTGAGGGCAGACATCAAATCTTCATGGGTGCAAAGATAAATTTTATTCCCTATAGGTGGGAAAATAAAGTTATTTACAAGAATATATACTCTTAGATCCTATAGGCTTAAAAGTTTAGTTGCTGTCTATCTAAGGGTTCACTTGATCTATATGAATTATTCCATGTTTGTGGGCAGACATCAAATCTTCATTGTTTAAGATCATGGTACTTTGGTAGTTTCTTCTCAGTATTATTTTTCCTTTACTGCTTCACACGTATAAGGCCGGACTTTTCTACTTATTCTTATGTGATTCTTCCACCGTTCATAAGATATTGATTCTATGTAGCATCATTTCCTTTTTGTAAGAAACGCTCGCTTTTGATGTGTTTTATCTTCTTCATCTTCTTCAAAATATATAACACTTTTTCAACAACATCATTAGTGATTACTGAGAGAAGTAGTGGGCCGAAGAGCGGATGAGAAGGAGAATAAGTTGACTTATAGAGGAAAGAACGAAGAAAAGAGACGGTGACAAAAGAGAAAGAAACTTCCACGAATTAGGGGCTATATTAAAGAAGCAAAAGTTTAAGGTAGTGTTTAACAAATTTAATCTTAAAAAATAAATTTTATTTTCTTTTAACTCTATTTTAATAAGAATTTAATCAATGTTTTAACATTTAATTTTAATTTTAAATGAAATTTAAAATATTTAATAATTAACACTTAATTCTTTTATTAAAAGAGTATTTGATGACAATTATATTATTTATAATAAAAAAATTAAATTAAATATTTATTAAAATTATCCATTATTGATAATTAAATTATAATTATTAATTTATTTTTTAAATAGTTTTTATTTTTAGATTTACAAGGATTAAACAAATACATTGACAAAAGTATATTGAAAGGATTATATAATTTAAAAAAAAAAAAAAAAAAAAACTGTGCCCCCTCTCTGCGGCGCGGTAGAGAGCCCTCTCTGTCTTTGTGATCTCTGCTAAGAGGGCCAGTTTTTCTTCTTCTCCACCTGGCCTCCACCCCGTCAACAACTTCACATTCTCAGCAGCAATATCTGCAGAATTCGAAAGAAGTCTCGAATGATACACCCATCTATGCTAACAACCCACCCCAAACCCTATCCAACAGGTTCTTTGATTGCCTAAAACCCAATCCCTCCTCTTCCCTGGTAGTTCCACCGCTTTCAAGATCAACTACAAGGTCTCTTTCTCTCGGAACGGTATGATCTATAACATGCCCGAGCTTCTCAACCTTTTAATAGACACCTCCAAATCATAAAAAAAAAAAAAAAAAACTCAAATTTCTCCCCATTGGAATAAAAAACGAAGAAGACGAAGAAATCGGGAACAAACGAACCCTAGATCTAACCCCAAAACACAAAGAATTAAAAGGGTTTGAATCCCCCCATCCCAAACACAAACCTCTTGTTAACCCTTTTGGATCTCGCGCATAAGATTGTGAGGGAGAAGAGTTACAGGGGAGTTCGGCGAAACTATTTTTTGAGAGGTTTAACGTCTATTTTTCCAATTCCTCTAATTTTTTAAAAAAATTTAAAATTATTACCAAACACTCTAAAACTTGCTAACCTCTATTTTAATGAGAGGTTTAGACAATTAGAGGTTTAAAATAGAATTACCAAACAAGCTCACCTAAATGCACATTTTTAAAAAGTTATAAATATCAGTATTCTAAAAACACAAATACAGAGATAGTCAGGCTTTTACACCTAATTTATTTGAATTGCATAATCTATATTGCAGTCTAAACTTAGAACTTCTTCTAACATTGTAATTTCCATATATGAAACTGAGCTTACAAGTCTGTCAATATAATATGCCAACTCACTGATCCACTGCATTTGGTCAATGTCACCAGGAAAATTACAAAACATACTAATGCAATCTTTTTCATTTTTTTGGGTGCAATCTATTTGCCTAATAATAACCAAGCCCTCTCCAAGGTGCAGGTTTTCACAATTCTTGAATCAAGAAAATCAATTGCCTTCTTTAGCATGTAGAAAGAAAGGAGGGGGGAAAAAAGGAGGAAAACAAACCAGGGGCCCTTCTGAAGCTGTTTTTATCTTCCTGTTCCTCTAATGGCAAGTAAGGGTAGAAAGAATTTTTTTTTCACAAAAAGATAATAATAATAAAAGAAAATAAAAGAAGAAGACAATCATATTCAAATGAGAACAGCAAATATTTTCTGACATAAGGAATGTGACAATCTTAAAAGACACCTTTGCCATCTCCCAAAAATTATAATCATCTCCCAGAATGCAGTGTTCACTTCTGCACATATTTGCAATACCCTGAAGCATATCTCATATATAAATGGAATGAAAAAAATTTCAAATACCTGAATTGGGTGCAAAATTAGAAAATGAACCTGCCTCCTCCCCACCAACTCCATCATGTACAACCACCACCAAGCTCCAAGTTTCCAATCAACAAATTCGTTTAACTCCTCTAGATTGCATGAAATGCAAATAAAACTACAGCAGTACAGAAATGCATCATCAGCATCACCATCACTATCACCATCATAAGCCTTATTCTTTAAGATATCAAGAATGGACAAGCTTCAAAAATAAACAAGCATCTGTCTATCTGTAACATGCATAGGGACAAAAACTTTGCTATGTAATTTCTAGTTCACGTCAATGATTTCCTTACATTAAACATGAATTTATGAAATGCATGAATGAGACAATTAAAGGTTTAATTGGTAAAATAAGTTGCCACTAAATGGTAAATTAAGTTGACTCTACAAAAATATAATATAATGTTCACTGCTGAATAATGTATCAATAGAAAAGAAAGCGTGAATATATTGTTACACAGGGTAAATAGGCGATGTCATCAAAAAAATAAAAAAACCTGCATCAATAAATTATAACTTGAAGTCGAGGCATTTTAATCAATTGGTCAATCCAAGCCATAATTTGATCAGCCAGTCCAATATGGTCAAAGCAGTTCAGATGTTAAAATCAAGTAGGAGAAGATCAAGGAGATTTCCTAGGAAGCAAAGTTCAATCAACAAGATTGCGAGAAGTTTTACGTCCACACATGCCAAAAATGTTTCCCTTATAGGATTTTCCAATCAAGGGCAAGGCTTTGATATCTCAACAATAGGCGAATTGTCAGGTTCGATTCATCTGTGAAGGTCTAAACAGCATGTTAATAAAAATCTATGCTAGCTGAACATGTCAATTTCATCTTTTTAATTCTTAAAATGCCCTTCTTGCACTAGGCTTTGAAGGCCTAAAACTATTTAAAGCAATGAAACATTGTCATTTCAATTTGACCCTCAATTAAACAAAATAAACCACAACATTGATGTGCAGTCCTAACTCTTCAATTATAGCAATGGAAATGCACTGACAGGATAGAGGCAAGAAAAAGGATAAAGAAAGGCCGTGGAATGCAGCAGTGGCCCATGTGCACAGCCAGCAGAATAAATTTTTTGTGCATACATGTTCCGCAAAATTATAAAATATAGATGGCTTCACTTGTCCATCATTAACAAAGTATTAAAATAATTAAACACAAACATACTTGGGGTGCTGTAACTCATTGTGATCAACATCTATTTTCCATTGGGTCGAGTATTAACTCTTTATATTTAAAAAAAACAACGATACTGGATTATCAAGTGGAATAGTGGCTTTTAGGTCTCTTTTATGTTCCTATAAACCCCCCCACCCCCCTTTCAAAAAAATTGTAATATACTGTTTGCACCTAATAGTGTTGTCAAAATGTGAATTACCAAGGCAGTTAGTAAGCTAGGTTGTAAGGTCTTTGAAAATTTTTATCATAAGCCTAATTATAAGTTCAAATGAAAATCTAGAGGAGGTAGATAAAAGGTTGCCTGGTACCTTTCAATCATGTCCTCCTCCTTTCTCTCTTCTTTACAAGCCCTTGACTCAAAAAACCCTAAACTAGTATAAAATAAGATTATTCGAGAAAAGTAAAAGTTGTTAGAAAGTTGTTTTTGCAGCTATTGCATGTATTTTTTTGTTCTTTTTTTTTTACTATTATTAATATACTGTTTATTAAGCAAAAGTTCTCAATTAACTATTGTCAAATATTATCTATAAAATCATCTGCCACAGCTGGTCCCAAGCCCAGGTAAAGGAGGAGGGTTGCATTAGGTAGCTAACAGCCAGCGTAAAACTTTGTCATATCAATTATGACATGAATCCTATTCAAACCACATGAATGAACACCGACTTAGCCCTTGATAGAATAGAGTTGAGAAGTGGATTCTTGCAATCGACCCTATGTAGTTGGGAAAAGGCTTAGTTGAGTTGAATTTACTATCAATAGAATCATGGTCTCTTGGAATGATTAATTGTAAATATTATTTTTTTTAACATATCAATATTTCTTATAAATAGGTGGTGACCGTGGTGTTGGCTTTTATTAGATCAAATTGACTAAGTTTATTGATTAATGATTGCATCATGGGCAGTGTAAATTTGTAATCGATTCTTGAATTTTATTTCATAAAATGATTATTTAATAACTACTTTGTGCGCGAGTGTGTGTCTCTATAAAACTTATTTCTCCTTATTGCCAATCTAATGCAGATCATGAAACTGATGCAGACCAAGAAGAGAAAGAACTAAAAAGTATAGACCAAAGATAAGCAGTCATTAACATGAATCCGATTTCCATTTAATTTATAATGAAATCCAACACTCTTAACATTCACAAATGATCAACATCCTATTTGACTCAAACAAAGACTAGGACTTCATAATCTAATTAGACTAAGCAATTGAAATTAGACTCTTACAAAAATTCGAAGGCAAAAATGTAATATAATTAAAACTCTAATTATTTAGACTTGTGTTAGTGTCAAAAATATTGGTGAATATGAATGCTATTATGATTAGCATTACCATCACCTACACAACACCTTGACACCATTAATTTTTCCATGCAAAAAGACGTAACCAAACTTCTGGTTAGCCATCTTTTCAGAAAATTAGCAGTTGCCAAAAAATAGTCTCTACCCGCCACAAAAATAGTCATATTTATCATTATCAGGATCTTCAACAATACTGTAAATAAAAAAAAGGGCAGCCCGGTGCACGAAGCTCCCACCTATGCAGGGTCCCGGGGAAGGGTCGGAACACATTTGGGTCTATTGTATGCAGACTTACCTTGCTTTGAAAGAAGCTATTTTCATGACTTGAAGTCGTGTTTCAACAATCCTGTAAATGTCAATCAGAAATCTCAAATGATCTAGCATTGCAGTACACATTTTCCCTTATCTTCTTTTTAAAAGTGAAAAACACCATGTGAGTTTAGCCCTAGAGGTGTTCACGGGTTGGGTTGGTTTGGGTTATGGCTAAATACCAACACAACCCACTAAGACCACCGAACCCAAACCAACCCAACCCAATGACATCTGGTTGTTTGGATCGGGTTGGTCTACTTCATTATGTAGATTCTAAACTCTCATCTTTTAAGCTAATTTTTTAAGTCAAAGATGAATATAGTTGTGAATTTGTATAATGTTTTCTTCAGTTATTTTATTTTGAGATTTAATGTGATTCTATTATGGTTGGTAAACTTAATAAAAATAATAACTAAAGCAACAATTGATATTTTTATTGAGTTCGGATTGGTTCAGGTTGATCGGGTTTTCTATTGTAAATTTTTACCCAACCCAAATTTGATCAGGTTACTAATTCTTAACCCAACCCAACCCATAAGGTTTGGGTTGGTCGGTAGGATGAACACCCATATTTAGCTCAATATCAAACCTAGACGCACATTCGTGTCATTCCTTCTAAATATAAGTACTTTTCTTCAATTTCAACCTATGTTACTTGGACTCGGGTACAAGCATCGGATACGAGTTTATATCTAAAGGTCCGACCATTTTCAAATTCTGGGATACAGGGACTTGGCTAAAAAGTGCCTCGAAATTTGAATATGGGTACTTGGACAATGTTATGTTCACTATAAAGCTTGAAGCCTATATTATAAGTTGTTCTTTTTTTTTTCTACGTTTCACTCGTTTATTATCCTTTTTATTCTTTCACTTAAGTGAATTATTACTTATTAGTCATTATCTTCTTTCACACATTCTCTTCTTTCCATTGAAAAATCTACATAGTAATATTCCAAAATCTAAGTGTTTGACACATCCCATACCCATGTCGTATCATGAAGTGTCGGACATGGTACGTCGGGCTAAAGTAAAGAGTGGTTAACACAGATTTAACTCCAAAAATGGCATGAACTTACCTTTAGAATTTTTTCTTTCTTGTATAATACTAAAGTAGAATGTATATCAAGGCCATCTCTTTAAACCTTGATAAAACCTAAAGAGCAACTCCAGAATCTTAGTCACGCGTCATAGTTAAAAAATTCTAATGAATGATCTAGGATTTCTAGAATAAACAATTGCCTGGTGGAAAGGTATAGATGCAAACATGATACCCAAAAGTTATATGAGATCAATAAAAGTTGAACAGAGATTCTACTTGCACCTAGAAATTGATTTTAGAACTTCCTAGACTCCAACTATGCATGCTTACTCTGGTTAAATTGCATAAAAGAAAGAAGGCATTAAGGAAACAAGAAAAGGAGTGAAAGGGGTTAACCAGAAGCAATCCCAAGCAGTCATGGCATGCTGCTGTCTTGGGCCTCTTGGATGACAAGCCAAATACACAAACAACCATCTTTGTTGTCACGAGGAGCTGATGACATTTTCTTTTCCCTAGAGATTTGAGGATACCCAGGCCCGTTAGAGCACTGCTTCCTGATACATTTAGAACAAGTATCCCAAACCACATGTCAGTAACCTAAGTTTTAATACCCACACATGGATTAATTTTTTCCTGTTATTGCAGTTCCTGTCACGTTAAGGGGAAAAAAGAAAGAAAATCACAGCAGAGTGAATTTTCTCATTTTATTTAAGTTATATAACCATAGAGATGAAAAGGCAAGAAAAGTATACTGACGTAAATCATTGACAACACGTATAAAGGACCTCGACCAGGTAAAAGGGGGAAAAAACAGCAAAATATATCTATCAGCACATTCAACAGCCAATACAAACAACTGAAAAATTCAAAGGGTTTAAGGGTACCAAGGTCATCTTACCAATCAAGCAAAGGACCAGAACCATCCAAAACACTACTTGAACAGGCCGACTATACTGTAGTTGATACTGAGACCTTTGAAGCTGTCTCTGAAAAGCTCCCAGCCAACCATAGAGTTGCTTACCATAAGAATCATCGCAACTATTAAGGCTGCTCTTGTTTCTTTCATAGCATGAATCTACGCCCTTCAATGGTCAAAAATTTAGGAAACATGAAAAAACAATAAAGCATGAATTTTAACTAGAAACCAACATCTAAAGTGTAGAATTCAAGAATTACTCACTCGACCAAGCTGGTGAGGCTGCAAAGGAACAGTCTCTACTTCTTGATTGAGATCTTTAAGTTTCCACTTCCTAAAACCATTCTTTGACCACTGCAACTTGGGCATGGATTCTGCAGTACTTGGGAAACCAGAGAAACTAAGTATCCTTGGAGGGGGCTGATCGGGCCGTTTTCCATCAAAAGAGGACCGTTGGAAACTCTCATCCACAGCTGCAATCTTCAAGGAAGCACCAATGTCAGCACTTGCACTTGCTGTCCTCCTATGCCCATAAGGCCTCTCTTCCCTAGTCTCTTTTGAACCCCTCTCAACAGACCCACATGAATTATTCAAACAATCCGGCATTGCCTCCTCGTGCATCAGCTTTGATCGAAACTTCGTTTCTTCATGCATTCTCCTCAATTCCCCCACTTCTTCGTCTTCACTAGAAACATTTGTATAATTCCCATTACCATTCCCATTTGCAGATGAGCCCAACAGAAACAATGCGAGTTCATCTCGTTCGCCTTTGTCCAAACTCGCCCAAGGTAATGTCGACGACGGCTTCCCCTCCACGAGAGAAGCCTCATTTAGTGAATTCTCGATGATCGTAACCTGGCTGTCTAGTGCGGCAATAAATTGATGGTGCCTGGTTTTGGCATCCTCCATAGCTGCATTGTCATCATAGCTTGATTTTACGGCCCGTTCGAACTCCTCCAACTGCATTCACAATTCACAACCTCCATAGCAAATCAATTTCTCATTCGAAAACCCTATTTTAACCATACATTGCTCAAAAAAAAAAAAAAAAAACGAAAACACAAACAATTCACCTGCCATTTTGCAGTGCCAAGGGTCGTATGAACGTCCCGAAGAAGTTCGTCCTGATTACAGATAGTCGAAGCATCTTTACTTTCGTGAATCCATATTCTATAAGCGGATTCCATCCTTCAAACAGAGAACAAAAATTTAACCAAAAATAAAATAAAAATTTGATATGCAAAAACAATAAAAAAAAAAAAATCAATCGTAAACAAAATGCAGAAATGAAAAAAAAAGGAACGAATCGATCCCCAAAAATCAGAGTGAAAAATCTAAGATGAATTCTTCACAAACCTGTCTGCGGAATCCTGAACTTCCTCTGCTGCGGGAAAGAACGGATCTTTCTCCCATCGATCGATATTCGAAGCCATTTTACGATCTCTTCTTTCAAAAATAAATAAATAAATAAAATAAAAATCAAATTATGTTTGAGGCGGACGCATGAAGCGTAGCAGAAACTTTTGTTCTCTTAACGTCTCTGCAACCATTTCGCATGGTTGTCGGTAGATGGATCTCAGATCGAGAGAACAAAGAGAGAGAGAAGAGGGGATTCCTATGTACTGTGGAGCACGAGTTTCGGTGCACCTAATGCCTGATATCACATTTTGGCCGTCCGATTGGCTCGAAGTCAATCTTCGAAGCAATTCTGGATCCTCTGTGTCAGCGCTACCTACCTGTATTCTTCGAAACTGTCTGTGGACTAGGGTCGTTGGCTGCCATGTCAACAACATTTTCAAAAATAATAATAATCAAGATAATAAGGTAATGTCTCTGTTCGCCAAGGAGACATAGATATATATATGAGATGAGCTAACTCTCTCGTGATCCTCTGTTATTTAAAGGTCTTCACTTGTTGTCATGGAGCTGGAGCATCCCAATCCTGAGTTGGTACGGCGATGATATTAGTCATGAAGGGCCTTCATATAACCCGTTTGATTGGTGAGAAAATAAGGTCGACAAAATGATAGATTTTTTTAAGAAAATAAGAGAAAAGTCGTCTGTTTGATTACTAATATATTTTCATTTGTTTTTAAAGTCCCTTATTCTCTCACTCAAAAATTTTTTACTAATAAAAGTAAATTTTGTTATGAGAGAATTTTTAGTATTATTGATAATTTTTATTTTTTCAATTTAACTACTCTACGGGTACGTGTGTTGTTAGTGAATAAAAAGGGATTGAAAGTTATCAAAAAAGTTAAAAAAGAATTACTAAAAAAAAAAAGAAAAGGAGAAAGAAAAAAGAAAAGGAAACATCAACTTTTTCTACGTGTGAATGTAGCAAAGAAGTTAAAGAGAGACGAGAGCATGAGATCGGTTCAAGACAGTTTTTCAAAGAAGTGGATTAAGCAACATGACAATCTTTTAGGAAGTCATGACGTTTAACAAAAATGTTTTTTATTTCTTGTTTTCTAAGTTAAATATAATTTTAGTTGTGCATTCATAAATAACGAGTAGTTTTGATATTTTTAGAAAAAGTGACAAAACGTTGTTAAAAAGTTTTGGCTTTATAAATAATAATATAGATAGTATTTTTCATTCTCTTTACATCATATGTGTAAGAACATTTTCTTTTTTCTTTTGGGGGTAACATGGATATCTAGGAAACTCACGGGCACCAACTAATTTTTAAGGACAAACACTAATTAGAGGAGAGAGTGACATTCCTTCAATGGATTTGTAGGTGTTTTTATATATAGCCCACAATGTAAAAAAATTTCTCCATAGGCAAAGGTTGTGTCTACCCATCTGGTGTCAAGACTCAAACTTTTTCCTTATAGGTCATTAGTATTAGTACAAGCTCTAACCACTTTGTCATCTTATTTGGTTACGTAAAAAAATAAAATAAAATTCTTTAAAAAAATTTGATTAAGAAATTATTTTTTAAAAAAATATATTTTTAAAAACTTTTTTAGTTATTAAACATACCGTTGTCGACAACTTCATTGTGTTGGCTAGAGGAGAAAGCGACTATTAGAAGACGTGATCAAATTAGGAGTGTGGCGACCCCGGGCCCCGGACCACCAACCCCGCAGGGAATGGCTAGCGGAATGCAGGGACGGGACGCCCGACGTAGGCATCTCCGACCACTCCTCAACTCCTGTGAGGTGGTTGAGACCCTACGAGCCTTATCTCAAACAACGACATAATATCAAAAGGTACTAAATAAAACTACCCACCGTATTAATCATCCAAGACAAGAGATAGTCCATAAAAATGAACCATAAATAAAATCATAATCCCTACAGTCCATTAAAATTGACATACACATAAAGTCAAAAATTGTGGGTACAAATAAAAACCGTCATATGCCCACATGGTCTATCTAACAAGTCTCAACTCACCCATACTACAATGTGATAAGTGTTATAATTACATAATCCAAAATATAATACTTCATAATTTAAAACACAGTTCAATCAAAATGCCTCTCAACTCACATCGAGGCCTTGGATTCTCTCGCAGGCAAAGCCCTCAAGATATAACTACTCCTTTGCCCTTATTCGGGACAGAAGGACCTGAAAGAGAAAAATGAGGGTGAGCCAACGGTGCCCAGTGAATAGAATTCAAATATGCTATCAATACTCATCAATAAATATCATGTATGCATGTCAATGTGTAGCATGATTAAAAGCTCATAACATATAGATATCAAGCATTTATAATAAGTTCGATGCAAGTAAAAGCTTATCAATTTGGATCCACATTCCACATGCATTGGGTTACTAGTGCACGTCTATTTCACCGTACCGTTGATCCCAATCATGTTTTATTTGGGTTACTAGTGCACGTCTATTTCACCGTACCGTTGATCCCAATCATTTCCTTTCCTAAAACCCTCCTATGACAAGGTTAAATCCCCCTATTAGACAGATAGATGGGCCCAACCAAAGTCATAAGGTTTTCTCAAATCAATACATCATTCAAAACATTAGAACACATTCATGCTTTCAACATACAATATATAAGTGATATGATGACATAAAAGATATAATCATAAATGAAGTCTACTCACAACCAAGCCTCGCGAGAGTATTTAACCACACACGACCACCAAACCGAATCAACCCAATCAAGATCCTGAAACATACATCAATATCCTACTATACATCAATTTCTATGCTCAATCACATAGACATTACACATCAACCCTAAATGAGTCCACATATAAACAATAGGCCTAAATCCCATCTAATCCCATCATTCAACTCAAATCACATGACTTAGGCCTCTAATGCATAGTTCTCATACATAAACCATTCTATTAATCAAAAATACTGATTTTCAATTCCTTTAGGCATAAACATGCCCAAATTGGGTCACTTGATCACAAGTAGGCCTAACCCATGATATGGTCACAACCACCAAAATAGTAGCATAATCAACCCTAATCATGCTTAATTAAACATAAGTTGCATCAATTCAATGATTCTAGGCCAAAAACATCAAAAACCCTAAAATATAAAATTTTCCATACTTAGGCCATATTGTCGATTTACACTAGGTCACCATGTTCAGCCATGTATATCACTGATTTTGCATCATGGGTTCATCAACAATGACAACTAGGTCAACATAGTTGACATGCAAGCTATTTGGAAAGGTCTAAGTTCATATTCTAAATTTAGGTCTAATACAAGCAACCCTACCAATTCTTCATTTACTATTCTGTTCAGATGTATCAATATACCAACAGAAATATGTAATCACAAAATCAACCGTACATATTGAAGTATATGAAGAAACAAACCTTCTGTCCAAATATCAGCCCAATCCAACGGTGGACCGAAAAGATAAGTATATTTGATGAACAAGTCTCTAATCAGACAATTTCTCCTTTCCTGCTGCAAATACTCAAACTCAGATGACTATATCACACAAAATACTAAACACATAAACATCTCCACCGTTCAGAATACAGAAGTATCAGTTATAAACTACATACCCAAATTTTATATCCATCCAACGGTAGATTGAGGAGATCTAAAAGTTTGAGCGAAACGGCACGAGAAATCCAGACTTTCCGACCAGCTTTGTTTCAGAGGTTAGATCTCTCAGACAAAGCCTCTAATCAAGATCGCCACCGTTAAGAATGCAGAAATATCAGTTGTACACTACGTACCCAAATTTTATATCCATCCAACGGTAGATTAAGGAGATCTATAAGTTTTAGCGAAACAGTGCGAGAAATCCAGACTTTCTGACCAGCTTTGTTTGAGAGGTTAGATCTCTTAGAAGAAACCTCTGATCAAGATCTCCACCGACCTGAATGAATAACCATAAGCTACGAACTTGCTGACAAGTTTTGAGCTCAATCTGACCATATATCCCAAAGATCCAGCTCTTTGATGAAAATGTCGCAGAGATCTTCCTCCTGCAACTCCCTCTTTCTTTCTCTTCTTCTTTCCTTTCTCTTCTTTTTTCCTTTCTCTCCACTCACCTCTTTCTAGCACTTCCTTGATTCCCTCCTTGATTCTCTCCTTGATTTCCTCCTTGATTCTCTCCTTGATTCCCTCCACTCATTCTAGCACTTCCTTGAGGGCATGAGACACTTGTCCACTTTCATGCACCAACCTTCACATGTGTTGGTCTCATACTGCCCATACCAACCTCATGTACTTTAACCAATTTCATGTTTCCATGTATTTTAGATGTCTAATCCATTTAATACACCAAATTTTTATTCTCATTTATCCTTTTATTCAATCAATCCTAACTCATATCAATTCATGGTTTAATGGGTCCATGCATAAATAATAACATATGCATTATAATTTAATTTAACATGACCCATATACAATTTATGATACACATATTTATATACATTATCAAGCATCAACTATACAAACACCAAACATATCAAGGCAACGCATAGAGTTTGGACAAAGTGCAATTGGGTTATGGGCTAGATGAAATAATTTTCGGGGCGTCACAAGGAGAACCTATATAAGACTATCTAATTCATTTTAGCGATTGAATTATTTTTATCTTATTTTGGTCGGCAATCTTAGTTTCAGTATTTATTCTTCAAACTAAAAGCCCTTGATTTATATGTACCATGACTAAAAGAAACTATGTGTGCAACTGTATTATTATAGTCATTAAATCATGCACAACATATATTAAGATGTGTAACACTAAGGGTTCGTTTGATGTGCGACACATGGATGGAATATAACTTTTTTTAATTCCAAACCCATGTTTGATTGCCGACCAAAATAAGATAAAAATAATCTCATCCTCATTTTTGTCCCATCGTAATGTATTTTGCATTTTTTTTTATTGTTTAATCTTATCCAATTCAATCCAATCCCATCTAATCCAAACCAATAACTCTAGAAAACTACTCTAGCTAAATTAGATTAATTAAGGAGCTAAGACTACTCTTTCACATGAAAAGCTCCTAGTTTTATTCAATACGTTCGAGGGCTTGCTATATATATACTACTGTCTGATTACAGTATTCTTTTATACTACTGTCTGCTATATGCATCAGTATTCTATTCTATAGTACTGTATATTACTGGCAGGTGTGTTATTGTTGTTGGATAATACTACAATGGCACTTTCTGATAACACTTATGAGACGTCCATAATTGCACATTATTGACCGTCCTTGAATCATCGTAAGCTACAAAGGGATTCTAGGAAAACCAATGGAGTACAATTACAGGTATTGTCTTCGTAAGTGTTTCAGAAGGTGCTTCTCTTATCTTTACTCGATATGGTTATGGAGACGAGATTCATGTTCATGTGGGAACGGTCCTTCTACTCCTTCAACGCTCCTCAACCAGTAAGTATGATCGAAAGTAGCTGCACCATCAGGAACATCATCCATCACCCACTCCTTTCCTTTGGGGTAGTAAATCCCATTACGAGGATGAGGAACCCAAGAAGAAAGATTAACAGCACCAGTACTATTAAGACCTTCTTTGGTTGCACAGCTGATCAGTTCTTCATTCTGTTCTACCACACTGAGACTGCTCACACAATGCTCAGTACCCCACTTGATTCTCCTGCAAGATCTGAAAGATTTGGTTCATCAAGGAAAAGAAAAAGTTAGTTTTCCACAAAATAATGAAAGCCCAGTATCAGAAAATTAAAGAACATTCCATCTATCCATCATTTTTTATCGGTAATTTCTGCCAACTGATGAACACACACCAATACGGGGGTTTGGGAGATGTTGAGCTGTCTCATGACTAGTGGGTCTCAACTAGTTTTTATAAAATGGAGAACCCTGCAACTTCAACTTAACTGTAAATGAAAAAGAGAGTGAAATCTGCAACAGATGATCTTGATGACCAACACATCAAGTGAGAGCTAAGATGTAAGGATGTCAATTAAAGCATTTAGTTGCTTTATATATCTGATGTGCCAAAAAAAGAAACAATTATAGAGAAACACATACCGGATAAACAAGGATTTTGGTTTCAGAAGCCCAAATCTGGTCATCACTGGAATGAAGAGAAATTGAGATTTTTTTAAGAAAAAGTGTCCTACTTGTGCCCTGAAATTAAATTCTACCAAGTATTCACACCATGGGAAGATTAAACAACGTTACAAGGTTTCTTATACTACCCCAAAACAAATCATTTTCTCGACGTATTTCATGTTTGAGAAAGAATCAAATTCTATAACAGCACAAACTAATTGCAAGGACATTATTACTGCAAATACTAAAATAGCCTGCCAAAGATTAATATTCAAAGCTATTGCCTTTTGACCCAGATGGGCATCTGATGGTGAGTGTGTGGTTATGGCTCCTTGGACTAAGTACCAATTGCTTGTACTATTTCATTAAAAGGAAAAAGGGAGAACCATTTTGTTCTTAAATGGAAAATCAGAAAAAACTATTGATCACTAGCTGTAAATTGTAATAACTACCAGAATGGTAACAATTTAGTAAAGCCACATAAATTAAATTCCGAAATGATGAGGCGCTGTACGGGCACATGCAAGAAAATGTGGGCACCCTGCGTCCATGTAACATTACCCAATTAAATTTTGTGTCTTTTAAGTAGCTTCTGTTAATAGTACATGTTCTTTGGAGGCATGGGTCTACCAGTTTGTGATGTGCAGTTTCTTTACCAACCTCACTATCTCTTACCATACAAATATGAACAAAAGTGATGGCATTATTGAGCTCTTCATTTGGGTTGTTGTTCTGAATTAGGCACTATTGAGATCATGTTTGATTTGCCTAAAGTGAAGATGCTGTTCTTCTATGCAAGCTGCTTTCACACAAGAAATGCCTTTTTAAGTCTCTAGTGACCATCTTTTTCCTAAGGTGTCCTTGATATTTTCTTATAGACTTTTGAATCCATCTTCCCATTCACTCTTAGTGTTCTCATCCTCATCTCCTAGCTAGATCAGGTTGATCAGAAGGAATCCTAGGCTTCAACTACCAAAAGTCATTTTCCAACCTTATTCATATATAATATATCTTCTTCTCCATGCAACAATGCGTGTCACCACATCCTATGATTGTTAGTGCCAAAAGATTTAGAAACATATCTTGAACATTTGGTTCTCACTATCCTAATTTGCATTTGGTATTTATATATAGGATTAATGGACATTTAATTCAGAATAAACTTCATACCTGAATAATTTATAGGAAAACAATGCTTTTCTAACTGCCAAAACAAAAGGTGTAACTATAAAAAGGATTGATAGTAGACATGACAACATAGTCGCATTTCATAGTAACGGCAAAACCATAACAGCCATATACACTCAGCCACTCAGGAAAAGAAAGTAAATTGTAAAGAATTATAGAAGGTCTGGTTATCCATAACCATGTAAAAGTTTATAATATATTATGAAAAAAGCTAGAATTACTGATAAACATGTATTTGGAACAGTATTGGCATCAATATGGAATGAAAAATGAAATCCAACATCAAAATCTCTTTGGCATATTATAATTGTACCATAAAGGACAAATTTGCCAGGATTTCAGAAAGTGAAAATATGCTAGCTAGGAGAGTTCTTGCTCATAATGGTTCAAGTACTACTGGAACATACATTGCTGCGACAGAATATTGGTGAAAAGGAGAGGTGTCATCATCAAGATGTACACTAGCATTTGCAAATAGAGAAAGATTAACACAATTCAAAAATTGCCAGACATGTGATTCTAGAAAATTGAATGAGATTGGATGATTGCAAATTCGCAATCCACTGTTACCAAAGTTATGTCTCAATAGCATCACTCTTTGCACTTGCAGATTAAAGTCCTGCCTCCCTATCGATAGTGAGCTTATCCCTTGAATGGTTAATACATTCATACCCCACACATACGAGATAGGCTGTGAATGATCACACCAAGATGACTACAAATTCTCAGACTTCAACCTCATTCACTCTCATTTCTTTTTTTCAGCTTCAACACCCAACAGATAAAAAGAGAGTCAAACAGAATTTTTGGCTCCTCCGTCGCTAATATGTTTATTTACTTTGAAGAGCACTTTCTGGTGGATCTTCCCAAGTATATGAGAAATAAACTTGACAGAATAGAAACTAAGAATACATTAGGAGAAGAAAGGGAAAAGCTTAAAATAGCAACAAATGATCATTAATGTTGAGAACAAAGTTATGTAAGAGAGACGATTAAACATTTCTTTCTTTGTTAATCTATCATCATAAACCAAAAGATTTTCTAGAACACTATTGATGAAGCCATGCCCAGTATGATTAAAAAAAATATCCTTGGGCTTTCACTTCAATTCCCCCACAAAATAAACCTATCTCTAATATAGAGATACGCAAAATTTATAACCACAAACACAGCACATCATTTTAGAATACATTCTCTTGAAATCATGCCATGCATCCAATCCTCAACAATATGATGACAATATGGAGTTGAGAGAGCATTAAAAGGAGAATGGATTCTCAGAAAATTACTTATTTCATATTGAAAATCATTCAGAATCCTCTGAAGACTGACAAACTGGAAGATAGTATGTATCTAGTTGCCAATATTTCTGTTTCACACCCTCCCAAACTTCTTGTCGCAGGCAATCCTTGACAGGTAAGGGAATGAATTGAGTAGAGTAACCCAAATTCCCAAGTTCTAGAGAAACTAATTGACAGTAGACCACATGAAAGAACGCATTATCTCCACAGAGACCATTAAAGAATGAATAGATACCACCAGGCTTCAATAGTGCAGGAAGATGCTGATGAAATTCCCTCAAGTCTTCATAGTATTCCCCATAAGTGTCAAAGAATATCCCTGTAGAAATGCAGGCAAACACATCAAGCCTCACATGTATGGGAAAAGGTAACAAATGAAGTCTAAATGCATTTAGGTTCAGAGGATTCAGCAACTTTGTCACATCTTCAACCATTCAGTGAGATAAAAGATACAATTATGAGATTTCTACTATATACAAGATAGTCGTAGAGCTCAATATGTGAATTAGCAAAAAGGTGATAGACTAATAACGTAATGATGGAGAACAAGCAACTTAATCTACAAACAAATAAAGATGGTGACAATCTGGTTGCTATTAATGTTTTCTGTGGCCTAGTTCTTCAGAAGATGAATAAGCATAGAAACAGGCAATCACTTTTTAAGAGCCGAGAAGTAAGAAATAACCCATTGCTTAAATAAGACAAGCAAAAGGATGAATGATGAATCTGTAAACACCAAACTGAAATTAGCAATTGTGCGTCCATGCCAAGGCACCTCAAATTCGCATCAACCAACATTGAGATGAGGATGAACAGATTTATGCTTAAAATTATTGGTGTTCCCGGTGTTGAAAGACATCTGAATAATTCCAGAGACTACTTGAAACTATTTTATTAGTTCTCTCGTAATTTCATCTGCCAGACTGCCACTTTACTAGAGTGAGAACTAAACTAAAAGCCCAAAAATCAAGTTAAACAAGGGAAGAACAAGAAAAAACTACATTACCAACACATATGCATGAGATAGTCCTATCCAATAGCTGATATCTCAAAAGTAATCCCCATAAGCAAGTTCTTCCATGATGCAAGCTTGCCCATAAGTACATTTTCCAGTTCCTATCACAGGGAACTGTAATTGGCAATAAAATGGCAAATATAGTACATGAAAGTAGGGGTGAAATTGGGTTGGGTTGGATCGGGTTTCGACCCCCGACGTCCACATTTCTGGGGGCCCAACCCGACCAACCTAGGGTCGGGTCGGGTTGGTCAGGTCCCATTAACCATCTTTTTTTTTTTTGCCCAGCCCAACTGATTTTATTTTATTTTATTTTTTTGAAAGAGAGAGAAAAACAGAGAGAGGGGGTGGGCACTGGGCAGACCAGAGGGAGAGAGAAAGAGGAAGAGAAGAGAGAGAAAAAGAAAGAGAGAGCAGACCAGAGAGAGAGAGAAGAAGTAAGAAGAAGAAGAGAGAGAGAGAGAGAGAGAGAGAGAGAGAGGGGGGGGGGGGGCACTGGGCAGACCAGAGAGAGAGAAAGAAGAAGAAGAGAAGAGAGAGAGAGAGAGAGAGAAGAAAAAGGGGGGTGACAAGAAGAGTCGCAGGGGGCGAGGCGAGAAGAAGAAGAGAGAAGAAGAGAGAGAGAAGAGAAGAGGAGGGGGGGAAGAAGAAGAAGAGAAGAGAGCAAGAAGAGAAAGGGGGGCCGAAGATGGGAAGAGTAGCAGGGGGCGACGAGAGAAGAAGAATAGAGAGAGAGAGAGAAAGAAGAGAAGGGGGAGGGGCGGAAGAATCGCACAAGGGCGAGAGGCACGCACAGGGGGGGAAGAACCAAAGAAGAAGAAGAGTGAGAGAACAGAAAACAAAGAGGAGGGAGAGAAGAACAGTCAGGTCGGGTCGGGTAACCCGAGCTTTTTGGGCTAAACCCGCGACCCAATCCGAGCTGGTTGGGTCACCCAAAAATAGACCCGACCAACCCGACATTCCTTCTAAACCCGACCCAAAATGGTCAGGTTTAGTCGAGTCGGGTTGCTTTCACCCCTACATGAAAGGATTGTTCTTACCATTTACTGTGAAAAATAAGATGAATAGGGGATACAAAAGTCATCCCTAGAATTGTTAGAAATATCAAATGTAGAAGTAAGCTAAAGAAAGGATAGAAATAAATGTCTAGGTTTCATAATGTAATTGAATCTTGAGATTACCATCATAAGATTCAAGCTGAGAAAGAACATCTTGCCAGCGACCAAATATTATCTTTACATTATCCTTATCCCCCCATCCAGCACGAAGCATACGTTCATAAACCTCTGGGTGTGCCTCAATGATTGTATGACTAATAGGGGAATACTGCTGAATAGCTGTATCAACAAGACCCATACCAAACCCAATGTTCAAAATGTGACCACCACCAGAGCAAACAGCTTTTGCATGAGCTTCCATCAATGGTTTCTCCCAGTCCATCATGATGGCTTTGCTATCAGAGTCCATCAGCTTATCCTCACTAAAAGTAACTCTATCTTCCAAGTAATCCCCACAAGAACTGTCATTTTTACTTGTTTTCCTTGCAATTGTTCCTAGTACCAGCTCAGCCTGAACCCCTGCACAGCTATATGAACTGATTAGTGAAATAATGGTTTCTAGTAATTGCATTCAGGACTGTATAAAATGTATATGGAGATCATGCAAATGTGTCACCATCACAATAATCTGTCTATCATTTGAGTCATTGCATTGGGGTCTCCACGGATGCACATAGAAAAAAAGTAAAAGCAAGATCATAGATGGAAAGTTGAAGAAACTCCATTATAACATTTGAAGTTCTTATATAAATCGTAACCAACTGCTATCATTCAGAAAAATATTAAATAAAACTCCAACTAACAAATTATAGAAACATATCCAGCCTTGCAGAATACAATATCACTCTGTAAGCATTGCAGATAGTTTTCATTAGCAGAATACAAACTATAGCTCGTTTAACTTGGCTTACGGAGTGCCAACTGATTAGGGAAGTTATAGTCTTGAACTCAAAGGTCCAACCAATACAAAGTTAATTAAACGAACAAAAAAGAGGAACATCAACAAAAAAGTGCACAAAAAATAAAAGCATGGTAATGTCATACACCATGCAATAAAAGGATCATCTTATATGCAAAATAACACTTACTCTGTTACTCGAATAACATTTTAATTATTCATATATGAAGCTGATCTGTCTTTCTCCAAAGTAAAGTCAGCTTTACATCATAAGCCTTTGGAAACATTGCTGAGAATGATGTTGTTTACAGTTTTCAAGACAAGCAAAAAGAGAGAAACAGACAAGTTTTTGGTAGAAAGAAGGATAAATGAAGAACATTATCCAACATTCCTTCGGCCAAGTTTAATCTCCCTCCTTCCGGAGAATCTCTTCTGCTCCTGGCGGATGTGGTGGGTGTCCCTTTTGAATCCTACTATAATTTAGAAACTAAAATCCTATTTATATAAAATAACTAAAATCCTACTAAATTAATTAACTAGTTTCCTAATAAAATAATAATAATAATTATTATTATTATTATTATTTTATTTTTTATTTTTTTGAGCAGAAACAAATGGAATTTTATTAAAATAACAAAGACAACTACAATGACCAAGAGGCACCAGAAGTGCACCCCTAGCAACAAGACAAAAAAACAGCAAAACACAGATCTCCTTTGAACATATACACTCTAATATCATGCACCAACCGTTATAATTGGTGCAGACATCTACCCAAGTCTAAAACCTAATCTGATAAAGGGGGACCCTGAACTAAATTGGTTGCATGGACCCACGAGCTGGCCACAAACTTAATGTCATCCCATAATCTGGACATGTCCTTAGCTTTGTCATTAAATATCCTATTATTGCGCTCGAGCCAGATATGCCAGAGTGTAGCAAAAGAAGCAATGAGAGCCACCTCCGATGCCAAGCTGGACTGTATAACTGATTGAGAACGAAACATGCTCTCCTCTATAGTCCTGGGGCAAGAGAATCTCCTGCCCGAGAAACTATACCATTTATCCCAAATCCATCTCACCAAAGGGCAGTGCAGAAAAAGATGATTGGGATCCTCGTCAGCCTGAAAACAAAGAATGCAACACTATGGAGACAAATACATGCTAGGGAGTCGCCTTTGTAGTAAGTCCATAGTATTTAGTCTCCTATGAGCTAATAGCCACGCAAACACTTTAACTTTTGATGAAATCCATGACTTCCAAATAAATGGCGATAATGGGAAATGGGTGCAACCAAAGATTACAAGAAAATACACCATTGGCTTCTAGGGACCAAGAGAAATAATTCGAAATGTTAGACAATCTTACTTGTTCTAGACTGGCAAGAAGATCAATTATCTCATTTTGCTCCCTATGGGTTAAGGCTCTAGGAAGGTGCAAGTTCCATGAAAGGTTGTTACTTGGTGAGGATTGGGTCGGGGTTATGAAGGAAGTAATAGGTTGATCATGTGAGGTAGAGAGTCTATACAAGTGTGGGTATGTTCTTGCCAATGACTGATCCCCCAACCATCTGTCCTCCCAGAAGCGAAAAGTTTCCCCATTGCCAACTTTTGGTTGAACATGTTCAAAAAACAATCGGCGCCAAAGAGGCAATGTACTTCCACAGTCCTCTAGGGGAAAGGGACCAAATACTTCTCATTCCAGCACCATGATCAGAAAATGAAACTCTGCCATATCTACTAACAATCACTTTTGCCCAAAGAGAGTCTTGGTCACTCAGAAGCCTCCAAAGCCATTTCTCACACAGAGCCATATTCTTCTAAAAAATGTTCCTGATTCCGAGTCCACCTTCCTCAATTGGTTTCTGAACTGTCTCCCATTTGACCAAGCTTTTTACTTATGTACCTCTCTCTCCTGCCCCAGAAAAAGGATCTAATCTTCTTGTCAATAATCTGCCACACCCTTTGGGATCTTGAACATGGATAAGTAGTAAGTTGGGATCGCCAGTAGCACTGGCCTTATCAAGGCTAATCTCCCCCCTTGGAAAGGAAAGCATGCTTTCACCCTTATTATTCTTATTTATTTTTCTATTTACATTCAGCATTATTAGCGGTCTAGGTTTTTTTTTTTTTTCCCTGAACCCCCTCAAAAAAAAAAAAATATTAGTAGCATTAAGATATAGTCATTTTTGGTACAGGGCTATGGTGGCGCTCTTATTGAATCTTTTGTTTTTCTAACTGTGATGAAGGCATAAAGAAGAGACAGTTGTGCAAGTTTTGTAGTTTAGTTAATTGGTAGGCTACCTCAACCTAACATTTTCTCCTTCAGCCATTTGCTCCGTTCTTTCCCACAATTCGAAAGAGGAACAAATATAAAAAAAGAGATCTTGTACATCAAATAGATTATAAATTTCATCGTACAGGTAGGAGGCTACTAAGTATGTGTTTCAAGTTAAGATTAAAACAGAACGCAACTTCTACACGCTAAATTTCTGTAAGCAGTAAGCAAATGATAGCAAGAAACAAAGATAAAATACGCGTGAGTTTATTCAAATCGTTAAATCAGTGTAAAACTAATTACACAAGCTTACACAAGCAAGGGCTAGGTTCGACTAAGCATTAAAACACGAAATTACTCGAGACCTTTACTCTATAATCAATGTTAATTGGTAAATTGTTGTGCGAAATCGTGGTAAAGCATGAAAGAAAAATAAGACAACAAATTTAACGTGGTTCGGCAAATTGCCTACGTCCACGGGAGGCAGCACTCTTTTATTAGATCACCCTAAGGTGGATCTTACAGATTGGATCTCTTAATAGATCTCTCAGAATAGAACTCCCTGATTCTCAGAAATTTTCTAAAATGGGTCTGACTTGTATTCTCCTCCATTATCATATCTGAGCCTCTTAATCTTCCTTCCCGTTTGGGTTTCGACCATTTTCTTCCATATAAGAAAGATATCTAGCACTTCATCTTTATGCTTCATGGTATAAACCCAAACATAGCGTGAGAAATCATCAATGAAAGTAACAAACCAACGTTTACCTCCCAACAAAGCATTTTGAGAAGGTCCCCAAACGTCGGTATGAACATAATCCAATGTTCCTTTTGTGCGGTGAATTGCAGTGCCAAACTTGACTCTCGTCTGCTTGCCTAAGATACAGTGCTCGCAGAAGTCAAGTTTTTCGGTTTTTGCACCTTTCAGAGAACCTTGCTTTATCAAGGTTTGAAGAGCCTTCTCTCCAACATGTCCAAGCCGCATGTGCCAAAGTCGGGAAGTGTTTGATGAAACATCATTAGAACTGGTGCAAGCTGATACACTTCCGATTACTGTGTGTCCGTCAAGGAAATAGAGATTTCCTTTCTGAGTACCCTTCATGACCAAGAGTGCTCCACGTACAACCTTCAGAACGCCACCTTCAATGGTTACCTTGTAACCACTGGAATCAAGGACTCCTAGTGAAATCAAATTTTTCTTCAGATCTGGGACATATCTGACTTCCGTGAGCCGTCTTGTTGTACCGTCATGCATCTTTAAGCGTATAGATCCAATACCCTTTTGTTTGGCAGGTATTGTTGTTGCCCATGAGCACGACTCCTCCATCGAACTCATCCAATTTTGAGAACCAACTTCGATTCGGACACATATGATAGGAACAGCCGGAATCTAATATCCATCTATCAGACTGATTGTCTATAGATGAAACGGATAAGGCAGAATCTTCTTCAGCCTTCTGTGCCACATTTGCAGTTGTATTGTCCTTATTTGGACAATCTTTCTTCCAGTGCCCCTTTTGGTGACAATAGGCACATTCATCCTTTGCAAGACGTTGACGTGATGAAGGTCCTTGTGACTTTGAGCGAGATCGGCCTCGCCCACTGGATCTATCAAATCTATTGTTAGCCCTGCCTCTGGATACCGCAAGGCTTCTGGTGATGCGTCCTTGTTATCGCGCTGGTCCTTCCTTCGATACTCGTTGTTTACCAAAGCATTTGAAACATCACTGAATTTAACAGCATCTTTACAATATAGAAAAGTTGTTGTTAAATGTTCATAACTTTTAGGCAAAGAGTTTAACAACAATAGTGCCTTATCCTTATCAAGAGGGTCAACATCAAGATTTAGTAAATCAGCGAGAATTTTGTTGAAATTATCAAGATGCGCAATCATGGGAGTACCTTTCTTGTACTCAAAACGAAAGAGCTTCTTTTTCAGGTAGAGTCGGTTCACTATGCTTTTTGTCATGTACTTGTCCTCCAGTTTCTTCCAGAGACTTGATGCCATAGTCTCTTTCATGACAAAGTATTTCTGATCCTTCGCCAAACAGAGTCGGATTGTTCCACAAGCTTGACGATTTACAAAATTCCAATCATCATCGGACATATCCTTGGGCTTGGTTTCTAAGGCGATATGTGATCCTTCCCGGAATAAGAGATCTTGAACTTCGCATTGTCACATGCCAAAGTTGTTGGTGCCGTTGAATTTCTCCACCGCGAACTTTGCGTTGGACATCAAACTTCTTTGCCAAGGCCTGCTGATACCAAACGTTGGTTTGTTACTTTCATTGATGATTTCTCACGCTATGTTTGGGTTTATACCATGAAGCATAAAGATGAAGTGCTAGATATCTTTCTTATATGGAAGAAAATGGTCGAAACCCAAACTGGAAGGAAGATTAAGAGGCTCAGATCTGATAATGGAGGAGAATACAAGTCAGACCCATTTCAGAAAATTTGTGAGAATGAAGGGATAGTCAGACATTTCACAGTCCCAGGCACGCCACAACAAAACGGTGTTGCTGAACGCATGAATCGTACTTTGGTAGATAAAGTTCGCTGCATGTTATCTCATTCTGGACTAAACAAGGCATTTTGGGCTGAAGCTTTGTCATATGCCTCTCATATCATCAACAGACTTCTTGCAACAGCACTAGATGGCAAAACTCCCAAGGAGGTATGGTCTGGACACCCCGTTTTAGATTATGATTCTCTGCGCATTTTTGGATGCACTGCATATTTCCATGTGAAGGAATCCAAACTGGATCCTAGGTCCAAGAAATCAATTTTCATGGGCTTTAGTGACGGAGTTAAGGCTTTCCGACTATGGAACCCTGAGTCAAAGAAGATTGTACAAAGTCGAGATGTAACTTTTGACGAATCTGTGATGTTAAAGCATACAGTTTCTGATAAAGAAAATTGAGATCCAGATTTGCCTCAGCAGGTGGAGTTAGATATTCCAGTAACTTCTGGCAAGTCAGCAGAGATATCCAACCATCCTGAAGAAGACGATGAGGAAATCTCAGTTGAGGTGGAGGCTCCAGGACCAGACATCAGTCAACAACCAGAATCAATTGCCACCAGTCGACCAAGAAGAGAAATCCGCAAACTGGCTCGGTACACTGACATGGTTGCATATGCATTACCAGTCATCGGAGATGATATTCCATACAATTACAAAGATATTAGTCAGAGTATGGAAAGTGATAAGTGGAAAATGGCAATGCATGAGGAGATGAAATCACTCCATCAAGACTTGGAAGTTGGTTCCACTTCCGAAAGGAAAGAAACCAATTGGCTGCAAATGGGTTTTCGCAAAGAAGGAAGGCTCTCCCAGCACAGACGATATCTGGTACAAAGCCAGACTGGTAGCAAAAGGCTACGCTCAGAGGGAAGGAATTGACTACAATGAGGTATTCTCACCTGTTGTTAAGCATTCGTCAATTCGAATATTATTGGCTTTGGTTGCACAGTTTGATCTCGAGTTAGCCCAACTCGATGTCAAAACTGCTTTTCTGCATGGTAATTTAGAAGAAGAGATATATATGTCTCAACCAGAAGGATTCAAAGTACCAGGAAGAGAGCATTGGGCTTGCAAGTTGAGCAAGTCATTGTATGGCCTGAAGCAGTCACCGAGGCAGTGGTACAAGCGATTTGACAGCTTCATCGAAGGGCAGAAATATACCCGGAGTCAGTTTGATCATTGTGTCTACTATCGCAAACTTCAAGATGGTACATTTATCTATTTGCTTTTATATGTAGATGATATGTTAATCGCATCTAAAAGTACGGTGGAGATCAACAAACTAAAGGCTCAATTGAGCTCAGAGTTTGAAATGAAGGATCTTGGAGAAGCCAGAAAAATTCTCGGGATGGAGATAACTCGAGGCAGGGCCAAAAGCACAATCTGTTTGACTCAGACTCAGTATTTGAAGAAAGTTCTTCAAACTTTTGGCATTGAAAATGACACAAAACCTGTGAGCACACCATTGGCACCACATTTCAAGCTAAGTTCATCAATGTCACCAAATTCCGAAGATCAGAAGAAGCAAATGGAGAATATTCCATATGCAAATGCAGTTGGTGCCTTGATGTATGCTATGGTGTGTACCAGACCTGACATTTCACATGCTGTAAGTATGGTAAGTCGTTACATGCACAACCCCGGTAAAGGTCACTGGCAAGCAGTGAAGTGGATTCTACGGTATATTCATGGTACTGTAGATATTGGTTTAAAGTTCGAGAGAGATAAGAAAAGTTGTAAGCATCTAGTCGAATATGTGGATTCGGACTATGCTGGAGATCTTGACAAGCGCAGATCTACTACTGGTTATGTTTTCATTATGGCAGGAGGACCAGTGAGTTGGAGATCAACACTACAGTCAATGGTTGCTTTGTCTACTACAGAGGCAGAGTACATGACAGTAACGGAAGCTTTTAAGGAAGCAATCTGGCGTCATGGATTGACTAAAGACTTGAGAATTGTGCAGAAGAATGTTAAAGTTTTCTGCGACAGCCAGAGTGTCATTTGTTTGGCAAAGAACCAAGTTCATCACAGTCGAACGAAGCATATTGATGTTCGTTTTCATTTTGTTCGAGAAATAGTAAAAGAAGGGAGTATTCTTCTGTAAAAGATCAAGACTGCAGATAACCCCGCAGATATGCTTACAAAGATGGTTACAGGGATCAAGTTTCAGCATTGTTTAGACTTGATCAACATCTCACGAGCTCGGAGTGCCTAAGGGCACTAATGGAGGCAGCAACAGATTTTTTGAAGGAAGCTTGCTATCTATAGAGAGATTGCAGGTGTGAAAGATCCTTGTTTCACATCAGGTGGAGGTGAAGATTTGTGAGGTCCACCTGATTTTATTGTCAAAAGAGAAGGGTTGGTGGCCGCCCACGAGTTGGTGAAAATGGTGGGTTGGTGGCCGCCCTCGTGGGCGGCCACCAACCCTTCTCTTTTGACAATAAAACCAGGTGAACCCCACGTAAATACCTAGCATTCGATTAAAATATCACTTCCAATCGTCTCTGAGTTGCCTCAGAAATATACTCACTTAACAAGATTACGTGGAAAGGTCAAGAAAAATCGAAAACACTCCTGACTTCATCTATAACCAATTCGTCGGCCACCACTCCAAGAGATCAATCAAGAATTTTTTATTTTTTTATTTTTTAAAAGGCGGTATTCCAACAATCATCCAAATCCTTTTGTACTCATCGAACTCGGGCCAAAAATCTAAATAAATAAATAAAATAAAATAATTTTGGTGAAGCACTCGGTTAATGTTAGAAAGGAGATAGTAAGAACCTGCATTGAGGAGGAGGTCGAAGGCTTCCTGGCGACTGGAATCCATGGCGAGGTCTCCGGCGGAGAAATTGGAAGGGGAAACGGCGTTCCACGGCGCTCCGGCCTTGAGTAGCGTCTTCACTACGTCGGCGTGGCCGTGCTTGGCCGCGTACATCAACGGCGTCAGTCCTTCTCCGTCGAAGTAAGACACGTCTGCTTCTTCTTTGATCAGAGATTTCACCTCCGCAGCGTCGCCGGACCTAGCCGCCTCGCACAGCCGCTCGCCTTTCTCCATCTCCGATGCCTCCCCAGTCGCACTGTCACACAGCCTTCACACACCAGTTGGGAGTTATTTCTTTCGCATTGAAAGCACGGACCTTTGTGCTGGGCCTGTCAACAGCTTTATCGGGCTCGAGCCCATTAACGGCTCCCAATAACCCAAAGTTGAGTGTTTTTTTTTTTTGGTACCACTTTTCCGACAAGTGTCCTACTCCCCTTTCAAGGCCAGACTATTTCTTCCGTATTCAAACATCTTAAGATACCAAAGGTTGAGTTTGGCAAGCAATTTAAAAATAGTTTTCATAATATTAGAATTAATATGATATTATATTTAATTAATTTATAATTTTTAAATATATGTTTGACATCATGTTCAAAAATTAAGAAACCTTTTTTTAAGTTTGTTTAAGATTTCACAAAAATGAAGTGAAGAAAGCTTATGTGAGTCCCGTCATTACAAAAAAAAAACTCAAAAAATAACTTTTGTATGATTTTTTTAAAAAACAAGCCTTTTATTAACCTTTTTTAAAAATATTTTTTAAATCCTACTAAACTAAACAAGTTTCTTGCAACTTTTTTAAACTTTTTGTTTTTAAATACAGGAAACTGAATTAAAAATGGATACCAAACACTACCTAATTGATTTGAATTAGTAGAGTGGAATTTTATTGTAGCTTAAAAAATATAATTACACATATAATTATATTATCATGATTATTAGATTGTGTTATACACATACAAAAATCTACGAGCACGTACATTACATGTAAATAAATGAGGGCTGAAAATTATGAAAAAAAACAAAAAAAAGAAGGTTGAAAATGACAAAAAATAATAATTTTTAAAATAAGTCTTATATTTATCAATATTACAAAAGAAGTCTTTTAGAGTCTTATTATCAAATTAGCCATAAATATATTTTTTCTATATAAATTCATTTGACAGTTTTTTTTTGTATTCAAAAGAGAATTAACTGAGTACAATATCCTTTTGAATGATTTGAAAAGCCAATCAGCCAATCTGGGACATCTAGCATACTGTAAATTAACCACAGAAAAATTATCAATCAACTAGTAAATATCTTGTAATATTGGTTGCATCTAAGATGGAGGGTGTCTTCTTTCCTTTATCACTCGTAATATCTTGTAATACTGTAAATTCATTTGATAGTTTTATAAATTGTATAATTAACATGTGTATTTAATAAATACAACAGCATAATTATAATACACTTTTGTTAGTTTAAAAAAAATAAACTCTTGATTCGTGTGTCAATGCCGCTGCAACGCGAGAATGAGCCAAATTAAGATTCAAATGAACTTATCTAGGAAATAAAATCTTATCCTTTCCTGCACCCCAAAACTAAGACATCTAAGTCGTTGATTTCCACTTGTCCTGTGAGACAATCCATTGATTCTTTTTATATATAATATATATATATATTTAATTTTTACATCTTGGACTGCAGAGCAAGAAATCCATTTTCTGCCTCCCTGCCTTCTTTTCCCTCATATAACAATAAACTAAACATTAATAATTTGAAAAAAAAAAAAAAAACTGAAGCCGACCTTCGGTTGCTTGTTCGCTTGTCGGAAAAGAAAGTTAAAAAAATAAAATAAAATAAAAACACAGTTCATAACAATTATTTTTTTTTTCCTCCATCCAATTTCTGAGTCGAACCGGTCGTCACTCGTCAAGCTCGCTTCAAGTCCAACTGAGCGCAATCGGACTTCCCACAATATACTTCCCACCCGACCATTCCAATCGACCGAACAGATTCGTGCCAGATGGCATCGAACCCGTCGCGATCGTCAACACGTAAGATTTCTTCTCGTTCTTAGCAAGAAAACTCAGTGAGTCCGGCTCAACGGATACCTTCACCGAGTCAGACGGCGGCGACACAGTCACCTTATACGTGCCAGCCGCACCAACATTGGTCAAAGTCCTCGTAAACTTGACCACGGTCGCACCACCACCGCCACCACTACCACCACCGATATATGCGGTCTCAAAAGCCGCGGCGAAAGACGGATAATTCAAATCCCTAACACTATACTTCCTGCTCGTGTCGCACGTGACTTCCCTCTTCGCCAGGCTTCTAATCTGCGCCGCTGTATAATTCAACGCGCACATAAAATCTATATACTCGTTCACCGGGATATCGTACACCAGCCCGGGATCAAGAGCCGAAACAGGGTCCGCGTGTCCCGCTCCATGATCAAACGGCGTGGACGCTTTCCCCGTAGCCACGTCTTGTAGCTTCTCGCCAGATTTATACGTACTGTACGCGGTGGTCATGAGCGCGGACCGTATAGCCGCGGGGCTCCAATCCGGATGAGCCGCTTTGAGCAGGGCCGCGAGCCCGCTCACGTGCGGGCACGACATCGAAGTCCCAGACACGATATTAAACGACACTCGCCTGGTGTCTATAGGTAATCCTGTGGGACCCAGCGCTCCTGACCACCCCGCTAAGATGTTGACACCTGGCGCGATTAGATCGGGTTTGAGAATCTCCGCGGTGATCGAGTTCGGGCCTCGGGAGCTGAACGCTGCCACCACCGGCGACGGTTGGATTCCGACCTTCGTACCGGCGAAGAGGATCGAAGCCGTCGGTTTTGGGTCGGAGAATAAGTATTCCTTTATTAAGTCGCCGTTTTTCAGACCCACCGTCGACGCCGGGAGCAGATGCGCGTCGGCGACCAGCTCTTCTCCGTTAGCGGCCGTGTTCGCCAGAACCATTCCGGCGCCGCCGGCGGCCTTCACCACCGCTCCCTTTTGGACCCTCGCGTTGATTCCACGGTCGCACAAGACGACTTTTCCGGCCACTTTTTCCGGTGAGAGAGTTCCCGTCATGCAGAGATTCCCATTCGTAGCGTTTGAAGCGTTGCCGGCGTAAACAAACGGGAGCAACGTGTCCGGCAACGGCCTTCCGCTGTAGAGCGACACGCCGGAGAAGTTCTTCCCGTTGCCGAGAACGACGTAAGCCGGGAAATCCCTGTCCAGAGTACCGGCGCCGACGGTGACAATCCACGGCGCGACGTTGGACAAGGTGGACGGGCTCGGGCCGGCATTGCCGGCGGAGCAGGACACGAGAATTCCCCTCTCCGTCGCCGTGAACGCTCCGATGGAGACGCTATCTCGGTAGTAATCAGCCATTCCGCCGCCGAGCGACATGGAGAGAACGTGAACGCCGTCTTCGACGGCTTTATCCATCGCCGCCAGAATATCGGCGCTGAAACAGCCGCCGACCCAACACACCTTGTACACGGCGACTCTCGCACGTGGCGCCATCCCACGTGCGGTGCCGGAGGCGTAGCCTAACAAGCTCGCTCCGTCGACCGCAGATCCGGCGGCGGTCGACGACGTGTGGGTGCCGTGGCCGTCGTCGTCTCTCGGCGATTTCGACTCCCTGGACTCGTCGATGGGTCCCAACGTGGCTTCGTATCCTTTGGCAAAAAATCTCGCGCCGATCAGCTTATTGTTACAGCTTGAAGCGTTGAAGGTCCGTCCAGTCTCACACTCGCCTTTCCATCCGGCGGGGATGGCAGAGAAGCCCTTGTCGTCGAAGCTCTTGCTCTCCGGCCAAACGCCGGTGTCGAGGACGCCGACGATGACGTCGGAGGAGTAGTCGGAATTGGGTTTTGGGAAGAACCCATCAGTCTTATCGAGTCCGAGAAACTCAGGTGTTCGTGTGGTGTGGAGTTCGTATCGGAGCTCGGGTAAGACGGAGAGAATTCCGGGAAAGTTCTCGAGGGACTGAGCTTGTTGTGGGGTGAGGCGAGTGGAGAAGCCGTGGATGACGTTGTTATAAGTGTAAAGCATTTCAGCGGATTCGGAGACTTGTTTGAGAGATGATTCATACCAATGAGAGTGTTCTTGGTAAGTTAATGGCATTTCGGATTTCGCCATGTGAATGATGTAAGTTTTCTTGGTCTGTTGTTCTTCTTCTTGGTTCGCTGCCCATGAAAAGCCATTACAAAAGATACCCAGAAGCAGAAACAGTAATAGAATTCTCATCATCTTCTTCTTCTTCTTGTGGTCTCAGTGAGGGAGAGACATATAACAGAGAGGAGAGATTGGATTAATAAAAAGAAAGGAAAGCTTGCCTGGGTCCAGGTGTGAAATGTTATTTGAGAAACAGGCATGAAGCGGAGCAGAAAAAGTGGTAGGGACGGTTGTGGTATTAGGCTTTGGTTACTTGAATGATTGCGTAGAGACAAAAGAGGGGCCAGCTTGAGCCGGGAGAAATTAGCTTTTGTCACATGTAATTCGGCTTTTACCAGTCACTGGGTCTCTTCTCAAGACTCCAGTGGTTTTTTAACCTTTGCACAGGGAAATCAAATATATTAAAAGAAAAAGAAAGCAAGTATTTTAAAGGGTACAGATTTGTTGTTTATTAATGTTAATTAATTAATAGATCCCAAATGAAACAGTATTCTATTTTCTTTTAGCTGAAGTGGGTAATTTATAGTGCTCTAGCACTGCACATAAATCTCAAAGTACCTCATGGACCAGCAGAGGAGGTACAAGAATGGAAATGAAATCAAAATGATACAATTTAGTTAATAGAGATTAACAAAAAAAAATGTTTTTATATAAAAAGCATGCACTCAATTAATAAAGCAGTCAGGGTCAGAAAAAGAATATATAGACATGACTTTATCTTTAGAATAAAATAAGACTTTCAAATTATAAATAATATAATATAACAGTTTAGGTCAAGATTTTTAAAAATTATATTTAAAATTATATTTATACTGATGTAATATATGATAAAAAAAGATTTTTTTATTTTATTTTTTTCTCTGTGATAATGTGGTATATTGTCACATTAATTTAGGTAAATATCTAAAGTCGTTTTAACACTCTTTTTATTCATCTCAAATAAGTCATGATTTTCAATAATAACTTACAGTAGTTTTGATCATATTCAAACTTAGATACAAATATTTACTTCTTAATTTCATTTATTTAGTAATTTTATGCTTCTTTATTTTAAGTATAGTTTATATTAATGTAATATGCACCGAAGGTATTGATTCAATTAACATTACTTTTTAAGGTGGAGAGTGAAGTGACAGTAACTCTTAAAGTAGAAGTATTGGTGTAGATGGTTGTGGAATAGCGGTGGAAGTGGAGGTGGGGTCTCGCAGTGTAGTGTAGTGTAGTTGTGCTGTAATGGGAATTTTGTCATGTCAAGCCACCTATAATTTTGGAAAAAGATAGGGAACAAGGAAACAAAAGATGAAGCAATAAATCAATAAGTAGCCGATGAATTAAGTCATGATAAGATCATTCTGCTTTCCAACCCAAACTCACCCACACCTCCAATTAAAGTTTCCAAGAAGAAGAGGAGGTCTTGTATTTGCAGAGTAAAGGTTTGTACAATTAAAGGATATTCATAAAATTAGAATAATGATTAAGTAATATATTTTTTAAATACATTTTATTCATATTATTATTCTTAAAAGTCATTAGATTGTCAAGAATTATGTGTTAATACGTAATTTGAAGCAATCAAATAACTTTCAGGGACAATAGCTTCGTTTGAAATAGCTTTTTCTAAAGCGTTTTTTTAAGAAGCCATTCTAGAAAAAATATTTTTGAACAAAATTGGTCTCTCTTAGTTTTTTCTAAAAGTAAAAAAATATTTTTTTCACTATAGTTTAATTAAAAGAAGGTGTTATAAAAAAATTTTAAAAATTCTTTAACAGGATCAAAGTCTACATAATATATTTGAAAAGTATATTTTTTAATTTTTACTATAGTTTAATTAAAAGAAGGTGTTATAAAAAAATTTTAAAAATTCTTTAACAGGATCAAAGTCTACATAATATATTTGAAAAGTATATTTTTTAAGCATTTTTCTTAAATTATTCCAAAGTTTTTGTGTGGTCACGTGAAAATGAAATGGGGTGCCAATAAATTCTAAACAAATCGTCAGAATATTGATGTACTTTACACGAGAGTTCGTCTTATTCTTGTATTGTATACCTAATATATTAAGACCATTAATAAAATTAATAAAGAAAAGTTGGATTAAGATGTGTGTTAGGGCGTCGTCGTCACCAACCTCTTTTGTTTCTTACACTAGATGGAGAAGGAGTAAAAAATTACTTTACATGGTAAATAAAAGTTTTTTTAGATCTCTATTTAATATCTTTAGTTGCGTCTAAAAATGCTTTATGTTTTTTTTTAAATGAAGAAGGGTGACGTATAGAAGTCTTAAAATATAATGTGACAGAACAATTGATTAGAAAGATAAATAAATAACTTAGAAGAATGGCTTATTTAAGTAATTAAAATAAAAGAAAACTCATAATATGTACATGAAATTGAGGTTAAAATGACGAGGGCCATGTCTTTGATATATATATATATATATATATATATATATATATGCTTGGAGAAGAAATTCACAAATTTAACATCATCTATTTGAATAAAAGGGATTGATGGACTATACTCCATTTTCTTTTTTAGCGTTATCTTGGCATTATCCTTAAATAGTATATATCAATCAATGTTTTTATTTATCTATTTCTGTTATGAAGTTCAGTCTAAACGTTTCTGTCATATTTAAATTCGAAAGAATTAGTCTCCCTAAAAAAGAAGGAAGACATCTCCTAGGTACCCAAAAACCAGTAACCAAATATATATATATCAATAAATGTCAATCACTTATTTCTTTAAATTGATTGGGATTGTTGTATTATTCCATTTGACATTTCTGATGCTTCTTGGGTGATTAATTACCTCCACTACTAATCATTATAGAATATTCTTGGCCCTATAACTTGCATGGAAAATAGATAGATTCAATACTTGTAATTGCTAGAATTGATAAATAAATTACTTGTTGAAATTATAAATTACAAGTATACAATCCAAAAATCATCATGTAAGATTATCAAGAACAATAATAGATCTAACAAGAATACTTAAATTCAGGGCAACAAATGTAAATGAGTTTGCATCTTCCACAATCAAATCGCTGTATTGCTCAATGCATGAGTTCTCTCTCTAAGATGAAAAAAGATGAGAAAAACAAAAATTAAGAGTATAATTTAACTTGAGGACCATCATCCTATAAGGTTCCTTCTATATTAGGTTAATTAGAATCTCATCAACTCTAATAAATTAGTATCGAGTCTCTACACATTACAAAACTCATACTCAATAGATATTTTAGAGCTCAAATTAATAAATCACTTATTTGACCATTTTAAGTTAGATAGTCAATAATATAATTATTAATGTGTATGTGAATCCACATTATTATGATATTAATTAAATTAAAATCCTAACAGTAACAATAAACTCCGTGTAAAGAAATCATCTACTCCCTTACAAGAAAGACAAGGAAAACATCATATATATTTTACCATCACCATGCATGTGCTTCGATCTCCTATATATATTGAGCTAAAAGCCATACAAACAATAAGATATGTAAGCCAAAAAGAAATATATCCACAGGTTGTGTTAAGCCTTCAAGCCGAACCTGTGAACCTGTTTCACAAAGAAAATCAGACCTCATAAATTTCTTATGGTCAGATGAGCACAAAAAGAAGCAATATAATATTTTAAATAGAAAATATTATTCTAACTACAAATACAACTACATGTGTATTATATAGTACTTTTAGTTTATTGATTTGTATATTTTACATATCTCAATATTTGTAATAAATAATTTAATATACATAAAAGTATAGTTACAATTTTTTATAGTTAGAATAACATTTTCCTGCCTCGAATAATCTAAATGTGCTAAGGTTAAATTACATCTACTACATTATTGTACAACTGATAGTTTCTTAGGAGACTTAAAATTAAAACCTTATGAATAAGAAGAAATGCTCTTAATTACCTTTATTAATCTTGAGGATATTATGTTTAAGAGTAATGCTACATTAACACTCATTTTGTATATTGAAAGTGTACATCATTTTTATACACCGTTGTATTATCTGGAATCATGTACGTTGGTATATGATTCGAGACAATCCAATAATGTATTAGTGATGATGTACACTTTAAGATCCCGTTTGGTACATAGGATAGGATGAGATTGGAGTAATCCTATATTTGGATGTGAGGTGGGATGAAATAAAAATAATCTCATTTCATCATGTTATCCCGTTCTAATGGGATAAAATAATTCCAACCAATATTGTAGGATTATTTTATCCCACTATTCTTTTTTTTTGCTCATTTTGCGTCTCATCTTCTTCTACTTCTTCCTCATTCTTCCTTCTTCTTCTTTTTTTTTTTAAAAATAATAAAATTCATCAACGACCACGACTTTGTGATTGTGAAACCGTTGTGGTTTTGCGATTTCGCAAAATCTATGGTTTTTTTTATGTGATTTAATCTTTTTTAATTTAATTATAAAAAATAATAATTACTTTTCATTTCAATCTCAAATATACCACCAAATATAAGATAACTCTATTTTTAATTTTATTCTATCATATTCAATTTAATTCAATCTCATAAAAATAATCTTATCATATAGACCAAACGAGTCATATATGTACAAAATGAGTGTCACTTTAATATTTTTTTATATTTAAATTTTGTATATACATCATTAGATTGTCTGGAATCATGTACGTTTGTACATTATTCGAGGCAATCTAATGATGCATTAATGATAATGTACAATTTAAATGTATAAAAGAAGCATAGCTTTAGCGTTTTCCAATGTTTAAATTTTGCGAATAGAATCAATCTATTGAAACAATATAATGATCCACAAAAATAATTGAATATCGTGGAGCTAATACCTAACATGATTAATTTATTGAGTTCTTGTGTTTGCAAGCATGATTAAAGTTTTAACCACCACATGCACGACTTGATTATACTGGACACCTAACACAATTAAATGCTATAATGTTGCTTTGCTCACAATACACCCCGATCACGTGAGATTCCACCACCTTTTTATCCTAAAGTGGACCCATTTGAGTCTCAAGAAGAATATTCTTAAATGGATTAACCGATTTTGAGGTTCATTAACCGATTTTGAGGACCCTAGGAACCATGAATAGCTTGATAAGTTAGAGCCTCATTGATGCAAAGGATAAAAAGGCTACCCCCTGATCTTGAGATGTCGGCTCCATCTTTTAACCTTCAATGACCCCACCTTTTTTCATCATATTTTATAGTGTCAGAAATTTAATTATTAATTATTTTTCTTTAACCCATTTTCCTATTTTTTTTATTCAACTGATTTAACCAACCTATACCTACCTCTAAAGAAAAGAATGATCAAAAGATTTATAATAACTAAATCTAAATGTTTGGTTTTTAAAATTAACTGGGTTTGTGTGTGTTTGTACTTTGAACAAATTAACTTGGAATTATTCCAATTACATAAGTTACCAGTGAGTCTTTTTTCTTAAGTTATATATATATATATATATATAGTGGTGGGTATCTTTTCATTTTTGTATTTTTATTTAATTTGATTCATCATATCCTCCATTCACTTTAGAAAAGTAGCTACTTGAATGCTTCATGACACTCAATTTATTTTATTTAAATAATATCATGACCATTTATTAGCTAATAATATAATAAGTTGAACTTAATACTTAATAAATCAGTAGGCCAATTTTGTGTGTGTGTGTGCGCGCGCAAGCGTATATTTATATCTATACAAAAATAATAATGCAGGTACTATGATTTAATCCGTCTGCCCCTTTATATCTTGAATAAAAAAATATGGTAATAACATGATATAGCTGTAGCCCATGCCAGTGGCACAAAAGCTCATTCGTGGACAATAGTTATTGTCCATGAATTCAGACATCAACTAATCACTACTTTTGACTAGACTAGCCACCAAAAACAAATAAAGAATTAAAAAATAAATTAAGAAACAAATTGGAAGATATATATATATAATCAAATAATTGGAGCATCCATTGGTCATTTTCGATTCCGTCCCTCTTGCATGTCGTACTCTATGGGTCGCGTCGCCAATTTGATGGAATCAGCTAGAATTGTTATTGTGACGTGATTTAGCATATTGTTTAAGACGAACAATATATAATAATTGAATACTATTATTTTTAAAATTTATATATATGTTATAATTATATATAACAATCATGCTAATAATAGATAACTAACTACTTGTAACATGGGTCTTGTAATTAGTACAACTTTTACAAAAGTGTTTTCGAATTAAAAGTGATTTTGGAGGCATTTAGCAATATCTGTTTTTGGATGTCTAAATTACTATAAAAAAATAATTTTTCTGTTTTTGAAAAAGTTAGATGAAACTAGTTTTTGTAAGAAATCTTTTCTCTAAAAATATTTTTTTAAAGAAAAATATTTTATGTATGTTGGGTGTCAACGTTATTTTTTGACACTAGCACTAATTCTCTTGATTTTTTTGAGATAAACGTGTATTATGCAATATCTTAATATTCTAAAAAAATTAAGTGCTAATGTTAAAAAATAATATTAGCATAAGGGCAATTGGGGCTATAAATGTAAAAAACTTAATAGTACTAGAGGAGACAAATTTATCATTATTATGTACGTAGTTGGGTTGAAGAAATAATGAATTTGATATTTACTTCGGTCCAATGCTATTGTTTGATGACAAGATTAAATAGTACCTCTCAAAAAAAAAAAAAGTTTGAATTGTATATATAATCATTAATGTCGTAGCTAGGTTTGCCTACTCCATCTTGAAATCTTGTTGAGTAACATATGTGGTAAACAATTATGGTGTATATATAACAGTAATCTCGAGCGAAATTTGAAAGAGTAATTAAAACTATGGGACCTTTCGATATATTATACGAGACATCAACGATTATACACCATTGATTTTTACTAAATTATTGATGTCTATCATTTTTTAATTTTAAGAGAAACCTGTAAAAATAATATTAAATAGAAAATATTATTCTAACTTCAAAATTAAATATGTCTATATATGTGACTAAATTATTGTAGTTATTAGATACACATGATTCATTAATGACTATAATAATAATGTAGTTAAAATAATATTTTGCAAAACTAAAGTATTATAAATATAAAATGAGTAATACTAAATGCACAATGAATGTTAACGTTATTTTTAATACTAATTTTTAGTATTTTTTAGATGTGTAATATATACATATTCTTAAAATATTTAAAGATATTAAGTATCTGTGTTAAAAAATAGCGTAAATATTTAATGTATGTAAAACATTTTTGATATAAAATTTGGTCGAAAAAAAAAAAAAAAAAAAAAGAAACTCAATGTTCTCTATGCTGCATGCATAACTGCATTATTGTACTGTAGGACAGTGTGAAGTGTTTGAGAAAGCGTTGAATAACTGCATCATTCACATTGTCTTATCTTTCCTACCTATAATTAATAATAGTTGGTTGGACCCAAATTGAGTGGCGTAGGGCGTGATTGCGTACGTGATTCTCAAATGGGGTAGTATGCTGTCATTCATGAACTCTCATTTACCTGATTGAAATATATACATATATATATTGTGGTGTGGGTGTATTTTGTGTGTAGGTCCTTTTCCCATTACTGCATTTTGTGGCTTTCTTTGACTTCAATAGTGTAGTGTTGGCCGCAGCTGTAGAAAAACTGCCAATCACTTTTGAAAAGCTACTAGTGATCACCAGTACTCCACACTGCTTTTCACTACGGGATCCCATGTAGTATCAATAAGGATAAAGAAGGTTTTATGCTATTAAAATTATAAAAAAATAAGTGGAGAGATTGACGTTTGGATTTAGACAGCACTACCGTTGTTGATGTGGTAGATGAGTTACCCAGCTTTCTTTACATAATTTAAGAGACGTGTGTATTTAAAAATATTATGTAATATATATATATTTTTAAAATATTTAAAAGAATTGAGTGTCTGTTTTAAAAAATAGAATTAATACAGTATTTTTTTTAATATTTAAAACATACTCCATATAGTAACTATACTTGATAAATAATTATTTTCTTCAGAAATTATTTATCAAAAAATTAATACATGAGAAAACTTAATCGTACCTAAGGAAAAAACTTTTCAAAAATTAACACACACAAAAAATGTCTTTATTTATTTTTTATAGGAAAATATGATTTCACATTTTTAATTATGTTAGAAATTACTTGTCCTAAAAGTTATAATTATCAGATAAAAGTTTAAATATGTATATCAAAGCAAAGTTATATAGATATTAACATTTCGTCTCATGTGCACGATAATACGTAAACTTAATTTATAATAAAAATAATAAATAAGATAAACAAATAAATATATTTGTAATAAAGTTTGAACTCGAAACCTTCAGAATAAAAATGTTCAGATACCATATTAAAAATTACTTGATCATTTAAAAGTTATAATTATCAGATAATAGTCTAATTATGTATAATAGATAGATATTAACAAATTAAGAGGAAAAAAAATGTTTATATTAAATTTTTGAATAAAGTTTGAATGAAAAAAAAAAAAACTGAAAGAATCTAAAGATTCTTTTTCGGACATATTATGTTAATTTAATACCAAACATGAAAAATATATTATTTTCATGAAAAATAATATTTGGTTGCATGTGGGTGAGGCGTATACGCAGGCAATCAGAGAAAGGCGAACATGCAAAACAAAATCAATCCCACTATAATAGCATTCCTATGACAAGGATTGGTGTGAGAGCTAATTAACCAAGAAAAATTTGGATGTTTGTAATATGTCCAACAAGTTCTTTATTATCAAGAACTGTAAATTGGGGGTGCGGATTAATAATATAATATAATTAATATTTTGTAAATGAAATTAAAAAAAAAAAAATCCAGCCATCCTCCATAGCCAGCTATCTAGCTGTTATGTATGTGGTGGTGATGGCGTTCTAATCCAAAACTAACTTATATTGTTGATGGATTGAGTTGTCATCTTTTTAATTCGATTAAGATTGACGTTTAAACAACTAACGTTACTTTCATGGATCGATGTCACCGGCCCCTCTCCTATTATTAGACTTCTTGATTGCTTAATTTTTTTTTTCTTTCTTAACCTCATTTTAAGATGAAAATAGCTTAGTTCGAGATCTTCTCTCTCTCTCTTTTTTTTTTTAAATAAATAAAATAATGTAGAAGGGTGATAAATGTGTTCTATTAATTTTCTAAAAAATTACCGTTGGGCTTGAAATTATTAATTAACTTCATATTCATGACGTTATTAGCATGTTGTATTAATACAAAATTAGAAATTACCTAAAGTGGCATCGGTGAGTTAGATAAGTGGCTCACTCCCACTGAAGAGGTGAGAGTTTGAATCCGAACTTTTTTCTTTTCTATAAAGTCATACCCACTTTAGGAAGGTCCGCCAAAAATATTTTACAGTTTATCTGAACTCTTAAAGAATTAGTTTCAACTTAAAAAATAGGAGGATATCCTGGTCCGGAAACCGATAACAAAACAAAAAAGAAAAAAAAGATGTATTAATAAATATAACCTTGTAAAATTAAAACAACAAAAATAAACACTTCATAAAGCATATAGAAAAAAATTGATTACTTAAATTATTAAAAAATTATTACTTTTTTAAAAAATTAAAATTAAAATTATAATAAAATAAGGCTTATTCTAAGAGTATTGTATATATTATATATAATACTTTTGCTTGGCCAGTTAACATAATATATATGTTGGCCAATACTTTTATTCTGACCGATGAACACCAACATTGAATTTTACGTTGGTGCTGAGCATTTTCCTAATAGTAATCATTAAAACAAAAAGAAATTTGAAGCCTTTTTCATAAAACAAATGCTGATAGACATTTGACAACCCGGCCCACATTTTCAGCTCTTCCTGAGTCACTCTTTAAAGTTTAAAGTATGTTGTAACTTCCGATACAAAAGAATTCAAGTACCAAATTAAATCAAATCAAATCAAATCAAATGCAGCAGGAAGTTACATACTGACCCTGAGATTTCATTTCTTCTTTTTTCCTTTTTTTCAAAACAACTATAATTACAGTGAAATGTGAAGAAGAATGGTGAGGAGTTCCAGTAATTTAATGGATAATTAAGCTACTTGTTCTGTTTCGGAACATTAATATTGTATAGATATCCATCAACGGTTCTATTCCATTCCCTTGCTTGTTCGTAAGGGTGATAATTCATGCTATTGTATTATAATAGGTCATGTTCTAATTATATATAATAAATTATATTATAAATTTAAATACGTATATGTAAACTCTAATCCGACACGTTTAATAAACGTGTTTAATAAATTAACCTGTTTATAACTCTTTAAAGTTTAAACAAGTTTATTTTAACCTATTTATCATATATAAGTTCTAAATTAATATATAAATCAAAAACTAAAAATCATAATTATACAATTATATAATAAAGATCAAATAAAATATTATAAAGTTAGACTCTCAAGATATGACATAAAATATTAAAAAGTCTCTACACATAACATAAGTCTCAACACAAAATATAATCGTATTAAACGAGTCAATTTCGGGTTTAGCAGGTCTACCTAATTTTGACTTAAAATTTAATCGTGTTTAATTAGGTTTAACCTATTTTGACCACACTTGTTTATGCAAAACTCAAACCCTTTTATTTCGTGTTGGTTTCGAATCATGTTATCGTGTCGTGACCTATATTGCCACCTTTACTTGTTCGGCAACCACTTACCTGTAATTTGCAGGTGCAATATTGTACTTGTGATGAATTACTTTTATATTTTCCCATATAAAAGAAAGAATAATGTTATATGTCCGTTGAGTGCTATTTTTCGACGCTAGCATATATTGCGAAATACATGTATATCTCCAAAATATCATAAGAAGCTGGGTGCCAGCGTCGAAAAATGATGCTACTACCCGGGGTACATAAAACATTTTTCTATTAAAAAAAAAAAAGTATTCTGTAGTGGATTTTTCAACCGTGAAGCCTGTTAATGCCGTAATATATATAAAAATTTAAATTACCTGATCCAATTTATCTTTAATTGTATCTTCAACCATTAATGTTTCAACCTTCTCTTTTTCCTCCTTGTTTCCATGATCTTCTTCATCAGTTGCCAAGGTGACGGGACCCTTCTTCTGCTCCCCACTCTTCCCCCACAGAACACTGTAAAGGCTTCCAGCTAAAAGGATCCCGCCAACAACACTAAAACAACAATATCAAATTGGTGGTCAGATAATCCTAATCCGTTTTTCTGATTCTGAACTGGGAACGAAGGAATTTTTGTTTTTGAAAAGTTGGGGTTTTTAAAAAGTAGTATTTATAACACATAACTATATAAACCTTTTTATAAGTAACTTAAACTAATACCTATATCATTATTATTAGGAAAATGTTAAAGTGACATCTAAAGGTACATTTAAGGTGTATATTACTATTATACTCCATTGAATTGCCTGAAATTATAAATACGAACATAAGATTTGATCATTCAAGATAATTTAATAATGTATAAAAATAATGTATACTTTAGATATATATTTTGGACGATCAATTGTGACATCGCTCTTATTATTATTATTTTTTATTTGAGCTTTTTCTTCTTCTTGTCTGTTATACCTTCATTAATTATTGAGTACGGAATATCCAGGTAAAATTGAGATCAAATGAAATGCAACCTTAATTTAATTAATACCCTTTAAAACATCGTTTTGAAATATCAATAACCCCCCCCCCCCCCCCCCCAAAAAAAAATAAAATAAAATAAAAAAAAAAGAAAAAAAAGGGAAATATCAATAATTTTACACTATTTATTTTTCTCAAATCACATTGTAGTACATTTTTAAGGGAGATCAGTAATATACAAATAAGAGTGTTTTTGAAGGTGTATCTTTAACATTTTTTTTTATATTTAATAAGAGAATTTTAAATTGACTCCAAAAATAGACTCAAATTTATAAACAAGTTAATGTGCCAATCATCACAACATCATATATAGAGCAATAGAGAGAGAAAGTCATAAAAATTAGAAAGAGAACTCATCATTTACCATGTTGGTATGAATTTGGATCTGTTTTTTGAGTTGTTTTTATAAGATTTTTAATAAGGTGAGTTACGTAGATCTTCATATTTATTGATTCATAAAACAGAATTGATTGGAATGTTATTAATGAAAGTTGATCGGTTGGCCCATAAAAAAATGTAATCAGATAAGTTTATTGAGCTTGGTGCACCTTATCCATATATTTTAATTTAATTATATAGGTCATGATATGGGCTTAATTTAATTATATGTGTGGACTTGGACAATAGGCTCATTTGTGATTTATAATGTATATGGGTCTAGCCCAAATATTTTATGTCTTTTGTTTGTTTTGAATCCTTGTAATTGTTAAAACCAAGATAATCTAACAGTAATAACCTCGTATAAAGGCTAATCTAAGCTCTTTTCTTAATGAATGTTCTCATACGTTCTCTTCTCTATGTGGTGAGAGAAAAGAACAAAGAAAGAAGAGTGGAAATACAAAAGAAAAGAAGACCCAGGTACAAAGGAAGAAGATGTAAAATTAAGATTTACCTAGCTAGAGGAATGTCTTGTATTGATTTGCTCCTTTAATAGTAAATCGTTGCCTATGTGGATGTAGCAAATTTTGATGAACCATGTAAAATCTTGTGTATTATGGGTTTGTTATCTTCTTGTTTTTTTTATGTTTTTTGGTATCTTTAGTGCATTGCACATTTGTTTTGGTGTTACCATTGGTGTTATTATCAAATAAGTTTTTGGAAGGGGTGGTGTACAAAAAGTGTTTTAAGAAATTTTGTAAAAAACATTCTTGAGCGTTCATCTCCATTTCTTTACAAATCGTATCAGAACCTATGGTTTGAAAGGGACACACATATGTTAAGGTAGAACACACGCGTATGCTCATGGGCCGCAGATGGTTCATCGAGTTCTTCCTCATCGAAATGATGACAATAATTAATCTAACATGGATTGTGCGATATGCGATCATGATGAAGTTAAACTTTGGTTCAAAGTAAAGATTTATTGGGCATATATATGAGCCTGTTTGGTGTGAGGGTTAAGATGATATTATTTTTTATAAGATTAGATAAGATATGATAAGATAGGGTTAAAAATAGAGCAATCATGTGTTTGGTGCAACACATGAGATTAGTATGAAAATTAATTAATTTTTTTTAATTTTTTTTTTCAAAGAAGAAGAAAAAAAAGGGAGGAAATCAAAGGAGGAGGAAATCAAGAAAAAAGAAGAAGTGTGGGATAAATTGGTTGGTCGGATTATTTTAATCCTATTCGAGTCAGTTTTAGCTATCTTTAGCCTACGTGATAGAGTGTGCTTGTGGGGATACTCATGACTAAGTTATCCATAGAACTTACCAATATTGCATGGTCCGGGGCAGCACTGTGCAAGAACTGTTATCGAAGGTATCCGAGTGATTATCTGGCGCTACACACAAGCGAGATATTCGAGTACTCTGCTGTAATATGAGTATATGTGTGAATGGCTGACCAAAAATATGTGTATTCGAGGTGCCGCATGGATAACATGTCTGTCTTACAGATATGCCCGTGACAAGTGGTATTAGAGCTGAAACAAGATTGCACGAACCTCGTGGTGAGCTAGTGCAAAGAAGAGATACAGTCGAAGAAATGTGTGTTGTATGCAATGGAACCATCATGGAGAATGAGATATACAACAGTGGTATTGGTACAATGCCTAAAGTGGCACGATGATGGGAGGATACTCGATACAATAGTTAACCCGAGCAATATCCGTTAAGCAAGTAGAGCTTTAATGGTCGACAAGTGTGTTGACATAAGAGCATGCGTGAGGATGTATGTCAAGTGAAGCATATGGGACAAGATGGCTATAATCGTCGTTTCGGGTTGCGAAGACAAGGCATCAAGCGCATGTCATATGTGAAATGATGGTGTGATTCAAGCAGTTCCCTTTGGATGAACTCTTGAGAAACGTATGGACATGTACATCGGTTGCGGTGATTATTTCTTCTTGGGTGAAGACAATGGTCGAGGTACTGGAAAAAGCTCCATCAATGAAGAAAGTTTGTTATTGTGGAGGTAACGCAACAAAGGAGATTAAGAATCTAGTAGGGTAGCCCTTCAGCATATTGTTACTCCATATCGTGATTGGTTCGAGGTACTAGTGCAAGCAGACACACAGGGTAAAGAATAATCTTAGTAAGTGGAAGCACGAAGGTGCGAGAGTGAGCTACATCAGGTAAATGATAGCTCGTCCCAAAGGAGATATTGAAGATCTCAAAGATGAAGATCATTGCTACTTCAAATAGTAGCACAATGCCTAAGTGTAAATGATTATCATAGGACTGAATAGGATAGTAGTTCCTCATGCAAAGAAGTTGAATAGGATAAAGTTTCAGGTTCAAGTCAAGCAGCGAGGCCACGAGTAGGGGTGCGACAATTAGAAGGTGCATATAGAGATGCCGATGAGAGATGATATGTCCCATAAGATTAATTTTAATCTTATTCCATCATATCCCCCTTACCAAACAACCCCTATGGATTGAAATAATAATCCTACATCGATAATGGACAAGTTTATTATAAAGAATATAAGTTGGAATATCATCCTTATCAGTAGCTTTTTGAAATAAAACCCATACCTTAGCTCAGAGGTGTTAAATTGGAGACAATATCAATACTAGTACACAATTAGACCTGCTCAACACATAATATCTTCTTTATGTCTTCCCAAATCAACAGGTTCATGTATATTTTCTTTTTCATTATAAATTAAAACCATACTTATAATTATTGATAAGATTATTTAATGTTAGAAGTTTTCTTTCGATTTTATCATTTTTTTTTCTTTTCTTCTAATCGATTTAAACATTCACCTTCCAAGGGTAATCGATTCACTCCTGAGAACCGAAGAACAGATGATAGTGAATATCAAAGCCAATGGGGTCAAACATAGCCAAGAAAACGGGGCCTGTCTTCTCCCTGCACCATGCTTGTAAATAGAAAATTATGGCTGTTGACATGGTTCCCTGCAGTCACATACCCCCCATATGTAAGACATATAAAAGTGAAATAAATCATCTAATCTTCCTATCTAGATATATGGTATATTAACATCAATCTTAGAGAGAAATCCATAACACCAAGTAAAAAGAGAAGTAATTACAGTAGCAGATCTGTATTTTTTGTATGATATTATACACTGTAAATGACCGCGAGAAGTCCAATTGTCAAAATTGTCTCTCAATCTTGTTTTCTTTCCATTCACAATCATCAAATATATATATCTATTACAAAATACAAAGCCTAAAAAACAGGAACATGTTATCAGGAATGTTATCTGGAAACATGTTCCGTAATACCGTAATACCCTCCCTCAAGTTGGAGCGTGAAGATTCTGAACGCCCAACTTGCAGAGAAGAAAACTCAAAGTTCGCTTTCCCCAATTTTGTTTTTTTTTTTTTTTTTTTCTTTCGTTGAAAAAAAACGGATTTTGAGGAATGCACAACGCCGACTGACGCGTGCTTCACCACACGCGCTTCACCATTCGCACGCTTCACTAATCACGCACGCTTCACCGCGAGCACGCTTTACTAATCACGTACGCTTCACTAAGCGCACGCTTCACCGCGCGCACGCATCACCGCGAGCACGCTTCACTAATCACGTACGCTTCACTAAGCGCACGCTTCACTAGTGCGCACGCTTCATCGCGAGCACACTTCACAACGCGCACGCATCACTGCGAGCACGCTTCACCACGTGCGTTGTTCATCAACCGCACGCCTCACCAGTGCGCACGCATCAGTACGCACACGCTTCACCACGTGCGTTGTTCATCAACCGCACGCCTCACCAGTGCGCACGCTTCACCGCGAGCACACTTCACAACGCGCACGCATCACTGCGAGCACGCTTCACCACGTGCACTGTTCACCAAGTGTACGCTTCACCACGTGCGTTGTTCTCCAACCGCACGCCACATCAGTGCGCACGCTTCACCGCGAGCACACTTCACAACGCGCACGCATCACTGCGAGCACGCTTCACCACGTGCACTGTTTACCAAGTGTACGCTTCACCACGTGCGTTGTTCTCCAACCGCACGCCTCATCAGTGTGCACGCTTCACCGCGAGCACACTTCACAACGCGCACGCATCACTGCGAGCACGCTTCACCACGTGCGTTGTTCATCAACCGCACGCCTCACCAGTGCGCATGCGAGCACGCTTTACTTCACCGACGGTCACACTGTTCAGTGCCGGTGTACTATTCACGCCGGTACACTATTCACGCTATTCACCACTGTTCCTCTTCTCCGGAAACATTTTTTTTTTCTTCTAATTCAACGGTCTCCACTATTGTTGATGGACATCATTGACTTGACGACTTCTCTGTGGTGGCCACCATGGACTGGTCAACTTCGGTCTGTATAAAGCTCCTCCAGCTTTCAAGAGGAATGTGATTGGAGCAGAAATCTCTATGTTCTGCTGCAGGGCCAGCACCAAATCAAGAATACATAGAACAGCAACCATTCAAAAGGGAATTTAAAATTAGTTGGTTGGCTTCCACCAACTAATTTTATATAACAACAACCATCCCCCTCCCGGACGTCCTCAAGTCCTCCATCCGTCCTGACATCGTCACCTTCGTTCACTCCAACATCTCCAACAACAGCCGCCAACCGTACGCCGTCAGCTCCCGCGCCGGTCACCAGACCTCCGCCGAGTCCTGGGGCACCGGCCGCGCCATCTCCCGCATTCCCCGCGTACCCGGGGGCGGCACCCACCGCGCCGGCCAAGGCGCCTTCGGCAACATGTGCCGCGGCGGACGCATGTTCGCTCCCACCAAGATCTGGCGCCGCTGGCACCGCAAGATCAACGTCAATCAGAAGCGCTTCGCCGTCGCGTCCGCTCTCGCCGCCTCCGGGTTCCGGCGTCAAATTTGTTCGTCTTATGTCCTTCCAATGGCGTCGTCTTCTCAGATCTGCTTAAATCTGGGTCAGGGTCTCACTATACGCAGAGAGGGGCATGGACGGAAAGACGCCGAGGAGAGGCTACCACGCGCAGATCAAATCAATAGCAGATTTCTCTTTCGCACCACCGTCACCGTCACCGTCCGAAAATCAAAATCGAACGAATCACTTCAGAATCGCAGTATCAGAGCTGGGGTTTGAGAGATCGGAGTTGTGGCGGATGGCTTCACACACACATCTCGTTCTCAAACCCCAGCTCGGATCTTGAAGATTTACGTTCTTCAACTGATCCAAGATCTGAAAATTATCTCTGATACCATGTCAAAATTGTCTCTCAATCTTGTTTTCTTTCCATTCACAATCATCAAATATATATATCTATTACAAAATACAAAGCCTAAAAAACAGGAACATGTTATCAGGAATGTTATCTGGAAACATGTTCCGTAATACCGTAATAAATGTCCATGTGCAATTTCCATTTGTGAAGGTTCCTCTGGAAAATCATGGCTACCACAAACGACTGGATGACGCTAAAAATGCACTGTAGAGTTGTAAAGAGGATTTTTTTTTTTTTTTTGGCAAGGTAAAGAGGAGTTTGGATGGGTAGCATTCCAAAAACTTTGCCTGTAAAATGACCAAAGTCAAATATTCATTCTCACCCTTCCACCCTCATGAAAAAGGTATTCACAAAAGGAAAAAAATATTTATTAATTAGTTACTTACTAACATTACTATAAAATATTCTCTAATATTTATATCAACTTTTGTTTTATTATAATGTAAATAATTGAAAAATCAATAAAAAAAAGTTGTCCATTTACATAAACATCATTTAGTGTGGCTATTAAAGAACATGAAGCATTATTTTTATGGTTGTTGACGTTTTTTCATTGTAACATGAAAGTAGGTGTTCGAATTTAGAAACAACCTTTTCAATATAACATCCCTTCTTTAGACCATGTACTGCATAAGGCCCTTATATCTAGATTGTCTCACATAATTTTAATATCACTTAATACAGATTAAGAAATAAGTAAAAGATAATATTGACAATTTAATTAGCAAAAATAATTATTCTGGATTTGAAGAGAGTTAAAACGACCTAAAATATATATTTAAAAATATACTCAAGCTGACGTAACAATCTACCACATCACAATATCAAGTCACGACGAGTATGATTTTGAATATAATTTTTGAATAGTAAAAACATTTTTTCAGATCAAATTCTTTCTGTTGAAAATGAAGAAGTTCCTTCGAGGCTTAATCATGTAATTATCTTGGATTCGGTTTCCTTACTGCATGAATAATTCCAATCCTCTGGTTTTCTTTGAAAGAAAAAAAGAGAGGCATTTCTCTATGGTATGCATGAATAACAATAACAAGACCAACAACAAAAATAATAATAATAATAATAATGTATGTTATAATGTGCCTTTCTTCTAGTAGTAATTACCCACCAATCCACTATATTCTACCCACTACCCAGTTATTTACTTTTTTTTAGTTTGAATTCATATATTCACAATTTCACTCCTTTCGATTATAATCTTTCCCTTATTTTAACCCATATTCTTCAAAAAATCTTACCTTATAACTTATATATAATAATTATTTGAAATAATTAACCTTTTTGATAAATAATAATATTAAATTAAAAATTGCTTTTGTGTTGTTTTTTTTTTCTTTTAATTTCTTCTCTCGCAATATTTGTATTTTAATTCTACCTAGCTTCTTCTCGTTTTGTTTAATGATAATTATTATCTTCATCTTTACAATTAAGATTATTTAGAGACAAAATAAAAAGTATTATAAGAGTACTGGTACCGTTAGTATAACTAAATTAATTAAATTGGAGCCCCTAAAAAGATAACTTGTTGGTCATGATTAATGTATAGTTACCACTTAAATTAATTCTAAATATCAATAATGAACATCTTTAATTAGTAACTATAGCAATTTGTTGATTCAATTTAACCTTCTGATATTAATATTGATGTAGATTCGTCACAAAACCAAAAATAAAAATATTCAAAAATAACCAAAGTAAATTCTATTGATCCCATTACTTTAAATATAAGATATCCTTCACCTAGTGGCCAAAATCCTATTTATAACAAACCACTCAATACGAAACTGACACAACTTTCAAATAATTAATTAGGTGAAGGTAACCACATACCATGAGCCCACTAACAAATAGACGAAATAGAAATAAAAAATATTATAATAATAATAATAAAATATTAAAATATATTATACGTGTGTTTTATGCGTCCCAATATCAAATACTCTTTGCAATTATTACTTAATATATAGCCTACGTGGTGCTTTTTATATTGTAGTGTACTAAAGAAGAGGGGGCCACCATATCAAATATAAAATTTAAGGGGAATGATTGGATATCTGAAAAGATGATCAATATATTGCCCTAGGGATGGCTCTAGGGCAAGCACTTACCAGCTATCATGGTTACGGATATATCTATAATATATACTTAATAATTCATTCCAACGGAGGCTCCTCAGCGCGCCACCTCAGCAAAAAAACATCATTGTCACATTTTAAAAATAATTAATATTTGATCCAAGCCAAACTCCAAAGCTACCAATAAGAAAACAAAAATTCAGAACTTTTTCTTTAAATCATGAAGTCATGGCATATGTACATTGCAATTTGATGTTATATGTCAAATCATTGAACCACAAATATATCAAAACTGATCCACAACTATTCTTACCTGATCGCAATAATTTCTTCTAATTATAATTAGTACCAAGAAGAACAACTGAATTAATTAAATAATATAATACAAACTTATTTGTCTGCATAATTTATATAATCTAAATTACATTATACGGTATCACTTTCTACATTATCACTTCCATGGCTATTCCATATATTCATGAAATAACCTCAAATCTCTGATAGTTACATTCAGCCAAAAACCATTTTCATCTTCCCATACAAACAACAAACAAATTGTAAGATGCAACTGGTTTATTCTAATCAAAACAATCACTTTCTACATTATCACTTTCATGGCTATTCCATATATTCATGAAATAACCTCAAATCTCTGATAGTTACATTCAGCCAAAAACCATTTTCATCTTCCCATACAAACAACAAACACAACAAGTAATCAACAATAGTAATTCATGCTTTTATTTATTTATTTATTTTTTGTTATTTTTGTTTTTACTTCAAAATTCAAATTAACTTTGCTTCAGCTCCATTATTGTGAGAGATGGCCATGGATGATTGTCCATCCTGTTCTTCTGCCTAATTTTGTCCAAGTCTGAGAGATGCCTTCTGCCTAATTTTGTCCAAGTCTGAGAGATGCCGCAGCCTTCTCTGCCTAATTTTGTCCTCTGAGAGATGCAGCAGCCTTTCTTGACTATTGCCCATGAAGTACTGTTACAGGTGTTATCTTTTTCTTGAAACTCACTATAAATAAAGTTTAGGATGTTCTTCCCATTTGTATGACGAAAGTTTTTCAACAAATAAAGACGCTACGAAACTACTAAGGTATCATCCTGTCAGCTTAATAAATTTTCTGTTTTCATTCATAGCTAACCTTTATGAATTTTTTTTTTCTGATTCTCTTGCCAAGTATATGAAGGATAAGATTTATTGTTATAAAGAGTAGATACCTCAAAGACACAAAAACCCGTACCTCAACCTCTCTTATCTCGGGTTGATCTGTCCCGAACATCGTCAACTTCGGAGTCTCAAGATCCGAAACTAAAACCAAACAAACAACAAAAACAGTAAGATATAGACATAGAGATATAATAAGTTAACACCAAATACATAAACCCCAAAAAATTTGTAACAAAAATCTACCTGACATCAAAGCTTCCTCCATCCAACAAGAACTGAAATTAAAACAATAGATTGAAGACTGAACCCAACTTACCTTACAAAGTTAGGTTTTTCTGAGTTGAGTTGTGAATGGATGACCAAGCAAGTTTGCTTGAAGCTGGGCCTTTTAAGTGGCACGAGCGTGTGTTATAGAAAAGAAGAAGAGAGGAAAGAGAGGCTCTTCTTCTTTCCTCTTTCTTTATTTTTATTTGCTTATAGCATCAAAAGGCCTACTGTCACACCCTGGGTTGCGAAATCTAACCTTATGAGGAAGAGGTTGCGAGTTCGAACTTGGGGGAGGCCCTATATTATTCATGGGAGTGTGAATAATATGGATAAATGATCTCGGTGACCGGCGTCCTTGTGTGGCGTGGCTGGCCGAGATGGGACAATATTATGGATCCATAATGGCTAGGCGTTCGCCACTGCGGTGGTGCGCCCGCACCTGGGTAGGGGGCACGCTGTGCAACCCAGGGTGTGACAAAAAGGCCTTATGTTTATACAGAAGGATTACCCCTCACTGTACCACACAATATTGTCTCCTGGCCACCCGGCGCACGGATCGCAACCACCCTTTGTCCACAACAGTGCATAGCACAGTGCGGGGCCTCCCCACGGTTCGAACACCGGACCTCCCCCTCGAGGAGTCCTCCGTCGCAACCGCAGCAACCATCTTTCCATTGGCTCAATGGGTACTCAAGTTGCGAAATCTAACCTTATGAGGAAAAGGTTGCGAGTTCGAACTTGGGGGAGGCCCTATATTATTCATGGGAGTGTGAATAGTATGGATAAATGATCTCGGTGTCCGGCGTCCTTGTGTGGCGTGGCTGGCCGAGATGGGACAATATTATGGATCTATAATGGCTAGGCGTTCGCCCCGAGGGAGTGCGCCCGCACCTGGGTAGGGGGCACGCTGTGCAACCCAGGGTGTGATACCCCTTGCCTGAAATTATATTTTCTGACAAATATTGTATGGATATAAACTTATCACTAACAAAGCGGTAAATGTTCTTAGGAGAACCGTTTATAGAACAGTTAGTCAAAGCTAAACTTGCAATATGCCATGTGATCAAGCCGACGCATACATGTCCAGCTGCTCTACACTGACACATTATTGACTATATCAACTTCTTTAAATGTTTCTAGAATGGAGAAAATCACGAATATGGACGACCATGTCAAAAATATTTTCATAAACAACTAATACAGAATCAACACACAATTTAATAATATTTAGGATTATAGTTTGTAAGAATAAATATCATTATATTTTGAGTAAATCTAACTAGGAGCTAAAATAGTTGTATCTTATCCTTTGCTATTTTGAATTCCTAAAAGTATTTTTCCTTAATGTATAACAAAACAACTTTTGCAAAAACTAAAAAGAAATAGCGAAAAAAAGGCAAGTATGAAAATAAAAGAAGAAAAAGAAAGTTGAATGTTTGTAAATTAAAGCCCACCAGTCATTAAACGCCATCATAGAAAACAAAACATTCTAATAGTAGAAACAAGTTGCCCATTACATTTGAGATGTAAATACACAGAAACATAATTAAGTATAACAATGTGTTTTGCAAATAAATAAATACCACCTGTCAAATAAATAAACTGTGACCAAAATTACAGTATAATTTATACTATTTTTTCATAACTTTATTTCAATTGAAACTATCACTTGACTTAAATTATATTTTTGAACAAATTATTAATCGGGGTAAACATTCATTAATACAAAAGTCAATAAATCCCACATATGATTTAAATAGATCCTATACAAACATATCAAAGCATACTTCAAATACCAATAACTGCCTAATATAGACGTGATTTTAATTGGCTTAAACTGTTGCTGATATAAACAATCAATAGACAACTAAAATTACATGAAAGCCATAAATATAGAATTTGTATTAAATATACAACAAAATTACATATACTTGATAATAGACAAACTTTTTAATAGTTGCGGTTAATTTGTATAAATAAGGTGGTCCGACGTTATGATTGTATAACCAATTGAACAAATACTTAATTATCCAAAAATAATTTTTAACAAATTCAACAAAGTTATAAAAATCTTGGAATGTCACAAATCACGTCAAGATTAAATATAGTTACTAAACAAGAGCCTTTTTAATATGTGCAACAATATTGTATTAATAAGTTATTGACTTAAGCTTGATAACAATTGAGATAATCTTTCGAAGTACCAGCCAATACTGCATTTGCTTGGTTACTGACTACAACTTACAAATATCATCTCAGTAGTTGTCACTCTGTTTAATCGAATAACATTGAATTAGTTCAATTCATTGTATTACATTCTAAATTACTGCTCAATAAGCAAATATATTATTTATATCTAACCATAATATACAAACACAACACATATATAGTTACTTCAATCATCACCGTTCGATATACGAATCACAAACACAGGTAACTTAGATAGTTTAAGACCATCTCTAAAACCAGCAAACACATACTCTGGTACTCCACGCTGTGCTACATCATCTATTACAACTTTTATTATTGGGCAACCAATCATGTTCCACAACATTATTAAACTGTTTGTTTCTTGCGGAGTCCAGTTCCATGCGTATTCCTCATGGAACTCCATAAATGGTTTTCCCTCATCATCCATAATTCGAGGTTCCATTCCATAATAATATAAATTATCAACTAGCTGCTCCGTTAAAGGATCCCTCACATTTGGATCCGTTAGTCTCCCAAGAAATGCATCTCCAGACCTAAACCGAACAAACTGTTCATTCTTCATCGCCATCAACCTCCCAAACACTTTCTTAGCTCTTCAAATTACCTTTCTATCGTTGCATCACATTGGCACACAATAAAGATTTAAATAATTTCTATAATCGCTCAAGTTTTACTACTACAGTTATCTATATTACTAACAAACCCTCTCTCATCTTTTACCCCTTATATTTTCTCTAGAACTAATGCTATAGATACCCTAGATCTACGTGTCTGCGTCAGAAAAATCTTATGATATTTCTTGATTTTGTCCATAGTCACCTCAAACAACAAAAGTTTTGACAATCTGTAAAGAATTTTTTCCGTGTTGACTATAATCATGTTAGAAAAAAAAAAATACAAACAACCTAAACAAATAGTTGGCTTTTATAAGAAGGTACACATGAAGTGGACAAAGAAATAACCTATCGGTCTAGAAATAGAAAGAAAGCCAATTTATTTTGTTTATATCTTTACAAATACAAATATCCTTATTACTGACAAACCCTTAGCCATGCTCTTTTTCCTAGACATAATGTTAAAGGCATGCCAAATCTAGATCTCCACGTAAAACAAATCTTCTGACATTTGTTGATTTTGTCAATAGTCTCCTCGAGCAACAAAACATGTTAGAATCTTTCAATAACTTTTTACGCATGGGCTATGATTATGTTAGCCAACAAAATATATTAAAACATAAAAAACTTTTTGGCTTTTATAAGAAGCTACCACATTAAGTGGTGAAAGAAAGTGTGGGAAAACGTCTAACGTTTGTGATGAGCTCCAATCTTATAAATTATAATATACGTCTGATATAACGTCAACAATTTCGCAAAAGAAAAACACACCACACATTTTAATTATTCAATTTATTCTTTATTCATTTTTTCTACTTTTGTTGTCATTCATTCTTTTTTGGCCCTAACATTTTTTTAGTTCATTTCCTTCTCAATGTACTTTAGCAAATTTCTCATTCAAATACTCATTTATTTTTAATAAAAGATTTTTATCCTTTCGACCTTTGTTTCCCTTTAAAATACGATATATCAAACATTTTAGTTCAACTTTGGGTCCTACTACATCTTGAATTCGATACAAAGGAAACATATTTAGCTTAAAAGATTTTATTGCCTAATTATAATTTCATTTAATCCTTACCTTATCTATCCCATATCAATTTTGCCAACAATAAACATTTTATTGTCATGTAATTTACAACAACGGGGAATATATAAATATAAAATGCAACATAAATATATACTATGTATATGAAAGATATATGAACATAACAACGTCTTACAAATTAATACTAATAATACAAAGTTTTGTTTTTTGGATCATTGATTAAGCATCTACTAAATATAATGGACTTAAGTTATTACATTCATAAACAAATCTATTACAAGACCCAAATAAGACACCACAACCTTCACAAAAAAAAATTGAATTTCTTTAAATTAAACAATTACTCTTTAAAACAAGGCTTCGCCATCTGCATTTAGCCTTTCACCTAATAGAGATTGCGGTGGCACATTAACCTGTATGGCTTGATTGTTACTTGAGACTATGTTAACATCTAAGTTAAATGAAACTTCACCCAGAGAATCAACTTCTACCATTTGTGTCCACTGAGGAATTGGAGTAGCTGATGATCCTGTACCAAATTGCGAACCAACCATAGCACTCTCATTCATGTTACTGTCAGTATTCAAGGCAACATTTTGATTTGCATTGTAGATTTCTTTCATTAAAGATAAAATATGTGAATTCTCTGGTAAACCCTTATAAGATATGTTTGGCAAAAAGCTTTTACCTTGACTATCATCTGCAATACTCTTGAAATGGTCTCTCTAATGTCGAAGCTCTGTCTTTGTTGTCCAAGCCTGTGCTAATAACTTGCGTAATTTATCATTTTCTTGCCTCATTTTCCTCATCTCCTCAGTCAGATTTCTTATCGAGCTTTCCATGCAAGCAGAACGATAGTCTCCGGCCTCAGCCTCTTCATGAATTTTTTTCGTCAAAGTCTCAAACTTCTTTTGGACTTGAACATTTTGATTTGAATACTCCAACACATGCTTTAACTCTGAGAATATCATATGGTAGAGTAATGTTGCCTTCATAAAAACATAAGCAACACAAAAGTTTAAACAAAATCATAGGTTGGCTTAAAAAAATGCTTAATGTGAATATGATTAAACCCAAAATTGTTCTATCACTTACCTCTGAAGAATGGCGGCAAGCTTCTTCCCATTTCTCCTCTCTTGACATCAACAAATATTTTTCTATCATTGCATTGGGGATGTTAACGAACTTATCTTTATTCCCCCTTAAACTAGACCCATGCAAGAAAACCAGATCCTCATCGTTGTTTGTTGCTTTTACTTTCTCCTGTTGTTCTATTTCATCTTTGTTTCCCGAAGACATTGCTACAAATTTTACTTTGCCTCTACAACCTTTCAAACTCTTAAGTGAATCAGATCTACCTAAAGATTGTTCACTTCTCTTTTCTTTGTTTATATGGTCCGATAAGATTGCTTGAATACCACCATCACATTTTTGTCCCACCCCTGTTTCACTTCCTCCAGTAGTGTCTACAAACATTGTCACGACGCCCCTTACGTAGGCTGACGTCATGACCGGCACAGCGTACTATACACTGTACAAACCCATAGACAGTATATCGTTAACATCACTTCTCTTTGTCCCATTATTATTGGGTTAGTACCTGACCCAATACTGCCAAAATCTCAACCTTACTCAATGTTTCACTTATCTTCAATTTCATATTTTTGCCCCAACATTTCCTTACATTACTTATTTCGCCTTGTACCTAACACTGGTGTTGAGGACTCGGCTTCAAATGGCGGTACAAGTTATATCACTAATATTGCTAGGGTTAACAATTTCACTACAGTTTTGGCTGACCCGAAATTTATAGGCTGTCTCACAACTTGCGTATATATTTGTAACCCCACAATTAGCAAACCTGCCGTAGAGGATCCCAAAATTTATTCTAGATCCTTATCATTATCACACTATCCAGAGTGAGCATTCCCAAAAAGAAACTATACCAGTCTGTTGAAGTCATGTTTGTAGTTCTGGTTAGGCATGTCACTACATTTTAACAAGATAAACTTTTTCATGCCTTAAAGCAATATCAGCATGATGAAAGAAGCCAGCATAAAATAGCTTCTGTAATTAATCTCATGCCTTAATCATCTCCGGAGTCCTTAACCCAATTTTCTGTCATCTCTTATCATCAGTTAGCTTAAATTTAGCTAACTTGCTTTATCATTTTCAGAGACTTAGTCATTCTCCAAGATGGTCTCCACTCAGAGTAGCAAATCTGTACTATGTCTACTATTAGACTGCCAGTAAAGATAGGAGAGTCTCTTCTCCTGAACGTTTTCATAACTTTCACATATCTTTTCATTTCATCTGGCTTATCATTGAGACCGTCTATTTATTTTCTTTTGACTTCAGCCTCCATTATAAATGTTTTTTTTTTTTTCAGAAATACTCACACCATTGGCACCGCTATCAATGGTTCAAGCCTCTGTCATTCTCACATTACAACTTTGCCACAAGCTCATAAGCTGTGCATTTCGTTGTTGTTGGGTAGTTACTAGCCATATATAAGCTATGTCATTTCTTATCACTGGATTACATCCAGTTCTTTTTCTTTCAGCCTTCTGATCCTTTCTTGATCAGCAATGTTCATTGTTAATCTTGACTGGTATTTTCCAAATCTGGAATTCACTGACACAGGTGATTCTCAGTCAAGATAACATATTGGATTAGGCTCAACATAATAATACTACCCATATGTATACCCATACAATCAATCATAATATCATAAAGCTTTTAATTTTTTTACGAATTTTAAACTTAGGTTCTGATACCAATATTGTCACGACGCCCCTTACGTAGGCTGACGTCATGACCGGCACAGCGTACTATACACTGTACAAACCCATAGACAATATATAATACACTGTCAGCCTTCACGTACTCTCACAAACCTTCCCAAAATGTACATAATATTTTTTTTTATATACCACAAATCAAATCAAATCAAATATATATATAGATGATCATTCCACTCACATTCATTCCAGTCATTCCACAAATTAAATTTTCACCTGATAAATATCTATGATCATCTCATTTCATCATCCCAAGCATTATATAATATTACCACACAACCCATCTAGGTGATATTACATATATATCGTGTGTGATAATTATACATATCAAAATAACATAAATATAATCTATTTCCTCCAAGCATACATGCACATACCAGACGAAGGCTCACGTGATTATCACTCACGGAGTTTCCTTTTCCCTTCAACTCAAGACCTGAAATATTGGAGGAAATGGGGTGAGCAAACAACAACTCAGTGAATATAGTTCTTGAGATGGCAATTATATACATTTAGAGAATTATGACATTTAAAATCATTTCAAACACTTATGCAACACATGCATCATTCAACAAATATATTATACATGTCAACAACATAAATTTCATGAGTTTTCCGTAATACAATGCACAATCTCCCTCCTCCGCAAGGCAAGAGAGCGAGTCTAACCCTTGTATGGCCGTTACAAGGTAGCCGCAACCTCTCATTACCCAATTAACAGTCATTTCAAGGGTCGCAACCCTTGTTAGGACAGACCTACTGACAATGAGGACTCGCAAAACCTCATCCGGGTCTAATTCCTAACGAAATGACAATGAGGATTCGCAAAGCCTCATCATTACAAACTCCAATGCTAAAATCAGTTTGCATGATCCATAAAATTCAATGCCTTATATATATAATATCACATGCATACAATCAAACAGTTTATATACGTACAATGTCATACAAGAACCAAATCAAGAAAACTATACTCACAGTACAACACGTTCAACTTAAACCCAATCATCGTCGCTTTCGAGTCCAGCTCCAAGTTAAATCCAACGAATTTAACCTGTCATAATCACTCCATAATTCAATTTCTTGTATTCATATCTATTTACATCTTTCATTTCTCAAATCACGAATAATAAATCCATTTAGGACTCATAAGCAGTTGAAGAAACTACTATCTCGTTTCGGTGGTCAATCTAGATATTTCCACAAGAAAGAACAGTGAAAATAGATTTCCGAATCATATTTTCACGACACCATATACTTAGTTACTAAAACTATCAAATCATATCCAAAAATCACAATCTTAGCATCGAAACGTCCAGAATTCAGTTCTCTACAATTCTATGATCTCAAACAGGAGTTTCATTGGATGCACATCACTGGTCACAATACTATTCACATCACTGATCAATGTTTACTATTCACTGTGCACTATTCATTATTCACTATTTACTGTGACTATTCACTGTTCACTGTTCACTATTCCCTATTCACTGTGCACTATTCACTATTTACTATTTACTGTGACTATTCATTATTCACTGTTCACTGTGACTCTTCACTGTTCACTATTTACTGTGACTATTCACTATTCACTGTTCACTATTCATTACTATTCATCCGAAAGATGTAAATTGTATTAAAATTGTGAAACGGTCTCCAAAACGCATGAAATAGAATCTAACCACAGATTCGGAGTCCCGACAATTCAGGGAGTGTTTTTCTACTTTCCTAGCGGGTTTTCATTCACATTGGGGTCAAAACCCCAATTTGTTAAAACGCCGTAAAACGGCTCCCACAGTCAAAATTAGTCCGCTAAAAAGGTTACATCTAGCTTAGATAGTAATTTCACGAAGATATAGCGTGAAAATCACTTACCGCGAAGCCGAATTTGACGAAAATCACGCGTTCTTCTTTTTCTTCTTCTTCTTATCTTCTCTGCTTCTTCTCTTCTTTCCCTCTCTGGAAACGTCGGTTAATTTAGATAGTATTTTATTTTTTTTATTATTTGTTTACTATTTGATGAACAGTAAATTTACTATTCAATACTATTCGTGATACTATTTGATGAACAGTATCTTACTATGCAAGTATTGTTCATTATTTGCTTTTATTTTATCTTTTTATTCGTTTTTCTTCGTACCCTCAATCACACACACGTATATTTGGCTTCTACGTATAACATACATGTATTCTAAAACGTATATATAGCTCTTACGTATAAAATACGTGTATTATATATTTCGATATACGTGTGCTTCAACGTATGTAGATAATTAAATTTACGGGGCGTTACAAACATTGTCTTTTTCATTTTTTTTGCAGACGAGTTGATGGAATGTTCTCGACATCTGTTGGTTTGCAGTTTGCCTTCATTGTTAACGCCATTGTTGGAACTCATATCTGCACCATGAACAAATCAACTTGCAACCAACATACACCAATTATGACTTTTATGTCATACTAAATTACGGCAAGACTAATATCTAGACCTTTCATACTTTCTACCCTAACTCTATATACTATTAACTAATACTTCTCCCATTAATGCATCTACACCTTTGGCATTCAATTTAAAGTCTATCCATATCTATGAAATTAATTATAATTTTGATATACTAACAATAAATACATCACCCAATTAATAATGTACCTATATTTCACCTTTAAACCCTATGCAATTATACCAATATAAGATTAATATAATTATTAATGCACCAATCATAATGAACCTTCAAGCATACCACAATTCTTTTTCTCCACATTTTTGACTTGATAACTACATTGTATGTACAAACGGAGAAATCTACATATGATGATGTGACGTAATTGCTCACATTAGTATTGTCATGTGATATGAAGTTATTCATTGTTAAAAGTAATAAATTGTCATAATGTGTCAATGTTGGTCCCTTTTCTTATTTACATTGTTTAAACCATATTTAGCTATACAAATATATATATCTCCATCTCCATACATTCTAAACACTAGAATGTGATAAATTTCCTTCTGAACACTACTCATATTTATACTCACAAAGACAATGTAGTAGTCGTTATCCTCATACGTGAAGAAGCAATCTCGAAACTTCATTCCCTACATCACTGACTTTCGAGTTTTTGTTTCTCTTTTCTTAAAGCCAATTTTGTTTGTAATTGACAATAAAATTCAAAGTCGAGTTCATGCCAAATCAAACAACAATTCTATTCAAATAAACAAGATTTTACATTTCTTTCCACAAAATGGAGGAGATCAACCATTGCAAATCTTGCACTGAGCAAATGACTATAAATATATGATATATATATACGCTACATTCAGAATTCAACTGTGGTCCACTTATTGAAGAGCCACTTCAGGCTACACCGGCACATTAAACTCTTCTTGCACAACCTCCCACCTTGCCCTGGCAACAACACCCTCATGAGCGGGTACATAGTCCTAACCACCAAAAGGGATAAAAAGACCAAAATTCAGTCTACTAATTTAACAAAGTGAATTACTTTTATATATCTATGCTTTGTATTGATGAGCAACAATCGAACTTGAAGGACTAATTTATTGAAGAAAAGAAAACCTCGAGTTTCTGTAAGAGCTCCTTTACATTTGGAGCCGAAACGACTATGTGACGCTGAGACATTTTAATGAACCCATCATCCACTGCTTTATCTATGAAGGTGAGTAGATCATTGTAGTACCCATCAACATTAAGCAACCCCACCTGCAGCTTACTTACGGCTACTTAGTAAAGTTTAAAAAAACATGAATTATATATACGCATCCAACCGTGATGGTGGGGACCGTTCAGCGCCGTACCCAGCTTAGAAAAGCTAGAATCAAGATGTTGTTTATATAATGATTAAATTATTAAAAGAAAAGATGGTGGCAGGGGAGCAATATTATTTTAAGTAAGACCAATTAGGATAGATCTTATATACAGTAGTCCATAAGTGTTGGACGCGGACATCATACAATAATATTATTATTATTATTTAGAAAAGGTTGAAACTTAATGGATATATATAATACGGCAACCAAAACTTCATTCGACAAGTATAATAATGCCAATGGGCATATAAAACTCTGATCTAAATTAATTTGTTCTATTAAAATGGAAGTCTCGAACTTTTAGAAGAGACGTCAAACTATTCTGTCCAAAATATGTGATATATACGTACATATATACATACATATTAGAACTACAGCGGTCGATCCTGCACAAGGGTCTAATATCCAATATAACTAGAAATAAGACATGGGTGGCATTTATTAGAGAGGTGCTATTATTAGCCTGAGATAGGTAGGGTACAGGGCTCTTATATATAATATGTGTATTGCTACTTTATAATTAATTACTAATGTGACCCACATAATAATTAATATATAAGATTGATTGTGACTTTGTGCTATGAGTAGTGATATGGGTAAACATTTATGTATGATTCAATTATTGGTATGGTTTGCCCACAAGATCAGAAAACCAATCTTTCACACAATCAAAGCAACTTTTTGACAGATCTTTGACTTAATGCCAATCTCAACTTTGAAATAGAACATAATATATCCTGAACAAAATACTAGAGATTTAGTTTCTTAGATTGTAATTCTCCATGGCTTCTATTTTCTTCGTTATTTCTACAATAAACCTTTACCTTTAAGAAAATTAAAGGAATAAATACTATTCTATTTATCAATACTATTTATAAAGCCAAAATCCATCGTGCAAGCGTGCGCCACTTTTTTAACAAATTCCAAAATTACCCGCTCTTTCTCAATGTTAAACTGAAAAAAAAAATCAAAACATTAAGGATATTTTTGTAATAAACCACTAAATACAACCTAAAATAATTTTAGATAAGATTGTGACACCAATTATTTCTAACTTCGGTATCCCGAGAAATACTCGCACCCTTTTCAAACGGTTGCCAAATTTAGCAACTGCCACCATCTTCACAGGTTTTGTTTTGCTTTGACAAAAAAGGAAAATAAAGTTTCTTATTTATGTTTTATAATTAGAAGTGAGATTGGGTCGAATCGGGTTGGAATTTTGTCGCCTTCTCCACCCAACCTGATGAGGTCGGGTAGTAGAAGGTTGGACCCGATGCCACCCGACCTCGGTTTGGTCGGGTTGGCCCCCATTAAATAGCTTAATTTTTTTAAAACTTAATAACTACTATTTAAGCTTATATTAATAATAAAATATGTTGAATTATCATGTATCTAACTTATTAAACTACTATTTAAGCTTTAAAAGATAAAATTTCTCTTTTTTGAAAGAACTCATATATTTACAAGTCAAGCTACTCTAAAACTTGACTTATAAGAATGAAGATGAACTCATATATATATATAAATTTTAAGAGGTCGGGTCGTATTGAGTTGCTAAAACATTAACCTGATCAATCTAACATATCAATCAAACCCGACCCGACCGAATTCAAAATGGTTGGATCGGTCAGATTGCTTACACCCCTATCTATAACTATTCATTAATGCTTTACTAATTTATTTTAGTATTATTTATTTTAATTTGGTAAGTTTTAATCCCCTTCAATTTTAATCATGTGCTCGTGCACTAGTTTAAAAAAATATAATTACTTGTATAATTATATTATTATAATAATTGAAGATACATATATATTACACATTTGAATGTAATAATACAAGATTAAATGACAAGGATAGTAATGCTTGCATCTTTTTTTTAATAGTTAAAATGATGACATTTATTCTAATATATAGAACACATATAAGTGCCATTAGGAATGTGAGCGTGTACATGCAAGAAAATATGAGCACTTATTTTACATCTCTAAATCAACATCTGTTACTCTCTTTCTATATATATTTATATTCGTCATTAATTCGAAGTATACTATCAATAAGAAGAAGAAGTAAAGATAAATTATTGTGGGAGGTCTTTTAATTTAATTTACTTGCCTTCGGAATATAAAGGCGAAAGGGAAGGGAACAACGAGTGTTAATTAACCCGACCTGATCAAATCGAATCTTTTGGGTTGGTTTGGGTTGGATTAAATAAATAGTTTAAGTTGGGTTGAGTTTTAAAATACCTAACTCGATTTGTTTGGGTTGTGTCACGGATTTAACCTATAAAAAATTAAATAACCCGACCCAAACCAAACCTTAATATTAGTTTCAAAGTCATAAATTTTACAATTACATATTTATGATTTAGAGTTTTAGTAATTTCAAAAAAAAAAAAAAAACTTACTAACGCGGAGCTTAACAATCATAATAACTTAAAATTGATTTTTTTTTATCTTTTTTGTATCCTTTTTGGCTTGACTGTGTACTTTTGTCTTTTATTTATTCTACCTTATCCGTTCTTATGTGTGTTTTTCCAACTATTCGATAAGAATTTTCAGTGTTTAATTATTGATATTTTTTAGCAATGTAAAAGTAAGTCTTTGTAACAAGTTATGTTCATATCAAGTTTTAAAGATGTAAACCAACAAGAGAATTAGATCATCATGAGCATAAGTTTCATAATCACCAATCTAAGCTATTATAATAACATACTGTAAATATTGGGTAAAAGAAAATGACTATCATAATTTGCTTTGTAGCAATTATTTTATAAATTATTGTTCGAAATTATCAAAACTAGACCCAAATTCAACCCTATCTACCGACCTAACCCAAACTGAATCTGAACTATTTGGGTTAGGTTGAGTTGAGTTAGAGGATAGATTGGGTTGAGTTGAGTTTCAAATTTAGTAACCTAAACTATTTAAGTTAGATTAGATTTTGGTCTTAAACTGACTCAACCCAACCTATGTACACCCTAAAAGGAAGGATGGTGGCAATTAGCTATCTATAGAAAACGAAATATGGCTGCATAGATTGCTTGAACCAGAAGAGCGGCAAAATATGGCTAAGCCCAAAGTTTCATACTTTCTGGTTTGGTTTAGAGTTAAAAAAACTAAAAAAAATTGGTTTAGAGTTAAAAAAAAATAAACAAATTGGTGAAAATCACAAAAACACAAAAAAGTAGTGAGTAAAAACAAAGGGAAATGTTAATTTATCTTAAAAAAAAAGTGCAACCAAAAGGACATAAATGCAAAAATGATCCAAAATATATATTCAAATTCATATATAGCTAGACTGATGTGTATGTCAGCGAAGTGAGAAAATAAAAAAAATAAAAAAATTAAAAAAACACATACATTACTATTCATCACATTAGCTTGGGATATGAATTTAGGTATGTATTTTAGCATTTTTGTAAACGAATATAGTCACTATATACATTAAATGAAATACGCAATAGATGCATTAATTTCAATAACCATGATGATACTGGTACATTTATATATGACTGCAATTTTTGTAATTAAAATATCAAATTTCTTGCTAAAACTAAATTAAGTATGTAAGACCCTTCTCAAACACCTATAATTATATTCGATTATATTATTATGAAGTATATTATTACTTCATTATAATACATGATTCAAGAAAGATCATAAACAATTTGATTCCAATTCACATTGCACCCCTAATTGCAATATTGTAATTGTGATGAATCAATATTAACCTTTAACATTTTCTATTAAAAATGATACTCTGTAGTTGATTTCTCAACAGTGACATCTATTAAGACCAAAACATGTAAAAATTTAAATTACCTGATCCAATTTATCTTTAATTGTATCTTCAACCATCAATGTTACAACCTTCTCTTCCTCCTTGTTTTCATGATGATCTTCTTCATCAGTTACCAAGGTGACAGGACCCTTCTTCTGCTCCCCACTCTTCCCCCACAGAACACTGTAAAGGCTTCCAGCTAAAAGGATCGCACCAATAACACTGAAACGATTACAATAACAAAATGGTTAGATAATCTTAATCCATTGTTCTAATTCTAAACTGGTCATGAAGGTAGCATTTACAAAACACATAAACCTTTTTAAGTAACTTAATTTGATTAACATTCTCTAAAACACATATTGAAATAATAATTGTACATTATACGTTGAATTTTCTCGAATCACGTTTTATTATATTTTAAAAAAAATCACCACACGAACTTGGGTGTATAAATTTGGGTATGTTTTATTGTATCATTTTTATAATTTTTTCTAGAATGAATTTAAACACTTACCTTCCAAGCGTAACTGATTCACCTAAGAGAACTGATGAATAGGTGACGGTGAAGATCAAAGCCAATGGGGTTGACATAGCCAAGAAAACAGGGCCTTTCTTTTCCATGCACCATGCTTGTAAATAGAATACTGCGGCAGTTGTCATGGTTCCCTGCAGTCACATACCCATAAGTACTCACAATTAGTTACTTGCTTATATATATATAACCATCCAATCTTCCTATCCAGATATCATACAGTTTATTAAGATCAATGTTAAGAGAGATATAACACAAGATATAAAAAATAAAATAAAATACATTAGTAGGTATTTTTTGTATGATATTATTACATTGTAAATCACTGACAGAAGTCCAATGTCCAAGTGCAATTTCCATTTCTGAAGGTTCCTCTCGAAAATCATGGCGACCACAAACGATTGAAAGGCGCTAAAAATGCACTGAAGAGTTGTAAAGAAAAGTTTGGATGGGTAGCTCTCCAAAAACTTTGCCTGAAAGATGAGCAGATCTGTGTGAATATTAAATTTTGTTGCTCTAACCCCTGTTTTCTCTTTTGACACATTGCATTGTTGCACTAAGCCTTAATAGTAAGATATATTCAAATATTACAAATATTGATTCTCGCTTTGTTAGATGTGTAGCGACAGAAATGGTAGTCCCACAAAGTAAAGAGTTCATCATTTAACATATGGTGGATTTCGGATCCTCCCCCATTAGTATCGAGACATTGTGAAATAAAAACCTATATATACTTGAGCTCAATAGTAGGCCTAGAAGTATATAAGTGGGGGATAATATCGATACTAGCTAAAATTCAGATGATGGTGTAGAGCCCAACCGCTTATGATGTGTGTTGAGGTTGAACAAGCTATTACTAGAGCTTAACATTATGTTCACGAAGTACCGAGGTCTTTTAAAAGTGGTTAAGTACAAACAGTCGCACCTCCACACTTTTTAATGTTCATGAAGAGGTATTAACCAACAACAAAAATTAAGGGTGTTCATCGAGACCAACCAAACCAAAAAATCGAACAAAACCGATGTGATCGGTTCGGTTGTTGTGAAGTTCGGTTTGGTTTTTGGTTTAAGGAATGAAAAAATCGATCGGTTCGGTTCGGTTCGATTTTCGATTTAGACATTGAAAAACCGAATTTAACTCGACCCCAACCGAACTTGAGAGTAATAATGTCATTTTTCCTATAACCTTAAGCTTTAAATATGTAAGAACATGATTAAAATATTTTTTGAACTTGTTTTTAATTTTTTTTTGTCTAACTATTGGATACTTAGAATTGGATGTGCATGTGCATAAAAAAATTGCCTTAAGAAAGGTTTTGAATGGAAAATATGTAAAAATTTTCCATGCCAATCTCTTTTAGTATTCCTATTATTAAATGTAATAATGTATTTTGTGTTTTAATAGAAATGATAGAACTATATATTATATTTTTTACAGGATTGAATGTGTTTTAAAAAGGTAAAATAATGTTAAATATAAGATTTATAACTGTAAAATTGAGGTAACTAACCTGATCAACCAAAACCGAACAAATTCAGTTCGGTTTTTGTTTCAAAAAACCCAACCCGAACTAAGTTCGGTTCGGTTTTGATTTTTACCAAAAAACGAATCGATACGAGGTTTGCACATCCCTAGCAAACATAGTTTTCGCAATAATGTAAATACTTGATAGAATCAAATAAAAAAAAAGTTTATCCTTTTATATATTTTTTTTGAAACCTGGGCATCTAGGCAACCTTGCGTGCATCTAACCTGACTAATCCCAGTGGGGTACAAGCCTCTAGCCCGCAATGATGGCACCCCTTGAAACCCCAAATTTTTTTTCGTTCGGGCTCATACCTTAGAATGACGATTAGGGAATGGATCCCATGACCTCAATCAAGTAAAGACTCGGGCACTCCCCATTTAACTACTCCCCCACACCAAACATTGGTTATCCTTTTATACTACACATCATAGTCGGGGCAATTAAGGAACATGAAGTATTATTTTTATTTTACGTATTTTGATTAAAGTTGGCATAATGGTTGAAGTTGCTCTATTGTGATTTGAAAGTCACATGTTTAAATTTAGAAACAACCCTTTTCAATATCAAGCTAAGGCTACCTATAACATTCCTTCCTTCTATACTTCATGATGTCAAGAACCTTGTATACTGAGCACGACCCTTATATATATTAGGTTGCCTCTCAAATTTTGAATTTTATCTTTTATACAGAAATAATATGTAAAAGATAATATTAAAAATTTCACATAGTCATTGGTCTATATGTATGCATGCATGTAAATGTTACCTGCAAAACAAACCATAAACCCCCTAAGGTGTTGGCAATGAGAATGATGAAGCAACCTCTGATCCATCTCTTGCCTGAGCCCATAACTTCTGGACCTTGTACTCTTTGGGCACTCTGATGGCCCAATAGGCGATGATGTATCAAAGGATTTAAGTGGGGGCCCTTATAGAGAGCCAGAGTAAGTGCACCTCCCATGCATAGTACAAGACCAACGAGCTTAGCTATCCCTCTTAATGTATTCAGCTTCATTGTTTCCATCCTGTTTCATTCACCAATGAACTGCTTTTTATCTTTCTTTCGATAGTACCATTATCATTGATTTTAATTTATATAAATCAAAATTAATATTGTAATATTAAATATATTACCATATTATTACTTATAAACTAAATGAAAATAAACATTTACAGTAATTGATAATAATAAGGCTTATAAACGTAATGTTTACAAATGACGAAAATAAGCACATATATATATATAGGTAATATATTATTATTCTTAGTGGGCTTAAAATAATTTATAAACTGATTTGCAATTATAATTTAATATAGGCCTCATGGTGCTTTTCTATATTTTAATTTACAAAACAAGAGGGACCTACCATATTGAGTAGTAAATTCTAGACACGGGCATTAGATGACACGTCTCAAAAGGAGATCTATATATGTATATTGCATGTGACTAGATAGGGATGGCTAAAGGCAAGCACTTACTAGTTATCATAGTTATGGAGAAATATTAATTGATAGCTGGCTAAATATTAATTCTGAATGATTCAATTATTGGTAAGGTTAGTCCACAAGATTGAGAAAATCATCTTTTACCATAAATCAAAGGAAGCAAACTGTACGGATTAGTAAATTGCTGATCTCAACTTCGAAAGAGATTACAATGTATCCTCAACAAATTACTATATATCCAGCTCATACAATGGATTGGGACAATTTTCTTTGAGATTCTTTTTTGTTATATTATAATTTTTTTTTTTCTGATTTGAAGTTTATTTGTTGTTGGTTCAATAAAATTTTATTTTATTTTTTAAAAGAATTATTAAGATTCTAACAATTCTTTATTTTTTAAGCGCATCCTGCCAACAAGTTCACAAATTATTTGAATAAAATCATAAAAAACCAATAATTATAGCTGCCCAAACCTCCCGACGTATGAAAGGAAGAGGGTGTCAACCACAAGAGCAAATGCTCATTGACCACTATCATAGTTATTGTATATATATATTATGCATCTCAATATAATGCACGATCCAGTACTTAGGATAATTTTCGTTTGCACCTTTTTGTGGTTAAAATAACACTTCCTATTATATAAATGAAACATATATAAATGCTATTAGAAATGTTGGCGTGTGTAGGCAAAAAATACAATCACTTATCTTGCATTCCAAGACCACCAACAATATGTGTCTAGAGTTGTGTTTTAAACAGGGGTGAAATCATGCCGGGTCAGGTCGGATTTTACCCCCTAACCCACGTGACCCGATGAGGTAGCGTCGAGTTGGTCGGGTTTCCATTAAATAACTCAATTTTTTTTAAAATTTAATAACTATTATTTAAGTTTATATTAGTAATAAAATATGTTGGATTATTATGTATTCAACTTATTAAATTACTATTTAAGCTTTAAAAGATGAGATTTCTTTTTTTTTAGAGAACTCATATATGCACAAATCAAGTTACTCTTAAACTTGACTTATGAGAATGAAGATAAATAGAAAGTTGGTTGACTTTTATAGAGAATGAGAAAGTCTTCTATTCTTTCTAACAGGCAATATGAGACTAAAATAAAAAAATTTCTCTTTTAGTCTCAGATACCCATCTTATCATATTCTTCTTACCATCTAACCCAACAACTCAAGAAAAGTAATTGAGGATTATGAGTCTTCTTAATTAAAGGCCTTGTATGTAATAATTTTTTAGTATTTTATATATATATATATATAATAGAACGGAATGGAGTGAATGAATCCATGTAAGGCTTAGTTAAGTTGAGAATTCAGTAGAGTTAACAAAGTTAATTTAGTGGTGTATTTTAATCCAAAAAAACATATGATCCTCAAGTTTTCTTCAGTATATGTACATGTCTTTTTTTTTCCAAAATTTGAAGAAGAAAGACCTACAAGTAAACAAAGGGTACATATTTTAAAATATGGAAAAACGTTAAATTAATAAAAGTAAGAGAACTATAACACACACAGAGAATACAATTTGAATTGAGCAAAGAGAAGTTAATTTTATTAGTAAAAATAATAAAAGAGACTTTGAGCAATGGAAAGCAGTAGTGTATGTATATACCGGGACAGAAGTGCGAAGATGAAGGTGGCGACTGGAAGAACGTTGATAGCGGCAGCCCCCATGGTTGCGGAAGTGTATACGATCCCAACGGAGGACAAATTCAAGCACAGAGTACCACTGTTTTGTTTTTATATATGAATAAAAAAAATCCCATAATCCCATTAGAATTCAGGTGTCAAGATGAAAAATGAAATTTAATTCCATTAAATCAAACTTACCCCAAAAGAGAAATACCAAAAATCTTGCACAAGATCACAAAAGACAGCGGCAGTGCTCTCTTTCTTTATATATATATATATATATATATATATATATGTCATTAATTCAAAGTAATAATATCAGTAACTAAGAAGAAGAAGAAGAAGAATTAGAAAATTTATTATTATGGGAAGTCTAGTAATTTAATTTAATTACCTTCGGAATATAAGGGCGAAAGGAGAGAGAAGGATGGCGGCAATTAGCTGTCTATAGAAAACGAAAACAAAGCTGTTCATGCCACCATTGAATGCGGATTTGGAGATGAGGAACATGCCTGCATATATGACTTGTATCAGAAGAGCGGCCAAATATGGCTTCTTGCTACTCATTGTATAATTAAAGGAGAGATTATAAGAACAAGAACAGTTTGGTGCTTTCTGGTCTTGTGGCCAATGCCGATAGTATATATATGAGGAAGAGGAGCCCACATCAAAGTACAAATCTAACGTGGCATCATCTATGTAAGATTTGTAGCTTGCAGACCTGCCTTTATAATTAATGCTAATACTTGGGTTACTTAACTAATAATATTTAATGCTCATTTTTTTTGTCACACCCTGAGTTGCACAGCGTGCCCCCTACCCAGGTGTGGGCGCACCCCCTCGGGGCGAACGCCTAGCCATAGTACCACATAATATTGTCCTATCGTCATGTAGCAACCCAACCGCAGCTGGTCTACATCGAAACGATTATTTGTCCCTACTATTCACTCATGAATAGTAAAGGGTCTCCCCCATAATCGAACTCGAGACCTCCCTTAAGGAGTCTAATTTCGCATTCTGAGTAGTCAGTGGTTACTCAGAATGCGAAATTAGACTCCTTAAGGGAAGTCTCGAGTTCGATTCTGGGGAGGCCCTTTACTATTCATGAGTGAATAGTAGGGACAAATAATCGTTTCGATGTAAACCAGCTGCGGTTGGGTTGCTACATGGCGATAGGACAATATTATGTGGTACTATGGCTAGGCGTTCGCCCCGAGGGGGTGCGCCCACACCTAGGTAAGGGGCACGCTATACAACCCAGGGTGTGACAAAAAGGCCTTAATGCTTTATAAAAATACTCTTCAAACACAATTTGTTGAAATTATCTGAGAGAGTTATTCAATTATCTCAAAGCACGCATCAACATATAATTCGAGATGATTCAACAACTATAAAGGACAATGTTAACAAACTATATTTAAAAAATGTGTTAGTTATAAATATTACTCGAATAAACTCGAAGAAATATTTAGTTTAAATTTGATAAAAAAATGACTAAAATTATTAAAAAAATATAGATGAGGGCAATTAGGAGTAGAACTTAGACCTTAAAAAGGATAAATTAAAAAGACATTTTAAAGGCTAAAATGTAAGGTGTAAGAAAAAAATTAAAAATTAGTTAATTATAAAATTATAATTTTAGTCCCATTGACAATAAAATTAATTTTAAAAAAAATAAAAATACAGTAAGCTTTTTAAATAGTTCTATTTCGTGAGAAACATAAAAAGTCTATTCAAAGTACCTAACTTAATATTAAAAGCTAAGAGATAACACAATAAATATCTGTAATTAACTCAGGTTAACTAATTCAAAATGAACATTAAATATCACTAGTTAAATAACCCAAGTACATACTAGCATCAATTATAAAGACAGGTCGGCAAGCAAAGCCTTACAAATCCAACGTGGATGATGACACATCATATTTGTACCATGTGGTATGGGCTTTTCCGTTTATATAGCATTCCTCAATGCTATGTGGTAGTTGCACAAGGAAATCTTTATTAACTCTCTTAATTCTAGTTTACCATTTATTAAACATGAGGTTTTTCTTGAAATAATTAAGATCATATTATCCAGCAGAGTGAAATATGGAAAGAAGTTGGAATGATAAACCTAGTTTGATTTTTTATCTAAAGTTGGTGTATGGGGAATCTTTTGCTTTTCCACGTAATATAAAGTAATCAGACACTTCAAATTCAAATGAAAAAAGCATAATGTTTTAATCCTAAACTTGACTTTTGACAAAAATAACTTGACTTAAATATAGATTACTTTATTAGCTACACTTTGATGATTTATTAAATATATGTGCACTTCATGTTGCTTCTTTAGCTTTAGCACGGGTCCTGTATGCATAGCTTTTGTTATTTTATATGAGTAATACTTATAGTGTATGGTAATTAAAAAATATATATATATATATATATATTTTTTTAAATAATGTGGTGATGTAATGTATTATTACGTTAGTTTGAGTATAGATTTTGTTATATATATCTTAAATCATTTTAATATTTTTTATTTTATATTAACTTTTTTCGTTAGTAAAAGGAGAAAATATTTGTATTAGATTTTTTTTGACACATTAATTGAACGGAGCTGACTTGTTTTGATACATTGTTTTGTTAGTTTATTGATGGTGGAATGTCTTTTTCATCTTTTCCTTTAAATCATAATTGTGGTAATGAATAAATGTTCATATTCTAAACCCCCGAGTTGTAACTTTTTTCACAATTAGCGTCACTTTCCTAATAGGATATCCACTAGTAGTTTTGTAGTTATACAAGGAAAGGTTTTTTTTTTTATATCTTTTTTTGTTTGTGCGCATGGCAGATTGCTTTGGCTAGTGAGATTATTAGTGGGTCTGGATCTCGTGGACGGAGTATCTATTCCTAAATAAAAATGTTTTATGTACACGATGCTAATGTCATTTTTTTTTTGATGTTATAAGAATACGTGTGTATTACAAAGAATTCTTAAAATTATATGTATTTTTAAAATATTAAAAAAAAAATTAAGTGTTAGCATCAGAAAATAGTATTGAATTCAGGGTGCATATAACATTACTCATTTCTAAACTACATAAAAGTCTTGCATTTTTCTCTCTCTTTCTTTTTCTTTTTTATTATTCAGTTTGCAAAACTCTTTGAAAATTTGATTTTAATTCATAATAATTCTGATAACAATGGTTGGGATGAATCAAACTTTATATTACAACACAACCAAAATGGTGGATTTCTCAACAGTTAAATCAACATGCAAGCAAGGCCAATAAGCCTTCAAATCATCTCTAATAATTAATTACTCTGTAGTTGTTTCCCCAATTACTACAACCAACCTTACATCTTTCACTTCCTTATTGTTTTCATCTTCATGAACTGCCAAGCTAACAATCTTCTGCTTGTCTTCATCTTCATGAACTTCATAAACTGCCAAGCTAACACTCTTCTGATCCCCATATTTACCCCACAGAACACTGTAAAGCCCTCCAACTAAAAGGATCCCACCTGAAATACTGAACCAACAATATCAAATAGCTAGATAATGTTAATCCATTAATTGTTCTAATTCTAAATTGGGTATATGAATATTGATTTTATTTCATTTAGACAGAATTTGGAATTATTCCTTGAAATTTCATTTCATTATTTTTTTAAGCATTAAAAAGGTGAAAAATAAAGAAAATATAACTAGTTGTGATAGAGCAAAAATAAATAAAAATTAACCCTTTGTACAACAGAGTGTAGAAAACAATGTATATATATGTGGTTATGCTAATGCAAAATACGTATCACTAAAACCTATTTTTCTTGTAGTGATGAAGTATCATTTAAGAAGTTATAAACATATTCAAGAGATTAAGTTTAATTAAAATCAATAATTATCATTATTTTTTTAATAAGTTTTATCTCTCCTAATATTGGACAGTAATGTTTTATACATCTCGAACTATATAATAAATGATTTAACAGTTATACATGTATAGTTGCACATATAATTATAACTTTTTACAATTAGATTAACATTTTGAAAAATGTTAAATTAATTGCAGCAGTTACAATTTTCTTTTGTAACTGCTGTTGAGGTGGTGTGATATGAAGAGATGGTTGTTTGAGCCTTTCATTTAATTGTCTTTTGTGATACGGAGGACAACCCCTCGTATCACAACACCTCAACCGTAGTTACATTTTTTTGCAATTACTACTATCAATTTAGCATTCTCTTTTTTATTTTTTTTTTCTTCTTCTATTAAATGGAATCAAATCAATGTACCATAATTAATATACAAAATCAATTAAAACACTCACCTTCCCAAGGCAACTGATTTACCCAATATAAGTAATGAAGCGATGATGGAGAAGATCAACGTCAATGGGGCAGACATGACCAGGAAAACAGGGCCTCTCTTCTCCAAGCACCATGCTTGTAAATAGAATATCATGGCTGTCCCCAAAATTCCGTCATACATACCCACAATTACTTATAAGTAGCCTTAAATATATAAATATATATATATATATATATGAGGAGAGATGCTACAATGACTTTTAAAATGATTAATATTATCTTAACTTTCAAAAAGAGTAATGCTACTGGTTAAGATAAAAAGGACGATACAAACTGCTATACGTTACTAATTTTAGATTTCATTGAATCACATATCAATTCATAATTAAAATGCAATCTAAAAGTGATGAAGTATTGTAATATATACTGTAAAATAATAGCCCAATCAATTTAAGAGTATTTTGTTCATTTCACATAAACCCTTTTTTAGGAGATTCATGTGATAAATGACACTTTTGAGGTTATTATAATATTTTTCACACCGTATGGCATATCAATATAGGTATGATTTTAAGCATATATATATGTTTTGGGTCATTTCAGCATTTCAATTGTAACAATAATCAAAATAAAATGAAGTTAATTGGCTAAAATAGAAACAACAGAATTTTAATTAATGTCCATTAGATCAAGTATTGTACGCATCAAGATGTGTGTGATATACGCATTTCTAGTCTTTATTAATGTAGCTCCCAATGTTGTAGTTAGAAAATAATATTACAGTGCAAAGCACGGCAAGAAGTCCGATGTCGAAATGCAACTTCCACTTTTCAAGGTCCCTCACGAACATGATGGCAATAAGAAACGACTGAAAGATGTTACAAATGCACTTGAAGAGTTGTGAAGAGGAGTTTTGATGGGTAGCCTTCTAAAAACTTTGTCTGCAAAATATTGAAGCCAACAATGAACTGGACGTTACATTATTAATCTAACTATAAAATATTATAATTATAAACAATTATATATTTATGTTTATTAAATGTGTATGTTACACATATTTTGAAATGTATACTAAATTATTTAATGAACATAAATATATAGTTATAATATTTTATAGTTAGATTAATATTATACATAATTAATAGAGATATTTAGCTTAAATTTAAAATAAAAGCAACTCTACTATACCAGCCCCGCATTCATTAATTGCAAGGCAATATATGTGCAGAAGTTACTCTGCACATGCTTGTATTAGAAAGGATTAAGGATGATGCAACAGAAGAATGTAAAGTATTATTTTTATTCTATGTATCTACCAAGATAATGTCAGAAAACTTAGATTATTAAATAGTTTATATATTTCAATCCTCTTGCACTACAATTGACAATTTTTGGAAGAGTTTTTTCAAAATATATTTACTTTAAAAATAATTTTAAGATATTTGATAATATTTGCTTTTAATAAAATTAAGATTAACAAAAACAAAAAAAAAAAAAAAAACAGCTTTCTGCATTTTAAAGAAGTTTGGCCGAACTAACTTTTTTTAAAAGTAAGTATTAGAAAAGCTCTTTCGATATTTCATCCGTGTAAATTTCAAATATCTATTTTTTCTAAAAGGAAACCTTTCCATACGTGTACTCAACAATTAATGCAAGGAAAATATGTTAAAAAAAAGGAGTGAGGTTACATGCAAAACAAGCCATAAAGCCCACGAAGAGCTGGCATTGATGGTGAGAAAGCAGCCTGTCACATTCCTTCCGGACGCGCCTAAACAGGTGGTATATTTATAGATGAGGTACGCATTTAAAATTATCACAATGACAACAGAGTACGTAGCAAAAATATAATACAATACCAATCTGATTTTATTAATTTTAGAATATAATTGTACATAAATATAGTCAAAGGAATATTTTTCCTAACATTCCCAATAAATAATACAAAAGATATAAAATGTGAGCTCAAAAACCTGCACCTAGTCCACCCTAACTTTCTGTGAAAAATTGGATAACAACGGAGTGAGTTACGCGCTCAGTGGGTAAAATAGTTCTTAAATATAACAATTAATAAAGCAAACTTCATAATCAAATATCTTAAATACACATCAGAGCATCATAATCAATCAATATATATGTATGCATAACACCGTCTCGTATTGGTTTGATGATTATACATCGCCTGAGTTCACGTACAAATGTCCTTCCCCAGGCGTAGCTAGGCTCTCATTGTACATCCCTCCTCAGGAACGATGCTCTGGATTCACGTACAAATGTCATTCTCCAAGCGTAGCCAGGTTCTCATTGTACGTCTCTCTCTAGAGAAATATAACGAATAGTGAGCATTGCTCCTAACTATTCTATGAATCATAAACCACACACGTCCCTAGGTAGTGATATGTATGATGCCAATGCATGAACTGGTCCGGTCTTTACTTAACATTTAGACAGGATTTGGCAATGTCTGGTGATCCTTATCAGGGTTGGTATCACGACGTGCAAGGTTAGGACATTCAGTATTACTTGTGTAAGTTGATAGCTTTCAATTAAGACCAACCAGATCAGTCTCCAGTTGATAGGTGAGACATGAGGTCTGCTTAAATACCAATTGCTTAGAGCAGCACGCTGCCTCCCGTTCACTATTTAAAGTTACTGAGGACAAGACTGAGTCAGATTGACCACTAATCCGGCATAGTAACAGTGTAATACATGAACTCCGAATATATAGGCATAAGTATGACAGTATAAACGTTATATGATATAATGCAGTGTAAATAAATAGTAAACATGATGATAAATGAATATAAACTTTAATAAAAGTTATAAGACACGCAAACCTATGTTTCGTTACCCACCTTCAGATAAGAACTTCTTTCAGAACTGGTACTTTCCCCCGGGCAGAACTGCGTTGCACCGCACAGAGAGTCTCAAAAGACTAAAACTCCAAATGAGTGAGAAAGAGGAGGAAAAAGCACAAGGAGAGTGATTTTGGTGTGAGAAATGAGGACGGGGAGGGTTGTTTATATAGAAAATTTGGCGCCTGAACGTTTGGGCATGACATAAGGCCTTTTTGTCACACTCCGCGAATGTGATGAGTACCCCGCAAGACATACTTCAACCATAGCACCACATAATATTGTCTCATCATGACCCAGACCGTCATCACAAGGACGTCTCTACGGGATCATTTGTTCACACTATTTATGAATAGTATTAGGCCTCCCCCGGATTCGAACTTCAAACCTAATATAGGTTGATTTCACAATTCGAGTAAAAGACCAAAAATTTTTGCCATCCCTCTTAATGTCCTCAAATTGACTTTTTCCATCCTACCCGATAAACAAAAAAAAAGTCAAACAAAAAAGTAAAAATAATAAGGGTCAAGGTTAACTCGAACCAGCACTCAAAAACACCTATTTCAAGCTCTTTAAGAGAGCTTTTTATTCTTCCTTTCAATTCTTTTTATTCTTTTTTGACAAAAAAATATTTTTCTTTTGAGAAAATCCTTTTGGAGAACTTTTTTTTTTCTTTAATTATAACCATAGTATCCAGCATTTCGACTAATTTATAAGGTTGCCACCCACTCACAAGGTCACAAGGTCACAAGTCGGGAGACCAAATGGCAAAAAGATCCACCATGTCACCTAAAAAAATCCTTTTGGAGAGGTTTTTAATGATATTGATTTAACAATATTAGTCCTAATAATTCAATATATTAGCGCCATATATTTTAGTTTTTAATTCTTTTTGATGTTTTTACTACATGTTTTAATTTTTTATGAGATGTTTTTTTTTTTCAGAAGATAAAAGTAGTACTAAATAATAAACAAAAGAACTTCTTTCCAAAAAAAAAGAGCAAAAAAGTTTGAGAGAGGAAGCTCCTCCGTCATCGGACCTTTCTCTCTTTAAAAGAAAAGAAAAAGTTTTCTCACAAATTCTTAAACAAACCGACGTAGGGCCCAAAACTCTGTAAACACCCACCAAAGTCACGTTGTGAGTTTTCTTATGAGTAAAAAAAAACTCATTTCTCTTTCAACTGGGAACCAAATGAATTTAATAAAGGTTAGTCTGATATCCGATTCATGTACAAGACGCTCAGTTCTACCCAATGACAAGAGAGAATTTCAACCAAGAAAAGTTTACAACTAATAAAAGATGTATACCATCCTACAAAAGATTCCAACATCTAAGTTGACCTAATTCAAAACTATTTGAAAATTAATAAAAACGTGAGCAACAGTCCATTGCGTGACTTTCGTCCTTAAAATCCTAATATTAAATAGAATCCTAACCACCCAATACATGTATGTTTATTTGCAACTAATAGAGATACGTATCAATCTGAAAGCATGAATCTTTTGCTTATTGGAACTGAAAAATGTTTTCTTACTCATAAACACACACATTACAATACAAAACAAGTTTTACATAATGAAACTTAAAAAAGAGAAATGCTTTAAAAACTCTTACGTGACTCAAAACGAAACTAGAAGTGTTGGTGTTATAACTTAAAAGAACAAAAGCGATAATCTTGATTGAAAAGTTTTGTTATGAGTTTTTTTAATACCTCTCCTTAAAAAATTATAGTTAACATATGACAAAAGACAATGTCAAAGTTTTGAGATATGCATTATTTATTATATAGTTTTAAATCACTAATCATACCGGAATAGAAGAGCAAAAACGAAGGTGACGACCGGCAGAGCATTGGTAGCCGCAGAGACCAAAGTTGCAGAAGTGTATATCAGCCCAAAAGAGTACGAGATGGTTGTACTAGTAATCCTATCCGTATATGCATAAAAAACCCAATTAGATTTCGATTAACGACACAAGAATGAAATTTAATTCCATTAGACAAAACTTAATTAATTACCCGAATAGAGCAAGGAAGAACATCTTGCACAGGGCCACAAGCGAAAGCGGTGGCGCTTTCTTTCTAATAATTTAGTTCAAAGAAAAAGTGGAAGAAGAAAAAAAAGATGTTATAATTAGTTCAAACAAGAAGAAAAAAAAATAGAGAAGAAGATCATATTATTGTTACTAATTTAACTGCTTAAAGTAGAGAGAATAATGAAAGCTACGACCTGTCTATAGAACACGAAAACAAAGTTGTTCGGGCCATTGCTCAATGCAGATTTGGAGATGATGAACATGCCTGCAATATATTATATGGCTCTAATCAAAACAACTACCAAATAAGGCTTCTTGCTGGCCATTATTAATTATTTGCTAATAAAATGATGCTAGCAAGAAACTATATATAAGCCTCAAGTTTGATGCTTTCTGATCCGGGCATCTTCAAATGCTCCAAATTACACTTACTTATAGAAGAGAATTTAATTAAAGTCTCAAGTTCACATTTTCCAAAGAGCTAACGTGAAAGATAGGATAGCAACACTTTTAATACAAACAAAACATGCATTAAAATATTAAGTAATGCTACGTTGGCTATTAACGTCATTTTTTTATGCTAGTACCCAGCCTTTTTTGAATGTTAAAGATGTTATGCAATATACATACATCCCAAAACATCAAAAGAGAATTGAGTGTTAGCGTCAAAAAATAGAGTTAACACCCAACATATATTAAACATTTTAGTAAAATATCTTTATAAATAATAATATGATTAACCTATGAGCAGTTGCTAATTGTTGGCCTTTTCACAAGGATTCAAATATCGTCACCAACATAATAAATGAGACACTTACGTTTGTTAAGTTCTTCATAGTCTTGTCATGGGCCTATAGCCCTTTAGTTTAGGCCATGTGTCTCTCTTCTTGTCTTCATGTCTTTGTTCACTTTGTTGTGGGGCTTATGCTCTTGTCTCTTTGGTTCTTTAAAAACATTGTCAATTATCTTATGTGTACTCCAAATGATTTATGTTGTCAATAATAAGAGGTACTCCAAAATTGGAGAATATTGTAATTGTCAAAATATAATAACAATATTTTAAATACAAAAGGCACAACTACATGTTAAAATACCTCCTAACTATATCTTTTTAGCTTGTTCATATTCTATCAAATTTGAAAAAACCACAACAGCCGTATTAATTGATCAAAATGGACAACAAAGTTTAAATATTAAGTAATAATGAATGGTTTATTTTATTTGAAAAATATTAATCTAACTACAAAAAGTAAAACTTCAAGTGCGACTACCCACGCACAATCACTGGATCATTTATTACACATTTTAATTGAGATGTGCAACACACACCTATCCAACAGTTATAAATGTGTAATTGCACTTGGAGTTTTGTATTTTTTATAATTAAAATTAACATTTTTCATTTTATTTTATTTTATGAGAAATGTTTATTTAACTGTAAAATAATATAACTACATATTCAAGTTCATTGGATATGTATGTTTTATACATCTCGAGGTATGTAATTATATTATTTTACAGTTAGTAGCATTCCCTTATTTTATAACATGTTTATACTCTACAAAACACTGCTAATTAACATTCAACCAATAAATAGTCATAAATTTTTATGAAAAATGTTAATTTAACTGTAAATTTTTATAATTACAAACATATACCTATTGAATTATTTATTACACCACTTAAGATATGTAAATAATAATATTTAGATTACCACTTCCCAATTTTCACTGAGTTAAAGATTGATTGGTGTCGCTTTAAGGCAAGCGTTGGCACAAATGATTTTCTATGCGTGCCAAATGGGCTAAAAAATTATGTTTTCCAAAAAAAAAAAAAAAAGGGCTAAAAAGTTATCTGTTCACTAAAAGTAAGTTCTATTTAAGAGGAATAACCATTTAATTAAAAGCAGTTTTTGGCATTTTGCATCTAAAATAGCATTTCTCTTATTATACAACAACAGTACACATACATTGTACATTACTTTTCTATTTCTTAATTAGTTAAATTAAAATAGGATAAGCATGTTATGGGAAAAAAATATAAATATTTATGCCTTTTTTTATTTGAGTAAAATAGTAAAAGTAAAATTTTGGAATATAAAAACTTTAAATTTAAATGACATATATAAATCAATAAAAGATAAAAAAATTCAAAAAAAAAAACTTTACAATAGTACTTATAATTTCTAATTTTACCTTTATCAGTCTCCAAAAAAAAAAAAAAAAAGAATTTAGCTTTATCACTTTTTATATTATATCATTCTATAATATTATTATTTACTTGTGTAAGGTACAAATACAACAAATGACATTGAGACCCAGAGAAAAAAATAAAAAGTAAGTACATTACCTAAAAAATATGTACACTTAAAAAAAAAATCATATGAACTAATTATCATAATTCATATTGGCTGCTAATGGCTTCAACAACTTAAACATTGACTATAAAATTAGTTTTAACATAAGACAATTAAGATATTTTGTATTTAGCAATAAAAAAAATGATGAATTGAATTAAAACACACTTTCAAAGCAAAATTTGTCTGGTTTATTGAGTCAAATTTGGTGGTTGAGTAAGGAATTTCGCTTCACCAAGTATTCATATAAGTCATACACTTGAAAAGAAAGTCACGACTTCAAATGAATAAGCAGACAGAACACCCAATTTGACGTAGAATAAATGCTTCTTTAATTAATTGACTCTGAGTCAATACTCAGTTCTTCCACACTTTCTAAAAGAGAAGTCATCCTACAACGCACTTGATCCATTAAATCCGGAGGATGTATTTTCCTCCTAGTATGTTGTACTGCACTGTCAAGCCGAAATAAAGAGGAAGGTTGTCACACGTTACATAGCTAATAGTTAGCATAAAATATAATCAGATGACAATTAAGATAAATTTTAGTAGGGCAACTTTAATACTTTGAAAAAAATGGTTTTTCATGGAAAAAAAAATTGAAGTATTTTCAATATAAATACTAAAGATAATTAGGATTTTGATTGCTAACTTCAATATTCCTTAATTCCAAAACTACCCACATTTTTTCAATGTTAAAATGAAAAAAAACTCAAAACATTAAGGGTAATTTTGTAATAAACTACCGAATAGATTCTAAAACAATTTTAAATAAAATGGTGGCACGATTATTTTTAACTTTATATCCCTAAAAATATCACCGTCGTCATACATTTTGTTTTTTTTTTTTGACAAAAAGGAGAAATAAAGTTTTTTATTCGTGCTCTATAACTATTCATTAATGCTTTGCTAATTTATTTTAGTAACTTTTAACTCATTTTATTTATTTTAATTTAGTAACTTTTAATCCCTTTTAATTTTAATTCCATTGTATTTGGAAGGTATTCATGAGAACACAAAAGAAAGAGATTCAATATGGCGTCCTATAAAAGGTGATTGTGACATTCATAAGACAAAGACTTCTCTTGCTACGAATCCAAATTTTGATTTGCTACATTAAAATTTAATAATTTATGTCTGGATCGCCCATCACATTAATAGTGGCAAAACTAAAATAGAATTCCATGTTGATTGGGATGCAAGCAACAATTAATATAAAGAGACCTGAATTATATATTTAATCTATTAATTAATTATTAAAAAAAAAGGGTCAATTATGTTCTTAATTGAAATAGAATATTTTTAATAATAAAGAAATAATATATATGAACTCCAACCAACCCAAACTTATTGCAAATATCAGTTATTATCTTATTTACTATTTTCATTATAGTTATTGATATAATAGATATAATAAATAAAATAAAATAAAAAACTTATTATAATACTCCAGTTTAACTTTAAAAAAAATTATAAGATAACATTTTAGAATATGAATAAACGAATAATCACCCTGACCTAAACTAACCCAAAGTCATTGGATTGAGTTGTGTTAAAATTTTGTTAATCTAACTTGATTGTGTTAGATTATTAATTTGATCAAAATCCAAACTAACCCAACTCTTGAACATCCCTAGCTTAAGGTTTGGGATCGCAAAAAATCGAGTATGGACGGGACCGAGTATGAACAACGCCTTATATTAATGGACATATAACGTGTCCATACCCGGTTTAGTTTGAAAAATAAACAACAAATGTTTATTTATACCCGTGTGTTCTAAAAACTGGGTAACCCAATTTTGTCTGTATTTGTATACTTTTTTAAAAATATATATTGATAAAGTATGATTTTTCATTAAAAAAAATAAAGATCTCATGCCAATAAAGACAAGATTGAAGAAAAGAAAAAAAAGAAGATAATTAGAAGAAAGAAAGAAATATAAATAAAAAAAAGGTTGAACAAGATAGGGCATTGATTAATTAAAATATATATAACATATTTACTTAATTTACCCATGGTGTTCGACTTTTAAAGGACTTATTCGGACCCAACCCAGTTTTCCTAACCCAATTTTTAACATAGTCATAGATTTTTTATTCGTACTCGACTCAATTTTTAAAAGACTTTGTCTGTATCCGTTTTAAAGCTGGCTGAAGCAAACAAATGAGTACAAGCTCATTTTTCCAACCCTACTTGAGGTTCTTGGTTTTAGAGAAATTGGGTTTTGGGTTTGATCCACCATTAATTAATTTGGGAAACATTTTGAGAAGCCCTTGGGCTTATTTGGTTTTAAGAATTCCATATAAATCAACCCTCATTATTAATTATACTTCATGCTTTTCATTTGCAATATTCCATTTTTATTTTTTTTTGTTTCAAATCTCACCACAGTTAAAGGTGTTTTAAAAAAAAAAAAAGATGGTGTTTTATTTTTATTTTTTTGTTTTTAATGGTCAGCTGGAATTCAAAAGATATGATCGCCTACTTACTTCATTACAGGTATAAACATATAGAGCCAAAGGTAGAAATTGTAGTTGAAATGACTTTCTTTTCATAAATGTTATATATATTTGAATCATATACAAACTTCATTAATTAACTTTTTCAATAGCGGAAATACAACAAGACCAATTGATTTTTTTTTTTTTCAAAATTTAAATTTTTTAAACCATCTCTAGAGTCTTTTTGGGCTCTTGATCTAACACACTTGTATCTCTTTGTTCCTTCGTTTTCCCATCTTGTTCTTCTAAAGCTCTTTGTTCCTTCCCTTTCCCATCTTGTTCTTCTAAAGCTGTTTGATCCTTCCCTTTCCCATCTTCTTCTAAAGTGAGAGCGGCAGCTTTTCGTTCCTTGCTCTTCCCCCACAAAACACTGTAAAGTCCTCCAACTAAGATGATTCCTCCCAAAACTCTGAACCAACATACATAACAAATAGTTAAATTACATGAGATAAAATAATAATTAAATTAATCTCATCCTTAGCATGAGGATTTGAACTTAGGACTCACCACTTAAGCAACCCTTTGGGTTATAACTTAAATAACTTCTGTAGATTATAAGATTGCAGTAGCGCTTATTAGCTTAATTATAAGTTTTTATTTTAACAAATTAAAGCAGTTTAATTATAAAGTCAAGGCGTACATAAACTGGCTTAGACAATAGACACTCATATATGATTATTAAAATTAATTAAATAAATCTTGATCGAGTTGAATCTCTCACCTTCCTAAAGTAATTTGTTCACCAAGAAAAACTGCAGAACTGAAGATTGTGATGATCAGTGCTAGAGGAGTAGACATCGCTACGAAAAGAGGGCCTCTCTTCTCCACGCACCAAGATTGTAAATAGAATGACACCCCTGTCACCACAATTCCCTGCCATAAATCACAACAAAGCAACCTTAATTAATCACTCTAGCTAGATTAAAAGACAAATATATATATATGTATGTATGCATATAATTGAAATAAGAATAAACAAGTAAGCCTGGAAGACGCAGAAAATTGAGGTTTAGAAAAGAAACAAAAAGTAGTTTCTTACACAGTACGCTACAGCAACAAGTCCAATATCGAAATGCGGTTTCCACTTCTCAAGGTCCCTCACGAAAATAATTCCAATTATAAACGACTGAATGGTGCTAAGCAAGGCCTGAAGTGCTGTCAACATGAGCTTCGAAGGATAAATTTCCAAAACTTGTACCTGTACATCCCCATTCATCATAAATCACATATGTTTATATATGATGGTTTGTGTAAAATTTTCTCTAAATCAATGGACTTAATTAAAAGTTAGTTATAGTTATAAGTATAGATGCAACTATACATATAAAGCGAATATAAATAGTGGTATATAGATAATGGTATGTATATACAACTGAGTATTATTATTAACCATGGACGCATTTTCAATACACAAACCATTAAGCACATTGAATGTCATTGAATTGTGCACAAGTACATAGTCATTACAAGGAGGTTTGATCGCAGAACAAAGCTCTGATATCATGTTAGAAATTACTTCTCTTAATATATATATATATAACTAATAAGTAATTAGCTAATTACAAAGACATCAACAACATTATGTTAATTAGTCTAAAAGACCTGTATTTCAATCTAATTATGTTTAATTTATGGAAACATACGTTTACTTTCTTTTCTTTTTTTCTTTTCTTTTTGACTAAAGGGTTTTGGGTCTCTTAGAATGCCCGACTAATCCCTTATATATATATACCAATATAGATTCATATTTTAGCTACATGTATATGTATGGTGTAAACAAATTAAAGAACTAGAGAGGATAAGAAATATTTAAAGAAGAGCTAGCTTAATTACCTGAAATACAAGCCACGAACCCCACAAGGTGTTGGAAGTGAGCATGATAAAGACACCTTTTACCCATGACTTGTTAGAAGCAACATCACCTTTTTGATGCCCTAGCAGTTGATGATCCACCAAAGGCTTCAAATGGGGGCCCTTAAAGAAGGCAAGAATAAGGACACCAGCCATGCAAAGTGCAAGACCCGTAATCTTAGCCTTACCAGACCATTTCTTCAGGTTCACAGTTTCTATGCTGCAACAAAAAGTTACGTATAGCAGCTGAATCATGAACAAAGACAAGAACTAGGAAATGGAATAAATAAGAAATAACTGAACCAAAAAGCTAGCTAGCCCCCATAAGAAATAAGAAATAGGAAATGGAGAGAGAAAAAAAAAAGATGAAAACATGTAAATGTCAATTAAACTTAAAATCTCTTACAAAATTAATGCATTAATATACTATATTAAAAATCACTGAATCTAAAAATTATAACTAATAAATAAAGGCCTAACAATATAAGTTGAAGCTTAATTATTTTGGTCCGCCTCACGTACTGTAAGATATTTCCTCTCCTATAGGCTCTTAATTGGGACTACGAACCTGTAAGTGCGTACATAACACGTGCCTTAGATGCAATCTTGAGGGATTTTATGTCTCTCCTTGAAAAAATGTCTTTTGCAAGTGAAGGAGACGGGACTTCACATGAGTCAAAAGAACAAATTGGTTACGTGGGAGTAATTGCTCGAGTCAAACCCAACAAACAACATATGTCAAACTATTATTAATAGAGAATGAATTGTGTCAGGAATTTTGGCTCAGGTTAATTATTTATCCTGATTATGTATAGATTACCAGAAATTAATTTTAAATGATCAGAATCAGAAAAGATTATTCTGTTCTGGTTCAGGGTAGCTAAATATATAAATACAATTATACTGGATAATTAATGATCCAATCAAACCGTAATAGCTGTCGTAATCCCTACAATCTAGCTAGCTCCTATATACATTTAAGAGGGGGACCACTATAAGAAAATGGCTTCCCATGCATTGTTGATATTGTCAATATTAACGAGGTCTTTGATCTCAAGTTGCATCCATCAATATCTTAGTTAGGTCTGCAGTTAGCACTAGGGATCAAAATTTTTTGAGCTGTATTGGGTTGGGTTGAGTCTAAAAATTTATAATCTGATCTTATTCTTATTTGGGTTGGGTCAAAATTTTATAATAAATTCAAATTAACTCGAACCAACCTTAATTAATAAAAAATAATAATTATTACTCTATTTATTATTTTTATCATAAATATTTTTTATTATTGAATTAGCTAAAATTTTATGATGTAAATAATATAAAAAAAATTATCTATATATAATTATATATATATATATATATAGAATATACAGTTTTATAATTAATATATTAATTGATTAACTTGACGCGCGTTTTATTGCCCTCTATGAAGAAATTTTATGGATCGTACTCTCCTCTTTTGAAAGTTGGAACTCCGGCCAACCGGTGACTCTGGTTTACATTATGATTCTTTCCCGTTATTTCCTCCTCCCTATTATTTGATTAGTGGCGTTCGTGATTGGCCTCCTCAATTGTGTATGGATCGAAAGGCAGGGAATCTAAAGCTGAACAAGGAAGAAGGGGTTTGGTGTGAACAGGGTCTTGGTATGTATGGAGATTCTGGGCAAGCCGCAAGAAACTGCTGGTCCAATGTTTGGACCAATCACAATTCATCACCGTCTTGCCCGCTTCCAATTGATGACTGGCTATTATATAAGTGTTGACCTAAGCCCCTGCGCACATAACCAAATGATTGTTTAGCCTATGATGGATTTCGTGCCACCGAATGGATCGAGTAACTAAGGACGTTTCCTATACCAACAGCAGATCCGGCTGAAGCAATCGTAGCACAACGACCCAAATCAACTTGAACTCATTGAGTTGGATTTAAGAAATCTATTGAGTTGGGTTGGATTAAGTTTTCTTCAACCCAAAATTAGTTGAATTGAGTTGGTATTTGGCCCATCCGTGACCCAAACTAACCCATGAATACTCCTAGTCAGCCATGAATGTGGCATGAATTGGGAGAGATTTAATATGACCTTGCAGCAAAATTTGTGAGCCAACAATATGGTAATCCAAAGAGTAAATTTAATATGTGAACCCAATTGACAAATTGAAGAAATTAATAAAGAAACATAGCAAGCCAAAGCCTGTATATACCTCAAACAAAGAGCCAAGAAGAAGGTGATGACAGGAAGAGTATTTGTACATGCAGCAGCCAAAGTTGCAGATGTGTAAATGAGAGCAACGTTATAGACATTCAAGCAGATTGTAATCCTAAAAAAAAAAAAAAACAATATTATTTGGTCATTATATGATCCTTATTAAATCGTGACTTGAAAAGTAATATTAATCAATTCATGAATTAAAACAAGCATACCCAAACAAAGAAAGCATGAAAATCTTGCAGAAAGTCATAAATGACAATGGTGGCGCTCTCTTCCTGTATTACATAAATAACATAAAAATTGAAATAGTTAGAACATTTCTAGTCATGAAACTTAAATCTGAGGCAAAAAAAAAAAAAACACAAAAGAAGAAAAAAAAAAGAATAGGAGAAGAACAGTAAGAAGATTTTATTATTATTATTATTAGTTTAATTACCTTTCAAATAAAATGGCGAATGGGACTAGAGCTACAGTGGCTATCGCCTGTCTATAGAACACAAAAACAAAGCCGTTCATGCCATGATTGAATGCAGCTTTGGAGAGAATAAACATGCCAGCATATATAGTTTGTATTAGAACGATGGCCAAATAAGGCTTCTTGCTATCCATAGCTCTAGCTAGAACTTGTGGAACCAAGAAATACAAGCCTCAAGTACCCGACAGCTTTCAATTGTAAAACTTCATAAACTCAAGCTATATATATATAGAAGAGGCTGGAAAAGCTTACTGAAACTACTTTGATGGATTTGTGGAGAAAGTCTTTTTAAGTAGCAATTAGGTAAGATGTGAGGACATGGTTAGAGGTAGAAAAGAGGGGATTTCCTGTTGTCTACATCTTCAATAATTTAAAAAAAAAGAGCCCCACTTGGGAAATGCCTTTTTCCGTGCCTTCACATTAATGGCGCAATTTAATATTCACTTAACCATTGACTGCATCTTCAACAATTAAAAAAAGAAACCATTGACTACATTGAACTGCGTACTTCTGCTTAATTTATTTAATATCTGTTAAAAGAGTGATTTTGGGCCAAACGCGTCATTAAAATTGATTAATTAGCTGGAGCCCTTGACTATGGCCGCATTGCACAAATATTTTTTGTAAACGCAATTTGGCTAGTGTTTGGTACGTATCCAACGTGTTTGCCTTTCAATCGTGATTTAAAAGCATTTTTGAATAAGTTTTTTTTTTTTTTCATATTTTTGCGTTTGATATTTATATTTAGAAAAAACATTTTTATACGCAGCCCCTCCAAATTGTCACACCCTGCGAATGTAATGAGTACTTCCTACTCGAACGTATTCTAATTATAGTATTACATAATATTGTCTCATCTCGGTGTACAACCCGCTACACAAGGATGTTTCATACTCCTAGGATTATTTGTCCAGTTCACACATGAACAATATAGATAAATGATCTTGGGATATTAAATACTGTTAAGTGGGTTGTGTACTAAAATTAGACAATATTATATGATGCTATAATTAAGATATACTCAAATAATAAATACTCATTATATCTGTAGGGTGTGACACAAATAAAATTACAGTAGATTACTTGATTTTCTTTGACAAAAGTACCTAATTTGTAGTCTTTTCCATATTTATGTTTTTGTCTCCTTTTTACGGAATAAATTGGACCTTAATTTTGTCAATTAATTAAGCATTGCACGAGTTTTTTCTCAGCTGACCTCAGCATTGTTAAGCTTTGGGAAACGGGTTCCTTTGACTCACAAAGTTCATGAATCTATGTTGGATATATGATATATAATTGTAAAAGGAAAATATTTATCATAAGGTTTTAATATTAAGAATTTAGTCATATTATGTATTAATTAAACATGGTAAATATCTAATTTGATTTAAGTAAGGTTATCTTGAGCTAGCTAGCAAATGAAAGGAGCTGATCACATCAATCTAGATTTTCAACCATTCACTACGAATAATTAATTAAGCAGGTAAATGCTTTGGAATTGATCAATCGAATAGCACAAAGATGTGATATTGCTAAAGGTATTAAAGCCGCCCTGTAAATTAAAGTAATAAAACAAATAGTCCTTTATTTATCAAGAAAGAATCTTTGCTTTTTCTTGACCAAAAATAAATTATTTGACCCGCCCTCTTCTTCATCAATGACGTACACTCAGGTTTGCGGTGTGCTTTCATCTTACAACAACATTAAGATAATATGGCGGTCAGACAAAGTTTTAGATTTTTTAATATGGAATAACTTTGCATGCACTTTAAGAAATGAAAAAAATGCTAATATCATTTTTTACGTAGTACACCTAATTTTTAAATACATATATATTTTTAAAATATTTTAAAAAAATTAAATACTAATATTAAAAAATAATATTAACATTTAACATATATATAATATTATTATTTAAAAACACACAAAATTGAGGCCCTAAGACTTATTAATATAAGTTAAGTAGTAAAAACATTTCCTTTCCAATAAATGGAATGATATTTATATATATTTCATAAAAAAAAAACCTTTATAAAGATCTAATAAATAGAAAGAAATTATACCACTTATGGAATGCGTATGGATCTCATCTAATATCAACTTTATCTCTAACTTGATAACCTTTGAGACTTTTGCAGAGGGTTTTATTTTAAAAATCTCTGATAAAAAAATAAAAGTAATCAAATTTTTTAATTATATTTTATGTAATAAACTTATTTGAATGTAGAATTATTATTTTGGTCTATAAAATTATATCAGAATTAATATAAAAAGAGTTTGCAGTCAGCTTGATTGACTTTATATGGTTAAATTTTTTATTTTGTTAATAATTTGTATGTATGTACATACGTCACATCATGAGCTTCAACACAAATCTTTTTTTGATCCTCTTTGGTCTTTCTAGACGTTCTGAGCGTCATATACGAACGTTGATCAACTAGATGTCTAAGTAAGAATATTTGAAGATGTAGGAGACAAGAAAATATCTATTGATTCTTTTTTAATTTCTTGTAATTTTTAATAATTCATTGGCAATGTCGTGTTGTTTTCTGATTTCATGGTGCAATACTGCAAGGTCGACGAAACTGACTTAGACATTTTCAAATTTGTGTTCTTCTGTCATCTACTCTGATCCAATGTTCAGTAGACGTTACATTGATCCGTAATGCCCATTGGCTCGATGGTCAAAAGACTTTGACTAATTTGGCATCAGATATTAAGTGCATTACTTGCATAAGTGAGATGTTGATATAACTCTAATTACATGTAGAATTTACATTAATTTGGGGAGCGTCAGTAAAATTTCAAGCAAATAAGCAATTGAAATTGTGACTGCCAATAACTCATATGATTAAATCTACCTTTATATCTTCTCAAAAAGAAAAAAAAGAAGATGCAGATAGCATACGAAGACGAACATCAACGAGACACTATACCTCGCTTTCTTTCTTTAAATGATATTGATGTTGCATATACATATATATGGCCCAAAAGCTTCTGTGAGAATCTAATTAATAATGACTATAGAGATTTAAAACCGAAAAAGAATAGATGAAAATTTTTTTGCTTTGCCAATATATCTTGAAGAGTACAAATCTATATATAGCTTTTATACACGGCCACAAGTCCCTAATAAAGTGTAACCAGATTTAATTAAATTATCTATTTTAATTGCCTCGCTATGTTATTGAGGAATCAGCCGGTTCTTAATCTATTAATCTCTCTCACTCCTTGGGTGCTGAGACAGTAACAAAAATTGAACTTAATTGTACCAACTTCACATTAACAATTATTTATTTTTATTTGAGGTCAGTACTAGTTTCTGATGCTGGCCTAGGACATGCATTTAGGCCGACGATCAATGACAATGCGAGGCACGACACCGACTAGTCTCTAGAAGATAAGGCGCTTCGATCCTAGGACGTCCCTATATGATAAGTGGCCGCGCGTCTTGGATCAACTTGTCAAGTCATATATCCTTGGTTAAGATCATTCTTCCTTATAATTTATGAAGTTGGTTTTCATTCATCATCACATGAGCTTTTTTTTCTTTTCTTTTCACTTTTATTTATTTGTTTTTTATTTTAAAGATTTCCCCTTTTTTCTTTTAAGTCTTGATGAATCACGAGGAAAGTGAAGAGATAAATCGCACGTGATTAATGATTCACGTGTCAATATTAAAAAAAAAAAGTGAAATTGACATTTGATCGGTGATCTATAGTTTGCCAATGATTAGCCAATAATTAATTGTACGTACACATACATCTAGGATATATATCTTGAATGATTATCTAAATTAATGATCTTGAATATCAGTTTATTTATTTGTTATTATTATTATTATTTATTTTTGTCACGGTTACCTGTTAGGCTAATTAAAACGAGATTAGACTTCACATATATATATATTGATTACCAGACTTGTCACAACATCATGAATAAGGAAGAATGATCTTAAAAAGCATGGCTTGACAAGTTGATACAAGACGCCACTCATAAAGAATGATCTTAATCACAAGGCCTAATGGTCATGCAAATTCTAGTTAATTAGCACTTATAAATTTTGCATGCATTACAAACTTCATCACATTAAAATTAGACATCTACTATAATTAAAAACTTACTCAAACTAATACATTTTCTATTTTACTCGTACCCAAATTAAACACTTTTTATTTTGAGTTCGAACCAAAATCTTAACAATCTCCGTCTTCGTGAAAACCTCACCAAGCAATCAATTTTCAATCTTCGTTGTATCGCGTGCAAACAATCACCTAATCACAAACATTCATATCTTGATCGATCATTCGAACACTCGTCTCATCCCTTGAGATGCAATCAATCAATCTATTATCGTGTCAAGACGCGACCAATCATCTAATCAACTAATCAAACAATCTATCTCAATCTTTTGAGATACCAACTAATCAATCGATCTTTGTAATAACGCAAACAAACACTCAATCAATCATTCGCACAAAACGAACAAACAACTAATCAATCATCCAACCTACAATTGCTTAATCATTCAATCTTCACAATGCTCCACCACGAACAAAACATTTATAATCATTCAATCTTTCTAAGTCCTTAATTAATACGTTCAATCCAATAATTAATACTTCAATCTTCAACTTTTCCTTCTTAATGAAATTCAACCACCTTTGATCATTCTTCCTTATAAATAAATAAATAAATAATAATAATAATAACAAATAAATAAACTGATATTCAAGATCATTAATTTGGATAATCGTTCAAGATATATATCCTATATATGTGTGTATGTGCAATTAATTATTGGCTGATCATTGGAAAACTATAGATCACTGATCAAATGTCAATTTCACTTTTTTTTTTCTAATATTGACACGTGAATCATTAATCACATGCGATTTATCTCTTCACTATCCTCATGATTCAACAAGACTTAAAGAAAAAAGGGGGAATCTTAAAAAAAAAAAAAAAGGAAAGGAAAAAATCTCATGTGATGATTAATGGAAACATGAAAACCAACTTAATTTATTAGTAAAATCTCATAATTTAATGCTTTCAATACTCAATGGCTTTTTCACTTGGACATGCAAAATATGTATACGCATGCTAAAAGGGCGAGACATTGAACGATGGATTCCATTATCGCAAGTGGTCCTCCTCAGTTTTAAAGTGAGAAATAAAGAAAGGAACTTATTAATTAATTAACAACTAATCATGCATAAAGATTGCAACCCAGTTTAATTAAATAATCAGTCGTAGCTAGCTAGATCTGGTAAGCGCTAGTTGGGTAGCCAATCACTTAAATCACTCTTAACCAATCAATGTTTGCAAAGCAGCTAAATCAATATATTAATCCGAATCTAACCTGTTCTTAAATCGTCACTGATCACTATATACATATTAAATAATACAGATAGGTGGCTAGGACTAAGAGGTTGAACCTTGGACGGTGTGAGTTCATAAACACGCGCGTGTTCCCTACGTTGTATTTCTAGATCAGAACAACGACCTTATTTATACATGGCATCCATGTTTAAGGATTTTTTTTTTCTTTTTTTTTTTAAAGATGTTTAAGGATGTTTAGTGATTAGGCAACATATAATACTTGATGTTGCCAATTTTGGACGATGAGATTCTTTGTTTATGGAAGTTACTTGAGCAGCAAACTCCCCCGAGAATTGTTAGGAAATAAATCCAAGAAATCGCAAACACCAACAAAGAAAAAATACGAGACAAGAAATTTAACATGGTTTGAAAAGAAATTCTTATGTCAACGGAGTGCACCAATACTCAATCCACTATCAATGAAGGCTTACAATAGGAAGCCACTCTATGAGCACTCTCTTACAATTCTTCTCACCTCTCAATTTATCTCATCCAGCATAAATCCTAATTATAATTGGGTTTATATATACTAATTACATATGATGTTACAATTGTACTTTTGTACATAAACAATAAAATAACTATTTTGCCTTCATAATATAACAATCTCCACCTTGAACACCAAATAATTATTTTAGGCTTCACACTCCAACATTCTTCCACTTGAAGACTAAAACACATGTGAACATCTGTCTTCAATGGCTAGTGAAACTGGTGCACTCAAAAGTCATGTCTTCAACCTTGAATTCCAACTGAAGCTGCGCACGACTCCAGTTTCTCTATAGTAACTGTTTTGGTCAACATGTCAATTGGATTCTTACTACCTTGAATCTTCACCAATGTCAACACCCCATCATCAAGCAATGATCTAATGAAATGGTAACGCAATCCAATATGCTTGGTCCAGGAATGAAATGCTGAATTTTTTGCCAAGTGTATCGCTTTCTCACATTCACTGTGCAAGACATTCACCACTTGCTTGAACCCCAACTCTGCTAACAAATCTTGCAACCAAATCAACTCCTTACTAACTTCTGTCACAGCCACATACTCTGCTTCAGTTGTAAATAAGGCCACAATCGTCTGCAACTGAGAAATCCAACTGATGGCTGTAGTACCCAATGTGAACACATATCCTGTAGTGCTCCTTCTGTGATATACCTCACCAGCAAAATCAGCATCTACAAAGCCTCGCAACTGTAACCCACCTCCACTGAAACAGAAATGCTCCCCAGCTCCTCGCGATGATGCACACGTGTGAAGTGCAAAGTGTTGTGCGCCCTAAGTCGCCCAAATTTTTACCACTTATAAGTTAAAATTTAGAATTCTATCTTTCCCATGTGGGACTAAAATATTGTTTCCAAATTTACCACTTTACACATATCAAGTAGGCTACTTGAGACTCAATTTCTCATTCATATATAAATGGGTATGGCTAAATACTTATATATTCTTAATCTTCACATATCATAAATTTATAATCCACTTGGTCCCACCCAAAATTACTTGTGGGTCCCACTTTAATATTTAGCTGAAAATGGTGAAAAACCATATTTAATTACCCATTTTCCAACGGTATCGTCTCACCTGAATGTTGAAATCTATCTTGCAATAATGTATTCCTTGCATTATGACCTATAGTCATTAGGAAAATCTCAATTTGTATTTTTCAGTAGTACCTCGTAGATACCTAACTATCCACGTAACTGCTTCCCAATGCTGTTTGCTCGAATCTGACATAAATCACCTCACTGCTCCCACTGAATGAGCAATATTTGGTATCATGCAAAACCATAGCATACATCAAGCTCCAATAGCTAAAGCATATGAAACTTTAGCCATGTTTGTTTTCTCCTCATCTGACTGTGGACTTTGCTCCTTGGACAATCTGAAATGATTAGTGAGCGGTGTTTTCACTGGCTTAGCATCACTCATACTAAATCTCTAGAGTACCTTACGAACATATTATGCCTGAGATAACTGCAAAGTACCCATCTGTCTATCCCAGCTAATCTTCATCCCAAGTATTTATTTTGCTGCACCCAAGTCCTTCATCTCAAATGCACTGGACAATTGTTTCTTCAATTTGTTTATCTCTTCCAAATCTGCACTAGCTACTCACATGTCGTCAACATAAAGTAACAGGATAATGAAACTAGAACCAACTGTCTTGAAGTAACAACAATGGTCAGCATTGCATTTCAAAAAGCCATGTTTCTGCATGAAACCATCAAACTTCTTATACCACCGTCTAGGAGCGTGTTTCAAGCCATAAAGGCTTTTGGTCAACCTACAAACCAGATTTTCTTTACCAGCCACTACAAAACCTTCTGGTTGTTTCATATATATCTCTTCTTCCAAATCACCATGGAGAAAAAATAGTTTTCTCATCCAACTGCTCAAGATGTAAGCAAATAGTACTCAACTTCACAACTGGAGAGAATATATTTGTGTAGTCAATGCCTTCCTTCTACTAAAAGCCTTTGACCACCAACCTAGCCTTATACCTCTTGGAGCCATCATGTTCCTCTTTAATTTAGTACACCCACTTGTTATGAAGAGCCTTCTTACCCTCTGGTAACTCTATAAACTCCCAAGTCTGGTTAAAGGTAAGAGATTTCATTTCATCCTCCATTGCAAGCTCCCACTGGCTAGCATCCTCAACGTGGCATGCCTCATCATAACATTTTGGTTCTCCTACATCTGTAAGTAGAAAATAACTCAAATACTTTATGTTTGGTACATGTGGCCTGCTAGATCTCCTCAAACCAACATCAGAACCTTGTGAAGAACCAACATCATGTGCCTCGGGTTCTTTGCCTGAAAGTTCATCTGGGATAACAATAAGCTCAAAGAAATTAGGTTCATGTTCAGGTTGTACAAAACTAGAAGATTGTACTGTGTCTCTGTCTTTATAAATAACCTTCTCATTACAGATGACATCTCTACTCCTGATCATCTTTTGATTATGGTCTTCCCAAAGCTTATAACCAAAGTCATCATCACCATAACCAACAAGTATGCATTTAAGTGATTTAGCATCAAGCTTATTCCTAACATGGTCACCAATATGCACATAAAAAACACAGCCAAATATTTTCAAATGAGAAAGTTTTACCTCATGTCCACTCCATACTTCCTTTGGAATTTTGAATTAAAATGGTATTGATAGTCGGTTGCTCAGATAATCTGTTGTATTGACTGCCTATGCCCAGAACTGTTTTGGCAAACCAGAGTGTATGCACATGCTTCTGGCCCTCTCAGTCAATGTTTAGGTCATTCGTTCTATGGTACCATTCTGTTGTTGTGTATCAGGCACAATCCTCTCGAGTTTTATCCCACTCTCATAACAAAACTTCTTAAATCTTGTGTCTTCGTACACTCCACCATTATCAGACGACAACTCTTAATCCTCAACCCTATCTCATTTTCAACCCTAGCTTTCCACATCTTGAAAGCTTCAAACACATCAGATTTCTGTCTCAAGAAGTAAACCCATACCTTCCTAGAGTGATCATCAATAGAAGTCACGAAATACCGCTTCCCAATTATTGATGAAACTGAAGCTGGCCCCCAAACATCTGTGTGAACAAACTCAAGCTTGGATGACTTTGAACTTTTGCCTGCCATCTAGAAACTGACCCTTTTCTGTTTCCCATATATGTAGTTTTCACACAAATCAATATCCATTGATCTCAGTCTTGGCAGTTTCCCTTGTGAATGCATGACCTGTAGCTCCTTGGCACTCATGTGTCCAAGCCTCTAATGCCACAAGTTTGGATCTTCTTTACTTTCTGTAACAGTAATAGAACCACAATCATCAATAGTCATATAAAGAGATCCAGTTTTCTTACCCCGGGCAACAGTCATCGCTCCCTTCGACACTTTCCAAGTGCCACCTGTAAAGGTGGTTGAATAACCATCACTCGCCAACTGTCCAATAGAAATCAAAGGTGGTTGAATTTCATTAAGAAGGAAAAGTTGAAGATTGAAGTATTAATTATTGGATTGAACGTATTACTTAAGGACTTAGAAAGATTGAATGATTATAAATGTTTTGTTCGTGGTGGAGCATTGTGAAGATTGAATGATTAAGCAATTATAGATTGGATGATTGATTAGTTGTTTGTTCGTTTCGTGCGAATGATTGATTGAGTGTTTGTTTGCGTTATTGCAAAGATCGATTGATTGGTTGGTATCTCAAAAGATTGAGATAGATTGTTTGATTAGTTGATTAGATGATTGGTCGCGTCTTGACACGATAATAGATTGATTGATTGCATCTCAAGGGCATGAGATGAGTGTTCGAATGATCGATCAAGATATGAATGTTTGTGATTAGGTGATTGTTTGCACGTGATACAACGAAGATTGAAAATTGATTGCTTGGTGAGGTTTTCACAAAGATGGAGATTGTTGGGATTTTGGTTCGAACTCAAAATAAAAAGTGTATAATTTGAGTTCAAGTAAAATAGAAAGTGTATTAGTTTGAGTAAGTTTCTAATTATAGTAAATGTCTAATTTTAATGTCATGAAGTTTGTAATGCATGCAAAATTTATAGGTGCTAATTAACTAGAATTTGCATGACCATTAGGTCTTGTGATTAAGATCATTCTTTATGAGTGGCGTCTTGTATCAACTTGTCAAGCCATGCTTTTTAAGATCATTCTTCCTTATTCATGAAGTTGTGACAAGTCTCGTAATCAATATATATATGTGAAGTCTAATCTCGTTTTAATTAGCCTAACAGGTAACCGTGACAAAAATAAATAATAATAATAATAACAAATAAATAAACTGATATTCAACATCATTAATTTGGATAATCATTCAAGATATATATCCTATATGTATGTGTATGTACAATTAATTATTGGCTGATCATTGGCAAACTATAGATCACCGATCAAATGTCAATTTCACTTTTTTTTTAATATTGACACGTGAATCATTAATCACGTGCGATTTATCTCTTCACTTTCCTCATGATTCATCAAGACTTAAAAGAAAAAAGGGAAAATCTTTAAAATAAAAAAAATAAAAAAAGTGAAAAGAAAAGAAAAAAAGCTCATGAAATAATCGATCACATGCTAAAAGAAAGAGTCATGGGACGATGGATTCCATATCATAAGTGGTCCTCCTCAATTTTAAAGTGAGAATTAAATAAAGAAAGGAACTTATTAATTAATTAACGACTGATCATGCATAAAGACCGCAACCTCAGTTTAATTAATTAAATATAATCAGTCGTGGCTAATCATTTAAATCACTATCAATGCACAGAGGTAGCAAGGACTAGGAGGTTAAATCGTCACAGCTGATCACTTAATATTAATTAATACAGATAGGTAGCAAGGACTAGGAGGTTGAATCTTGAACGGCGTGAGTTGTACAACACGTGTTCCCTGTGAGGTATTTCAACGACCTTATTTATTGCCGCTTGAGACTTAGACTAGAACGTCGGTCACCTTTTCTTTCTTTCTTTTTTTCTTTGTAAGTTTTTAGTGCATGCGAGCCATGTGGGTTTGCATGCGAGACCTACCCATTAGTTTGACCATCTTCTAGGCTGTGAGTGGCTGCCCCAAAAACTTTTTTTTTTTTTTTTTTTTACCCAAAAATTTTATAGACGAAATGGAATTTTTGAGATTCTAGAAGATGCATTGTTTGGGCCTTGTGTTGTTGGGCTTAATGCCAGGTTTATTTGTGGGCCAAGGCATGAACTTTGTCTTTGTGGGCCCATTGGGACTTTGTTAGCTAAACGTCCTAAGTTCCTTTTCTTTGGTCTCTCTTTTTGTCCGCTGCTTATCTGTACGTATGTTAAATGTGGTACGTATGTAAAAAATAAATAAATAAACTTTCAAAAGCGATGATTTATGAGTGGGTTAAGGTAAATTCACCCATCCTTTTTTCTCTATCCACCCACTTACTCTCTTCATCCTCTTAAAGTTTTAAAATCAAACAATCTCTCTCTCCACTCGCCCAAATTCTCATTTTGCCCCTCTTATTTTCATCATTCCCACCCCAATACTCCCCTCCTCTCTCGTTTTTTTTTTCTTCTTCATTGATTCATTATTTCTTCAAGTTTTTCTGTCACGACGCCCCTGACGTAGGCTGACGTCATGACCGGCACAATGTACTATACACTACAGTATTTTTTTAGTACTATTCATTCACTATTTGATGAACAGTAATTTACTATTCATCCTTTCTCTTTTTATTCGTTCTTCTTCGTACACTCAATCACACACACGTATATTTGGCTCATACGTATCAAATACGTATATTCTTAAGCGTATAGTTCGCTTACATACAAAATACGTGTAGTATACATCTCGTTATACGTGTACGTTAACATATGTATTTAAATGGGGTGTTACATTTTCAATCATTCAAAGTGTTAAAACAACATTAAGAAGGTCTGTGAGTAACAACCTAGCAAAATCTTGTAAAAAAATTGGGTTATTCCGAGTTTTAGAGGCGTCTAACTCAAATCAGTTCAAGTCAAATCTTAGATCACAAATCGGTAAGTAAAACATGATTTTTACATGTTCTAAGTAGATTTCAATGTGTTGTTGTTGGATTTGCATATTTTTCGCAAAAAAATGGGTGAAAATGGTGGAATGAGGCGACAAAAATGGGTCGAAACATATTTTTGCGCGCTAGATTTAGAAAGGGTCAGAAAGTTTCCTTTGGGTCGAACAATGCAGTCTTAAAATTATTTTTTTTGAATTTTTTTTTGTCCGACCCTGATGAGTCGAACAAAGGAGACATGTCTAACCTGTTAGGGTCGAACAAACTTCATTTTGTCTGCCCACGCAAGGTTGGACACACTCAATCCATGAGTAATTTTTTTGGGTTTCGAAACTCATTTTCACCCCCTTTTCTTTTTTATTTTGGGTATGTTTTTGTAAACAAAATACTTCAAAAGGGTGAAAATGGTGGAAATGTATGCTTTTGATTCAAAAAATGCAAGAAAATGACAAGATTGAAGATTGAGATGAGTTGAAGAGTTAAAGAGTTGGAGGGTTTAGGGTAAAGAGTGGGTAGGTAAAGAGAGAGGGGGAGGGTTTAAGAGGGTTTATTAATGTCCTTTTTGGTAATTTCACGTGAGGGCTTTGTGTCTCTTTAATTTTTTGATCAGGTGGGTGAACTAAGAAGAAAGGGCGGGTGAATTTAACTTGACCCTTTATGATTCTATCTAGGGGTGTATATGGGTTAAGTTGGGTTGGGTCGGTTTGGGGCCTAAACCTAATCCAACTCAAACAGTTCGAATTCAGTTTGGGTTGAGTCGGTTGATTGAGTTGGACTTGGGCCTAATATTTGGCCAATTTCAAGTTACATTCACCTTTAATTAAAGGTTAACTTTTAAACCAAATCTACATTTTTTAAAATTTAAAATCCATGTAAATAACCTTAAATAAAATCTAATCGGCACTAATATTCTTAATTTATTTCACCTATTATTATCAAGAAATAATAAAATAAACATAAATATAAAAGATCATACATAAACATTTAAATACAGAACCCCGTGACTCAACCCAAACATTTTGATTATCTTTAATGTTTGTGATTAATTTTGGGTGCGTTTTTGGATTATGTTGTTTTCAATTTCAGTTTTTGTTTATTTTTCCTGTTTATGGATCTACTTGTGTTTGAAATAAATAAATAAATGGTTTTTTTTTTCTAATTCTGGGTGTATTTTGGAATTGGTTTTCAATTGTGGGGAATGCGTAATTTTTTTTTGTATTTGTGACTCTCGTGATTTTCAAACTACGTTATTAATTAATTAATGTCCACCACCACCTGATGCTTGTTTTATTTTCAAAATATGGAGTACTGCATTTTCGGGCGAATTTAAGAAGTAATATTCAATTTATGGTATTTGGGCTAGATTATATGAGTTTATAGATTTCAAAATTGGTAATGTTGGTTCAGTTCGGGTTACTTGAGTTTTCATAGGCTGAACTCATGATCCAACTCAAATTGATCGGGTTGAGTATTTTAGAACTCAATCAAACTTAAATAACCTATCTAACTTAACCCAAACCAATCCAAAAGGTTCAGTTCAGTCGGGTTAATCGGGTTGATGAACACTCATAATTCTATCCCAAGATGTTATTGTTCTTGTAAATGTTTTGATCATTCAAATGATTAGAAAAAATCATGATATTGAATATATACATATGGATTCATTACTAACCCCCTCCCCCGCCTCTTCTTTTTTTTGTTTTTTTAAGGATTTTAGCTTCTAAAAAAATAAAAAAAAATAATGCATGACATTGAATTCTGCATTTTATAAACGCCAAATCATTAACCTAAGTACTAAACCTGTTGTGACCCCTTCTGACTGAATGATGTCATGACCGGCATAAAACCCCAAGTAATGCCACTCCAGGACAAAACCTGAGCCTTTATTAAGCCTCTACTATATGCGCCGTCAAAATACCTATACAATAATTACAACTTGTATATGACATCATAATTGAACCATAGTATTTTTCCACATTTCATCCACAAACAAAATATATTATCATGTACATTTGTATGGTTCAACATATATAAGATCACCTATTCAACACAAATATCTACAACCTCAAAACATGTCATATACATTCCTCATCTCCACAATTCATCTATATGATAACATATAGGTGATAGTTATATACATAACCCAAAATAACAAAAGAAACAAGATGTCCCAAAACCCCTGCTCACATATAAATCCAAAAGATGGAAGGCTGCAAATCTGCAATCTAAGCTTTGCCCTTCCCTTTTGGATATGAACCTGAGAAAATAGAAAAAAAGGGGGTGAGCAAATAACTAGCTAGTGAATAATTCTCACAAATAATTTCCATAAATACACTTATAAAGCGTGAATGTCATTGAATAACAATTCTCAAATTCAAATGCATTAGTATAAAGATAGCATGTACATGTTTCAAACTAATACACATAAACCATGTACCAGTTTTGGAAAATTATGCAAACACCTCATTTGAGGTCACCAAAGGATCATTCAGTCTACACATTTATTTCGTGACAACAGAAGATAGTTAGAACAAAACATTCAATTTTAATCATTCTACCCTTACATTCTTTAGTAACGGAAAGTCCTTTCCACGGTGTACTACCCAAGTACCATTGACGGCATGTTTCCTCAAAGAACAAGCAAATAGAAAGACAATATACACCACAGTATTTAATCCAAAATACCAAAGGCAATCCAATACATAAAACCATTTTATGATCATAAACATGATGTGCATATATCATAGATGCATACATTTAAACAAGTCAATTATATATATATATATAATGCCATAAATGGAAACTAAAAGTGAGAAATACTCACAACCGATACCACGCGAGTCTTTGCCAATCACACACAAAACCGACCAAGATCACTATCTACTAAGATCCTGTAATGTCAGAATCATTCACACTTCATCAATATATATGTATACTCACATATATAAGAAGATATAAGTATCCAATATCCAACATCGATTTCTAGCTTAAGTCTTATACTTAATCTTAAGCATTTACATTAATTTCAATACAATTTACATGGAAATGTTGTGCACTCCATAATTTTCAATTCTAAATAACATAGTCCATTCTCTTTCCAATGTACTCATACTATGTGTAATCCATTAATTTAAGCACATGCTCATCATCTCCATCATAATAGGATTATCATAATCATAGTAGAATTATCATAATTTAGCACATAAGAAAACATTAATTAGCCCAATTCATACTTAATTACATCAATTAGGTCTAACTCAACATAATCCAATCCAACTATAATTCATGACAATTTTATGCCTAATTGGTAGAATTCATCTCAATTTGGGCCTAATTTATCGATTCTCAAGTCAATTACATCAATTGACTTTAACCGGAGCAAAGCCTCAAATGTATGCATAACCTATATTATACTACACATGGGTTTCCAACATGTACATTTACTAATTAACATCATAATTTACTTCTAATTATCCACTTATTTAACATATATAGCATGCATATAAACCTAAAAATTTTAGACCAAGTTTCTAAACTTAGATCATTCACAAAGAATTCACCCAAGTTCTTACAAGAGATGAGAAATTTTACCATCAATATACTCCAAATCACATCTAAATTCACATATAAAACATGCAAGCTTTAATTCAAACATTCATAGCTTAGAAATGTAAGAATAAGTGGAATTATAGAAAAAAAAATCAAGGTTTTATACCTCAATTGATGGAGTTTTGATGTAAGTAAGTCCTAGGCTCCAAAAGCTTCCAACTTTCTTCCTTTTTTTTTTTTTTTTTTTTTTTCTTTCTCAATTCGCAAACTCTCAAAAGCAAGAAAGAAATGAGCTTACATGCACTCTTCATACCAAGTGTGTGCTTAAGGGCTCATTTGTTAACTACATGGCCTCTACCCAATCACAACCTCACATGTAATCTAACCCTCAATCATCAAACAACAACTAATCATTTATTTATTTATTTATTATTATCTTTTTTTTTTTATCAAGTCATCTCATGGCCGCCCAATAGCCCATGCTTAAGTAATATGATATTCATATTAATGTGCTTAAATGTGTAATATGATATTCATTATTTTAATATGTTGTCCACATGAAATTCCTAATACACATGTATATATTAAGATAGCCCATACATAATTTACAATATACACATATACACATATATATTACTATGATCCACATGAAATGAATAGTACACACATTATTACTAATGTATTAGTATGTCACTATTAATGTCTTACTTTTAATAATGTGCATTATTATCACTATTAATGTATGTGTCGGTCGTGAAGTCACCCGGTTAGGAAGGGTCACGACAAAACCCCCCCCTCCTTTGAAAGGAAAAAGAACAAAAACTCGAATAATTGTACTCTTATACATAAAAACTTAGAATTCTTTGTAAAGAAGTTTTCATATATGTAACTTTACTTGTGCCAAGTATATTCGCATATCTTTAAAACTCAATTGGTCTCAAACCTCTATAAAGGAGCTAGGATGAGCTAGGATGATTAAGATGCATAATTGGCAACAGAGATAAAACTTTATTAAATCAATTATGGCATGAATTTATTAAATTAGATTACACAATGGGTTAAGATGTATATCCCAATAAAAATAGAAAATTACTAATCTATCTACAAAAAAAAATTAAAAATTAAAAAAATAAAATAATAATAATTACATATTCATGTTCATTGAATTTGTATGATTTATGTATCTTAAGGTGTATAATAAATGACCTAATGAAGATAAACATGCAGTTGCATTATAGTTGTATTTTTTTACAGTTAAATTAGCATTCCTCATAAAAATAATTAAGAAATATACAACTACTTATACTATAATATTAGCATAGAAAAATACTAAAGGAATTGAAAACCTCATACCAATTGTTACAAATCAGATGTAGATAGCCTCCACATCAGATTTTTTTATTATTGAAAATTATGTTGTTTGGATGAATTTAAGTTCTAAAGCTGATGTTACAATGATTGTAGCAAATGGTGTGGGGTTTTCAATCCTTTTGACATTGCGAGAATAAACTTAGCTCTTGATTGACTGAAGTGGAGGGGTACTTCTCTCACCAAAAGTCAAACTCTCTTTACCTGCTTATTTATTTATTGTTTTATTTTTTTTAATAATTTTATACAAAATTACATATTTTGTACTACTTTTAAGAAAATTACTAAACACCGGAGTTCGACCAATATTGGCCAAACCTTGACACTACGATTCGGGCAGCAATGGTCGAACAACAAACCTTGGAGTTCCGCCAACAATGACTGGACAAGGGGTTTGCCCAGAAGGGTTCAACCAAAAACTTGGAGTTCGGCAGGTGCTAACCAAACTCCAAGCTTGAAGTTCAACCAATGTTGGTCGAACAAGGGGAAAAAAGTGCATCTTTTCTGGCAATGGTCGAACCCCTCCATCGGGGTTTGGTGATTAGGGAATAAGTGGCCTTTTTTTGCACTTTTTAGTGTGACATATCAAATTTAGTTGAGCATGTTTGTTCTTCCCTTACTTTTTTTTTTTTTCCATTAGAAAGTAATTTCCAACAAAATATTAAATTAAAAAGTGAACAATTCATGCCTGAATTTGAGAATGAGTAGAACTAAGGGTATGTTTGATAGTTAAGAAAATTTTTCATGAGAAAATAATATTTTCTTGAGAAATTTTTTCATTTTTGTTTGGTTGAACATGAGAATTTTTTTTTCATAGTTGGTTATTAATTAGTTATTTAGTTCAAGAAAAATTTCTCACCTCCCTAGTTGAGAAAATTATAGTGAAAAAATAGTGGGCCCGAGAAATTTTTTTTAAAAAAATTCTCACAATTTTTGCCAACCATGAGAAAATAGATTTTTCTCAAGAAAACCAATAATTTCTCGAAAAAAATTCTATTTTCTCACCTATCAAACACACCATAATTGGAACTCATGTTAAAATGAATAAAAAACAGAGGAAGAAAAACCTAGAAAAAATAAACGAAGAAGGTAGGTGGGTAAAGTGAGAAAATTGATGAGGTTATTAAGATAATTCAGTAAATTTGATTAGGGTATATAGAGAAAATCTTTAAATTTTGTAGGTGTAAAAAATAAGTTGGTGAAGTGGGTTTAACTCTTATGTGGGAAGAGAAGTACCTGGAGTGGAAGAAATTGATTAATGTAAATAACCTTATGTAATTAAGAAATAACTTAATTGAATTGAGTTCATTTTTTTTTACCCAAGTTGAGCTGAGTTAAACTTTCATACATGCTTGGTACACTGTTGAAGAACCGTATATATACATAATACAAGCACCTTTTTACTTGTATCAAACCATGCAATGGAGAAGGCATGAGCTAATGCATAAGACACGAAACAAACAAACAGGGCAATGTATACTTCAAGTTGAAAAATTCATGTGGATTGGACTTGTGGAAGCTAGTTAAAAATTGTCACGACGCCCCCGACGTAGGCTGATGTCATGATCGGTATAATGTACCATACACTGTACATACTCATATACAGTATATAACACACTGTCAGCCTTCACGTACTCTCACAAAACTCCCAAAAATATACAATTTTTTTTTTAAATCTACCACACATCAAATCAAATCCAATATCGTTCATTCATTCACACATCACATTTTCATTTCATCATCCAATATATTAAGCTATCTTTGCCCACACATCTCATCTAGATGATAATACATATATATATATATATAATGTGTGATAAGTATACATATCAAAATAACAAAAATATAATCTATTTTCCCCAAGCATACATACACATACCAGACAAGTTCATTTTCCCTTCGAATCAATACCTGAAATATTGGAAGAAATAGGGTGAGCAAACAACAGCTCAGTGAATATAGTTCTTGAGATGACAATTATATACATTTAGAAAAATATGACATTTAAAATCATTTCAAACACTTATTCAACACATGCATCATTCAACAAATATATCATACATGTCAACAACATAAATTGTATGAGTTTTCAATAACACAATGCACAATCTCCCTCATCCGCAAGGCAAGAGAGCGGGTCTAACCCTTGTATGGCCGTACAAGGTAGACACAGCCTCTCATCACCCAATTCACAGTCATTTCAAGGATCGCAACCCTTGTTAGGACAGACCTACTGACAATGAGGACTCGCAAAACCTCATCCGGTTCTAATTCCTAACGAAATGACAATGAGGATTCGCAAAGCCTCATCATTCCAAACCCCAATTGCTAAAATCAGTTTGCATGATCCATAAAACTCAATGCATTATATATAATAGCACATGCATACAATCAAATAGTTTATATGCGTACAATGCCATACAAGAACCAAATCAAGGAAACTATACTCACAGTACAACACGTTCCACTTAAACTCAATCATCGTCGCTTTCGAGTCTAGCTCCAAGTTACATCCAACTAACTTAACCTGTCACAATCACTCCATAATTCAATTTCATGTCTTCATATTTATATTTCTCAACTCACTTCAAATCACGAATAATAAATCCATTTAGGACTCATAAGTAGTTATCTCATTTTCGTGGTCAATCTAGATATTTTCACAAGAAAGAACAGTGAAAATAGATTTCCAATCATATTTTCACGACACCATATACTTAGTTACTAAAACTATCAAAGCATATATAAATATCATGTTCTAACGTCCAGAATTCAGTTCTTCACGATTCTATGATCTCAAACTGGGGTTTCATTGGGTTCACATCACTGTGCACTATTCACTGTTCGTTGTTCACTATTTACTATTCACTATTCACTATTCACTATTTATCCGAAAGTTGTAAATTGTATTAAAATTGTCAAACAGTCTCCAAAAATCATGAAATTGAATCTAACCACATATTCGGGGTTCTAACAGTCTAGAGAGCGTTTTTCTACCTTTCTAGCGGATTTTCATTCACATTGGGTCAAAACCCCTAATTTGTCAAAACGCCGTAAAACGGCTTCCACAGTAAAAATTACTCCGCTAGAAAGTTTACATCTAACTTAGATAGTAATTTTACGAAGAAAAAGAGTGAAAATCACTTACCGCGAGTCCGAATTTCTGCGAATCTCGCGTTCTCCCTTTTTCTTCTTCTCCTTCTTCTTCTCTCGGTTCTCTTTCTGCTTCTTTCTTTCTCTTTGGAAACTTCGTTTGTTTTGATATTTTTTTTTTCGTCGTTTTATTTTTTTATAACATACAAAATACTGTTCATAGTACTATTCAGTGAACAATACCAAATGAACAGTAACTTTATTCTTATTTTAATTTTTTTCTTCCTTTATTCATCTTTTTCTTCTTCTATACTCTTAATCCACATAATTCAACTCCAAACTTTAACTTATAAGCACCCATATAAGTTGATCACATATGTATCATCTTTATTTAATATTTATTTATCTTTCTACTGTACAAAAAGTAGAGGAGATGCTTATCACATGGGCTGATGTGACCTGTCGAGAGCATCTTCTGATGAGTGGGAGACAGTGGTAGGGACCACATCATGTGAAGATGAGCTAGCAGATGAGGAGGAATCTGGCTGAGCGGGTGGAGATGATTGCTGGGTAATGGCGATGTCATCGATGAGGTCAGCGAGATAGGGTTGCATCTGTCGTTCAATCATGCGATGAGCATTGTGAATTCGTCGGAGTACTGTTAATCTCGTTGAAGGAGAAGATTCAGAGAGGTCAATATTATTGAGTCGTTGGATGATTCGTCGAGAATCATGAAATCGGCGAAGTCGGAGGAGAGCGAGTTCTCGTCGGAGACGGGGAAACTGATTATGTGGGTTATTGTCCATGTAAGCAGTGAGGATGCGATCTCGGTTTTGACTGTTGGTGTTGTTGGCAAGGTAAGCAGTCAGATATTGAGAAAACCAATGAATGTTCATGGTGAAGTGTCACACTGGGTTTCCATATCTACATCAGGGTCACCTGTGTCAAAATTGTCGAGCCAGTCTTCATGGTGGTCGATAGGAGGAGGAGGTAGGAGACCTAATGCAATGCGAGCATTATCTTCAAAGTTTTGAGCTTGCTGGCATTCTATAATCTCTTCTCGAGAAAGAGGAGGGTCACTGACACGTCGTCTGGATGGAGGATCTCTGAAGTTAGGAGAAGGAGGGATACCTTGACGGAGCTGAAATCGATATTCGGCTTCTTGTTGGGCTTGATTATCATAGAGATCTTCATAAACTGGTGGAGAAGTACTGAGACGGCGCCTGAGGGGAGAAGGACTGGGAGATCGTTCTGGAGGATCTCTGAATTGAGGAAGAGGAGCTTCAATATGCTAAGGGGCTTGATTCTGTATTAATTCATCCAGTTGTTCAGAGGGAATGAATTCATGAGGGCCGATATGAGTATGAGAACTTGTAGGAGGAGAAGAACCATTAATATCTTCTAAAAATCGGCGGACTCCTGAACGGATGGCGTCAGTAAGATGGCAAGAGTAAGTCTGGAACTCTTGGAGATAATGTTCTGTAACAATGCCTTGAGATGAATCGGAGAAGGGCTGATAGCCTATATATATAGCATGAAGGCGGACAGGCTGTAGCTTGCAGATATCAGTAATATGACGTAGCCATGTATGTCGTGGAGCAAAAAGTTCCATGCAGGAATCTAGGAGTGATAATGTAGTACATGACTGTAAATGTTGCTGTATTTCACAAGGAATAAAGGTTAAAGCTATTTTGTATAAACAGGAAATACACCATATATTTCTGACTTTATATCTCGATGTACTGGCTTTGTTCGTGATTGGTTCTCCTCCCTTGGTGAATATCGAATGCTTCAAATCACTCAGATCTCTCTTCCAGATTTTTACAATCTCCTTGTTCGCGAATTTATTGGTGATGCCGCTATTCTGGAGAAAAAAATACAAACAAGAATATTTCACTATGAAATGTTGTTCTCTCCGCAAAAAGGATCTTTATCGCCACTATTCTCGAATGCTTCAACGTTATCATATCCTTGGCGGATATGATAAGACAGATCTGAAACATACATTTATTGCTTCACTCCCAAAGGAAACTCATCCCGAGTTAAACAGACTACTCAAAGCTCTTGGACGACCTTTGGAACAATTATCTCTTGCTGAAATATTCCAGCAACTTCTTGAAGCTATAGAAAGGAATTGTGAATTGCGACGCCTTATTTCAGATTCTCAGACATCTACTTTCTATACATCAAATGTCTGTGATAAGAAATATCTTGAGATTGGATGCAAATCCAATTGTCACTGTTCTCCTCACAAAAAGAAGAAATCAACCAAGTTATGGAAATTCCATAAAAAGAATCCTCAGAAGTTTTCCAAATTCTCTAAACGACAGAAATGGAAGAAAAAGCGTCATCTTCGCTATTTTAAGCGCCGCACTACACCGTCTAACAATACTCGGTGTTATATATGCAAAAAGCCTGGTCATTTTGCCAAACAATGTCCTGATAAGACTAAGAAAGGCCAGCATCTTATCCAACAGATTCAACATTCTTATTCTCTCCAGGATGATCGAGATATTGAATCTGTGTTTTCTGAACAAGATTCCCCAAATGATGACACTCTTTTTGTTTATCATGAAGACTTCTCTGATAATGATTCTATTTCTTCTTCAAATGATGATGATTATATTGGAATGATTAAACCATATCATCCTCCTTCAATGGCTGTCTCTCATGTTATGCCTTATGCTGAAATTTCCGTATTACCCACCAAATTTGATAATCCCATCAAGGTAATTGGTTATTTCGATACTGGTGCCTTTAAAAGTATGATGAATCCTCGTATTCTCCCGGATCATTTTTGGAAACCTCATACTGAATCATTCAAAGCTGCAAATAATGAGATTTTTCAGACTCAACTGATTACTGCTCGGAAGATTGGTCTTAAATTCTTCCCTAATCTCATTATCTGGACTCATATACTTGGCTGTGATCTTCCTAATAAGGATATATTATTTGGAATGGATCTTTACTCTTATTCCAAGTTAAGAATTCTACCTCACGGAATTTCTTATCAGAATCAAACATTACCATATACAACTATTCCTAAGTTGTATACTATTCAGGATATTCCTACAGGTGTTCCCAATTATCAGGATAAGCTCAAGTCATGCTTCAGTGAATCTCACAAGACTTTTGCTCATCCAAATCCTTTGTGGAAGAATTCTAAATTCTATGTCCATCTCCCGTTCAAGCTGAATGAAGATATCAATCCAACTAAGGCAATCCATCCTGGCATGCCTCCTGACGAACTTGCCCTAGCAAGACAAGAATGTGATGATCTCCTCTCTCAAGGTTTGATTGAACCTACTACTTCCGATTGGGCTTGTCAAGCCTTCTACGTCAATAAACGAGCCGAACTTACAAGAGGAAAGAAACGATTTGTTATTAATTACAAACCGTTGAATGTATTTCTCAAAGATGATAAGTTTCCTCTTCCAAAGATCTCCTCCCAGCATACCTTACTTTCAGGATCCACCATTTATAGCAAATTTGATCTGAAAGCAGGCTTTTGGCAACTGGGTATTCATCCTGATGATCGCCCCAAAACAGCTTTCTGCATACCTAATGCTCACTACTAATGGACTGTTCTGCCAATTGGTCTCAAGGTAGCACCTTCATTATTTCAGAAAGCCATGACTCGCATATATGCCTCCATCTTATCAATGGCTCTTATCTATATTGACGACATCTTACTCTTCTCCAAGACTGACGCCGCTCATCACCAGCTTATCTCTCAGTTCTTAAATATTACACAACAGCATGGTATCATGCTCTCCGAAAAGAAGAGTATTCTGTGTACATCCGAAATTGATTTTCTTGGTATGAAGTTCTTTAATGGTGTCTATCAGCCTGGTTCTCATATTGCTGTGGAATTACTGCAATTCCCTGACACTCATTTGACAGTTAAACAACTTCAGCAATTTCTTGGTATTATCAATTATTTACGGATGTTTATACCTCATATCACTCGGTACACATCAGTACTATCTTCCCTCTTGAAGAAACACCCACCTCCTTGGCAAGATATTCATACTGATGTCGTTCAGAATCTCAAGAAAATTTGTCAGAATCCTCCCCCATTGGTTATACCTAGTACAGGCTCTCTTATTCTGCAGACTGATGCATCTGATTATTATTGGGGTGCAGTTCTCAGAATCTTCTCCTTCAACGAGATTAACAGTACTCCGACGAATTCACAATGCTCATCGCATGATTGAACGACAGATGCAACCCTATCTCGCTGACCTCATCGATGACATCGCCATTACCCAGCAATCATCTCCACCCGCTCAGCCAGATTCCTCCTCATCTGCTAGCTCATCTTCACATGATGTGGTCCCTACCACTGTCTCCCACTCATCAGAAGATGCTCTCGACAGGTCACATCAACCCATGTGATAAGCATCTCCTCTACTTTTTGTACAGTAGAAAGACAAAGCATCTTTGCTTTAAGTCTTGTTGCTTTTGCAGAGTGTGTTTGCTTTCCAGATCAGTCCACGTGATCTTATCTTCAGCCAGCTCAAAGACTAACAGCTGTCCCGGATTTGAAGACCTTTGAAGTCTGCGGATTTGAAGATAGTTGAAGTCCGTGTTTGTCTATAAATAAGAGTTGTAATTTCATTTGTAAGCATCGAGTCTTTTAGCTTTGTATCCAGTTTGTTAATGTTATGTTTAACATTAATCTTCCCAGCTTTGTCTACCTTTAACTTTGTTTGTGTATTGTAAGATAATCCTGTAACACTTAGTGTGTTGTGTGCCTTATAGGTGTTTAAAGTCCTAGCACAACTGTAATGGTATCCCTCCTCTCCAACGAGTGACAGATCCTACTCATCAAACTACGGCTAAACCATTTATACCTCTCAACGAGATTCGTTCCGATGGTACTCCAAAGCCGTTAACATCTGCTGAAGAAGTCTTAAATTGGCAAATTTTTCAGATATATCAGGCCGAAGATGAAATAGAAACAAGTAAGGTTTAGTTTGATGGAGAGCCTGAGGTTGGTGGTACAGATGGGCTGGATAGTCCATAAAATAGTTATGGGCATACTCAAACAAGTGTTGTTGAGCAAAAGTATGGACTGCATGAGCAGTTATGGGCCTGGGTAGGTCAGGAGGAAAGATGGCACCAATGAGAGGGATACCTTGACGGAGCTGAAATCGATATTCGGCTTCTTGTTGGGCTTGATTATCATAGAGATCTTCATAAACTGGTGGAGAAGTACTGAGACGACGCCTGAGGGGAGAAGGACTGAGAGATCGTTCTGGAGGATCTCTGAATTGAGGAAGAGGAGCTTCAATATGCCAAGGGGCTTGATTCTGTATTAATTCATCCAGTTGTTCAGAGGGAATGAATTCATGAGGGCCGATATGAGTATGAGAACTTGCAGGAGGAGAAGAACCATTAATATCTTCTAAAAATCGGCGGACTCCTGAACGGATGGCGTCAGTAAGATGGCAAGAGTAAGTCTGGAACTCTTGGAGATAATGTTCTGCAACAATGCCTTGAGATGAATCGGAGAAGGGCTGATAGCCTATATATATAGCATGAAGGCGGACAGGCTGTAGCTTGCAGATATCAGTAATATGACGTAGCCATGTATGTCGTGGAGCAAAAAGTTCCATGCAGGAATCTAGGAGTGATAATGTAGTACATGACTGTAAATGTTGCTGTATTTCACAAGGAATAAAGGTTAAAGCTATTTTGTATAAACAGGAAATACACCATATATACCAGAACAATTTTTCAGATATGTCAGGCCGAAGATGAAATAGAAACAAGTAAGGTTTAGTTTGATGGAGAGCCTGAGGTTGGTGGTACAGATGGGCTGGATAGTCCATAAAATAGTTATGGGCATACTCAAACAAGTGTTGTTGAGCAAAAGTATGGACTGCATGAGCAGTTATGGGCCTGGGTAGGTCAGGAGGAAAGATGGCACCAATGAGAGGGAAAATACCATGGGCATGAATTAATTGGACAGGCCTGGGTTGATAAATAGGTTTGGGCTGGATTAGTAATGGGAAAGTAAGACCACCATGGAACAGGGAAACCTGTTGAGGAGTAGGTTTCTGAATAGGTCTGGAGAGAAAATCAGCCAAAACATTTTTAGTTCCTGGAATATGTTTAACTGTAAATTGGAACTGAGTAAACCATTCCTGGAGACGAAGAAGTTGAGCAGAGGGAACCATTTTGTTCCGGAATTCCAACATTTTGGGAAATGAGGAATTGTCCATTTGAATCTCAAAATGAGCAGGTCGTAGGAAAAAGGCGAACTTCATAATACCATATTTGACAGCAAGTACTTCTTTGATGGTAATATGATAATGGAGTTCTGCTTCAGAAAATTTGCCACTGTGATATCCACAAATAGAGTCAGTGGAATCTTTTCGTTCAAGGAGAACTGCACCCCAATAATAATCAGATGCATCAGTCTGCAGAATAAGAGAGCCTGTACTAGGTATAACCAATGGGGGAGGATTCTGACAAATTTTCTTGAGATTCTGAACGGCATCAGTATGAATATCTTGCCAAGGAGGTGGGTGCTTCTTCAAGAGGGAAGATAGTACTGATGTGTACCGAGTGATATGAGGTATAAACATCCGTAAATAATTGATAATACCAAGAAATTGCTGAAGTTGTTTAACTGTCAAATGAGTGTCAGGGAATTGCAGTAATTCCACAGCAATATGAGAACCAGGCTGATAGACACCATTAAAGAACTTCATACCAAGAAAATCAATTTCGGATGTGCACAGAATACTCTTTTTTTCGGAGAGCATGATACCATGCTATTGTGTAATATTTAAGAACTGAGAGATAAGCTGGTGATGAGCGGCGTCAGTCTTGGAGAAGAGTAAGATGTCGTCAATATAGATAAGAGCCGTTGATAAGATGGAAGCAAATATGCGAGTCATGGCTTTCTGAAATAATGAAGGTGCTACCTTGAGACCAAATGGCAGAACAGTCCATTGGTAGTGAGCATTAGGTACGCAGAAAGCTGTTTTGGAGCGATCATCAGGATGAATACCCAGTTACCAAAAGCCTGCTTTCAGATCAAATTTGCTATAAATGGTGGATCCTGAAAGTAAGGTAAGCTGGGAGGAGATCTTTGGAAGAGGAAACTTATCATCTTTGAGAAATACATTCAACGGTTTGTAATTAATAACAAATCGTTTCTTTCCTCTTGTAAGTTCGGCTCGTTTATTGACGTAGAAGGCTTGACAAGCCCAATCGGAAGTAGTAGGTTCAATCAAACCTTGAGAGAGGAGATCATCACATTCTTGTCTTGCTAGGGCAAGTTCGTCAGGAGGCATGCCAGGATGGATTGCCTTAGTTGGATTGATATCTTCATTCAGCTTGAACGGGAGATGGACATAGAATTTAGAATTCTTCCACAAAGGATTTGGATGAGCAAAAGTCTTGTGAGATTCACTGAAGCATGACTTGAGCTTATCCTGATAATTGGGAACACCTGTAGGAATATCCTGAATAGTATACAACTTAGGAATAGTTGTATATGGTAATGTTTGATTCTGATAAGAAATTCCGTGAGGTAGAATTCTTGACTTGGATTTAGAGTAAAGATCCATTCCAAATAATATACACGTATATTTAGTTCATACGTCTAAAATACGTGTATTATCACGCATATATTTAACTTATACGTATATAATACGAGTATTATACATTTTGATATACGTATATTTTAACATATATATTTAATTAACTTTACAGGTGTTACAAAAATAATCTTTCATTAGATGAGGAGCGACTTGAACGTGGAGCTACCCGTCCTCTTGACTGCGCTTTAGATAAAAGCACGGTAAAATCAGTTCCAAATCCAAAGGGAATGATGCATGTACTAATAATATCAAAGTTACCTAAATTTGTCCAAATTGAACAGGCTTTCTTTCTTTGAAACAATGAAACAGAGAACATGCTTTTACTGGATAACCAAAGGAGCAGAGCTCATGATAGATATTTATATTTATATATTTTAAAGAGCTTTTAAAAAAATAATAATAATTTCGCATATCACTTATTTGAAGTATTTGCGATTTGGGGAATGCTAGAAGCATTAAAATACATTAGTCAACCGGCACTTGCATTGCACATGTTTTAAAAAATTGAATATTGTAAATAAATTTATTGTATTTTTATCATATATTCCTTTAATAAGTTCAATTAATGCTCCAAAATTTACAAAAATTAGTTATATTAGAGTAAAAGAATTGAATTTTAAGGAAAATTGGGGCAACCTTTTGAATTATTTTCGGTTTAAATTGGGAGGGTGTTAGTTGAGGAATGTGACAAACTTTTTAGAAAGCTTGGAATTTGATAAGGTTTTTTACAAAAATGTCCTTGTTTCTTTTGCTTAAGCTAAATGTAATTTTTAGTTAAATATTAATAAATGAAACAATATAGCAAAACTGAGAAATAACATGAAACTAGAAATAGAAGATGAATGGGGCCGAATCTGTCTATGTTTTGTATTGTTCAACTCAAAGAAGGAAAACAAAACATTCTTACATTTATACAGGTGGTGGTGACACATGTCACACTCTCATTGATGGATTCAGATCTGTAACTAACTTTACCTAACTATGGTAAATTAACTGCATGGTCTAGTCTGGTCTAATAGCCCCCCGCAAGCTCAGGGTGGAAGGGACAACAGTGACCTTGGACCGAAGAGCGAGAAAACGAGGAGCTCGAAGAGCTTTAGTCAATGCATCAACTAATTGATCTTCGGAAGGTGTGTGACGCACAAGTAAGGACTGATTAGCAACGCGCTCACGAAGAAAATAATAGTCAATCTCCACGTGTTTAGTGCGAGCATGCAAGACCGAATTTGCTGCTAAATACGTTGCATTGATATTGTCACAAAGTAATAATGGCGGAGAAGGAAGAGAGACACGAAGATCACGCAAAATGTGTACTCAATCCAAGTAACTTCAACAACACCATTAGCAAGAGCATGGTACTCGGATTCAACACTAAACCGAGATACAACACGTTGCTTCAAAGAGGACCAAGAATTAGATTATGGCCCAAAAATGTACAATAACCGCTGGTACTACGACGATCATCCGGGCAACAAGCCCAATCGACATCGGTATAACAAAGTAAAGAAAGATCAAACGAAGCAGTAAGCACCAACCCAAAATTGATAATGGCACGAAGGTAGTGCAAAATGCGCTTGACAGCTTGCCAATGCGACGTGGTGGGTGCATGGAGAAATTGACAAACTCTGTTCACGGCAAAACTGATGTCCGGTCGAGTCAATGTGCAATACTGCGATAAGATGACAGGTTGTCAAGAGGAACACCATCATATAAAGAGAGTGGGGAGCCAGAAGCCATAGGAGTGGAGTATGGCTTTGAATCCATCATTTAGGCACGCTGGAGAACATCATGCACATACTTGGCCTGACTGAGATGGAGAGAAGAAGAGGAACGTTGCACCTCTATTCCAAGAAAATAGCTCAAGTTGCCAAGATCCTTTAAAGCAAAGGATTGGTTTAAATCAGAAATGAGAGAGGAAATCATCACAGTGTCGCTACCCATGACAATGATGTCATCAACATATATAAGAACCACAAGCATAACAGAGGAGGAATGATAGGTGAACAAAGATGCATCAGCTTTAGAAGCACTAAATCCCCAATGAGACAGCTGAGAGCTGAGCTTGGTATACCAAGCGCGTGGAGACTGTTTTAAACCATAAATCACCTTATGCAAGCGACAAACAAGAGGAGGAAAAGCCTGTGTAACGAAGCCCGGTGGTTGCTCTATAAAAACAACCTCATGCAAGTCACTATTAAGGAATGCATTGTGTACATCTAGCTGCCGAATGATCCACCCACGAGAAAGAGCAAGAGTGAGCACAATACGGATGGTTGGAAGCTTGACAACCGAACTAAACGTCTCAAAATAATCCAAGCCATGGACTTTGTGAAACCCCTTGGCCACAAGTCTAGCTTTGTGGCGTTGAATAGAGCCATCCGAATTGTGTTTAAGCTTGAAAACCCACTTGCAGGCAATTACCGGCTGATTTGAAGGGAGAGGAACCAATGTCCAAGTAGAGTTGCGAGAGAGAGCTGCAAGTTCAGATTCCATAGCATTGCACCACTCAAGGCACGATAAAGCTTGCTTCACAGAAGTAGGTTCAGCACATGAGGCCATGGAGGAAGCATCAACAGTCAAGGTCAAGGCCTTTGGAAGGAAGACACCAGACTTTGACCAGGTTTGCATGGGGTGGGTGATAGTAGGTGGTGGAGGACGATGGATAGAAGTAGCAGGGACAATAGGGGGGTCGGGGCAAGTGTAGCAATAGTAGGGGCAGACAGAGGAAGTGGGGATGATGAATTAGAGGAACAAGAGGGTGAGGCTAGGGGAGGGGAAGAAGGAGTGGCAATAACCTCTAATGATGAAGTAGGAGACGGAAAAATGGGAATAAGAGGGACTATATGCGTTGCAGAATTTAGGGAATTAGAAGAGAGAGGAACACAAGACTCGTTGAAGACAACACGACGAGAGACATAGAGACGACCGATGGGGACATGAAGGCACAAATAAACCTTTATGGGAAGTACTATAGCCGAGGAACACACACTGAGTAGACTGAGGTTCCAACTTATGGTTATTATAAGGACGCAAAAATGGGTAACAAGCTGAACCAAACACACGCAAATGAGCATAGGATGGGGTCGCAAGTACAACAACTCATAGGGGGATTTATGAGCAAGAATAGGGGATGGCAAACGGTTAAGAAGGTAGACACTAGTGAGAAACGCATAAGGCCAAAAAGACAAGGGAGAGCCACTATGAGACAACAGGGTGAGTCCCATTTCAACAATGGACCGGTTTTTGCGTTCAACTCGACCATTTTGCTGTGGTGTATACGGACAAGAAATACGGTGAAGAATGCCACTAGAGGCTAAATAAGATGTAAGAGAACGAAATTCCCTACCCAATCACTTTTCAAAGCCTTAATCTTAAAGCCAAATTGCTTCTCAACCATAGATTTGAACTTAAGGAAACAGGGGAGTGTTTCATCCCTGGTTTTGAGCAAGTAAATCCAAACAAAACGAGAGTAATCATCCACAAATAATAAAAAATAACGTGCACCAGTAAGAGGTGGAACTGGGGAAGGACCCCAAACATCGGAATGTATTAGATCAAAAGGTTTTACAGCCCTTGACAAAGACACTAGAAATGGTTAACGATGGCTTTTGGCCACTTGACAAGATTGACAAAAATTATCGGCTGAACCCACAAAAAGAGTCTTATTACAAAGCTGGAAAATCTGAGAAAGAACAACAGTAGACGGATGGCCTAAACGAGAATGCCACTACGATTTATTTTCACGAACTGTGGTGGAACACGCAATAGCAGAGGAGATAGCGGGAGGAGGCAACGCCCTTGAGATAGGAGGGGAATGAGGTTGGATTTGCAGCTTATACAATCCATGTTCAGTTGTGCCCTGAAGTAGAACTCGATGGGAGTGTCGATCCTTAATCAAGAAAAAGAAAGGATGAAACTCAATAAAAGCATTATTGTGGAGACAAAACTAAGAAACACTAACAAGGGTTTTTGTAATATGAGGGGTATGCAAGACATTGTGAAGGATAAGAGGCTTAGAAGAACAAGAAGAGGGAAAAGAAACAACACCAGTGTGTTGGATTGGGATACACTTACCATCACCCACCATAACTTGATCAGTACCTTGGAAGGAGGTAAAGTTGTGTAGAGCATTGAAGTCTGGTGTTAGGTGGTGGGTCGCACCAGAGTCCATAAACCATGAAGTAGCAGGGGTAGGCGGTTGTGCAGAGCTAGAGGCACTATACAAAGCAGTCGGAGTGCATAAAGTAGGAGTAGCAGCAAAAGGTAAGGGAGCAACTGACGGTGAAAAGGCAATAGGGGTGGAAAAATGTACTTGCGGTGGAACATAAAAGTTTACTTAAGGTTGATAGCCCAAGTTAGCATGATGATAATAGTGGAAGGTGATGTGGCCAAATTTTCCACAGATCTGGCACTATGGTTTACCCTTATTGTTAGCAGAATTACCCCGAGGATGCCATGAACCAGGTGACCGTCCAACAAAGCCAATGGGAGCAGCAGGTGCAGAATAGGGGAATCTGGGTCAAAACCTATGCATAGAGAAACCGTGGGAGGCCGGTACTGTTGAAACACAGGTGGAGCAGGAGAACGAGGAGGATTCTGCTTAGGCTCAGAAGCAACATTCACCTGTGGAAAGTTCAGACGATCCACGGAATTTTGTCGTTAAAGACGAAGAGCAAAACTCAGGAGCAAATTGTGAACCTCCTCAAGTGACAATAAATCAGATCTAGATGTAAGGGCAGTAACAAAGGGATTATACTCCGATCCCAACCCTTGAAACAAATAGATTAGCTGATCTCGAATAGAAACAAATTCACTGATCGAGACAAGCGATTTAAGTTTAAACACATATTCATCAGCGGAGAGGCATTCCTTCTTGATCAATTGAATCTCTGTGCGTAACTCAAGCAGACGAGACTGCGATGCAGCGACATATGTGTGCTCTAGCGCCGACCAAATTTCTGATGCTGTTGTATAAGCAACGATCTGACTGACCATGGATTCCGAAATTGAAGAATACAACCAACTCATGATTAAGCGATTATAACGCTGCCAAGAAACATATTGAGGATTTACCTCTTACTGCTGAAAATCCTGAAATTTAGGAGGACATGGTTTTGTTCCATCTATATAATCTTCTAAGCCATGGACGATAATAACATTCAACAATTGATTCTTCCATAAGAGAAAATTACTACAGTCTAATTTGATGCTCAGAGGCTGATTAAGACTTGGCAACTTCAAACTTACAGGAAGAGGCAGAATCAAAGCTTGAGCAGAAGTTGAAGACAATCCTTGAGTAGTAAATGGCGAGGGATTTGCTGCTTACATTTTTTAATTGAAGGGAGCTCGATGGCTCTGATACCATGAAACAATATAGCAAAACAGAGAAATAACAAGAAACCAGAAATAGAAGATGAATGGAGCCGAATCTGTCTAGGTTTTGTATTGTTCAACTCAAAGAAGGAAAACAGAACATTCTTACATTTATACAAGTGTTGGTGACACACGTCACACTCTCATTGATGGATCCAGATCTGTAACTAACTTTACCTAACTATGGTAAATTAACTACATGGTCTAGTCTGGTCTAATAATAAATAATGGATAGTTTTTGTATTTTTAAGTAAAAGTGACTCACCATCGCTAAAAAATATTGACTTTATAAATAGTATAAATGTTCAAATTCATACCAAGATGTATTAATGATAGTTTGATATATATTATTGAATTTTATCTGATAATTATAACTTTTAGCTTAAGTGGTTACTAACATGGTATTTCACGTGCAGAAAGGGGCTACACATGAGGGAGTATTGATGATAGCTTGATATATATTGTTGGTCATTATCTGATAATTATAGCTTTTAGCTCATGTGGTTTCTAACAAGAGTACAAAAAATTAGACAAAAAAAAAAGGCCAACGCCACTCACCACTCACCACTCACCACTCACCACTCACCACATAACCAGCTAGTGTATGAATGTTGAACCTCGTGAGAATTAAAATAAAAAATAAAAAATGTGAGAATCAGTAATAAGAAATCAAAATTCCTAAAAATTAAAATGTTGTTTCTAATAATTTTTATTTTCTTCCTAAAAAAAAAAATTGTTATTTTCTTGTGTCCAAAAACAAATAAATAAGTAAAAATTGTTATTTCCTCTTTTCCTCAGTCCTTCTCCACTAGCGATAATAGCAGACAGCGAGAGCGCGAAGCTGCCATGCTATAGCAGCGGCAGCGAACTGACAATGATAAATTAGTTGCCAGCGGCGATGGCGATTATTTCTTACCGTCGAATGGCGTTCTGTGCCGCAAGAACCACCGTATTTGCCGCCGCTTGTACTAAGAGGCGGTTTAGTTCGGAATTCGCCGAGGCGGAGGACTTTGAGGGAAAGAACGCCTACGATGTGCTCGGAGTCTCGGAAAGGAGCAGTTTCGATGAAATCAAAGCTTCTTTTAGAAAATTAGCTAAAGAAACTCATCCGGACCTGTTAGGATCATCGACCGATCCAGCTGCCTCTCGTCGATTCGTTCAAATTCTCGCGGCTTATGAGGTACTTACCTTTTGTTAATGTCATTTCTGATTTCTGTTTGATTCCACAATTTTTATTTTTATTTTTTGTTTTTTTGGAAGAATTAGAGATTTTATTTAGGTTCTTGAGCTATTTACAAACATTTTTTTGAATCTTAGCAATTTGTACTCTGAATCGGTTAGAGGTTCAATGGAATTGGAATTCTTTTAGAACATGTTGGAAACTAGTTTTCCGGGAAATGAATCGGCGTGTTGAATCACATTGTTGAGTTAGTTGAATCATCTGTTGTTGTCCAGTTTAAATGCGGAAGGGATTCTGGAATTGTAGAAGGATGTTCCTTCATGGTGGTAGTTCTCAAGTAGGACTAGATGGAATGTACTACCTTCTATTACAAGATTTTGAGGTTTCATAGTTTATTTCAAGAAATTTACCATGGTGATACCAACGATACACTTGCCACTTGTGATCACCATGGATATACTTGCCACTTGTTTTAATGGTTCACATATGTAAAGACACGTATGTAAAGATTTAAAGTTTAATCCTGTATAGAACTATCATGTTCATGTGAAGGAATAAGGCAAACTTTAGTTGTTAAAGTTTAATTCTTTCTCATTTTTTTTTGGGTTTTGGTTTTGGAATGCTAATTTAGGAGTCGAAAAGAGTAATAGAGGAAATTTCACAATAGACTCGGCTAAAATTACTCCATCAGCATTCACATTAGGCTACATAAGGAATACATTGTGTTTTGCTGTCTTAAGATAATTCGTCAAATACCTAGCCAATGATAATTTCCAATGGTGTTGTTGGCTTTTCCCTTCATGAGAAGGGGTAGTGAGTCTAATGACATACTTTCTCACCATGGGACATTGTTTGTGAATATATCTTGAAAACAAGATATGCATATGAACCTTATCAGAGAAACCCTTCATTAGGTAGTGAATCTCAATATATCAATATGAGACTTATTCATTATTGTTGGTTGGCAGATTCTTTCAGATGCTCAGAAGAGGGCCCATTATGATAGCCACCTCATCTTTCATCGAAAACTTGTGCAGAAGTATCAAAGACAAGGTCCAACTATGTATACATATGAATCTCATATACGAATTTCAAAGCAGATGGAAGTTGTAGAATGGTTAAAATGGTACAGATTTGCCATCAATGACATTGTGGCCCAAAGGAAGGAGGTGTCTGGCTCAGGATATTTTGATTTACTTGAGGGGGAATTCTACTCGGCTATACGTGCAGCTTATTTTGGCCCTACTATTGAGTCTATGGATCTTCTTCCGGACTGTTTTGAAGCTGAGGAGAGGTCTGTGTATTGTACTCCTGAAGTGCTTCACTTAGTTTCAGGACGTGATCTTTTCGGGATTGTAGCTATAGTGAATAAGTGTCCTGAATTATCAAAGGCCTGCTATGAAAAATTAACTTCATTTGCATCTGTGGGCAACAACCTGTTTCAATCTGTTAAGAATGCGAGCATCAGCATGGGCTCTGAATCTTTGAGCAATGCAGAGACCCAACAGGATCAAATTGTAGATAACTCGTATGGCACATCAGATATTTATAAAGACTTGGAATTACATATTTTTGGCAGATTGGTTGCAATGGCTACTAGGATCCCTCCTAAAAGTTCTTGTCATGGTAGTCAAAATGAAGATTCTCAAGATCACATACATGTTTTTCTTATTTCACATGAACATCCAATCTATGATAGCATAGGCATGTCCAAAAACTCGTTTGCAAGTGGTTCTGTTGGATCCCGGACTTTATTGGGAACAATAACTGGACTAAGAACCAAACCGGAAGAAAGCTCCTGCTTTGTCTATAATAGCAGCGGTACAAAAACTCACGTGATTATGAAACATAGGACATTAATGGTTTGTATATTAATTCTTCTCTGACATATATCTATTCTGCTTCTTTCCATACTTGAGATAGGTTTGTGTCTATTTACTTTTTTCTTTTTATTGATGGTTGTTCTACTTTATTTTTCCACTCTTTCTAGGTAAAAAATAAATAAATTTTTAAGTGATATTTTCCATTGTATTCTTGTGGAAGGAGCATATTTCTCTTTCCTGATTCTTGGAGATGATTTAAGGGTCAGTTAAATGAATCCTATTTATCCATTCACATTTTATGCTTGCTGAAAATTATAGTCTATAGATTTACTCTTTACACGTCAAGCCTCATGATTTTTCAACTATTTTAACATTTCAATCCATCAACTCACTTACGGATGCCCATACCATCTTGTTTGAATTTCTGTAGTTGATCACCTGTTAGTGCTGCCCCTAATCTTTTGCATGTTTACTTATTTCTATTTTATTTCCTGTAGCTGTCTCACTCATCCATCTTTACATCATCATGTCTGTAATGTTTCTTCGAAAGTATCGAATATGTTATTTCTTCTTAATTTCCAATGTCTAGCTTTATTAATTAGAATTAAAAATAGGTTTTAATTTATACTTGTAACTTTTGAAATGAGGTTTTTAGTGCCTGAAACAAAGCACGTGACTCTTGTAATCTTAATACTGTGTCTCCTTAAAGAGGAACTCTGCCATATCTTATTCACGTGTGGACATTTCTTTTGAATTAATCATGACCAGTATTTTTTTCTGCATTGTAAAATTTCAGCAGTGTGTGTAATTATAAGTATGATATTTGATTTACTAAAATTGGGTATTTTTTGGTGATTTATAATAATTTATGTATTTTCTTGACAGACCTGGTTTTCTATTGGCATTTCAAGTTGCAAACTTGTTGCAGGTGAAACACATGCACTGGTATCAACTTGGGGATGAAGTTTCTACTTGTGAATGTCGGTGCAGCAGAGCTCATCTACCACCTAGCAAGTAAGTTTGAGTCTTTCTTAGACTCTCTCAATATCTTTTATATAATAACATAGTAAAGAGATGGAGGGAAGGAGAAGAAAGGATTTAGCAGGAACAAAAAAAAGAAGATTGCAAGTTGCAACAATAATGACACAATAAATACAAGTCTCTTTGTAATTCCTTATAACTTATAAGTTCTCATTATCATGTTTAACTTTTAAGCAAAAAGCTCTTATTCATATCAGTATTTTCTGGTAGTTATATCGTGATTGTTAAACCACATTAGCCTTGTTTCACAATGTTTACTTTTTCTCCCTCTGATTTTACAGTGGGCATCAGTATGCTTCAAGTTATTTAGAATTCACATATATCATCATGCTTATACTTAGTTTGAACATGGTTGAAACACAAAAGTCAAAATGCTCAACTTTTATCCATGGGTCCAGTCCTAGTCATGAAGATTGAACTTGTTCTTTATCAAACCTTAAGGCCTGTTAAAACTCAACTCAAACTCCATTTGAACTCTAAAATGATCATCTGCTTGTAGTAGGTGTTAAAACCCTGTTTTTTTAAGAAGTTATATATCTACTTTGTGTTAGATATAAAATTGATTAATATTCTAATCGAATAGTCTAATTTTACTAAAATCTACTTCTTCTAAATGTTGATTTAGAGTTATCAAACACCACCTTATTGTTATGATCAATGTTTATGTTGCCTTCAGGTTCACATGGGCATGGACATATCTTGCTGTTATGTTTTTTAATTGCAATTTTAATTTTTAAACCCTGTGTTCGAAAATGGTTTTCAACTATATGGGAGTAATCATTAAGAGCTGAATTCCAATATTAGATCATGAGTTGCTGTTTCTATCATCAGGATTGTTATGTTGAGATACAATATGTGTAAAGTATGACTTCTTGGCCAAATAATTTGTTTTTGGTATAACAAGTGCAAAAAATAGTTCACTGTATGTGCTTTCACAGTCATACCTGTTGGACCTACCAAGCTACTGTGTCTGGTTCACCTTCTTCCAATCGGTTTTACTATTTTCGTGCTCCTGAGCGTTTGGATCATCCCTATTTTGTCTATTTGCCTTGTTTCTACAACTACAACTAACACTTAGATGTCCGGAGGCTAAGATTTTTAAACGTCAAAAGTCTTCAGTCCTTTGTGCCTTTTTTCATTCTTGCAAACCATTCTTCTTTATTTCCTAAAGTGGTTGAAGTTCATTTTGCAGATTTTGGCTGTTTGGGCCTCGTTGTGACATGCATGACATTGGTGGTTGGTATGTTGAGACATTTGGTCGTGCTAAAAAGGGCAGGACAGTCCCATCACAGAGAAGCTGGGATGATTTTCTTGCAATAGAGCAACCTGAGAAGTAAGTTGTTGCCACTTCTTAATAGGCCAAATTGTGCTCTTGCAGAGTTTCATTAGAATAATAATCTCTCTCTCTTTCTCTGCTTACATGCTTTTTTCTATCTTCCTTTTGATATATCAAATCAAAAGTTCTGTACAGAATGACTTTTCAGATGCTAACAAAATTTTGGTGTTACTAATTTATGTGCAGGAGACTCCATCCTGCAATGTATTTGTTGGCTTTAGCATATAGAACTCTAGACCTTGAAGATGCAAAAAGAAGGAAATGGTCATTTAGAAATATCTTTGAGCCAAAACTGTTTAGCTTCCTCCGGTGGTGCAAAAGACTTCCATAGAGAAATGTGAATTGGGCTTGAATTGACTGTACATAAGTTTATCTCACTATGACTGTGGCAATATAGCAACGATGAAGACTGTGAGATGCCATTGTCACCCTGACGACTTTATATCAAGATTCATGAAGATGGTTTTGGAGATTATGCTTCTTTCATATCATTATCCATTTTCATGAGAACAGTATAAATTGGAATTGGCCGCTTGGTTCTGCTTGAGTTACTCTTCAAGGTTCTACAGGCCTTATTCAGGGAATGATATGCTGTCTAATCTCAAAATCATCTGATGAGTGACCAAAAGGATAAGTCAGAACTTTGAGAGTTCATTTACCACCTACTGTTTTCAACTAGAAGCTAATGCCAATATTTCATGGGGATTCCTGTTCTCTTCCAAGTACTCCTATATGGAATTTGAAGCTTTCGCCTACTGCTTCTTTCTGGGCTATGTTGTCTTCTCATAAAGAGAAAGCTGGTCCTGTAATTGCTGACTTTGCTTTCTCCATAAAATGGCTCTAGCGAAGAACTGTAGATATGCTTTGATCCATTAAAGTAAGTTCTTCTCTCTCTCTCTCTCTCTTCCAGTCATACACCATTTTTATGATGTTTCTGATGCAGTATCAAATTTATTGCCAGTGCTAAGAATTACAATATTGACATTTTGAAAGATTTAGTGTTAAAACATTTAAGCCAAACCCCACTAATATTCTGACAATGAGATAGACCATGTCTTTGCGGTGCATTACTCAAGTAGATCTTCCCATTTGCAATACTGCCCACCTGCTAATGCCCGATAAAACCTATCCCTGCAGTAGACAGGCCTCCCATCTGCAGCCTCAGCAGCAGCAGCTGCTAGATCATCATCACCCATCACCTCCACTGGCAATCTTAGCAACTCCTTTCTATGGTTCCCAAGATAAAGTGAAAAAGATGATACAAAAAATTATCAAACATTAAAGTGAAGGTTTTGATTATCTTTGATTATCAATGCATCATCAAAACAGTGAAACAAATTTAATCTTGTACCTTGTATTGTACTTGACATTGTTCCTTGAAGATTTACTATTTGGCTGGTTATTTTCTGTGGCAAATGTTGTCTGGAGATAGTCTTCCACAGGTTTGACAAAGATAAATAGCAACACAGCTGTAACAAGGAGCACTCCTGTGCCTACAAGTGTTTGCTTCAGCAACTTGATTACTGGCTTTACCTAGACCATATATTTCAGAAAATTTTCATGTTTAGGATGGTAAGATGTGCATTCTTGATTCCAGTGGTTTCATCAGAGTATCACACCTAACTGAAAGGCATATTGCTTTTGGTTGCTAAATTTTGTGCTCCGACTAAATCATCATTTCAGTAACATCATAGGCCAATTATTTAGGGTGTGCAATCATGTTTATCATAGTGATCATTTATCATTAATCATAAAAATAACCTTATCCTACCAACTTTTGCTACAAGTGAGTTTGAGCACCAAGTCTACTCAGAAGTTCCTCTTTCAAATTTCTGTTTTCATAGTGATCATTTATCATTATCCATATTGTTAATAGAACTGCATCTGTCACAATTTCCTAAATGTGGAATGGGACTCTGTCATGTACCTTGACTGAAGGTTCTTGATCTTTTTTCTTCTTCTTTCTTTTTATCGTTGTTGTTTTGTAATCTTTTTAGGTCACTTGAACATCCCAGACAATGTTTGTTTATCTTCAATTGTGAAATTTTTATTTATGTTAAAAAAAAATAATCTCCTGATTCATGAAACACAAGGACGCATGTTGCAAAAAGGAAAATCTGGCCAAGTAGGTTATGGAATGGTAAGACCTTCTAAGTTGGCTTTGGCCATACTAATGTCAATTGTTAACAAAATTTTCATGATGGCTTACTTGTTAACATAAGAATTATATGAAAGGGCCATGGGCAGAGGCTGTTAATCCGGCTAATACATGAGATGTGGAACACTGCACTTTTGAATGGCACAAAAAAGGAATTCAAGTGGCTATATAAGTATATTTAAGCCAGTTTTTTATTTTTTATTTATTTATAATAATACCATGGAAATAATATAGGAAATGTCAAAGAAAAAGATGCATGTGAATCAAACTTAGCACAAACTAGATTCCTACCACCAAAGCACGACTCTTTTCATGGCTAAATAACTTAGAGCAGGGAACAATATCAATCCTCTTTTCAGAAGAAATATTTATATCAAATCTTTGTGTCATGCAACCTGATGCAGTGATGCGATATAATCCATTTCAGCACTCAGGTTTGACTTATGTGTTGTTAAATATTCAATGTTGATACAAGTCCTAAAGGTGGTCATCCCTGTTATGTAGAAGATGATTGTGTCCTAGATGTATGTCATATGAGAAACGTAGGAGACTCAATTGGTTACCTCTTTTTCTGTCAATTGCAGCTTGTCTAGTACAATTTGGAGGAAGATCTTACATTCTGGTTTTGTGGATCTTCAAAGGATTCCATTAAATTCCAATGACTAATCACTATAAAAGAAATGATCAGTGGGAATTGATTGCTTTTGCTGTTAGTTAGCGCTCTGCCCACTGGAAAAGGAGAGGAGGAAAATAACTACATGAGAGCTGGAGTATACATAAGCTACAATCAGGCCTTCAAAGCTTTTGTTTTTCGTGGTTTGTCACTACAGTTGACTGTAAAGATCAGAGATTTGACGAAATTGTGCGATGAAGTAATATTACTGAGTCTTATTATTTACTTATTTATTTATTTATTTTTATTTTTTATTTTTTTTGTGATTGCACTAATGTTGCTTTCCTCCACTTTACTTGTATGTGTTTGTATCCTTTCTTGTCTCAACACAGTTCTACACTTGTTGATAAAGGATATGAAGTTGTACGGGTTTTGTTTCAGTTGCAGGTCCTTTGGTGGCCTAGCGAACTGGTTGAGAGGTTGGGGAAATTCTTTCTTTCTCTTTTTTTTTTTTTTTTTTTTAAATCTTAGTTGTGGATCCTTTGTTGGCCTTCTTGGCCTCTGGTACTTTGACCTTTTCATTCTTGCTTCGTACTAAATCTTATTGTTTCTTATCAGGGGAAACAGGCTGTAAGGGTTTGGACCATTTGGTTTCTGTTGAGGCTTGACTAGTTCTGAGGAAGTTCCTTAATTAGATGTGGAAGTCGAGGTATAAAAGTTGCTGTTTATCATCCAAGCATACAAGTTTCAAAGAAAAAAAAAAAGAAAGAAAAGAAGAAAAGAAAAAACAAAGAACTCATTTACAAGAATGAAGCCTTTGATAGGACTAGTTTCTCTGTGAATAATCTGAAATAAGCTGACATATTAATGTTCGAATTAGAAGGCACTGAGAAACTGAGAAATATGGGGCTTATTTACGAAGTAGATCTACATCTTGACTTGTATATCATAACTAAATTTTCAGAAAGAGTAGGTTAAACTCATGGCAACATGGTAACAACCTCTAAGATCATGGATTCAAACTCCATCATTTAACTAACAAAGAACATGAAAGTATGATATGCGTCTAGGTATGAAATTCAATAGTGACCAGCACAAAACAACAGAATAAAACAAAGGAGTCTTTAAATCCACTGAGTACCTTATAAGAACCCAACAGCCTATCGCGAGCCAAAACCTATAATGAAAAAAAAAATATTATTATTATCAGAAGCAATAAGTGTAATACCTGACCTTTGGAGAATTAACTTAATGGAACAGTAAGCATTCATTTGTGAAGCCCTTGAAGATGGTTAGATAATCTTGAATTCTATTTGGTTTCAGAGAAGTTATCTTTCCTTAACCTTTACTAATTTCAAAAGGGATTTCTGCTTGTTTCAGTAGTACAGTGTAATTATTAGGGATGCTTGGCCATTTTGGGAATTTTTGTTGTGTGTATGTGTCGCACACGGCCGGGGGGGGGGGGGGGGGGGGGGGGGGGGGGGCGGTGTTGCCAGAGGCATAGAGTGAAGGTTTGAGAGGGTCTGCAGAGTGGTTGAGGAGGCAAATGCGCTTACCCCAGCTCTACTTGTGAAAGCTTTTGAGCAACCTCGAAAGCTCCTTAGTCCTCATTAGTCTTCCTGTCCATTTTAGCACCTAATTAGTCTTCCTTAAGCTTTTGGGCACCCTCAAAAGCTTTTGGAGTTTTTCCTGTCCATTTTAGCTCCTTATTAGTCTTCTTTAAATTTTAGTTATAATTTGGTTCGGACTGGCTACCTGCTCATCCAAGACTTCTGGCCTCCTTTTCCTTTCTTTTTTTTTAGCCTTTGAGATAATTCTTCTTGGCAAGACCATATTTTTTTTTAATTTTTGCCTTAAATTCTGCTTTTCAGTCGTACCGTAGAAGAAATCATTAGATTTCAGTAGTTATAGTTACAGAACCTGTTGCTACATCCAGTGTCTAAAGTTTCTTTGAATGTAAATGCTTATATGCCATGAGCTGTTAAATTGTTAGCGATTTTTGTTGTTCACCTAGCCAAAACTCTCTAGCTTTCACTTCAGATGCTCTGCATGTATTATTTATGATATTGCTACTGAACATTTCTCATTGTTGAGGACTATCTTTGTGTCATTTACAGCCAACACAAGTATATAGATATACCGCAACATGTCTTTGGGCTTCTTTAGGGATGAGCAGGTTAAGGTACTATGAGTTATAATGGAAACAACATCTTATGTTGGTTTTTTTTTTCTTTTTGTTTTTTTATCTGGACTAAATTCTATAGAAATTTTTGGTGTAGATTTCACATGCAAAGAAGTAATATAGTAGAAGAACAAAACCAAGAGAATTAAAAGGGGGGTGTAGCACTAGCACCAACCTCTGGTGGCTTTACCCACATTTGTCCATCATACCATCCAGTTTCCTCATAAGGTATCACTGCTGACAAAAGCCTGTCTCCAACATAGCTCCAACCCTGGGACATGAATAAACAACTAGTTCCATTGTTTACCAAAACAACCATGTAGGTATAATGGACATCTGAAAACACATGGAACAAGAAATAAGACTATGGGGATCCCGCAGTTATTCCTTAGGCTGCTCGCGCCTGCCAACCTCTTTAAAACCTCCTAATTAATGGTTTAGCAACTTCTTCATTATCATGTATGCTTGTAGTTTGAAAACTTCGATAATTGTGCTCTTGCAATTTTTTCTTCGTAATCAAAGCTTTGGTGCTTTGATGTAATATTATTGGAGGTTTCAATTTGTATATACTAGGGGTCCTTGGTTTTAATTTCAGGAGTTTACTATGATTTTATGGGTAATTTTTGAGATTTTCTAAATGGTAATTCATGCAATTATCTGACTTTGAAAAGTTGTGAAGTCTTTAAATATACATACTCATAAACAATTGTTAGTGGTGAATGCAGAATTTTCTAGACGGTTGGCTTTCTGACTATGTACCTGGATCCTTGAGGTATTGATTCCTCTTTCTCAATTATATTCCTGGTTCTACTGGTTGATATTCTCTATTTGTATTTATTCCTAAGCTTTTCTTAAAATTTGTTTGTTTTCTATTTACTTTAATTAAGAGAACCTATCAATTGTGACTATGTATGAAAATAACAAAAAAAAAAAATGATTGCTAAGAAGAAGAAAAGTTATATTCTTGTACCTAGTACGAAAGGGTGTGTTGGTTAGTAGGCTTTTTCCATTGAGGAAAAGAGGTTCCAGAATTTACTACTATATAAAGTTCACATGGTACTTTTATAAGAATTCAGAAGTACCAGTTGACGTTTATGTTTTTTTTTTTTTTTTTTTTTTCATGTACTTGGATCTTATTTTTTTAGTGAAAAGTTTTATTTCATTGATCCAAAAGTGAAACCCAATGAAAACATAGAATCTGTTTTGGATCAGTGCCATTCTTAATCAATAGATTCACTATGAAGACTGACACCTGTAATCAAGATAAGGCGTGATCATGACCACCATCATACTATTTGAACTGTTCTACTCAATGCGGAAAAAGTTTATCCATGACAGCATAATAAATTATGCAATAAATAGAAAATGGATTAGAAAAGTTCAATTTGTTGACAAAATTATGAAGTTCTTTGAACCTATTTCTGCTGGAACTCAGACATGACTGCTTACTTAGCAAGCCAAATAAGTTAAATGGGAAAATGATTACCAAATCTGAATTTTCCGTAAATTATAACCTAAAGCTAAATTAGAGAATATTTTTGATACAAATGCATAAGATCTAGGGAGGGGTAGATCCATATGCATCTACAACTGAACTCAACTCAACTAAGCCTTTTCTCAACTACATGGGGTCGGCTACATAAATTCACTTCCTCCACTAGTCCACTCCACTCTATCGAGAGCTAAGTCGGCATTCGAATTACAAAAAGTGAAATCTTTCGTAATTATTTCTGTCCATGTTATTTTAGGTCTACCTTTACCTCTATTGTTACCATCTAGTAGTAATCGGTCACTCTTCCAAACTGGTGCATCTAAAGGCCCATGTTGTATGTGTCCAAACCACCTTAGTCAGTTCTCTCTCATTTTATCTCCCATTGGTGCTTCTCCTATCATTTACCGAATATCCTCATTTATAATTTTATCTTTCAAAGTTCTACCTCATATCTATCTTAACATTCGCATTTCTGTTACACTTAGTTTGTTAACATGTTGTTAACAAACTATATGCATCTAAGCAATGGAAATTTTATTTGTCTGCTGTATTGATTTGAATATGGAGATGGATGGGTAGTGAAGCTACGAAAGGCAAACTTAGCACATTGCGCTAAATTCAAAATAGCCCCTTGTGAGTTATGAGAATTGGCAGATGATTGAGGTGGTTTCATCATGTCAAATGAAGAGCAGTTGAGATGGGCTATTCAAAGTTGTTCAATAATGACATGACTCTGAAGAATGTTGGTGCAAGTCACCTTTCACCTGCTCAAAATGGCCTGAAGTGGATTGCAAGAAGTTTAAGGACAGATATGAAGCAACACTCCTAACAGATGATATGGATGGACTTCAATGGCAAAAGAGATCCATGTTGCCAGTGTTGATGAGTGGGAATATTTAGATAGTGATGTAGTGGCAGCAGGATATGAAGGGCATTTCAGAAAGAGTTGGCAACTTTATTTATGGAGGTGGTCATAAAGGCTTCCTTCTGCGGTTGTGGGCGTGATTTTCATTAAAACAAAAAAAAAATCCCCTTCGGAAGTATGTAGCACAAGCATTTAGTCCAGTCAGCAATTGACAATTGTATCTAGAAGAAGATACCAAATATATCCGCAAGACAACTAGTGACACCAGAAAAAGAGTTCCAGTCCCGGCAGCTAGCACAAATTTTAAAGGTTCCTGCAAGATTGCAAATGAATAATTTAGTGTTTAGTGAAGCCCAATGCAGATTGACTAGTTATTGGTTGCTTGCGTTATGAGTGAGTAGGGAAGGAATAAAGATAATCTTTTAGGATCATAATATTACTTCTTTCCTGACTAAGTCATGTTCCCTCTTGAGGCATATAAATCAATCAAATGTGTTCAAAATGCATGGGCACTGATGTTATTCATTATCCAATCTATTCAACAGAAGCAAGAGTTAACTTTTAGTTTACCCTTGAAGGACTAAAGCTTGCAGCTGCAATCGGTACTCCAAGAACAGTGAAGGCGACCAACCAGAGGCTTCCAAGACGCACAAAAAAGGACCCAGGACTGAGTTCACCCCATGAGTACAAGGGTCCATCTTTCAGAGATGAGTACTCATTCACCTGTCACATTATAAATTACAGAGTAGTTCAAACAAGTGAAGTTTCAATCATGGCTTAGCTCCCTATTCTGTTTCTGCCTCTAATGAAAGTTCAAACTAGTGCATTTTCCGTGCTTTGTACTTAAAATTGCACCATATATAGGCATCATCCTTTGATGACTGTGTGAATACTATATAGCTGTTGTGCATACAGAAGTAGGACATTTTACTTCAGTCTTTCTTGTTATCAAGATCTCTTGTTTGAATACAAAACCAGTTTTTTAGATGTTAACACGATTGATTACTGATGCAGGTGCAGCTGAGTATCTCTGAAGTGTTATTTTGGACCCCTTTTTTTTTTTCAGTTTGGAACCAAGAAAGAAGAGATGCTACCGACTAGCATAAGTTCCCCAAAAAATAGATAAATAAATAATGTAAATGTTCACACCATATATGCATACATACCGGTCTCTGTTCAAAAGGAACTTCGATCTCGAGCCCAGGATCCCAGTTTCTGCCGGCATAGCCACTCCCATTTCCATTGGTCTCATCTCTTAATGCCTTGACGTGAATCAACCGAGCTGGGAACCGAGCTCGCCCGAATCGAACAACCCATAACCTTGAACTAGTAGTGTCAAGTACTTTTGCCCCTCTGGCTTCCGGGATTAGACGGCAAGGAACTTGCAGTCTAATTCTAAGCATCTCTCTAAACTGGGTGGTGTTTCATTAATTTTCTTCTTTACTCCTCCAAGTCAGAAAGAAGATGAGTGTGCAGGAAGGCCTATGAATGAAAACTTGTGATTCTGGGAGGATCGTATGAATTATTAGCCATGCATTTTTTACGTGGAAGGCAGAATATAACTTTTCATTTAATTATTGTTGTTATAGGATTAATATCATCCGATTGTTGGGATTCTTTGTAGTTTCTGTGGCTAGGAAGGAAGGAGCTGTGGGTGCTGCTTGTGAGCGTGGCATGGGGGGTTTTCGCGCGGCGCGTTGCGTGTGGAACTCGAGTTTCCACATGTCGACCCCTCACCAAGACAGGGTTTTTTGCGTTCCCTTGCACGCATGGCAACTGGTCATTTTAAGTATGGAAAATGCAAAATGGGGTAGTGGAATCGTTCTTTAAATTATTTTAGTTTTTCTTTTTCATAATTTTTTTGATAAATAAATACTCGAGCAAATTTTTTAGAAATTTTTTTTTATGGTTGTTCGATTATACATGAGAAGATAGTTTTTTCATATTCTTATGATGTAAAAAAAATGAATAATAAGAAGCTTCATAGAATGTAGATATGAACATAACAATACGAAAAAAAAAAAAAAAAAAATTCTCCTTTGGAGGAGAGAAAATAAATGGATTGAGAAAAAAAAAATTAAGAAAATATTGATCCCGGGCAAAGAGGCCTAAGGGAATTGATTTAGAAACATGAGTTGTTACGGGTGTATATCACAAGAATATGATAGCGTCCTCGTTTTTCTAACGCATTTATTCATTTCATGGCAAAATATTCGTTTGGTTAATTTTATGCAACTGGGTCAATTCTCATTTTAACTGAAAAATATTTTTTTAAACGTATTATATAAAAACTGGAAAACAGTTAACAACAGTATTTGAAATCAAAACTCATAATTTTAGATCATTTTACTCCAGCATTTTGAGGAGGGTAGCTTTTGCAAACATCATCGTAATTCAGTTTAGGTTATCATTCATCATTATTATTCATGAGAACAACGCGTTCTTTTTTTAAAAAAAATTAATTAAGATTTTTATACGGTGATACATCTTATATTGTACACCTAATTAACTATTTATTATAAAAGTAATAATTAAATAGAAAAAAAAGAAAAAAGCAAAAAAAAAGAACGAGAATCTGTAACCAAAACAAAATTGTTGCTGAGCAGCTGAAGTCATACAATACGTTCTTCGGACTCCACGTCACTCGCTGATTTACAACAGCAGCACGTGGCAACTCTTCAAGCTTCTATCATCTTTTTTTTATCTACACTAGAAGTACCTAAACCGAACCTGAAAAAGTCGAAACTATTCGACCCCAGCGTTGAATCGAAGCAGCTTTCACTTTTCCAGTGACCGGGTGAAAACCTTTTGAATTAAAGCGGTTTTTATTTTTAACTCAAACTCATAGCGTCCACGTTTTGACTTACAAATCCGTGGGCCCAAGACCCAAAAGTCCATGCTTACCTGGGCCCAGAGAAATAGGGCCACGTGGTGTACTGTCAGCTATGTGCTCGTTGAATATTCATTCACGCGCTCATGACAACGACAGAAACCGGAAACGAAGAACTTCAAGAGCTAAACACCAAAACCAAAAAATAAAAAAAATAAAAAACTCCCGCCGTTTCAAAGTCTCGTCAGATCAATTACTCGCTAATCTCCACTGAATTCAACACTGCAAGAGAGCGAAACAGAAGCGAAAGATCCGCAGATGAAACCGAAAAGCAAGGGAGGAGGATGGAGCCAAGTCACGCACCTAGGGTTGCCGATCGTCTTCCTCTTTTGCTCCGTTTTCTTCCTCGCTGGCTTCTTCGGATCTTTGCTTCTTTCTCAGGTAATGTTATGATATGTTGTTCTTCGTTTTGGTTTGTTGAATTCGATGATTGTTCGAAGATTTTGGCTCACTTTACGGGAATTTTATGGAAGCAGGATATTAACGGCGCGCGGCCTCGATCGAGGATTCTAGAATCCAGGGATGTGGAGGAGGAGGAGGAGATTGAGTCGATTCCGCATGGAGAGACTGGAGAGTCTTTGGTTCATTCAATCCCTTCGCAGGTTCTTCGATCTTTTTGTAATTGAGCTTGTTAGAGTGGATTTAGTGGCATTTGAGTGATTTTTTGGCATGTTTTAAATGTAAAGTGAGTTTTGGTCTGTGCTTTTGTTCTTAGCAGAGCTGATTTTGATTTTTCATTTCGTTGCTTTGAGATGAGATGTTGTACAGTTCGAGATAATTGTACCGTGTATGTTGTTGAAACTTGGGGAAAGGAACAATATCAGTGCTGGAAAGATTTATAGGTGGTGGATAGATAGTTTTCTATGTTATTTAGGCGTAACGTTCCGTCCCAAACAAGAAGAGTTGTGACTGTCTTCTATTATGGCAGTTTTTTTATGGATTCCAAGGATGGCATTAAATGTTGGGATATCGATCTCTGTTTGAACATTAATGATCTGGAATTTGAGCTAGTTAGTATCCTCCTTGATTAGCTATTTATGATAGGGTCATTTAGATCCATGAATCCATGACCAGAAGAGCCAATTCTGTATTGCTAGTTTTTTGGTTTCTTTGATCCTCTTCTTCTTTAATTTCCTACCACTGTCATTTAAGATCATGTGTCCTTTCGTGGGTGACCTTTTCCTCTTGTGTGCCAAAATCTGTAAACTCAATTTTCCATATATTTCTGCCTGTGTGTCGAATGCAAATTTATTTGATCATTATTAAGAACAAGGCTCATTAACCCCACGTAGTTGGGAAAAGGCTTAGTTGAATTGAGTTGAGTTGAGTATTAAGAACAAGGTTCAATGCTAAAGGTGTGTTGGGATGTCTCTGTTATATACATCACTGCATTTTCACTTGATACCTGTTATAATGATAAAAAGTTTATCTTCTCAGGACCATCTCTTGTATGTTGACTATTTGTTTTCACATTGCCCAGTCTCAACATTTGGCTGATATTCGTGAGCTCTTCAAGGTCTGATTGGCTTTTTCAAGATTCCTATCTGAGATCCTTGGGGTAGTTGGGACAATTCAATTTTCTGCTTGATGTGTAGGCATTTGTGGCTGGTCTTTTGCCATGTGCTTGAGTATTTTATCTGATCTATACTGTTTGGTGTAATTACGAGGCTCTGTTTTGTGTCTCTTCTTTCCAGTTGAAAGAGAGGTTATGTTCTCTAAAATATCTTCCTCATATATTTCTTTCTTTCTTTTTTTATTTTTTTGGTCATCACAGATTCACAGACTTATATAATTTATCTCGATCTCTAGAATAAATAAACAAGTGAAAGTTTGCGAGGATAATCAGAAAAGCAAGTTCAGGAAGTCACCATATGCCTAAAACAAACATATGGGTGCTTCATAGCCCTCATCATCACTTTTCTTCACGTGGTGTTTTAGCTCCTGGTGCTTAAGGTTTTGATACTTGCATGAGAAATATACACACAGTATTGATAATAATTGATTAGCTAAAAAGGTCCTTACTGTTGGCATTCTAACAGAATTGCCAGTATTTCTATTTCTTTTGACAAGTTGAAACTTGAATTGGATCATATCTTTGTTAACTTCACTTTATTGATATTCTAGTGGCTAGTGTGTCTTATGAGTTCACTTTGAATGCAGGTCTTGAGCTGGAAACCACGGGCCATATATTTTCCGGGATTTGCAACTGCAAAGCAGTGCCATAGTATAATTGAAATGGCTGAAGCAAACCTTAAACCATCAACATTGGCTTTGCGGGAAGGAGAAACTACTCAGAACACAAAAGGAATAAGAACAAGGTATTTCTCACTCACTCACTCTCTCTCTCTCTCTCTCTCTCTCCTATGCTTATCTTTTTGCTATCTGATAAATTAGAGTTAAAGAGTACATTCTCATCAACTAGATGAATAACCTTTGTTTTAGATAATTCCAATGAGGAGCCTTAGGTTTGTGTGAAAGAGGTCCAGTTTCTTAATCTTTTTTTTTTCCTTCTTTTTTTTGTACTGTTTTTCCTGGATTTGATGAGTAACCTTTTCAATTGAGTGTTGGCCAAACATTCAAAGGCATTAAGCATTAAAATGCATACTCAATAATATAACAACCTAATCATCCAATCAATACAATTAGAACATCATAGTCATTAATTAAGTTCAACCATGCCCTAGTTTAAAAATTCCTTGGGGATGAAATACAACACATTAATACATTCAACATAGTCCTCACATTCAAATTTCACACAATAAGATCAAGAATGAAATATGAAAACAGCCCACATTAATGTATTGAACATGTTCATCAATCAAATTAAACAATTAAGCTCAATTAAAAGAGATGAAAACATTAAGAAATGCTCAATTAAAATTCAGCTCTTCTTTCCTTCAAATACCACCCAAAACATGCCCAAATTAATGCCAACTTGCTGTTTATCAAATCAGCCCATTAAACACCTCTTTCCACCCTTGATTCATGCCAAATTCTAGTTGCAGCTTGTAATTAATTCAATCAAAATGCTTGCTAATTAAATCAGCCACTTAGTTGTTCACTTCATGCTGCTCAAGCCACCACCACCAAGCAGCCACCTAATTGAAAGCCATCCAACACCCAAAACAAGTTGCAGCACTCCCTATTTAAATTTAGCTATTTGGATAGCAACTACTTGCTTCTTAACCCATCAAAACCGCCCAAAATAACCTTAGAAGCCACCATAATCTTGCCGCAAATTGAGGCCGCCCCAACACCTTCAAGTTTCAGCCCATTTTGTACACTATTTCACTGTCCAAACACCTCATGAGATTCATGCAACAAATCAGTAGCAATATGTCAAGAATGAGCAAGAAGCAAGCACCGTCCAAGCTTCAAAAATTAACACGCAAACCAGTCCAAGGGAAGGCTTCAATGCCGCCACCTTGCTCCTTAATTTTGTAGCCTCTTTTCTCTCAATTTCGGCTTACCCGTTTCTCCAATCCTCCTCTTTGTTCTTGTTTCCTTCAATTCAGCCCTTGCCATTCAGCATTTTTCCAAGTTCCCCCTAAAACAAAAACCCAAGCTCTAGGTCCAATGCTTTTTGAGTCCACTATTGACGTGTAATTACTCTTTTGCCCTTAATTTCTCCAATTCCCTATCAAATCAACAATTAGCCAAAGTTAGTCCAAATTAATTAAAATTCATAATTTCAAACATGAAATTAAGCTCAATTAATCTATAATATGAAATAAATGATGGGTAAAATATCAATACATCAATCATTTTTCAAGAATGCATGCATTATTAGGTAGTATGCACATTTAAATTCCTCTAATACTATTATCACCCTCGGCTGGCTGTTGTCATTAGGTTTCTGTTTCATGGATGCGGCATTACCTTAATGCTCTATATCTACCCCATCACAAAATGGAAATGGTTTGACCCCTTCAACCAACTTCTTGCGAATGTTGTGTGCGTCCTTTGTGTAACTGATTCCTACTCTCATTGAAGACTTTAAAACACAACAATTGATAATCATGTGCACTGCATTTGTTGCCATGGTTGTAGCTTCTGTTTTAGTGTAAGTTTCTATCCCTTTCTATGTTGATGTGTGTATTAAGTTCCATGTGTATTCCTATAGTCATTATAAAGCATGATTTCCTTGTGATTGATGGTGTAAGCCTCTTTTTCTTCCAATTTTTCTCGTGTGTCTTCCCTTTAGTTACACTAGTACAATCATTTATTGTGGATGCATCATCGCTATTTCCAGTCGATAGTGATCACATAATTGGAGGCATAGTAGTCAGAAGCGCGATTTGAATCGCTGAATGGTGCGATTCACGTTTCGATTCAAACCCCAAAACAATTCGAATCGGATTCATGAATCGCTATACCTGTGAATCGTTAAGTGAATTGGTCTTAATCGTAAGTGAATCGCTAGTTGAATTGTGGTGAATTGATCTGAATCATGAATTTGTTAAAAAACACTAATGTTTTTATAACCCTATGTATACAAATATACGATTGGCATATGTGTCGTAAATCTTACGATTGATTGATCCAAATCCCGATTTGATTCATCAAGCCTCAAAATGATTTACTTCCGATTCACGATTTTGACTACCATGATTGGAGGCACTGGTCTATCATAGCTTAAAGTAAATATGATTTTGTTATATGAAAGGTAGTGTTACCAAAAAGAGGAGGGAGGGGCGTTATTCCCTATTCATCACCCCATGAGTTTGTAAGACGTAAGAGGAATTTTTTTCCCATACTTTCAATGATTCAACTTATTGATTATATTTTGCATATGAAAATAGGATTAAGGGACTCCTTTGGTATATGCATACAAATGTTTTTTGCAAGTATTCAAGACACCTACTGTATTGCTTTGTTATCATTTCTAAGCATATGGGAAGAACTAGTGTTTCAATATGATGATTACGTCAGAAATTCTCCGGAGTATAGAAGAACAAGCCACATTGCCTTGTTAATTAATTTCACAACTCCACCTCTCATCACTAATGTGTCATTGTGTCTTTGAATTTCACTAAAGATGTTTACTTCATCTTTGCCAACTCTTGAATCACGATATCTCTTTGACTATGGTTTTGAATCTTGATATTTGATGTTTGAGTGGAAGCATAGATGGTAATGGTTGCAGAGAATGAATATTGTTATTGATTATGCTGTGGGTCTTTATGGCAACTGATTTTTCTGGTATTTTGAAAACAGTTCAGGCACATTTATTAGCTCCGCAGAAGACAAAACAGGAATTCTCAGCGCCATTGAGCAAAAAATAGCAAAAGTTACATTGATACCAGCATCTCATGGAGAGGTATTTATAGGCTTATAGCAAAATTCTAGTTACTGTTTAAGAGTTTCTTTTCTTCTGGAGGTCTGATAAGTGCAGGAAACTTGATCATCGAATTAAAAAAAAAAAAGTTGCAGGGAACTTCTATAACCTGGTTCATGCATGTCTATGCTTGACAGAGATGCAAAAGCATTAAGCACAAATCCCATAATAAATCCAACTTGAGTGCACATATGTGCAGTCACAACTCACAACTCACAAGCACTGGAATATAGAAAAAAAATGTGTTCATTTTGATTTTTCAACTTCATTTGAAATGTCTCACTGTTTTGATTCCTGAATTTTCCCCAATGAGGGAGGATTATGCATTGCAGGGTAAAAATGTTTAGCATTATTGTGGTGTTAGTCAATAGAACCACAGTATGTGTCAAAAAAAAAAAAAAAAAAAAAAAAAAAAAAAAAGAGGAGGAATTTAATTACATGACAATGGAGACCTCAAGAATGCTTGGGGGACCCATTTTTTACTCAGAATTATGGATTGCTTTCGTCTGCAACTGCAAGTGTCTCTGTACTAAGTCACTTATAGTTGCTTTTATGTACTTCAATATACCCAGTAGAAATAAATAAAATAAAAACCAAGATGACCATGGTTTTCATCTGCAATTTTAATATTTTTTCAATTAGGCTAATGATAACTTGAGCCAGGTTTACATAAGGCCATGAGCATTCATTTCATCACTTTCTAATATTTATGTGGTTGTTCATTTTAGTTTCCTAGCTGAATGAATTATCATGCTTAATTTATAATTTTGCAAAATTTTCAGTGAAAATTTCCTTATATTTCCTTGAGAGAATTCATTATTTACACGATAGATTGGAAGTTCCTATAAGAACTTCCATACCCAGGCCAGGACAATGCAATACATCTCAACATCATAATTCAATGCAGTAATTGCTTACTATTTTCTATACTTTCTCAAGAAGAACCATTTTTTAAATAAAAAAACTCCAGTGAGCATCATATTTGAGACAGATTCTAGATTAGTTTTAGTGATCAAATATATCTGTATGTTGCAGGCATTTAATATTCTACGATATGAGCTTGGGCAGAGATATTTATCTCACTATGATGCATTTGACCCAGCTGAGTATGGCCCACAGAAGAGCCAAAGGGTACACATTAAGCAATAGTTGGTCTCTTTTTTACTTATGTTGTAGCATACTTGTTTTTTTAAGTGTGTAACATGTGCTTCTTTCTACTCCTTGTTTCTTCCACGGGGAAAAAAATGAGAAGTTGGTTTAGCTTGTTTTATAATTATTACCTTATCATAGTTTGTACAGTTAAAGGGGCTGCATTGGTTCATTTTGAAGTTTTGGTGCTGATGTCTCTGCAGTGGATGCTTGATTATGACGGCTTGTATGCTTGATTGTGATTCTTTTCAAAAATGCTTACGTGTTCTGTTGAGATTTATGAATTGTTTTCTGCTTTTGCACTGATTACCCTGAATTTGTATGTAAAATGAGATAAATAATTCACAATCCCAGTAGTGTAATTTCCATAAAACCACTGTTAGCTAGTATATCCTACGAAATCATAATTTTCAATTATTTATTTAAATACTAGTTAGTTATTTTATTTGTATTAGTTCAATTTTTTATGCTGTTTAATGCCAGTATGTTTCTAACTCTTTTAGATACTTGATTTGAGTTGAGGTCTAGTTTCTATATTTGAGTCGGATGATCAATTAGTTTAGTTGATAAATAACAGTTTATTAGGATTTTCATGATATTGAGTGCTGAATTTAAGAAATAATACTTTGTTAACTCGTTGCTTCATCTGCGGTTCTTTCGGCACCGTGTAGTCCAGTTCTATTAGTTATTGTTATGCATTCTTGTGGTTTTGATTTTGGGTTAATGTACTTGATAATCTATGTGGGGAAGGGATCTTTCACATGAATCACATTGATGTGTTTCAACCCAGTGATGAATCAATTCGAGGTTGAGTAAATGTTCTCTTGTTGAGGGACATCACCTCCCTTATGTTCATGTTAACATGAACATGAAGCCTTTTCCCAATTATTTGTCAGCTAAACAAAATCTTGTTCTAGGATTCAACTCTCTTTAGATCCATACTTCTTTTAGTTAGAAGGTAACCTTGCTTTCCTCACTACTTGAGCCAGAGTCAATTTACGGATTCCTCTTACCTTCTAACATCTTGAGCTTGTTGTATTCTGGAAGCTTTAGTTAATAATATTCATGCATGAAAATATTGGACAAGTGTGTCTTCATTCTCATTCCTTGCTTTGTGAAAAATAAATAAACTCCTCCTATTCATGTTCTATGGAAGTGAAAATTTGGATTTCATAACTAGCGGATGATCCTTCGTAATTATATTTCGGCTGTACCATTTTGATATCCTAATGCAATCAGGTGGTTGAGTTGTAATAAATCTCTGTTAACTGCAACTCTAGTAAAAAATAACTGTGTTTCATACAAATCTGATATGCCAGATAAATGTTAGACATGCCTAGCAGGTTCACTCTTCATACTTGCATTGGACATGACGCACCAACACTCATGCTCAAATGTTTGTCAGATACATAGCAGATTGACCAAGTGAATATAATTTCTAAGAAAAGTCAAGCACCAAATTGTATTTCCACCCACTATGCACTAACCAGTTTACAAATCATATAGGTAAGTTTTTAGCAGATCAGCCCTTGGAGAAAATGTTAAAATTTTTCGTCCAAGTTTTGGTCAGTAGAAAAGATTCATAGATGCACTAAACTGATTGGATGTGCAGAGGTATACAATTTGCAGGTTTACCTGCTATGGTGCCATCAACTTAAGTAACCATAACATCTAACTTGGTTAAAATTCATGCAGATGGCATCGTTCTTGTTGTATCTATCTGATGTTGAAGAAGGTGGTGAAACCATGTTCCCTTATGAGGTGAGATAATAATGAACTTAATTTTTTTTTATTCTGTCTGTTTCTGTGATAACTGATGACAAGTTTTCTTTTTCTACAATTATCTTATGATGTTAATCTCAATGGCTAATGTCAATATGCAGAATGGCCTGAACATGGATGGTGTCTATGATTACAAAAATTGTGTTGGCTTGACAGTGAAGCCACGGCAAGGGGATGGACTTCTATTTTATTCATTATTTCCAAATGGAACAATTGATCAGGTAACACTCCTTCAGTGCTTCCTACTTTGTTTGAGTGACCTTGATTAGTCAGATGTCTTCTGGTTTTTAAGCAAATGAAATAGCTTACAAACAAATCATTGAATCTGTGCTAATTATGACTCAAATTTAGTAGGATGATAAGGAACAGTGAGTGTTCAATAGCGGTTATTATAGAAAAATAATTGGATAACAAACAGATACTACTCACTCATCATCCCCCCCCCCCCCCCCCCCCCCTCTTAATCTTTTGAATGTAATGTGCATTTATGCAGATGTCACTCCATGGGAGCTGTCCTGTTATTAAAGGGAAGAAATGGGTAGCTACAAAATGGATCAGAAATCAGGAACAGGACGACTAGATATCATTCCCTACAACCCCTTAACCTCCCGACACATGACACCTAGAAAAAAATTGAGAGAGGGAAGAAAGAAAAGATGAGAAAAATAAAAGGAAAAGAAAGTGATATATGTGGTATGAGATGTATGTGTATTTTTTTTCTTCTTTTGTGTCTTCATTTTTACATCTGAGTTGTATCGTACTTGACATACGGGAAGTGCCCCTGGATGTTGAGCACCATCTTTTATGGGTCCCGGTTGCCAAAAATTTTACAAATAAGAACAGCAGAGTTGTATGAATGGAGTGCATTTACTATTATTTTTTTTATTTTATTTTTTGGTGGAAGCATTTATTATTAGTGGTAGTATCAGCAGCCGTAGTATTAGTAGTAATTAGTAATTTAAAAACTGTTGGATAGGCTAGAACTTTGGAAGGACACTAGTGAAGAGAACTACATAACTCTTTTCATTTCCCTTTGCAGCGTACATATGCTTATTATATCATCCTTCACATCACATCATCTGTAGATTGCTGAAGCAACTCATTTTCTATATGCCACTTTGTACCTAAAGATCTAATCTAGCAAAAATACTTTCCAATTTGTTTCTGCAAGAGAAAGAAAGGACCATCTCTAATAATCGGTAGAAGTAGAAGTCCCTGATGCCATAAGATTTTATCTTTATGTTTTAAACGTGATCACCTGTTGCGTGAACCTGTTCTGAAGAAATATGAATTTCAAAGAACAAATTATCAACAACGCTCACTCGTTTTCAACATATGCAATTTTCCAAGGCTTAAAAAATATTGCTTCCTTGACGCAAAACAGCAAATTCATTCGCAATCATTCATGTTGTACAACAAAAATCCACAATGTTATCATTCCAGTTGAGTAATCACCAGCCGGTGGCTTGCGCATGTCATTTTGGGAAATTCCAGATACATGAATTGAATAGCTTTACAATGAACTGCTTTCCAAACGCATACAGAGCAGCAATTCCACCAAAATCTGTACCGTGTCAAAAAGTTTAGTTTTCCTTTGCATTTCAGTCAGTCAGCAAATTTGTACTATCAAATTCGTGAAGGATCAATGGCAACTGGGTCGTATCATTCCAAAAAGTTGCACATCGAAGTTCTTCAAATGCAGCTTCAGATTTTAGTGATGCTGATTAAACTCGGTGCAGCATTGCTTCGGCGTCCTGCAATTAATCCTAATTTTCTGTCCAAAACAAAATGGTGTTCACCAATGACAAGCAACTTGGTAAAAGCATCCCCATTATGGTCCCATCTCTTCATTCACTTGGCCTTTCTTCTCTCCCAAATCCGTCTATCCTCTCTATAAATAATAGCACTAGTAGTACAACCCTGGTATCCTTTGGCCAATGCTAGGATTTGATCCAGAAACGCGTATACCTTATAGTTTATGCCAGCTTTCATGAAATTGCTTCCCACACTGTTTCAACATGTGCATGCAGCCAGCTGCTGCAAACAGCCCAAAGGCAGCAAATGCCATGATGGATGAATTCCCCAGGCTCCTTTTGTAGCCTCCCTGTGAGACAAACAGAAGAAAGACCCAACAAAGGTCATTAATTCTGAGACTCGCAATGATAGATAAAAGAAATTTATCTGAAGTACCCTAATTCATACTTTCTCATCATTTTGCAATTTAAGTTTTGGCAATGTCAGGCTACATTTAAGCATGGGCAGATTTGATGCAAGAGATTTAAGGGAACTTGATCTGATAGTCCTAATTATGCAACTTCTCAACATTCTGATAAAACGTCTACAATATTCTTCTGATAATCCAGGTCTTTTCCTTCTTTTTTTCCTTCTCCCCTTTTTCCACCTTTTGAATATTTAGCATCAGAGACCTCCAAGGTAGGATCAACCAATCAAGTCAACCTCTTGATCAGTCCCCAGTTGCATGTGTGTGTGCACCAAAGGTGCAGTTTTTTAATGCATCCAATCCTTGGTGTGTTCCAAGGCACAATAACACTTACTTGAATAAGAACGAGAAGCACTGCAGCATTTGCTGGAGCAAGAGACAGGCTAATCATCCCTCCACGTAGCTCATTTGGAACATACCTGTGCAAATAAAATGAAGGAACGTTAATTTCACTTTCCACAATTTGATCAATTCAATTTAAGAAGCAAAAGAGAAGATCAAATTTACATCGTCCTTAATCTTGCAAGTGAAGGTAACATTAAGCCAACACAGGCATGGTATAGGCAGAAAAGTGTCACTAGAACCCCAACTTCCTGCAAATGAAATCACAAAAGTGTGACCCAAGCTGGCGAGGAAAAGAAATAGATACAACTCCCAGACCAAACTGCTTATATGCAATTCTTTTCCCCATCAATAAGCAAGCAGTATACCTGATAATCATATGCTACCATAGAGAAGATGAGCCCTGATATAAGAAAGGCAACAGCCAAGCAGTCCTCTGTTCGAGTATGTGATGGACCACTAAAAAACCATGAAACTGCAGTGCTCCCAAGCATTCTTGCACCCATCCAGCATGGAAATAGAATCCCTAGATTAACCTCTCGTCCATCGGCCTACAAAAACCAGAACTACGGTAAGGCATCTGCTAGAATATGATTATCACAAGATGATGTTAAAGATTTAAAAAAAAAAACTGACCTGGCAAATTACTGTATTTAACTTTATATCAGGACCCATAATGAAACATGAACAGAAAACAAGATTTGTATGTTGGGTCTTAGTTGTCAACATCCAAATGCATATTCAAATAATATAGAAGAAAGTAAATGCAATGAATATGAGAAAATGCTGCAACAAACATAAACACAATATCATGATTCATTGGGGGCACAAGTAAGAACAAACCACATTGATATAGGTAATTAGTGCACCTTAAAAAACAATGCAGTGTCAGGAATATCCTTTTTAGGACACAATGTAGAATATATTAAAAAAAAACCTTTTTTTCAAAGAAATTAGAAATTCATATATGACTAAAAGTTACACAGCATCACTAGAGGACAAGTCCTTCTCCTTAGTACCCTCTGAGCCATTCGCTCAATCCCTTGGCCAATTTACCAGCACTCACCCAAAAAGAAGCTGCGCAATGTGAATTCTTGCACAACCAAGCATCATTCCTATCAATCCCTTTGAAAATTTTCATGCTTCTAAAAACCCATTGGCCAATTGCATTAAGGATTAAACCAAATTACAAATACAGATGTGGGGAGCGTAAAACAAAATGAAAAATCTCTTCTAATACATTTTCGCTAGCATTTCTCAAACAGGGCATACTCAGCGCATAAGACTCGCATCATTGTAGGGGCAGCAAGGTCAAGATATGAGCCTTAGCTCTGCATTACAGAGAGAATGTTTTTGGATCTGAACTCATGGCCTCCAGGTCAAGATGAAGCAATATTAACCATTGCGCCAGGGCCTGGCCTGCCCTTTTTTGACATTTCACCAAAACAAACATAAAAATATAAACAAGCATTGCTTCACTTAATTAAACACAGATGTTATCACCAACTGAATACAGACTGCATTTAAATTCAACCTCTCAAAAGAGTCTTAGCAATTCAACAAAGTCCACATCTTTTAGGCATTTAGCTTGGTATGCACTCATGAGACATATTGCTCAAATTTTTTGGTATCAACTGAGAGAAAAGCCCGATAGAAATACCAAGCTCAGCAAACCACAATCACATATTCCACTGCAAAAATTAATAAGACATTCAGCTTGTCTGCTGAAAAGATATGGCTTCTTTCTGTGCAAGAATCAGAAATAGAGCAACATGAATGTTGCTACTTAGCATCCCCTGTTGATCTTGGAGATCAAAGAAGAATGATCAGGAGTGCATGCACCGAAACAAACATGATTGCAAGATTAACTGATAACAGTATCCAAAAAGCCACATCATATTAGCAGATAAGGTTCAAAGACGGTCATTATGCTCCCATCCAAAATCTCATGAACCTCGCCACCAAGGAAATAAGTATGCTCATCAGCGTAGCTGCTTTCCACTATATTTAGAAACATAATAATCTAACATTTCTCCAATAAGAATTAGTTAGGCGAGTTTGTGAATCCAATGGCATTCTTCTATTTCATCAAAAAACCATTTTCTTCAACAATCTATAGTCCCAATGATTTCTCTAGTATCAATCCACATGCTTTAGGGTTCAATCCTTTTTATAAAGCAATAAAATGGCATCAATAGACCTCTACTTGTGCGGCGGTGCCACAAGTAGCCCCAATGCACATACACAAACCACCTCAACCAAACTCTGGAAGCTTTTTTTATCCATCAGAGCTACTTGCCTCCATGAAGCAACATGGAACCTCAAGTAAAAGAAGAAAAGCAAGTCTTAATTTAAAAACCAGAAAATTAAAAATAAAAAAAATAAAATATACACACACATGCATATATGAACATTAACAAATTATCAACTAATAAAAAATTATTGAAGTGAAAAAAAAAAAATCAAACAAGCATAACAGTAACCAAAAAAAAAAAGAATCCAGGAAATATTTGCTTTCTAAGGGTTATAACAATCAAGTATCAGAAGGGTATGACTTTGAAAATAATGGAAGACAATTATGCAAAGTACATTAAGGAAAAAATGCTCCTTTATTTACTACCACACCTATCATTAAACTTAAATATTAAAATATTTTCATCACTTCTCATTTCAAAATTTTTGCATATTAGTCAACTTCAACTCCATATTTATACTATGAGCTAACTGATTAGTTGAACCAAAAAGTATTCATATTTGGCAAGTCAATTTGTTTATTTGTCTTGTTTCATTGTTTATATTAGTGTTTTCAAGCCGTCACCTAGGCGGTCGCCTAGGCAGGCGGTGGGGGGTTTGCGCACATATTTAAAAAGTTTAAGAAGGTCTCTCTAATTAAAAAAAAAAAGCTTTAAAAACAGAAATCCCCCTTCCTTTTTTAACCTCCGTCTCCCTAAGCCCATTCTTTCCATTTGCTCCGACCAAGAAACGCCGTCGAAATCTCCAGCGACTGTCGGTGACCCTCCGGTGACAGATATTTGTTGCCCAACATTTTGTAGACATGATTTAATTAATATGAAGTGTTTTTGATCATTTTATGAAAATTTAACATTCATTATAGAGTATAGTTAGATATATATAATTTTGAATATGAACTGTCTAGGGACCTGTAAATAATTGATTAATTATCTACGGACCTATAAATAAATATTTTTTATCGCCTAGGCCATGTCTAGGCTACGGACCTATAAATAAATATTTATATATATATATATATATATATATATATATATATATATATATAAATGCATACCTAGTGCATGAGGCACCCGCTATTGTGGAATGGAAGCTGTATGCAGAATTACCTCAGTATTGGAGAGATTGTTTCTAAATTTGAGCCATTGACCTCCAAGTCTAAATGGGGCAATCTCAACCATTCCGCTCTAAGGCCTCTAAGGCCCATAGGTAGACCTCCTCAACTAAGTCTATTCCCAACTACCTGGTGTCGGCTACATGAATCTATTTCCTCCATTCTGTTCTATCAAGGCCCATAATGTAGAGTAAGGCTTAAATATTACCAATACCTCATGGCTCAAGCCTTGGGCAAAACCACTACCAAGTAAAGTAAAGCCTTTTATGGCCCTTTCAGGGCATAAACCTTGAGCCTAATAATTTGGTGTTGCCTTGGGGACCTGGGGTATAAGAAAGTCACAGGTTAAATACAAGACTTGAAAAAACTAGTCCTATCTTTTAATGTAGACATGGGTTTCCTCATTTTGTTGTTTCTCATTATTCATTTTTCCTTGGAGAAAGTGAATTCTTGTAGGAGAAAAGGCCTTGTTGAATTGATCTTCTTTTGCCATAAAGAAGGCCATATCTTTTAGGCCTTGTAAGCATCATTTCATGATAACATCAAACATTTTGTGTATGTTTTTGTCTTTCTAACTTAAGTTACCATGGTCCACAAAATCAAGACCATGATAACATAAGACCCTGTCTAGAACTATACCAACCAATTAGAAACCCTCCCCTCAATCAAAACTCATTCTCTTGACTCTCCATTGTTGAACATTGTTGTCACAAAATCACTAATTTTGGTTCCCACATCTTATTAGGTTAAAACTAAGATTTGGACTACAAAATTGCATTGAAGAAGAAGAAAGGACAAACCCACGCTACTTACTAAGAGTATGATAGAAAGAAATTCAAGCAGCCTAGTCTCACTCATTATGCTTCTGACCACAATTGCCAATATGTCATCGACCAATAACAATTCTAAGAACAAAATCCCAAATCAAGAAACTAAAGTTACTAAACCAAGAACATTGTCATACTTCCACATCTCCCAAGAGGGAAAAGTTTGTGATCCATGTCTGCGAGACTTTCTAACCACCACCAAGGCCATCTTCAAGAGCATAAGCAGTAAGGAAGCAAAACCAAGGTAACATGGGTCTAGAACTAGACAATATTGGGTGACAAGGGGTTATTGCAGTTAATTTACCTATTGCGCTTGTTAACTCTTGCTTGCTTTTCAAGTAACCAAGGATGGACAATGACAAGCAAATTCTTGAGAATTGAAAGAACAGAGATGATTAACCATCTATTTTATTAATATATATATCTTCTATTTTCTGGTTCAAAAAAAAAAAAGATGAGAAATGATGGTGCACTCTAGATTGTGTTTTTTTTTTAAAAGAAACTATAAATTGTATATATGTATTAATGGTAAGATTGTAAGAGTTGTACAAAGATAGTGCAACAAAACAACTAACTCGACAGCTTATATGGATACAAAATGGTCCCATCCTCTAAGCCAATCTCCTAAAGAGGCTATTTGCAACCCAGAAAGAGGCTAGCATTTGGGACTTATCCCATACTCTAGCAACAGAACAAAATTCATCATGAAAGACTCTGTTATTCCTCTCTTTCCACAAAGACCAAATCACTGCCAAACATACCACCCTCCAGTGATCCCGCCATGAGGGTTGAATAGAGTTCATGAAAGGGAAGATATCCAAGGAATCCTCTTCCATCATAGCATTGCCCATGACCGGAAAATGGAAACGCCATCTATCCCATACCTCTGTAGCTACCGGGCAGCCCCAACAAATATGTCGAACAGACTCCGAGGCCTGACCACACAAATAGCACCAATACGGGGAGAAGCACATATACGGGAATCGTTTTTGTAACATGTCACCCATATTCCACTTCCCATGGCTAGCTACCCAGCCCAAGAATTTAACCTTTGATGGAACTTTGGCTTTCCAGAGGGCAATATGAGAAGGGGATGAGTGAATGGATAGGTCATTAAGAATGGATGAGTGGAAGGATTTGGTAGAGAAAGAATCGGACGAATCCCAAGGCCAGGACACACGATCATCCCCTCCAGATAAATGACATCCCTCTAACATACCAAGTAATGGTACCACGTCATTACTCTCGCGAGAGGAAGAATGCCTGCCTAGATGAAAATCCCAAGTCAAGGTAGAATCCCTGGGGTTCCTAAGAAAGTCGCGTACAAGCCTATTTTGAAGTCTGGACCGCCGGTATAGGTTAGGGAAGAGGGACTGTAGAGTATTGTTCCCACAGCAAAGGTCCTCCCAAAAACAAATGGTATCTCCCTTTCCAAGTTTAAATCTAATAAGAGGCAAGAAGGCAGGGTAAATAGATGAGATAAATTTCCATGGGTCCTAAAGGTGGCTCTAGGGGCTAGTCCCGCAACCCACTGTGTCTCGGCTTCCATGCCTACTACATATGATCCTTCTCCACAACTGATCCTTCTCATGTGCAAATCTCCAAAGCCATTTCCCCACCAGAGCCTTGTTTCTGATGACAATGTTTCCAACACCCAGACCACCTTGATCGACCCGTCTCTCAACAATACTCCATGCAACTAGATGCGAGCCATACGTCTTTTCCTCATTCCCCCATAGGAAATCTCTCATACATTTTTCAATTTTGTCGGCCACCTTTACAAGAATTCTGAAAATTGATAAATAGTAAGTAGGGAGGGCATTCGGAACGGATTTGATCAATGTAAGTCTACCACCTTTGGAAAGAAAACTTCGCTTCCATCCGTCTAGTCTTCTTGATACCGTTGACAGCTGATAGTTGCATATTTAAATAGGTTTTAGAGAATGTTTAAGGAGTGTCTTAAGACAATTTATGCATTAGTTTCATGTGTTTATGTTAGTTTTGATGCAGTTGTTAGTTTAGGATAATTTGGATTTTTATGCATTAATTTGGTTTATTAGTTTATAATTTGATCCATTTCATATTTTAGTGTGTTATTGATTTGATTTGCTTTGTTTTGTAGGTATTTAAATGTGTTAGTCATGGTTTTGGATGATGAAAATATGTACAAGAAAGTGCAAAGGAGAAGCATAAAGAACCAAAGTCGAAAACAGGCGAAAATTGGCTAAGTCCACAAAATCAGGCCGAATTGCAACGTTCTGAGCGCTGCAACGCTGATGGGTGGTGAATTGCGCAAGAATTGCAACGCTCGGAGCGCTGCGGCGCTGAAAGGGATTTTCAACTACGATTTTAGCAAGTTTTTCCCCACTTTCCAATTCCAATTCCACACGACTTTGGGGCATATTATATATCAAAATTTAGGGTTTTTCGAGGAGAATACACTGGAGAAGAGAGAAAGACGGCTAGGAGCAAAGGAATGCGAAAAAGGCGACTTGGAGACAATGAGGATTTGACAAGTTCAATAGCAACTAGTTTGGGTTTTGATATTTAATTTCTTGTTTCTCTACATATTTTGGTTTTTGTTATTCCAAATTATGAACTAACTTGTTAATCTAGAGAGGAGATGGATCCTATATTAGAGATTATGCAATAATATTAGTTTTTATTTATTATCAATGAATTATTCTTGGTTTAGTTATATTTCTCCATGCTTAATGCTTTTGATCTCTTGGCCACGGATCGAATGATCATAGACTTGGGGGGCAGCACTCGATAGAGGGTTTTCTAGGTTTGAACATGAGAAATATGACATGGGATGGTCGTAGTATCGATAGATATGCGAAATCTTATGAAGTTGTAGGAAAATCACAAGGCTTAATGCATTACTAATATATTGAATTTTATCGGTAATAGGTTCTAATGCGGCACTCGACAGAGGGTGTTAGAAGCTAGAGGATTTTGACTTATTAACTCGAATAAGGATTTGATAATGAGCATGATTCATATTGCATAATTGATAATTAGGTGAAATCTAATCTCTAGGTGTTTTTAATATTGATTTTTCTCCGGCAAATTCTGATAAATTGCTATTTTAATTAGTGCTTTAGTTTAATTATTATTTTAGTTCACTGATCATCACAATTTGGTTTTCTAGATAAAATTAGGGCTAGGAACAATATAAGTAGTGTAGTAAATCAATCCTGAGGAGGATACCCAATTCTCATTGGTTTATATTATAACTTGGCAACCGGACACTTGCGGTTTGCACACATCAATGGCACCGGATCCCAGAAATCCATTTTAAGAGGGTTACCACCAAGAGGTATGCCAAGGTATTTCATAGGCCACGTGCAAGTGGAACAACCAACAAGATTAGACGTGGAAACCAACCAATCTTGACATACGTTAATGCCTGCCAATTAGCATTTAGCCAGATTGATCACCATTCCATAGAGCCAACCGAAGGTCTTCACCACCATAGATGCATTAGTTACACTCCTCTCATTGCCCTCCAAAAAGAAGAGTGTATCGTCAGCAAACTGAAGATGAGCGACTTCAACATTATCCCTTCCCACCTTGAAGCCGGAAATCAAACATGCCTCTCTAGCCTTGTCCATCATCTGCCCCAAAATGTCGGCAACCAAGGTAAAAAGAAAAGGGGAGAGAGGACGTCCCTGTCTAAGACCTCTTTCACCTATAATTTTACCCCGAGGGCGCCCATTGATAAAAATTGAATAGGATACTGATTTCAAGCAGCCCTGAGTCCATTTCCTCCATCGCACACCAAAACCTTTCTTCATAAGCACAAAGTCGAGGAAACCCCAATCCACCATATCGTATGCTTTCGCAAAATCGAGCTTGAAGACAATCCCAGACTTCTTATTGGATCTATAATCCTCCACCAACTCACTGGCAATCAAAACAGCATCAACAATCTGGTGGCCTTGAACGAAGGCCAACTGATTCGTAGAAATGGTGCCCTGTAGAACGCCCTTCAGCCTGTTTGCCAACACCTTTGCAATGATCTTATAAAGGCATGTAGTGAGGATAATTGATCTGAAATCTACCACTCTACGCGGGGCATTCTTCTTGCACTCTAGATTGTGTTTTGTCTATTAAAAGTATGTTAGTTTATTTGTTTAGAATTTTAGAATATGTATATTTTTTTCTTAAATTGACGTTGTAAGACTTTTTTGTTATCTTGAATTTTCATACCTAATGAGTTTATGAATCAAAATTATAAGGAGTACTTGATATATGAATGTCAAACTTACAAAAAATCAATCAAAAAATAATAATGGTGCATTTTTTATGTTAGCATTGAAAAAGAAGATTAATATTTATATTTTATTTAGCTGTGTGCTTGAGGTTAGGGGAGTGACAAGTTGCGGTATTAGAATTGACTCTCGTCTCGTATGTTAACGAGGAAACTAGGCCCTTTTTTCCAATAACCAAGGATATCCAAGCCCCCTTGCTCGACTAATCCCTTAGAACAACATGCGGACCTCCCTACCCTTATGCATTGGGAAACTCAAAGGGGAGCGGTCCCATTTTTGTAGGAGTAGATAATTGAGCCCAAGTCACTCACTTCCTAAGTTGAGTGACAGACCATCACAGCAACCCCTTGGGACTAGGACACTTGGCCCTTTAAGGGGGTGGATTGTGATAGTAACACGCCAAAAAAGGGGGGGAGTTCCTAGGGTAGTTGATAAATAAGAATCAAGCTCCAACTTGTGACACTCATTTTAGAGGAAACCTTGAGGACCACATGAGATGGCAACGAGTGTGTAATCCAAAGTAGACAGTTTGGTTTTAGTTGGTGTGATGATCAAACACTCACCTCAAGAAGTGAGTGACCTGAGTTCAATCCTCCACTCCTACAAAAGAGGGGTCACTCCCTTTTGAGTCTCCCAGTGTGTAGGAGATAGGGAAGTCTGCACGTTGCCCTAAGGGATTAGTCAAACAAGGGGCTCAAATACCCTCGATTATCAAATATATAAATATATATCTACCCATTTCTAACATTAACATAAAAAAATGCACCATTTTTTTATTGAATTCTTGCAACTCCAACATTTATGTATCAAGTACTCCATGTGATTTATAAACTCATCAAATACGAAGACTCAAGTTAATTGAATAAGTTTTATAATGTTAGCTTATATATTTTTTTACTAAAAAAGAAAAGAAAACTACTCTAAAGTTCTAAATAAACAAAACTAGCACTCTTAATAAACTAAAACACAAGCTGGAAGCCATCATCATCTCTCAACTCTTAATTCCTGAGCTAGTTGATATATACGGGTCAAGCTAACAATCCCAATAATTAAACTAATAATAAATTTATAACCACTCCTCACCACCCAATATTGTCTAATTCTAGAACCATGTCGTCCCATTTTGCTTCCTTACCACTTGAGCTCTTAGAAAAGGCTCCAGTAATGGTTAGAGAGAATCTCACATATATAGATCACAAACGTTTTCTACCTAGGCAATGTGGGACTATGACGATCTATCCCCTTAGGCACCTCACATCTTATTGGGCATACCTTCCAACTAGATTTTGGTTTTGATATCATTTGTAATATAGATGACCTCATGTAGTTGGAAAAAGGCTTAGTTGACTGAAATTGAGTTGTAGCATACCAACCCTCCAACTAGGACCAAATTGTCCATATTAGGCAACTCAATTCACGAATTTGCCCCACACACATGAGGCCCATCTAAATACCCCACCAGTGGCCCAGTCGAAGCCTGCCACCCCACACAAGCCTTCCTCTCACGCAACCCTCAAGTTTCCCCTAAAAACAAGGAGCTTGACCCCAATGAATCAACTAGCCCAGGGACTCCCTAATTTCTCATGTGGGACTATTACAAGCCTCGTGCAAATTTCATACTTCACAATGAATTGGCAATGGAATGAAATTAAATATTCACATTGTGCAATTTAATAATTTATAACTCCCATTCTTCATCATTTGATGCATCATTCTATTAATCAACCAAAACCTTGTCCCAACTGTTTGGGATCAAAACAACCAAGTTGTTTTTGTTACTCCATATGTAAGTCATCTTTGGCTAAAATATACTTCTCGACCTTTCTTCACTTTTCACTACCAAGATCCTCATGCATTCACATTGTCTCCTTGTCCTAGTTAAGCCTTATATCAAGTACCAAATCAATCTTCCTATCACTACCATTCCATCAGTCATCATTATTTGTATGGCAAAACTTCAACCAACTAGCCTTTATTCTATGATTTCTATGACCTATTACCAATTTTCCATTCTCTTTTGTTCCCCATTTGATTCCACAAGATTTATTTTCTTTCAAGTAATGGATTCTAGCCAGCCAATTGAAAGGATCTTCGCATGGGCCAATCAATCGCTCAAGGTACACCACTATCTTGGAAGCGCTTATTATACAAGTTGTACATCCTATGCAGCCTTGTTATCTCTAGTCGATGCTTACTAACCTAGAAACCCATCTATAACTATCTAGACATTTTCAGTGAATCAAATCATTATCCACTACACAAATATGATGGTATGCCATGAGAGGGCTCAAAAATAAATAAATACATAAAATTGATAAAGAAACTCGAAGAGTATATATAATAATAGAATAAGGGAATGCAAAGGAAGCGACTTGTCAGGACAAGAAGTTCTCCCAAAAAGACTTAGCAAGACCCCACACATACTAGAGAAGGTTGCCCCCGCCCTCTCAGCCACACACTGATGCTGTACCCCTTACACAACTTACAAGTAAAAACCCAAGAGGCTAAGAAGAAAGAACTATCCCACGCCGAAGAAGCCGAATGAAACCCATCCTTGAAAATTTTCTCATTTCTTTCTTTCCAAATACTCCATAGCATAGTTAACAGAACAATCGGATAATCCTTCATTAAAGGATTGAAGAAAACTCTGTGTCATAGTTTTAAAAAGAAAAAAATTATAAAAGCAACAGAATTTATAAAAAAAATATAAAATTCTAATAATTGAAAACCCGAGATGGTTTTTGGCTACTTACACATGCTTCCAATAAATTCTACATTTTTAGCAGTAAATGTTGTTTATCGATCAATGGACAAAACATTGATTTCTAAAATACTTACAAATTTTGGGATCCCATAAATATTTTTCCGTTTATGGATCACATCTTCCCCTCGGGGAGAGATCATTGGAAGGTGGTGTGCATGGCGGTTTTGTGGTCATTATGGAAGGAGAGGAACAATCGGATCTTTGTTGGTGCGGCGGCGCCGGCTGCTAAAGTTAGGGAGCAATCTCAGCTTTTAGCCTCTTTTTGGGTGGAAATAGCAATTTGTCAAAGAGTTATGCACTCGGGGATTGGCTTCAAGGGTGGGGTAATTTTGTGTAATTGTTGGTTTTGGGGCCTTGGTGGTGCCCTTGTGTATAGTTATTTCGTCTCATATATTCATATATACAAAATATTTTCTTTGTTTCTTTTAAAAAAAATAATACTTACGAATTTCAAATAAGGACAACGACCTAAGAGATTTTTTCTTGCTTCACTAACTTTCAGAATAAGAAAGAATAAATTATTCCAATCCTGAGTATGGAAGATATTCTAGTATTCTACTTATTATATCAAACTGAAAAGTCATAAAAGAATGCAGTTTGAGCTGATCTCTAGTAGGAAATAAGAACATACCACTATAGTCGGTGCCCACAGAATCCAGAAGATTGCAATGGAGAACTGAAGGCAAGACTGTGCACATGCCAATAGCCATACTTTTTTATCTGTCAATCACAAACATTTACTCAGAAAACTACAAAAAAGGATGATAGGAAAAGAAAAGATAAAAGAAAGAGGGGAAAAATGTTATCAAAATATTTGGAATGGGAGATTGCAGTTGCACATTCTAGGAGTTCCCCCAAGTGAAGTTGTACATGGTTTCATTCTGCTATGCTAGGTTTAAGGATTACTAGAGAGTTACTTTGTTTGTAGTCAGATGGTGTATTTGGAAGGGAACTAATGGGAAAATCTTTAAGGAAGTGTGTAATAATATTGATTATGTCTGTGTTCCCATTTTCTAACTTCTTTTTGGATGGCCTCTTCTAAGTTGTCAAAAGGGTTAGTTCTGGTAATTAGAGCAGGAGTTGTATAATATTGTGTCGGTTTTCTTATGATCCCATGAGAACTTCTTGTGCTCCTGTTATACCCAGTCTACAGTATTGTTTTCATTATATTTTTCCCAAAAAATTATTTATTTTAAAATTACATATATTATGTTGTGGCCTAGAATGCTAAGAGATTATTAGGCCGGGACACAACATTCAAGGTAAAAGGTTGAAAATGTGGCCAATTAGGCATCCAGATCCCTACCAGCAACTCTGAAGACATGCTGAAATATGCCTTCAGATTCTTCACTCTTTCACTACTTCCTTGAAATTGTTTGAAATATTTCAAACAACAGAGAATACACATAAACTAGCTCATACAATTGAAAATCTGAGATCAGCTGCCAATCCAGTTCCAAATTTGATGATATCTTAACATTCAAGATCTAGTCACCCAGCCAGATTTCAAGTTTCAGTCTTGCTGACTATTAGCACCAATTAATCAGATGTGGTGGATTCATTCAATTGATTTTTTGCTTTAAATAAAAGTTCTGAACAAATATTGCAAAACAATCAAAATTTAGAACCATAACTTCAAAAACATATGAAAATTCTACATAAAAGAATCCCAATTGAATACTTTATCATTTTTATATTCCCCATTACTCAGATTGAACAAGTTCATTGAGATAGTGTTCCAAGTTCCAACTTTTAATTTTAACTCATAAAAAAAATTAGGTACAACTAGTTTTCTTACCAAAAGCTTGAAACTACTCACAATAATTCCTTTATAAATTGTATTTTTTATAAGATTTTATAGATTGTACTGTGAGCATTAAATAAGATCATTTGCAGTCAGGAAAACTCAGTTTCTGATGATTTCATCAGCATGAAGAAGATAATAAAAAATAAAAAAGGAACAAGAAGAAATTTTCTATTAGCAAGAAGCATAGGAGATTAAAAAAAAAACTTGGTCACTTTCATGAAGGAAACATTCAATAACTTACACAATTGAACGAATTTTCTTTTCTTTTTTTCATTTTGAAAGGTAAAGGGAGATTCCATATCCTGAATCTGAATAACCAGAACAAATACTGACTAAAAAAGTTTAAAGCATTTTTTTTTTCTTTTTGGCAAGGTAAAAAGCTAGAGCATTCACTTCTTAGTAGTCCACAAGCAAGAACTTATGAATATTAACATCATAGACATGGGAGAAATGACCAAAACTCAAAGTTTTTAGTTTATGAAAACATCCAGTTAGATAACTTAGATAATTTTATTTTTTTTGGGTGATCTTACTCAAGTCAATGCAACTTAGCTAAGCCTTTTCACAACTACATGGGGTCGGTTGCATGAATTCGCTTCCTCCACTTTGCTCTATCAAAGGCTAAGTCGGCATTTGAATTATAATAAGTTAAACCTTTCTTCATTATTTTTGTCCATGTTATTTTAGGTCTTCCTCCACCTCTATTGTTAATATGTAATGTTAATAAATCATTCTTCCTAACCAGTGCATTTAAAGGCCTTTGTCATATGTGTCCAAACTACCTTAATCAGTTTTCTCTCATTTTATCTCCATTGGTGCTAATCCTACCTTTTCCTGGATATGCTCAATTCTAATTTTGTCTTTTAAAGTCTTACCACATATTCATCTTAGCATTCACATTTCTGTTACACTTAGCTTTTTAGCATGTTTTTTAATTTCCCAACATTTTATTCCATATAGCATGGCTAGCTTAATAGCTATTTTATAAAACTTTCCTTTTAATTTCAATAAGATGTACCAATCATATAATACTCCAGAAACACTCCTCCACTTGGACTTATTCTGCTTTAACTCTGCAATTCACATCCTCACCTATTTCTCCTAAACTTGGTGATCTTAGGATCAATTTAAATTTCTTGGCCCTCTTATTGGGTGAATTATTGCTCAAATTCGTTTTACCATCCCATGCACTATTTTTAGTTTGTAACGTTGTTACTTGAGATTTTTTTCTTATAAGCTTGAAGCATGAACCTTGGTTTGCTAACATCAAAAGCTTGTTAATGAGTTTGATTCTTACCATGAATAATGAATGAAGAGAAGGCGATCTTATAGTCTTTGATGCTGGATGTGGGTAGACTTTCTTTCCATTCTCTAGCAATGTAAAGTATGCAAATAATTGAAAGTAGCACAACAGCAATGGAAGGGGAACCAATTATTTTCTCGATACTTCTACCAACCAGCAAATTTGCAAATAGTTGACTTCCAATAAGGGATGCAGACTTAAAGAATTCCATCAACCAGAAAGTGTCAATCAACAGATCCAGCCTATGGCCTAGCTGCAAAGAAAAGATGTAGATGTTACAGCATTAGCACTGTAAACTACTACCGTATATCGTTAAGTTGCTGATCCCTGTGTTGAGAAAACATTTCAAAGGAGATGCTCTCTACAAAATAAACAAAATATTATAAGAGATGTTTGCTACAAAAGAAACAGAGATGGTATCTAACATCAGTTCATTCTACTCATGGCATAAAACTTCAATTCAAATTTCGGAAATTGCATGCAAGTTTAACTTTTAAATGAGAAAAGTACTTCATAGAGATTTGGAAGGAAGAAAATGCTGTGACGATCAAACTAAGGAGAGAAACTTGGTGGAACCAGTCACAATAATCAAGATCAAAAACATTCTTTATAATTAAACCTTGGACAACTAGAAAGGATATCAAATTCGCAACAGTAATTTTGTGATAGTGAATATTTGCTTTTAGCAATTGGTAGTAGTACAGTAGTAGTGTGCTGCATGCTAGCATGGTAGCACCACAATCTCTCTATTTTTTTTTTATAACCGTGGTATCCATCCTTGTCGTCCGACTAATCCACGGGGCCACGTATCCACCCACAGACCGCGCACCGGGAAACGCCAGGGCTAGAGGGCCCACCACACCACCTAGAATTAATTCTAGAATGGAGATTGCCACACGGAGATTCAAAGTTAAGACCACCCATTCATTATGGATTTTCACAATATCCGCCAACCACTGAGCCATACCCCCGTTGGGTAGCACCACAATCTCTCTTGAGAGTATCCTCCTAGATTTTGTATCCTTATTTTTAAAAGTTTGATGCCACTCCTCTTTTAACTTAATGGTATACATCTTTTTACTCATCTAAAAAAATATTTATATGAATAATATTCAGAAGATCAATAGCAATTAGAGAAATCAAGACTTACATTTGATCAAAATCAATACATTTTTTCCCAAAAGTATACAAAGATACAAAAGAACCTTGACTATTTTACTCCAAAATCCATGCTCATGTCCAATAACATATCCCAAAAAGAGGAGTAATTGGGGGAGTGAGTTCCAATTCTTGTTGTGTCATATGTCAGAAACATCTTCCATACTCTACATTTTGTCATAACTGAAGAGTGTCTCTGTCGTGTTTAGTTTTATTAGATTCATATATTTCATGAGTTTATCATGATTTTTACTGACTATTCCCAGAGAGCAGCACCATAAAGAATCCAGCACTAAACACTTTCTAATCTCAGATTCAAAGCCAAAAGTGAAGGTTCACAATACAAACCTTCTCATGTTCTTTAACCATTAATGTCTCAAAACTGAACATGAACACAGAAGAAGCAAGAGCCAGACTAATACTCGCTATCCAAGCACTTGGATGCATACTGAGACTCCTCCAAATGCCAGCAAGAAGGTGTAGGATGCAGAACATCACACAAACTTTCTTTTGACCACTGCATACAGAAACCAATTGTCAAATATTTGATATACCGTCATAGCCAAGAAGTTGGAGAAGTCAATAAAGTTCATAAAAATATTTCGTAACGTTCAAGATCAAATTTTCAAAGTAATCACATATTAAGATGTGTTTTGGCTGTTTCTCTGACATGCACTATTAAGAGACAAGAGCATGTCTAATGAAATTCAATGACCATTTTGCAATTCTCCTGGTTTTGAATTCAAATTACACTTAGAAAAACAAATGCCCTTAAATTACACCCATCCCAATAGCCAACCTACCATGTTGTGGCTATCAAAACTTATAATTGTATAATAGACAGCAAACTAAACCATGACTTTCCTCTAAAACGCCAAATTTTCTTAGATTTTTTTTTTTTTGCAGCGAACTTTCTCCAGAATGACATTCAAATGTGGGAATATTTATCAAGGTGAAATATTAAAGAACCAAGATCCAGCAACAGCAAATCGGAATTCAAAGAATAACCATTCTTTACGATATCCTCCATGGAAAACTCAAAGACTTTATTAAGAGAAACGAGGTAGAGAAGAAATGAAAACATTAACCACTGCCTACTTACATCACATCGGAGAGCATTCCCAAGAAAGTACCAAATAGAAGAGCAGCAAAGGATCCAACACAGAGAGAAACTAAAATCTCCTCCTTACTACACCCATAATAAGCATCCTCACCGAACACCAATTCCAGACCTTCAATCACTACACAAATACCAAAAGAGAAAATGAAAATGCAGAAATCAAAATGGCTAAAAAATTGACTTAAACCCCAACCACCTCCAAAAACCCAAAATAAAAAATAACAGTTTCTGAAAAGGTCAAATGAGAATGACGAAGAAAGCAATCCAGATTAACAAACAAACAGAATGCTGAAAGGTTAATGACTTACCTGAAGCCAAAGAATATATTAGAATAAAATTCCTCTGGAACCGAAGAAACGAAGGCGACGAGACGGTGCCGAGATCGAAAATAGCAGAGGCTTTCGAGCTGCTCTTCGAGAAGTACAGCGGAAGGCAAATCGACAAGAAGCAGGAGAAGAAGAAGAAGAAATACAATTGGGGTTTCGGTTCCCACACCACACTTTCGATGATGACTCCCATTTTCAGACGCTCTCAGATCTCTACGAAACCCTAGAAGACGAAGAAAAATTTTGGGCGAAGAAAACAAACATTGCCAGAACAAGCGGGAATTTTTTCCCAGAGAAGAACACGTAAGAAGAAGAACAAGACGAAACGCACATGCAAATACGAGTCTTTTTCAGATTGAAATGCTGCTCTGGAAATTCACATTATTAATGGCTGATTATTCATTTATTTGATTAGAGAATATAAATATTTGTTTGATTCCCCCAATTAAGAAACACGCTATGCCCCACGCAACAATTCCCTTACATCACTTCCACTTCAGCTGAGTTGTTATCATCTTGATTTGAATCAATTTAAGTGATGTACACATATAAATTTAATTTTCCAGATTTCTATTGGTGAACTAGAGTGAGTTGAATCAAGTTTTTCAAAATGACCCCTCACCAACTTTTATGAACGTTCATTAAATTCTCAAGACCATGAGCTATGTAGACACTAGTTGCCAAAAATAGGCACTCGTAAAATCTGAGAGATTTGACAAGGATTGCTTTCCACAAAATTTTCAATATAGCTATCTCTTTTCTACACAATTTGCAATAATAGCATAACAAAATCACATTTAAGCTGATATATTCTTTTTTAAAAGCTGGACACTTGCAATTATATAGTGTAAATTGTTCTACCATATTGTTGGATGTAACAAAGACTTAAAATTAAAAATCAATTGACCTTCTTGTTGGTTTTATTAGAATTCATATATTGAATACATAGAAGGTTCGTGGTGGCGTTGCACTTGTCCCCACGTCCAGTTTTTAGTGTGTCATGGCACGCACAATCTCCAGATGACAGCTTGAAAATCTTCTTCATTACTCGGAGAGTCTTTTAATATGTTTTGTAGATGAAGTAAACATCCGTTAGCTCACCAAAGCAAACAATGTGTCCCACGCACAAAACACAATAAAATAAAATACCAATGAACGCCATAACGTAGGTATATTAGTATTTCAAGCCTGCACGCAATCCCAATTTCAAAAGCAAATCCACAAGGCTAAAATAAGAAAGATAATGAACTTTCTATCAATAACCAGATAATTAAATATGAACTTTTTTTTTTTCTTTCTTTCTTTGGGTTCACTTAAAAACATCAATGCCGAGGTAGGACGTATATACTGCATATATACAGCAAATATTTACCAATAGGATAGACATATAGACAACTTAAAGACACTCCAATCCTCGAGCAAACTCCATTCGCAAGGCTGAGAGATCGGAAATTATTTTCCCCAGTTCATTGTCAGGAGAACCCAAGAAGAATATAGCCCCGTTGGATGAAGAGAAGGAAATGTAACACTTCTATCCCTGGAATTTCATGCAAAACAGACCCATAATCAGTTCTTAACTTCAAAAATAACCCCAACAAGAGAAACAACAACACAATGATAAAAAATTTAAAATAAATTGCAAGGATTCTCAACATGAGCAGCAATGGTATATAATATAAAGATTATAACAACAATTATAATACTAATAATACTTGAATAAAAAAAATAATTGTGTTAACCATCCAAGTCATGGTGTATGGCGGTAACCATGACCAACTCTTAACTACGGAAGTCCTAGATTCAAATCTCATCCCCATATTGGCCACTAGGGGGGTTTCTCGCTAGAGCAACCAAGAGACCAAGGGATTCGTCAAGCAAAACCCATATACCCTCTATTCTCTGGGAAAAAAACACGGAGATTGAAGCTATTGCTATCTTTTTTTAGTTCCAAAATGAAAAAGGGCGGGAGAGAAAGAGAGAGAGTTTGGTTTCAAATAATTCTGTTCTATTCCAAGTAAAAACTCCCTTTGTCACTGGGAATGGTCCCCTGTTATAGCATCCAGCAAACTATATATTAGGGTATGTGTTAAACTTGTAAATATTGTCGTTGTGCCTCTATTTCATAAATATAATTATTTTCAATGGTTTCTAACACGATACTAAAGCTCTGGTCTTGTGTCAGAACCTGTCTAAAAACATCTGTTTGTTTCTCTCATTTCAAAGTCTAGTCTGCCCCCTTACTATCATTCTGGTCCATATGTCATCGTGCGTGTTAAGGAAAGTATGAATGTATGTTCTAGCCTTTAGACATTGTTTGGGTCTCTATCTAGAAACTAAAACTTTTTTTTCCTGTTCAGTGGTTTTTACACACTAACATTCTATATCTCTTCTCACAAAAAACATTCTAGAACTTATCCACGCACAAAAAATTATATAAATAAAAATAACAATAATATCCTAAAGTGTAACTTGTAAGTCTGAAGAAAATAGTTTTGTTGGATGAAAAATGAGAAATAAAAGAGTTGATGCTTCACATGGGGAGCTTTCTTCCACAGGAAACTATTTGCCAAAACAGGGGACCATACAACATAAACAAGAAATGAATATTTCATATTTTGGGGGGGTACATGGAAAATAAAAGAAGATTAAATATTTATTTAAAGGGAAAGAGAAGATTGAAACTTGTAGACAACAGTCAGGAGTACAGATATAGACAATTATGAATGACATGAGAAGATCAAAATAATCAAGATTTTTCCATAATGAGTTATACAGGAAAAACAAACCAGTCACCAACTTCAAATTCTACCCCCAACCCTCTGCAGTTGGCTGATCCATTCAATTCAATCTAAAAACTAAAGCAGGTATTTCATTAGTTTTAGAGCTTTTCTATCTTCTCTGCAAGCTTCAATTTCTTTCTACTGACTTTTTAAATAAAAGAAATTTCTCCCTTTATTCCATCTTCTATTTACGACACTAAAGAGTGTTAGCACATCACTTACATGCAGTTTACATGGCAAAACTTTTATTGTGTAATAGATACAATAAAGACAAGCACAATATGCTACAATTTTGCCAAAACTGATCTAAGATAGACATGGAAGGTATCATTTAAGTGGTATTTGTAAGAGCTTGAAAAGAAACAAGTTAAGGATGCATGTAACTATTTAAGGGATGTAATATGATTGATGGGTCAATGCCTATAAAAACATCCAATAACTTACCACACACATCATCAATTGCCAAATGTAATCAACCTTTTTAGCAGGTTAGTTGAACAAAGTAAAGCATAAATGGGCCCCATAATTCCCTCCTGATCAGGCCATACATATATATAAATATAAAATAAATAGCAGCAAGGCCGTCGGACAAGGTTTCATAATAGATAGACAATCTGAAGCTAGATAGCTATGATATACTAACCAACCAAGAAAATCAGTTTCTTAAAAGTCTATAAGACAAGGAAACTAACTAGTCTCGACAAAATTAGTAAGGGTAAAAAGCACTTCTTTTCAAGATCATTAAATGCAAGGTCTTACAACCTTATATGCTAGTATGTGTTAAACATATATCGAAGAGTGTCTATTAACTGAAACATGTCCAACAGTAGTATAACTCACAAAAGTGGAGTGGCCGCATTATCATGGCTTGAACCCTAAGTGTTTGATCTTTTAAACTGAATGTACTAAAAAGCCTCACATAGCAAGCATCATTCTCTATTTCCTAAGAGATGAGGAAATGTAAGATAAAAAATGCAATTGATGAGAGCAAACAAAACACATTTTAAAATTTGAAATCACCAAAGTTATGGCTAGACATTTCGTTGATTTGTAACAGTTTCTTAGTTTATGCTCTATATAAACGGTCCACTACCATGGATATTGGTCATAAAACATACTCAAGTCATGTTAGAGATGTTGGACTTGAACAAAGTTGACATTGATTAATGAATTTGCAATCTAGGGGTGTCATCGGTTCAGTTTGGGTTGGTTTTGTGTCCAAACCGAAAGTCGAGTTGGTACTAATCAACCTTTGCAAACTAATTTAAATTGAACCAAATATAAATGATTCCATTCAGTTTGGGTTGATCGGTTTAACATTTTAAATACACATTTCAGGCAATTTCTCTACTGGAATTCTACCATGTTTCACATCACTTCTCCACAACTTCAGAATAGTCGCCCCGACTTCGACAAGAGAAATGGTGCTATCACTCAAAAATATCAAGATCAAGACAACGGAATTCATCCACAGACCAACCTACCATCCAAAAAAATTACAATCTCAACCCCAAGCACAAAAGCGATCTGCATCAAAGTATGTTGTTGAAGGAGAAGAAACCTCAGAATGAGCACTAAAGAGATGAAATGGCCCCTTATGCAAAGTCTCAAATTACCATCCAAAGAAGTCAATCTCAACTCAAGCACGATTGCAATCTGCTTCATAGTATGTTGTTGAAGGTGCAGAAACCTCAGAACAAGCACGGAGCACTAAAGAAATGAAAAATGGCACTTTATGCAAAGTCTTAAATTAACTTCAGTTGGCGACCCTATCTAACTCCCAAGAGACTGCTCACAAATGGAATAGGACTCAACACGTGTAGTCAAAAGGCTTTAAAAATATGTGCAGAATGACGAATCAAAACCAACAGGATTCAATATGAGCACTAGATCTAACCACATAATTTCAATGAGCACTTTGCGTTGAATCCCATTTCATGAAAGCTCTTGCGTTCTTTGTGATTCCAAAGATTTCTATATGAGTGAAATGAGAAACCTGAGTCAATGGATCAAAAAAAGGGATGTGGCTTAAGGGATCTATGGAAAAAGAAAGAATAGGGAGGGATATGGATAACCTAAAAAAAGGATGATATTGAATTGACTAAATAAAAAAGAGAGAGAATCTACAAGAAAATCGAGAAGGAGAGAATAGAAGGAAAAATCACGAAGGAGAGTGGACGAAGATTGGAAACTAAACTGATTGTTTGGCTTTGACATACCAAGTAATGGCATCAAAGGAGAAGAAAACCAAAAGGAGAAGAAATGCAAGAAATAAACTCAGTATATCTTATTATACCATTCAACACTTCAGAGAAACCAAATCCAAGACTATTGAAAGACACTAAATAAAGGGACAAACAGCAACTACAACTAGGAAACTGGAGTACAACCAGACTCAACCACAACAATTAAACTCCAACTAAACTTCTAATGAAATAAAAACACTAAGAAATACATACACTTAAATTTGCAACAATGACATGGGTGCAACAGTAAACATTCAGCATTATACAAAATAATGGAATAACAATAATGAACAATAAAACCAACAAGTAAAAATCCATACCTTGGCACTACATAACCAATTACAGGAATCAGAAATTGGCACACAGATTCTATTTCTACAATTTACAAATAGTCTGAGTCAAGAAAGTAAAGTCCTTAAAAGAACAGAAACAGTAGTCCCAAATCATACCCTATTTACATATTGTTCACGCCCTCAGTAGCATCAACTCCTTCATAAGTAGACTTAACGTCAACTATCCTGCAAGAGAAGTGATGTAAAGAGAAAGGACCAGCAAGCAATAAAACAATTCCAACGCTATTCATTTCCATATTAATCCAGAGTGGTAAGCAAAAGTCATTTCATACATACCTATCATTTTCTGACCTTGGATGGTTACCATGAGCTGTAGTTCCAGATTCTCCTGCATCTGGAGAATCATTTCTCTTGACTTGACTACAGTCTCCCTAGAACAAAAATAACAACCGCAAAAAAGAAGGAAAAAAAATGAGTACCCAAAACATTATCACTGAATAGAATTCTTAGAAAGCAATGGCATTGATTCCAACACACAGAACTTACATCAAATTTTTCTCCTTCCCACCCAGGTACGCCATCAGAAAGTAGAGTAATATATCGCTCCATAGCCACTTCTGGACTCATGTTCCCCAATCTTTGCCAAGAATTCCTTGCACAACGTAAGCAGGACTCTCCATCACTCACATGTAGCAGCTCTGTAACCTGTTATTATGACTAGCAATCAAACTATACCCCGAAATTTTGCCATAGGTCCAACCTAGGTGTCCTCTATGTCAATCTCCCAATCCAAGTTCTACTAATATTTCTTGTCAAACCAATCTACGAAGTAAGTTGCTTAGGTAAAAACCCTACTAAAAAGACGGTCACCCTTGAAATCTCCTAAAATTTATAATTAGTCTCCCCAATTTCTAAAGAGACATGGAGGCAATGTCAAGAGAAAGGTAGACACCAACAGAAATGGGAACTTGTCAAGTAAAAAAATGAAGAAGAACGTTGAGCAAACCAGGTCATTGGATAAAGCCTAATATTGAGGGATTCATTATTGTGACAAACTAAATGGGTAATACTTGTGGTGGCAACGAAGAACCAAAAAAAGTAAAAAAGGAAGGAACCTCACTTGTTTGTCTGGTTATCAAATCAACTAGAAATTGTTCTATTAACTTTTTGATTTTCACATCTTTCAGTTGTCCTTAAGTCGTTTGTTAATCCCCTCAGCAATAAGCAGTTAAGCACACCAGGATAATGATTTTGGTTCTTAGGACACTTGAAGTTTTTTTTTTTTTTTTTCCTCCTGCACCCTATTTTTGGATTTCCGTCCATCCATCCACAGACTATCAATTCTTACATGCCCATAACAAAAATACTAAAAGTTAAAATAGTCCTATGGCAGATTAGAAGCAATAATTTCCCAGAATTTGTCACAAACTTCAGGATTTAAATAAATGTGATTCATGTATACCCGTGTGCGTGTGTTCTACTTTACTTTTGTCCTTGGCTCGTGCATTCACATGATTCCTATGATCCGGCACCAAACCGCCAGTTTTTTACAGAGAAAAAAGAGAATCCCCCCAATAGTTTACTAAGTTCAATAAACACTCCGCATTTGAGTAAAAAAGTTCATAGCAGGTTCGGAGAAGACAGAAAAGTAACAAACTAGAACCAAACAATAATCCGATTTGTGAACATCAAAAAGAAAAACAGAGGATAAGTTTAGTACCACTTGGCACGGGCCGAGACCATCAGAGCCATCGGCGGCGGCTCATAGCAAGGCCCTTCCGTGGCCACCTTGTACAGCCCGTGCAGCTGCATCTGCAAATCATTCCCAAGCTTTGACAACCGATCACTGTTATCAGCAGAACCAACAAACCTCGCAGCAACATCGAAACGTTTCTCCACACCACTCCTCTCAATTCCCTCCCAATCATCATCGTCCTCCAACAAGCCTTCCTTCTCGCCGGAATCTCCTCTTTCCTTATGGTCACTATTCTCGACAATCGGATCAATTATCTGTTCATCCGTAGCAATAATCTGCTCTTTCTCCTCCGATTTTCCGCCGGTTTCATGAACCTCCGCATTCTCTTGCTTTTCCTCCGACGATTTCTCTTCCGAAACGCCATCATCAAGTGACTCGCAGGATTTTACTTCCTTCACAGACACCTCCTCTTCCATTGACCGTTCTTCCACCAATTCAACACCAGAGATTTCTCTGCTTTCATCTTTCACATCCTCCTTTACTCCGATCGCCTCTTCCTTTCCCTGAACTTCTTCCTCCAAAGATCTTTCACCTTCATATCGTTCTACATCTGAACTTTCCGCAGCCGATTCTCCAAGAAATTTCTCAACTTTCACCGCTTCTCCTCCAACAAACTCAACTCTCCTCTCGCTCTCCAATCCTAAATTTCTCAACTCATCTTCAAAAATCCTCTTCTCTGTGTCAACTTCAGCATCATCAGATTCACCTGCCTCTTTCTTTACCTTCTTCGATCTTGACACATGGTACACCTCGTTGTCCCCTGGAAAAACCATGGAAACCAGCTTCGCAAAGAGGAAGGCCATAACCAAAGAAAGAACAACAACAGAAAAAAGTTCCGTTACAAACTCCATTGATCTCTCTGCTTCCAGCTTTCTCTGATGTTTTTACTCAACTCAAGGAGAAGAAGAAGTAGAACACAGAAGAAAGTGGAAGAAGACTTAATAATAACAAGGAGCGGGGAATTAGGAAGAAAGAATTTCGAAGCCCAGAGCAAAGCATATTCTACACACCAGATTTGATGCTGTGTTTCCCTGTTGGATAGACTCTAACCAACGTCCACAATGAGTCGTATCTCACGTGTCATCCGTAAAATTAGACATAGCTGATAAGCTTTGAGCATCATGATGATGAGTAGTAGTAGATGAACATCTTTTTTTTTTCTAACTTTAATGGAAATGATTTAAATTAAATCAAGTGGGCCCAAAGTTGTTGCTGGCCAAGGTGATAAAGCAAAGATGCGCCCGAGATCCTAAAAGCGCCGCAGTAACTTTGGGCCCACCCTTCCAACACAGAACAGTGGTTAGACAGAGACTGGTGGCATTATCCGGTGCTGCCGTGCGTAACGTAAGAGTTTGTATTTTGTTGCACCTCGTAAGTTTGTCGCCTGTCAGGATTTCCAACGAGTTTTTGGCGCTTTTTCGGACGGTTTCGATCCTACGCACCTGGAATCTTGTGTCGTGGGCCCACCCTCGGACGGTTATAGATTAACTGGGGTGCACTGAGGAAGAGCTTCTGTTCGACGGTTTATCGTGTAACTCGTGTTAACGCTGACTCTCATGGCTAAAATGGTCTTTTTAAAATCTGGGAAAGCTCTCGTGTAATTAACGGGACTGTTCTGACCGTTTGCGGGTCTCCTGCATGTGTTCAACGTGGCTTGAAGATGGGAGTGCTAGGTCGACGCATTTCCATGTCGCGGAATGCATTAAAGAGTGTCGCCATTTAGACTTGGGAAAAGATCGCGTGCACCCGTGTAGAGTTTAGTTGAAGGTCATCGAATGCCACGTCGTACTCTTATCTTGCCCTTTTTGGATGGTATTACATAAGGATGTAAGCAACTTGACCGAAGGTCAGATCAGGTCGAGTTTGATTGATATGTCAAGTTGGTCGAATTAATTTTTGAGCAATTTGTTCAAACTTGACCCAACCCGACCTCTTAAAATTTATATATATATATGTTTATTATATAAGTCAAGTTTAAGAATAGATTGACTTATACATATATGAATTTTTCAAAAAAGAGAAATCTCATTTTTTAAAACTTAAACAGTAATTAAATAAGTTAGATACATGATAATTCAACATATTTTATTACTAATATAAGTTTAAATAATAGTTATTAAGCTTTAAAAAATTTGAATTATTTAATGGGGTCAACTCGATCCACCCGACTTAAGCTTAGGTCAGGTGGTATCGGATCCACTCGCTATCACCCGACCTCATCAAGTCGGGTAAATTAAGGGGCAAAAATCCAACCTGACCCAATTTCAGCCCTAGTATTACATTTCTATTAAGCAACATTTTTCTTTTCTTTTATTCTTGAGATGCTAGCTAGAGGTTTTGAACAATGGTTTTAGTAAAGATGATCTTAGAAAATATTTAAATGATGATTAAAAAAATCTTATAATTAATTATTATTTTAGTAAGAGAATGATTTATATTGAGCATAAATGTTGACGTACCCACATTCGAGATCTTTATATTATTGTGTAATATTGACTAAAATGACAACCAAAATGTTGGTGTTCAATCTTGTCAATGCCAGCATGCGTTTAATAACAGGAATGTTCCATTGTGTAAATTATTATATCTGCAGTAATAATGAACATTTTTCTAGCTAGGAAAAATATAGATATTAAAATTCTTCTAGAGACATAATTATATTGATATCTTGGTCTTCTGTCTCTGCAGATTTCTTCTCTTCAATCTCAACAATCCCTGCAATATCTGAATCTTCTTGAATTCTTTTTCTTGCAAATCCATCGATTTCCACTGCTGCAACAACAAACTCAATTCTCCCTTCTGTTTCCAGCTCTTGGCTCCTCAATGCTTCAAAACACCATGCTTCTACAACTTCTTCATCATCATCTTTCTCATCTGTCAGTCCCATCTCTGGTATCAGCGCGAACCCTAATTCATCACAAGCCCTATCAGAAGCCTTGGAAATCAACTTAGATAAAAGATAGGCCAATGATAGAGAAAGAGCAATTGTTAAAAAACATTGTATAGACAAGTACTCCATGGTTTTCTTGTTATTCAACTTCATATCTTCTGATGATATATATCTTGCTATAATATAATAATATTGTGAACACAGCTAAGATAAATTATGATGAAAGAGAAAGAGTAAATAACAAGAAAAAGCAAGAATGAAGAATTTCTATACGACGAAAGCAAAGCAAAGCATATTGATCTACTCTGGTAGAAGTTATATCAAATTAATACGTCAAGTACTGTTGAATAATTAATGTAAGATCAAATAGCCAAATGACTTTGAATTATGACCCTGATACGTCTATGCACCTTTTTGTTGGATGGGTAAAGTATTACATCAATAAAATAAGGGAGCAACACTAAATATACCACAAATATTACTTGTCAGGTTCGGTCCTATCTAACTGAACTTGACAATTTTTTTTATTTAAAACCCAGAATATATACACACAAAAAATATAAAAAATCGCAAAAAATTCAACAAAGAATGCTAAAATTCGTCCTAACTTGAATCACCGCGTCATTGTGCTTTTAAATGGTGTGAAAATTGAATATTTGATTACTTGAAGGTTTCTATACACTTGAGAAAACTACTGAAAAAATACATAAAAAATGGTTGTAAAATCTTATAAAGAGTGTTTAGAAAAAGAAGGGTATGAAGATAATAATATGAACATTATAATAAAAGAATGGTTTAGGGTTTATGAGATGAAGATGAAGAGTTTAGGATTTGTAGGATGAAGATGACAAATAGTATAGGGGTTATTGTCACACTCCAGTACACAGCACACCGCAGTGTCTAGTACCCCGGGATGTGATGGGTACGCATACCCCAGCCATAGTACCACATAATATTGTCATATCGCCATGTAGCAACCCAACCGCAGCTGGTCTACATCGAAACGATTATTTGTCCTTACTATTCCCTCATGAATAGTAAAGGGTCTCCCCCAAGTTCGAACTCGCAACCTCCCTTAAGGAGTTAGAATTCGTAACTTGAGTAGCCACTGAACCAACTCCAAACTTTAACTTGTAAGCACCATACACACGTATATTTGTCTTTTTTCTTCATACACTCAATCATACACACGTATATTTAGCTCATACATATAAAATACGTATATTATATATCTCGATATACGTGTACGTCAATGTATGTATTTAATTAAATTTACGGGGTGTTATAGTTATGATAGGATAAATTTAGTAAAGATAAGATTAGATAGAAATAAAATTAATTTGAGGATAGTTTAGACAAAATTATACAAGGATATTTTAGAAAAAAAAATATTTTTTTAAGGTGTCATAGGTACATTAAGACTTGTGATATGTTTAGTCCCTCCAATAAATAAACATGCACAAGATGCGCAAGAAGATATATATAACTTATTAAATATTGCGTACGTTAATGTAAAAAAATAAATAAAGCAAAAGAATTTTTAAAAATTACTAAATAACAAAGTGTATTGCATCTTATTTACCCACCAGCAGCAGGTAGGTAGGTCCATTGGAAAACGAAGCGGTTGGTTTAGGAACATTTCCTAAAGTGATTTTTGTGAGCGAGCTAAGTCACATAAAGTATATATAAGGAGTGGTTGATGTGCACATAAGTTGACAGGTCATATTACAGTCATGAAATAAAATAAAAATATATATTGCAGCAGTTATAAGAGATTGTGTAATATTTTCAGGGAATTTTCTAAGGTAATAATTGAAATAACTATAGCTAATAGGGGTATAAGTCAATCCGACCGACTTGACTAACCCAACCTAATCGAACACAACCGGATGGAAGGAGTTGGGTTGAGTTGATTTAGGTATTTGGATTAGGTTAAGTTCAGAAATCTCAATTCGAACTGTTCGGATTGGGTTATAAGTTAACACCCTTAGAATCTAACTCAATTCGAACCAAACATAATATTGACCCTTAAAACCATTATCCCCTAAAGCCTTCAAATCGCAAAACTAACGAAACTCCTAAAGTTTTAAATCCAAATTGCAACATTTTTACTTTTTACATAAAAACCTCACAATCTTTCCTCTATATTGTTTTTCTTCTTCTTTAATCACTTTTTCTTCTTCCTTTTTTTTTTTTTCTTTTCTTCTTTGTTTGAATTTCTTCTACTTCTTAGATTTTTCTTTTTTTCTTTTTTTTTTTCTTCTAAAGTTTAAGTTATCTTCTTAATTTTTTTTTAAAGTTTTCTTAACTCAAATAGTCACCCCCGACCCTAACCCGAACGGTTGAGTTGGATTAAGTAAATGAGTTAGTTTGATTGAGTTGAATTTATTTTTTCAACTTGAACTGTTTAAGTTAGATTGAGTTTTAACTCGAACATGACCCAACCTAACCTGTAATGTTGGTACATGCGCATGTGTATATAATGCATATTATTATGTACAACTAAATAAATTGCAAGAATAGTATCATTAATGAATAATAACATTCTTCCAAAAGAATTGAAGTTCATAAAATATATTACAAGTTAGCTAGAATCACGTTCTCGGGCCATGTATTCAAATAATGCGTTATTTGATTTTTACAACTTATCGCCACATGGAAGTCTAAATGCTGAAGATATATGGGTCCACATTACGTAAATGGAGAATACAGGTTAAGAAGGATAAGACTTCCATGTGGCGAGAAAATATAAATTCATTTACCATTCATTGCAAAATAAAAATAATTAAGTTTGAAATATTAAATGTCTACATCATTTCATTACTTTCAAGTAATGTCCCACACATGCATATTTGGTTGTAAATCAACCTAGTGGTTTAATTGAATTTTTTAAATCTGAAAATGTAATATTTCTTTATGTTTTTTCCGTTTTGACCCACTTTGTCCTTTAATTCGATTTCTTAAATCCGTGCAAGGGATTCGAAGCTTCCATCATCGTTGAGAATCCCGAGGATAATGATCATTCCAACGAACAAAACGACACGTAAACCCAAAAGAAAAAAGAGCTGCTCAACCAATGGAACAACAACTCCACGAGCGATCACAGATTTCCGTTTCAGAAAAGGTTCTTGCATCCGGGTGCACCAGATATTTTCCCCATGCGAAAATGGAACGTTGCGAAGCCTGGGGTCGCATTGTAACGGATAGTTTTCTTTCGAAAGAAAATCTTGCCATATAAAAAAATCAGGAAACGCAGTAATCACTCTCTGCATTTCTGCTCGAAATAATCGAAATCTTTAATTTCATTGCTTCTTAATTTCTTCTTGCAATTGATCCATCAGTTCATCCATTTATCACAGAATTCGCATTGGATTTGTCGACTTTTGTCAGATTTAATCAAGCTCCTTCGAATCGCATTTGTTTTGTTAACTTCGGTGATGGATTTGGGATGCTTGGATCTAGGTTGCATTTCTGTTCTGGAAAAACAAGGCAACGAGGCAGTTGCGGAGAAGGACGGAGAGGCCGTAGAGTCTGTGACGACAGCAACCTCGAAGATCGGAAAGGTAATCTCTGTTTTTTTATCAGCAGAATTCTTTATGATTTCTTTAGAAGATCGTGTCCTCGTCTTGATTTTTATTTGTAAAATCATGAGTAGAATCTCCAAGATCATGTTTTTGTTGTTCTTTGTAAAATCACTAGGTTGAGTAAGTTCTTTTAAGTGTTTAATTAGTGATAGATGTTCGTATTGATTGCTGCTGGGGTAAGTTTCTTGATGTGGTTTGGATTATATTGAGCTTAACCCCGAACTGTAAAACCCTAACTTAATATAGTTTTAAGAATGAGAAACAAAATGTTCAGGATTTTCAAGAATCGCCAACATTCGGAATCTTACAGTGTCGTATCGGATATTGATTTGTAAGCTCGTTCCTGCAAATCCGCACATCAATTTCAATTAAAAATATATGTATGTTTTTGAAGGGTTACAAAAGAATCCATTTTTATTGCACAAAATGACTAGTCGTATTACGCTCTGATGAATGCTTTTAGGGGCAGGAGGATAGGTCATATGGTTATGAGTTCAATCTTTAGCACTTGAGCTATGCACAAAGGTAGGGTAGCTTTCCACCTCTTATGATTCCTGATTTACGAAATTGAGCCTTTGACTTCGACCTTATTTATTTGGCATGGATTGGATTGAACTAGTTGGATTAGTGCATAGTATCATGAAAATTAATAATATGTGATTTTTCAATAATTTGGAGATGAATCTTTATCATGCAAATGGAGGGAAAAATAGACTAGGAAATGCACCAGCTAACTGACTGTTCTTTTTGGGGTGTGAAAATCCTAATTCTGAGGATAGAGTGGGGTTACATACAATCAATTTTCAGCGAAGATCAACTGATTTTGTCACTCGGAGTGACTAATTGACTGTGTTTTTAAGGACGGGCATTTCTACTTGAGGCTGATTTTTTTCTCAAATACATCTATTACAGCAAGTTTGACCATTGCTCCTGTAGTAACATAAGGCTGAAGCCATAATATCTGTTCATGATAAAAGGTTTGACTGATTGCTGTTTGTGAAAAAATATTCTGATTGCTGTTTGTGAAAAAATATTCTGATTGCTTGCTACTTATCCTTCTCTGTCCTCTGGGCCTCAAACCAGAGAGAGTGGTTGAGAGAGAAACACTTATCATGAATTTAAAATGAAAAGGAATAGAAAAAAGGGAGAAAGAAGCTTCTATTTTCTTTGTTGTTGAGATTGCTACCTTACTTTCTTTTACACAGAATAAAGGTGCCAAGGAAACTGTCCAATCAACATTAAATGCTGTGAACAGATCTACTTCGCAAATAAAGAAGCCTCATCGGAGAAATTCTTCCCCTCTCAATTGGTTTCCTCGAAAAAAGACGGATTCTTATTTAAAGAGAAAAATAAGACTTCTCCAGGTATTTTTATCGTCCATCCCCCCTAAATAGAACTACTACTCTTTCAGGATATATATCATTATCTAAATGCAATAGTGCAAGGAATGTGTTAAAGTGGATTGACCTTTGTTACTTCTTGCAGGAAGTAGGGGGCATGAACTCAACTCTTGATGAAACACTGGGTGATTCGAATCCTCATTACTCAAGAGTATTGAGAGAAAAAATTGCAGCCAGAGAGGCCGCACAAAAGGCAATGGAGGCTCGTAAAGCTGCATTGGTGGAAGCATCGTGGTGTCGAATTCTTCGAGCAGCCAGGTTTGTTCCTGACTCAAAGGATTGAGATTTTTGTCTTCTTCCACTTTAATTACTTTTTATTTAACTATAAAAGGGGGGTGAACCCAATGCATGAGGCTCCTGCCATTTCATCTGGTCTGGAAAGGGATAATGTAGACAACCTTGCCTGACATTGCAGAGAGGTCAATGTACACAAAGCACCAAGGCTGTTCACTTTCCAATCAATTATAAAAAAAGTTAAAAAAAAAATAAATAATTGTGTATCTATTACGTTTCAGGATCCAAAGTAAGGAAGCGGAATCATTGTTGCTAAAAGCAGAGAAAAGTGTGGCTGAAGCATTTGAAGCAGCAGCGGCAATGGGAGTGGTCATGTATGATAGACCAGACTGCCCACGAAAGCCATGTGAAATAGAAACGTCATCAGTTAACTTGGGAGGTTCTACTACTCATACTGTGACAGCATCTTTTGAAACTGCATTTGAGGTAGATAAAGAAGTCGCAGCAGCAGTTAAGAATGCATTTGTCCTGCTTGCAAACTGCACTTCTTCTTCTAATAAAGATGAGTTTAGAGATTTACTATGGAGAATTAGTCAGAATCCGGACATGAATGAATCTAATCAGGAGTTGTCGTCAGAGTGTTCCTCAGGATGTGAGTTAGATACCTTATCTGAACTTGAATCAGAATCTCTGAGATATGGTTCTACTTCTTGTCATTTAAATCTTAAGACACCACAGACACAGCTGAGAGAAGGGAAGTGCAAGAACGGGAGGCACCCCAATGTTAAATCTACAAAACTAGTTGATATGATGCTTGAAAGACTTAAATGCTTGCATGAAGACGAACTGTCTTCTCTTGCCACTATTGTTGCAACTTGTGGCTTGAATGCTGCTCTTCTTGAGGTAGAAAACAGTAAGCAGCATGATCATCTGGCTTCTGGTGTTGCTTACACCGTGCATCCCACAGTTAGTTCCACTGGAAACAGTTCATCCCTTAAGACAGGGAGATTGAGTCATTTTGATGTGCCAGAAATCCCAAGCCTGGACAAGTTTCTGGTGAAGCATGTATCTAGACTCGAAAAAGAAGTTCAAGAAGCCAAAAATAGGAGAAAGAATGAGGTCAAGGAAGAGTTAAAGGAGAAACCAGAAGGTTCCACAACTAAAAGATTGTGCGATCCGAATAATCATGACTCTTCCTCTGACATTGTTCCAGATTTAGGAAGTATTCTTGTAAAGCATGCTTCCAAGCTAGAGAAGGAGATTGAAGTGGCCAAGAAGATGACATTGGGTAAACCATTTGGTAAGGAGTGCAAGCAATCGGGTGAAACAAAAGACTTTGCAGATCTCCCTGGTTTAGATAAGTTTTTTGTGAAGCATGTATCTAAGCTGGAAAGAGAGGTGGAAGAAGCCAAGAAAGCAAGAAAAAATAATTCTGAGGGAGTTGAGGAGAACCTAGTAAGAGAAATGAAGCAAATACCTCAGGTAAGCCAAGAAGGAACTGAAAACAAGTTAGATAAGAATAGTTACTTTAACTCATGTAATGCTGTTCCGGGCTTGGGAAGCATTCTCATAAAGCATTCTTCTAAGCTAGAGAAGGAAATTGCTGAGGAGAAGAAGAAGTTAGGAAATGCAACTGAATATTATAAATCAGTACACAAGAAAGATGTGCCAGAAGTTCCAAGCCTTGACAAGTGTCTGGTGAAGCACGCGTCTAGGCTTGAAAGAGAGGTTCAAAAAGCCAAGATGACAAGAAAGAGCGGGCAATTAGAAAGTAGAAGAGCAGCTAATTCTTCTGTTATTTTTCCTGCTTCATCATCTGCGGAAGCTAGAAACTTGAATGCCATTAATAATGTCTCCTTCAGAGGTGGTAAACAAGTTGTTGGTAAAGAAAATATAGATTTGAATGGTGAAGACAATGGAGCATTAGGAGGAACACTAAAAGAAAGGTTGCAGACCGAGCAAACAGATAATGAGAATACAAACATGGATGTAGTACCACTTCTCAAAAACATGTCAAGGATTGAACGAGCGAAATTGGAAGCACTGAAAGCATTTTCAGTTCAAGATGGGAAGGAAGAATCAGATTGTGGGCTTGATAGGATCCTAATCAAGCAAGTTCACAGGTTGGAAAGGGAGAAGAAAATGCAAGCATTAGAAGGTTATGGAGGAGTTCATGTTCTCCAGAAGCATGGAAGGGTGGATGGTTCAGATTGCGAGAGCTTGGATAACGTCCTGGTTAAACATCAATCAAGACTTGAAAAGGAGAAGTTGCAATCAGGAGATGATCAAATGAAGCCTTCTGATACTCGTCAAAAAGCAAGGGAGAAAGAGTTGCAAGAAGCATGGGGAGGCTTGAGCTTAGGGAATTCCATACGTCCCCATCTTTCAAGACTTGAAAGGGACAAGGCAAGTTATCTCATTCATTTTTTTTTTTTTTTGAATCAGTTTACTACTGTACTACATTGCCACAATGTTTCTTATATGAATTTACTTTAATTCTGTTTAGGCTGCCTGGATGAAAGCAGAGGAGGAAGAGCAAAGACAAGCAGCAGCAGCTATAAAGGAGATATAAGTGTATGAAACTTTTTACACTTGCTTGGTTGGGCTTGATGTAAATAAGCTTTCTAAAATCCTATGTTTTGTCACCCTTGGATTTTTTGAGATACATCTTTAGTGCTTGTTCCCCATTTATTGCTTGAAAATGAAATGTCCTCAAGCATATACTTGGTCTGATTTGTAAATTTCTGTTCAATTTCCTTTTGAAATACTTGAAATATGGCACCAAGCCAAGCACCAAGAAAAGGAGGTAAAAATGACCTCAGTAACCTTCTTATAATATTTGATTGTGAATCAATATATATATTATATGAATGGTGGGTTCATCTCTCAGTTCTTTGCCAGACATGAAAAAAACTGGCCACAAGAGAAGAAGAGAAGGGTCCGCTGCTGTTTGTGCTCCAATCTTTTTGGTTAATCTGTTGGTGGGTTCCAGCTATTTTCACCATGAAAGCGTGTTAGTTGGGGGGGGGGGGGGGGGGGGGGGGGGGGGGGGGGGGGGGGGGGGGGCGGGGGTGCGGCGGCGGCAAAGCAATAGTAGAATTTTTCGTTCCCTTTTGTGCTCTTCTTGATATAGATAATGAAGACCCACCACTTGCTAACTAGATCACTCACTCAACATCTAACCAGAAACCACATTCGCTTCATGGCTGGTGGGTGGTAAGCACACCACTATTACTAGTCTCGATGGTCCTGTTGTCCTAGAATGCCGGGCCCTTACGCAACTAGCAACCAACCATTACTGAATTTTTATTATTGTCATCAGTCGACTTTCTACTACTAGTTGATCCTCCAATCGGTTACCCCTCACAAAGCATTTAAAGGTTCTTGGATTAAGCTTATTAGATATGTGTTTTTTTTTTAGTTTATGGGGCAAACAAATCCAAATTGGTTGTGAACATTTTGGTTGAACATACAACAGGTTTGGACTCGAAGATCTGTAGGTTTGCAATGTACTCTAGAAGTGTTAATATATCCCATGAAAGAGAAATTTTACAAATATTGTTATTAGGCTACATATGTTTTATGAATCCAAATTTTGAGCAATAAAGAAATAATATTAACAACTAAAGTGTAAATGAATACTATCATGAAATATTAAAAATATTATGAATAAATACATCCAAGAAATCATAAGACATTCTTAATAGAAAATTAAATGAGAGAATAATTTAGGTGGTTTAGTATCATGAAAATTATTAAATGCGTTTGACAAAGTGGTTTATTGACAATTATGGCAACGAGAAATATTTAAAATAATATGGATTGAAACAATTAAAATAGATATAATTACATGTTTACTGAAAAGAAAAGAAAAGAAGTTTTGTTGAGTAAGGATGATGGTTTAAAGTTATATTTGGACGAACTTTTTAAAGTACTTTTAAAGGTGTTTGACAACACTTATTTCTAGCTAAACTGTGAAAAAAAAAATAGCTTTTAGCTTTTAGAAGAAATTGAGAAAAACCAATATTTTTTTAGAAGCATCGTTTTTTTGAGAAAACGTTTTTGAAAAATCTTTCACAAACAGGGTCTAATATCCAGTTGTTAAGAATTAATTAAGTATAGATTTGTGATTTAATGTAATCCTAGGTGATAAAGGGTTATAATTTGCAGTACCCAATCTACTCAGCATTGTTATTTTTGTTATTTTATCTTTTTATTTTATTTTATAAAATGCAAGAAATGTTTCACATGGAAAATTATTGTATTATAATTATATCTAATTATAAGATGAAATTAACTAATTAAACTTATATATAAGTTCTGCTCATTTAAAAAAAGGTAATATCTGAAATTTTTTTTTTTTTTGGAGTAAATTAACCTTCTAGTTTTGAAATGAAACAGTACGTAAGAATAGCCCTGGCCCTAGACTCTGGTCCTGGGCTCTAGGCCCTAGGTCCTGACTTCCGAGCCCTAATTCGTCACACTTTAAATAGCAGCGGCATCTCTTCTTCTCTCAATATCTCAAATCTCGGTCAAGCATCTGTGGGTGATCGTTCTGTCGTTCTCTTTCTCGTCGTTGCCGAACCCAATTTTCTCTAGTAATCAGATCTCGGCAGCGACCAGATCTCGAGTGACGAAGATGGGAGGAGGGAACGGCCAGAAGGCGAAGATGGCGAGGGAGAAGAACATGGAGAAGACGAAAGCTGCCAAGGGTTTCCATTTATTTCCTCTACTCAGCACCTTCGCTTCGCTCCCTTTTTTTGGAGGGCTTTTTTTCACCTTTTTCTCGAATTTTTCGATTTGATCAACTCTTATTATCCTTCTAATTTAATTTCGCAGGAAGCCAGTTGGAGTCGAACAAGAAAGCGATGACGATCCAGGTAGGCTTTTTTTTTTTTCGAATATAGATTGGATTTTTATATGCTTAAATTCTGAAATATTATTAGGTTCGAAGGCCCAAGACGCATTAGTAGCGACTATTTCCTTCTTTCTTTGGTGATTATGATGATCTTATTGGCTGAGATGATGATCTTCTCGGAACTTGTTTTAAATATCAAAGTGCAATGAAAAATCAAGCTTTGTAGATAGTTCATCAACTGCAGCTATACCTAATTCTTCAAGGAATACATTGTATGCCTTACTTGTTTGACTGAACTTGACACCACAGTAAAGTTTGTGGGGATACTGATTTTTTAACTGGTCTGTAGTTGTATATTAATGCTTATTCCTCCAAAATATGTACCATCATATCCTCATCATAAGCAATGCCATACAGTATTAGACTCTTAGGAATCTTGATGGAAGCTGGCATCAGATCTCAAAGTTTAAATGATAGGTGCATCCATTTCATATGGGTTATGTAGACATTTAGGAAAAATGGGGTGGGGATACCACATGCTTGTGCCTTGTGCAAATGTGTTGGTGAGATTTTCTACTTTAGGATGTCGCCATCATCGTACTTACCTCTGCATCTACAGATTCTTGAGCTTGTGTTTGGGACTGAATCCGCAAAAAATTTGCTACCCAAACCCTTTTTATTGAGAACCTAAGCTTGTTTTGCTCCTTCATTAGACCAGATTGGATGTATAAATGTCTTCAAATAATTCTAGTGGTAATTGTGTCATAAATTTTCTTTCCTTCTTTCCTCCATTGCAGAAGGAGATAAAGGTTTTGAACCTTCAGAAAGAAGGTGCATCCTGTTTCTGTTCTGCATCTTCTTTTCCCTTTGTGATTTTGATGAAATTCTTATGCATTTCAGATGTAAGTCCCAAAACTAGGTGCTACTCTTTGAGCCTGGAGGAATGAATGTAAATAATTATGATTTGTTGTGTTTATTGGAGCTACGGACAGAATTAATTCCCCCCCCCCCCCCCCCCCCCCCCCTCTCTCTCATTTTTGGTGTTGGTGTTTACCACAAATAGTAATAGGCAGTTAGGCACATCATATTAGAAAGGCCTTCTTGAATTTTTCTCTGCTGCTGTTGTTATCTAATTGGTGATTGAGATGTAGAGAATTAGTGGTTCAATTTGGGTTTCCCGATCGCATGTTGTGTTCTTGTTCCTATACTACCAATCAAGTTTTTTTTTTGTTCTCTTAAATAAGCATGTAATGTTTTTCTGTTGGTGGCATATGCAGTGCAAGGTGTGTATGCAGACATTTATCTGTACGACATCCGAGGTGAAATGTCGGGAGCACGCAGAGGCTAAGCACCCAAAATCTGATGTCTCCGCATGTTTCCCCCATCTGAAGAAATGAATGCAGCAGAAGCAAAGCATCATCTGATGTCTTCCATCTGAAGAACCATCTCAACAAATGAATTAAGTAAAGTAGGAGTATGTGTCACGTAGGAAGGGTTGAAATCATCTCCCATTTCGTTTCTGTGTTGGTTCTAAAGTGTCTTATTATGATTCCAAAGGAATCAAGGTAGATTGATATGTACCTATAGTCCTGGTAGTGGAATGTATGCATGTGTATGATCAACTTTATTAATGTGAAATCAGTTATATTTCCTGCTGCTCTTCTCTTTCAAATCTTCCATGTACCGTAAGCTTGTGCTCTTTAAGAAGTAGCTTGGAATGGCCTGACCATATGACCCAACTTGGAGAGAAAAAAATAAAATTGGACTTTAAAATTTAACTTCCACAATTTTGACCTATTTTTTAGGTAAAGTATCCACACTACCTTTAATTATTCTAACCAGGGTCAAATCAAATAAAAAAAAGGTTTTATATTCTCTTTAAGGTGTTGGGGCTTTTTTAAACAAAGGAGCGAAACCTGCACCTCCTTCTTGTTGTCGTGGATGTCATTGGTGGTTACTTCTTCTTTTTCTTCGTCGTCTTAGATTTTTATTTTTCTGCCTTTTAAATAAAGAAATTGTAAAAAAAAAAAAAAAAAAAAAAAAAAGAGAGGAGGAAATAAGAACATGTACATCTAGAAATATTGTAGTTGAACATTCTGTTAGAATTTTACTGCATTATATGCTAAACAATATTTATTGTTAGATTTTGATATTTATAGTCTATGTTGGTTTATGGATCAACTTAAACTTATAAAACATAAAAATCTGACATTTCTCATGTCATAGCGAAAAATTTTTAATTCTTTGTATGGTTTGTTGGATTAATTAAATGTTTAACACATAGTCTATCTTTTTAGATTTTGATAGTTATAGTCTATAGCGGTCTATGGTGACAGTCTATAGACCAATACAAGCTTAGAGAACATAAAAATCATAAATTTCTCGTGTCATAGTAGACAATCTTTAATTTTTTTGCATGGTTTCTTGGATTAGTTAAATTTTTAGCAATTGTTCTTTTGTAGTCTACGGTGGTCCACGAACCAACTTAAGTTTAGGAAACATAAAAATCTTGAATTTCTCACGTCATAATGAAAATTCTCTAATTTTTTACATGGTTTGTTAGATTAGTTAAATTTGTAGCACATTGTTCATTTTTTTAGATTTTGATAGTTATAGTCTATGGTGGTCTATAGTATTTTATGGTGGTGTATAGACCAACTTAAGCTTAAGAAACATAAAAACCTTGAATTTTTCATGTCATAGTGGACAATATTTAATTCGTTGTATGGTTTTTTGGATTAGTTAAATTTCTAGTGAATTGCTCTTCTTTTTAAATTTCTTATATTTGTCGTCTATGGTGGTCCACGACGGTCTATGGTGGTCTATGGACCAACTTAAGCTTAGAAAACATAAAAATCTAACATTTCTTATGTTATAGTGAAAAATCTTTAATTCTTTATATAATTTGTTGGATTAATTAAATTTCTAGCACATAGTCCATCTTTTTAGATTTTGATAGTTATAGTCTATAGTGGTGTATGGTGGTCTATAAACCAACTTAAGCTTGAGAAACATAAAAATATAAAAATTTTCATATCATAGTGGAATTCTTTTTCTGACTTATTGGATTAATTAAACTTTTAGCAAATTGTTTTTCTTATATTTTGATATTTGTAGTTTATGGTGGTCTATAACAATCTATGAACCAACTTAAGCTTAAAAAACATAAAAATAATATTATCTTGCATATGTGATCGTGCATGGTTCAAGGCTTTGGTCACTATGAATTTTTGGATTGCAGATTTCGTATGTTTTTTTTTAATGCTCTTGTGTTAGTTTGCAATATATTCATAATCTTTTTGAACTTGACTGATGATTCAATGTTTGGTGCAGCACATCCATGGGCTTACATGGAGACTATGAGCACAATTATCTAGGAACAAAGCTAGATTACCCCTTGTATTTGTAGTCGAGCTACTTTTTGTGGTAAGTTGTCTTTAACTATTACATACTATTAGGATGTCCGATTTATTAAATTTTAATTTGATAATTGAACATGTTTTTTTACAAGTGCAATTGAATATGATCAACACTTGAACGAGAATGCACATAGAAAGACTCTTGTTCAATTCATCATGATTGAGCCTACAACAACAATTTTGCCTTATGCACTTGGTATTCATCCAAAAGAAAACCTTGTTCGGTCATTTGCAAATGCAGATAAGGTACATTTATTTCTAATTAGTATTGGTTGACATGCAAAAATATGTTATTAATCTTGGGTATTTGTTTAATTTTTGTTTGTTATCATGCAAACTGTCTTCTGTTATAATGTTCAGCAGTCATTGAGTTGCAATTGAAATAAACCTCCAGGATAATATCATTTGGGTGTGCAACTTAATGAAAGACTTTTTAGTTGATCGAGAAAAAAAGTTGACATTCCTTACAAATGGCAAGACTGCTATAAGTACTTTCTTAAAAGACAAGTGCATAAAAGGGTTATGGTCAATTGAGCATTTATGTCTACGACAACAAGAAGGGAGGTAAGTTTCATCTACTTATTTAAGTAACTCTTCTAGATGGTTAATATCCATTGATTATTTATTGTAAACCATATTTTTACAGTGGAGACTGAAATTTTCTCAATTAGGAACTACAAGTATATTTGTTATGGAAAGGACATCAGCAACGTGACACAAGAACGAAGAACCGAGTTTCGAAAAAAGGTCATTGCTTTGCGTGTTGTTGCCAAATCCATTCTCAAATTAGATTTACCCATACAAATTATGACACTTGCAAAGTTGAGGAAAAAAAAAAAAGAAAAACAAAAAGATGATTACACATCTTTACATTTCATATGAATTCATATGTAATTATTGTGTTATAATTATTTTTTGGCCATATTATATGTAAAGTTTTCTTATTAATGTTAATATTGCATATTATATCAGATGCTTTATAGGTACTTAATGGTTTGCAGTTTTTAGGTGCTTAGTTGAATTATTTTGTAAATAACAGGTTTTTGCGGCAGCTATGTTTGGTTTGTGATTTATAAAAAAAAAGATACAATACTTTAAAAATAGAAAATCTATAAGCTGATTTTTCATCTTTTCTAAAAACAATTTATCTATATATTCATCAACCAACTACATTTTTATCATTTGAGAAAATATTCACAACCATTGAACATGAAAATTTTAATCCTTCTTGAATGCTCATAATTAGCTCTTCAAAGCATGTGCTCTAGATCATACGTCTCAATATGAAAAAGACTGAAGAGCACACGACGTTGCTTTTTTTTTTCAATGGTTTCAGTACAGTAGAAGAAGAAGATGAAGAATAGTCAACAGACCATTTGCTATAGATTTAACTAGTCCAAGAAGGCATGCAAAGAATTAAAGCTTTCTCACTGTCACACGTGAAATTTCTTAGTCTTATGTTTCCAAAATTTAAGTTGGTTTATAGACCAACATAAACTATAAATATCAAAATCTAAAAAAAAGAACAATTGACTAGAAATTTAATTAATCCAACAAATCATGCAAAGAATTTTCACTATGACACGAGAAATTTTATATTTTTATGTTTCCTAAGCTTAAGTTGGTTAATAAACCGCTATAGTCCAACATAGACCACCATAAACTATAACTATCAAAATCTAAAAAGATGAACTATGTGTTAGAAATTTAACTAATTTAACAAACCATATAAAAAATTGAAGTTTTTCACTATGACATGAGAAATGTCAGATTTTTATGTTACCTAAACTTAAGTTGGTCTATAGACCACTATACATAGACTACAAATATTAAAAAAATTAAGAAGAAGAGCAATTTGCTAAAAAATTAACTAATCCAAGAAACCATGCAAAAAATTAAAAATTGTCCGCTATAACATGAAAAATTTAAGATTTTTATGTTTCCTAAGCTTGAATTGGGTTATAGACCGTCATAGACTACAACTATCAAATCTAAAAAGATGAACAATGTGTTAAAAATTTAACTAATCTAACAAACCATACAAAAAATTAAAGATTTTTCACTATGACATGAAAAATGTCATACTTTTATGTTTCTTAAGCTTAAGTTGATCCATAAACTACCACAGACTATAAATATCAAAATCTAATAATAAATAATTGTTAGCATATAATATGGTAAAATTCTAACATTATATTCACCTACAATGTTTCCAGAAGTACATGTTCTTATTTCCTTTTTTTTTGTTATTTTTTTTTCATTTTTCCTTATTTAATATTTTGGTACCTTGTTTTAATTTCTTAAACCCAATTGAAAATCAAAGTAAAACAAAGAAAATAAAGATACAATGAAACACAATTTGATTAAAAGAATTAAAAATATAAACTTCTCATCAAAATTACTTTTTATACAAGAACCAGTTAAGGTAAGAAAAAAAAAACAAAGAAGAAGAAGAAGAAGTTACCACCCACGATGGCAACTACGACGGTGATGGCCAGCAGCAGCGACGACAACAACGGGGGTGCATTGGGAGGTTTCACTCCTGTTTTTTTACAAAAAAAACCCAATCACTTTAAAGAGAAAATGAAACCTTCTCTTTTTTATTTGGTTTGACGCTGGGTAGAATGCTAAAGGTAATTTGGTAACTTTTCCTAAAAAATGGGTCAGAATTTTAGAAGTGAAATTTTAAAGTCCAATTCCATTTTTACCTTCCACCTTGGGTCATTTGGTCAAATTTCCCTAATTGCTTCTCCTGTAAGAAAGGTGATTTCTATATCCAAAACCAATATAAGCAATGATACAGCGCTTTCTTCCTCGTGTCTTCTGATCCAACATTTCATTCTTTTCATTAAGTTTTAGATAATGCTCTAGAATAAATGTCAAAGTAATTCATACAGTTTCATTACCAGTAGTCCCCACAGGAGCAGGTGCCACCTTCAAATCGATGAAACCGATTATTATCTCTAACAATAATTGTCCTCTGAGTACACTTTGACATGAATTTGATTGCAGTATGACAATCTCCACAGACACGCAGATTCTTCATAACTCTAATTGGCCTTTCAAGTGGGAAGCTGATAAGCGCGAATGCAATTGCTAACCTTTCACTGTGATATCCAATTACCTGCTTCTTTTCTTCTCCATCAACTTCTCTTAGAACATGACTGGTATCAGCAATGTACCCAGCACGCTCCATTTCCTCTCCAACCTCCGTCAACTTCTTATATATCTCTTTTGATCTAGCATGAGTCCTGTCCCCAGCAGCAAAAGTGTGAACCCTGTTCCCTTCTTCTACCCAACTCAATCCAGTTTCCTTCTTCACTCCTCTGTCTTTCAGCATTTTCCTTGCCTTTGCAGCTTCCACCCATTTCCCTGCAGCTGCATAAGCATTTGAAAGCAACACATGCATGCCTGAGCTTACTGGGCCTAGTTCAAAAACCTTGTCAGCTGCAAAAGCAGCCATCTCTGTGTTCCCATGAATTCTACACCCAGTTAACAAAGCTCCCCACACTGATTCAGTCGGTTCCATCGGCATTTCTCGAATAATTGTAAGTGCCTTGTCCAATTCTCCTGCTCTGCCTAGCAAGTCCACCAAGCAAGCATAGTGCTGAGCCCCTGGCTCTATTCCACGCTGTTTCATCAAGTTAAAATAAAACTGGCCCTTCTCAACCAACCCAGCATGACTACAACCCAAAAGCACACACAAGAAAGTAATAAAATTTGGTTGAAAACGAGCTCTCTCCATCTGATTGAACAAGTCAAAGACTTCTTTCATGTGCCCGTGTTGAGCACAGGCAATCAACATTGAGTTCCAAGCTCCAAGATTCCTAACAGGTATCTCGCTAAATACCCGATGAGCTCCTTCAATGACTCCACACTTTGAATACAAAGATATTAAAGAGCTAGCCACAAAACTAGATGAATGAAAGCTTGTTTTCAAGCACAATCCATGTATTTGCTTACCCAATTCAAGAAACGTCGAGCTGCCACAAACGCGAATCACACTTGAGAAAGTGAAGTCATTTACTTCCAATTCTTCCATCAAGGCTTGTTTAAAAAGCCTCAAAGCTTCATCATCTTCCCCCAATTGGGCATACCCGTATATCATTCCACTCCAAGAAACCACATTTTTCTCAGGCATTTCATCAAACAACTGACGTGCATCATGAATTACCCCACACTTAGCATACATATCCACCAATGAACTCCCCACGAACACATTCCAATCATACCCCATTTTCATTGCAAAACAATGTAAAGATCGCCCGACATCCGATCTCGATAGAACTGCGCAAGATTTCGTCGCACTCGGGAAGATATGATCGTCGGGTCGAATCCCATTATCGAGCATTCGACAAAAGAATTCAAGAGACAGTGTTGGGAGCTCGTTTTGGGCGAAAGTGGAGATGATGGAACTCCAAGAAGTGGAGGATTTTTGCGGGGCTTCGTCAAAAACCTGGTGGGAATCATGAGGTTTCTGCAACTTGGAATAGAAGTTAATGAGGTGGTTGGAGAGGAGAGGGATCGTTTGGAACCCGGATTTGATGATGTGGGCGTGGAGTTTTTCGCCATTGTTGAGAGATTTTGAGTGTGTGAAGGATAGTAGGAGCTCGCAGATACTTCTGTACTTTTGTTCAAAACTGGATGGGTTTAGCTGTTGTAGGATTAGGTGATCTGTTGAAGTAGCAGTTGATGGGTTTGAGAGATATGGGAATGTTGGTCGTGGAGTTTGGAGAGGTCTTCTGGGAATTTGTTGGAGCATTAGAAGATGTTTGCTTCAAGTTTGCTCCACTAGAAGTCGCTTTGTTCTAAAATATGTTGCTTGTTTGTGGATTTGTATAATCATATTGTACACGTGGTGTCCTGACCAATTTACGTAAGGTACTCTGTAGAGATTAATTAACTTGAAACGAGGCTCTTCATCATTCGACAGAACTTAACCTTTTCATTTGATTTAGGTTGGGTTAAATAGGTAATTTAGATTAGGTCGTACTAAAATACTCAATCCGATCGGTTGGGTCATGGATTTAACCCATAAAAAATAAAAAATCTATCCAAATCGAATTTTAGTATTAGTCTCAAAGTCATAAATTTTATCATTACATATTTATGATTTAGAGCTTTAATAAATAAATAAATAAATAACTTACTAATGCAGAACTTAACAATTATAATAACTTAATTTTTTTTTTTTTATCTTTTTGACTTAACCGTATACTTATGTTTTTTACTTATTCTATTTTATCTATTTTTATGTGTGTTTTTCCAACTGTTTGATAAGAATTTTTAATATTTAACCATTGACATTTTTTAACAATATAAAAATAAGCTCCTAGTTATATTCATATCAAATTTTAAAGATGTAAACCAATAAAAGAATTAGATCATCATTATGAGTATGAGTTTTATAATCACCAACATTGTAATAACATATTGTAAATATTGGGTAAAAGAAAAGGACCACTAAAATTTATTTTGTAATAATTATTTTGTAAATTATTGTTCAAAGTTATTAAAATTAGGCCCAAGTTCAAGCCGATCTAACGACCCAATTCAAATTGAACCCGAACTATTTAGGTTGGATTGAGTTAGGTTGAAAAATAAATTGAGTTGGATTGAATTTTAAATTTAGTAACCTAAACTATTTATGTGAGGTTAGATTTTGGCCACAGCGCAATTACACTACTTCAAACAAACACAGCAAATTTTACGCAATTGCGTGTAAGTGTCTCTAATTGCGCCGCCCACCGCGCAATTAAAATAAAAATCTATCACGTAACTTAAACCTGAGACAAAAGAAATTCGTCTTCATTCTACTCCGTTAACCATTGGTGGTAATTATACTATACAATTCTGCAAAACTACTAAGCATTTAAAATTTGCTGGATGAAATTGATCATAAATTATCTGATTTTTAGTGCTTTGAAGGGCTCCATCTCCATTTAGCATACCCAGTTCCTTCAGGATTTAAATTAAGTCCTAGTTTCTGCATAAATATTATTGTTATTCAAGATTCAAGATTCAAGACCCATTTGGTTTGATCCTTATGTTTCTAATATATTAAGGATGGGATTTAATAGTACAAACTACCATGAAGACACATGATTTTATTTTATTTTTCTGGTTTCACGCAATTAGTATTTTAAAACTGGAAGTTTTAACATGACATGGCACTAAGAAGCTTATTGGTAAAATCAGTACTTATCTCAGGCATGCAATTCTTGTTTTCCTTTGCAGACTCCTCTTGCTGTTTGGCCAAGTGCAAGAGAGTTTCCTGGCTCTCCCAAATTCCTCTCTTTTGATTCGTCCCACCTGACACGGCAACGCGCAATTTTCCTCTCTGACTTGACCACTCTTCTTGTTTGACGAACTCTTCCCTTCTTAGCTTTTACTACTTTTGACATTTCTATTGTCCATCCATTTCAAGGCCGCCCATTTTCTTCTGTAGCAGAAGAAGAAGCATAGCTTTGTTTTTACATACTCAAAAACATGGCTCTTCTTCAATTTCTTCTTTTCTCACTTGCCTTTCTCCTCTCTTCTTCTTCAACTATCTCCACCAATTCCGAAGGTGACAACACCTTTAGTCTTCTGCACAAGTTTCTCTTCAGTCTTTTTTTTTTTTTTTCCCTGGGTGTTTTATTTGATTTTTGATTGTTCTTGTGGTGGTTCTTGAGTTCCAGGAAATGCCCTTCATGCCTTCAGGATCAAACTTTATGATCCCATGGATGTTTTGCAGAGCTGGGACCCTACACTTGTTAACCCCTGCACCTGGTTCCATGTGACCTGTGACTCAGAAAACCATGTCATAAGGCTGTAATTACTCTACCCTTTAGTTTACTGCTTTCATTCTACTATTTCTAATCCATACTCTATTTTGCTTGGTTTTTTTTTTTTTTTCTTTTTTTAATGGTCTTTTTGACATACAGGGATTTGGGTAATGCTAATATTTCTGGTAATTTGGTTCCTGAGCTTGGCCAGCTTCAGCACCTCCAGTACTTGTAAGTTGCAACTCCCTCCCTCCTTTTCACAATTAGCCATTATCTTATTTGATTCAGTTTATTTATATGTCTCTCTTGGAAATTATTGCTATGATTTGGGAAGGAGATTGATTAAGATTTGTTCAATTGGTTTCAGGGAGCTTTACACGAACAACATCCAAGGGAAAATCCCTGAGGAATTTGGTAATTTGAAGAACCTGGTTAGCATGGATTTATATGATAATGCCCTTGAAGGAGAAATCCCTTCTTCTTTCTCTAATTTGAAGTCACTTAAGTTTCTGTGAGTTCTTATTTTTGGGGTTAAATCTTGATCCATCTTGATCTTGGGTTTTTAATATCAGAGTATATTTCATGCATTCACAAGCTTACCGTTTTCTTTTCTCTCTATTGGATTTGATGGTTAGGCGTCTGAACAACAACAAGCTTACTGGATCCATTCCAAGAGAACTTAACACCCTTTCAAACCTCAAAGTCCTGTAAGAAGAAAAACTTGTTTGTTTCCTCCCCCATTCCATGCTTAAGCTTTCTTACTCTCACAAGTGCATCCTTTCTCTTTGATTTTACAGTGATGTATCCAGCAATAATCTCTGTGGAACAATTCCAGTTGATGGCCCATTTGGAAGTTTCCCCATTGAAAGGTGGTAATCTTTTTATTTTTCCCTTCTATCTTGTCAATTATTTCAAATAATGGAGATGGAGTTTCTTCCCTTCACTATTGGGCTTTATTTATGAATAAAAAAGCATGCCTTGATAGAAAGAGGAAGTAATTGAAACTTTAGAAGCATGGGACTAATGAACATACACCTTTGGCTAATTTGATTCGATGGAGAGATAAAACAGTGGCTCTATATAGTGCACAAGTAGGATTGGTTGGATTAGCGCACTTTCTGTTTAAAAGTAACTTTGGTATTGGAAGAGACACAGTATGCAACTTGGTGGCTTTGAATAGGAGGTTGAAAAGACAAAGACTTACCTGAAATAAACAAAAAGCTAAAGACACATCAAAAGGGCAATGCTCAATATAATTGAAATCTAATCTAAATGCAACTGCTCTCTAGTCCCCCACCATTAACCTTTTTGTTTTGTGATAATAAAACAATAGGGAGTTCAACACGGAAACTGAATTATAGGAAAACCATATTATGTTTAGGTCTTAGCCTAAAGATTCATTTTCACTTTACAAAAGTGAAGGCAGTGCACTGAAATTAGGAATTCATTTCCAGTTATATGCATTGATACAAAAACCTTAAGACTGTTCAACATTTATTGGTCATGTTATGAGCTGCAAAATAATTTACTTGAATGACTGATCTCGGGAACTAGTTAGATACATTAGAAAAAAAGGTTTTAGTTGACCAATCGTATGAACAGAAATTCCTCCTTTTATGTATTTCCATCTCTTGAAAATAATTGAACACCTTTTCTAAAGTCCATTACTGTAGTTGTGATTCTTGTCAACTTTACCTCTCAGATTGTCTTCTTATTTAGAAGGGTAACCTCATTACTCCCATAACAGAAGATTGGAGCAGTTCAACATCATGATGTTCTCTTGTATCTTTGGGAAATATAGTTTCATTTGAGTTAACTTTTAAGTTGAAGTTTCTTCAAACGAGCACGATAAAGGTTTGCCAACAGGAAACACAATTTTTGCTTATATTGATATTTACTTCCAGATCAAGATGGAACATCCTTTGTGCTATAGATCATTCACAAAATAATTATGAAATTGTTTCCCCCTTTTCTATGTGCCTTTCAGCGTACCTTAAGAAAGTTATTCCTTACCAGAATAATTACATGAACTCTTTCTCTAAAATGCTTGTAACTTAGATCTTCTGTATAACCACCACAGGATTGGTGTAATATCAGGCTTAACTTCTCATTTAATCAATTGATGACAAACACAGTAAATAGTATAACCTACTAACGTAGTGATGAATCTTTCTGAATTAAACAAATTTCACATCGTCTTCTGGATGAATACATGATCTTTTATAGAACTTTCTGACATCATACACACTCAAAGGATAGATCATTAGGCATTGCAATCAACAAAATATCAACTGCCTTTGGTAGAACATTAGAATTAAATTTTAACAGCAAACTAATATCTGGCTTTGTTAAATTTTTATTCTAGAAGTTTCAAGAAATAGATTTTTATTGTCATATTTAATATGAGAGGTATGCTTGCATAAGGTCATGAATGAAAGCCCCCTTTTGTTACTTACCTGTAGTTCATTTATCAGACTAGTTTTGTATCTAGCATTCACATACTTGCATTTGAGCATTCATTTTTTTTGTTCCGGAAATCAATATACTTCTGTATCTTGGTCATTCTAAGTCTTATGTGCTGCAGCTTCAATGCAAGTATGCTGCATGCATTTTATCTAACACATTGGCATGGCATTATGGTTCTCAAGTTTCAGTGTCTTTAAAGTTTGTGATTTCAGTTTTACTTTCTATTCGGCATGGGCAATAAATCCTAGAAATTGTGATTTCATTTGTCATTGCATCTGCTGCTCATTGTCATTTAGCCTAGCATCCATAAAGTCCGTCTAAGCTCTGTTCTTTCCCTTCTATGTTTCAGTTTCGTAAACAACAGCAGACTCAAAGGACCTGAGCTGCAGGGACTTGTACCTTATGATTTTGGATGTTGAACAATGGTACCCGCTTCATCTGGTCATGGCGTACAGCATGGCAGTAGTACTAAAAGCTATTAAATTATACACGACTGGCATTATGCCCCAGCATGTCCTTAAACAAATATATTATGCTTAATCATATGAGAAATCTTGAAATAAACGAATAAGGCTAATGTCAGGCTTCAAGAGCTTTTCAGGAAGTTAACTGTCAAATGGGAATGGGAGCTCTGTTCAATGTTGCACTTGCAACAATGTCAAGTTGGTTGCATCTTTTCCTTTTGAAAATGGAAAGCATTAAGAGCTGACGTTGTTGTTGGGAAAGGGTAGAGAGTTTTTTGGTAACCATTTGCAATCACTTCCCATGAAGGGAAACTGGTAGTTGAAAAAAAAGGAAGATTGGAAGTTTTGGGAGGAAATGAAAATGAGTAAACTTGCATGATTGATTATACTTGTACCAATAATGTTTTATTTTAACTGCAGAGCTTGCAGTCGTTTGTTGTCCAAGGATCCCTGCATTCCCCACAACTACAAACCCCACCTCCTTTATAGTAGAAACAGACTGCGCATGACAGCCAGGTTAATCCTGCATTTTAATAACTAAGATATTTATGCAGATGGTAGTGCATTTTTATCTAAATTAATTGGCATGCTCTATGGGGCTGAGCACTACAAAGCACTAGAAACAAGAACAATTGATGCGAACAAGGGAAAGAAGGTTGAAAAATACTATATAATCAATTCCGAGCAACTTAATTGCCTGGAAAGGGAACAATGTAGGTGCTACTTATGTAGAATTTTACAGGACGCATAGATGTAAACAAGCTACATATCCTCAGGTGAATAAACATCCATAAGCCAGGTTTTCATAAAATGATAAAATGCAACAGCTGCCGACGTGCCACCGTTACTGTGTCCGCATCCTGCTGTTCTCAGCAGCCCTCACTTGAAAGAAATATGGATGAGCCTGCAGGGAAAACACCAATTTGCGTTACCCGTGGTTTTGCTATCATTGCAATCTAGTTTGCCAAATTGTTGCATGAATAACAAAGATGATAAAAAAGAGGGAGGGAGGTGAGACAAACCAAATACATAATTACCATACAGACCAATCAAATGTATCCTCATTCCACATCACATTAAACCAAAAAAAAAGTTTGGAAATTGTTTCTACAGTAAATGAGCTTCCTGCAGCTTGTTTCAATTATACTGAATTCAATCTTGAAAGTGTTATTTCAGTCTCATGTTATATAATAGCAAAATCCTTTTCCGACCTTTAGATCTGTACAAAACTCATTTTTTGTGGAAAAACTTTACAAAACTTATCCAAGAAACATACAACAAATACAGATTTCAAGTGCTAAAATCATAGAGACCAACCTATAGGAATATGTATTAAGAAAAAAAAAAAAAAAAACAGAAAGAAAGAAAGACGAAGAATATGAAGAAGATGAAAGAGTGTGAGCACAAATTATCAGGACAATATCATTAACAAAATACAAAACAAACAAATAAACCAAAAAGGCTTACCATTGCTTCTCTTGCTGTTAGTCTGTCCTGATGATCATAGCGAAGAAGCTTATCAAGAAAATCAATGGCCTGAAAAACCAAATGCCAGTTGTCCTCAAATTGTCAATAGCAATTTATATATGTACGAAGCACATTGTATTATTATGTGATTTCCAATTCATGTATATACTACTCAAAAAACCAAGTAGAATGACCTCTGGAGAAACTAGATGCTGGTTGTCAGGATTGATGAATTTGGACCATGGCTTCCTGCTATGCCTGCATAAAGTTAAAATTTCAAGCGTTAATGGATTACTGTTACATAAGGATGACTAGTTCCTCTGCAGCAAATTCGTTAACGGATTACTGTTACATGAGGATGACTACTTCCTCGCAACAAATTTCACTTTACACGAACATTTCAATATAGCAGAGCACATATATAGGTTCTATTAACAATCTTACTCCCCAAGTAAAATGTGACTGCACTTGGTGACTTTCTTTTCTTTTCCCTTATTTTAGGCGGGGGAGGGGGGGTTTGATAGGAGGAGGGTTCTGCAAGAAAATAAAAACCTAAAATCGTGCTAAATGTACCTTCCAACCAAAGCATCAAGCTGAGGATCAAGCTCTAGATGATATTTGTTCAAATATGCATTTAACTCATCCGTTCCAAGTACCTGAGAAAAAAGAATCACTCAGTACCATTTAAATGTCGATGGACAAAGCTCCTAAAGTTATTCAGTAGCAACAAGAAAAGCTTGAAATTATTTTTAAACAAGAGAAACCACCAAAACCATGACCATAGTAATCTATAGAAACTCGCATTTAATCTAACAGAATAAATGAAACCAAAATTTGGTCTTTAGCCTATTGCTCAATTATCTGAGTTACTGGTTTTCAATGAAGACCAAATTAACTGGACCATGACCACCATCTTCAACTATTGTAACTAATTAACAATAAACACGGTCAAAAACATTATTTGAAGAAAAATGAATTATTGAATTTCTCCATGAATCTACTGCTTCAGAGCTAAGCAATCATAATTCTAGAATTTATAGAACATAAGCTACTCAACAGCTAAATCCTTTGAAGATTAGTGAAGCATTTCCAGCAATCATTAATAGCACTATGGTGAATAAGACAACTGTTATCAAATCATCACAATAGAGTAAAAGAATAAATACAATTAATAGGTTCAACAATAAACTCATTAAAGAATATTTTACTGTATTGTACAAACTTGAGCAGATGATTGCAGAAAACTGAGAGAATCTCAAGGCTCAAGTATACTCCAAATATCATTTTAAATGATTCTCATCCAAGAAACAATTTGCTAGCATAACAAACTAAATGAACAGACAAGGAGCACAGATGACAACGCCAGATGAAGGTGGAGAAATAATTTTGTCCTCCTCATCTTATAAACATCACAATTAGAACATGATCAAAAGAATATTAAGTACTACATGTCAACATTTGTTCCTCCAAAAACAATGAATAACTAGATCTTTTGGCAAATATTAAAAGGAGAAAAATATCTCATCATAATCATCATCAACAAATCCAAAGCAAAACAAAAATATTTAATTATTCAGTCGGCCAAAACCAGAACGAGCCTTACCTTAGCAATCTTGACAAGCTGATCATGATTGTCATGACCATAAAAGAACGGTTCCTTGCGAAATATCTGCATAAGAATAATATAGAGATTGGCAAAATAAAAACACAAATGGCTGTTTATGCAGCAAAACACTATAAGTTGACTGGATATTCAGTTCTAGCAGAGATTTCTATAACCATTCCAGCAAACATGCAACCGAGGCTCCACATGTCCAAAGAGTAGTCATAGTCTTGTAAATCAACAAGGAGTTCGGGCCCCTTAAAGTATCTGAAAAGAAGAAGCAATTGTTGGTTTTTAGGAAAGCATATACAGAGCATAAACCTATTTAACATGAATTAAACAAGCACCATATTAAATCTTCAAATAATTCCAAACTCCTCCATTGTCTTTCTGCAGAGGATCATTACTGATTACCATTTAGAGATGAAAAAGAAGGGTAGCAACTAACTTTCCTCTTACAACGACAAATGAGATCACAAAGTGACGTGATAAAATAAACAATTTGCACTTTTCCCCCTTTCCAAAGAGTTCTATTAATGGAAAGATTCTCATGATGGTAGAAGAACACAAGGTTAAAGACCACATGATTAGCTTAAATGAAACTACCTGGAAGCTACACGAACATTGTATTCCTTGCCAGGATGGTAGAATTCAGCAAGACCCCAGTCTATCAAGCGAAGTTTACGCAGCTCATGATCTATCATAACATTGTGAGGCTTGACATCTCTATGCATAATTCCTTGTGAATGGCAGTAATCTAAAGCCTGCGATTATAGAAGGATAAGATACATTTAAGCTTGCAACGTAACTAGCAGGCTCTCCCTCATTTAAGCATTTACTACCACAGAAGATCAAGATGAGGAACCAAAACTCATTGCAGAGACATACAAAGCCAAATGACGTTAAAAAAAATCAAATAATATCAAACATTAATAATTCACCCAAAGATTTAAAAATATCATAAACTTGCACCATATACATTGTCTAAGACCTAGAGCAGAAAACTACATCAAACAAAAATTTTAAGAGCTTAGTATCTGGTTTTAATGACAATGAAACCTTTAATGAACACTAAATTTTAAATAATATATTGATCAAGGGGAAAAATATTAAAACGCAAGGCATGCCATTGGATATGCAAAGCACATGCTCATCTGAATTCTTCAAGGAAAAAAGCAATCAATACCGATACTTTATTACACAGCAAATTAAACAATGAAGCGCTAGGCATTACATAAGAAAAATAAACTATGGTTTCTACCTCCATAGGAGATACTAAGTGAATTAAACTACCAACTTGAGCACACTTTTTGCTTTATTATTATTTTTTTAAAAGAAAAAGTCAGTGTTTTCAAGACTTCCCCTAGGTGGTCGCCTAGGCCTTTTAGGGAGAAAACGCCTAAGCTCTATGCTAGGCAGGCAGTGGGGGTTTGTGCAAATATTTAAAAAGTTTAGGAAGGTCTCTCTAATTTTTTTTAAAAAAAGCTTAAAAACGCCCCCTTTCTATAGTAAACCCTCGAATCTTTCTCTCCCTAAGCCTATCATTTTCATTTGCTCCGACCAAGAAACGCAGTCGAAATGTCCAGCAACCGAAGACAACCCTCTGGTGATAGATATTTTAGTTTTGTACTTTTGAACCTTTTGGATAATATGTATTATGGCATGAATTAATGTTTTGTGGATATTATTTTAATTAATATGAAGTATTTTTTATCATTTTATGAAAATTTAACATTTATTATAGAATATAGTTAGATATATATAATTTTTGTATATGAACTATCCAGGGAACTGTAAATAATTAATTAACTATCTAGGAACCTATAAATAAATATTTTTCTTATCGCCTAGGCTACGTATAGGCTTCGCCTCGCCTCGATAGGGCAAATCACCTTGACGCCTTGAAAACACTGGAAAAAATAGAAAGGTTTCATTATTTCATATGAAAATAATAGAAAAAGAAAAAACCTTAGAAAGTCTCTAGCCACAGCAAACAAGCAAGGCATTATCAAAGAAATTAAGGGGTGTGCTCCACTTAGTTTACCCATATCATATAATTCAATGTTTTCCTAATCTGAATTTAGTTTTAGATTTGAAATTACAATTTGTACTCATTCTTACCCATAAATAGCTTCATTTCTTCAAATTTATAATATCAAAAGCTTAAAATATATAAGTCATTATGCGTCACCCCAATTACTTGGTAGGTGGCACAAATTCCACCCATCAACTTTATCTTCTACCTATGTTACCTGGACTCGGGTGTGGGTGTCGGGTATCGGTACATATCTAGAGGTCCAACTTGTTCATTTTCGAATTCTAGGATACGAAAATTCAACTATACTATATATTGTTCTTTCATTTTTTTTCTTCTTTTCAATCATTTATTGTCCATTTTGTTCTCCCACCTAAGCATATATCACCTATTAGTCATTATCTTCTTTCATGCTTTATTTTCTTTCCATTGGAGAATCTACATAATAATATTCTAAAATCTAAAGTGTCGGACACATATCTCCATACCATGTCATATCATGAAGTGTCGGACACGGGTAAGTTAGACTAAAGTAAAGAGTCTAGGCAATAGTCTTCTACACATACTTTGAATTGAGACATGCCACCATGTCAATATTTTCATCCAAAGCATTTCCCCTTTTCTTTCTTACATTCCAAAGCATTCAACCTGCAAAATATCCACCTTCTCAGACTTACGACATTGGTCTCTTCATAAGTAGACACAATAGTAAATGGCTTCGCTTTATCTTATCTTATCTTTCAAATTTATAAAAATAACCATTCATTCATCCAACGTCCTCACCTCCAGTACACTAAATTCATGAATTTACTGATTCTACGCAATCAAGATTTAATATCAAGGTTCTTTTGTACAGATGAGAAGTACAAGTTTATTCATTTTATTGTGGGAGAGGAAAAGGCTCTCCCTGTTATATGAGGAGGACCCCTCTCCCTCTAATTTGATTTAGGACTAAAGGGGGGAGCTCCCCTTCAATCCCACTTTGGCTTCTCGAAGTGGGATTGAAAGGAGGAGCCTCCCCTTTCAGTCCAACATACAATGAGAGGGAGAGCGGGCTCCTCCCTTTCCCACAAAAGGGGAAGCCTCCCCCTCCCCCTCCCCCAAGAAATTTTCTTCTCCTCCCTTCTCTCCTTCCATCACTTTCTTGACAGAATGTTAAAAGGGATATGCAAAGTGCCTATGAAGTGTAAACCATAGAGATTTTGCAGGAAAATTTCTAAGTTTGAACATTAAGTTTTCAAAGGGTTTGATACACATCAAACTCAATAGTCAACCTGAACCAACCTTCAGATCGATCGCGTTATGACCCTTTTTTGACGTGGTTGGGTCAGTCTCGGGTAATAAAATTTATCATCTGATGAAGTTGGGTCAGATGGAAATTTGTTCTGAACCTAACCTGACCCAACCCTTGTGCACCCCCACCCAGTAGCAACTTTCTTTGCTTTCTTTTCTTGATGCGTAAATTCCAGAAATACTTACCAGATAAAAGGTAATGCCATGACGAGCCAACATTTTGCTAAAGTGAAATGGAACAAGAATATATAGTCCACATAGGATTGGAACAAGAGAAAACCTTGAGAAGCTCATAAATATAGTATCGTATGTCATAATCCGTCAGTGTTGGATACAAGATTTTGAAGTCTGTGCTGTTCACATATTCAAATATCAGACTTGGAGTCTTGGAGTGCTGGTCTCTAACAATATCAAGTAGCTTCACAATATTAGGGCCCCCGCAAAGGTTCTGAAGTATTTTGATCTCTCTCTTTATCTGCAGAGGTGAACAATAAAACTATCACATTTTAATGAAGCCAACCATTTACCTAAATTAATAGCAAAGAGGCATCAAATACAAGATGCTAAAGATTCACAATAAAACAAAATAACTTGAGGTTGGGAAGGGGAAAGAAGAGATTTTATAAAGAAAAACCAGCAAAAAAGCAATGATTTAATTTAACCACAATTAATTGGGAAAACATCTACTTCCCAAAGGAAAACCTAAAACAAAATGACAAGAAAGCTCACACATAAACAGATCAAATGGTTATCAATGAAAGAATGGAAACATAAAGTCATGAATAAGTACTGAAGGTAATAAGTCTAGAGCCTTGAATCTCATTCAGTTCACTTACAGAAAGAGTGGCATGCAGGATTTAGACATGCAGGCCTATGTTAAGAATGTTTTTGAATAGGAGGCATAAGAGATATTTAAGAAATAACACGTGTATCCCACCTTCTTTTTCTTGACAGGCTTAAGAATCTTGATAACGCACCGCTCATTGCTGTTTGTATTTATACCTTCAAAAACTTCACTATACTTTCCCCTTCCAACCTTCCGGACAACCTCATAATCATCTTGATCACTAAATAGAACATTGAGAAAGGAGGACAAAAGAAGTCAATGATCACCACTAAACATCACATAAATTATCACTAGATCACATTAATTTCCCAAACTAAATAAGTCATAACAATATTATTGGAGATATCGTCAGGGAACAATATGAGACATACACAAATATATTAGCCCATCACTGAGATATATATATATATATAAAGGTGATATTCATTAGATCTGTGAAGCAACTACACAGGGATGTTAGGATTTTTCAACAGAACAACCATTCAGGCAAATCTGACTCCCTTATGAGCACAGAAAAGCCAGACACCCCAAGATATAAATTTCTTCTTCAACAGTACCTTAGCTCCATTTCTTAATTAAAGTCTAAACTCCTAACTTTAGAAGGCTTTTAGTCATCACAAAAACTTCACATTAAAATACAAAAGGCTCGTATGAATTCAACAAAGCTAATTCTAACAAGAGAAGCGCCCCAACATGCTCTATCATCATGCAAATTCAAACCACAACCAATGCACTCATGTTCAAGCCAATCTTCCATGTCAAAAGGATCCATCAGATTCCCTAAGTCCAAACCAAGAACTCCAATTCTACATCAGAAGCCCTAAAACACGGTCCCGAACACCCTATCTTCCCCGTCCCTCATTCCTTAAAGGAGGATGATGACCCCAGGTCAAGACCGCCAGAACAGATCCCATATAAACACTCCAATCTCAACAAAACCTAATCTCACATCACACCCTCCCATACATAACTCACACGATTCAACAACACAAATTAATATTCACAAAAACAATATTAGACGATCCGACACCACCGCCAGAAACAAGTCAAGAAACATAAACACCAAAAAAAAAAAAAAAAAAAAAAAAAACCAATTAAACAATCAACCTAAGTAACAAAAAAAAGAAAGGAAAAAGGAATCAGAAGAAGATATATTAGGGTTTGTAAATGGTAGTACCCCCACTGGACGGTGAGAGACTCGTAATCCCAATACTCTTTAGGGCGAAGAACGTTGACGTCGGCGTAGACTCGAGCCTTCGACATGGCGACAGCGGCGGAACCACCGATCTGAGAAAAGCAGATCTCGCGGCTGTCGTTGTTGACGCTTTTGCAGAGAGAGCTCGCGTCGTTGCAGTTGGAATAAGAAGAAGAAGAGGGACGTAGGTTAGCGTGCTCCACCACCGGCGCGTGCAACGCCAACAGTGCGCTCGCTAGAAAGAATCGGAGGACAAGTAATAAAGGAGAGCGGTGCGCATCGTTCATATACCACTCTCTCTCTCTCTCTCTCTCTCTCTCTCTCTCTCTCTCTTCTCTTCTGGGACTGGAAAAGAAAAAACAAAACAAAAAAAAAAAAAAAAAAAAAACCTGAGTTTGTTGTCTCGTCGTCGGAAGGAATTGTAGATCGAAACTAAAAACTAAAAAAGACTTTCTTTTAGCAAAGGCCTTTCCTTTGGGACCGAAAAGAGGCCTTCGGGGACGCGAGAGGAACGTTTTTGGGCCCATTGTCACCAAAGTATCTAATTCTAGTCTTCTGTTTTTATTACAGTACCCTTCCTCTGCTACTTTCCGAGGAATAAGTTTGTGACAGTTACGTTGGGTAAAAATGTCCTTTCTTGCATTTTAGAAAACATTTGAATTGAATTATATAACATTTTATCATTATTTGAATATCATTATAATCTCTAATTTATTAAAAAAAATTTGTAATCTCTATATTAGTGTTGAATTTAATTTTGTAATAATTAATAAAATTAATTTTTATAATCATTGAATTTATTAATATTGTTAATATAATTTAATACTCCATTATGACCATAAGCCAATATCAAGAGGTACTTAGATTGCATTAGATGTACACAAGGCTTATACAAGTCTACAATATCATGAGAATAAAATTTCTTTCACATTTTTCTATTTTTTCTCTCGAGCATGTCTCCTTTATATTTGATTATATGTAATAGTTTTCTATTTATTTTACAACACGTTATCAGCACGAAAGCTTTAGAAGCTTAAGGAGATTGCTTTTCTAAATGAAGAAGATATATTGGTGGTAAGATTATGTATCTTATTTTAATTGATATAATTTGATATTGAGTTATTTTATATTGTCATTATTTTTATTTTTATAGTCTCAAGTCATGTAGAAAAATCATATGCTTGAAGCTATATTGTTGTATTTTGATTCATATGGCATAAAGATAAGGAGAAAATATTTTATAGCTCATAGCTAAACAAAAAATTTTCTAGCCAGAAGCTAAATTGAGAATTTTATTATGTGGTTGATTGTACTCAAAGTTGTAATACCAAAGATATATGAATATTGTGATTTTTGATCTAAAATTTTTGTGATCATATGCGTTGATCAAAGTCATGTGAAAAAAATACATATATATTGAAGAAGACAATGTTTTTTCACCTCAAATATGTTATTGATATAGTAATAAAGATGGTGTTGAAATCTTCTTGAAAAATTGGTGAAAAATTACATGTTGAGAAAAAAAAAACTGAGTCATTCCCTAAATTGAATGATATTTTTTTTCTATGATCATGATTAAGAAAATTGATATTACCATGATCATGAGTGCAAATAAATATGGCAAATAAATGTTACAACATAATGCATGAGAAATGAATATGAACATGATCATGTATATGAAATATGAATATCATAAAGGCCATAATGGATAAAATTAAGTGGCAAAGGTCATGGTTAACAAAAATAAATATGACAAATGTCACAACCATGGATGATAAATTGAATATGGCAAAAGCCATAATTGAGATTATTATGAGAACCATGATGGTTATAATTCTTGAAAATATGGTTATAGTCATATATATTTCAAATATATTTACTCTTCCACTAAAGTGGAATTATATTATTATTGCAACACAAATAAATTATAGAATATAAAGTGTTAGCATTATGTATGAAATAAATTAGCATTTGGTTTGATATATATTGTATCACCAAATGATTTATTTTTATTAAGCCTTAATAAAGAAAAGAGATTGAGAAAAATTAGTATATTGACAAATGAAGCAAGATTTATAGTGGCAGTTAATGCCTAATATTTTATGTCATTTGCTTAATTTTGAAAATATGTAAATAAAGAGATGTCACATATTGAAAGATATTTTTATATATTACTTCATTTATTTTTGGGAAAAAGAGAATTTAGAGGGGATTCCTATTTTATTTTTTTGGCTTCTTATATCATAAAATTATGAGGTCAATTGAATTATATTGTGATCGGAATCCATGGGTTCTTTGACACAAATATATTTATATTTTGGTATAATTAGCTAAGTTTGAGAAACCTCAATGATATTTTAACTAATGATATAGATGTCCAAATTTTGGAAACCTTAATGATGCTTTGAATAATAGCATAATTGGTTAATGTACAGTGAAACAATTTTCCTGCCATTAGGGGGACGAAAGTGAACCACTATAGATTAATTTCCTCATCATTACAAGAGAAAAATTAAGTTTTTGACATGTAAATTGTTATAATGCAATATGAGGCTATGTGAAAAAGAGACTCAAATGAGAAGTGGAAAATGAATTATAAGTGTTCACATGATCAATGATCAATCGTATGTAAAATAATTGCAGATCAGTTAACTGATTCATTTGTTAATAGAGTCTTTGAAGGAGAAATTGTTTATGTGTTAATACATGAATATGTGACGCTTGGAGCATGATTGACCGGTCAAATAAAATCAAATGACACAACTTCCTATAAGAAGAAGATATAAATAAAATATTCCTAAAGTAGAATGAAATAGTGGGAAATAAATATCCCATGAAGATGTATGGATTGATGATTAAATATTCCTTTGATAGAAAAAATATATATGATAAATGAAGAAATATATATGATTATCTTTTTAAGAGTTATAGTTTGAGAAATATATATTCCATGATAATGAATAAATTGATAAATGAATGTCCATGAAAGAGACATAATTTTTTTTTTGAAGAGGTATGTAATACGAAATAAATATTCTATAAAGAGAAATAAATTTAAAATAAATGTCCAATAAAGAGACATAAATATGTCTTGAAAATGTATGAATTTCAAGAATTAATATTCCTTAATGATGAATAAATTTATATGAGAGAATCTCATAAAGTTCCATACATGACATGAAAATAATATTGTTCGTGAAATGTTCATTAATATTTTCATGTGTCCATTGATATTTTAAAAAAATGAGGATCTCATACCATAGATTGTATGAAGAATGTCGACGTTGAAATTATTAGCAAAAGTGAGAAATTATTAACTAAACTCGTTGATGGACGAGAGCTATGCGAAATGAAATTCAAACGCATAAAGCGTAAATCATTTTAGATATAAATGATTATTTATACGAAACTATTCAAGGAAATGAATAGATTCATGAATGATGATATATATTTATGAAAATCCTTTTAGGATTAAAATGCTCGAAGCAAAAGCATCGGATGATTTAAAATTATTTGATTCAAAACTACATTCATGTTTATATGATTATTATGCGTACATATTTTATAACAGCTTTAATAAGTATTTGTGATCATATGCATATTATATATATTATTGATTTGTATTTATTAGGGCATATGTTGATTATTTTAGTTTTATAAGAACTCTTGAAGAATTTATTATTATGTTTTTAAAAGGGAAATATGCAATTAAGTTTAGAGAAATAAAAGGAAAATTACCTTAGCTTGCAAATAAAAATTATAAATAATTTTCAGTAGAATTTTTATCCCTTAGTCAATTTAGTGAAATAGATGATTAAAATAAATTAACTCTATATATGTTGATAAAGCATATCCCTTGGGCTCTTTAATGATTGATCGTTTGAAATCAATAAAGATCATTTTCATCATAATGAATATGATTATTATGAAAATGATCAAAAATTACTTGATATCGAATTACCATATTTTATGCAATTGATGTACTTATGTAACTTACAAATTATACAAAGAACATATATTATATTATGTTCTTAAGTAATTTGTTAGCTGACAAGATACAACTTTAAGTCAAGTTGAAACATTAAAATAGTATATATTTGATATGACAAGTAATATTGATTTATTTGATTCAAGAGCGTTAAGATCATAATTACTTGGATATATAACAAGTTCAAAAGGTTTATTAAATAAACATATTTCATTGTAATCTATAAGCTATAAAAAATGATAAAATTAATATGTAGAAATATGATCATGATGCATATTCTAACCAATTTCTTTGCTAAAGTTTTGTCAATTGCAATATTTGTGGAGCCAATTTACAATATTAGCATATAAAGATAGAAAGGTATTTGAAGCGTCAAGCTACTGAAGAAAATTCAATGATGTCAACATGATGGGGAGAATTCTTATGAAGAAGAGTTATTGATTAGTGCACTATACTCTTTTTCCCTTAGCTAAGGTTTTGTCCCATTAGTTTTTCTTGCTAGATTTTTAACGAGACAGTCCTAACAATATACGCCTCAATGAGAATATTGTACTATTTTTCCTTCTAGATTTTTTTTCCACTGAGTTTTCTCTAATAAGGTTTTAACAAGGCATATTCTCTATGTATGATGATATTCAAAAGGAAGAGTGTTATAAATGTATTTGAATATCATCATAATCTCTAATTTATTACAAAGATTTTGTAGCCTCTATATTAGTGTTGGATTTAATTCTGTAATAATCAATGAAATTAATTTTTGTAACCATTGGATTTATTAATATTGTTAATGTAATTTAATCCTCGATTATGACCATGAGCCTATATAAAGAGGTTTAGATTGCACTAGATATACGCAAGGCTTATACAAGTCTAAAATATCATGAGAATAAAATTTCTTCCATATTTCTCTATTTCTTCTCTAATTACGTCTCCTTTATATTTGATTATATGTAATAGTTTTCTATTTATTTTACAACACATCTATTATTATGAGTAGATCTTCGTTTTAAAGTTAAAAAGGAGGACTTCTGTTAAATAAAAATGGAAGAATAAACAGTAGACTACTAATTTTATAATGAGGGAACTTGATGTAGAACCACTAGCTGACAAATACATAGATCAATTGGATCGACAAAAAACACTAAAATGGTTAAAAAAACCAACGAAAGACACCTCAAAAAATCGCACCGTGAAACTTTTATACAGAGATAACTTTAAAACTTAGCCCGTTTTTCCTGAGCCAACCGTTGGCTAGTACATTTTATTTTGCTGATGATATTCATATTAATAAAAAGAAATAGCCTGATCAATCATGATCTAGATTAACAGCATCTCTTGGTTTAACAGGATTAGAGCTTTTATTCCAAGATTTAACATCTTAATTTGTAATTTTAAATTGTCCTTTTTAATAAAAAAAAAATCATATCAACAAAATAAATGTACAAACCATGCTTTCGAGTGAAACTAATATGCGTTCAAGCACTGCAGGGGCATTGGACAGTTCTCCCCAAGTAGGCACGACTAAGGTGAGCACGACTTTTGATCTGAGACCTCCACCCTTCAACCATCTTTAGTAAACCCCCGACCATCTATGCTGCACCATGTTGGGTAAATAAAAATAAAATAAAAAAACCAATCTTTTACTAATGAAAAATGTTGATCACAAAAAAGTTTTACTTGACTATGTCATAGAGCAAACAAGTGTAACGATACTTACCTAAGTTTCAATAAAGATATACTAATATTAATGTTGAAGCTACTAAAAGTAGATGCATTTAAGAAAAGAACAGCCGAAGAAATAATATTAGCAAAAAGAGTTCCCACACCGAATTTTTAGAAAACTAGCATAACAAAAATTATGATAAACTTGAATGAAGAAATAAGATCCACTGTATTGCATAGAAATATATATAGATTTTGATGCATCAATTACAGCGCTGGACCTGAAGAAGTACAATTGCAGCAGCTCAAGGGTTTCCAATGGAAATAACACTATAACACCAAATGATCTTATGAACATTCAAACCAGGATCAACCACTATGTATAAAAAGCTGTTAAATACATCAAATTACGTTCCGAAGTTACAACATTGGATTCTCTCTACAAAAACTCGAAGAATGTACAATTTACATAAAGAGAACAGAAGGCTAAAGAGCCCAAACCAACCCTACAACTTTGCTAGCTTAGTAAGAATGTGCTAAACCACAAAAGCCCACAAGACACTTCACCTCTGGCATTCTGCTGCAGAATCAGCATGCATTCTCTCATAAAGACGCTCAACCAAAGTTGATTTCGCCATTTGGGGATCCCTCACCAGAACTGCAATCAAATCCTTGACAGAAATAGTGCGTGTGATCTTCACAGGAGACCAAACCACCTGGTTCCTACCCAATTTTCTTACTGCCCCTATCATAAACAGCAAAAGTATTAACTCTGCAGTCAGGAACATATTAGAAAGCACAGGTTCCATATATGAAGGCTTCCTATGGAAATGACCAACCCAATGTGCTGATTATGATGCCAAGATATAGATTTATTCCGCTTAAGCCAATAAAACAACCAATGATATATGTCTGGCACAAAATTTTCTTATGGCTTAAGAATCTAGTAAGTAAATGGTCATACATCAGGTTGAACTCCTTTTGGCCTAGAAGATCTACAAACAAATTGCATGTCTCAAGCAATTATAGACCATTATTCATCAGTGTCTATAAGAAGTGTTTCAAGGAAAAAGCTAAAATAATAGACAAAAAAGAGAGGTCACTCACATCTAAACCACCAGAGATAACCAACCATAAGAAACATGAACACTGTCAATAAATTGGACAGAGCCATGAGTCTACAAGTTGCTACATTTCACAGCCATGAGATCTCAGGCGCTGTCTCAAGAACTGCTGAAGTACTTAGAACTAAAATATTGATCACAATCAGTTCCAATCACAGTTATACCTGATACAGCAGTGGTGGCAGCAGCGGAAACAGCACCACAAGGCCCCCTGGTTTCAGTATCTTGATTGTCCCTTGTAACTCTCCCAGAGGCTGATAAAGGCTTACGACTAAGATCTTTACCTAATGGAGTTGAAGATCCCATGTCGCTTCCTATTTCACGCTTCTGCCGGGCTTGCTCAGCCATCAGTTGCCATTTTGACAGCATGTCATCTCCTCCAACAGCAACCCGAGCAGCAACATTTGCAGCTGTTGCCCGCATCTTGTCATCTTCCTCTTTATTTGCCTGCGCAAGTGAGAAATGGATGGGTAACGAGGCAAATTCTCACTCTCACATTCCATTACATAAATCCTAAATCGTGTAGTATTTCAGACTTTTATTCTCAGACTGGTTCACATAAGTTGCCCAATTTAAGCTCTAGATTGGAAAACCAAGACCCTAAAAGTTCTCACTAAGATGGTAGAGAAAAAATTTAAAAGATTATCTGACTTAAACACCAAGACATACCTCCAAGATAACTCTTTAAGCCGTGAGCTACATGAGGCTCAAGCTCTATGCTGTAGTGGGCAACAAGAAAACCAAAACTTAATATTTCTTTAACAATTTAGTCTTCCATCCAAAATGCTGGAGTTTCATATGTTATGACTAAAAACAATTCGTGCCTTATTCTCTTCTTTTTGTCAAGAAATGCAATAGCCAATTTTATTACCTTTTGTGAGTTGTGACCTTAATTTCTATTCTGTAACATTTTTTTGATATATCCCGTTAATCTCAAACCAAGTCAAAAACTTTGCAAAGCCTTCAAGATGAGAAGGGGATCAAGGATTGTAATTCTTGAGATGCATTTACCAATGAATGATAGTTATAGATGATAATGATTTCAGAAAAAAGAATTTATTTCAACTTTTTAGTTGTTAATTAATATCTCTTATACCTCAATATTTTATGATTTTTTCACTGTTGAGATTCTCAATTCTAGTTGTCAAGCAGAATACTTCCAATCCTAAGATCAATTATTTTTCCTAATCTATCATTAATTAAGGATCAAATATACATAATATATTAAAAATTCGTGTTCAGTTTGAAAGAACCACCAAGGAAAGCAAACACCAATAAGATGCTATATTTGACTTGCTTCATTTAGTTTTATGTTTGCGGCCTCATAGATTATAGGCTCAAACCCACAGTAATATGAGACGACCATCTAGGATGACCAGTTGAATTGTCTCGATTGACAAGTAGGTGGGTCATGTGTGCAGTAGGATAAGCAATGAGGATGATGGACCTTATGTATGTCATTTCTTCTGTTCTAACAAGAAAAAGCACACCCATAACTTAATACCTTTAGAGTCTTTAAGCGACCTTCATCCTTGTCCTTTCCACCATCAGCTTCTGTGTTGCCCTCAGCCTGCACTAGAAACATTTTTGAAACCATAATGGACATGCATTTTCTTAAAATTGCTTCATCAAGAGTTTGGCCAGTGAAAGAGATAAATGCTCTATAAGAAGGACTTAGGAGCAACACAAACATGGCATATAATAATATTATGCCTGCATAGGCATGTCAAAAATAATGAAGAGCAGTTCAATAGCCAACAACTGCCCTCTACACCTTCATATAAGAAGGATAGCAGCAAAAGCAAAGTTAGCAAAGATTGCCGCAGCAGTAAGACACGACCACCGTGTCTATCAGATTTAAAACAAAGCCAGGTCACAAGGCACCCAGCAGTTCCCAATGCCCAAAAAAAAAGCTTGCTCCAGTGGCATAATAACAAACAAAAATTATGCATATTCCTATATATCTGTCAACTTGGTCAGAAGTAATAGCGGCCTGGATACATACACTTGGTTGTTTATTCTGAAGAAGTTCTATTGTTTAGGATCAGCAAAAGTCACTCATTTTGGATCTGAGTTTGTCTGTATCAACTACAACCTGTAGACCATCTCCATAAATTAAATCTAGCAGGTAATAAAACACATGTAAGTGATTGAACGGAGTAGAGGAAGCAGATTCATGTGGCCCACCCATGTAGTTAGGAAAAGGCTTAGTTGAATTGAATTGAGATGAAGTGATAAAACACAAACATGCCCAGATGATATTCTTGAATCATCCAAATTGACCAAAGAACTTGAAGGAAAAGCCAACAATCAAAATCTGGATTTCACTCAAAATGGTACAACAAATTGGTGGCATCAAAAGACCATGTCTTAAACCAAGGAAGAATCTGTCCAAATCTTTGAAAGAGTCACAGTTCACCCAATAAAGTTTTCTTAGGAGTTAGGCATACGAAGGTCGACCAATTCATCTATAACATCAGTAAGAGAATGTATCCTGCTCTAGTAATCTGCTTGTAAATGACAGGGAAAAACTGCATGAAAAGCAAAATTGTAGTTCACTCAAAATACGTCTTTTTGTAGCATTTACAAGTTGTTAACAACAAATCGAGTATTACAAGTCCTAATGCCAAATATCACCATATAATTAGAAAAGGGGCACCCCTGCTCTTGTGGGATTGAGGAATGGTCAATGCACAGCCGCCTTACCCCACTTTGCAGGGGGGCTATTTCTGGTTCGACCCATGACTTACAGGTTAAAATGGAGCAAGTTTAATCATTGTCTCAAGGCCTGCCCCTCACTTTACACCAAATCATCAAAGAACCAAAATTGTATCAGCTGTTTAAAGACTAAGAACAAACTAGACCTGACTACTTATGCAATATTGTTAGATATAAACTTCCTACAAAACAACATGAAAAGAAACCTGAAAATAACTGAAAGCACAAATTCTCTGCATAAAAAAATCAGCATAAAATTGAAATTAGTGATGAGGTCCAAATAGTTGAATAAGTACTGACTACTGACAACACTCACTTCATTAAGTTTACGGAGTTTTTCAGCTTCTTCAGCCTGCTTTCTCTCCCACTCCTCCTTGGCCTTCTGATTCACCAATAAAATCCCTCGTTGAACATCTGAGTTGATGAGTATTTGATGTCTGAGCTTTTCAATATCTGCCCTCTATAAAATTTCAGATAAAGTTAGAAAAAGTAGATGATAAGCCATTAACAGTTGAAAGAGTATACAAAAACTGACCTGCTTTGATAATTTTATCATATTACTTATCAATCCACGCATTCTCTCCTCCACACACTGAAACTCCATTTAGATAAGAAATCATAAACATCTTTAGATAAGAAATGCAAACCCAAACTCGTAGTCTTTCTCACCAGCGAAAGGCAACGCTCCACGTCATTGCTTATATTCTTTATACCACAATTTGACACTGTTACAAACAACACAATCATTTTCTTTTCCTTTTCACCAATTGCTAAAATTTGGATATACAACAGGATTACAAGAACTGGATCCAGAGCAGAAAAAAAATTAGTACTTACTGATTTTTGCCAGTTTTTTCTGAAGGGGATTCTTCTGCAAGAGCAGCCTTTCTTCCTCTTCTTGCACAACCCTTCGGGTTGCTTCTGAAGCTCGGTTTTCTTCCTTAGGCCCAGATAACAACTGTTCTTCCTCTTCCTGTCATAAAAAATAGCATTCACTGCATTATAAGCTTTTGTGCTGAATATTCAAGTATATAATATGCTGTTAGCCGCAAAATGATGCCACATTCCAGAATCTATGGATTTTCTTACCCTCAGATTAACGCCACTAACAGCAGTAACATCATTCAGTTGTTCAATGCTTTGATCCAGAAAGGCTCCGGTTACCTTTTGCTTTTTACTGCATCATGCCATAAAAAAACAATCTAATACTGTAAGTCAAATTAAAAAAGAAAAGTGTGAAAACTGAAAAGGACTATGGTCATGGCTCAAGACTGCATGGATCCAAACTGAACCCACCCCACTTTGAGTTGAAACCTTGTAGTCTTGTTCAAAATAAAATTGAGAATTCAGATTGGGTTGTCACATCCTAGGGAAAAAAAAAGAGATCTTTTTTACTGAAAATTGTTAATTCATTTTCACCAATTTTTTTATTATTTTATTGAAAATAATTAGTTCTATTTTATCCTCCAAAAGTTCATTCTCCAAGGATCCCAAAAGCATACACTTCTACATTTGGATCCCTCTTTATCATAAGGTCCGCCTCCCATCAATAAATGATGAGCATATAATAAATCTTCCTTAAAAAGCAGTTGAATGGTAATGAAAACTGTTAATTCACCCTGCCATTGGTGGTTGAATGCCGATAGTACTGAGTGGCTTCTTTTGGCCAGCAGAAGGCTTCTTTGGTGGTGTTCTCACATTAGTTCCAGTGATAAGGGAAGTTGTAGATGGCAACAGAGTCCGCATCTGCAATAAAGTTGTAAATAAAGAATTACTAGTAAATAATATTATCAGAGGTGATGAAATATTTTGCACCCATTTTTACAGCGAAAGAGCTCCCCAGTTACCATAAAACCATGAAGAGAATTAAATATACTATTTGTTAAATACTAATAAAAGACACAAAGATGTAACGTGGTTCAGCTCCAAGGCCTACGTCCACGGGAGAAGAGAAGAAATATTTTCTTATTCTTGATGATGTTTTAATGGAGGGACACCATATATAGACATACAGGGCTATGCACACATATAACTATAATTACAATTTTAGTAATTGCTAAATAAAACGACTACTAAAATTATCATCTTTCCTTAAAGGAAATAAACCTTAAAGGAAATAAATCCCACAAATTTTGCTCTTCTCCACAACACTCCCCCTCAAGCTGGTGAATAAAGGTTTACCATTCCCAGCTTGGACACATTTGCTTGAAATGCAGTATAGTTTAACCCTTTAGTGAGCACATCGGCAAGCTGATTATTGGTAGACACATATGGAGTATAGATCAACCCACTATCAAGCTTATCTTTAATAAAGTGTCTATCAATCTCTATATGCTTGGTTCGATCATGTTGAACTGGGTTATGGACAATGTTAATTGCAGATTTATTGTCACAATAGAGTCTCATAGGGCCATCCCAGTGTATCTTCAAATCTGTCAAAATTATCTGCAACCATAATAGCTCACAAACCCCTTGTGCCATTGCTCGGAATTATGCTTCAGCACTAGATCTGGCCACTACATTATGTTTTTTACTTCGCCATGTCACCAAATTTCCACCAAGAAACGTACAATATCCAGTAGTTGATCTTCTGTCAACTACTGAACCAGCATAGTCTGAATCAGTATATGCTTCAAGAACCATTCTTGTGTGTCGTTTAAATAAGATACCCTGTCCTGGAGTCCCTTTAAGATACTGTAGAACGCGATTAGCCGCTTGCAAATGAATATCTTTAGGATTGTGCATAAACTGACTTATTACACTCACTACATATGCAATATTAGGTCTTGTGTGAGAGAGATAGATGAGTCTTCCTACTAGTCTTTGATACATCTCTTTATTAACAGTCAGCGCTTCTTCAGCTTCTCCAAGCTTGTGATTAAGATCAATAGGAGTATTCATTGGTTTGCATGCTAGCTTCCCTGTTTCTTTAAGAAGGTCTGTAATGTACTTCTGTTGAGAGATAAAGATTCCATGTTTAGAGTGTGCCACTTCAATCCCTAGGAAGTATTTCAATCTCCCTAATTCCTTGATCTCAAATTCCTCGGTCAAACACCGCTTCAAATTTTGTCTCTCCTTCTCATTATTTCTTGTCATGATGATGTCATCAACATACACTAATAGAGCTGTAACTCCCCCTGAAGTCGAGTGCTTAATAAACAAAGTGTGATCTCCTTGGCTTTGTCTATATCTCATATTTGTCATTACTTTGGCAAACCGACCAAACCATGCCCTCGGAGATTGTTTAAGTCCATACAGGGCCTTTTTCAATTTACACACTTTATCAGTGGTGCCAAATCCTGGAGGCACTTCCATGTAGATTTCTTCTTCTAAATCCCCATGTAAAAATGCATTCTTTACATCAAATTGTTGCAGATCCCAGTCATAATTAGCTGTCAATGACAAAAGAAGTCTCACAGTATTCATTTTTGCAACCAGAGCAAATGTCTCTTGATAGTCCACACCGTATATCTGAGTATATCCTTTGGCTACTAATCTTGCCTTGTAGCGCTCTAGGGACCCATCTGCTTTGTATTTTACTGTATAAACCCATTTGCATCCCACAGGTTTCTTTCCTGCAGGCAAGTCTATCAACTCCCATGTTGGATTTTTCTCCAGGGCTTCCATTTCCACATTCATAACTTGTTTCCAATTTGTATTAGATAAAGCCTCGGATAATGATGTAGGAGTCTGGATGTTGTTCAAGTTGGTAAGGAAACTCTTATGGGTTGGCGAGAACTTCTCGAAGGATACAACATGAAATAGTGGATACAAGGGATGTTTAGTGTATTCCCTTGTGCCCTTTCTAATGGCAATGGGAAGATCATTGTCAGGTTCAGAGGCTAAAAGATCATTGTTAGTTTCAGGAACTAATAATATTTGTAAGGAGGGTTCAGGATTTGGTACCTCATTTTCAGGGATTGGTTCAAATTCTTGAACTTGCATCGATTCAGGAACTGCAGCTTTCTCCCTGGAGTACATTTGTACTGTCATCCGATCCTTAGGTTCGTCATTGGGTACAGAGGGTGTAGGAGATTCGGGCTTGGTTTGTTAGAGGTTAAAGGGGCCAAAAAGATCAAAAGGGTTATCAAGGGAGTTCTGATCCTTATCTTCCATAATGACACTCTCCCCTGGAAGAGGAGGAACGGAAAAATAGGGCTCAGGTTCACAGAAAGTGACATCGGCAGAGACAAAGAATTTCTTTGATGGCGGATGATAACATTTATATCCTTTTTGAGTTGAGAGTATCCGACAAAAACACACTTGAGAGCTTTGGGGTCCAACTTCCCCCTGTTGGGTTGGTGAACATGGACAAATAATACACACCCAAATATCTTAGGTATAAGATTATTGGAGATTTTGAGCTTAGGGTAAAATTGACATAGCTTTTCCATAGGACTTTTGAAACCAAGGGTCCGGGATGGTAGGCGATTAATAAGGTGTGTTGCAGTAAGGACAGCTTCCCCCCAATAGGACTTGGGCATAGTATTCTGAAATAAAAAGGTCGGGTTGTATCAAGCAGGTGGCCGTTTTTTCTTTCAGCAACTCCATTTTGTTGTGGGGTGTGAACACAGGATGATTCATGAAGGATCCCCTCATTTTGGAAGTAATTGGTCAATGTTTGATTAAAATAATCTCTAGCATTGTCAGATCGAAATCTCTTGATTTTAGCACCAAACTGGGTGTGTATCATGTTATGGAAGGTAGGAAGAACAAAGCTCACATCGGATTTTTGTTTCAATAAGAATATCCACAAGACTCTAATACAATCATCAATGAAAGACACAAACCATCGCGCTCCAGAAACATTAGGTATTGGAGAGGGATCCCAAATACCACTATGAATGAGATCAAAAGGAGGATCTGAACTTCTTTCATTACTAAGTGGAAAAGATATACGCTTGTGTTTCGCAAGTTCACACACTTCACAATGAAAATCTTCAACATTGAGAGACTTAAACAAAAAAGGAAACATGATTTTAAGGGTTCGAAAAGAAGGATGGCCAAGGCGGCGATGATGGAGCCATAGCTTTTCTTTATTGGAAAATTTGTGCTCGGAGAGAAATGAAGTGTTACTCTTGATAGGATGTACTGGTGTCTCAAGGTAATACAACCTGTCCTATTCCTTAGCATGTCCAATCATCGTCCCCAAGTCCTGGTCTTGAAATGCACAGTAAGTAGGGAAGAAGGTTACATTACAACTCAGATCATGGGTCAGTTTTTTAATAGAGATAAAATTAGTAGATAGTTTAGGAACATGAAGAACATTTTTGAGTGTAAGGGTGGGGCTGATGTGAACATCACCTATACCAGCAATTGTGGTTAAGGATCCATTAGCTGTGACTATTTTTCGACTACTAGGACATGGGTTATAGGTATGAAATATATTGGGGGAATTGGCCATGTGATCAGTAGCACCAGAATCTATAACCCAAGAGTTAGCAAAAGACTTATCCGAGACGTTAAATCCAATAGAAATAGGAAAGTTACCTGAATGAGCCAATGAACAGGTACCTGAGGGTTTGTCCAGTGTGCCAAGCAAAGATTTCAATCTTTCAATGTCGTCTTGGCTGAATCCTTCTGGCACCGTTTCGGAAGAAACCGACATTTTTCTTTTTTCCTTTTTTTTTTTTTTTTTTTTTTATAGGTTGCAAACTCAAAAAAGAAAAATAAAAGAAGAATATCAGATGAAGACGAAGAAGGCGAACCAGGAGCTACAGATGGCGATGGAGATTAGAGAGATGCAGTGATGCGCAAGAGAGATATATGAGAGAAATGCGCGAGAGACGACGAAGATCAGTAGCAACGTCAAAGATCAGCAATGGTGGGTTTGAGCAGCGGCGACTGAAACACAGTAGCAATGGAGACGAAGGCGTCGAAGACGATTAGGGTATCGGCAGTGCCGATGAGGAAGACGCCGTAGTCGATGGTGATATAGTAGCAGTGATGAAGACGTACGCACCAATTAGCAACACGAATAATGGTGATGAAGGCCAACGAGGAAAGTTCCGGCAATGAAGGCCAAAATAAAATAATTTCGACAATGAAGGTCAGAAGAAAAGAAAAATTTTCCAGTTGTACGAGCTTAAATCTCTGATACCATGTTAAATACTAATAAAAGACACAAAGATGTAACGTGGTTCGGCTCCAAGGCCTACGTCCACGGGAGAAGAGAGGAAATATTTTCTTATTCTTGATGATGTCTTAATGGAGGAACACCATATATATAGACATACAGGGTTATGCACACATATAGCTATAATTACAATTTTAGTAACTGCTAAATAAAACCTACTAAAATTATCATCTTTCCTTAAAGGAAATAAATCCTTAAAGGAAATAAATCTCACAGATTTTGCTCTTCTCCACAACACTATTCAAAACAGGAGTGAGAGCAGGGAAAAGAAAAACAAAAATATTGCAAAATATAAGTTATTCCAAACAAGATACATGACAATGATGATAATAAGCAAAATCTAAAGTGACTGGGACGTATGCGTGCTAAAAGTATTCATTACGCAAATTTATGGTTTCAAACAATACATGGCTAATCAAAAACCAATATATATGTCCCATTATTTCACATTTAGATAGTTTAGAAACATAAAAAGTTAAAAGGGCTCCGTTTTGAATCAATATGATTGCTTCTATGTTTCTCTTTTAGTTCCCATTTATCATAACCCCATAAAATTTGCATTTACCAACACGTCTACTCTGATGTGTGTAAGAGTAACCTAATAAGTATGTAGAAAACCAAGAATGGACAGGAAAAATCAATCTCATCCTAGAAACAATTAGCTCTATGTGTCTAGCCCTTTTCTAAAGGTCCAGTGTCATTAGTCTCACTCTTTCTTGTTGGTAATGTTATACCCATAAATGTCAATGTCATTGTTTCAGGAAACATTATTACGAAACCAAATAATATATTAATAAATCATCAAGCTATAATGGATCAATCCAAAACTCCAGAAACCTAGCTGAATACAAAAAGTTCATAGACAATAATAGAAAGGGATACCGGCATTGTGGGGTCCAGTTGAGTTGCCATGGAACCAGAAACTGAATTTGTACTAGAAGGTGCCATATTCACTTGGTCATCCTGTTTTGCACCGAAAGAAGATGAACCCACAGAACCCGGTAAATGAGATTTGTGCTGCTGCTCTTGAGTCTGATCAATAATTTCCTGTTTCACATAGAGCATCGACGGCATAGCACTACTTTTCTGCTCCTTGTTCATCGATGGTTGCCATGGAACTGGAGTATGTTGTAACATTGAATGGGCTGCCACTTGAGGTAGAGATCCACTGTGCAATCTCTTAGGTTCATTCATAGAATTTTGCATTTCATACTTGGGCACACTCATCAGGTGCGTTGGCTGAGTTGTAACCCCTGATTGATTTGAAACCATCCCTTGATGAAGGGGAATTTGTCTCATTTGTGAATCTTGAGTATGGGATTTTATAGGTGTAGTTGAGCCACTGACAGCTGCCCCAGAATAGTCATGAGGATGATAATTGCTAATCGTGGCCCCATACATTGGGAAAGATGTCTGTGAAGGGTGCACATGCTGTTGCTGCTGTTTGTTAAATCCTTGCAATGGAGTTGAGGGTAGGTCTGTTTCTTGAGAAACTGTCCTCATACTGGATGATGACAATTGGCTCACATGTGAATCTGACTGATTATCAGCTTCTCTGGAATTCTTACCAATGTTTTCTGTGGTAGAAAAGCTTGCATCAATCTGCACTTTAACATTTTAGCACAAAATATAAGATAGATTGTAAGAGATTTTGCTCTAGTGAAGATGTGAAAATAATATGGATCTGAGAGCTGTGAACCACTGAGATGCCATTTTAAGCTATTGCTGCTAGCCTGCTACTGTGAAGAAGTTGTGTAACTGTACCTGAAATTGGTTTGGTCTTGTCTGTGAGTTTCGAGCAACCTGAACTTTAGCCTGCCCCTGACCAAAAGAAATGACAGTTTACATAAATTATAAGTTCGTAAAAAGTAAATAAAACATTGACCTACTTGCCTGTTGTACTTTGCTAAAAGCCTGTCTAAGCATCTGGTCACCAACAAGATTCCTCATAAGCCTTACAAAACTTTCTTTGCTGATCTCATTTCCCTGCAAATAAAAGCAACATTTAAAATGATAAATAACAGAATTTATAACCAGCATAGAATTAGTGCTGATTCTTAATAGAAGCTTAAAGGTCCTTGTCCTTATTTATGTGTTTTGTACATGTACATAAGGGTGTATCTAAGTCTTCTAACATCTTTTATGTATATAAAAGTAAAGCAATGACATGGCCAGCTACTCTATGAGAGCCACGGCCCACCTTTTCCCCTTCTTAATTTTTTTTTTTTTCATTTTCTTCTGTGCTGCTTTGAATCTAATAGTAAGTTGCAGGAAACTTCACTCAGTATCAAAACCTTTTATTGCACTATTCTTCTTTCTACTTCTCTTTTGCTTTTGTCTTTTTTACTATTCCTTTAGAAAACAATTGAAGACTTGAGGTTTGAAGTGGTTACTCTTTTCTTTGTATTAGTGGATCATTGATCCTTAGATTTCTGTTGTTGGCAGTTTTGGTAGGGGCCTGTCTATTTGAAGGTCAACGGGCAGATTTATTAGTTTTCAGGAATTGGACTATTTTGATTTTGCATTGTTTTTGAGACAGATATGTTGTGTAGCACAACTGCCCACCTGCTTTGTTATTCCATACAGATCTCTAAAGGGGTTTCTTCAATTGTGAAATTCAAGGCCTTTTCTTTTTGGATTTTGTTAAGAAATTAGGTTTTCATTTCTTGGTTTGGTCTCAACACAAACATCAAACCTACCCCCCCCCCCCCCCCCCCACACACACACACGCGCGCACCTACCTTTATTATGTTATTCTAACTGGATCTTAAGTCCCTAAGAGTCCATCTACAATTTTTCACTCCTTTTGACAGATGGAGTATTTTTTTTTTCTTTTTTGTTTTTTGTGGGAAAGAGGGGGGGTTGTGGAGAGGGGCTCAAACTTAGGAATGGCAATTTGTGCCAATTGCTTCCTATAAATTGATATTTGGTGTGATTTAAAACTAGTTCTAGGAGAAGTTATTGACTCAAACAACTTTTGCAACTTTGGTTTCCGCGACACTCCGGGGACGTTTGTAACTCCAGCAATGGCCATCTTCTCCGGCCAAACGTCCATCTTCTCCAGCCAAACGTCCATATCCTCCATAGCCTGCATATCTAGATTCTCTGGATGCCCATGTTGCAAACTTTGATGTCGCACCTCCCAATACACTTGAACATTGTTGCAGACTTTAATGGGCAATAAAGAAACAACACGTGAACAAACTAAGTGTAACGGAAATGCATATGTTAAGACAAATTTGCGGCAAAAGTAAAACATTAAAAGATAAAATTAGAAATGAGCACATTAGAGAAATAGTAAGAATATCCCCAATTAAAGATAAAATAAGAGAAAACCAATTAAGTTGTTTTGACACATAAAATGAAGACCTTTAATGTGCCACTTAGGAAGAATGAGCTATTATTTTTTCAAAGGTAAAAAGTGACCTAAAACTAATCTTCAGTAATGATAGAAGTAAGGGGAAGACCTAAAATAACAAGTACAAAAACAATTAAGAAATAACTTTTTATAATTTAAATGTTGACTTAACCATTGTTAGAGCACAGTGGAGGAAGTGGATTCATGCAGTTGACCTCAAGTAGTTGGATAAAAGGCTTTTTGCATAGAGTTGAGTTCAACTGCATATCAGCCTTTTTACATCTTTTACATGTATAAATATGTAAGTAACAAGGGGGTTGACTACTCTATCAGTCATCAACCCATTATTTCCTCTTCTCCTTATCTCTTTTATTTTGCTTCATCTTTTTTTCTACTACTATGAATCTACCAAATCCCAAGTTGCTAAAATTTGAACTCAATAAGATAAAAATTAAGTTCCTAAATTAATCCATGTTAAGAGACCTACCTTCAATTTAGCATAAATTGCCTGAAGTTGCATTCCTCTGTCTTTGTCAATGTGAGGTAATATTGCTGGAAGCAACATAGCAAATGGAATCTGTTTATTGGCACGGATCACTGGATTATTGACTGGTTCTGTTGTTGGTGCTTGCTGACTATTCATTCTTTGCATTTTGGGATACTGATGGTTCTCAAAATGACGCATCCTTTCCTGTTCTGAGAAACTAATAGAACTATTGTCAGAAACCAAGGAAGCACTTTTTTGAGAAAACTGAAGGTTGTGATTTTGCTCTGTTGACTGTTGTAGTTGATCATCTTTCTGCTCTGCCAAAGGTTGATTAGGTTCCTTGGAGCAAGATACTTGTTGTTGTTGACTCTCAACACTAAAACCATGTTGAATAAGCTCTGCCTCAGATGAACGGTGCTCTTGATGCTGCGAATTCTTAAGTTCCTCATGTTGATTATGAAAGGTGGCATTTTCTTCTTGATTAGAACTTTGCCATTGTTCAAGCAACTGATCTGATATAGATATACTTCCATGGGACAATGGTCCTGCATTTGAGGTCAAGCATATCATGAATATGTTAGAATCAAGAAAGAACTATGACAAGTTTGCAGTATTTTGTTTTTGAAAAAGAAAATAGACAATATATATTAAAAAGGAGAACTACAAAGAGAAGGGAGCACCAGAAGTTCTCCCCAAGGATTGAAAATTCGATTTCGACTTGACTTCGGTCACTTGAAAATTAGAATTAATTTGGAGAAGTTTGATTCGACATGGAGAATTTTTGTAAAAATTCGCTAAATTAGAAAAGTTTAGAGAATTTTTGCATATATGCTTAAATATCTAGATTTATTGTAGTATAAGCTAAAAACAAATAGAAATAGACATTTTTAATACATAAAAATACCAATAAGAGACCTAACAAAATCAATCTTGTTAAGTGGGTTGATGAAATTGAAATGATGGCTTTTGGTCTTAATTCCTTTTTTTTTGTTTTGATGTTTAATTTTGTGGTGGTTTGCTTCTTGACCGTATACTTTGCTAGCTTGAATTCCATCATGCTCAATTTATTAGTTTATTATTTAAATATATTATTTTTTAATCTTGTTTTCTAAGAATTAACTAAAAGAAGATGGCTTAGGAAACTCTTTTAATTTATTTTTAAGTTTTTATCTTATTTCAACTTTCTTTCTTTCTTTCTTTATTTATTTTTGCTTCTTTTCTTCTCTTTTTTGCAAAGCATATCTCATAAACTACATAATTTGTTAGCTTGTTAAATTTTTTTTAAAATTTATATTGCTATGTTAGTTGATGAAGTTGAAAATAATACATAATTATTGATATTTTTTTTGTTTTGTATTGATGAAATAACATTTTTTTACTTCTCTATCGAATTTTATTGAATTTTATCGAATTTTTTGTCGATTTTTTGCATTTTTGAATTGAATCTCTATTATTGAAGTTTATTTTGTTGAATTTTTCGAATTTTATCAAATTATTTTGGCAAATTTTTGCATTTTTATTTTACATGCACTTCCCACTTCGATGGTTAAAAAAAGGGAAAAAATTCGTGAAAGTTCGCCGAATTTCAGGAAATTTTTGAACCATCGTTCTCCCAAAAAGACTTAAAGCTGGATACAATAATCACCCACCCCCTACATTACTCTAGAGTGTTGTAACCCTTAGAAAGATTCCTAATAGCCACCCAAGAAGAATCAAGTCAAATAGAGCATCCCAAATCAACTCATCCCTCATTATTTCTTTCAATGCGAATGCTCCAAATAACCACGAACATAGAGATATTGTAGTAATCTTTTAGGTGAGAAGGGCATGTTTGTCTCCTTGGGAATTGGAACAGCTCCCTATTATCATCCACATGCTACACATTTAAGGACAACGTATCATCCCGACAAGCCAGCAGTTGCTTTAAGAAACGGTATTAGATGAAAAGGGGATCTGCTGACTCCCCATCATTCCTACAAAGAACGCAACACCTATGAGAAGAGTTTTACATGTTTGGGAGTCTCGTTCAAAGCTTGTTTCAGTTGTATTAAGTTACCTTGGGCTATTAGCCAATCTAAAATTTTGACTTCAAAAGGAATGTGAGTTTACTAGATGAAATAGAGTCATGGGAACATTTGATTGGACAAATCATTAATGACATGTTGGAAGAAAGATTTGGTGGTAAAGCTTCCATTAGGATCAAGAATCCAATGCCTTTTTATTCTTAAACAACTAAAATGGACTCTCGCAAGGATACATAACAGGCCACCTACTTCCTCTAATAGCGAGATTGCTAAGGAAGTGAAAATTCAAACAAAGGCAAGTTCCTTAGAAAAAAAACACTGGTCTTTGACGATTTTAGCAAAGACGATAGACAACTAGGAATAAAGAAGCAAGATTTAAGGAAAAAATCTATAAATCTTCCCAAAATCTAATCATATCCCTATTTCCTAGCCCAAATCTAAATAAGGGAGAAAAAAAAAAAAAAAAAACATGAAAGAGGCAATGAATGTATTTCCATAGGCTTTTATGGGTTGAGTTTGCAACCATTCCAGCATGTCAACCATTATCCCAAAGACTACGCTTGCTTTTGATGACTCTAGCCCACAAAGACTTTGCTCACGTCAAAATCTCTAAAGTCGTGTTCCAAGAAGCACCATATTACTTTTAGAAAGATTAACAATCCCTACAGTTTGCACCAAATTCAAGTGAGAACATGAATTATCCCCAATATTATAGTTCCCTAAAAGTGAGCAAAGACATGCTAATGTAAGTTTTCTTACTTATATGTTGTATCACAACTCTTGTAGATATCTAGCAAATGACCTTGAATTACAACCCATGTAATTCTTCTTCCATGGTATTCACCATCACGATTAGATCATATAGCTTTAATTTTCTTGTTAAGCTAGTGTTCAACATCTATTATGCAAATTTCAAACAAACTAGTGTTTTGCTTTTTCACCAATCAAATATATATAACATAGCAAGAATGATCAACAATAAAATTATAAAATACATTTTACCACACAGTGGCAATTAAAAATGAACCACATCATCAATGTGAACAAGAGCCAAAAGCTCAACCGTTTCAACCAAAAAAAGCCAAAAGCTCATTAACGCTAGTAGCACCCTTATTCCTAGACTTGGTTCTCCTTTGAAAGATGTGTGCTCCCAAGTATCTATATGAGGGAAAATTGCACCAAATGAATTACTACTTCGTTTTTAGCTTATAATGAATACATCCTACCCTAGAACTACTATTCCCATTACCTCTCTTAGTTCCTTCCATTCTTTTTTTTTTAGCAGAAACATGTTGCAATTGTATTGATTCATAAGAGTAAAATACAACAAACGATGATCACCAGAAGTGATAAAAGTAAAGATCCCGGACCCACCAGAATAAAGATCATTTCCTAACTAACCCAACAATGAGACCTACCCACACCACTCCCCACCTCAAGAGTCGTAACCTCTACCCAGGTACATGCAGTTAGTTCCTTCCATTCAAGATGTCTTCTTCCTTTTCTTTTGTTCGCATTAACGTCAAAAGTTAATACCATCTTCCTCATTTTCTCAATATCAATAGAAATGAATACATTCTCACTCACCTTTATTATTGGTTAAAACAATTAAGCTCAAAATAATGAAAGTAGGGATTATTTAATCAAAACATGAACAATGACATGATTATGTCATTCGTACATGAAGATATTACATTAGATGACAAGTGTTCAAGTGTAAAAAGTACCTTACATAATAATAGATCCCAAGGAATAAGAAAAGAAGCTTACTAGGATTACTACCACCCTCCATGCCTAAACTTTGTTGATTGATCCTGACAACCCTGCATTAAGGTCCAATCACATTTAGTGCTTGAATATTAAAATAAAAAACATAAAACCCATCTAGAAGGGAATGAAATTGATTAGCCTCCAAGAAAGAATTGAGATTTTGAAGTGCAATTAAGCAGATTATTCATATCCAAGTCATTAGTTGGCCAATAGTATTAAAAAATAATAAATAATAAATAAATAATAATAATAAATAAATAAAACCCTTGAAGTAGACTAAACATGGAGGAACAGACTTCCAAAAGCATTGTAACATGTGTTAAAAAAAAAGAAGAAAAAAATATAATACAGCCAATGAGATCACTTGATACACCATATGAAAAAATAGAGCTTGCATTACATTATGAAAAAGATACCCAAACAATAACTATGGCATAAAAAAAATTAAAAAATTAATAATAAACATATTTTTCATAGGGGTTGATGAAACAAAATATGGCAAAAATTCTTTTTTCAAGTATGTGGGGCTTAGGGGTGTACGCGAGTCAAGCCATGTTAGTTTTGACCCAATATCTCTCTTGGCCTAACTCCATCAGTTGGTTAACTGAAGCACCTAAAACCAACCCGAGATCCAAATAATAAAAGGATTCAACCCAATCAATCCAACTATTGATTTAGACCAGTCAAGTGTCTAAAATTTTAACAAAAAAATATTTTAAAAGTGTGCTTTCTTCTCTCTCCAATACATGACGAGGAAAAGTGTAAGAGTGGGTATGTTTGTGCAATCCACCCACCCACCCAATGAAGTGGCATAAAGTTCCAAAATCAATGTGGAAATAAAGAGAGAATAAAAAAATAAATAAATCTTTGCTTCTCTAAATCCAAATGAGGATTGTAAGAGAAGTGGCAAAGCTAAATAAAGAGTGAAACGGAAGGGGGATCCACATTGATTGTGAGGCAGAAGGGAGGGTCCTCTCTCCCTTTCTCGCACATCGGTTGGAAATGAGGGAGGGGGCATCATCCCCTCCTGTGCAAGCTCATGCCCCCGTCTCACTTTCTATTCATTGAGGTGGCTCTTCGAATATCAATAGAAACTTCAACAAAACCTTGTTTAAGGTTTTGAACAAAAAACAATTATAGGTAATATAATATATGTATTACATTTGTAAGTAGCATACCATGATAAATGTAATACATGGTTAATATTATTTTTTGGTAGCCAAGGGTATTCAAGTTTTGCCCGACTAATCCCTTGGGCCCCTAGTTACTCGAGCAAGAGATGCCCCCAGTGGCCAACAAGTGGAAAAGGAGATTCGATCCATGTCTCACTTCACGAGATGTCAATCTAAGACCACTCAACCAACCACTTGTTGGTTAATACATGATTACCATTATTGGGTGTGACATATGGGTTCTTTTTTCTCCATATTAATACATACATGATTGTATAGCTTAATCATTGGAATAACTTCTAATTGTAGAGTTATACTTGTATTTCCATTGTGCAAGTTATCTTTTTTTTCCGCATTTCCTAATTTTGATTTTTTATTTTATTTTTGTTGTATTGTGGCAAATATTTTCTTGTTATCATATGTATTACACCAAACATTGCTCTTTAAATCATTGTGTTTTATTATATGCCAACTTGCGCTATTTTTTAATATGTCATTATAGTTTTTAATTTGTGGACACAAAATTGAAGAAATTAATCTTTTTCGCACAATATTTGACTTCTATATTTTGGGATATGTACGTAATTATATATACTACATATATGGTTTATATGTGTAAAGTTAATTAATTATTTATTAAGAGAGCTATAAATAAATATTATTTGTGATGCCTAGGCTTCGTTTAGGCAATGACAAGCATCACCTAGCCTAGATGAGGCCAATTGCCTACATGTTGCCTTGGCACCTGGACAACTCCACTTCGGATTATGTGCTCACCCCTAATGAGGCTTTCTCCCCCCCCCCCCCCCCCCCCCAAACACAAGATAGTCCCAAGATGTGCGACCATACGAATTAGAAACCATTTGAGTCCAAAATTAGCCCTAGAACTCCAACTCCACTTCCACTAGACATAAAATCCCTGAGACGAACCCTTCGTTCCTAATCAACAATAGCAGAAAAACACCTGAAAAAAATAAGAATAATAAAATCCAACATTAAGAACCCCCACACTACAATAGATTAAAAAAAAAAAAAAAAACAGTGAAACGAACGTTTGGAATATTATTTTCAAAGAAACACCAGATTTAGTATGATTTTCAAATAATCGCCTAAAAGCTAATTTCAAGGACAAAAAATCAAAAACGGAAAACAGGAATGTAGCTAAGACGACTTCAAATCGGTTGTATCAGAATCCATGACTTATAATCAATCTATCCATTAAAATCCCAACATAACACCAAAAACCTAATTTTCTGAAAATGCAATAAACAACCATACCAACGAGTAGAAAACCCCTAAAATCTACCCCTCTACAATAGGGCCTCTGGAAAGAGCGTTTGGGTGATCAAGAAAAACAAATAAGAAGATAACTGCAGAAGGTGAGGTAGAAATATGGATCAACATGCAGCTATCGAGAGCCCTTCAATGCAGAATTCTCGCAAATAAAGAACACAGATGAGAGACATTGTTACTTACAAGAATAAGGTGCCGTTGGATCGACCGAGAAGCTCAACTCCTTCCTCCTGAACACGAAAGATCGGCTCTCGAACTTTAACTTGTACCGAGAACCAGTTTCGCTCGCTTGTCGATCGTTTTCTTGTGAATTCAGTCTTGTAATATGAGCAAGCCACGACGGTAGTCGCCGAAATCGTACGCTTTATTAGTGCAAACTGAACGCGGTCGGTGCGTGGTATATTTATACAAGTTGCAATATTTGCAAACCAACTCATTTAATATAATTTAATGCAATTCAGCATTTGGTGGCTAGGTCTTGAAGGACTGGCTTTGTTTTCTCGTTGGGTACTTTCCATCCTAGTTGTATTTGGTTCCTTTTTGTTTTCTCTTTTAATGGTTTCTCTCATTTTTTGACAAAAAAAAAATAGCAATTCAGCATTGCATTTGAAAATATTTATATAAGTATCTTCTGGTATGGAAAACGTTAATTTAACTATAAAAGGTTGCAATTATAATGTAATTATATATTTATGTTCATTAAATTTGTGTAGTTTATACATCTTAAGGTGTATAATAAATTATTCAATAAATATGAATATATTATGAATAGTTATATTATAGTTGTAATTTTTTATAATTAGATTATTATTCTCCCTTTGAAGATGTTATTTAAAGGCCAATGACCTCGTGGTGGTTGACATCTGACACTTCTTTACAAGTGATAGTGGTCCGTGGCGGATATAGATCTTTGATCTTAGAGGCAAAGCGAAAACATATAAAATATTTATAACTAAAAAAGTAATTATCAACAACTTTTATATATAAAAGATAGACAATTTTTTATTTGCATAAGTAATTTAATAATTACAAATATGAACTAACCAGACAAAATTTTATTTTAAAGTATCAAAACTAACTCAGGTCATTCGGCCAACCCAATACACCCAACCTAAACACATAAAAACAAAGTGAAAAAAATAGGTAATACAAGTAAAATAAAATTATAGTCATTTATGTGTCTGTGATCTATCAAGATTAAAGGAACCAAAAAACTTTTATGCTCTAATATAACTTTTTGATTTTTTTTTTTTAATTCTTTCAAACGGTCAATTTTTTCTCGGCAACCAAAAAAGAAGAGTAAGAATTTGAAAATATAAAATCTTATAGTACCAACACAAAGAAATACAATAGTTATTAGTTAAAGGAAATGAGAGTATTGAATATTGATCAAACCTTGAATTGGGTATAAAATTAGAGGAATGTGAATGCGATGCGAGTCATGTGACTATGAAAGTAGAAAGATGAAAGATGGTGCAAATTCAAGGATGAAGCTTATGTTATCTCAGGACCCCCATGATAAGAATGTTTTGATGATTCCAAACTACTCGTGTTTGTGTATCTAATGATCTTATTAAGTGTTTCCGAATTATCAAAAATCAAGATCAAAGATAAGAGCTTACAAGTCCATTGAATGTCAATGATCGAAGCTTCAAGTTTTCAGTACTTATAATATAAATCTATCGATCAAATTACTCTCAGCAAGATCTACTTAATTGCATATTTTGATCGATATGTTTGAAAGGTTTTCAAATGATTTAATTTCTTAAATTTTTAAAACGTTTGATTTGATCGAATCTTTAACCGATTTGACAAAGTTTTGAAAGACACAAATCGCTTTTCAAAATCAGTCTTTAAGTATTAGATCAAGACGCTAATGTCTCAGTAGCGCCCTCTTGTACTTACATGTCAGGACGCTAATGAAGTTTAAGGTTGAAAAAGTTTTTATCCATCAGGACGCTTACTTTATCAGTAGTGCCCTTATTGTGTCAACCAATAAACTTATCAGGACGTTAATTCAACATCAACTCGCTAATCGTCTTAAGCATCGAGACGCTTACGTTTTAGTAGCGCCCTTACGTTTTTTGTACTTTAAAGATAGGACACTTACGTTGTAAGTAGCGCCCTTATACTTCTAAATGTTTTTAAAGTGTGTTAGGACGCTAACCTTCCAATAGTGCCCTTGCAGCTTAAGTAGTTTTTAACGTTAAATAAGTCAGGAGGCTTACATTATTGTGCGCTCTCACTTTTTAGTTCAGCAGGACGCTTATGGTCCATGAGCACCCTCAAATGAACAAAACGACAAAGTTGACATTATGCGTCATGACACTGATTGATCAATTAGGACGCTAATTTAACACTGTCATAAAGTTGTGTCTGTGCACTTTTTCAGTTTGTTTTTTTCATAACTTTTTATGCACATAAATCTTTTCAGATTTGTCAGAGATTTCCTCTGATGCACGAATCACGATTTCTGAAACCTTCCTTATTCATGCAATCTGAAAAGAACCAAAATGTTCGTGAAGATCGTCTTAAAATCTTTGTGAAATATTTTAGCTATTGTGGTAAACATTTTTTTTTGAAATTTAGATTCCAATGACCAACAATTTCATCTCTACTAAGTCTATATATATCAGTACCTAGAATCAAAACAGACCCCGGAAATTCATCAAGTAAATACTTTTCAAAATTAGTCGAATTTTCAATTTAATTTCAAAGCTTAAACTGTTTTAATTTTTCTAAGTGTCTTCTTTAAAACTTTGTTTATTCAAAAGATTTTCATACTGAGCTTAATCTTTATCTTTATTTGAAAATCTATTTGAAGGTTACTGAACTGTTTTCCACTCAAATTTCCAACACTGTTTTAATCATATATCATTCTTGCTAAAAAGAGAATTTTGAGATATTGTTTATAGGATATAGTTGTACTTTATTTCATATCCTGTATATTGTATCGAGTTGTAATAATAGTCATACAAACTGCTAAATACCCAATTTCGTTTTTCAAACAAGTGGTTGTTCTCAAACATGTAAATTGATAGAGGTTTAGGTTAGTCTCACATCTGGAAGTTGAGATAGGTAGTTCTCTAACCGTTTAAGTTGGTCTCGAGCCTGCAAGTTGAGCATTGCAACAATTGTTCTCACACCCGGAAGTTGAGAAAAAGGTGTAACGGTTTGGTTCTCACACGTAAAAGAATCCCTTAGTGAAGAGGTTTCAAAATCCTAATTAAGAATGTTATGTAATAGATGTAGGCAAGTAGTTAAACTACTCTAAGTTGATTGTGTAAATTGATTTACTTTTCCGCACTTATTTAGTTGTAATTGCATTAACTTTAATTGTCTAAGTGTCCAGTTCACCCCTATCTTGGACATACCTAGGCTAACAACTTTAAGAACATGTACATGAAATTGAGAAGTCGATGATGAATGAGTTGAAGAGCAGAGAGTTTTAATTATGCTTTTTTTGTCAATTCACAAATGACAAAAAAAATGTAAACTTGACTAAAAATAAAAAGAAACAACAAATTAAATATTAAAACCTTCTAAAACATTATTTTATGTCTTACAAAAAATTTAATTAACTCAATAAAAAATAATTTTTTTTTTCATGTTGAGGAGGCGGTGTAAGAACTTGTAAAAGATTAAGGGGGGGGGGGGACATAAAATAGCAATAAAGAATTTTTTTTTAAATGTTGGAGGGTTGGGCGAGGGATCCGCCACTGGTAGTGGTTGAGCTGGATGTTACATTATAATCTTTGCTGGTACCATATTTATACATAGTTAAAATGATTTTTGTTTTTCACAATGAGTCTTTTTGTTTCTCAAAATGTACTTGAAAATTTTATCTTAAATTTGTAGTAAAATAATTTACTTTTATTGCTAATTAAGAATTTAAGATGAAATATAATTCCGTGTTATAACTAATTTTTATTTTCTACACGTGTCTATTACACCTTCAGGTTTTTTTATTCGTATTTTTTTATTTTATCATTCTAACTTTTATAAAGTTTTAGTTGGCTACAAACAAACTACAAAATAAAATTGTGAGAGTTCTTAAAAATCAAGTGTCTGCATGGATTCATCCTCCTCAACTATAAATAATCGTGGACGCCCGATGCCAACATCAATGTACATGATGGTTCGATTGGTGCGGGGTCAATGGGTAGAGATTCCAACGGTCAAAAGTCATAGCTGCAATGGGTACAAAAACATGGAAGGAAATTACTTTACGGTGGTTGTGATTTGTCAAGGCTTTAGCTGTCGGATAAGGTTTGCTATTTGTAGAAGAAATGGGTATTCCAATTGACTGTCTCAAGGGTGACTCTCTTGTGGTCATGACAGCGTTAGAGGCCAAAAGCATAATTCTCGAAGCAAATTGTAGGCTATTAGTTATGCGAAAGCATGAAAGAAAAATAAGACAACCAAAGTTTAACGTGGTTCGGCAAAAATACCTACGTCCACGGGAGACAACAATTGTATTCACAGGGATGATTTTTACAATGAAGAATGAGTTATATTTATAGGAGCTAAAACAAAATCATTTTGCTCACGTGCTTCATGCAGCCAGCCCATGCATCTCATGCGACTTGATTTTGTTGACTATTCATTGCATGCATTTCTTGACTATTGATGGCGGCTCTTCATTGAGGTGGACAAAACCAACAAATCTCCACCTCCACCTCATATGGAACATGACTCCTCCACACCGACAGTAATTTGTTAATTAAAGCTGCAGAGCAACAATCACTGTTGTTGCCTCCATTAGTGCCCTTAGGCACTACGAGCTCGTGAGATGTTGATCAAGTCCAAACAATGTTGGAACTTGATTCCTGTAACTACCTTTGTAAGCATATCTGCAGGGTTATCTGCAGTCTTGATCTTTTGTAGAATAATATTCTCTTCTTCTACTATTTCTCGAATAAAATGAAAACGAACATCAATATGCTTCGTTCGACTGTGATGAACTTGGTTCTTTGCCAAACAAATGGCACTCTGGCTGTCGCAGAAAACTTCAACATTCTTCTGCACAATTCCCAAGTCCTTAGTCAATCCATGAAGCCAGATTGCTTCCTTGAAAGCTTCCGTTACTGCCATGTACTCTGCCTCTGTAGTAGACAAAGCAACTGTTGATTGTAGTGTTGATCTCCAACTCACTGGTCCTCCTGCCATAGTGAAAACATAACCAGTAGTAGATCTGCGCTTGTCAAGATCTCCAGCATAGTCCGAATCCACATATCCGACTAGATGCTTACAACTTTTCGTATCTCTCTCGAACTTTAAACCAATATCCACAGTACCACGAATATACCGTAGAATCCACTTCACTGCTTGCCAATGGCCTTTATCGGGGTTGTGCATGTAACGACTTACCATACTTACAGCATGTGAAATGTCGGGTCTGGTAGACACCATAGCATACATCAAGGCACCAACTGCATTTGCATATGGAATATTCTCCATTTGCTTCTTCTGATCTTCGGAATTTGGTGACATTGATGAACTTAGCTTGAAATGTGGTGCCAATGGTGTGCTCACAGGTTTTGTGTCATTTCCAATGCCAAAAGTTTGAAGAACTTTCTTCAAATACTGAGTCTGAGTCAAACAGATTGTGCTTTTGGCCCTGTCTCGAGTTATCTCCATCCCGAGAATTTTTCACGCCTCTCCAAGGTCCTTCATTTCAAACTCTAAGCTTAATTGAGCCTTCAGTTTGTTGATCTCCACCTTGCTTTTAGATGCGATTAACATATCATCTACATATAAAAGCAAATAGATAAATATACCATCTTCAAGTTTGCGATAGTAGACACAGTGATCAAACTGACTACGGGTATATTTTTGTCCTTGGATGAAGCTGTCAAATCGCTTGTACCACTGTCTCGGTGACTGCTTCAGGCCATACAATGACTTGCTCAACTTGCAAGCCCAATTCTCTCTTCCTGGTACTTTGAATCCTTCTGGTTGAGACATATATATCTCTTCTTCCAAATTACCATGCAGAAAAGCAGTTTTGACATCGAGTTGGGCTAACTCGAGATCAAACTGTGCAACCAAAGCCAATAATATTCGAATTAACGAATGCTTAACAACAGGTGAGAATACCTCATTGTAGTCAATTCCTTCCCTCTGAGCGTAGCCTTTTGCTACCAGTCTGGCTTTGTACCGGATACCGTCTGTGCTGGGAGAGCCTTCCTTCTTTGCGAAAACCCATTTACAGCCAATTGGTTTCTTTCCTTTCGGAAGTGGAACCAACTTCCAAGTCTGATTCTGATGGAGCGATTTCATCTCCTCATTCATTGCCATTTTCCACTTATCGCTTTCCATACTCTGACTAGCATCTTTGTAATTGTATGGAATATCATCTCCGGTGACTGGTAATGCATATGCAACCATGTCAGTGTACCGAGCCAGTTTGCGGATTTCTCTTCTTGGTCGACTGGTGACAATTGATTCTGGTTGTTGACTGATGTCTGGTCCTGGAGCCTCCACCTCAACTGAGATTTCCTCCTCGTCTTCTTCAGGATGATTGGATATCTCTGCTGACTTGTCAGGAGTTACTGGAATATCTAACTCCACCTGCTGAGGCAAATCTGGATTTCGATTTTCTTTATCAGAAACTGTATGCTTTAACATCACAGATTCATCAAAAGTTACATCTCGACTTTTTACAATCGTCTTTGTCTCAGGGTTCCATAGTCGGAAAGCCTTAACTCCTTCACTAAAGCCCATGAAAATCGCTTTCTTGGACCTAGGATCCAGTTTGGATTCCTTCACATGGAAATATGCAGTGCATCCAAAAATGCGTAGAGAATCATAATCTGAAACGGGGTGTCCAGACCATACCTCCTTGGGAGTTTTGCCATCTAGTGCTGTTGCAGGAAGTCTATTGATGATGTGAGAGGCATATGACAAAGCTTCAGCCCAAAATGCCTTGCTCAGTCCAGAATGAGATAACATGCAGCGAACTTTATCTACTAAAGTACGATTCATGCGTTAAGCAACACCGTTTTGTTGTGGCGTGCCTGAGACTGTAAAATGTCTGACAATCCCTTCATTCTCACAAAATTTCTGAAATGGGTCTGACTTGTATTCTCCTCCATTATCAGATCTGAGCCTCTTAATCTTCCTTCCCGTTTGGGTTTCTACCATTTTCTTCCATATAAGAAAGATATCTAGCACTTCATCTTTATGCTTCATGGTATAAACCCAAACATAACGTGAGAAATCATCAATGAAAGTAACAAACCAACGTTTACCTCCCAATGAAGCATTTTGAGAGGGTCCCCAAACGTCGGTATGAACATAATCCAATATTCCTTTTGTCCGGTGGATGGCAGTTCCAAACTTGACTTTCGTCTGCTTGCCTAAGATACAATTCTCGCAGAAGTCAAGTTTCCCAGTCTTTGCACCTTTCAGAGAACCTTGCTTTATCAAGGTTTGAAGAGACTTTTCTCCAACATGTCCGAGCCGCATGTGCCAAAGTCGGTAAGTGTCCGATGAAACATCATTAGAATTGGTGCAAGCTGAGACACTTTCGATTACTGTGTGTCCGTCAAGGAAATAAAGATTTCCTTTTTGAGTACCCTTCATGTCCAAGAATGCTCCACGTACAACCTTCAAAACTCCACCTTCAATGGTTACCTTGTAACCGCTGAAATCAAGGACTCCTAGGGAGATCAGATTTTTCTTCAGATCTGGGACATATCTGACTTCCGTGAGCCGTCTTGTAGTACCGTCATGCATCTTTAGGCGTATAGTTCCAATATCTTTTGTGTGGCAGGTATTGTTGTTGCCCATGACCACGACTCCTCCATCGAACTCATCCAATTTTGAGAACCAATGGCGATTCGGACACATATGATAGGAACATCCAGAATCTAATATCCATCTATCAGACTGAATGTCTATAGATGAAACTGAAAACGCAGAATCTTCTTCAGCTTTCTGTGCTACATTTGCATCTGTCTTGCCCTTATTTGGACAATCTTTCTTCCAGTGCCCCTTTTGGTGACAATAGGCACATTCATCCTTTGCAAGACGTTGACGTGATGAAGGTCCTTTTGACTTTGAGCGAGATCGGTCTCGCCCACTGGATCTATCAGATTTGTTGTTAGCCCTGCCTCTGGATACCATCAAGGCTGTTGGTGATGCTTCCTTGTGATCGCGCTGGTCCTTCCTTCGATACTCGTTGTTCACCAAAGCATTTGAAACATCACTGAATTTAACCTCATCTTTACCATATAGCAAAGTTGTTGTTAAATGTTCATAACTTTCAGGCAAAGAGTTTAACAACAATAGTGTCTTATCCTCATCAAGAGGGTCAACATCAAGATTTAGTAGATCAGCAAGAATCTTGTTGAATTTATCAAGATGCTCACTCATGGGAGTACCTTCCTTGTACTGAAAACGATAGAGCTTCTTCTTCAGGTAGAGGCGGTTCTCTACACTTTTCTTCATGTACTTGTCCTCCAGTTTCTTCCAGAGACTTATTGCCATAGTCTCTTTCATGACAAAGTACTTCTGATCTTTGGCCAAACAGAGTCTGATTGTGCCACAAGCTTGACGATTTACAAAATGCCAATCATCATCGGACATATCCTTGGGCTTGGCTTCCAAGGCGATATGTGATCCTTCCCTGAATAGTAGATCTTGAACTTCGCATTGCCACATGCCAAAGTTGTTGGTGCCGTTGAATTTCTCCACCTCGAACTTTGCGTTGGATATCGAAGTTCTTTGCCAAGGCTTACTTGTGGTTGGGATTTCTTCCGCCATTAAGACCGAAGATATGTATGACGCCGAAAAATGCTTGACAAATGATAAACAACTCCAAACTAAGCTATATCAATAACTTCGGAGTTGAATCTGCAGAAACTGATTGCACGGTTGCGTCCGGAACGGTCGAAAATGGTGGAAACGAGTCTGACTTTGATGAAATTAGACAAAAATGGGCTGGATGAATAGTGTCGGACTGAAAATCGGGCTGGGCCTTATGAATAGTGGGTCAGATGAACAGTAGACAAAAAATGGGCCGGATGAATAGTTGGGTCGGATGAACAGTTGGGTCGGATGAATAGTTGGGTCGGATGAACAGTTGGGCTGGATGAATAGTCGGGTCGGATGAACAGTTGGGCTGGATGAATAGTCGGGCCTGAATGAACAGTTGGGCCGGATCAACAGCGGGCCAGGATGAATAGTTAGGCCCGAATGAACAGGCGGGTCGGGTCGGATCAGGGTCTGATCCGTCTTCTTCACCCGGCTTCTTCTTCCCTGCGCGCTGCAACAAAAATTTACAGAGATTTTTCCTAAACTTTGAACGGCTCCCGGGGACTCGTTTCTTGTCCGTTTTTCTCGCCGTTTATTGCGTTGGATTCCTGGAAACGAGAGATACCTCCACGGATGATCAGAAAACAATTCCGATCACTGATACAAAATCTCGAATTTTTCGATGAAATCTCGAAAAATTCGACCGAGTGTCCGTTTTCTTCCAAAGCTTCACCTAAGCTCTGATACCAATTTGTTATGCGAAAGCATGAAAGAAAAACAAGACAACCAAAGTTTAACGTGGTTCGGCAAAAATACCTACGTCCACGGGAGGCAACAATTGTATTCACAGGGATGATTTTTACAATGAAGAATGAGTTATATTTATAGGAGCTAAAACAAAATCATTTTGCCCACGTGCTTCATGCAGCCAGCCCATGCATCCCATGCGGCTTGATTTTGTTAACTATTCATTGTATGCATTTCTTGACTATTGATGGCGGCTCTTCATTGAGGTGGACAATGGCGGCTCTACTACTGGTTATGTTTTCACTATGGCAGGAGGACCAGTGAGTTGGAGATCAACACTACAGTCAACAGTTGCTTTGTCTACTACAGAGGCAGAGTACATGGCAGTAACGGAAGCTTTCAAGGAAGCAATCTGGCTTCATGGATTGACTAAGGACTTGGGAATTGTGCAGAAGAATGTTGAAGTTTTCTGCGACAGCCAGAGTGCCATTTGTTTGGCAAAGAACCAAGTTCATCACAGTCGAACGAAGCATATTGATGTTCGTTTTCATTTTATTCGAGAAATAGTAGAAGAAGAGAATATTATTCTACAAAAGATCAAGACTGCAGATAACCCTGCAGATATGCTTACAAAGGTAGTTACAGGAATCAAGTTCCAACATTGTTTGGACTTGATTAACATCTCACGAGCTCGTAGTGCCTAAGGGCACTAATGGAGGCAACAACAGTGATTGTTGCTCTACAGCTTTAATTAACAAATTACTGTCGGTGTGGAGGAGCCATATTCCATATGAGGTGGAGGTGGAGATTTGTTGGTTTTGTCCACCTCAATGAAGAGCCGCCATCAATAGTCAAGAAATGCATGCAATGAATAGTCAACAAAATCAAGTCGCATGGGATGCATGGGCTGGCTGCATGAAGCACGTGGGCAAAATGATTTTGTTTTAGCTCTTATAAATATAACTCATTCTTCATTGTAAAAATCATCCCTGTGAATACAATTGTTGCCTCTTGTGGACGTAGGTATTTTTGCCGAACCACGTTAAACTTTGGTTGTCTTGTTTTTCTTTCATGCTTTCGCATAACAATTAGGAGATATGACAATCAAGTTGCACGTAGGTTAAGTAAGCTCTGTTTGTCTTGTGCATCTCATTCTCTTAGAAAAGCTCTCCCATTGTATCGAACCTGAAATTGAAGAGTCTTGTTCTCTCATTCCCCATTGAATGAAACTATCTTCTGCTTATAAAAAGAGAAAAAAGAAAAAGAAAAATATTATAATCTTTTATTCTTACCCACCCATATCCTTATTTTCACACAACTTTTTTCATTTTAGCCATATCAAAAAGTATAAAACATACTCATTTTGAATGAAAAAAAAAAAAAAACTTTTAATAAGTTTATTAAAAAAAACACATGTTTGCATGTGCATTTCCATTTCTATTGTTGTAGTGAGAAAATTTCACTTTTTCACATTTAAGCCATTTATTGATCCCAAATTCCCAATAACACTCTTTAACGTCTTCTACTAGTTTGTTCATGGCAACTTTAACCATAGCAATTAACAAGGTCAATTTAGCTACCCACTAGTTAATCTTATTTTGTACAATAATTGGTTTAACATGAACTTGAAAACCATACATCTCATGGGTTATTTTTTATTTTTATTTATTTTTCATTTGATGTTCTTTCTCTCTTATATTTTTTAATATGTTAGTAATAGTCAATTATTAATACAGAGAACAAATTTTCACGTTAAAGTTTGGCAAGGCCACAACGAGCCCTCCATAGGTATATAACAACTCCTTCCCTCACATAAGGTTTTTTTCACAACTTATTTAACATTTTTTCTTTTTTTTTTCACATGTACTGATATATCGAGTCAAAATAAATTCACTTTACAAGCACAGATATGATATACGCACTATAGTTATATGTTACAAAGGAAGTTGATGTTTCGATGGACAAGGGATATATATCTACTCTATAAATACGATAACTTCAAAAAAAGAAAAAAAAAGAAGAAGACACGTGTCATTTTTTTTTCCCAGTGTACGAAATCATGTCGTACATTTTCTGTTTTTCCGAATAGGAAAGCCAAACAACTAGTTTGAACTCGTACTGATGAATTAGGAAAATTACATTCCTGTAATTTTAGTTTAACCAGTTTTTACTTTTTAGAATCAACTCGTAAATCAGGGCTGATTTGATCACTCTTCGCTGACTAAGCTCATTTTGACTGGGCATTGGACTCCAACCATTACGTTCTTAGCGTACGTGGCCCAGTAGAAACAGGACACAAGACAGTAAGAAGCAGCCACGCGTCCAAATTCCTAACGTCTCGAAACGTCACTAAGACCTTCGAAAGCGAGGCGGTGCTTTAAATGCTTTCCTTTCTATAACTCGCGTTTCGCACCCCAGAAACCCGGGAACGAACGAAGCCATGAGTGGCGGTTTTATCAGAAACAGCAGCAAGCTCTGCTTCTTCCTCAGAGCACCGCCACCATTGCAGAGGCATTCGATTCACGCCTCTGGGGTTGTTACGAGAGAAGCTATGATTCTGGAAAACCTACAGTTCCGAGTTTACACTCGATTTCCTAATGTTTTCGGAAAGGTGAAGGAGTCTGTGATTTCACGATCGCCATGGTCTCGGTTTCTCTCTTCTTCTTCTTCATCATCATCATCTTCTTCTTCTTCTGCCGCTGCTTCCGTGTCTTCTTCTCGTATTGGATTTGTAGGTTGGTATTTGGGAGTTATCAAGGTTCGACCTATCCTTACCAAGAGCGTTACTTCTGCTGTCATTTACATGGCTTCCGACTTGACAGCTCAGGTAAAATTCCTAGGGTTTTTTGTTTCCTTCGGTTCTGTTGTTCAGTTCGACCTTTGATTCACTTGTGATAATATTCTTTAATTTTTGTTTTTTTTCTCCTTGATTGTCTGTGATTTCGTTCCAGTCATTAGTACCAAATCTGGTTTCTTGTTTGTTAAATATTTTTTAGGCTTTATTCTCGGACACTTCAATTTACTAGCTGCATTTTATCCATTCAATTGATTTTGGTTTAATCTGTAGTTCACCCCCTAGCACCTTCTCGATCACTATTATTCATAAAACTCCCACTTGGCTTATACATACATATTGTCCGTGCAAGAATTGACAACACCAGAAAGTGATGAAGTGGAGGAAACGCACTAACCTGGAACCACTCCAAGCTGTCTACTCGCCTGCCAGGTACCCCAATGCCCAAGTCAATTCCGAGCTGTGTCGGGGATTAAACTCACATTAACCGGAGTAATAAATGATTTACCTCATTAATAATTATAGGGTATTTGTTGTAAAATAAACAAGTCAAGAACACCAAAATATAAGGTGGTTCAGCTCAATAGCCTACGTTCACGGGAGAAGACAGAAGAGTATTTCTTATTGATTTTGTCACAATGTGAGAACATGTATAAATAGATATACAGGGCTGTATACTTTACAAACTTAGTAAATGATATAAATGACAACTTCTAAAACACTCTTTTTTGTATATGGTAACACAATCTCATAGTTTGCTCTCTTTTCCGCAACACTCCCCCTCAAGTCGGTGTGTAAAGGTTTATCATTCCCAGCTTGGACACATTTGTTTGAAATACAGAATGACTTAACCCTTTAGTGAGCATATCCGCGAGCTGATTATTGGTAGACACATATAGAGTACAAATTAACACTATCAAGCTTCTTTTTAATGAAGTGTCTATCAATCTTTATATGCTTGGTTCGATAATGTTGAACTGGGTTGTGGGCAATGCTGATGGCAGACTTATTATCACAATAGAGCTGCATAGGGCCGTCCCAGCGGATCTTCAAGTCTTCCAAAATTATCTGTAAGCATAACAACTCACACACCCCTTGTGCCATTGCTTGAAATTCTACTTCCGCACTAGATCTTGTCACTATATTCTGCTTTTTACTTCGCCATGTCACCAAGTTTCCACCAAGAAATGTACAATATCCTGTAGTTGATCTTCTGTCAACTACTGAACCAACATAATCTGCATCTGTATATGCTTCAAGAACCACTCTTGTGTGTCGTTTAAATAAGATGCCTTGTCCTGGAGTCCCCTTAAGATACTGTAAGACACGGTTAGCTGCTTGCAAATGAATATCTCTAAGGTTATGCATAAACTGACTAATTACACTTATTGCATATGCAATATTCGGTCTCGTGTGAGAAAGATAGATGAATCTTCCTACTAGTCTTTGATACATCTCCTTATTAACAGTAGGTGCTTCTTCAGCTTCTCCAAGTTTGTGATTGGGATCAATAGGTGTGGTTACTGGTTTGCATGCTAACTTCCCTGTCTCTTTAAGAAGATCTGTAATATACTTATGTTGAGAAATAAAGATTTCCTGTTTGGAGTGTGCCACTTCAATTCCAAGAAAGTACTTTAATCTTTCTAAATCCTTAATATCAAATTCTTTGGCCAAACACTGTTTCAGGCTCTGTTTCTCATGCTCATCGTTTCCCGTCATAATGATGTCATCTACATATACCAAAAGTGCAGTGACTCCCCCTGAAGCAGTGTTTAATGAATAAGGTATGATCCCCTTGGCTCTGCTTGTACCCCATTTCTTTCATTACTTTGGCGAAGCGGCCAAACCATGCTCTTGGAGACTGTTTAAGTCCACACAAAACCTTTTTCAGTTTGCATACTTTACCAGTGGTTAGGCTGTTCTCAAATTCAAGAGGGACTTCCATATAGATCTCTTCTTCCAGATCTCCGTGAAGAAATGCATTTTTCACGTCAAATTGTTGCAAGTCCCAGTCGTAGTTGGTTGCCAAAGAGAGTAGTAATCGGACAATATTCATTTTGGCAACTGGTGCAAATGTCTCCAAATAGTCCACACTGTATGTCTGAGTGTACCCTTTTGCTACTAGTCTTGCCTTGTATCTCTTTAATGACCCATCTGCTCTGTATTTAATTGTATAAACCCATTTGCATCTCACAAGTTTCTTTCCGGCAGGCAGATCAACCAACTCCCATGTTGTATTTTTCTCCAGGGCTTCCATTTCCACATTCATAGCTTGTTTCCAATTTGTATTAGATAAAGCCTCAAATAGTGATGTAGGAGTCTGAATATTGTTCAGACTGGTAAGAAAACTCTTATGGGTTGGTGAGAACTTCTCAAAGGTATACAACATGAGATAGTGGATACAAGGGATGTTTAGTGCATTCCCTTATTCCCTTTCTAATGGCAATGGGATGATCACTGTCAGGTTCAAAGGCTAAAAGATCATTGTTAGTTTCAGGAACTAATGAAATTTGTAAGGAGGGTTAAAGATTTGTTACCTCATTTTCAGGGATTGGTTTAGATTCTTGAACTTGCATCGGTTCAGGAGCTGCAACTTTCTTCCTTGAGTACATTTGTCCAGTCATCCGATCCTTAGGTTCATCATTGGGTACAGAGGGTGTAGGAGATTCGGGTTTGGTTTGTTGAAGGGTTAAAATGGTCAAAAAGATCAAAAGGGTTATCAAGGGAGTTTCGATCCTTATCTTCCATGATGACACTCTCCCCCTGAAGAGGAGGAGCGGAAAAATAGGGCTAAGGTTTACAGAAAGTGACATCTGCAGAGACAAAATTTCTTTGATGGCGGATGATAGCATTTATATCCCTTTTGAGTGGAAGAGTATCAGACAAAAACACACTTGAGAGCTCTGGGGTCCAACTTCCCCCTGTTGGGTTAGTGAACATGGACAAATGATACACACCCAAATATCTTAGATATAAGATTATTGGAGATTTTGAGCTTAGGGTAAAATTGACAGAGTTTTTTCATAGGACTTTTGAAACCAAGGGTCCCGGATGATATGCGATTAATAAGGTGTGTTGTAGTAATGATCGCTTTCCCCCAACAAGACTTAGGCATATTATTCTAAAATAAAAAGGCTCGGGTTGTATCAAGCAGGTGACCGTTTTTTCTTTCAACAACTCCATTTTGTTGTGGGGGTGTGAACACAGGATGATTCATGAAGGATCCCTTCGGTTTGGAAGTAATTGGTCAATGTTTGATTAAAATAGTTTCTAGCATTGTCAGACCGAAATCTCTTGATTTTTGCACAAAACTGGGTGTGTATCACGTTATGGAAGGTAGGAAAAACAAAGCTCACATCGGATTTTTGTTTCAGTAAGAATATCCATGAGACTCTCGTACAATCATCAATGAAGGACACAAACCATCGCGCTCTCGAAACATTACGTATTGGAGAGGAACCCCAAATACACTATGAATGAGATCAAAAGGATCTGACTTCTTTCATTACTAAGTGAAAAAGATATACGCTTGTGTTTTGCTAGTTCACACACTTCACAATGAAAATCTTCAACATTTAGAGACTTAAACAAAAAAGGAAATATGAGTTTAAGGGTTCGAAAAGAAGGATGGCCAGGGTGGTGATGATGAAGCCATAGTTTTCTTTATTGGAAAACTTGTGCTCAGAGAGAAATGAAGTGTTACTCTTGATAAAATGTACTGGTGTTTCAAGGTAATACAACCTGTCCTGTTCCTTAGCACGTCCAATCATCGTCCCCAAGTCCTGGTCCTGAAATGCACAGTAAGTAGGGAAAAATGTTACATTACAACTCAGATCATGAGCCAGTTTTTGAATAGAGATAAGATGAGTAGATAGCTTAGGAACATGAAGAACATTTCTGAGTGTAAGGGTGAGGATGATGTGAACATCACCTATACTAACTGTGGTTAAGGATCCATCAACTGTAGCTATTTTCTGACTACTAGGACAGGGGTTGTAGGTATGAAATATATTGGGGGAATTGGTCATGTGATCAGTAGCACCGGAATCTATAACCCAAGAGTTAGCAAAAGACTTATCCGAGACGTTAAATCCAATAGAAATAGGAAAGTTACCTGAATGTGCCAATGAACAGGTACCCGAGGGTTTGTCCAGTGTGCCAAGCAATGATTTCAATCTTTCAATGTCGTCTTGGCTGAATCCTACTGGCACCGAGGAGTCTGCAACTGTTTGTTCAGTAGACAGATGTGCTTGTCCATTGGTCTTCTCCTGTCCTCCTTTGTAGCCTCATTCTTTACTGGAAGTTGAAGGCTTGCCATGAAGTTTCCAACACTTCTCTCTGGTATGTCTAGCCTTCTGACAATAATACACCATAGATTGTCCCTATTGTTTCGATTTGGGACCTTTGATGATTCAGCTCGCGGAGTGTTTGTCTTTTGATCATTTTCCCGATTGGCAACCATAGCTGAGCCTTCCATCTTCTGAGGTGTGAGCATAATACTTCTTCTGCTTTCTTCAGTCCGGATAACAGAGATAGTCTCATACAGAGTTGGCAACTCTTTGCTGAGAGTCTGAACACTCACTTGATCAAACTCTGCATTGAGTCCAGCCAAGAAGTCATAGACCCGATCCTTCTCACTGTAGTTTTTTAAAACTACAGCATCTGCAGGGCATTTAGTCTCAATACACCTATAATGGTCAAGTTCTTGCCAGAGATTCTTCAATACATTGGTATATTCTGTGACCGTCATGTTATCTTGTTTTGTTGTTCTAACTTTCCCTTTGATCTCATACACTTGGGCTGCATCATGGGCCTTAGAGTTTGTCTGATGAACGACATCCCATATGTCTTTGGCGGTAGTCGAAAACATGCATGTATCACTAATATTTGGCGTCATTGAATGCCATGGCCATGTCATTATAGAAGCATCTTCGTTATCTCACACTATAAACTTAGGATCTCCAGGTGTAGGTTCAGTGCCCAAAAGATGACTCAATTTTCTTTTGCCTTTTAAAAAGGTACGCACCAGCTGAGACCACTTCAAATAATTCTTTCCATCAAGTCTATGCTGCCTGAATGTTTGGTTGTTCCCCTTTTTCTGTTTTTTCAACTGCTTCTTCAGTCTGCACTGTTTCGGAAGTAACCGACATTGTTTTATTTATTTATTTATTATTTTTTATAGGGTGCAGGACGAAAGAAAAAAAAAACGAAAAGATTTTTTTTTTCTTTTCTTTTTTTAGGGTGCAGTTGTAGATGAAAAAAAAAACGAAAAGAAAAAAGAAAGAAAGGGTTAGTTGTAGTAATACCGGACGCGACGGAAGAGGAAGAGGAAAAAGTCGTTGACGGTGAGCTTCACTGAACAACGACAGGCAGCATCGACAGTGAGATTCTGCTCTGGTACCAGAAGATCGCGTTGATGGTGATGAAGAAGAAGAAGAAGTCGAAGACGGTGATGCGTTACTGATACCACAATAAGGTTTACAACGGCAACGACGAAGACGAAGACGATGATAAACAGCAACAACGGCAACAAGGGTGTACCACGGCAACGACGACGATGATGCAGCGACAGTAGCAACGCAGCAACAATGGATCAATGGTGGTAAAACACACCACTGGTAGAGATCAGCAACGTCAAAGGTTTTTGACAGCAGCGGCGATGGGTGTGCAAGTTCTTACAGTAGCGGCGATGGGTGTGCGAAACAACTGCGTCGGTAGTGACAATGGCCACGGGCAGCAGTTCAACAACGATGATGTTGCCATTGCAGTGATGAAGACGCACGCACCAATCAACAACACGTTTAATGGCGATGAAGGCCAACGAGGAAGGTTCCGGCAATAAAGGCTGAAATTATTTTTTCATCAATGAAGGTTGAAAAGAAAAAATATTTTCCAGTTGTACGAGCCTAAACGTCTGATACCATGTTGTAAAATAAACAAATCAAGAACACCAAAATGTAACGTGGTTCGGCTTAATGGCCTACGTCTACGAGAGAAGAGATGAGATTATTTCTTATTGATTTTGTCACAATGTGAGAGCATGTATAAATAGATATACAGGGCTGTATACTTTACAAACTTAGTAAATGATATAAATGACAACTTTTAAAACACTTTTTCTTGTATATGGTAACACAATCCCATAGATTGCTCTCTTTTCTGCAACAATATTTATAGAGGTAGGAATTTTTGGCTAGGTTGGCAGCGGCACATAGCGTCATATTACAATCGTAGAATCCCAAATTTGGTGCAGTGGACCCCACATCGTCTTTATCGGGTTGTTGATGTGTCGGGTCAGGTTAGCTCGGTATGTCGAACTGACATCATCATCAGGCCTGAGTTCATCAGGCTGCCCTGTTAGGTCGGTAGGCTGGTCGGAACCCGAGTGAACCTGGTTGGTACCCTAGTGAAGTGCTCGGAGCAATGAGCTGACATCATCTTCGAATGTTGATGTAGTTTACATGGTCGGTTACATGGCTTCTAGGTTAGAGTACCGAGAAATGGACCCAACACATATATACACTAGTAGATGTATAGTTGCAACAAGAAACTCGATTAACATCAATTCCTGACAAAGCTTTATGAGAATTTATGAAACAGTTAAAAACCCAGGATAAGCCTCTTAGTAAAGAACACAAAGTCTGCAACATACAACTCCTGGGAGCCACTTTTTCACAAATTTATTGGCAATCAGTTCCAAAATCTATTTGATTTGAAATATTATATAAGGCTTTAGGACTTGAAGCAAACTTTTCCAGTAGTTAATTTCTGAATTAGATGGATATCTCAAGCTGTTGACGTTTTACATTGCAATTGAGCTGAATTTTGGATCTCATCAACAACTCATCACATAGTTGCATTCATTTTTTTTTTTTTTTTAAAGATATTGTGCATTGCCTTTGAACAAAAGGTCTCAAATTTAATACTAGAAACCTATGAATAGAATTATTTATTGGAAAGCTCTTTCTGTGCTTAATTAAAACGAAAAGAAACTCTCAGAGTGCATAAATCCTCAAATCAGTTTCTCAAAACTTAGGCCAAAGCAAACCTGAATTGCAAATATGAAATTATAAGAAATGAATTTGTAGACGATATAGTGTTGATTGATGGAAGTAAATTTGGAGTAAATGCTAAGCTAGAGGTTTGGACGGGCTATAGAATCTAAAGGAAGGGATCAAGATTAGTAGGACTAAAATTGAATATATTAAATGAAATTTCAGTGGAAGCAAAAATACAAATGAGGAGACAGTGAAGATTGAAAGCCACAAGATACAAAGGAGTGAAAATTTTAGATATTTAAGATCAATTATTTGTCAAGAAGGTGACATAGGAAAAGACGTGAACCATAGAGTTAAAGCAGGATGGGTTAAATGGAGGAGTGCTTCGGGAGTATTACACAATCAACGTATTTCGTTAAAGTTGAAAGGAAGAATTTGTAGAACCACTATTAGGCTTGCTATGCTATGCGGAACAGAGTGTTGGGTAAGAAAGAAACAACATGTGAACAAATTAAGTATAACACAAATGCACATGTAATGTGGCACGAGAATAGAAAGTTAATAAAATAATATTTTATATTTTATTGTTGCCATTTATTTTAGTATGATTTTATTTCTATTTTAGTTCTAATAGTTTATTTTAATAGGATTTTTAGATTCTAAATCATAGGAGGAATCAAGTTTTATTTTAGAAAGATTTTAATTTAGTAGGATTTTATTTTAGTAGGAATCAATTTAGGTAGCTCAGATCTTTATAAATAAAGCTTGTAATAGAGTTCAAATCATGATTGAATGAATTGAAAATTATTGATTATTGATCTCTTCATCTTCTTCTTCTTCTTTTTCCTCTTTTCTTTCTTGTCCTGCATCAACATGTTAAGATGAATATGTGGTTAAACTTTTAAAGATAGAATTAGAAATGAAAATATAAGAGAAACGGTAGGAGTAGCCCCAATTGAAGATAAAATGAGAGAAAACTGATTAAGGTGGTTTGGACATATTAAACAAAGGCCTTTAGATGCTCCAGTTAGGAAGAATGATCTTTTAACAACCTACAGTATTGACAGAGGTAGAGGTAGACCTAAAATAACATGGACAGAAACAATTAAGAAAGATATAACTAATTTGAGAGCCAACTTAGCTTTGGATAGAATAGAGTGGAGGAAGCAGTTTCATGTAGTTGATTCCATATAGTTGGGAAAAGACTTAGTTGACTTGAATTGAATTGTAGAATCTTGTTTTCTAGATCATACAAAATGGGATTCCCAATTGTTGAAAAAATAAAATAAAAGAAAACATCTTTATTAGGAATTTACATCACAAATACCAAGGCAAAAAAATTTCACCATTTCCTCATGTTGTAGGAAGTAGGAACTATGGACAAATTTTGCAACATTAACTTTGATACACGCAGTTGTGCAAGTGGTAACAATGAAAGAAACCAATAATCAAATAAACAACAACTATCAATATTTTGACATAACTTGAATTTGTATTGCCATGTGACCATACAAATCTTGGGTCCCTAAATTACACTCAAATCGAGTCTCTAGCTGACTTTTCCATCAAATGTTTACGACTTAATCTGTACTTCATATTTATTGTTGCTTCTAGAGTTCTTGATTGTTTTTTGCAAATCACACCTAGCCTCTATATAGTAAATGCATTTCCAATGGACTTCCTTGGGATATTTTCAATTCCTAAAAGTCCTATATAAGAACCTCAGAAACATTTTAATATTTTAGGTGACATTTCACATTTCTAGTAGAATACATCTTCTTACCAGTCTTTGGAATGGCTATTCATTTATGTCAATTATCAAAATACCAAATTCTACAAATAGTAATGCATGCCAAGCATGAGCATGGGCTTCTGACTTCAAACATATACATGTTGTGACATACTTATTAGTTGATTCTTAAGAGGGAAAACAACTCACAAGATTTGATAGGTACTCACCATCATTATACTAAAATAGAAAAAGTGGTGCGTGTTGAACATCTTGTTACCTGAACCCTTCCTTGTTGCAGTGCCTTTTTTACCATGATTTAGTGTCCTATGGTCACCTTGGCCTGAATGTTATAGCTATGAATTTATTATAATTTGTTTGTCCAAATAGTACTTGAGTCAATGCATCTTAATAGTAAATTTGCATTTTGAGTATGGCTACAGTTAAAAGGTATGCCAATTTTTTATTTTAAAACTTCTCCACAGCAGAGTGACTCGTAATATGTAGTTATTAAATCATGTTGTGATACTACTTTAATATTTTACATTCATCGTTCACTTAACAGTTAGCAGTATCATACCTCTCTACTTCTTATCTCTAAAGCTGTATAAAATGCTCCTTGTCCTACTATCACTTTTTATACTTCTGGTCATTAGCATTATTTTATTTGAGAAATTTCTGCTAACCCTTGGTTTATTTCCTTAGGCTCTTACCCTGGAATCTTCAGAATCTTTCGACTTAATAAGGACCTTACGTATGGCTGGATTTGGGTTGATAATTGTTGGGCCATCATTGCATTACTGGTATGATATTGTCTCAAGAGTCTTACCAAAGCGGGATGTGCTCACTACTGTGAAGAAAATTTTTATGGGACAGCTCATGTATGGTCCAGTTATAAATGCCACTTTCTACTCTGTGAATGCAAGACTGCAAGGTTCAAAATCCCACTAATCTATGAAGCAGTCATTGAAGCTTTTAAGTTCTTGTGATGCTTCCACATAGCATAGTAATTATCAAGTCTCGTTTTCTATTAATCCGTTAAAAGTATCACAAATACATTGTAGCTAAGGTGGTGGATAGTTTGTAGAATGAATGTTTTGGAGTATATTCTGCTTGGTTTTATCGAGTAGAAGCACATTCCAGGAATATATTTTAGTCTTTCACCCATTTGGTAAGTAATAAATGCCAATGTATCTTCACTTTCTTACATCTACCAGCACATGATCCCTTATCCTTGGTCACTACCACTTCCATTCTCATAAACGACATCTCTAGCAATCACCATCCCCACTACCATTGTCTTTTGCCTACCACTACCACCTCCTCCAACATGACTACAGCCATTACATTAACACACCACTACACTTGAAATCTAGGTATTCAGTTTTACTAATTTAATTTTTTGGACTCTGGAGTATATTTTAAAAGCAATTCCAATTTCATAAATCCAAATGCATATTTAGTTTTTATGTTTTTTTTGTCATCTTTTCACTACTTGGACGTGCAGTAGCCGCTAAGTGTTTATCATATTTGGCTTCCTCAGGTGAAGGTGGATCGGAGATTGTTGCCAGACTGAAAAGAGACTTGCTTCCAACTCTAAAAAATGGTCTCCTATATTGGCCTATGTGCGATTTTGTTACATTCAAGTTCGTTCCTGTTCATTTACAGGTAACAAATTTTCTATCTTCCGATGTATGCATCAAATACTTGTTGCGAACAGATGCATTCTGTGTTAATGTATGATCTATTGGTCATTTGTATATGATTGCGTACATTGACCTTCATTTCCATGTTCTGAGAGACTGACATACATACCAAGTCAATTGGGTAGATATTCTTGGTCTTCTTTTTTAGAATTTTCTGGCATTTTTGCAGTACGTTTGATGTCTAAACAGTTTCAGGATTTGGGTCATTTGAATTAGTGGGACTAATTGGATGGCTGATATTAGATTGCTAGCGCTTAAACTTAATTAATTGATAGCAAAGGGATTGCATGAGGTGGAACAATTTAAAAGGAAGAATTTAGGACTTTTTAACAGTTTTATGAGGTAGAAAGGGGAGCTAGGGGTTGGGTTGTTAGGATTGACATTGATGACACTGGAAACATGGAATTAAAATTATGTGGTTTCTTGTTGGGAGTAAGGTGGGTATTAGGAATTTGGGTTTTTAAGGATTTTATAGAAAAAATTATGAGTTTTTACAGATGATATATAATGTACTTGGAAATGGAAAAATTAAGTAGGATCCCCTACCTCAGTCTTGCTTCTTGAAGGGCTGTATCAAACAACTAATAGGGAGTCATTTCTTTTCATTCATCAAATGGAAACAGCTAGTTCGTAGTTACTTATCCTGGTGAAGTAGGTCACTTTCAAGAGGAAGAAAATAGAAACTACTTAAAATATTTGCACTAATTTTGTCAATGGATTAGGGTTTCTTTATAACAAACTTTTTTGTGGAAGTAGGAAACAAAAGATGCATATACAATATCTATGACTGAAATTGGGGTGTTGTGATTACTTGGTCGAGTGTTTTGAATCTCAGCTAAATCTTCAGTAATGTTTTGTACTCTTAGAGGTTGTCTTTTACTTTTTAACTAATGGAATCCGCCTTTTCATTAAAAAACCTGTTAAAAGCCAAAAAAAATTGTGAGAACAATGGCAATACTGTGTTTTAAATTTTAAGAACTTTTAAACATATTGGTTTCCTAATCCCAAAACTTGCCCTGCTTGGTTTGTGATTCAAAAACGGTTTTCTGTTTTTGTAAATTTGAAAACACTAAAAACAATTTTTCCAGATTTTACTCAGAAAACAGGTGGTTTTTATAAAATGATAGGAAGCAATTTTCTAAGTTTTCACCTTCTCAATTTTGAATCACAAACCATTTCTAGCTTTCTTCTTCTTCTCTCTCTTTTTTTTTTTTTTAAACTTCCTCTTCCTCTTTTGTCCCTCTCTCTTTAAGCCCTGATAAAGTGATAAGGAGGAGAGTTGCATTAGGTAGTTAAAACACTATCAAATCAACTATAAAGGAAACCCTTGATAGAGCAAAGTGGAAGAAGCGGATTCATGTTGCCGACTACCATGCAATTGAGAACAGGTTTAGTTGAGTTGAATTAAATACCATAGATTGAGCAGATCTAGGCAACTGCATGTATAAGAACCCATTCTAAACAAAGGGGAGGAATTATTGAAAAATACAACAATGATCACGTCACCACCAGGAAGGATGCTAACAAGAAATACTTTATATAGTGTAATTTCATCTCATGAGAAAAAAATCTCTTTCCTAATGTTCATGCTATTTGTTTTTATTTTGTTGGTGTTTTTTGTTTCAACAGCCTTTGATGAACAACGGATTCGCGTATCTATGGACAATTTACCTCACATACATGGCAAGCTTACAGAAAGTTGATTCAAGGGATGCCTTGGCTGCTTGACGAGGTCTAATTGAGCCGCTGGTTTGGCTTCATTGTTCGGCCTGGAGAGTCTGTAAAGCTTCTGATAAGCCACTATAACTTTAGGCATTGAGATTCAGTTCTTGGAGCAGGAGATCAGATAAAGCCTATTCAATTGATTTATGTTCTTGGATTGAATAAAGTTTTAAGCTTATGTTACTTGATCATGCCATTGGAAGCCATTTTTGTTTCTGGGCACATGAAAATCTAAAAGAAGAGAATGGTGTGTTAAGAGTAGGCAAATTACAGATTCATGGGAGACACCTCCATTCTTTTTGCTGTTTGAAATTTTTAGTTGTTTAGTATAATTAGCAAAATGCTTTTGTGGGAGCACAGCTGAGGCATCTAGCTTTGAATTATCCTGGTTTTCATACCTCGTTTATGAATAACTAAATCATCACATTCTACTAAAGCCTCATTTATCTTTTCCCTATTCGCAATGCCTAACTTTTTTTCAATCCACCAAAGTTGGCATCTAACATTTAAAAAATCTAAAAAGAATTATTGGCAAGAACTTCTTTATTCGTTAAGCAATAATATTAGCAAATCTCATGTAGCATATATTAAGAAAACTTATAATGTGATTATTTAGGATAATTTATTGTCTATATTATAGGATAATTTCTTTATTCATAATGTTGAGTAGAAGAGACGTCTGTAAACATTTACATAATTTCGAACTCGAGAAGGACTAATTTGGAGAGAAGACTACACCTCCAGGCCAAACCGGCTCTTCGTTCTTCCCTCCAAATCCACAATCCGCTCCGTTGGTCCCAAACGAATCACAACCACTCAATCAACACGTGCCCAATTCGTTACGTGTGGCCAGTTCTTTCTTCTTTCTTCTCATGTCGCCACGTGTTCTCCCCAAACAGCCAAAAGTGCAGGTCGGTAGGTAAGTAGAACACGCGTGATTCCTGTGCTGCGCGCTTTTCTTTTCTTTTGACTTATTTCGTCGCCCTACCCTACAATATATTTGTGAACGCTTCCCGCAAACAACGAGCGAAGTAGCATTGGAGCTGTCGCGAAAATGAGCGGCGTTTTTGCCAGAAACGGCGTCTTCCAGAGGCGCTCGATTCTCGATCACCTTCTTGTTTCCAAGCAAGCTCCGTTTCTGGCAAATGGACATTCCAGAGCTTACGCTAGAGTTCCGATTCTCGTAGGAAAGAAGCTGAAGAAACCTGTGCATGTTTCTTTCTCTTCTTCTTCTTCGGTTGCTTCTTCGTTTTCTGCGGGAAACGGAGTGGTAGGGTGGTATTTAGGGATGATCAAGGCTCATCCGGTTCTGACCAAGAGCGTTACTTGTGCTAGTGTTTATACGGCTGCTGATGTGTCGTCACAGGTAAGGAAAAAGGGGGAAAATTGTTTATCTCTTTGTTTGTATGTTTTGTGTTTTGTGATGTTGAATCGAGAACTGGAAGGAAAAAGGATTAATTTGAAGTCGGGAATTGGTTGTCTTTGAGATTTTAACCTAATAAAATGTTGAAAATTTAGTATGAAAGGGAAGTACTTGTTGGGAAAAATCGTTGCTTGCACTTACCACTGAGGAGGAAGGATAAAGGAGTACTGCTCTTAAGTAGGGTATTTGTAAGACCTGCTTGATGTTGGCAGAATGTAGGATTATGGAAATAGTATTTATAGAGAAGCTTGTGAAATCTGGTTGGCAGATTTCTTCTAATGTAGGTACTTTTCAGTTAGTCTTTAGCTATTTTACGGTCAAAGGATTCATAGAGTTGATTGGACCTGTTTATATCTGATTGATTTAGGGGCAGGTGGCTGGTGGTGAATGCCGAATGGTAGTAATTAAGAATGGAGAATGATGACAAACATGGAAAATATATGAAAGAATTGCTAGGGTAGTCTTGTTTGATCGTGAAAGATTAGGGGACAGATTTAGAAACATTTTACTGATATAATTAGAAGCTAAAAAGATTGGTCCTTAAGAGATTCTCATATAGCTCAAAGCACATTTTTTTTCTTCTCCCCTGAAAGCTGACGTTGATGTTTGATAATTGGTGCTGTCAACAGCTTTTGCTTTATGCAATAGAAGCAGTGTTGAGAAGCTGAAACAAATAGGATTATAGTGCAGTGGTGGAACTTGATATTTCAATCTGAAGTAGTTTTAGACAAGGCTGTGATATATTTAGCTTTTGTTGCTGGTGACTAGATTGAAAGGGATGCATTTGATCTTATCTAGTTTCTTCCTAGATGATAGTGATTGTTCCGAATCAATACTTGCTCAATTAGTCAATTCATTAAGACATTGCAATACATTTCCAATCTTTTCATATCTTATTCAGTTAATACTTTCACAATTCATCTTCCTAGGCATTGCTTGTATCTTTGAACTATAACATGCTCTTTGTGCTATGATCTAATATATAAACATATTCACATTTTTGTCAGGGTATTACTTTGATATCTTCAGAGTCTTTTGACTTATTAAGGACCTTTCGTATGGCGGGATATGGGATGCTAGTTGCAGGACCGTCATTGCATTTCTGGTTCAATTTCATCTCAAGAGTCCTACCGAAGCGGGATATCCTCACTACTTTGAAGAAAATTTTTGTTGGACAGGTCACTTATGGACCAGTTATGACCGCTGTATTCTTCTCTTTGAATGCAGGACTACAAGGTTCAAAAGTTTACACTTCTATCAAACTCATTATCTAGCTTGTTTCCTGTATAGTTTTGGTTATTCCTCTGTCACTGAACAATTTTTAGGTTTGTCTGTTTCCTAGTATTTTGCGATTATGCATAATAGCTAGTAATTGTTGAATGATCAAACATGAGTTTTGTTGGTTTCCCAGTATTTTGCAATTATGCGTAACATCTAGGAATTGTTGAATGATCAAACATGATTTTTGTGTAAGTTATCTTCCTATAAACTATTATGCTATGCTTTAGTTCTAGAACATTTGACATAATGATAGTTTTGGTTATAAAGGGCAAAGAGCAAAATGGCTCCTCATCCTCACTTTCTCTAAATATAATCTCATCCATTGAAGGCATTTTTGATAGAAGAGCTCATGGTTTTTAATGTCCAATTGCATTCCATTAATCACAATATACATAATCTAGAAGGGAGGATATTGGCAAAATGGTTGAGGTTTCCATTGTGATTTGGATGTCACTGGTTTGAATTTAGAAATAATCTTTGTGGAGGTAAGGCTGTGTGTCCCTTCCCAGACTTTGAAATGGTGGGAGCCTAGTTCACTGAGTGCACCTTTTTTGTAATATCCACAATTTGAATTTGAGAAAAAAATATTTAAATTGGAGAATAAAATCCTAATAGTATCGGAATTCATATTTTATAGAATATGGTAATGTTAAATGTTAATAGTGCTTCGAGACATTATCAAACACTTGTGAATTTTGTATGCATCTATGTACTCATCTCGCATTTGACCTATACAAAATCCTTGAGAAGAGAGAATGAGCTACAAAGATTGATGAAGATCTCCTATCTAAGACAATAGCATTTGTTTGTAGGTACATATTGGTAATTTCTTGAATTCTTAATACATCAAGGCTCGACTAGGTGGGGTCAAGAGGGTACTAGTATTAAGATTCAAGCTTTCATTTTCTACGTGGAACTTGCAAACTCCTAGTTGGTAGAAGAAGCTATGCATCTCAATGCATGTATAGTGTAGCATGAATTATAGGGAAATTATTACTCGGGGTGCACATACATATACTCCATGCATTCATATTTTCATGATGTGTTTATAGTATTTCGTGTTTTTGCATTATAAGTTATAATATTGCCTTATAAAACAAAAGGCTGATCTTAAGCAAAAAAGAAGAGTGGATGCTTAAAGTTTTGAATGAATTTGCTTATACAAAAAAAAACCTTTACTTTGAATCAGCCTCTTGATGCTCAAATCGCCTCGCACACTTATATGTTGAAGCCTTCAATATATTTGTTCTTATTCAAGACTGTCTGTTTCAAACGTGGAACTCCTCTACTTCCAATATGATATCTTCAGCAACTAAAGTATTCTTGATTTTCAAATTTTCATTGTGATTTCATATAATTTTTCTTCTTGCTCACTAGAAGCTTTCCTTCTAGTCATGTACCTGATCTGATGGCAAAAGGCAGTAGGAATTAGAGCTATTCCCTACTAAAGAAGAACGCTTGCCATCTTGAGGCCATATGAGCCTTGAATTGTTTTCTTTAAACTGAATCTAGAATCATGAGGTTCAAAGATTCAAATCAAGATTCTATCAACCATGTTATTTAGACTTTTGAACTTGATTTAGATTGCTCCTTAGTTCTCCTATGTTGTTAAATTTGATTTCACTACAAGCTCTTTTGCCTATAAATTTTCACCACCTGGTTTCTTTATCCTCTTGTTAGATAAGAGAGCCACAATAGTTGTTTTGTATTTGTTTGTCGCTATAAGGCAATGGCTAGGTGATTTGCCTTGCTTTGTGAAGGCAGTGCCAGGCGATATAAATTAAATTAATTGTATATATGTGCAATATCATCAAATGTAGTTCTAATTATTTTAAGATCTTCCAACTTATATGTGTTATGAGGTTTGTATTTAAATTCATAGAAGGATTATTTTTCAATTTAAAACCGTAAAGTATAATGATATTTACCTTAAAGGACATCTTTGTATTTGACATGTTGAATAGTGTGTTTTTCTAAAAGAAAAAAAAAGTGTCGAGTTTGAAGTTAAACTAGTTTTGATTCACAAGTGCATAATAACGGGTGAGAGAAAATTGAAGAGCATATTAAGATATCCTTTACATACCTCTCTATTCGCAAATTTATTACAAAATGTTTTAAAATTTTAAAAATTATAGGGAAAGCCTTTGAGGTGAAAACACTTGGGTGTCACCTGGACAACATGGATCATAGGGAGAGGTACTCATTGTTTGAAGTACTTGTTCCCTTTGTTGTCTTCATTGATCTTCACCTTGAGTCCCATACATTGATCATATGGAGGGGAATTCATTGTTAGAAGTACTTGTTCTCTTTGTTGTCTTCATTGATCTTCACCTTGAGTCCCATACATTGATCATAGGGAGGGGGATTCATTGTTAGAAGTACTTGTTCTCTTTGTTGTCCTCATTGATCTTCACCTTGAGCCCCATAGTACTTCGATTGAGCATGTTGAGGCATAATATTTAAGCCTTTTACCATATGAAATTACTACAATCACTTATATTTGAGACAACTAATTTTCTTTGAACTTTCAATATATGAAGCCTACTTTCATACAACCTAACCAAATATTTTGCTGGAATCCTTTTTTCTAAAATACCAAACGGGCCCTTAGCTTTGCCAGCTACTCATAACCCAAGAGGAATTGAGGGAAATTTTGGAAAAATATGGATGTGATGATGAAATAAAAAAAAAGAGTAGCAACCAAAAAAAGATAAAAAGAATGGTTACAATTATAAGGGATCAAATTATAAAGATAAAAAGAATGGTTATAATTATAAGAGATCAAATTATCTGATCATCAAAGGGAAAAGGAAAGAATAATATACTAAATTAAAGAAACAAAATATCAATTGAAAAGAAAAAAAAAGAGTGGTAATTTTTCCTCACATTACTCTGCTTCAAACTTGTATGCTCTTTGTCATCATTACCAAGTTGGCAGTGTTCCAAACTTCTTTTGAGCTAAATGATCAATTGCCATGACAGTGAGCTATTCTTTCCCAAAAATTTCTACTTTAAACTTGTATGCAACCTGCCATCATTACCAACTTGGCTGTGATTGGAATTTGTTTTGAGATAAAAATGATATCAATTAATAAAGACTCACAAAAAGTGTGCTGAAATGTCATCTTTCCACTACCAATTGGAAGAAAATGGGCTACTATTTCCTCACCTTTCTATCTGAAAGGTTTTCCATAATGGTAATTCAAAAAAGGGTCGTGACGTTATTTCTTTAAATAGCCTTCTTGTCTTATCACCTGGTTTAAAATACATAAAGATCTTAACATTTCCATCATAGTATAAGTCGGGTATCTATTAGTTTTTTTTTTTCCGCTATTTGTTATCTTTCTTCTCCCTATGGTTACAACTCCCTTTTTATATCTAATTTATTACCATAATTTTACTTTACAGGTGAAAGTGGATCTGAGATTATTGCCAGGTTGAAACGAGACATGTTTCCCACGTTGAGAAATGGTCTTCTATACTGGCCAATGTGTGATTTTGTTACATTCAAATTCATTCCTGTTCATCTACAGGTATTTTAAAAGATTTAAATACTTCCCATGCATGCAGGGAATAATTAGTGGAATGTTTAGTTGTTCTGTGGTTATGGGCGGGAAAAGAAGTTGGAATTTATATAGACTGAAGGTTTCTAGATTTCCCGATATGAATTTGTGCTAAAATGCATTTATTGTTTGTTTTGTGATATGTGATCTTTGACAATTGTGGGAATGTGGAGTTAAAAATTTTATGGTTTCTTTTTGGGGGTGGGGTGAATTTATACACATTGAGTTCAGAGTTCAGAGTCTCGCATAATATTTTGCAATCTTGAAGGCGCTGTCAGGCAACCAAAACTAATGATGTTAATTTGAAATTTGAAATTGTGTTTCTTACCTTTTATATTCATACACTATTAACTCAACTCAACTAAGCCTTTTTTCAACTACATGGGTCAGCTACAGTGATAACAAATGATAAATTGTAAGTATCCTACTCAGAATGTCATGTAATATCTAAATAATAGCGCCCCCTGCGCCCTGTTACAATGTTCCAGTTGGTCTTCTGAGTTATGATGAGTTGTAATTGGCCAGTAATGCCCTTGAAGTTTGTCCATATTTTTTGTGGACCTATGCCTAATTGTAGATATGGGATGATTGTATTTCTACCATCGAATCAAATGCATGTTGATCCTGGGTTTGACACCTGATAGTTTGCTTCCTTTTTTTTTGTTTTTGTTTTTGACAGCCATTGGTGAGCAACACATTTTCATATCTTTGGACAATTTACATCACATACATGGCAAGCTTAGATAAAGTTGACTCTCTGGATCACAGCTGATTGATTTGGCCTCCTTGATGCTGCAAGCTTGAATCGAATGCTCCGGCCACCAGATTGGCCACATACTAGGGATTAATAGAACCTTACGACTAGAGGTTCCTGTGGGAGTCGAATATTTCACGCTGCCGCCAGGAATCGAGGTTTGGTAATGATGGAGAGGATCCAACGACAAAAGAAATTCATTCTATTTGTTGATATTTTTGTAGTGAAAATGTTAGAACTGATTTTACAATATTGGATCTTTAGTGTTAAGACTTTGATGACTCCCCACCCACCCTACTTGTACTTGGAGATCTCTTCACACTTTGTACCAATTAAGGATGTTCAAATTTACTATGAACATCAACAATTTACTTTCCAGGTTGCTCAAGGCTTTTGGGTATTATTCATCTTGCTTTATCCTTATTAAGCTAAAGGCTAAATTTATGGCACTAATTGGGAGTCAAGCTAGTAGGTGCGGAAACATGCCCACAGGTCCCAGGTAAGCAAATCACCCCAGGAGGTGGCAGATGGACCCTTTGAGGGATGCTCAGAATCTCAGGATCCGTGCTTTAGAAGATGTACCATCTATGAGTTGCCAACATCACGCTGGCACGAGGTGGCTCAAATAATTTTGAGCCACTTACCGTACCTCAGGTCTTCTTTGGCATTTCCTACTACATGGCTCCATATCATGGTGACTGCCTGTCTCTGCTAGCACAGTGAAAAGCACAATTTTATAAAGCTGTAGGGGAGGTGAATGCCTTGCAGGCTTCTCACTTGCCTTTACAACTTCTAAAGAGAAGAGCAAGTGGCTTCTGGGCATATGGTTGGCATGGGTTTTTGTTAATGTCTATATTCAATTGGTATACATAATATAGCATTTACCTATCAGTTATAACTTTCAGATGAGACATCGTATGATTCGTATCTGGGTTTGTATTGAAGGTCTTATGTAGTGTTGATGTCTATGTTCCGTCGATATATATAATTGAGGTTCTACCTCTCGCTTTACTGTGGAAAAAAGAATAGAGAAAGACATGAACAACTGAAAAGCTAACTCACCTTCTGCAGGGTGTGGGACACGCCGGTGATCTGTGGATCCTGCAACTAATGATGGCAGAGGCAGAATTAATATGCCATATATTGTTTTGTACCCTGCTGTAACTTTTGCAAAGTAACATATCTAAATGTCAAGAATTTCTCAATAGAATTGTTGAATCAGTGCCTTTCTCAAGTGGTGGTGTTGCAGCTGCTATTATTGACAGATACGTAATATGCTTGCACAGTGTTATAAAAGAGGCCAGGGAGAAAGAGGTTGTTATATCCAGTCTCATCACACTAATTTGGAACATTAAAGCTATGGTACATCTTGCAACTGTTGGAAGCCACTTGTCTAAAAATATGCCAATAATGAGGATCCTCTAGGTTTGTTTAGACTTGAATGAAACAAGTTTGATTTTACATATCTTAGGACTGATGATATTACTGCAATTATGCAGGGGAATATTGTTAACGGCTCAGCATCGGAAGATCACACACCCACGCACATACAATAGATAGAGTCATCTTCATTGAATCAAATTGCATATTGATCGAGACAATGCTAAAAAGATGGATGGATGTCTGTCTTAATGATGAATCAATAGTGTAAGCTGTTTGATGTGATGAGACACACTCACCTCCCAGGGGACTCCTCTGGTAGGTATTCAAATTATAATTTTTTTTCTATTTTTTTTTCCTTATTTAAACCTCATTTATTGAACAGAAAAAGACCCATCACTGTCACTTAGCTTTTTTAACAATTCTTCCTTCGTATAGGCAACCCTACCTGGTTTGTAAACTAAAACAAGAAAACATGGATGGTGGGGACATTCACATTTCCCTCCTCATTATCTCACTTGGAAATCTGACATCTTTTATTCTAAAAGACTAAGGAGATAGGATTACTTTCATTCAGTGATCTACTCGTCCAACTTTCTTCTGTCATGCACCTACTTCGGGCATTTTCATAGAAAGGCTTTGTCGGCCATGATCGAGGTTTCAAGCTTAATAAATCAGAAACATGATCACCAATAAAAGGCTTTACACACACATATATATTTTCATTGACATGACTAGAGAGAGCTTAAGAAATAAGAACATGTTCTTGCTCACTGATTGACAGGAGGATTTCAATGTTGTTCTAAGTGATATATGGAACTAGATAAAATGGGCAATTTCTATAGCGACTAAATTAGAATTCTCAGAAACAACTGCAGATAAAGAACACTCTTAAGGGCTGAAATTCAACGATGATTCCGCGTTAAAGAAGTAAACAAACAAGTTTGTTTGTTGAAATTAAATGAAGATGTGAAAGTAACATGTATACAGTTTTGTTTGATAGATTGTAAAAGTGGTATAGAGGCTACAAATTGAACATGGGTACCACAGAGGAGATTTCAGCTACAAATTGATTGGTCTTTCCAAGGGAATCTCCTCATCCAAAAAATCTGATAAATGACATTCTATAAGACACTTTATGACCACCCGACATTGACACCCTTTTCTGTTATAATCTCTAGTTTTTCCTCATCATCTAAAAGATTAAGATTGGATTATAAATTTGTTTCACGTATGTCACTGTTGTTGAGCCTTGCTTGATGTATACAGTTATTGTAAAGCAAGCCAATCCTAAGTGTTTTACAAGTTTTAAGCAAAAAACAGTAGCCCATATTTATGGCCTGTAAGCCTCAGACCTTGAAGTTGGGACAAATAGATGAGAGATTTTTCTTTTATTTTTTGTTGTGGCTGGGAGAATTAGTAGCCATAGTAAGCCAATGAGCACCATCCTTTTGAAGTCACTTCCTTGGCTCACCACACAGTATTCAAGCCGCCACCCAAAAATTAAGAGAGACACTTTTGTGCCCTTACTGAAAATACCTCCTTTAATCAAATATAAGGGCTGTCTGGGAAGTTTGATAAACTTGATAATTGTTTTGATTCTTATTTTTTATTTTAATTTTCTTGATAAGGGTGGTTATGTTTGTTTGATTAGTTTGCATTAATGAACATGATAACTCAATCATAGATTTCCAAATAAAAAAAAGAAACGAATAGTTGATATGTTTTCTGTTCTTTGCTGCATATTTTCAAAAATCATTGAAAAGTAGTTGCATCTTAGTACTGGTTGTCTTTCAAGGTCTTCTTCTTCTTCTTCATCTTGTAATGGGTGCTTAGTGAACATAATTTAGTAAGAGAAAAGTGGGTGATATTGTTGAGTCACAGCAGCCATGGTGGAGCTTGATCAAGAGGAAACTACAACAACTATACCCATGTCTTCCAAAAAGAAACAACTTCTCACTACTGCCATGAAGAGAACTAGTGAATGGTTTGCTTTTATTCGCTTCTACTATTTCATCTGTTCTCTAACTGAGTTTTCCACTCAATTTTTTTTCTTTAAAAAAGGAGTTGGAATTGTTCTTTTCATATGATAATTTTTGTTTAAAAAAGGAAAGTTCAGAAGATGAAAATTCTGAAAACATGGTGGATTTTTCAACAGGATTATCTCCCAGGAGATACCAAGTGATGTAACTGTTCACGCTGGAGGAACCTCCTTCTCTTTACACAAGGTAACACTCAATTTTTTTGTCCCACTTTTCATTTCTGATGTGTGTAATAATCATGGTATAGTGGATTGGCAGCAAAAAGGGAAAAAGGAGTTGAATTCTACTTTTCCTTTTATCTATTTTCCAAAACCCAATAATCACAGATTTAACAAGTGGTCTCAAATTTGATTAGTTTCATAACTTAAATTGCAGTTTCCATTGGTTTCAAAGTGTGGATACATAAGAAAATTGGTCTCGGGAGCCAGCGACGCTGATCTCGCTGAAATTGAAATTCCCGACATTCCGGGAGGAGCAGAAGCATTTGAACTAGCAGCAAAATTCTGTTATGGTATAAACTTCGAGATAAGCATAGATAACATAGCAATGCTCCGCTGCACTGCCGAGTATCTCGAAATGACTGAGGACTATGCTGTCGGGAACCTTATAGGCAGAACAGAAGCCTACTTGAATGAAGTGGCAATGAACAACCTTTCAGGAGCAGTTTCTGTCTTGCATCTATCAGAAAGCCTTCTCCCTATGGCTGAGAAGGTGAAATTGGTCAGCCGGTGCATAGATACGGTGGCATATATGGCTTGCAAGGATAGCCAATTCTGTTTAACCGGTAGAATAGAGAATACCCAAGAGAGTATAAATTCTTCTACAGGTCCTCATCCTAAACCAATGGCAGATTGGTGGGCAGAAGACTTAACTGTTCTTAGAATCGATATCTTCCAGCGGGTTATTATGGCAATGATCTCGAGGGGCTTTAAACAATATGCATTAGGTCCAATTCTCATGCTTTATGCCCAAAAATCTCTCAGAGGTTTGGTAAGAGTCCACACCCCGAAATCTAAAGGTTAAGTTATATTTTTTTACATGATGAATATTTATCTAACTTTTGAATGGTTGGAGCAGGAAATATTTGGGAAGGGAAGGAAGAAAATTGATCCAAAACAAGAACATGAAAAGAGAGTTGTGTTGGAGACAATTGTGAGTCTTCTTCCCAGGGAGAAAAATACAATGTCAGTTAGCTTCTTGTCTATGCTTCTTCGAGCTGCAATATATCTCGAAACTACTGTGGCTTGCCGGCTCGATCTCGAGAAGAGGATGGGATTGCTACTAGGACAAGCAGTGCTTGATGATCTCTTGATTCCTTCTTATTCCTTCACAGGTGACACGCTTTTCGATGTAGATACTGTGCAACGGATAATGAGTAATTATCTGGAATATGGAATGGATGGAACCCGGCTTTGCTACACTGCAGATGAAGACTATATTTCGCCTCCTCCTAGTGATATGGAGCGAGTTGGGAAGCTAATGGAGAGTTATATTGCTGAAGTAGCCACTGATCGTAACTTATCCGTTTCGAGGTTCATTGGACTTGCCGAGTTGATTCCTGAGCAATCAAGAATAACTGAGGACGGCATGTATAGGGCTATAGATATCTTCTTGAAGGTGAAATTTCCCAACTTGAATTTTCTCTCTGCTTATAGCATATAGTTTGCATAAACCCTGTTTCTTGATCCATGCATGGATATGAATATGTCTTCTTCCATTACTTACACTCTCCCCTTTTCTGGGAGAGCTTTGCATCCTATGTTTGATCACTTCTCATTGGTTCAATTTAGTGGTCTTTGTACCACTGTTACAAACAGTCTAGAGTGACTGCTGTATTGTTTTGCCTCTAGCGGGACTTCAAAAGTTTTCCACATGTCTTAATTTGCATATTTATTCTTTCCAGTTATCTATTTCATCATCCTCATTTAGCCCAAATCTAGTTGTAAAAGAAATTGATCGTCTGTCTTTTAGCCGAATTTTCAGATTTGATAGTAATGATCAGATAGCTGCAAGACCACAACGGCCTTGACTCAGTTCATATTATTGTTGCTTGGATACTGCACAAGTATAATTGGATTCACCACCATTTGTTTATTGTTATCTTCACTTATTTTTACATTAGTGATCATAATCTTGCCAGAATGGGATGAACAAATCATTTTAATCCCCATAAAGAAAAATAAATTATTTTTAAATGAAAAGTGATCATTGTAGAAAGAAGGGTGATTTTGGTGTAACTCCTGGTTCTTTTTTTTTTACATTTATACTTGGAATATTTTTTAGTTTAAATAAGACTAAGACCATTTCCTCAAGAAAATAGTCACACTTCAACAAACATTAGAAGATTACCAATGATCTGTAACTTTTTGGAAGGAGAAGAAAAATTAAAACTTCTGGGAATATATCTAATATGTATGTGAATATTGTCCAAGATTCATTTTTATAATTGGATAATGATACTTATTTCTCCTTCCAAAACATCATGATTCTTTTAATATCATGCACAATAGATTCTCACAAAGAAAAAAAAAATTCCCATATTTTCCTCAGAAAAATCCCTTACTTGGGCACCTCACAGTTTTTCTTCTTCTTTTCTTTGATCTTATTCCACTGAAAAAACCAATTCAAACACATATCATCTTACATCATGTAGTCTTCTCTAATCAGTCATGCCAAACAAATTCTCTTGTTTATATCTTGCAGGCTCACCCAACTTTGAGCGACATGGAGAGGAAGAAAGTTTGCAGCTTAATGGACTGCCAGAAGCTTTCAAGAGAAGCCTGTGCTCACGCAGCTCAGAACGATCGTCTCCCAGTGCAAACAGTGGTTCAAGTTCTCTACTACGAGCAACAACGCCTCCGAGACGTAATGGACGGTGGTCTCATCACTCCCGGAGAGCCTCAGAAGCTTAACAACTACTTCATAACTCATGAGGAACATAACACAGCTCCAGCTTTAAGTGCAATTGCTCCTCCATCCAATGACCTCTCAAGCTTAAAGAGAGAAAATGAAGACTTGAAGATAGAATTAGCTCGGATGAGAATGCGATTAAGAGAGCTTGAAAAATCAGGAGAAACTGCTTCATCAGGAAGCACTCCTGCTTATAATATCAATGCCCAGAAGCCTCCTTTGCCTAGAAAGTCATTTATAAGCTCTGTTTCGAAGAAACTTGGGCGCTTGTACCCGTTTGTGCATGCTGATGGAGTTAGGCCTTCTGGTGCTAAGGGTCGAACAAAGCCCAGTAAAGATAGACGCCATTCTATATCCTGATCAGTTCTCTTTTCTTATCTATTGTCTCTGTGAATCTGCTAAGAATACAAGTTACCAGTAATCTTTTTCCTGCTTAATTGGATGCTTCATTACATATTATTGTGAAATATTGCCTGGTCATTGTGTTTGATCATGTAAAAAGTTTCTGTAAATGGTTGGTGAATGGAATTTGAAGAATTTGTGAGAGTTTATTTTGTTGGAATCAAAGAACTTGAAATAAAAATATCCCTCTCATCTTAAGATTCTTCTTGGAGCTTGTTCAATTTATGAGGTTTGTTATGAATCAGAATCAGGTAGATTGGATTGAAGTGTCATCTCATCTTGTACGGGTGGCTCAAAATCTTATCCAGATATAGAATTCATACACAGATCAAGGGATCAGTGGTTTTCTAAGAGGCCCAGATACCCGAATAGAAAAAAAAAAAAAAAAAAAAAAGAATTGTCAAATTCTTGTAACTGCTTAGAACAGACAGATCTGAAGCAGTGCTTGTCGATGTTGTGACTGTGAACAGCCAATGTAACAGTTGTAAAAGGAGACAGATCACTAGCTGGATAAGGATATAAGCATAGATTTGTGTCCTCCAAAAGATTTTTATGCATGTGAAAAGCCTTATTTGTACAAGGCAACAGATCTGCTCTAGAACTTAGGAAGCATGATTTTGAATGCCTTTTCATGTTGAGGAATCTGAAAATTCAAGAGGTTTCTTCAAGAATAAACCTCTGTAATCACTGTTAGGTTGTAATCGTAAAAATAAAAATAAAGTAATGGAAACTGAAAAAAAGGCACTGTCCATAGTTCTGTAGGAGCACTAGTTCTGTTAATTCTAGCAGCTATACAACTTCACTAGGAGAAATCTTCCATTTCTGCATTGGTAGTTCTGTTCTGTCTCCTTGAAACAAGCACATTGTTAAGACTGAATTACCAAAAAATATGAAAACTAAACAGAAACTTTTTCATGCAAACATCATCATGAATTAGTCAATGAGAATAAGTCTAAAACATACAGGCATCATCGACAAAGATAAGAAGATTTTTAAGATATGTTGAGACTTAAAACTTGGAAAAGCCAAGGGGGACGGTTTAGTTTTTCTTGTCTCAATTGTTCGTCAACATCAAAAGAATTTTTTCCAGTTTGAAAACTTGGGTGTATGTTGGGCACCTGTGTGAGGAGCTCCCATTCATGTTGGCCACTTAAATCTTGTTCATCATCTCTTCTACATGTTGTTGCTGTTGTTGTCTTCAGAATAAAGCTGGACTCAGTGGACGAAGAAGAAAAGCTCGGTCCAGTATCTGAATATAATGGTGTCTCTTCTTTCTTCCTTCTTCGGAATCTTGAGGGTCCCAATGTCAATTCGATATCGCTTTCTTCTTCAATCTCTAGGTCTCCATTTCCACTTTCATCCTTGGCATACTCTTCAGCTGGACGTTCGAGATCAAGATTCTTTCGTATCTTTTGCCGTTCTTTATTGATGTAATTAACTGGACTTGGACTAATTTCATTTTTCTCACTTCTTTTCATATTCTTCATTAGCATCTTCTGAATTCTATAAAGCCGGTGTAGTTCAAAAACCTGCATAATCATGCTAAAGAAGCTGAAGAATCTTTCTTCTTAGATAGTTATGAAATGTTGAAGGGCTAAATGTCAGAAGAATAAATTACCTGCTCTTTGAATGTTTCTTCATGTTTTAGCATGGCCATCCTCATGGATTCCTTATCATATGGATTCAAAATCCTCTCCATTCAACCGTTTTTATCTAGATTGAAACCAATCTATCTGTTTCGATTGGGAGAAGCTGTTGAAATAAAAAGCTTTTCTCTCTGTTTCAATCTTGTTTTTTAGATACACACCTCCAAGCTTGATGAGTACAGCTGTACTAGTTCATGTACCTGTCAAATGGAAATTTCACAAAGAATTATTTAAGAAAATGATGATATTTCTGATTATCAAGCTGGAAACTCCATTAAAATGCTTGCAGTTTCAGCTGATATTAATCCTACTTAATGACAACAAAAAACACAATTTCACCGGGCAGCGGCAGGAACGAGAATTTGTGGCTAAGTTTATTAAGTAATCAAGCTCCAACACACCAATGCATGAGAAACAAAAAGAAGAAAAGAAAAACTATTCCCAGAACTTCAACAAAAATGACTTTCAAGTCCATAACAAGAAACTTCATTATCTTGGGAGTTTTCTTCTTATTCTTCTTCTTCTTCCATTCAGCAGAAAATAAGCAAAGCACTAACATGAATACCACTGAATATATCTGTAGCAAAGATTAAAAACTTTCCTCTGTTTTCCAATAATTAAAATCTATGTATTCTGTTAAATCAAATTCCAATTATATACAAGTGCCTAACTGTGAAATAATTCAGGTAAACTACTTGCAAAGTTTATAGATGACTTATAAAGACAATGTAACATTGGGTTTTTTTTTTTTTTTTTTAATGTAAAAGTTTGAAGGATATTCCTCATCACTTGCAGACAGGAAAGTTACAGAAACTGAAGTTGAGAAATCAAACATAAACTCAAATGAACTGGAAAAAAAAAAAATCATCTTTTTGTATGATCAAAACCAAGAAAAGTTGGTACTATCTCAACCAAATCCCAACCAGTAAAAACACACTGGAATCTATATCATTGGTTGAAAGCACCATGTTTAAAATCCTCCCACATATCTAAATTTCTTGCTTAAAAGATCAAAACATAGATTCATCTCTGAAAACTGGGTTCTTCAGAGTAAGTTACTCTGGATCTCTCCCAGAATTTGATATCTAAGGTGAGATCTTTTTTGAAACAAGCAAGAAGATCAAAACTAAATCTGTTCATTGAGATCTCCACCAGTACCAAAAAAACAAAATAATAAAAAGTTGGATTTTGGGGAGAAGAAAGAGAAAGATTGTCTCTCCTCACCTGAAGAATCCCATGAACTGGGGAGGGAGATTAACAACTTGAAAAAAAAATTCTCTGATCAGCAAGCTTGGAAGAACTGTTTTTCTCTATCCCTTTCAAAAGAAAGCTATATAACAACTTGTTTTACTGATGCCCACTTGAAGTTGAACCAAACCTTCTTTCTTTTAATAAAACAACTCCAATCTTTCACATTCTCCATGACTATATAACTAATGCATTTCCACATAATTTATATAAAAAAATAAAAAAATGAAATGGAACTGAAGAAGAATTTAAGATTCTCACACTCGGAGAGACTTAAAAAAAAAACATTATTGTATTGAGATGATAGGCATGCCAAACAAATCTCAGTGCCTGAGCCAATGTGATTCAAGGTATGTGGAAGAGATGCTTCAGACAGGTCCAGCAATATATATATATATTATTATTTTTTATTACATAAATATTAAACTAATAAATAAATATAATATATAAATGAGCAAGTTATATATTTCTGAGAATAACAGAGGAGAGTTCTCACATTACTGCTCCAGACAATCATCAAATGGACAGCTTAGCCTGCTTAATTAGCTGAATCACATGCACCCCAATGGTTTTCTTCTTTCTATATAACCATTAAACAGTTGTCCTCTCAATCATGTTTTAATATATTATACATCTAAAATGAGAGAGTAGGGGACAGAAATAGAATTACAATAGACCAGAACAGAGCTGAACCCTTGATCTTGGCCGTACAAAATTGTGGATATATTGTAATCTTTAGAAGGAATTCTAAATATATCCAATAGATCACTTATAAAGTCTATCTTTAAATTTTATTTTATTTTTTGGTTGAATTGTTGTCAGGAAGAAGGTTCATGCATTGTTGTGTTTGAGTCTCTGTTATGCCAGATTCTTGTGGTGGCCCAACAACAACTCATGAGTTTTCCAAATCAAGGGGTTTGATGGGAATGTGAGAAGCATGATCATACTCACATATTAAACATGCTATATTTTCCCACTAACATCTACACCATCCATTAATCTTCAACCTTAAAATGACCCGCTTCCATTGTTGAAGTGGAAAAGTGATCTTCTAGTATCTATATCTGTTTGACCTACATAGTTGGTTTATACTTATCAGCTATAGGTTTAAGAACATTAAATAGTTTCTAACATGATATTAAAACTTTATTATTCAGGAGGTATTCAAGAGGTCCTCTCTATCTTTCCTCTCTATTACAAACCTAACTATTCAGTATGTTACCGTACATGTGAAGGAGAGTATTAACATTTATGTTCGCTTCATATTCATTGTAGGGCCACTACTTATAAATTGTAGGGCCACTACTTATCAATTATAACTTTTAGGTCGCAGCACATCATACAACATGATCAAGAAGGTAACATGGATATATATCATGCATATGTATATACATAGGGATGGGCGTGATCTTAAGATGATGAAAAATCAATATAATCCATTGGGTCTCCCTATTTTTGGGAGAGAAACAGCTTATGGATTGTCCTTTGATGGCGAAGCTATGATCTTGTAGCAGTACTCAAAAAGAGATTGTAAGAAGATCCAACTGTATATAAATAGATATAGATGTCCAAACAACATGACATGAAGAATATAAGTTCATGACATATATTATATATATATATATATATATATATATATATAGAGAGAGAGAGAGAGAGAGAGAGATGTGGTATTAATTGAAATGAAGATCGTAAGGTGGGGGGGGAGAAAATAAAAAAAAGGAAACAAAAAACCAAATCCATGTCTGCTCATAGTTATCAAGATGGGATCACATGCATATGATGTGTGGATAACTCATGACTCGAACTCATCTGTCTCAAGAGGCCGACATGAGAGCACGCGCTGCCGGTTCTACAAGCTGCATCCGTATGGGATGGTGGGTCACTTGGGGTTGCGAGTAAAATATGAAATAAATAAATATATTTAGAAAATATTTAATTATTTTTTTACAAAAAATTATAAAAGGCTGATCGAAGTGAGAGGTGGCATGGACTCACTATGTTCTATATGGGTCCCAAACTTTTTGACAAAAATCGAGGCACCTTCTCCACCTTATACTCTGCTGACAAGTGTCCCCATTTCTCTCTCTCTATATATAAATATAAATAATACTATAACTTTTTAATTTAACATGCTATCTTACTAACTGATTTAACTAATCAGAATGCATGATTAAAGTTTAAGAATCTCCTTTTTTTTATTTCTATATGCATATATCTAAATTTTGGGTTGATTAAAAGATGGGGGATTAAGAAATATTAGATTCTCTTTTGTGGAAGCAAATAAGCATTCTTATATAAAGATGATTAGGGCCTATATATAGGTAGGTAGTAATAAAGCTATATAACTTAAATACAAGAGCACACCCCCTGCAAAGTTTGGAGAATCTTTTCCTTAATTTACTCTTAATCACGTCTTGGATCAATCAAGCTTTGCGTGAGGAGATATCATGATTAATATTTCTTATAGAGTTTAAAGTAAGTGCTGAGAATTATCTGATTATTATTTTGGATAATTTTTCGTTAACCTCCAGCGTCTGGTATAAGCATACATATTTATATATAAATTAAGTTAACACTAATACGTAAAAAAATTCACAATTACTTTTTCTCTCTCCCTTCTCTTAGATTTTTATCTTTGTAAACAAAATAGACAATTTCTTTCTAAGCAATGTTAAATAGATTGAAATCAACACATTAATTGTTATAAATTACTGTTACATCATATTTTTATATTATTCAACATAATTTTTAAGAATGTAGCAAATCTGATGCGGAACCTTAATATATCAAATTTATAGTAAATAGTGTATAAATTTCAATCTCCTTAACATTTTTTTTTGATAAAATAAGTAATATTCAAGACTTTAAACAGTTTTATTTTTTCTTAAAAAAGAAAAAGAAGAAGAAGAAGAAGACGACTTTATGCAGCGATTTTTTAACTAATTGGATAATGAAAGAAATATATACTGTGTGCCATTAGGAGATCAAGCACATATAAACTGTATGTTCAATTAAACTTTTAATTAAGATTAATTAAGTAAAATAATTAACACATTAAGGAGATTGGAATCTTGAATCTTTGAGTGAGAGCTAGAGAGAGAGGAAGAGGGAGAATATGGAGGAACACATGGTAACTCGCATTCCCATTCTTCCTTCACACAGCACATTCCAGCTTCGGTTACAATATATATATATATATATATATATATATATATATCATATAATATAATACTACCTGGCATTAATGCCCTTTAGCGTCTCATTTTAAGCCACATGTTGAGTTCTTTCTATCTCATTATCCAGACGACACGTGGCTTCTCCCTGCCAAAATCTACTGCATTGAAAATAGCTTTGTATGTTCAACTTATTGTCCTGAAAAGATGGATACAAAGAAAGAAAAAGAGCGAAGAATAAGCTAAGTATAATGTAGAGAGTACGTAGTTTGTACGGGTCTCCGTTCTAGTTTCTGATGGTTCATTTCAATATTGTTGCACGATCTTATTAGATATATATGTAAAGGGAATCTTGTCATCTAATGGGTCGGATGTACCTCAGGAAAAAAATTATATCCAGATAAGATATGTGGTCTTAATTTTATTTTTTAAAGGGTGATTAATATGGTATTATATTAATTTGGTATTTTCATATTTAAATAATGCAGTAGTACTGTTGAAAGATATTTTTCTCATGTATATATGTCCCATGAAGTTGGAATCTTCTAAGAATGGGCAACTCATGAGATGTCACGGGTCTTTCTTGAAAGTTTCGTTTTGGCCGGCATTGGAGTAAATATTGTACATCCCCATTTACCATCATCAACTATATATATTCAGCTTAATTTAATTACTCAAAATCTTTCGGTTAGGTAAACAATTTTTTTAAGGAGACTGACCTTTGCTCATAGTGCCAATAACTTCTTTATATCATACATAACAATTTTTGTCTTGAAATATCATATTTTATTCAAAGATATCTCGGGTCTATTTTTTAGGCTTATTTAGGAGCGCGATGAAAGCAACTGTAAATACAGTCTAGATGTGGTTTGACACGTATACATATATGATTCAAATGCGATTTGAGAGTGTTTAGTTGATTTTTTTTTTCTATTTTTGTGTTTGCCAATTGTATTTAAAAAATAAAAATACAAACGGATTCCTAAACAGGGCCTTAGAGTAATAATATATTGAGATCAAATTTCAATAAATGCCATTCAATCTTCAAGAAAATGACTTGTACAATATACACATTAATTTGTGATAAAATGAAGGAACTAATTAATAAATCTCAAGGAAAATGATGCCACCAACAAACTTGAGGAATGATATAAAAAATCTAATATGTGGGCTCAGAATCTAGGGTTATTAATTACTGAAGATTAGGACCCACAAACAGTACATATACTAACACCACCACACTCCCAAACAAATAAAAAATATGACGAATATGACGCAATTAGGTCAGTCTACACGATCCTACACTTGTTGTTCGTACACCACCTTGTGTAAGATCACTCAAGACTCAAGAGACACCCCCCCATTTTGGACGCTTCCACCACTCAATCTGCCATGTTTTCTCCCATCCATTACTTTCTTTTCTTCTTTTCGGTTCAATATTAAAGCGAATGGGTCTCTTCCTCCCCCACACATTTTACCTTTTCCTAAGGCCCCACCAACCCATTAGAAAGGTCTCTATCATGTGTGTTCAAAGACCAAAGCCACACATTTCAGGATTCGCATCTAATTAATTGTATATTAATTTTAGTTTGGTTTGGTTGGAGGAGTACGAACTGCCCAAATATATTATTTTAATTTATTCGATTGCAGCAGACTCATTATATATTATCTCATTAGTTATTTAATTAATTAATTAAGCTAATTTGGGGGGTTGGGGGTTGACATTGGGCAATTAAATATAGGTTATTATAACTTATATATATATATATGTATGAAGTAATTAACAACGAAGATGGTTAGCTGGAGATGCTTGCTGGATGCATGAACCCACCTTGTTTGTGCTTGTTATGACAAATAAGAAGGAGACTCTTTTTCTTTGTTTTTTTTCATTAATTCTTTGTGGTGTTATAATATATAATCTTATGACGTTTGACATTTCGTTAAACTCTTCTAAACTAGGTTAGTTGTTTAGATACTTTTCATGTGAGGGATGCATGAAATATTTGCACTAACCCCTCTCTTCTCCTTTTTATTTTTATTTTTATTTTATTTTATTAATTAATAGGTAAGTGGTGGGGTGTTTATGATGTATATATATATATATGTTGATCAGATAATTGTAGTACTATATGTGCTCATGAACTCCAACCCCCTTATCCAACGTACTACTTGTTCTTCTGTAGGGCCTCTTTTCATATATTTATGATGTGGATGTATAGACTATAGTTTTATGTATTAAAAAAAAATAAGTGTTTAGTTTATTATTTATATATATATTTTGAGAAGAAACAATGTTACCGATTTGTTTATATAACTAATTTCATCATCATACCCATTCTTAAAGAGGTATTAGGTCCGTTCTCAATCCATTAATTTCCCTTAAGCTCCTAAGGTGAGACAGTAATAATAGTTGAATCTGAAACTTTTTTAGACATCTTTTTATCAACTACACCAATTTCATGTTGACATTATATATAATTTTTTTTAATATTCACTTAAAATAAGTTTTTTTTAGGTTAAAAAAATCAACTTAACTCAATTCAATAAAACATTTTTGTTAATACATGAAATCAACTAAGCGAATCTATTTTTTTAATTTTAAAAAATGATATCAAAAAATAAAAATTACAAAGTAAACACAACTTATGCTTCTTAGTGTTTTCAAGGGCGATCCATGATTATTGGATTTGAGTTTTTAGATATTTTTTATTTTTTGATATCTGTTTACCGACATTCGGAAGGTGACCTCTTTTTTTTTGAACGATACTAATCTTTTCGGACTCGAATATAACAGAGGTATTTGTGTTGGTCCTCCTAACATGGGCTGATAAATGTAGGCAAACCCAGGCTCGAATTCGAAATTGAAATCTCAACTCCACTTATATTTTGTTCCATAACTAATTGAGCTACCACCTTATTTTTTTATTTTATTTCATTTGTATTAGTTTAGAGGTTAATTATATATGTGATTATTTTTTTGATTGGAGATAAGGGCACCCAACAATAATGGTGTGACATATCTTTGAATCTTTTGCCACCGGAATTTCATATTCTATTTAGAATTGCAACTCGGTGATCAATTGGGTCGTACGTGTCGGAGACAAATTAGCTAAGCATGACCAATTATTATTAAGCTTAGGTTGAACATTGACGAGGTCAAACTTGGCGTTCTCGCTAGATCAGATGATTCAGATCAGCCAAAGTCAGGTGAAATTTCCAGGTTTAATACTTAGATTAATTAAGTTGAGTTACTTGATCATCAAAAATAGTTTAACTAAAGTAATTAATTAGGCTGTGTCTGGTTTTGTAATTCATAAATAAAGATTAAATTCTGTCAAAATAAAGATTTTAAAGATAATTTATTATTACCTTTAGAAGTCCAATTATTTTCTAAGTAAAATTTATAAAAAATATTTTTGGATTAAGCAAACCGAAAACGTTATTTGTGTTTTCAATATTTTTGATATAGAAAACTTTATTTAGCTCGCAAACCAAACGAGATCTTAGATTTTTTTTTTTTTTTTTTTAAATAAGAGGGATCTTAGGCTGCGTTTAGTTGGGTAAACCTGTTTTTATGATACCCAAATCATAAAACTGAAAAATTTGAAAAATAAATAAATGTCGTTTTCTAAATTTTTTTGCTTTTTGTAAAGGGAAGAGTGAAAATAAAATTTTAGATTTTAGTCTACTAAATTAATATGTTTTTGTACACCATTTTGATCTTTTACTGTTTGAAAAGTGAAAATTGTTTAAATCAAAGGCAGCCATAGATTTTTTATGTATCAATATATTTTGAAGAGGACAAGATTTTGTGGAATGAAATTTTATTATATGCCATTTAATGTGAGTGTAATTGCTACATGATTGTATATACATAATTAAATAAAAACGAAGAAATCTGAAATTGAGGAGAAAAAAGCACGCCAAACCAGGACCCCACATATAATATTGGGCTTAATACATTCTTAATAATCCACAAGCTAGTTTCAAGCTCATTCATAAGAAACATAAATCATTTAAATGAAACCCTGAGTCCAATGCCAATCCAAGAGATAGGCCCCTAATTACAATTATTATGTAATGTCAGGATCAATTTGATACAATATTATCAAAGAGGCGTTGGCTACGTGATTAGGTAGAGGAACAAGTTGGCTACGTGATTAGGTAGAGGAACTAACCGAGAGGTTATGAATTCGAGCCTCATTTACTTGTGCCCCTTAAAGTTATGAGCCTGAATGAGAATTTTGTTAGATGCGCGTAAGCTAGTCTGGATACTCAGATTTTCAAAAATAAAATAAAAAATGACATAATATTAGTTTGATGATTAGATAGATATATCTTCATCTTTACCTTTTTTTAAATTTAAATTTTATTTTATTTTAAGATTTTGTTTTAATTTTATAAGGCATTAGTGTTTAAAAATTAATACATGCCAAGTTGCCAACTCATAAGCTAATACATGGACCCAATGGGCCCATAGAGGCCTAAGTGGGTCTGAGGCTCCATAGACACCAAGAATGAGATCCAGAATAACCTTAGGTTTTAAGGCCCAACAAAACTGGGTACTAAGTGAAACTTCGGTGCCTGCAGCTCCATTCCTTTTGAATTTTGATAGATAGTGGTGTATAAGGGTGCTGTGAATGCAGAGCTCAGCCATCTCTTGCTACTTGTAGGGTGCTTAAAGCCTTATTCTGTAATTGGTGGCATTGCTTCAATCATTGGAGAAGAGTTTTGAATCTTCAAAACTATAGATTTGGTGCCAAAATTTGTTATTTAGTAAGGAAATACATATTTTGATTTTAACTAATAATTTGTAATTAATAAGTTAAAATGGTGTTTCTTAATATATTTTTTGATGAAATGCCTCTTGGCCTTGTTCGGTTGTACAGGACCGAACCAGGGTAGGGCACTCTATTTGGTTGCGTATGACCAATTGAGTTCGAACAATACCTTATATTAATATCCATATAATGTGCACAAACAAAGCTCGATTAAAAATTCAAGTTATCTTAGTTTAAAACCAACTCTATTCTAATATGTGTTGCCTAGTTTTGTCTAGATTTTAAAACTTATGTTATTATAATTATTGGTGAGTAACATTCATAAATGCAGAATACAAACAATAATATTTGGGCTAATGACCGGTAGCTTACCCAATCATGCATCTAACTCCTCTCATATGAAGTAAAGGGTTCAAATTTTCTTAGTCTCATATAAGGTAAGGAGTTATTGTGCTCTTATTGGGGGGTTTGTTGTCACTCTATTGGGCCTTAATGTGGGCGTTTGTTTCCTATATAAGTAATTTTTTTTTTGTCCACTTATGTTACATTACATTAAATTGCATATATATATATGACATATATACAAGATGATTTCATCAATATAAGGGTAATTTCAATTGTTAATGTAGGAAATAAAACCTACATCAAGGTTCAAATAGGACAACAAGAAAACTTGTAAAAGGCTAGATCAACTTTACACCTTATATGAGGTTTGGAGGAGTAGAACCCTTGACCCTATAAGATGAGGGAGGTGTCTTGGTCAGGGTTTAGGGTTTTAATTCCCTAATTGGTTTTGATTCCCATATTAATAGTTAGGTCTATCCTTATCTTTGATTCATTGATTTAGAATGATTTATATGTATGTGATGATTCAATGTAACAAATACTATATGTTGATGCAGAATCTGACCAACACCAAGTAGCTGAACACGTGTAGGAGATGAACGTATCTGGAAGTATGAACTCTCCGGCTCCGGCAAGGGTTTATCAGCTAAATTTGAAAAGAAGAAAGAAAGCAATAGGGCTATCGTAAGGAACACCGGTGTGGTGCCGGCCAAAGACCCTCCGATACCCAAGTTAGAGCTTGTTCAAGACTATAACAATAAGTCTTGTAGAAAGTTGTATGTACCTTATGGTGAGGGTGATAAGTCTTATTTATAGAGGAGATCCTCTGGCCGGAGTGGCTAGCTGTCCAGTAGGCATGGTGCCACGTGTTGTCTCGTCGTTGGTCGAGATGTGCTGGATGAGCTCATCTATTCCGAGTTGGTTTTGGAGGAGGAGTCTCTTTTTGTCCCTGATGATTCCTATCTTCCTAGTTTGTCTTGGATGAGGAATCCCATCCCGTCTTTATGTTGGAGTCTGTGTTTGATTTGCGCACGACTACCTTAGATTTCTCGGGATATGATGTGCCAGGAAAGACTCCCTTAGCTTCTCTATCTTTTCTGGAATGATTAGCTCGACTCAAGGCCGAGCTGTCAGCGAAGAATCAGCTCGTCTCAAGGCCGAGTTATCAGCAATGAGCTTGGTTGGGCCGAGCTAACGATTACATCGTGTTTTCGGGATTTTCGTAAAAATCACCTCGCTAGATCGGTTAGGACGGTTTTACATGGTCGAGAAAAATCTGATTCGGCTGAGCTGACCTGGCGGTCTTATCATTTTACGCAATTTTTACCTCGCTACCTCGCCTCTTCAGCCTCTACACATGGCTTGTGCTTTCCACATCACCAGCCCAGTTCTGTTGGTATCTAGGTCAACTCTTATTCGAGTTGACCACCCAACATTTACCCTCAAAGTCTTTTAACCCTAGTTGGGGTGAAAGGCTTACCGTCATCTTAGATTTTCCTCGAGATTTGTATTACGTTGAAAGCGTTCTGGGTCATCCGATGTTCCTCGTGATTAGTGTAGAGCTGATTTGTATGTTGGAACCATTGATCGATTCGAAACCATCCGATACTCCTCGAGATTTGAACACCGAGAACCGTACTGCTAAACGTTATGTTGGTTCATCTGCTCCGATCGGGGCCGTTGGATATTTCTCGAGATCCACGTCCTTGACATCCAATCGACTCTAAGTCCAGAAGGGCCCTCTATATATAGTGGCTTCCACTCATTTGACTTTACTATTTTTCGAATTCTCTCCCAGCTCAGATTTTGTTCCAGTTCGTCTTTGTTCCAGCTCAGTCAATCCTGTCACGACCCCCTTCGTAGGGTGATGTAATGACCGGCACAGAATATCGTATACGCCATCCCTAAACGGATACGATACTCTGTCAGCCTTCGTCCTTTAAGACAATAAACAAATCACTCGAAATTTTTCAACAAAACCATTAACATATATAAACCATCATCATTTTTCTCATTTCATTTTCACAAGACTTATACACATTTCAGTCTCCCAAAATATATATACATCATCAAGAACCATTCATTTATACATCAGATTAACTATTAAACATTTGTTTGGTATTATATATACATATACCAAAAATAGAAGTTTGTACCCATCTCCCTGAAACACACAACATCATACTCACATAGCAAAAAAAACAAGCCCAATCAATTCTCTGGAGCCTTGCCCTTGCCCTTGTGATCTACACTTGTAATAAGAGAGGAAATAGGGTGAGCTACAACAAGCTCAGTGAGTAATCTAACATTAAATTTATATATGCATCTACATAAATCATGGCATTGAAAACATCATTAAAAACTCATGTGCAATTCAATGTAAATATCAATACATGAATCAAATACATTTTTTTCGCCACCTTATACATATCATACAATGCATAAAGATAAAATCCTCACGCACATGAATGTAAATGAGTCTGTATCCCTATGATGCATACTAATAGGGAAAACCCATCTTACAAACCATCTCCTTGATCATTTTGAGGTCTAGTAAAAAAACTTCCCTCCTGGAACTGATCATATACTTGCCTTACAACGGGTAAGGCTAAGTATGTTCCGAGGTCTAGTCCACAACTTTCCTCCTGGAAATTATCACATACTTTCTTTATTTCGGTAAGTCTAAGTATGTTCGATTTTCAAATCAAAAGGTTTCATGCATTAACCAAACAATGCAAAACATGGAAACATAGAGCAATCAAACATGCTCAATTTCATCAAAACAGAGTTTATCTAATACAATGTCATATATAATACCAAAGTTAGAAATACTCACATTTACCGGATTTTCACTAGGTCCACAGCACACCCAACACCTAGTCAATTTTCACCAACTAAAACAATACAAACACTTCACTTGTTTACTGTCCATTTTCTCATATCATTATCAACCCACTGTAAATTACACATTGGACACACTGTAAATGAACTCGAACAACCTGAGTTTCATTCAATTGATCACAATTCAACCCAACTTTATCATTAAAACAACATAAGTTGAATGCTAGTAATACAAGCAACCCTAGACAAAAGTTTCCAAGTCTAGGTCAATTGTACTACACCTAATAGTCTTAGCATGTAATTTAACCAATTAACCTCATATCTCAGTTCTAAAAACCCATTTAAATCACATATATGACGTGCATAAAATTCTGGAAGGTCTAAGTCAAGATTGTACATTTGAGCCATTTACAAAGAATTCAACAAGATCCTGTAGAAAAGTGGGTATCAACATGATCAGTTCAGATGCATCATACTACTAGTAGGGAATCCTAATAATAAAATCAACCGTTGATATGTAATATCATCAAGATATGAATCTACTGTCCAATTTTTAGCCAAATCTAATGGTGAATTGAGGAGATATGTCTTCTTGATGAAGACAACTTTAAACAGTTGTTTTCTCCTTCTCTGTTATAATCACTTGACTTCAGTGGTTCATATCTCATAATATAAGAGTCAATTAAAAATCCTCACCGTCAAGAATGTGAAATAAGAAGTTAAGAACTAATTGACTAAGTTTCAGTATGATCTAACGGTGGATTTGAGAGATCCATTACGTTATCTAAACTGTGCAAGACAACCCGATTTTCCTACCAGTTGTATCTAGGAGGTTAGAACTCTTAAGATCCAACTCTGATCAAGATAACTACCGTTAAAGATGAAACTATATTAAAGATGGACAATATGTAAAATTTTTGGCTTGATCCAACCATGGATCAAAGAGATCTAATACTTGATGCAAAATGCTGCAAATAGGTTTTTCTTCACACTTTCTCTCCTCTTCTTGAATGTTTCAGCAACTCTTTCTAATTCTCAATGTTTTCACTTCAATTACTCAATCTAGCAAGTTATTTGATATTTTCAGCAAGTCAAGACCATTTCCACATGTTCATTTCCCTTACAAGTGGCTGCAATGGTCAAGACATATGTCTCATTTCACTTGCAAAGTGGATCAATATGGGCAATACACATGTAAGACATTACTTGTAAGGTGTTTGCAAAGGCTTAATTCAACAAATGATAAAATGAGCTTAAACATCCCCTAAGTGGCTGATATAGGCAATATACATGTGTTAATTCACTTGCTAGGTGGATGCTAAACAAATGAGACATTTTTTGCATACATGCACCAACCATGTGCACACCATCCAACTTTTATTATATTTCTTTAATGTTTTATTTATTTATTTATTTTATTATTATCCTTGGGCCCATATACACATTAATATACTTATTTTACACCTAAAGGTCATGTACATACGTATACGCATACAAATACACCTGACAATACGTATTAGTTAACGCAATTGTTTAACTCGTACACACGAGGTGTTACGATTCTTGATTCTGGTTCTTGATTTATGCTCGACATTTTCCTTGCTGGGTATTTTCCTGCTCTCCTTCCTCTTTGATTTACTTAGTATTTATAGCTTTCATAGGGGGTTTTATAGCATACTTGACGTCTTTTCCACGAAGTGGAGACGAAGCCGAGCAGCCGCTTCATCATAAGGCAGAGGCTGCTCAGCCTCTAGAGGCGAGGGAATCTGAGGGCGTCGAGATCCTTGGCCAAGGTGATGTCACCCTCAATCGCAGCTCTGCTCGGGATACAAAAGAAAGAATGGTTGTAAGTCGGCCCACCAAAGATAGTCTTTAAATAAAACAATTTCATTCATATATATCAAATAAAAGTTTACAATGCCAGTAATTAATTGTGACTTTCTTGCCTACTACCGCTCCTTCGAGATCTACTGCTACGTACAGAACGACTACTAACAGAAGGCTGAGAGTTTGCACGCTCTGCGTTGGAGTTTTGCAAACGAGTTAATATATTAGTGGGGCTCTCTTTCAGTGCAGCAATATTGGATGCCATTTCATCTAACCGTTCAAGTAGGTTAGTCGGTTGTCCCATTGGTGGTTGATGGGTCGTTTGTCACGTAGGTGAAGGGTAGGCCATAGACATTGGGGGAAAGTATTGGTTCATAGGTGGAAGGTAGTTGTTTTGATCGTGCGGGGATCCCCTAACTGGAACCCCTTGGATATTTGGATTTATTTGTGGTGAAAAAGTTTGAAACAATGGGCTTATTGGGATGTTGTGTCCTCCAAGATTTGGTGACGCCCAATATTGTTGTTGTTGGTTCACAGCAACTTGTGGAACTGGCTGATACTGTACCGTAGGAGTTAGAAGTCTTTGGTACGAAGTGGTGCCTTGAGTTGGCACGTTCCAAGTTGGTGGATTTGCTTGCGTACCTTGTCTATCATGACTTTGTGTAGGTTGATTTAGTGTGGCATATAACTCTTCGTCAGTGAATGGTCGATCGGTTGGATCACTATTCAGGGCTGGGTCAGATGCAGGATTTGGATTTGAATCATTATTTGGGCCTTCTTGGACGGGCAATTTGCGTCGACTTTTGCGAAGGCAACGCCCATGCTGATCTCTCATTCTTTCGGCATTTCTTATCGTCGTGCCGAATACATCTTCGTCAGTTACCCCTCCACTTGTGCCATATGTCTTGAAGATAGAGGATGCTGTAACTGGTTCAGTGATGAGCTTTGACGTTCCATCGAAAGTGGCAACGTTTGCCTCGGATAGTATCCTCATAATCAAGACTCCGTAGCCGAGGAATTCTTTTCTTAAAGGGTGTTGTTTCACCCTCAACATTTGTTGGATAATAATGTGAGGTAGGGAGACCGTAATTTTCTTCTCTATGCAGTATAACATAAGAAGTTGAGCCCATGACATAGTGCCTCTAGTCCCCCTTTCTGGCAAGATGTTGCCGTATACAATCTTTCCGAGGCCGGCAAGAGATGGCTTAAGATGATTGTTTGGGAGGTTGGTGTATGTTGATTGAGTGTATGACTCTTTGGCGAGGGAATTGAACAATTGTTCATTAGATTCTGCGATCTCTGCAACTGTCTGGGGTTCATGTGGATCAATAATCCTCTCCTCAATCGGAATCTCCAAAAGGCGAGCAATAATCTCGATATTGATAGGAATTTTCGTTCCCATGATTGTTGTCTCCAAATTAGGGCTGATCTCATCTCCGTGAAGTCCTACGTAATTTATGGCTTCATAGAAGGATTTGACCAAGTTGTAAAAGATTTGACCCTCCTTCGACTTTGGTTATATTTAACCAATCCAGTGTTGCGAGTTTGTCATGAAGGATTGGGCGGAGGCGGAGATCTCTATTGTCGATGCTCCTCATAGTCATAACCTCTCTTTTGGATCATTCCGTTAGTCTAGTGGGAATTGGTTCCCTGCTAGTGGAAGTTGTTCCTTCCCTTAAGGCCATTCTTTTGCTGAAAGGAAAATAAATTTGTGTGAAAGACACAAAATATATTCCTAATTTATGCCTTGTCTGCTAGACATTATTTTCGAGTTTTCTTTTGATGTTTATGCCATCATGAAAATTTCTTCATTAGTGCTTTGGTGTATATATGTCGTATTCACATATGAATGTATAGACATATTTAATCATAACTATATATATAGTTTCCAAAAATCAACTATTTGAAATATGTATATATGTCGTATTCACATATGAATGTATAGACATATTTAATCATAACTATATATATAGTTTCCATAAATCAACTATATATATATATATATTTAAAATTAAACTATATAAAAATCATATATAGTTGTTTTTAATCCAAATCTTAACTATATATATAATTCATATATATATATATATATAGTTCTAGATATATCAAATAAAATTTTTTCAATTTTTTTTATTTTTTATACATACCTCATATACACTAAGGTATATAGATATATATATTCAATCATAACTACACATATAGTTTCTAATAAATCATGACTATATGTATATTTAAATCAAACTATATAAAAATCATATAGTTTTCTAGATATATATTTAATACAAATCTTAACTATATATAATTCATATATATATATATATAGTTCTAAAGATATATATATCTAGTGAAATTTTTCTTCTCCTAATTAGGTGGACTTGGGTGGGCCGTGGACCGTACGCTCTGATACCATTAAATTTCACACCCCGCACGGACGCGCCTAAACCGGCGGTACACTCACGGACGGGGCGCGTATTTGGAACAATAATAATGGTAACAATAGAGTGCGCAGCGGAAATACAGTACACACAGTGCAAATTTGATTTCATATAATTCAGAATACTTTTGTACATAAAATGGTCAAGGGAACATACTCCCAAAATCCCCAATGAATCATACAAAGGGTACAAAATGTGGGCCCCATAACCTGCACCCAGTCCACCCTAATTTCCTGTAAAAGATTTGATAATAATGGAGTGAGCTTAACGCGCTCAGTGGGTAAATAGTGCATGAGTATAATAATTAATAAATCATACTTCAATATCAAATATCTTAAATACACATGTGAGCATCATAATCAATCAATATGTATGCATGACACCATCTCGTAATGGTTTGATGAACGTACATCGCCTGAATTCACGTACAGGAACGATGCTCTGGATTCACGTACTGATGTCCCTCCCCGGGTGTAGCCGGGTTATCATGTACGTCCCTCTCCAGAGAAATGTAACGAATAGCGAGCAATGCTCCTAACTATTTTATGAGTCATAAACCATATACGTCCATAGGTGGTGATATGTATGATGCCAATGTATGAACTGGTCTAGTCTACTGGTTTGGTCTTTTTCTTGACATTTAGACTGACTTTGGCAACGTCTGGTGATCCTTATCAGGGTCGGTATCATGACGTGCAAGATTAGGACATTCAATATTACTGTATAAGCTGATAGCTTTCAATAAGACCAACTAGATCAGTCCCCAGTTGAAAGGTGAGACACAAGGTCTGCTTAAATACCAATCGCCTAGAGCAGCTCGCTGCCTCCCGTTCACTATTTAAAGTTACTGAGGACAACACCGAGTCTAGTTGAGTCAGATTGACCACAAATCCGGCATTATAACAGTGTGATACATGAATTTCAAATATACAGGCATAAGTGCAGCAGTATAAATAGTATGTGACATAATGCAGTGTAAATGAACAGTAGACATAATAATAATTGAATGTAAACTTTAATAAAAGTTATGAAACACGCAAACCTATGTTTCGTTCCCCACCTTCAGATAAAAACTTCTTCTTTTAGATCTGGCGCTATCCTCCGGACAGAACTTTGTTGCACCGCACCGAGAGTCTCGGACAGAGAGTCTCAAAAACTAAAAACTTTGAATGAGTGGAAAGGAGAAGAAAATTACAAGAGAAGGTGATTTGGTGTGAGGAATGAGAAACGATGAGGGTTCTTTATATAGAGATTTTTGCGCCTGAACGTTCTGGCATGCGCTTGAACGTTCGGGCATGCGCCTTAACGTTCGGGCATGCATTGCGCCTGAACGTTCTGGCATGCGCCTGAACGTACAAATCTGATGCCAGAACGTTCAGGCGCATGCCAGAACGTTCAGGCGCAAAAATCTCTATATAAGGAACCCTCCTCATTTCTCATTCCTCACACTAAATCACCTTCTCTTGTGATTTTCTTCTCGTTTCCACGCATTCTAACCTTGTTTTTACACCATGGCCAAACATACGAGATATATAAGATTCTTTGATTCCTCAACAAAAACCTTACACTATACTTAGAAAAATAGGTGATTTTAATATTGCAGTACTCTCAAAATTGTTGCTGAGCATACTATAACATTATACTTGGCTACAGTTTCTTAATCTTGGTTTTCTTTTTTTCCTTGCCAGTGAGAAAATGCAAACCAAGAAGAGAGGAAGGCCACGTACTGTTCGTCCCGCAGTGGAGGCACCTCCTGAGATTTAGGAACCAACGCCTCCGACAACAGCACAGGCCACACCCAACACTGCCACTACATCTGGGCAGGCAATACCACCCCCACCCGCACCCTTTGTCATGCCTTCGAGCATGGAAACTTTTTTCGCCTGGTTTATTGAAGCAATAAAAGTCATTGTTCAAACGGCCGTTCGTGAGACCGCGCCCAGTTAGGTGGCCACGGTTCAAACACCTGTAAAAATTGGGTCGGAAGCTCAAACTGATCAGATTACTAAATACAAGCGGCTACAACCTCTTACTTTCGCTGGCACCATTGAGGATGATGAGGTGCAAAAGTGGCTGGATGAGTCAAAGAAGGCTCTTGATGCAATGAGAGTCGATGAGACTCGCAAAAATTCCACTAGCAACCTACCAACTTGTTGGTGCCGCAAACACATGGTGGATCACAGTGAAAGAAGACCCAAGGGTCAATATAGCAGATATGACTTGGCAACAGTTTGAGTCAATGTTTATTGATGAGTATTTTCCCAGCGCGGTGACAAAGCAGAAGCGCCAGGAATTTGCTAAGTTATATCAGGGCACCATGACTGTCAAAGAATATGCTGGAAAATTCAAAGAATTATCAGTCTACTCTCTCTCCACCATCTCAACGGAGCGAGATAAGACTGAGAAATTTTATAATGGTCTTCGCCATGACATTCGACACGCCTTGTCGATCTTGGATCTCAAGATTTACAAGGAGGTTGTTGACAGGGCCATCAGCTTTGAACATGAGACTATCTTACTGGAACAACGAATGAATAAGGGCAAACGGCTTGCAACGTTTTCCTCACAAGGCTTGCAACAGGGTAACAAGAAGAAGCCCTACTACAATCCAAACCCAGCCCTCCCAGCCCCGGTTTCGCAGAATGAGTCCACAACACCTGCGGCTGAACCTTCTAACCCTCACCATCAGGGTTTCCGAAATCATGGCCGTGGAGGTCGTTATGGAAGAGGTGGCCGTAGGAATGGCAATGGCAGAGGTGGTGGTCGACACCACAAGCACCACCTGTTGCTAATGCCCAACCCAGACAGAACCAACAGAACCAGGGTCAACGGAATCAGGGCAGAGCATATGCCATCGCTCAACAACCCCTCCCAGACAATAATGTAGTCGAAGGTACCTTTACTTTGTTCAATACAATGATGCATGTTTTGTTTGATTCAGGTGTTACGCATTCTTTTATATCATCAGCATTAGTAAGACATTTAGGCCTGCATCCTGAACCCACAAACATCACACTCCATGTCACATCACCGTTTGGATCTGGTGCTGACGTCAACTTGCAGTGTTCTCGATGTGAGCTTCGAATGTCAGAACATATAATATATGCCGATCTTTTTGTGATGGATTTTGAAGACTTCGACATCATCCTCGGCATGGACTGGCCAACACCACTTAATGCAAAGATCGAATGTATGAAGAAGCAAGTTCAGTTAACCTTGCCTACAGGAGAGTTGGTCAAGCTTCGGGGAACGAGGCAATGTGTGACGCCCCGAAAATTATTTCATCTAGCCCATAACTCAATTGCACTTTGCCCAAACTCTATGCGTTGCCTTGATATGTTTGGTGTTTGTTTGATGGTTGTTTAATGTTTGTATAGTTGATGCTTGATAATGTATATAAATATGTGTATCATAAATTGTATATGGGTCATGTTAAATTAAATTAAAATGCATATGTTATTATTTATGCATGGGTCCATTAAACCATAAATTGATATGAGTTAGGATTGATTGAATAAAAGGATAAATGAGAATGAAAATTTGGTGTATTAAATGGATTGGACATTTAAAATAAATGGAAGCATGAAATTGGTTAAAGTACATGTGGTTGGTATGGGTAGTATGAGACCAACACATGTGAAGGTTGGTGCATGAAAGTGGACAAGTGTCCCATGCCCTCAAGAAAGTGCTAGAATGAGTGGAGGGAATCAAGGAGAGAATCAAGGAGGGAATCAAGGAGAGAATCAAGGAGGGAATCAAGGAAGTGCTAGAAAGAGGTGAGTGGAGAGAAAGGAAAGAAGAAGAGAAAGAAAAGAAGAGAAAGGAAAGAAGAAGAGAAAGAAGGAGAGAGTTGCAGGAGGAAGATCCCTGCGACATTTTCATCAAAGAGGTGGATCTTTGGAATATATGGTCAGATTGAGCTCAAAATTTGTCAGCAAGTTCGTAGCTTATGATTATTCATTCTGGTCGGTGGAGATCTTGATCAGAGGTTTCTTCTAAGAGATCTAACCTCTCAAACAAAGCTGGTCGGAAAGTCTGGATTTCTCGCGCCGTTTTGCTCAAACTTCTAGATCTCCTTAATCTACCGTTGGATGGATATAAAATTTGGGTATGTTTATGCCTAAGGAATTGAAAATCAGTATTTTTGATTAATAGAATGGTTTATGTATGAGAACTATGCATTAGAGGCCTAAGTCATGTGATTTGAGTTGAATGATGGGATTAGATGGGATTTAGGCCTATTGTTTATATGTGGGCTGATTTAGGGTTGATGTGTAATGTCTATGTGATTGAGCATAGAAATTGATGTATGGTAGGATATTGATGTATGTTTCAGGATCTTGATTGGGTTGATTCGGTTTGGTGGTCGTGTGTGGTTAAATACTCTCGCGAGGCTTGGTTGTGAGTAGACTTCATTTATGATTATATCTTTTATGTCATCATATCACTTATACATTGTATGTTGAAAGCATGAATGTGTTCTAATATTTTGAATGATGCATTGATTTGAGAAAACCTTATGACTTTGGTTGGGCCCATCTATCTGGCTAATAGGGGGACTTAACCTTGTCATAGGAGGGTTTTAGGAAAGGAAGAGATTGGGGTCAACGGTACGGTGAAATAGACGTGCACTAGTAACCCAATGCATGTGGAATGTGGATCCAAATTGATAAGCTTTTACTTGCATCGAACTTATTATAAATGCTTGATATCTATATGTTATGAGCTTTTAATCATGCTACACATTGACATGCATACATGATATTTATTGATGAGTATTGGTAGCATATTTGAATTCTATTCACTGGGCACCGTTGGCTCACCCTCATTTTCCTCTTTCAGGTCCTTCTGTCCCGAATAAGGGCAAAGAAGTAGTTATATCTTGAGGGCCTTGCCTGCGAGAGAATCCAAAGCCTCGATGTGAGTTGAGAGGCATTTTGATTGAACTGTGTTTTAAATTATGAAGTATTATATTTTGGATTATGTAATTATAACACATACCACATTGTAGTATGGGTGAGTTGGGACTTGTTAGATAGACCATGTGGGCATATGATGGTTTTTATTTGTACCCACAATTTTGGACTTTATGTGTATGTCAATTTTAATGGACTGTAGGGATTATGATTTTATTTATGGTTCATTTTTATGGATTATCCATTGTCTTTGATGATTAATAAGGTGGGTAGTTTTGTTTAGTACCTTTTAATATTATATCGTTGTTTGAGATAAGGCTCATAGGGTCTCAACCACCTCACGGGAGTTGAGGAGTGGTTGGAGGTGCCTACGCCGGGCGTCCCGCCCCGGCATTCCGCATGCCATTCCCTGCAGGGTTGGTGGTCCGGGGCGCGGGGTCGCCACACAATGGATACACAAATCAACAGTTGCCCTTCTCAAGGCACAACTTCGAGCTCTATCCCTTGGCAATGAAACCAACTCACCAGCACTATACCCTCTCGAAGTACATGATGTTCCAGTCATATCTAAATTCCCAACAGTTTTTCTTAATGACCTTCCTGGTCTACTTCCAGTTAGGGAATTCGATTTTGAGATCAACCTCATACCTGGGACAGGGCCTATCTCAATTCCACCATACAGAATGTCAGATGTCGAACTGGTCGAATTAGACAAACAACTTGAGGAATTAGAGAGTAATGGCTTCATCCGAAAGAGTTCATCACCCTGAGGCGCTCTAGTTCTATTTGTTCACAAAAAGGATGGTTTGTTACGACTTTGCATCGATTATCGCAAGTTGAATAACGTCACCATCAAGAACAGATATCCATTGCCCAGGATCGATGACTTGTTCGACCAACTTAGAGATGCCAAATTTTTCTCTAAGATTGATTTACGGTCCGGTTATCACCAACTCCGGATCCGAGAGTCGGACATCACCAAGACGACGTTCAGAACTCAGTACGGTCATTACGAGTTCTTAGTTATGCCATTCGGTCTAACAAATGCACCTGCTGCATTCATGGATTTGATGAATCGCATATTCAGGTTATACTTAGACCGATTTGTGGTGGTTTTTGTGGACGACATCTTGATATATTCCTCAACCGAGGAAGACCATAAAATACATTTGAAGATAGTCCTCCAAACCTTGAGAAGACACCAACTGTATGCAAAGTTGAGTAAGTGCGAATTTTGGGCAAAGAGAGTTCAATTCCTCGGCCATGTGGTTTCAGGCAATGGCATTGAGGTAGATCCTTTTAAGGTTGAAACAGTTTTAAACTGGAAGCAGCCTACCACTGTTACTCATATTAGGAGTTTTCTTGATTTGGCTGGCTATTACAGACGCTTCATCAAGGACTTCTCAAAGATTGCTGAACCTATGACCAAGCTCACTTGAAAAGATGTGCGATTTATCTGGAATCCCGCCTGTGAAGCATCATTTCAAGAATTGAAGAACCGCCTCACGACAGCACCTGTACTTATCACTCCAAGAAATGTAATTAGATTTTTATTATACACCGACGCCTCTCTCCAAGGCTTAGGTGCCATGCTAATGCAAGAAGGCCAAGTGGTTGCCTATGCATCCAGACAACTGAAGATTCATGAGGGTAATTACCCAACGCATGACTTGGAACTTGCAGCTGTCGTATTTGTACTGAAGTTATGGCGTCATTACCTATACGGTGAACGGTTTGAGGTATTCTCGAATCACAAGAGTCTTAAGTACATATACACTCAGAGAGACCTAAACCTCCGCCAAAGACGATGGTTGGAATTCTTGAAAGATTATGACTTTCAACTCCAGTAACATCCCGGAAAGGCTAATGTTGTGGCCGATACCCTGAGTAGAAAATCTTATGTTGCTTGCACTCTTAACTACGAAATGGGGAAGTTGGCTACAGAGTTGGAGAACTTTAACCTACAGCTGAACGTAGAAGGACCACGACCACGACTCTCTCAATTATCAGTCAACTCTTAGCTCGTTCGAAAGATTTCAGCCGCTCAAGCCAATGACCCTATGTTAATGGAGAAACTTGACATTCTACTCCGCGGCCAGGACCTTCCTCATTCGTCGGTCTCTGGAGAAGAAACCGTTTTCTATAAAAAACGTCTCTGCCTACCGAACGATCCGGAGGTTCGTAAAGAAGTGCTTACTGAGATGCACTGTTCGAGGTACGCTATGCATCCTGGGGGTGACAAGATGTACAAGGATGTCAAGCGACAATTCTGGTTTTCTGGAATGAAGAAGGCCATTATAGATTTCGTCGCTCGATGTCTTATTTGCCAGAAAGTTAAGGCAGAACGAAGACTTCCCTCTGGACTTTTCCAGCCGTTACCTACTGGAGAATGGAAATGGGAGAACATCGCAATGGATTTTGTCACGTCCTTACCTCACAACAATAAAGGGCAAGATGTTATATGGATTATCATTGACAGACTTACAAAGTCTGCACACTTCTTGCCAATAAAGTTCAGGCGCATGCCCGAACGTTCAGGCGCAAAAATCTCTATATAAGGAACCCTCCTCATTTCTCATTCCTCATTCCTCACACCAAATCACCTTCTCTTGTGATTTTCTTCTCCTTTCCACGCATTCTAAGTTTTTAGTTTTTGAGACTCTTTGTCCACGACTCTCGGTGCGGTGCAACGAAGTTCTGTCCGGAGGAAAGCGCCAAATCTGAAAGAAGTTTTTATCTGAAGGTGGGGAACGAAACTTAGGTTTGCGTGTTTCATAACTTTTATTAAAGTTTACATTCAATTATTATTATGTCTACTATTCATTTACACTGCATTATGTCATATACTGTTTATACTGCTGCACTTATGCCTGTATATTTGGAATTCATGTATCACACTGTTATAATGCTGGATTTGTGGTCAATCTGACTCAACTAGACTCGGTCTTGTCCTTAGTAACTTTAAATAGTGAACGGGAGGCAGCGGGCTGCTCTAGGCGATTGGTATTTAAGTAGACCTTGTGTCTCACCTCTCAACTGTGGACTGATCTAGTTGGTTTTATTGAAAGCTATCAGCTTATACAGTAATGCTGAATGTCCTAATCTTGCACGTCGTGATACCGACCCTGATAAGGATCACCAGACGTTGCCAAAGTCAGTCTAAATGTCAATAAAAAGACCAGACCAGTAGACTAGACCAGTTCATACATTGGCATCATACATATCACCACCTAGGGACGTATATGGTTTATGACTCATAGAATAGTTAGGGGCATTGCTCGCTATTCGTTACATTTCTCTGGAGAGGGACGTACATGAGAACCCGACTACACCCGGGGAGGGACATCAGTACATGAATCCAGAGCATCGTTCCTGTACGTGAATTCAGGCTATGTACGTTCATCAAATCATTACGAGACGGTGTCATGTATACATACATATTGATTGATTATGATGCTCAAATGTGTATTTAAGATATTTGATATTGAAGTATGCTTTATTAATTGTTATACTCATGCACTATTTACCCACTGAGCGCGTTAAGCTCACTCCATTATTATCAAATCTTTCACAGGAAATTAGGGTGGACTGGGTGCAGGTTATGGGGCCCACATTTTATACCCTTTGTTTAATTCATTGGGGATTTTGGGAGTATGTTCCCTTGACCATTTTATGTACAAAAGTATTCTGAATTATATGAAATCAGATATGTACTGTGTGTACTGTATTTCCGCTGCGCACTCTGTTGTTACCATTATTATTGTTCCAAATGCGCGCCCAGTCCGTGAGTGTACCGCCGGTTTAGGCGCGTCCGGGCCGGGTGTGACACCGAGCTCTCAGTAAGGTGGTAATAGACTTGTCGAGGGCAGTTGGTTGCCGAGCCAAGGAGACCTCCTCGGACAATGAAGCGATCGGAATTAAGTTTGTGTCAGAGTCTGAGACCGAGACCGAGTCAGACGAGGGGGCAGAGGTGGTAGGTCCTTCTTTTTCTATTGATGATTCTCACCCTCAGTCACCGATGACCAACTTGCCTATTTGAGGGCTCTGCTCGGCATCCTGTCGTATGTCCTGATGGGCGTTTCCCGTCGCATTGACAGGCCGAGCTTCCCTAAGAAAGGTTGGGTAACCTTTTATACGAGTTTGTTTAAGTATGGGACCACTCTTCCTTTACCCAAGGTCGTTTGGCACCTTTCGGCCAACCTGAGTGTTGCCCTAGCTCAGCTAAGCCCCAACATTTGGCAAGCCTTTGTCGCCTTGATGGTGTTGTGAAAGGAGCGTGGTTTGTCTGACTATAGCTCGACCGAGATTAAGCTCGGCTACCAGCTCAAACTCCACCCTCGCTGCTCGGGTTGGTACTACGCGAGCATATGGGCGAGTGAGGACAAACACGCCTATCTGATCATCGAGAACACAACAGCTAAAAAAGGGTGGAAGGACACTTGGTTCCTTGTCTCAGGGAACTAGGCTGAGGAGGCTGGCGTGCCGACCAGGTTTAAATACCCAGGTACCGAGCTGACCTCTGCCATTCTTTCTCTATGTCTGTGTTTTTCTGTTCAGCTTGGCCTAACTCCTGCTCTGCCTTATAGTGCACTGGGATAGCCCTGGAAAGACAGAGGGAGTCGACTTCTCCAAGTTAGAGGAGATTTACCAAACGAGTTATTCACACCGTTATTACGGGTGCATCTTGACCCCGACTCGCCTTTTTGCAGCATGCCTCATTCACAAGCGAGAAATTTTTACCGATAAGTGACACTTGTTAATTAGACGAATTTTTGGGTCCTATATCGAGCTGATTTTTTTTTGGCGTCGACTTATCTGTAGGTTATCCGACCGAGCTCATGTCTGCACGGAAGATGAGCACTCGGGCTTTTAACCTCGAGCGGATGTGAGCCTTCGAGCAGGCTCAGGCGTCTAGTCGGAAGACGACCTCACCCGTCGAGTAGGAGGCTTGGTCTTGGCTGGCCACCCTAGTTGATAGTTCTTCTGCTCTGCCCCCAGTCTTTCATGCTGCTGTTGCCCCTAACGAGGCTCTAGTTCGACGCAAGGGAAAAATTCGAGTGCCTGATCTCATCCACCCCGGGCTTGGGAGGAAGCTTCGTGAGATGGGGCCCCCGTTACTAAGCTCGATGATCTAGATCTCGTAGTTCGGGGGTACCACATCAAACTTCCCCGATCCGAGGTCGAGCTGGGGAAGGAGGACCACGGCCAGGATAACGCCTCTCAGGCTTTCGTGAAATGTGTCGAGGTAAGATGTTTTTTCTTGATGTTAATTGTAATTTTTCGATATGCTTGGGCTGACTTGTGCATTTGTTCTTATTCAGGTTGCCCATTAAATTTTCCTGGCCATGAAAAAGGCCGATGAGCTGTCCAGCTCTGCTGAGGCCGAGCAGAGGAAGTTGAAGGAGGATATGGAAAAGAAGGTGGAGGGGCTCGAGAGCCAACTTGCCAAAACCGATTCCGAGCTGTCCTTCACCACATCAAGACCGCAGAGGTCGGCCTCGGAGAATGAGGTGCTGAAAGCGAAGATCGCTTATCTTGAGTCTGAGCTGGCTAACTCGGCTTGTCGCGCTGTTCTGGAGTTTAAGGCTTCTCAAGAGTTTGATGATCTGAAGTGGGAAGAGTACGAGATGGGTCAGATCCATATGAGGGTCTACTTCGGCAAGTACTTTGTTGACAAAGTTGATATGACAGCCTTCTACAATTTCATGGTTAGGTAGCAACAAGATGAGGCTGAGGGAGCCGAAGTAGAGACTGTTGCTGAGGACTTGGTAATTGCCAAGCTGGTGGCGAGAGCTGAGGGGGAGGGCCAAGGAGAGACCGAGGCCGAACATCAAGGGGCTGATAATGCCGAAGTCGTTGTATTAGGCACCTAGGCCTTTATGTTTATTTTTTTTTTGTAACTATGCTCGGATGCCGAGCTAAAACTCTTGACGAATATCGTAATGAATTTTGTTCTCCATTTTTCTAGCCAATTTTGATACTTATAAAACTTGTCTTTCATCTATTTTCTTGAACTTTAAACAAAATTTCGTAAAAATTGTCGACCAGTGAGCTCGACTCTTCCTTGCTGAGACTTAATAAAATTTTGAGAAATTGTTGTTCCGCAGGCTCGGCTCGACAAGCCTGCTTGAGGGAACTTAGTAGATTTTTCGTAAAATTCTCGTCCTGTGAGTTCGGCTTGGCAAGCCTGCTTCGCGGGGGCTTAGTAGATTTTTCGTAAATCTCTCATTTCGTGAGATCGGGTCGGCAAGCCTGCTTCACGGGGACTTAGTAGATTTTTCACAAAATTCTTGTCCCGTGAGCTCTGCTTGGCAAACCTGTTCTCTGGGACTTAAGCGATCTTTCGTAAATTTCTCGTCTCGTGAGCTCGGCTTGCTCAATGGGACTTAGGCGATCTTTCCTAATGGTTTCTCGCCTCGTGAGCTCAGCTCGATCAGCTTGTTCGAAGGGTCTTAGAAGAATTTTCGTGAAATCTTTTGTCCTGTGAGCTTGGCTCTGCAAGCTCGTTCGATGGGACTTAGAGAATTTTTTGTGAAATTCTTCATCCCGTGTTTTTCCTGGTGATAGTCTGTCAAGACGCCCCTGACGTAAGCTGACGTCATGACCGGCACAGTGTATTATACACTGTACATACCCATATATAGTATATAATACACTGTCAGCCTCAACGAACATTCACAATCATTCCCAAAATTTACAGAAATCTTGACAGCACCTCCCCATAAAATGGACATTTCACATTTTTCCCTAATATACCACAAATCAAAATAAAGAGATATATATAAATAATCATTCCACCATTCATTCCATTCATTCACACATCAAATTCTCACATGGTAAATATATCTGATCATCTCATTTCATCACAAGCCTAGTATAACCCAAAAATGTCAAATGAAAATCCATGTACAACCCATCTATGTGATAATATATATATATGTAGGATGTGATATATATATATATATATATATTCATTTGAAACTAAAGAAAATATAATCCATTTCCTTCGCATACACGTACATTAACAAAATAAGACTCTAACTCACGTATCTATTTGCGCACTTTTCCTTTTAACTCTGTACCTGAAATATTGAAGTAAATGGAGTGAGCAACCAACAACTCAGTGAATATATCTCTTGATATGACAATTATATACAATTAGGAAAATATGACATTTCAAATCATTTCAAACAAGTATTAAACACATGCATCATTCAACAAATATATTATACATGTTAACAACATAATTTTCATGAGTTTTCAAGAAAACAACGCATTCTTTTTTTCCACAAAATCCACAATCTCCTTCCTTTAAGGCAAGAGAGCGGGTCTAACTTTTGTATGGTCGTTGCAAGGTAGCCACAACCTCTCATTACCCAATTCACAGTCATTTCAAGGATCTCAATCCTCGTTAGGACAGGCCTACTGACAATGAGGTTACGCATAACACTCATCTGGGTCTAATTCCTAACGAAATGACACCAACTTGCATTTGCAAGTCTCACATGCTCAAATGCTAAAAAGAAATCATTTATGAATATAAATTAAAACACAATGCAACATTATATGCATAACATATTTACATTCAAACATTTCATATATATAAAATGCCATACAAGAACCAAAATCAAGAAAATATACTTACAAAAACCATATATTTAACTACTAAAAATATCAAAGCATATCCAAAAATCACAATTTTAGTATCGAAACGTCCGGAATTCAATTCTTTATGATTCTATGATCTCAAACTGGAGTTTCATTGGATTCTAATTCCATTTTATTCACTGGATATGATCATAGTACTATTCACGTCATTGTTCACGTCGTCACTATTCATTGGAAACATGTATATTTTTACTAAAATTGTCAAACGGTCTCCAAAAATCATGAACTTAGCATCGATGGACTCGTAACAGTGCATTCTACCATTCTATAGCCTTAAACTGGAGTTTCATCGGGTTTTAAATGATTCAAATGGTCTCCAATCTAAACTCTAAATTCCAACAAACTTCAAACGGCTATAAAAATTTCAAATGAACACGTAAATTCAATCTAACAATATATTTAAGGTTCCTACAGCCTAGGAAGTGTTTTCCAATCGTCCTAGCGGATTCTCATTCACGTTGGGTCAAAACTCCAATTTTTGAAAACGCCGTAAAACGGCTCCCACAACAAAAATTACTCCGAAAAAAAGGTTACATCTAGCTTAGATCTCAAGTTCACGAAGAAATAGAGTGAAAATCACTTACCGCAAGTCCCGATTTGACGTGAATCACGCGTTCTTTCCTCCGTCCGTTCTTCTTTCTTCCCTTTCTGCAACTTCTTTTCTCTTTTTATTTTTATTTTTCTCTTTCCTAAAACGTGGAGAGGAAGAGATTAAAGAGAGAGATCCCATTTTTTTTTCTTTCTCTTGTTGCGTTGGAGATAGATAGTAAAAGATAGAGAATTTATTTATTTTTTTATCTCATGCTCCTCATGCAACTATTCATTCAACTATTCAATTACTTTAACAATTATCCATGCACTTCACAACCTCATTTAATATTTTAATCATCAACTCAATTTACATATTGAATTAACCAACCCCATAAATTAATCAATTTAATTCAACTCCATTTTTACCTTGTAAGCACCCATATAGAATGATCCCATATCATCTTTACTTCATAATTTTATTTATTTACTAATCATACACGCGTATATTTGGTTCATACGTATAAAATACGTATATTATACATCTCGATATACGCATAATTTAACGTATGTATTTAATTATATCTATGAGTTGTTACATAGTCCGAGCTCTAATGAGAATGAACTCCTTCTCCGCGATAACTTGAGCTCTGATGAGCTCAGATCCCAAGGTACTTTAGGCCTTAGCTTTCTTCCTAGTGATAATCCAGGCTTGAGCTCGGATCCCACGGTACTATGGGTTTTAGGCCCCTTCTCAGGGATTATTTGAGCAAGGCTTGCATCCCCAAGGTATTAATCACTTTCCTTCTTGCCATCTCGTGTTGATAGTTGTTGGTAAATTCACACAAAGTTGTTAAGAAACAAACTAGTTTATAAACTTCAACAAAAGATGACAAAACGATAAGTCTAAGCTGAGAAGGTGATCCATGCTAGCTATTCCTACTGAGCTACTCCTACTTGCTACAACTATTGTGTAGCACCCGTGCCTTTAGGTGACGTCATTTTGACCCATAGTGTACCCGTATACGTATTTGTATACGTATGTGTATATGTATTTTGATGCTCGAAGTACGTAAGTTCGAGTGTCTTTGCATGATTTTAGGTCATAAAGGGTACGCATGAAATTTCGGAACCATCGGAGACCCGTTCGACGTCAAAACATTTCAAAAACAGTGTTTTGGATCCAGTGGAGCTTTCTATTTCTGTCACAACTTACATCAATGGTTTGATCTCCAAGATCCGTTGTCTGATTGGGCTGAAATTTTGTCAGCTCATTCTTATATGATAGATCTTCATTATGAACGGTCAAGATCTTAATTGGAGTTACCTAATTTGAGTTATAACGCCCAAAACACTGTTTCACGGATTCTAGGATTTTCTTACGCAGTTTTGATCAAACAGATAGATCTCACACTCCCACCGTTGGATTGAGCCTAAAGTTTACCAGAATGTTTATAACTTACTCATTCAACGTTTGAACGGTCAAGATGTTAAACTCGTGCGTAGTTTGTAAGCAATGGACTATCTACGTGAAAGTATTGTAACAGGAAATCTGGGTTTTTGATAATTTTGGCAACTTTTAGTTGTGGGCCTAAGCTTATCTATTTAAGCAACCAAAACGGGATTTTAGGCTCATTTGCTCATTTCTCAGCCAGAAAAGAAGGAAAGGTGCTGGAGAGGAGAAAAGGAGGGGAAAGTTAGGGTTTGGTGATTTCTTGCTCAAGAACACCTAAGGTTTGTATTTTTCCTCCATTTCTTCCTTGAATCTCCCTATTAGTTGCATGATAGTTTTATTTTGAGCATGAGGGTTTCATTTTGATGCATGCATTGTGATGAACCTTGGATGGGTGGAAGACCAAAGTTGGAGTTGAGTCTTGCATATCACATATGTGTGATTAGAGAGTGTAAGGAGTACACTAATGGTGAAAGCCCCAATTTCTAGCAAGAAATTGGAAGGTTTAGTTCAAATGACCTAAACTTAGTTTATGGCCTTAGACTTTTTCAAAATGTTTGCATGTCAACTATGTTGATCTAGTGGCCATTGTGGATGATTCCATGTTGCAAGATCAGTAAAATTCATGGTTGAACATGGTGCCCTAGTGTAAAATTGGCAATAGGGCATATGTATGAAAATTTCCAGATTTGGGGTTTTTGATGCTCTTGATATAAAATCTGGAAAATTATGCAATGTAGGTCTAATTGGACATGATTAGAGTTGTTTGATGATTGAATTCAGTGGGTTCACATAATGAATACCCTACGATTGACTAATTTTGATCTAGGCTAAGTATTTGGTAATTTTGCATGTAATTTGGGGATTTTGCCCAAATTGGGAGTTTTCACCCAAAGCAAGTCAATTTGTGAAATTGACTTGGGGATTGTTTAATTGGACCCAAATTAAGTAGAATCATGGGTTTAAAATGTTAGTACCTATGTTAAATTGATATGACTTAGTTCATTTTGACCTTATGTTTTATATTGGCCTAATTGGGGATTTTGATCAAGACTTAGTCAATTGATGAAATTGACTTGATGTATAGTCTAATTGACCCTAATTATAATTGAATTTCATGTATATTAGTGGTTGGATCATGGGATCACCCTATTACATTCAATTTAGGTCAATCTTAGTTTAATTGAGTCTAAATGATCAAGTTGGGCAATATGAAAATTGGCTCAATGGGGTAATCAATTTAGAATCTAATTGACTTTAGATTGGGTTTGAACATGGGGTTTTGACACACTTTATGACTGATTTTCAGTTGTGTGAACCATGTTATTTTCAGGTCTTGTGATTGATCTTGAACCCGTTTAGTCAATTGGAGAGTTTTGGCAATTGGATTGGCTAGACTTAGCCAATCAAGTGTGAGTGTTCTTTTACTTTTGGATTATTTATATGTGGCATTGTATTATAGAAATGTTTTAAATGCTTATGTATAATGGTATGCATGTTTTAATATTCCATGAAATACATTTGAGCATAATTCATTGGGATGACAATTTGGGTTGAGGCTCCTAGTTGGAATTCCCTCTTTTTGGGAATTCTCGTAAGTCTAGCGGCGATCCCAGTTGTGTACCTGGCAGAGGGTTTTATGCCTTGTGTATGAGTAGGTTAGTTTAAATTAACCTACGTGCTGCACGACCCCATAAACCCTATTAGAATACGAGTATTGTGTGTGTGTTTGGGCGCTGTGTGTCGCGCACCAGGCCTTGAAACCCCCATACTCAGGAGGTGTTAGGATTGCATGAGCATGACTACAAAATGTTATGCATCGTCTTATGTATGACTTGATGCACTATGTTAGCATGTATGTATTATATTTCGTCATCATGATATTTCAACTATTTTATGATCTTACCATGTTTTATAAATGCACGTATATGCCACTTGTAAATAACATTCACTGAGCTGGCTGTAGCTCACACCTCACCATCTTCTTTCAGGATCTGATAGAAAAGGAAAAGGGAAGGCTTGACTGCGGAGCGTCCCTTATTTTTGTTTCATGTAGGTGTTGTACATTTAGTTTTGTATTTTGATAATTATGTACATGATAACACCTAGTAATTGTATATTTAACACATAGTTGGGATGTGTTGGGTTTTGTATCATTTTGAAGACTCTGGAATTTTATGTTTGTAAAACTTTGGAGAAGTAATATTTTATTTCATTATGATCATGATAGTTGGTTGTTAATGATGTACTTTCATTTCTTTTTGGGGATTCGTATATGTATTTTAGGCTGACGGGACGTCGGGTGTACCGACGGAGGGTATACTCGGAGGTTCCCGTGCCGGTCATGACGTCACGTATAGTGGGTCGTGACATATTGGTAGTAAAACTTTAGATGCTCTGCATTCTATGGCTTGGCAATCCATTTTTCATCGAGGTCTTCAAACTCATAGACTCCATTCCTTGGTATGAAAATGACTTTATATGGTCCTTCCCAATTTGGGCCAAGAACCCCTACTCCGACCTCTTCAGTGTTGAGCATGACCTTCCTCAGTACTAGATCACCGATTTTGAAACTACGGGTCTTAACTTTAGAATTGTAGTACTTCGATGTTCTCTTTTGGTATGCAGTTAGTCGAAGTTGCGATTGCTCTCTCCTTTCTTCTAAAAGGACCAACTCGACTTTCTGTGCTTCTGAGTTCTTCTCTTCATTGAAGTACGAAGTTCTCAAAGTTGGAATGCCGAGCTCTATTGGAATAACAACTTTCATTCCAAACACCAGAAAGAAAAGAGTTTCTCTGGTTGTCGTTCTTGACGTTGTTCTGTAAGACCATAATACTTGGGGGAGGTCATCAACCCACGTTCCCTTCTTCTCCTCGATTCTTGCTTTCAACATATGCTTAATAATTTTGTTGACGGCTTCAACTTGACCATTCGCCTGGGGGTGAGTTGGTGTAGAGAAGAAATGAAAAATTCCAAGTTTGGAGCAGAATAAGCTGAACTTTGCATTGTCGAACTGCTTCCCAATATCTGATATTATGGCGAATGGTACTCCGAATCGGCAAATAATCGACTGCCAGATGAATTTCGTGGTTTTTTGCTCGGTTATATGAGCAAGCGGCTCTGCTTCCGCCCACTTGGTGAAGTAATCCACTACTACAATGACAAACTTAACTTGACCTCTGCAAATTGGTAAAGGCCCGATCAGGTCTACCCCAAACTGAGCAAATGGCTAAGGACTCTGAATGGGGATCGAATTTTCAGGATGAACTCTTATGATCGTAGCATGTCGGTGACAGCTATCGTAGTGCCGAGCTGTCCTTAGGGCTTCACGATTGACCGTTGACCAGTAATATCCCTGCCGGAGTATTTTATACGCAAGAGCTCTTCCTCCAGAGTGATTCCTGCATATTCCCATGTTTACCTCATTAAGGACGAGTTGAGCTTGGTCTTCTCGCAGACACTTTAGATATGGCAAGTTGTAGCTACGTCGATACAACATGTTTTCGATGAGCACATACATGGTTGCTTGTCGCTGTTATTTTCTGGCCAGTAGTTTGTCCGCTGGGAGCTCTCTCGTTTTCAAGAATTCCACAATCGGGTCTATCCAAGAAGAGCTGACCTCTGTAAGGCCGACCTGGTTACCCTCCTTGATACTCCTGCTCGGTAGATATTCTACTGGTATTTGTAGAATGAGTTCGTCCTCAGAAGATGAGGCGAGCCTCGAGAGAGCGTCTACAAGGAAGTTGTCTGCCCGTGAAATTTGTATGACCTCATATTCTTCAAAGTTGCTCCGCAGCTCTTTCACCATTTGCAGGTAGGCCTGCATGCGAGCATCCTTCGCTTCGTACTCGGTGGTGACCTGACCTACAACAAGTTGCGAATCACAACATATTGCGATCTTGCGTACCCTCCAGTTGAGTGCCATTCGTAGTCCAGCTAGAAGAGCTTCGTATTCAGACTCATTATTCGAGGCCGAGAAGCCATAGTGGAGAGCTGCGAGGTGTTTGTCTCCTTTGGGTGAAACCAAATTAATGCCGACCCTACTTTTTTGTTTGCACGACGATCCATCGATAAACAATTTTCATGTAAGCTCGAGCTCAGCTTCAATGTCATTTTTCTCTTTCTGCATGGATGAGAACTCTTTTACAAAATCAGCCAGTGCTTTCCCTTTGATAGATATTCTTGGTCAATACTCAATATCGAACTAGCTGAGAATATCGACTTGGCACAGCTGGTGTAACGTGACCACGACTATGGAATGAGCTTGGAAGTATGGTCTTAGCTTCCGGGCTGAGGTGATGAGGGCAAATACCAACTTCTCTATTTCGAGATACCTGGTTTCTGTATCAAGCAATGATTTGCTCACATAGTAGATAGGCTTTTGTATCCCCTACTCTTCCCGGATGAGAGCAAAGTTCACTGACGTATCATATATTGATAGGTAAAGGAAAAACTTCTCTCTGGGAACTGGTTTTGAGAGTGTAAGTGATGAGCTGAGGTAAGTTTTGAGCTCTTGAAAAGCTTGCTCAGACTCCTTGTCCTATTCAACAATTTTCTTCTTTATTAATTTAGAGAACGACATACACTTATCTATAGACTTCGAATCGGTTCAGTGCAGCTATGCACCCTGTCAATCATTGTACTTCTTTGATGCTTTTGGACACTTTCATATCTAGGATAACTTTGATCTTGTCAGAATTTGCCTCGATTCCTCTCTGGTTGACCAAGAAACTGAGGAATTTTCCTGTCGTGACTCCGAAAGTGCACTTGGTTGGGTTCAACCTCATATTGTAGTGCTTGATTGTGTCGAACACCTCTCTGAGATCATGAGGATGACTTGCCGATTTGATGCTCTTCACTAGCATGTTCTGCCCAATCTTCTTTTCAACGACCTGATTCACCAACTTCTGATATGTTGCACCATCATTTTTAAGGCCGAAGGGCATTACCTTGTAGTAGTACAACCCCCAGTCTGTTATGAACGAGGTTTTCTCTTCATTTCTGTGGTACATCATAATCTGGTTGTATCTAGAATACGCGTCCATGAAGTTGAGTAACTCATGTCCGACAGTAGCATCGACGAGCTGATCTATCATTGGGAAAAGAAAACTGTCCTTCTGGCAGGACTTGTTCAGGTCTGTGAAATCAATGTAGGTCTTCCATTTACCATTTGATTTTCTGACCATCTCGACGTTGGCCAACCATTCTGGGTAGGTCACCTCTTGGATAAACTGAGCGTGGATGAGCTTGTCTACTTCCTCTTGGAGAGCCTTAGCTCTTTCTGTACTGAGGGCTCTCATATTTTTTTCACACTAGGACGACCTTCTGATTAGTGTTGAGACGATGAACCATCACTTCTTTTGAAATACCAGATATCCTCATGAGACCATGCAAATATGTCCTTATACTCTCTTAATACCTGGATTACCTGGTCTGTTAGGTCTGAGCTCATCCCAGTTCCAACTTTGATAGTTCTGGTCAGGTCTTCCGTGATCGGCACCTCTCTCCGTTCGTCTTATGCCTCGAGACTAGAGGTGTCTTCTCGTGGGTCGAGGCCTTGATCAAAAGCTACATCGACCTTCATGAGCTCTTTTTTAGCAGGTCGGAAGCAAGGCCCTCATGAGCTTTTGCTCTTCATCGCTATTGCATAACACTCTCTCTATTCCTTCTGGCTTCCTCGTACAACACCTACTCCGTGCTCAGCTAGGAATTTCAGCTCAAGATGGTATGTAGATGCCACGACTTTCAGATTGTTGAGGAGAGGTCTGCCAACGATGGCGTTGTAAGCAGACAGTTCCCTTACTGTAAGAAATTCCACCATATAATCGTAGCGCGGTGCTCTTCCTCCCCTGCCTTGACCGGAAGAGCAATCCCCCCTCTTGGCATAATCCCATCTCCTGTAAATTCGATGAGAGGGACGTCCACGGGGGTGAGCTCTGTTTTCACAAGCCCCAACTTTTTAAACGCCGACCAGTAGAGAATGTCCGCCGAGCTGCCATTGTCGACGAGGATCCGATGGATTTTGTAGTTCCCCACATCCAAAGTTATCACCAAAACATCAGAATGAGGTCGGCAAATGTCGCTAGCCTCTTCCTCTGTGAAGGTGATAGCGAAGTCTGTTTTCCTCTTCTTTTCTAGTCGGCTCGACAAGTTCATAAAGTTCGTTCGGGCAGCTCAGAAGTAAGCCTTCAGTGCTCGGCTCGACGTTTTCTCGAGGTCTTCACCAAAAATGGTTCTGACATCTCTCGGCTTGTCAGCTCTTCCCTTCTCTAGCGATTGAGCTCTTCTATGATCCGAGCCCCTCATGTATTCTTGTAGACAACCTCGACGGATGAGAGTTTTTATCTCCACTTTTAATTCGAAACATTGGTCAGTATTATGACTATGATCCTTGTGGTATAGACAATATTTCTTCTTATCTCGTCGATCAGAAGGAGTGCTCAGCTTTTTTGGCCATTTGAGATATTCCTTGTCTTGGATCTCTAGGAAGATCTGTTCTACCGAGGTAGTCAAAGGCGTTTATGCAGAATAAATGTTATGGGCTCTCTTGCTTTTTTGGTCCCGTTGATCTAAATTGGACCTCTTCCCACTTCGGTTGTCTTTGATGGTTTCATCGTCTCTTTTCCTATTCTTTTCCTTCTTTAAACTGTTGGAAGGATTATCCTCTTCCCTTTTCGCTTTAGCCTGCTCATCCGCGTTAATGTACTTCTGAGCCCGGTCTAGGACTTCCTTGTATGTTTGCGCTTTCTTCTTTCCCAAGGAGTAGTGGAATCGTCCGGGCCTAAGCCCGACCATGAAGGCTGTGATGGTTGTTTTGTCATCATAGTTGTCGACCTCAACTCAAGCATCATCAAATCGCTCGAGGTAATCCTCGAGATTTTCCCCTTGTTTTTGTCGAAAGGTCAACAAGTTGATCACCAATATTTTCCTTTCTTTCTTGCCGGCAAAATGTCCGATAAACTTGTGAGCAAGATGACCAAACGAGCAAATTGACCTTGGTTCTAGCTTCCAGTACCACTTCCTAGCTGGTCATCCGAGGGTGATTTGGAAACCTTTGCACATTGTTGCGTCGTCATATCTTTTGAATTCCATCCAGGATTTGTAATTTTCAACGTGTTCTCTTGGGTTAATTTTTCCCTTGTACATTTTGACCTCTGCTGTTTTGACATTCTTTAGGAGTGGGGCCTGAAGAACTCTTGGGTGAAAGGTGAGGGAAAGTCTTCATACTCTGTATGAGATCGGGATTGGGTGCTTCTAGAAGACCAGGTCAGCCTGGTTTGTATCGACTGAGAAGACCTTGCAAGAAGCGATCCTAACTTTGGGATTTTTGCCGAGGCCGAATAGGCTACGGCTGACCTTGCTGGGATCGATCTTGGTGGAAACAGACTTGATCTCTTCCGTGTTGACTAGACTTGGAAAGAGCTGGACTTATGCTCATTCTTTTTCGCCTCCAGAGAATGGCGAAGATCTTCTATGGAAATAAATCTTTGTTTTGATCCGTCGAGATGCTTGCTGCTGTTTTTCGTGGATTCATGTTGAGAGTTGATACTCTGGCAGCGGCTTCTTTCATCTTTTTGAACCTTTGCGAGTTGTGGTGGTAACGAAGGAAGAGCTACTCGCAATACCTCATTCTGCTCTAGCACTAGTTGAGAGATCTTCTCTACCTTCTTCTCAATATTGCTGATTCGTGCAGACTTTTAAGCAGAGCTCTTCTACTTTTTGGGAGGTCTCCCTCGCTGGGCCTTAGGAGGCTCTGGCGAAGCCGGGATATCTTCCAGATACGGGGGATTTGCCTCTTGACTCATTGTCGAAAAACTTTTATTGGCTTAATAAGTCGATCCCCACAAACGATTCCAAATGTTGATGCAGAATCTGACCAACACCAAGTAGATGAACACGTGTAGGAGATGATCGTATATGGAAGTATGAACTCTCCGGCTCCGACGAGGGTTTATCAGCTAGATCTGAGAAGAATAGAGAAAACAATATGGCTATAGTAAGGAACACCGGTGTGGTGCTGGCCAAAGACCCTTCGATGCCTAAGTTAGAACTTATTCAAGACTAATAACAATAACTCTTGTAGAAAGTTATACGTACCTTATGGTAAATGTGATTGGTCTTATTTATAGAGGAGGTCCTCTGGCCGGAATGGCTAGATGCCCAGTAGGCATGGTGCCACGTGTTGTCTCGTTGTTGGTAGAGATGAGCTGGATGAGCTCATATATTCCAAGTTGGTTTTGGAGGAGTCTCCTTCTGTCCCTGATGATTCCTATCTTCTTAGTTTGTCTCGGATGTGGAATCCCATCCCGTCTCTATGTCGGAGTTTGTGTTTGATATGCGCACGACTACCTTGGATTTCTCGGGATATAACGTGCTAGAAAAGACTCCCTTATCTTCTCTATCTTGTCTGGAATGATCAGCTCGACTTAAGGTCGAGCTGTCGGCGATGAATTAGCTCGTCTGAAGGCCGAGCTATCAGCAGTGAGCTTCGTTGGGCTGAGCTAACGATGTCATCGTGTTTTCAGGATTTTTGTAAAGATCACCTTGCTAGGTCCGCTCTGACGATTTTACATGGTTGAGGCAAATCTGATTCAACTGAGCTGACCTAGCGGTCTTATCATTTTACGCGAGTTTTACCTCGCCACCTCGGCTCCTCAACCTCTACACGTGGCTTGTACTTTCCGCATCACTAGCCCTGCTCTGCTGGTATCCATGTCAGCTCTTATCCGAGCTGACCACCCAATACTATTGACATTAAAAAAGAACCAATAATATATGAGATTTGTGACTAAAAGTATCACACTTATATTTGAAAACCCTCAATGATATAATAAAAATGATTCTATGACAAGGTTCCATAATTAGTTGAGTACTTTAGGCAGAACAAAAGAAATTAACAATTTTATCTTTGCACAAACTGGGTGAAACCAAGCGGTTGGATTTTGGCATAGTTTACCACTCTTAATCCTATATTACATTGCTAAATTACTTCTAATCATTAGACATTATTATCTTAATAATCATTTAAGAGTGTAAAATAAACACAATCTGTTACAGTTAATAATTAAAGTTTGTGTTAAATGAACTCTCTTGTTTTTTTCTTTTTTTTTTCAAAACTGGGGTATTAAAGCTTTTCCCAACTAATCTCTAGGCCCTGGTAGCTTGTGCGGATGCCATCAATAGCCATCTAAGTATCATTAGGCTTTCTGTTCGATAGATGGGACGAGACTTGATCCTCGGACTCGAGGTGTTTGAGTTGGTCGTAAGAACCTCCACACCACCACTTAAATGGTTAAAATCAATCCAAGTATTCAAATCGAGAGTTATGCATAATCATCTAAGAATTTAATAAAATAAGTATACATCTTAGGGAATGTCCATGTGAATAGTCGTTGGATCCCTTAGCAATTCATGTGAGGATTAGGTGGTGGTGCCGGGTGTTCAAGAACACCATAATTTTCAAAATTTCTACTAGATCAAAAGAGTCATGGCTGTTTAATTTATCACCAAATAAAAAAGATAAATACTAATAGACAATACCTAAATTGTAACAAAAGCAAGCTTATATTATTTCACGGTTTCTTCAAGTGTTTTTGCATTAAATTAAAATATAGATGACGTATAAGCTTTAAAAGAGTTCAATCTCATGAAAGTATATATAGTTTTGAAAATTGAAAAATTAACAGAAAGTATAAATTATTAGAATCAAATTAAATTGAAAAAAAATGTACAAAAATATAATATAAAATATTTTATTACTTATTTAATGAGGTTTTAATATATATAATAGTATATACTGACGACTCTCTGTTTGGGGCTATTATTAAAACGTGACACATTCTTATGATTTTCATTGAATTTTCAAGGTCCCTACCTTTTTTTTTTTTTTTTCTCTCGTCTTTCTTTTTTTTTTGTTAGATTACTAAATAACATAAAACCGACTTTTGTTTTTTTATGGTTAAAATAACGATTCTTGTAAAAGATAAAATAAACTTTTAGTGGATAATTTATTCTCTTGATTTAAATTAATATAAAACACATTTATACAAAATACCCGCTTATCGTACGGTGTTATATGTGAAATAATACCCCTGAGTTAAAGTGTATTTTGAATTATAAACCATCCGTAGTGGTCTTGCATCACCTTGCCAGGGGTTCAACTCTCCTAATGAGAGTCATCCATATATAGGCGTTAGCTCTTATTGTTCCGATTTATCTTATTTTTAGATAGTTATCATCTTCTTACAAAGAAAGAAAGAAGTGGATTGGATTGTTGTACTCATCAGTGTTCAATGTACTTGACAAAAAAAAATAGTGTATTTTAAATTAAATTGAAATCAATCTAAGCTTAATTAATTAATGATCATACCAAATTTGCTGAGTGTTAACCGCATAACCTCCAACAAATCAAATCAAATTTGTTGAGTGTTACAGCATAAACCTACATCTAACCTAGCCGTGAACAGTTGTGGCCCAAGCCGGGAGGAGAATGTGGGCCTACCATGACCAACCGAAATGGACAGGACCCCATGATTAAATGGCGCACCCACCTAACCTAGCTTTTGGGTTGGGTCCAACAAAAAATTTCTGAATCGAATGTAAGCTAAAAAAAAAAAGAAAAAGAAAGGAAATTCATAGATTTTGCAAGTTCAACCTAACACCCAAATCACAATAACACGACATATTAGAAAAAGTGGTCAATACGACGTCACCACGTGCTTCGTGTACTACATATAATATATTTTTTATTTTTTTTTAAATTAACTGAATCAAGAAATTAATTAATTATGTCAGCATTTCAATATTTGTCCACCGCCCTCTCACCAACTGCCTCGTGGCTCCATCATTCAAAAACACTCCCACCCTCCATTTAAATTCAACTGCTTACAGTTACAGCAGTTATTATACATTTTTTATGATAATAATCAACGGCTGTGATTATTATGAGGTGCCGGGCGGTGAAACAAAAAGGGGCAGCTAAAAGAAAAAAGCTTTTTTTTTTTTTACCGTATTCTATTCTTACTATAAAATTAAAAAAAATATTATTCTTATCGTACTAATTTTTTTTTAAATATCCTTCTCACAAAAACAGATTATGAATCAATAAAAACATTTAGGAACAAATTATAAAATCAATAAAAAATTTATTATTAAAATAATATATTTTAATATTTTAATTAACAAAAAATATCACCTGATACCTAAAAAAATTACTATAAAAAAATAAAACAGTTATCAATTTGAATCAGCGATACTTAATTAATTACGATGGTTCAATAAAAAATAACAGAACTTTACATTTTAAATTTTATCATATATATATATATATATATATTAAATGTAATTAAAATATAAAAAAATAAAATAATTCGGTCTGAATCAATAATTATATGTTTGGTCAGGCAAGAAATAACCTCATAATGAAATTAAAAATAAAAATAAAGGTATTTTGATACAATTACACGAGTAAGTTCAAAAAATAAAATAAATTACACGAGTTTTAAAGTGAAAAGAGTATTTTTTTTATTTTTTTTTAATTTATTTAGCTGTTCAAGAAAAAAATAGAAAAAATCTAAGGAGGAATGGGCCGTACGAGATTTGGGGAAGCGTTGGCAGTGAGAAGAGGACACGTGGGTGGACTGATGCGAAGGCGTGGGATTGAAGAAGAGAGAGAGGGTTCGCAAATCGCAATCAGCGCGACAAGGCCACAGGGAACCCAACAAAGGTAAGAGGAGAGAGTTGGAGAGGAAGTGTGGCTAAAAAAAGGAGCGTCGTCGCGGTTGTTCTCCTGCAAGACGATCGGCACAGACGAGAGAGAGAGAGAGAGAAAGGGAGGGATCGTCGGAGGAGGTGATCGTCAGAGAAGATTTGATCGTTGTCGGAGCGGAGGATTCTCTATCTCGCCGGAGCGGAATCGGAAGATAATTGTTGGTCGGCGTGATGGAGTGGTGGAACAGAGCTACCAACACCATGCGGAGAGTCTGGTTTAACCTCTCTATGCGTTTCCCGATTCGTAATTCCGGTACGTATGTACGTAGCAAATCAACAAAATGCGGCATTATTTCTATGAGATCTAGCTCATTGAACGATCTAGCTAGTTCCGGTTCTTTTAAATAGTTAGGGCTTTTTAATTTGTAATTTCTCTTGTTGTCGGTCGACACTTCAATTCAGATCTATCAAACGAAACGATCTTATGATCTTAATCCTGAATCATGATTTGTTTTGTGAATTTTTTGTGTGGAACTAATTAATGATTTGGTGTTTGAATGGGGAAAAACAGGATTGCTGAAGCTACGGAACGATATAAGGAGGTGCGAGTACGAGGACATACATGTGATGTGGGAGATGCTGAAGAGGAACGACACGGATATCGCCGCTCGATCGCCTCCTAAGAAACTCAGGAGAAGATCTAGGCCGCTCTGGAAGATGTTCATGTGTGCCAGCCGAACTCCTTATCTCTGCCGTAGATTTTGATCTATTACTTAATGGAACGGTGGATACGTATGGTTCTACGTATAATGGAATGGAGAAATTGCTTATCATGATCAACCCCTCCATTATTATAATTTTCTAGTTTCAGGTGAGAGGAATCAATAAGGCTGAGTTTTATTTTTCTTTTTTTTTACATGTACATATGCTGTTCCGCGACGACAGCGGATACGATGCTCCCTCTCTCTCTCTCTCTCTCTCTCTCTCTCTCTCTCTCTCTCTCTCTCTTTCCTCCAGCTCTCTATCTTCTTTACACGTGTTCTCCTTGTTGTGAAGTGAGCTGCTTGTGAATTCTGAGGTGTTGTTTGAACTCAAATAATAACAGAATAATCAAATGCTTGTAATTTTGAAAGATACGAGCCCTCGTTTTATTTACAAGTTCAGTAATCAAGTGCATTGATGGGCGCCAATGAAATCGTTTTGATTAAATTATTTTAAGAAACTTTATTAGTTTCAAATGAGAATGGAACAGATTTGATTTTAAAAAAAATTAAAAAAGTTCACAGGAAATATCTTTTCCGTCATTTATAATTTAAGTTTAATGTTTAACTAATCTATTTTGGTGACATTATTTGTTAAAAGTTGTTAAATCATCTTAAATTATGTTTCCGTAAAAAGGAGACATGTAAAGGGTAGGGATGACAATAAATCAGGTATGGATGGATGCTGACATAGACAATGCCTTATATTAACGAATATATAACATTCGTTCCCGGCCTAATTTAAAAAATAAATAACAAGTGTTTGACACCTTCATATTTGTATGTTTTAATAATTAGATAGCCCATTTTGTCCATACTCGTATATTTTAAAAAAAAGATACAGTAGTGAAGTATATTTTTTTCATTAAAAAAAACACAGCAATCTCATGCTAAGAGAGGTGAAGAATGAATAAGAAAAAGATGACCAAAAGATAGAAAGAAAGATTTAAGGAATATAAGTAAAAAATATTCTAACAAGTAAGGGAATTGACAAATTAAAATATATGCATAATGTCTATTTACCTATTGTATTAATTACGAACCGGGACGATGATCGTCTCTTAAGTCTGAAAATAAGCATATTATCCCTTGATTATTCTTACACGACAAAGGAGTTCTATGTAAAAATGGTTTCTGAACAATATACGCTTGGAAACTTTAATGTAAACTTTGTCTCCAAGTCAAGTTATATGTTTCTGGAGTTCATCAAGGGATCAGGTTTAGACCTCCAAAAATTCTGATGAACCAAAATCTGTCAGTGATTTGTAATGGTTTAATTTTCTAATTGTCTGTACAAATCTACGGAGTTCAGATTCATGTGGTCTTGGAACTTGCTCAATTGAGCATTTTCTGTTTCATTCTCAGGAAAAAGAATCAGAAGGGATACGCCACATTGCCTGGAACAGTTTACAAAGTCAGTGGAACATTTAATAACTAATGAATATGTATAGACTAAAATAATAGTCTCATATTAGATATAAATGAGTGGTTCAGTCAGAAAAATATCGGTATTAGTTAAGATCCAGGCCCAATAACAACTAATCAGTACATTTCAGAACATCACTTACCACCGAATGCAAGCCATACCTTCACACATAAACATATATATCTCATGGATTCCATTCCTTTATCGAAGTGAAGATTTTGGACATCTACATGCAAGCTCAACATCATAGAAGCAGAAAATTTGAAATTTGGTGCTTATTTCATGAAAAAGACAATGCACGGCATAGCAGTTCAACTGAATGGTATCTAAATCAATTATCAATGCAAGCAAGTCAAAGGTGTATTGTCACAGAAACATTCACTTTTATGTTTAATTGAATTTGAAAATGACACCTGTAACTGTTGCATGAGCGTGGCAGTTTTTGATGCATAGATTGAAGATTATCTGCCATATGTGTCAGCATTACAATCAAGCCATGGAAGGAATTGAAACTCAATAGCTGCAAAAGAATGGAGAATACCATATTAAAGTTAGGAAATATTCCAAAAAATAAGATTCTTCCTTGGTGTAATTAACAGGAATATAGATAATTTCTACATGAATAAATTTCCTTTTTTCATCTGCTATGTAACGATGACATGGGCATTTGCCACTGTGTCTTGACATGAACACGAAGAGTCGAACAAAGTGACACGTAGAAATATCAGGCGTTTGCACGTCTCTCACTCATGTGTGTTCCATAATCTCCAATAGAATCAAGTCCAAGAAAATGAAACATTTTATTTAAACTCAGATGCCTAACCCAAGTGGGCCACGGAGCTGGGTCTCAATGAAGTAACATTCTCCACAAAGATCTTTGCATCGTAGCTTTGTCCTTTGATTCTTGGATCTGTTTGGCCTATTGAAAATGACTATAGAATTATAAACCAAGCAACCACAATTGTTAAGCAAGAAATGTAATTTAATGAATCTATTCACACAAAAAAGATCAAGCTCACTTTTCTTTTGGTAAGTGATCAGGCTCAATATTGATGTTTCAGCCAGCAGTAAGCATGCTATTAAATAGAGTATAGAGGATGCAATTTACCAAGAACTCCCATCAGCACTGAATTTCATTAGTAAAAATAAAAATAAATAAAATGCTTTAATATAACTCCAAATTTGAACAACAAAATAATGGTGCTTTTTGCACAGTTTTTGATACCAGAGTCGTGAGTAAGCCAAGGTTAAGAAAAAACAAAAAAAAAAAGCAGTCAGGGGCTGTTAGTCAATGCATCAGTACCAGATGCAAGTACTCCATTTAGCAGTTTCTAACTAAATCAACTCAGAATTGACAAAAAAAAAAAGAAAAATATATAAGAATAATCACTTAGAGAAGAGGAAAGCATTTTGAGACATTAATATTAAATATCTGGCTCTTAAAATAGTTAGTGTACTTGAAATGCTAGTTGCAGCCATTCTGAAGCTAAAATGTTTTATTTACAAAAACATAAAACAATACAATGAACAAATAAAAGATAAAAATGGAGAAACGGTTATTTAACTTCCAGAATGGCAAGGCTCTTTGTGGTATATCTCGAGTACAAGTTTACCATATTAACAAGCTTCATCACCAGCACCAGGAGTCATTGGTTTGGATAATTGTTGCCATATGCAACCTAATCACTGTATTAAGGAACCTCCTTCAGCATTTGTAGCTTATTCATTCTGTAATGTTGGCAAAAATTGCATGAAAGATGAATGGGCAAGAAATCCACGTTGAGATGAATTTTTAACTTGCAGTTCTGCATCGGACTCGTAGTCTGATCCGCTATGGAATTGTCTCCCACTGGGGTTTCTTGCTCACTTTAATTCACTAAAACAAACACTCTCAAGCAGTGATGGCCAAGCTTCACCAAGTAGTTGAGGGTTTAACTGCATTGCAACTTGAAAATCCAACAAGGATAAAGAAATGGATTGGGCTTGTCTCTGCATGAATCTTTTGGACAACGTACCATACAATCCAGGCATAACCTGATTGTTTACTTGCTTTAGGTACTCGTATCTCCACCTTGATCCAGCTAATTCCATACTGGGTTGAATCAACCTCTTCAGAAATGCATCCAATCCATTGTTCAATAGATTAACACAGTCCATAGAGATGCTAAGCCCCTCTTCCCTCAATTTCTGCTCCAGTCGCTTCCCTAAAGACCAGGTGTCAGGTAGCATATAACTATCGCGACAGGCCCCATGATGAACATCGGATAGGAAACTGCTATGATGAGATTTACGAGCTCCACTTGTGTTAATGCAAATTCCAAGTGGAGCCTTGACGGGACTTCTACTTTGAACACATGGGCTAAAAGCCACTTGATCAACTTCTTCCCCATCTTCTACAGACACAACTTCACCAAGGGGCTTGCTAACTGGGGAAAACAGCTCTGTGCCACTTTGTTGTTCCTGCGTTCTAGGCACTGATTCATCACATTGAGTACTTTGGATCCTTGACTGGGGCCTAAGAGGACTTGGGCGGTCTCTAAATTTCCGATCTCGAATACTTGAAGATCTACACTTGCGAGGAGATTGAGGAAAAACATCTCTGCAGAGTGATTGAAGACTACTTCTGTGATGCCCATTTGCCAATTTGCTCTCTTTTGTTGGGGGAGCTTTCGCAAAGCAGGCATTATTGATAATTGCCGAAATAAGCCTGTTATGAAGAGAAATATTCTCTCTCCCAATTGCAGCGACACAGAGCTTATCGAACTCAGATTTGCAAAGCTTGAGGCTGAGTAATTTGTTGAGATTTCGGAAGTATCTCTCGGCCCTCTGATGCCCTAGCTTCCTGATGATCTGAGTTTTGAGCTCTAAAGTGTCAATTCTAGAGGAATAACGACTAGGGGGCATGTTTTTCTCCATACCCATTAATAATCATCAAATGTACTTCCAATAAGACCCAGAAAAACCTATTCTGAGATAATCAAGCTTCTCCATCCTAAACCACAAAAGAAACCCTAGTTTCCAGAATCTGTTTGCACAAATAGCAGATCAGCAGTTATTCTACTTCTCAGCTACAAACCTAGATTCAGAACACACATAATAAACAAGACCCAGATAAGAATTGACCCCAAAACATCGATTTACAACTTCATCACGGTGAATCAAGTACTGCAAATCCCTTAATTGAAATAAACTACCAAGCAGAGTAAGCATAGCTGAACTATAGAGTTCGCATTAATCTACTTTTGTAGATTCAAATAAACTTAATAACGGACAATAAAATGTAAATTGCATAAATTTTAAAGCTGTAATTTGGATTCTCGATGAAACCCATTACGGATTTTGCACACAACAGATACCCAGAAAGAAAGAAATCGAGTGCTTACACAACAGAAGCGTTGAATCAAAACGAAGAAAAAAAATTATGAAACTTAAAATAAAAAATAAAAAAATTAAACCTTGTTTGGCGGCTCCTAACACTTCACTCTGTGCTTCAGTGCTTCTTCGATCACTGCCGACTTCGATACGTTTTTGCTCGGAGAGAGAGAGCAAGAGAGAGAGAGAGATGTGCAGACTTCGCAGTATAGAGCGTTGGATTGTTAGAAAGTGTCGATGAACCGAATTATTGTGAGTGCTGGATTTTCCTCGAGGTCCTAATTTGCGGTGACTTGTTAGATTGGACGGTTGAAAGTATGGATACAGCAACGCAAGTCTGAGTGAAAAGTGTGTGTTTCGAACCTTCTTATGCTATTTAGGTCAAAGTCAAAACTCATGTGTTTTTGTTTGCTGTTATTAAATGATTTTTTCTTTGGACATTTTATGCTGCTTTGACTTTCTTGCATTTCATCACCTGGACTCGCTTCTTTTGTTCACGATCAGGTAATTGTGTTGTGTTTATGTGCCACTGTTTTTTTTTTTTTCTAAAACAAATAAAAAAAATCTATTTACTCTTTCTTCCATAATGTAAACGTGGCAACTCAAATATGTGAAACAAAAATATTGGTATTCAACGTAAGCATGACATTTTAACATGACCTCATGTAGTTTTGAGTATGGTATGTGGTGTATTCCTGCGTATACGTGTGTTCCCCTTCTCCCTTAAATACCTACAGTCACTGCTCATTTTTTTAGCGTGGTCTGTGATATATCCCTGTGTGAGTAAAAAATGACTGAGTGTGCGTATGTGTGTTCCTATTGACATAAAAAAAAAATTGTAGTTTTTTGAGCAATATGTCAAATACGTGAAGATTGAGTTCATTATTTTCAGAAGGAAAAAAAAAAAGCTTTCAAAAGGCAAGATGGTCACAATATCCATCTGTGTTTCATTATTTTTAGAATAAGTTTACTATTTGTACAATATCACTTCTTTTTTTTTTCTTAGGTTTTTTTGGTTTTCTGTATCCAAAAAATTGAACCTTAGATATATTATATAAAGACGACCTTAAGACTTAACCCGCTTCCACTAAGTCAACCCATTTGTTGATACAATATCTCATTTTACAAGGGCTGTATATCAGGAAACAAAAAAAAAAAATCAATTTCTTAGCTGGAAGAATGTGTTGGTCAGGTGCAAGTTTTTATAGATAACGGTCAAGAACTTTTAACATTAATAAAAACGTTTTGATTCTAAGCCAAACCAAGCATAACATAAATAATCTTATGGTTACAAGCAAAGAACTGTGTTGTATGTTGTGAATTACACTAAGATATTAACAAATAAATGACCTTTTTTTTTTTTACTCCAATTTCAATGTCTCTTCCATCATGGTATCTGAAGAAAGCTGTTCCTCATTCATGGATGACGGTTCTGATAAAAGACTAACTGAAGTTTCATCTACAGCTTCCCCAAGCTCTAGAGAAGACGCTATTGGAAGATCAGCTTCTTGAAGATCATCAGATGGCAGCATCATAGAAATAGCATAGAATTGAGCCCATTTCTTCTCCTTTGCATGTACTATAGCAGCATAGACAAAAAACCCAATTAGAATTACACCGCCGCTTACTAAAAATGTCTTGGCTGAAGCAAGACACATGACAAGAATAACCAAAACTGCAGGCGGCAAGCAAAGAAGTGACGCTCCCAATGTTTGTAAGGGAACTTTGTAAGGCCTGTGAAGATTTGGCATCTTTATTCGCAGTCCAATAAAAGCTGCAAACTCGAGCAGCATTCCGATAGCGTATAGAAAATTAAGGAACTCGATGATCTCCTGAAAACTCATCCAAGATAGGAAGACGACTCCAGTTGCAGAGCACAAGATGCTTATGGTGGGAGTCCCATATTTTGATCTGCAAGAATTGTGTGAGTCAGCAAGCCTGTTCTTAACCATATAGAAAACGTTGTGACAGGGATGAACGATAGAGAATGAGAGAGACATGTAGTGTATTCAACTGTCTCAATTACAAGATGCCGCATGCTTATAGAAACTTTGATTGATTGTCTAATTTTCCAACTAAACCTCTAAAATTAAAATAACTAAATAAAGAAATAACTAAAAAAAAGGAAAGACAATAAAATCTTATTGATTACTTTATTGGCAACTTCATAAAAGAAAATAATTTTAAAAAAAATAAAATCCTGATTAGTTTTGTAATGGCGGTGCTCATAAAATTTGGTAAACAGGTCTACTTGTCTCGCATTACATTGGGTATGGTACACAAAATTCAAATGGGTCTCGCTCAAGAACAAGTTGCTATTACAGAAGAATTAATGCTAATGGATGATTAAGGGAATCCTTTGCTAGCCTATGTAGGCGGTTTGGATACAATTTCAGACTTGGCGCAGAAGCATCTCGTCTTCAAAGAGCTCATGCTCCATGCTTCTAACATGGATATTGGTCTGTTAAGGGTGCATATCAATCCCAAGATCCTCATTGATGTAACAATGAGCATCATAAACAATCTCCAAGTTTAATAAATATGGAGCATCATAAACAATCTCCATGACATTAGAGATCTGTTAATTTGTTATTGTAGGAACCTTATGTTCAAACCTCCTTGCAAGTGTGTGTTTGTTTCTCTTATTTATTAGTCCTGTCTTTCTCCCCTATTATAAATTTGGTCCTCGTGCCATCATAAACATGAGGCCTGAGGGGGAGTGTAAATATCTATATTCTCTTGATATACATTAGTCGGGCCTCCACCAATCAGCCGTATCTATTCGGTCAAGTGATTTCTAACAAGAACTGTATCATATATTGTAACTCAATTCTCTCTTTTAATACACCTTTTAGTCTAGAAAAAGATAAAAACTACATAGAAAAAACAACTCTAGTATTAGTATATATATGGCATTCAAGTGAATATTGAAATTTAGAACAGCTAGCTAGAGAATGTGATTAGGTAAAACAATCTCACCTAGAAGCAAAGAATCTCACCTAGAAGCAAAGAAAGCTGGGAGCAATCCCATCTCACTCATTCCAAGCAATTGGAAGGCATCACTGCTCATCTCTGCTTCAAACAATCCCATGTTAGACATTGCAGCAGCAGCTTGTATCCAGCATTTGAGCCAAAACCCTCCTATTAACATCCCAACCTCAGCAAAGTACCCGTCGCTCCATTCACCGGCCGATGAATCCAAGGCTCCAGTACCAGCAAGAAATGGAATCAAATAAGAAGAAACCACCAAAACCACAGCCCCAAGAAGGGCCTTTGGAAATGTTCTACTAGGGTTCTCCACTTCTCCTGCAAGTGTACTTGCTTTATCCCAATAATTCAAATTCCAAAACAAACAATTAAAATACCCCCTCCAATCCACCTTCCCCCAATCAACAACTACCCATTTTCTTGGCCTAATCCTGGGAATTGAAAGAAGACCTAATACTAAAAAAGCGCAAAGTGAGAAAATTGCAAGAGAAACAGCTGAAAACCCAACAATATTCAGACCTCTATAATTCAAATATGTCAAAGAAATTGTAATACCCAGAAGTGCAGGAATTCTAGCAATCAAATTATTGAAAATGGGTAGTGAATGTTTCAAGTAATCAAGAAATAAAACTGGGTATAGGGCATTATCCATGACTCCACTGAACCATTTCCAAAACCCTTCTTGGAAACCCCAAAAGGGCCCAAATGCCTCTGAGATCCAAAGAACATACCCACCATTTTCTGGGAAGCTTGTGGCCAGTTCAGCTGTGATTAGGGCTTCTGGGACACTCCAAATTAGAGGGAAAATCAAGAACCCTAGTAAAGCTAGAAGAGGGCCTCCTCCTGCTCTGACTGAGTCTTCTACACCAAAAGGGCCTCCAGAGACCTCATAGAAGATGAGTGCAATGAGAGGCAGAAGTGTTAATTTTGGAGTTGGTTTCAGAATTGTTGTTGTCGCCATGGTGTTACCATTTGGTTCTGGTTCATCACCCATGAAATTAAATCAAATATATGGACAAGCTTGAAGCTTGATTGGACTATTGGCATAAGAATCAATGGTGTTGGGATTTTGATGTTCTGGGTTTTGTTTCTCTTGTGATCATGAAGTCAATGAAATATGAAATTTATGGCTTGAGAGTTAGACGAGAGTTACACGTGCGACATTCCTCGTAAGAAAAAGGCAAAAGAAAAAAGACAAAAAAGATTTGTAGAGTTTGGGTCTGTAACTTTCTGGATATAGTAGATGTCCAAGTTTTTTAAAATTAGATTTTGGGAATTAGATTTTGGGTCGCAACTCAATACGCCATCTTTCAATTAAATCGATATTATTCGGTGGGCGTGCCTGACTATTTTGTCCATTTTTCTAATAGCAATTCACGTGACCCCCTCGGTAAATAGAGAGACCCATCGATAAAAAGAAAAAGCAGAGAAATCAATCGAGCATCCGACCTTAATTTTACTTTCTTACCGATTGGTTACCACCACAAATCGGTTACTGCTTAGTAACCAACACAAATATCGGTAACCGATGCGCGTGTAGATTTATAATCGAACTAATTAATTACCAAAAGGAGCACATTAACATATTAGTGATCAAGTGGTGATTTGTTGCCAAAACGAACATTCTGGTCGATCGGTAACCAACACGCACTTCCAAAGTTAGAACTAACATATCGATCACCCAAGGGGCATTCGGTCGTTGAACGGTTACCGAGCGATTTCTTATCGGTTAACAAATAATCGGTCACACAAAGACCCTTTCGACCGATTGGTGACTGAACGGTTAAACAACGGTGAACATATAAATTGGTCACAAAGGAGGAAGAAGAGCTTATCGATCGGTTAAGAAATTTACAATCGATAACCGAACAATTAATCAACGGTAAACACATATCCTTCGACCTACAATCGGTGACCGAACGGTTAACAAATCGGTTAATCATCGGTAAACATATAAATCGGTCACAAGGGAGGAAGAAGCACTTCGGTTAACCAATGGATCCTCGATCGATCGGTTAACAAATTTACAATCGATGATCGAGCGGATACCGCAACCTTACCGCTAAACTTTCGGTTACCTGACCTACCGTTCATTAAGTTATCTCTTCGGTAAGTTAACTGTACTGTACCACTTGACAAAAACTTGTCACCTCAATGTCATGTCGAACTGGGGAAGTATTCTACCTTCTCCATTTACAAATAGCTTTCGTTAATATAACTCCAGAACCAGGCGTTGCATATCGTTAGAGCTTTCGACCGATCATTGCATATCGCTGCACTTTAAAAAAATGATAAGTCCATTGCCACGTGAAAATTAAAGAAAGATGTTACCTATTATGTGAACTTTACCATACTTATTGATGTTTACAATAGAACACTTGTCTTTATACAAAGATTTGAACTCTACTACATTACACTACTCGCCTATGCAAAGATTTGAACTGATAGTTTGAAAACTCATCCATTTGTCAGATGTCCAATCCTTACCTAACATACATTATCGATCGGTTATTTGTATAATTGTTATTTATCGACCGATTATCGTTTAGTAACCGCAAACTTACCGCTTGTTCACCACAATGTTTACTGCTAGTTTCATATTTCACCGAAGATTACTGTTTATAGTCGATCAATTCAACAAGTTGCTGATAGTTTGTTATGTTTCAACTCCGGGGATCTTTTGTGCCTGTGTTATGTCACTATGGTGGTACGCGCACTGTGGGAAAACCATTTGTAGCAACCTACCATGGTGGAACATGTAACGTCATTACCGTAAATTATCTCGTGATGTTTGTGGACTTCAAGATGCAAGTGTCGAAAGCTTTTGGACTTCGATATAACACTCATCCTTACAAATTGATCTACGCTCTGAAGGAATACAAGAAAGAGATATTTACACACGATTTATCCAGACAAGATGATTTTTTGACCATGTTTGATTTATTTGAATGTTATGATTGTGAAGATGTGATCATATACATCGAGGAAAATTGTATAAGTACTGATCTGAGGATTCTCGACCTCAAAAGATGAATGCAGTGAAAATTACAATGTGAATTATCAGCACAGTGATCTTGACAACCCTATAGTTGACGATGAATTTGTGCCATTGGATGATCAACATGATAGCCAGGACTGTTGTACTTCTCAATATTCAATGGATGGTGAAAATAACAATCATGGGCATGGTAATAACAATAACACTATAGTTTTGTGCCATTGAATGATCCAATTGGCACATAGGAAGGTTGTCACACCCCAAAAACTCTCTCATTTGTAAATCCCTTTAATTAGAGATTTGATGGTAAATAACAACAAGAGAAATGTTCAGGTTGCAACTTTTGTATTTCCAAAAAAAAAAAAAGACTCAGTTTATTACATAACTTATTTAAAAGTTTACAAGACTCGACGCTACTTTCATACTGTGACACCCCAAAAATTATTTCATCTAGCCCATAACCTCAATTGCATTTTGCCCAAACTCTATGTGTTGTCTTGATATGTTTGGTGTTTGTTTGATGGTTGTTTAATGTTTGTATAGTTGATGCTTGATAATGTATATAAATATGTGTATCATAATTGTATATGGGTCATGTTAAATTAAAGTATAATGCATATGTTATTATTTATGCATGGGCCCATTAATCCATGAATTGATATGAGTTAAGATTGATTGAAATAAAAGGATAAATGAGAATGAAAATTTGGTGTATTGAATGGATTGGACATTTAAAATACATGGAAGCATGATATTGGTTAAAGTACATGTGGTTGATATGGATAGTATGAGACCAACACATGTGAAGGTTGGTGCATGAAAGTGCACAAGTGTCCCATGCCCACTTTTCTTCTCCAAGAATGCGCTAGAAAGTGAGGTGAGTGGAGGGAATCAAGGAAGTGCTAGAAAGAGAGGTGAGTCGAGAGAAAGAAAAAAAATAAAAGAAAAGAAGAGAAAGGAAAGAAGAAGAGAAAGAAAGAGGGAGTTGCAGAAGGAAGATCTCTGCGACATTTTCATCAAAGACTGGATCTTTGGGATTTATGGTCAGATTGAGCTCAAAATTTGTCAGCAAGTTCGTAGCTTATGGTTATCCATTCAGGTCGGTGCAGATCTTGATCAGAGGTTTCGTCTAAGAGATCTAACCTCTCCAACAAAGTTGGTCGGAAAGTCTAGATTTCTCGCGTCGTTTCGCTCAAACTTATAGATCTCCTCAATCTACCGTTGGATGGATATTAAATTTGGCTATGTAGTTTACAACTGACATTTATACATTTTGAACGGTTGAGATCTTGATTAAAGGTTTCATCTGAGAGATCTAACCTCTCAAACAAAGCTAGTCGGAAAGTCTGGATTTCTCGCGATGTTTCGCTCAAACTTATAGATCTCCTCAATCTACCGTTGGATGGATATCAAATTTGGGTATGTAGTTTAAAACTGATATTTATGTATTCTGCACGGTGGAGATGTTTATGATTTAAGTATTCTGTGTGATATAGTCATCTGAGTTTGAGTATTTGCAGTAGGAAAGGAGAAATTGTCTGATTAGAGACTTGTTCATCAAAGATACTTATCTTTTCTGTCCACCGTTGGATTGGGCTGATATTTTGGCAGAAGGTTTGTTTCTTCAAATACTTCAATCTGTACGGTTGATTTTGTGATTACATATTTTTCTTGGTAGATTGATACATCTGAACAGAATATTAAATGAAGAATTGGTAGGGTTGCTTGTATTAGACCTAAATTTAGAATATGAACTTAGACATTTCCAAATAGCTTGCATATCAACTATGTTGACCTAGTTGTCATTGTTGATGAACCCATGATGCAAAATCAGTGATATACATGGCTGAACATGGTGACCCAGTGTAAATCAGCAATATAACCTAAGTATGAAAAATTTCATATTTAAGGGCTTTTGATGCTTTTGGCCTAGAATCATTGAATTGATTCAACTTATGTTTAATTAAGAATGATTAGGGTCGATTATGTTATTGATTTGGTGGTTGTGACCATATCATGGGTTAGGCCTACTTGTGATCAAGTGACCCAATTTGGGCATGTTTATGCCTAAGGAATTGAAAATCAGTATTTTTGATTAATAGAATGGTTTATGTATGAGAACTACGCATTAGAGGCCTAAGTCATGTGATTTGAGTTGAATGATGGGATTAGATGGGATTTAGGCCTATTGTCTATATGTGGGCTGATTTAGGGTTGATGTGTAATGTTTATGTAATTGAGCATAGAAATTGATGTATGGTAGGATATTGATGAATGTTTCAGGATCTTGATTGGGTTGATTCGGTTTGATGGTCGTGTGTGGTTAAATACTCTCGCGAGGCTTGGTTGTGAGTAGACTTCATTTATGATTATATCTTTTATGTCATCATATCACTTATATATATTGTATGTTGAAAGCATGAATGTATTCTAATGTTTTGAATGATGCATTGATTTGAGAAAACCTTATGACTTTGGTTGGGCCCATCTATCTGGTTAATAGGGGGACTTAACCTTGTCATAAGAGGGTTTTAGGAAAGGAAATGATTGGGGTCAACGGTACGGTGAAATAGACGTGCACTAGTAACCCCAAATAAACATGATTGGGGTCAACGGTACGGTGAAATAGACGTGCACTAGTAACCCAATGCATGTGGAATGTGGATCCAAATTGATAAGCTTTTACTTGCATCGAACTTATTATAAATGCTTGATATCTATATGTTATGAGCTTTTAATCATGCTACACATTGACATGCATACATGATATTTATTGATGAGTATTGATAGCATATTTGAATTCTATTCACTGGGCACCGTTGGCTCACCCTCATTTTTCTCTTTCAGGTCTTTCTGTCCCGAATAAGGGCAAAGGAGTAGTCATATCTTGAGGGCCTTGCCTGTGAGAGAATCTAAGGCCTCGATGTGAGTTGAGAGACATTTTTATTGAACTGTGTTTTAAATTATGAAGTATTATATTTTGGATTATGTAATTATAACACTTACCACATTGTAGTATGAGTGAGTTGGGACTTGTTAGATAGACCATGTGGGCATATGACGATTGTTATTTGTACCCACAATTTTGGACTTTATGTGTATGTCAATTTTAATGGACTGTAGGGATTATGATTTTAATTATGGTTCATTTTTATGGATTATCTCTTGTCTTTGATGATTAATACAGTGGGTAGTTTTGTTTAGTACCTTTTGATATTATGTCGTTGTTTGAGATAAGGCTCGTAGGGTCTCAACCACCTCACGGGAGTTGAGGAGTGGTCGGAGATGCCTACGCCGGGCGTCCTGCCCTGGCATTCCGCAAGCCATTCCCTGCGGGGTTGGTGGTCCGGGGTGCTGGGTCGCCTCAATTGGTATCAGAGCCTGATTTTACTAGGTTTGGTCTATGTATTAGACTTAGATGACTTTGACCTAGGAATTGGGTGAGAGATTTTGGTGATTAAAAAGCTTAAAGGAACTAACTTAAAAGCCTTACTATCATATTTTCTGCGTGTATTATATGATATGGGTAGTTATGAGGCTTTGTTAATGTTTTAAATGTGTGATGGTTGCTCGTATTTCTACTTCTCAGTGTCATGAGGAGGAGCGAGAGATTGGGACAGCCACGCACAGGGCCATCCGATGATGACCGGATGAGGAGGATGGAGGAGATCATTTAGGCACAAGGCCGCTTGATGGCAGCCCAAACTTTACAGATACAGGCGTACAATACCTCAGGAGGCGGGCACTGGTGGGGCCGAGGCTAGTGGAGCTGCAGGGGCAGCAGGACCTCAAATGGATGTACCTCAGCCTATGCCTACACCTGCTCCTATTGTTGTGGAGAACCCCACTGATCGGCGGATCAGACTGCTAGAGAAGTTCATGAAGCTAAACCCTAAGGAATTCACTGGTGGGGTTGACTTGAAGAAGGCCGAAGATTGGCTGAAGAATGTCGAGAAGATCAGTCGCTTCTTAGAGCTTGATGAGGAGTCTCAGGTCCTATGTGCTGCTCACACACTGGAGAGTGATGCAGAGGATTGGTGGCTTTCAATGTTGGATACACAGGGGGCAGTGAAGAGTTGGGACACCTTGAAACGGTTGTTCTTACAGGCTTACGTTCTAGAGACTGAGAGACAGGCTAAGCAACTCAATTTTTTGAATCTCGCACAGGGCACCATGTCAGTCAGGGAGTACGAGCTCAGGTTTAGGCAACTCGCAGTTTATGCCCCTGGGTTAGTTCAGACGCCGAGTGACAAGATTATGAGGTTTTCTTTGAACCTAAGGCCTGCGATCTGACAGGCCTTGTCTGTGACGAAGATGACTGATTTTACCACAGTGGTCCAGAGGGTCAAACAGTATGAGTTGGCTGAGCGGGTTGATGGTATGTCTACACGAGCAGCTTCAGGTGAACCGACTTCACAAGCAGAGTCTGGGGGACAGTTCCTGACTCCATGGAAGAAGTGAAGATGGGAAAGGAAGAAATTTTTTTTTGGAAGAGCACAGTCTGATGGTGCTCAGAGTAAGGCATCCCAGGTTCAGACTGGTATGATGGCCTCACCAGTGGTTTCCTCTCCTGTCCCGATTCCTATTCAGGCACCGAGACCCCCATTCCCACAAACTGCTGGCCGAGGCAGAGGTAGAGGCCGAAGAAGTTATGTGACGACATCTCAGACTGGGTCATTTGCGCCCAGGGCTCCGTTCTTATGCTTTCAATGTGGGCAGGCTGGGCATAGGAAGTTCGAGTGTCCGAATTTTCAGAGAGCTCAGGGATTTGTGCAGCAGTCCAGTGTCAGAGAGACAACGAAGGCAGCTACTGAGCCAGACCCGACAGCATCCAGGACTTTGGTGGAAAGTACTCTTATTATTTGTGGTACTTCTATGCATGTATTATTTGATGCTGGGTCTACATTATCATTCATATATGGACGTATGGTAGATAGTTTGCATTTGACTCCCATTAGGGCTAGTACATGGTTAGTGGTGAGTACTGTAGCCGGGGAGAGGATCTACCCGAACATGATCTGTAGCCAGTGTGTGGTTCAGGTTGGTGATGTTGAGATGCCTATTGACTTTCGAGTCCTAGAGTTTTTAGAGTTTGATGCAATTCTAGGGATGGATCGACTCGCGACTTATCATGCAGTTGTCGACTATTTTGCGAAGAGAATCATTTTTCAGATCCCCGGACACCCAGTGTTTACACTACAGGGTATAGCTTCAGACCAGACAGTCACAAGGGGTAGATTTGTGACTGATGGAGATAGGGAGATTTTGGCTGGGTTAGTGCCTGATGAGGAAGAGACTAGTGAGGTGATACTTGAGGATATTGCCATTGTTAGGGACTTTCCAGATGTGTTCCCTGCAGATCTTCCAGGATTACCACCGAAGCGAGAGATCGATTTCATTATTGAACTAGTCCCTGGCATGAAGCCTATCTCCATGGCACCATAAAAATGGCGCCAGCCGAGTTGAGAGAGTTGCAGAAACAGCTCGAGGAGTTATTGGCTAAGGGCTTTATTTGCCCGAGCGTGTCACCCTGGGGAGCTCCAGTTCTTTTTGTGAAATAGAAAGATCGGAGCTGCGGTTGTGCATCGACTATCGCTAATTGAACAGGATGACCATCAAGAACAAATATCCTCTCCCAAGGATTGATGACTTGTTTGATCAGTTGAGGGGAGCGAGTATTTTTCGAAGATTGATTTGCGCTTCGGGTATCATCAGCTGAGGATCAGGGAGGAGGATGTGCCTAAGACAACATTCAGAACCCGCTATGGACATTATGAGTTCCTTGTGATGCCATTTGGTGTGACTAATGCACCGGCGATGTTGATGGACCTGATGGAGAGGGTCTTTAGGCAGTATCTGGATAAGTTTGTCATCGTCTTCATTGATGACATATTGGTGTATTCCAAGACTCGGGCTGAGCATGAGGAACACCTTAGAGTGACCTTGCAAACTCTGAGAGAGCATAGGCTATATGCAAAGCTGAGCAAGTGCGAGTTTTGGATCACAGAAGTAAAGTTCTTAGGTCATGTGGTGAGTTCTGAGGGGATTTCAGTTGATCCGTCTAAGGTTGAAGCCATTATCAGTTGGCCTAGGCCTACCACAGTGACCGAGATCAGAAGCTTTCTTGGGTTAGTTGGTTACTATAGGAGATTCGTTCAGGGATTCTCCAAGATAGCTACGCCTATGACTAGGCTCACCCAGAAAGATGTGTCCTTTGTATGGACCGAGAAGTGTGAGAATGCCTTTCTAGAGCTGAAGAAAAGATTGACATCTACGCCAGTGTTGATTTTGCCAGAGCCTGATCAGGAGTTGGTTATCTATACCGATGCCTTTCGCATCGGCTTGGGTTGCGTGTTGATGCAGAAGGATAGGGTCATTGCTTATGCATCGAGGCAGTTGAAGGTGCATGAAAAGAACTACCCTGTTCATGACTTAGAGCTGGCCGCAGTGGTTTTTGCTTTGAAGATTTGGAGGCATTATCTCTATGGTGAGAGATTCACTCTGTATTCTGACCATAAGAGCCTCAAGTACTTGTTCTCTCAGAAGGAATTGAACATGAGGCAGAGAAGGTGGTTAGAGCTCCTCAAAGACTATGATTTTACATTGGAATACCACCCAGGTAAAGCCAATGTAGTGGCTGATGCGTTGAGCAGGAAGCGAGTAGAGACAGTTATGGTAGCACGCCAGATGTCTCATGAGTGGAGACTACTTGAGGCGGCTACGGTTATGAGTATATGTGCTACCCCTTCAGATCAGATTGTGATATGTGCTCAAACGAAAGCTCAGCCTACACAAGTCCAAGAGGTGATTGACCAACAGAGACTTGACGTTGATTATGTGATGTACAAGTCTTGGGCTGAGAGCAGTGATTTTACTGATTGGCACTTGCCATCTGATGGTGCCTTGAGATTTAGGGGACGTTTTTGGGTTCCCGCAGATCCACGACTCAGACAGAGTGTTCTCCAAGAGGCTCACAGATCTCATTATGCTATTCATCCTAGCGGAACCAAGATGTATCATGATATGAAAAGAATGTATTGGTGGCCCGACATGAAGAGAGAGATAGCTCAGTTCATTCAGAGGTGTGAGATCTGTCAGCGAGTCAAAACTGAGTATCAGAGGCCTGGAGGGCAGATGCAACCGCTTTCCATTCCTGAGTGGAAGTGGGAGCATGTCACTATGGACTTTGTTGTGGGATTACCCAACACCCTGAGGAGACATAATGCTGTTTAGGTTATTATTGATCGCTTGACCAAGTCCGCTCACTTTCTACTGTTGAACACTAGGGATTCTATGGACAAGCTTAGCAGACTTTATATGCGGGAGATAGTCAGATTACATGGAGTGCCAGTTTCGATTGTGTCAGATAGGGATCTGAGGTTTATATCGGTATTCTGGCAGGGGTTGCAGAGGCAGCTCGGCACTAGACTAGATCTCAGTACCGCTTTTCACCCCTAGACGAATGGCCAGTCTGAGAGGTTGATATCGATTTTAGAGGATATGCTTCGAGCTTGTGTCCTTGAGTCCAGTGGTAACTGGTAGGAGTACATACATCTGTGTGAGTTCGCGTACAATAACAGCTATCAGTCCAGTATTGGCATGGCTCCTTTTGAGGCATTGTATGGTCGACCCTGTAGATCTCCGATCTGTTGGACGGAGGTAGGGGATGTTGCGGTGATGGGACCAGAGTTTGTACATGAACACACAGAGAAGATTAAGAGGATCAAGCATAATATGAAGGTAGCCCAAGATAGGCAGAAGAGTTACACTGATGCCAAGCGGAAGACCGTAGAGTTCGAGGTGGGTGACCAAGTTTTATTGAAGGTCTCACCTCAGAAGGGCCAAACTAGATTTGAGATAAAAGGCAAGCTCGCTCCGAGACTTATTGGGCCGTTCGAGGTTTTAGAACGAATTGGCCCCGTCGCTTGCCAATTAGCCTTGCCACCTCAGTTAGTAGCAGTCCACAAGAGTGATTTTGATCACGTCTTGGACTGGAGGAACATTGAACTAAGGCAGGATGAGACTTATGATGAGGAACCTATTCAGATACTTGACCGGAAGGTCCAGAGGTTATGTAACCGCGAGATTCCGATGGTTAAGGTGAGATGACAGTTCCATGGCGAGGAGCAGGTTACTTGGGAGCGTGAGGACTACATGATGGAGCACTTTGCCGAGTTCATGGGCTTAGGTAATTTTTTAACCTTAAAACTTTGAGGACGAAGTTCATTCTAAGGTGGGTGTGATGTGACGCCCCAAAAATTATTTCATTTAGCCCATAACCCAATTGCATTTTGCCCAAACTCTATGTGTTGTCTTGATATGTTTGGTGTTTGTTTGATGGTTGTTTAATGTTTGTATAGCTGATGCTTGATAATGTATATAAATATGTGTATTATAAATTGTATATGGGTCATGTTAAATTAAAGTACAATGCATATGATATTATTTATGCATGGGCCCATTAATCCATGAATTGATATGAGTTAAGATTGATTGAAATAAAAGGATAAATGAGAATGAAAATTTGGTGTATTGAATGGATTGGACATTTAAAATACATGGAAGCATGATATTGGTTAAAGTACATGTGGTTGGTATGGGTAGTATGAGACCAACACATGTGAGGGTTGGTGCATGAAAGTGGACAAGTGTGTCCCATGCCCACTTCCCTTCTCCAAGAATGTGCTAGAAAGTGAGGTGAGTAGAGGGAATCTTAGAATGTGCTAGAAAGTGAGGTGAGTGGATGGAATTAAGGAAGTGCTAGAAAGAGAGGTGAGTGGAGAGAAAGGAAAAAAATAAAAGAAAAGAAGAGAAAGGAAAGAAGAAGAGAAAGAAAGAGGGAGTTGCAGAAGGAAGATCTCTGCGACGTTTTCATCAAAGAGCTGGATCTTTGGGATATATGGTCAGATTGAGCTCAAAATTTGTCAGCAAGTTCGTAGCTTATGGTTATTCATTCTGGTCGGTGGAGTCGGTGGAGATCTTGATCAGAGGTTTCGTCTAAGAGATCTAACCTCTCAAACAAAGCTGGTCTGAAAGTCTGGATTTCTCGCATCGTTTCGCTCAAACTTATAGATCTCCTCAATCTACCGTTGGATGGATATCAAATTAGGGTATGTAGTTTACAACTGATATTTCTGTATTCAAAACGGTGGAGATGTTTATCCGTAAAGTATTTTGTGTGATATAGTCATCTGAGTTTGAGTATTTGCAGCAGGAAAGGAGAAATTGTCTGATTAGAGACTTGTTCATCAAAGATACTTATCTTTTCGGTCCATCGTTGGATTGGGCTGATATTTGGGCAGAAGGTTTGTTTCTTCAAATACTTCAATCTATACAGTTGATTTTGTGATTACATTTTTCTCTTGGTAGATTGATACATCTGAACAGAATATTAAATGAAGAATTTGTAGGGTTGCTTGTATTAGACCTAAATTTAGAATATAAACTTAGACCTTTCCAAATAGCTTGCATATCAACTATGTTGACCTAGTTGTCATTGTTGATGAACCCATGATGCAAAATCAGTGATATACATGGCTGAACATGGTGACCTAGTGTAAATCGGCAATATGGCCTAAGTATGGAAAATTTCATATTTAAGGGCTTTTGATGCTTTTGGCCTAGAATCATTGAATTGGTTCAACTTATGTTTAATTAAGCATGATTAGGGTCGATTATGCTATTGATTTGGTGGTTGTGACCATATCATGGGTTAGGCCTACTTGTGATCAAGTGACCCAATTTGAGCATGTTTATGCCTAAGGAATTAAAAATCAGTATTTTTGATTAATAGAATGGTTTATGTATGAGAACTATGCATTAGAGGCCTAAGTCATGTGATTTGAGTTGAATGATGGGATTAGATGGAATTTAGGCCTATTGTCTATATGTGGGCTTATTTAGGGTTGATGTGTAATGTTTATGTGATTGAGCATAGAAATTGATGTATGGTAGGATATTGATGAATGTTTCAGGATCTTGATTGGGTTGATTCGGTTTGGTGGTCGTGTGTGGTTAAATACTCTCGCGACGCTTGGTTGTGAGTAGACTTCATTTATGATTATATCTTTTATGTCATCATATTACTTATATATATTGTATGTTGAAAGCATGAATGTGTTCTAATGTTTTGAATGATGCATTGATTTGAGAAAACCTTATGACTTTGGTTGGGCCCATCTATCTGGCTAATAGGGGGACTTAACCTTGTCATAGGAGAGTTTTAGGAAAGGAAATGATTGGGGTTAACGGTATGGTGAAATAGACGTGCACTAGTAACCCCAAATAAACATGATTGGGGTCAACGGTGCGGTGAAATAGACGTGCACTAGTAACCCAATGCATGTGGAATGTGGATCCAAATTGATAAGCTTTTACTTGCATCGAACTTATTATAAATGCTTGATATCTATATTATGAGCTTTTAATCATGCTACACATTGACATGCATACATGATATTTATTGATGAGTATTAATAGCATATTTGAATTCTATTCACTGGGCACCGTTGACTCACCCCCATTTTCCTCTTTCAGGTCCTTCTGTCCCGAATAAGGGCAAAGGAGTAGTCATATCTTGAGGGCCTTGCCTGCGAGAGAATCCAAGGCCTCGATGTGAGTTGAGAGTCATTTTTATTGAACTGTGTTTTAAATTATGAAGTATTATATTTTGGATTATGTAATTATAACACTTACCACATTGTAGTATTGGTGAGTTGAGACTTGTTAAAGAGACCATGTGGGCATATGACGGTTTTTATTTGTACCCACAATTTTGGACTTTATGTGTATGTCAATTTTAATGAACTGTAGGGATTATGATTTTAATTATGGTTCATTTTTATGGATTATCTCTTGTCTTTGATGATTAATACAGTAGGTAGTTTTGTTTAGTACCTTTTGATATTATGTCGTTGTTTGAGATAAGGCTCGTAGGGTCTCAACCACCTCACGGGAGTTGAGGAGTGGTCGGAGATGCCTACGTCGGGCGTCCCGCCCCGGCATTCCGCAAGCCATTCCCTGCGGGGTTGGTGGTCCGGGGTGCGGGGTCGCCACACATACAAACGTTGGAAATTTTCACATATTTCTAACTTTAACAAAATCACACAAATGCTAAAACATTTCCACCTTTATATACAATCTAAGGTTGAAATGAACCATTTATTCTAAGCATATTCACAAACATACATTATATAAGAACCAAACTTTTCATTATTTTCTCCTTCCCTTTCTTTCCTATCAATTTTTCTCGCCATTAATTTCCTGGAGATATGGATAAAGGGGTGAGCTTATGCTTAGTGGGTCCTCTAGCGGGTTTCCACATTATAGGCAAGACATTAAACATAATATTCAACAACTGGAATTATAACAATAATAATTGAGCACACATAGATAACACAGTAGATTGCGAGCAATAAAATGAATGCTTGTATGAATTTCAAAATAAGCAAGTTGCATTTAGTAATCCAGTAAGGGCCAACTTCCAATTCAAATAAGTTGCGTCTAGCAATTTATTAAGGGTCAACTTTCAACCTAAATAAGTTGCATTTTACAATCCAGTAAAGGCTAACTTTCAACCTAAATCCATATGTGCATAATTACGGTATGGATATAAAAATTTAATGAAAAGACTAGAATATAACAAATCATAGGTTCCTTCCCACCTTGAAATGAATATTACAGCAGTGTTCCCATAAGTGTTTTTTCGAAAGATAGAAAATACAAAAAGATAGAGATTTTGAAAGAAGTTTAGTTTGAAAGAAATTTTGAAAATCTCAATCTTATTTATAGGATGAAAATTATGGGTTGTTCCCAAAATTTCCTTGGAGATCTTATTTAATTATCGTCTCGGTCCTGTGCTCGATTAAGGTCTCGAGAAAATTCTTTTAAAGAAATACCAACTATATCCTTTCTCGAGATGTCTCTCGAGATGATTCTTTTCAATTAATATCAACTACATCCTTTTTCACTTTTATCCTCAAACTTTTCTCAAAATGTCTATTATGTTCCTTTTTTGTCCTTTTTTGGTTTTTAGGTGAAAATGTTAGAAAGGTGGTCCTCCTCAATGCTCTATCGGTTCAAATGTAATGTCGATGGATGTACATGATTACGTACCTATAGAATGTGCAATGGATGGTTATTCATCTAAAGAAGATGGTTTCACATGGAAAAGAGATTTTATCGTCGGCTAGAAATTTAAAGACAAACAAACATTTGTAAAAACATTGAGAGAGAATGCCATGTAGAGGAACTATGAGTATGTGACTACCAAAACGAAGTTAAATGTCGTATCTGCAAGATGCATTAATGGAAATTGTCAGTGGAGGATACATGCATATATTGTCGGGGATTGTTTCAAGATCAAACGATACGAGCCTAAGCACACTTACTTTTTTCCCTTTCGCTGTCGTGGACATCGTAATGCCAAATGTTCCTATATATCTATATGGATTAGGGACCGTCTTGTCAGCCATCCTGCGTACTCACTTGTTGAGATAAGTACTGATTTTAACAAAGAGTTTGGAGTTACATTGAGCTATTTTAAGGCATGGTATGCAAAAAAAATAGTAACAAACCAAGTATTGGGTAAGTGGGAAAAGTCTTTTACAGACTTGCCTCATTACTTTTTGGAGTTGCAACGTGTGGATCCGTATGTTGTTTTAGCACTTGAAATTAACAATGATAACACATTTAACAGGATGTTTTGGGCTTTTGGTCCATCTGTAAGAACTTATTTGGGTACTATGCGCAAGATTCTATTGGTTGATGAGACACACCTAAAGGGGAAATATCTTGGGCATTTGTTGATTGCTACTGCGTATGATGGTGACAAATGCCTACTTCCTATTGCGTTTGCTATGGTCGAGTAAGAATGCGTTGAAAGTTGGAAGTGGTTTCTAGAGACCATTGAAGATAGAATAACTGGTCGTGATGTCGAATTTGTGTTAATATCAGATAAGAATCAAGGTTTACTACGAACCATGCCAACAATCTTTCCCAATGTCCATCATGCATATTGCGTTTAACATATATCTCAAAATCTTTACAATGCCTCCAAGGATGGCACTGCTTGAAAATTGTTTTGGGTTTTGGCCAGAGCATGTATACCTATGAAATGGGATAATGTCCTTGGTAAACTACAAGAACAATGTGGTTAAGTGGATTATGGACTAAGAACCAAATCATTGAGCATGTTCCATGTTCACAGGTCGAAGATATGATTTATTAACCACAAACCTTGCCGAGAGCTACAACAATGTGTTAAAGCTCGCAAGATCTCTACCACCAGTGAAGATGATCAAAACAATTCGACGTCGTGTTGCAAAATATCATTATTCACGTAATTGTAAAGCAGAACAAATGAATGGTGTGGTTACTAAAAGGGCGCAAGAACACTTAGATGTTGTTACTGAATGGTCTCGACACAAGTCTGTGATTGCGTATGGGAACATGGAGTATGACATTGACACCGAGTTTCACACAAATCACGTGAATTTGCGATTAGGATCGTGCACATGCAATCGGTGGTACATTAATGATTTACCTTGTTCACATGCAATGGCTGCCATAACCTATCATAATTATAATGTGTATTTAGTTTGTGAGAATTACTTCATGACTGTGACATACAAGATGACATATTTGAAAAATTTTCATCCCACGCTAGACAAGAGTCAGTGGCCACAAGCATCTGACTGTCTTTTTGTACTTCTTCCTAAGGGTCGAGTGCCTCCCGGACGTTCGGGCAAGCATCGTATACCATCTAAAGGTGAAATACGTCATGTAAAGTGTGGTAGATGCGATGACTATGACCATAATCGCAGGACATGCAAAAAATCAATGTAACAAAAGCACTAGCATGAAAGTTTTATAGTTACCGTTTGTTAACCAATCGGTAAGATTGTTAGCCGATCGATAAGAACCTTAACCTGTCACAACCCACTATCTGTGATGTCATGACCGGCACAGAACCCCGAGTATATCCTCCCTCGATATCCCTGACATCCTATCAGCCTTCTAATAACACACCATAATCCCAATAATCAACATCAAAATATATGGACAATAATAGATCATCAATGTAAAAGCATACCCAAATGACAACCATAATTTTTTTTATTTTTTTATTTTTTCTAAGTCCATAATGGTCAAAATATACAAAATCCTACTTAACCATAAATTACAACCCATCTATGTGTTAAGTATAAACATTAGGTGTTACATAGTACAATTTATCAAAATAAATGCAGAAAAGTACTAAACACCTACGTCACAAAAGTGTAGGAAAAATGTCAGTAGCTAAGTTTTTCCCTTCCCCTTCCTATTCGAACCTGAAAGGATAAGAGTGAGGAGTGAACCACAACAAGCTCAATGAATATTTTCTACAAGTGGCAACATATATATGCATTTATGTAAAACATTGCAAGATCATTAAAACCATTTAAATATCATGGATACAAACAAGATTACATACATGCTCAATATAATATATCATGTCATATACAAGACAATGCATATCATTTATAAACATGCTCATGCAATCCTATCACCTCCTGAGTAAGAATCAATACAAAAGCTTGAGTGCGCGACACCCATCGCCCGAACGACCTCTTACCCATATTTTATTAAAATTCCTAGGATTGTATGAACCATAGGATCCGCCCACCAAGACAACTACTATGCCTAGGCGAATCCTAACATACACAACCCATAAAAATTCTCTGCTAGGTCCACAATTAGGGATCACCACTAGACTTACGAGATTCCCCAAAGAAAATCTCAACTAGGAGACTCTACCCAATTGGTAACCCTATTAGACTATGCTCAAATACATTTCATGAGACATTAAATCATGCATACTACAATAGATAAGCATTTAAAACACATTTCTATACTACAATGCCACATATAGAAACCAACAAGTAAAGAAACACTCACAATCACCCCAAGCACCTCAATCCCCAATTGGCCTATTTGGGTTACTTAAATCAACCAAAATCCCTGCATGAAACATGGTTTATACATTATTGAAAATCAGTTCACTAGTGTGTCAAACAACCATGATCAAACCTGATTCCATAGCCAATTAAGATTCTAAAATGATTATACACATGACCCAATCTCCTATTGCTCAATTCAACCATTTAAAATAAAATTAAACCATACGTAACCTAATTGAATGCAATAGGTTGACCCATGATCCAATCACTATAATACAAGGCATTAAATCATAATTAGGGTCAATTAGACAATTTATCAAGTCAATTTCATCAATTGACTAAGTCTAAGTCAAAATCCCCAAATTTGAGCAAATCCCCAAATTCATTGAAATTTCTCAAATTACATGGCCTAGGCCAAAATTACATTACACTAGGGTTATCTACTAATCAAAATCAGTAAATTGGAATACTATACATCCACATTTATCCATGTATTCAACATAAATCACATGCAAATTGAATATGAAACCATGAGTCTAAAATCCTAGTTTAGGTCAAATACCTATAACCCTACCAATTTCTTGTTCGAAAATTGGGGGTTTCACCATTTATGGACTCCCGACATCCTCTAAATTAACATATCTCAAATCCAAGACCTAATTCCAAAAATATATTTTCCATCACCCTCCTTAAATTTCGGGATTCATGAGTGGAAAACACCCATTAGGTCAAAAGCAAGCTTGCATACATGAATGAAAGTGATAGAAGGAAGAAAAATGAGAAAGAATGAAGAAAAAATGATTACCTTGGATATTCTTGAGCAAGAATGCACCCAAAACCCCAACTTTTCCCTTCCTTTTCTCCTCTCCCCTTCCTTTCCTCTTCTCCAAGCCCCTTAGCCTCTTTTGGAAGTGAAAAATGAGAGAAATCACGTCTCAATGGCTTATATAGAGGTTAAGTGGCATTTTGGGCCCACACTTAAAAAAAACACACTTTAATAAAAGAAATTGTTTTCATACTGCAAATACTTGCACTTAGATAATCATTTTCTTTCAAACGACGTACCAATTTAACATCTTAACCGTTTAAAAGTTTTATGAGTTAGTTACCAAATTTTTGGTAAACTTTCAACCCAATCCAACAGTGAGATTGTAGGAATTAACCGTTTGATCAAAATTGCACAAGAAAATCTGCAAATTCGAGAAACAGTGTTTGAAGTCTTATACCTCATAGTAGACAACTCCGATCAAGATCTTCATCGTTCATAATGAAGATCTATCAGAGAAGAATAAGTGGACAAAATTTCAGCTCAATCGGACAACGAATCAAGGAGATCAAGCCATTGATGTAATCGTTGACAAAAATTTCTTCCTCCACAAAGCGAGCTCCACTGATCCAAAATACTATTTTCGACATGTTTCGATGTCGAACGAGTCTCCGATCATTCCAAAACTTCATGTGCATGCTAAGCGACGTAAAATCATGAAAAGACACTCAAACCAAAGCCCGTCGAGCATCGTAATTATTTAAATGATTTTAATAAAAAATTATATATTGCGTAATAAAAAAAATTAAACAAAAAATTAAAGAATTTTCATAAGTGTTTTTCTTGTCCATTTACAAACTCGGTAAACTACCAATAACGTATCGATGAATTACAGATAACCAATCGATCGACAAAGAAACTCTTACTCTATCAATCGATAAATTAAACAGAAAATCTGCGACTTAATTGTAACGGTCACCTTTCTTCACCGATTGGTATATAAAGGTGACTGATAGTTTACCAATCATTTACCCGTAGTCGTTTCGACTTCCCTCCTATAGAAACTATTCTACATGCAAAAGACCAATGTAATAGAAGCACCGACAGAAAAGTTTTGTAGTTATCGTTTGTTTACCGATCCATATGATTTTTAACCTATCGGTAAGAATGTTAATCAATCGGTTAGTTTGTTAACCGATCTGTAGGAACCTTAACCGATAGGTGAGTTTGTTATCGATGTGTTATTTTTGCAACTGATCGGTCATTGCGTTTACTGATTACTTATCGATAGTCGGTTCGACTTATTGCTTATTGGTAAATAATCTGCCACTTATTTTTTACAGTCTTCTTACTTCATCGGTCGATATACAAATTTGACCGATAGTTTACCGATCTGTAAACCGATAATTGTTCTAACTTCCCGCCTATAAATAGGATTCTATTTGCCCTATAGACTCATAACGCTACAGTTGCAAAAAAAAAAATTCGTTCCTTCGAACAGTTTTCTACCACCTGCACACCAATGGAGCGAACCGTGGAAAACATCTCATTGTGCAAGGCAATTCGAAGCTTTTCAGCGATTTATCAAATATGAGGAAGAAGTTATTGGACGATGAGGTCTTTGGGCCGTTATGGAAGGTGCCAGATCTGCAAATGACTGGCGCTTTAATCCATTGTTTTGTTGTGAGCTATCAAGGCAAAAGTGTGTTTTCCATCTGGGAGAAAACAAACTTTCTTTCAAACCAGTCAACCATGCACGTCTTCTTGGGTTGAAGGTCCGCGAATCAACCTTAATGACTGTGCCTGAAGATTCAATTTCTGATTCTATACGAAAATTGCTTTCCCTTGACGACGAATCTTGAAGTCATAGGGTTAAGGCCAAACAAATTTGGGTTGCTCTTCAGACCATCGACTTGTCGGATGAAAACTTCAAAAAGCTTGCTAACTTATACATGTTAGCTTCTTTTTTTATTCCTGATATTTCCACTGCCTTTCTAAGAAATATATTGCATTGGTTGATGACGTCCAAAGGTGTAAGGACTATCACTGGGGTCTCGATGTGTATGATTATTTGATAGAAAATTTGGCATCGGCGAAATCCCAGTGCGAGAAGAAAAGATACAATATATATGGATGCATTCATGCGTTGCAAACTTGGGTGTATGAAAAGCTTCCATCCTTGGTACCCTCGGTGACTTCGATAAACTTTCCAAGGATATTGAAGTACACACAAAGGTACACAAAGAGGACTGAAATTTTTTTTGCAATCCTATCCAACTCTTCAAAGGTTCATTCCTAAATTTAACTTACCGACCGATTACCGATCGGTACATTTATTCATCCGATCGGTCATTTTTATTACCGATTAGCCACCAGTCGGTGACCATTCTTCCTGTGTGGAATTTTCTTAACTGGTGTTTTACCGCTTGCGGTTAATTTGATTTTTGAATTTACAATTTTTTATGCTTTTGAATCGGTTACCAATCGGTATATTTATTCATTCGATCGGTCATTTTTATTACCGATTGGCCACCGGTCGGTGACCATTCTTCCTATGTGGAATTTTCATAACCGGTGTTTTACCCCAAGGTTAACTTTTACCCATCGCAATTAATTTGATTTTCAAATTTAGAATTTTGTATGCTTTTGAAAGTTGTGACGTTCGACTTTTTTGTCTACCGATCGATAGATTTTCTTTGTCGATCAGTTTTTTTATTCGTCGATCGATTTTCGATCGGTAACTTTTTTTATCGATAGAGTTTCTTACCCGTTCGGTGTTTTCTTTATTTATTGTTCAATTATTTTAGTACCCAGACATTTATCTTTCTTGTCGTGATGCCATGAATTTCATTTTCAGTGATCGGATTCATTAATGGGTGTTTGTTTGTGTAGGTGTACACAAGCTCTTTGTTCATTAATGTTGATCGACAACAAGACGTCATTAAGGAACTAGACATTGAAAATGAAGTGAAGATGAAGAGGAGGAGGAGGAACGGGGAGAGGGGGAAGATGCTAATATTGCCCCAGAAAATAAAGTTGAAAGGCAATAGAATGTTGCTACGAAAGAAGAACCACCCCAGGCAAGTAGGGACCCTGGGGTGTCAACCACAATTGTTCATCCTAAGGCTTTTGATGAACTAGCCAATGTAGTTAAAGCTATGAGTCGTGTTATCCTTGTTATGGGGACGACCTAAAGGATGTGAAGAAATTACTGCAACATTTGGTCCTTAATCTTCCAACGATCGTCCTTATACAGGAGAGCATTCGTACGACCGCATTTTCTATACCCCTCAAGCAACTCGTGGAGCCACTACGGCGGTATAATTTTTCCTCGTCTCGATTAATTATTAATTACTGATCGGTTAACTTTTTCCGTTGGTACACTCATTCACCGATCGGTAAACCAGTTTTTGTATCGATAAATAGTCTTACTGATTATTTAACAATTTTTACTGATCAGTAAACTATTTACTATATTACCGTTATATGTCGATTCGTATTATCGTTATTGATTTCCACACTTTTCCAACACTTTAGGAACCAGTGGACTTAGATGCTAATGAGTCCAGTGAAAATCTATTTTTTGAGGTAGCGCGAGGACAAGTGTGCTAGTTAGGCTTTCGCATCGGTAACATGTGTCTATTGTTAATGATACCCACTTATGCATATGTACCACTGTTGATTCTTTAGAATTATAAACTAATGTCATTTGTTACATGCATGAAATCTATAGTATATTATCTCAAGTAGAGGACAAGGCCACTAGGTTAACTAAGGAAAGAGATAAGAGTCTGAGTGACATTGAAGGACTTGTATTGATATTGGGCTAACTTTACATAATGATTAATTTGGCCTATTTTTAGGATAACTTTGAACTAAGTTTGATAATTATATTAACCACAAGATTTTTATTTATTGTAAAGCAGGAAAACATCGACAATGTCCTCTCAATGCTTGCTGACGTTGGCACAATGGCTCGTCCTCCACCTCCTTCCCTCCTTCCCCCAGGAAAAATAAATTAACTTCGGTCGTAACTCTTGGGCCTTAGAAATTATTCTCGATAAATCGATTTATAGATCGGTAAATCGATTTTACCGATCGATAAATAAGTTTACTGTTCGGTATATATATTTACCCATCGGTAAAATTATTTAACGATCGGCTAACTTATTTACCGATCGATGTCTAATTCTTGCACAAATGGTGATTTTCTTTTTTTTGGTAATTTTCGCTAATTCTCATTGTTCTGTGTGCATGCAACCACCGAGAGGGGCATGACTGTTGATCTTCCTTCCTCCCTTCCACCTCCTCCTCTCCAAGTAAAATAATTTTATTTTGGTCGTAACATTTGGGCCTTAGAATTTTTTCTCTGAGAATCAATTACCAATCGGTGTCTAATTCTTGCACAAACGTTGATTTTCTTTTTTGGTAATTTTTGCTAATTCTCATTGTTCTGCGTGCAACCAACCTCTGAAAGGGGCAGGGCTGATGATGCTCCCTCCGCCCCTCCGCCCCTCCACCTCCTCAACCTTCTCCCCCCAGGTAAATAATTTTATTTCAATCGTAACACTTGGGCGTTAGAAAATTTTCTCTGAAAATCGATTATTGATCAGTGATTAAGTTTATCGATTTACCGATCAGTGTCTAATTCTTGCACAAACTGTGATTTTCTTTTTTTGGTAATTTTCGCTAATTCTCACTGTTCTGTGTGCAGCCAACCAATTAGAGGGGCAGGACTGATGATGCTCCCTCCACTCCTTCACTTCCTCCCCCACAAGTAAAACTAATTTTATTTCGTTCGTAACTTATAATTTATAGAGAATATTTTCAGTAAATCGGTTTATCGATCAGTAAACTTATTTACCGATCGATAAACCTATTTACCAATCAATAAACTTATTTTTCCGATTGGTAGCCTTATTCATCGATCGGTAATTCTGTTTACCGATTTACTTGTGTCTTTACTGATCAAATTTTGACATTTTCTTTGTAATTTTGCACGGTGATACTGTTCCATGCAACAACAACCTAAAGAAAAAACTATCAAATTTAAGAGTTCCAAGGATCCGGTGCATTTCACGAGGTCTCACATGCAACCCGATTTAGAACTGACTTCACTTTCGAAAGAAGCTAAAAGAAAGAGAAGTGATCAGGATGATTCAACGTTCACTTCTCTTCCGAAAGAACCTAAAAGAAAGAGAAGTGATGGGGATGTTTTGCCTGCTCGACCAAAGAAAACCATGAGACAGTGAATAATCAAGAAATCTTGGAGAGGTCAATTAAGGAGAGGATTGATCAAGTTAGTGCCTTCGTCAAACCTCATCCACAGGCGTTGATGAATTAACGAACTTCATGTGGGGATTGCCAAAATAGGCAAATAATGTGGTTGTTTGCTCGATTAGGGGTGACAAGATCACTGTAGGGAAAATTAGCTGCTTAAAACCACCAAAGTGGTTGGACGTCCTAGTCAGTAACTTCAAGTGTTATACTATTTTATTTATTCACTTACTTGCGTGTGGGATACTAGATATTTTCTCATTTTATTTAATGCAACTAATCGACAACATCGCCACGACACTTGAGCAGATGGCACAAGTCAAGACTATACGAGTTGTTAATATTAGTTTTGTTGTAAGTATATCATCTAAACTGAAGACCTTTTCACAAACTGTATAGCAAATAAGCGATTAACTGTCTGAAATATGAATGCAACATGCATTGCACAACGAGTGTGTTATGTTTAGGAAGTTTATTGAGGAGAGCAGTGGCGTATCTCAGATGAAGATGACAGACCAATTACCCATCTTTCTGGCCACGATTAACTCTTGCGTTAATCGTGTGGGGCAATCGGCACGAGGCAAGATTTGTGATACTATTCTTGTACCTTTGCATCAGCCTGCGTAGCAACATTGGGCCTTTTCTGTTTTACTTACGACCAAACGACTTGTCCTGTTGCTTGACTCGTTGAACAAGGATTGCATCGACCGGTACGCAGAAGATGCTAAGGTGCTAGCCGATTATCTCCTTCGCCTACTACAGTTAACAAGTATTATCCCTGATTTCGGTATGCTTCCGCGGGATATCTCAATGCAAAAGGATTTGCCAATGCAACCCAATTATTCAGATTGTCAGATTTTTGTATTGAAGTACATTAAATGTTTTTTTTTCTTTTTTCTGGCAAAACATTGACTTTTGGAGCAACCGAGGACGACTGTAAAAGACATAGGATGGAATTTTTGTACCAACTAATCCGTTGTAATAATTTAAAATTTGGTTGAGTTTTATAAAATGTTATTTTGTTAATGTAAGTGTAGAGTCTTAATGTAAGTTTATAAAATGTGATTTTTCCTTTTCTTAATGACCGCTCGGTCACCGATTGTAAATTTCTTAACCGATCGGTTGAAGGTCCATTGATTGACCGAAGTGCTTCTTCCTCCCTTGTGACCGATTTATATGTTTACCGATGATTAACCGTTCAATCACCAATTGTAGGTCGAAGGATATGTGTTTACCGCTAATTAACCGATCAGTAACCGTTCGGTTACCGATTGTAAATTTCTTAACCAATCGATAAGCTCTTCTTCCTCCCTGAGGATCGATTTATATGTTCACCGTTGTTTAATAGTTAGGTAATCGTTCGGTCATCGATTGGAAAGTTTCGTCACTAATTGGTTGAAAGGGTCTTTGGGTGACCGATTTGCTTCTTTTTTCCTTGTAACCGATTATTTGTTAACCAATAAGAAACCGCTTAGTAACCGTTCGGTGACCGGATGCCCCTTGGGTGACCGATATGTTAGTTCTAACTTTGCAGGTGCACGTTGGTTACCGATCGACCAGAATGTTCGTGTTGGCAACGAATCACCGCTTGATCACTGATACGTTACCGTACTCCTTTGGGTAATCGATTAGTTCGTTTATAAATCTTTGGGTGCATCGGTTACCGTTCAGTTACCGAGCGATAACCGATTTGTGGTGGTAATTGATCGATAAGAAAGTAAAATTAAGGTCGAATGCTTGGTTGGTTTCTTTGCTTTCTCTTTTTATCAATGGGGTCTCTCTACTTACTAAGGGGGTCACGTAAGTTGCTATTAGGGAGAGGGGCAAAACAGTCAGACACACCCACCGAGTGACACCGATTTGATTGAAAAATGACGTGCTGAGCAAAGGACCCAAAATCTAATTTTCAAAAACTTCGAACCTCTACTCTAGATCCATAAAGTTATAGGAGCCAAACTCTAAAAATCCCCAAAAAAAAAATCAGGAAAATAGTTTGACAATTTTTTTTTAAGTGATTTTTCTATAATAAAATTGTTTGATTTAGTATTTTAAAAGTGTTTTTTTATTTGAAAATGACATTTTTATATTTATAGTTCTTATAATTATTTGAACGCCATAATTTAAAAAAGAGTATTTTAGTAAATAACTTCTATAAACAATAGCTAAAATAAAAGTGGATGGTGATCAATTTATGAAAAAAGTGCTTTTTAATTTCTTTTTTAATCAGAAGTTATACTTGTCAAATGAGTATAAAAGATATTTATGCTCAAAAAGTAAGTTAAAAATTTAAAGAGTAGTGCCATTCAGTACACAATTTATATTCACTTTTAAAAGCTTGTTGAAACATTCAACTTATATTAACTAAGTTCCAGTTCTGCTTAAATATCTGATTATTAAAAAATGGAATAAAATACTAAAAGTTAAAAAGAAATAACCAGGTTTTTTTTTCCCCTCTTTACAAATTTAGCTTTGCTACAAAAATTAACTGCCGTTACAACGGTCGGCAATTTCTAACCGTCAAAGCAACTGTTCAGAGGATGTCCCCGGGAGTTCACCAAGCATCACCACTCACATCCTCAATGTCACAAAACCAACAACAAAACCCCAATCAATTCATCTTCAATACTTGCCAGACGTTCGCGAATTGCATTCAAACTCATGTTTCGCGCTTCATTGGCGAGACCCACAAAAAAATCTTACCCAACAGTGACCGCCCTCTTTTCTCTATCTCGTCTTCATCACCAAGAACCAGCGCTTCAGATGATGACCCGAAGCTTCTCAAGTCACAGAGTGAGCACTTCGTAGTGGTACCAACACTTACCCTCTTGCTTGATTTCTTCAACCATCTCCTCTTCTGATTAAATTCTGATTTCTGATGCTCATTTTGATATACTTGTTGCTGTTGGTCACCAGGTGCTTGAGAAAATCCCTAAGTGGAGGCTTTTAGTTGTGATAGTCATCTAGGGTGTGTTTAATCTCGGGCGTTTAGAATTGTTGGGCATCATTTACATTCTGAGCTTCTAAAGTACATAGAGACTAGTGTTTTCTTCTTTATGATATTTGGTATTGTATCAGTCATACATGCCGCCTGTTATCCTTTGGGCCTCCTTACTTTCCTTGGATTTCTTGCTTCTTTTGCTTTGTAATTGATGTGTGGATGAATAAACAATGGAAATGACAACTTCTGCAACTGGACATTTCCCAAATGAGACAAATTGTTTAAGGATTATGTTGTCAAATGCTGCTCTCTGAATTTTTTGTTGACAATGTTGATTTCTAAATGGGCCTTGGGCACTTGGGAGAGAATTGGTTCAATTTGTTGTTCTTTTGCTTATTTTACTTTTATTTCTTAGGCAAAATCTTCTAAACCTGTGACAAAAGAAGGGCTGGGAAGGGCTACTTGGACATTGCTTCACACTCTTGCAGCTCAGGTTTGCTACCACGTTGCTTATTACATTTTTCCTATTCTTTCTACTTCCTCTTATTCTCCTGGCTTTTGGGTTAAATGTTTTGTGGTGCCTTCCTGTTTAAATGGATCTTTACAAAATGTGTTTTTCCTTAACACGAAAACTGATTGTACCTTACTAAAAGATATAGATGTTTCAAATTAGAGAATAGATAGTGTTAAGAGGGTTTTGGAAATGAATAACTTCATTTTGTATCATCATCGCAACATTTCTAATTTGGACTGGAATTTTGGTGAATAACATAGAGAACAAATGACTTGGAATCTAAATAGCAATGAGGAGTTAGAGAAATATGCAACTGATAAAAAAAGAATTTTATTTCAAATAGATTGATGGACTAATTGTTTCCATGATTCACTGATTTTTTTTTGTAATTGAAGATTTTAGTAAGCTTTGTAAAGTGCTCAATTTTGCATAAACCTCTGACTTCTATTCATCTTTTCATAAGGTTATTTTCATGAATAGTAGATTGAGTTTAATATACTTGTTTGATCTTTTCAGTTTCCAGATCGTCCAACTAGGCAGCAAAAGAAAGATGTAAAGGAATTGGTACGTGGTTCTCTCTCATATCTGGCAGTATGCAGTACGCACCGCTTATACACACACTGGATCCATAATAACTGCTTTACCTTGAATTGTTTGGAGCCATTACTTTTCTTGTCTGTCATGTTTCCACTCACCAGTACAAACTAGCAAAGTTGCTTCCCTTGTCATGATTTTTTTTTTTTTAAATCATCTCAACTGTGTTTACTGTACCCAAGATCTCAATTTCTTCAAATCTCATAGTATCTAGTTACTTGATGTTAATCACCTTGCCACACTAGACTCCAGGAGATGCCCAAAAGGGAAATTCTATTCTGTGATTTATACAGGAATTGAGTTTTAAACCTGCACTTAGGCACTTATTAAGGCTCAGCTTGTTGCTGAGCCAAACCTCAGGGGTACTCATGAATATAGTTTAGTAGTTTTTCATGTGTTTGAATTGTCATTGATAAGAAATTCCAGGATATTCATAAAAGGAACTGATAAATGGCAAGAAAACTTCAAAAAAAAAAAAAAAAAATTGCAAATATATCTTGTACATTAAGGACCCTCTTTAGGAGGTTGGATTCCATTGAAGTTGTTGGAAAGATTCTAGATGAGTGGCTGGGCTACATTATCCATTGATGTTTAAAGATAACTCAAAATTTTTCTTGGATGCAGATGGCTATATTATCTCGACTTTACCCTTGCAAGGAATGTGCAGATCACTTTAAGGAAGTCTTAAGGTCAGATTCTTCTCATTTATTTACACAGTTCCTTGTAAAATAATTCTCGATATATAAAACCACTTTGATCTAATCGTAAGCATGATGTTAATTAATCAATTAAAATAGAGAGCATACTTGAATCCATTGAGAAAGAAGGTTGCAGATGAATCCTTTTTCTACTCTCTACTCTTTTCCTCCACTGGTCTAATGGGAGACCAAAATCAACCGTATGTGGAAATTTTCAATATAGAGTGAGAGCAGGGACCTTGTCTATATATGATCAAGTAAGCCCCCACCCATAATGGGCCTGACCAACTCAAGCCCACACACATACTTAAAAGCCCAATCCACGTCCCCACACACTTAAGTGTAGCTAAGGTGTACCGTGCTCGATGTACCAATGTGATCACAACCGGTGATCGAGCTAACCGGTCAACTCTCATCAATTAAGCATTCTAATCAATTCAGTTTCGTAAATAAATAAATAAAGATAATGTCTTATACAGGTCACCTTATGAAAAATCTTACATTCCTTTCTTTGATGCCAATTTAATTAAGCAAGATTTCTCAATTTGGATGGCAATGACGTGTCTTGACATCACCTGGTTCAAACGGATTTTATGCAATGCCAATATAATTGTATTTAGAGTTTTTCTTCCATGGCATTTCATCTTTCAATATCAAGTTAATTTTGCTTTGCAAGGATATCGTTATGCTTGTATGTAGAAACCATACATACAAGCATCTGAGATTGTTCACCCCTTGTTTTCCTCTACATGTTGGTATATATACTGAAGATGGAAGAATGCCCAACCTGTGTTTTCTTGCATTCTGCTGATGCACTTTCACCTGGGTTTCATGTTTGACAGGGAAAATCCTGTACAGGCAGGGTCACAGGCTGAATTTTCTCAATGGCTATGTCACGTCCACAATGTCGTCAATAGAAGGTATGGTATGCATTTGAATTATCTGTACTCTTAACTAAGAACTGGTTGATGATGAAGTCTAGGCTCATTGATGACTATAATCCAGTGCTAGAGTTTTGCTCGGTATTCATGAATTTTAAATCTCAACTTTTACTAGGAAGGCAATGTTAATTGAGAAACTAGGAGCTCAAAATTCAGATTTGCTATTATCCTTAAGTTTCTTTATATAACTCTTGGAGTTGCACAATGTGGACTATTTCATGTTGTCTTGACAGTCTTGGCAAGCTTATATTCCCCTGCCAGCGTGTAGATGCAAGGTGGGGTAAACTAGAATGCAAAGATCGTGCATGTGATCTTGAAGGCACTACCAATGATTTCAGTAGATAAACGAAGTAAACTTGTACCTGCTTTTGGATCTAATAAAGCTTCCCTTTCGTTTTTGGCTTTTTTTTTTTTATTATTATTTTTTTTGTATTTTTTATTTGGGGTTCGGGGAGGAGGGCTTTTGATTTTGTTAGTATTAATTATGTTTACCGCTGGTCAAAAATCATTTATTCTCGAGAGAATCATGCACATTTCCTTTTGACTGAGATGTGAATGCCCATGATCCACTCGGCATAGTGATGGATTTCATGGCCAACGTCTAACCAGCACGAATACGCCGACATGAACGAGTTCCCCGCGGAGCATATTTTCTTTCATCCTCGGACATTTTGTTTGATTCCGGCACTTGTGTTATAGTGCCCGAACTCTGCGAGTGTGCCAAAAAAGACTTCAGAATTTGTGATAAGTAAACGCCTACAAGTAAATCTCTATTCAAAGTGTGTCGGGCAGTGCACATTAAGATGACTTTGTCCGGCTGACACATAGTATTTCAGTTGCGTCCTTAGAATCTAAGCCTTTTAAAGCCCTAATGAAAGGCTCTAATGAAACCCCATTTTAAAGTAGCTGTGAGTAGGGCTTTCGTTCTTATTGCTCGGGTTCAATCTTTAAACCTCCAGGCGGTACAAAGTACACTTGGGCATGCCTCCTTTTTTCTTGGAGATTGTTTAGTAAATGAGATGGTGCCTTCTTCATAATCATAAGTATCTAGAGTAAGTTGATTTGACCTTGAGTAGCCAAAAGGTAGCCAAAAGGTAGCCAAAAATTGAGCTCGTACAAAATTGGGTCAACAAACTCAACGCCTTATAGTAAGAAGTACGCCCAGTTCTTTTCAAGTTTATGTAACCATTTTTCATGTATGAATTTAGGGTTTAGATGCATCCTCAAATGCATCTAATTGTGGAGCCTTTTGGAGTGAGATAAAATGTGTAGGAAGTTTTGGAGTCTTGAGCCATTTTCTTCCTTGTCATGAAGTATTTAGCTGTAATACATGGTGAAATCAAATGCAGGCTTGTGGAAAGAGGCCTAACATGCAAGTGAAAACAACTTATTGAGAAGAGCTTCTTTTCACCATTTATTGAGAAGGCTCGATTACAAGATGGAGGCTTTGCTACCAGGAACCATGGGCACGTATTAAGTGGCATATAGCTTCATACCATTTTGATTATACCATCTAACAAACTATATTTACTCCCAACAATATTCGAATTTGTACAGTTGTAAAAAAGAACTGAACCCATTTCTGTATTATTTTTTGGCAACTAATTCAAGTGATCTACAAGGTTCTAAAACAAATGGAAAAAAGACCGACTACCTTCGGTGAATGTATGCAAGTGCATGACAAGAAGACCAGTCAGCTGCGAATTCTTCTTATGGGTTGAAATATGCAAGTACGCTTACGAACCTGAAGATGAATTCCCAGTTTGATTGTCACAAACCTGCAGGCATTCTATTGTCCGAAATGGTGGAGCCTCACCAAATTTCAGTAGGTGTGCAATTTCATAAACAGATCGCAATTGCTGAATCAACTGAGCATCTAAGTATGCATCACAAGAAAAACACCATACTGACAGATCACTGGATTCAACAAGTAAAAATTAAAAATAAAACACAAGTCATTAGACTCATTACAATAATCTTTAATACATTCATAGATATGACTTGGTTTGGATATACCTGTAGCTCAGTGCCAGACAATGGTTCCTTTCTTGATAATGTTCAAGCATGTGCTTGTTAACAAAGCGGCTGCAGAGGACATCCTTACAGCACAAACATAACCAATTTTCAAAAGGGTGGTGGCACCTAAAAATTCATAGAGCTGCATGAGTTAGTCAGATATCGTGGTACTGGCAACAACTAGGTTATATTCCATATCCACACAGCCAACCCCACGTTATTGGTAAAAAAAAGGCTTAGTTAAGTTGAGTTATAATCCAAACCCAATTCAGGGTGAAAATGAGATTCTATATCTGTCTTAGAGATTATTGAAAAGGATGGCTAGGCCTCTAATATCCTTTAGGATATAATAGCCTCTTCTGCTTTCATGAGATTCCATGTCCATTTTACACGAAGACCTCTATTATTCCATCTCGAAGGAATGACTGTTTTCTAAGTCTTCAAGGCATTAAAGAACTTAGACAAGAGTTTCCAGCTAAGAATCCAAGGCTGAGTTTGGTTTACATCTCAAATTCTATTTTCTGTTCTCAAATACAAAGAAAACAAAAAATAACAAGAGATGTACGTTCGGTAAAGGAAGATTTGAAAATTGGTTTAAAATTTTACCCTTAAAAAACAACATGATCCCGGAAAATGACATTCATTTTCCAAATTTTCTGATCACTTTTTCTGGGTTAGGTGAAAACAGAAAACCTGATTTTGGATGCCGAACCAGACGACGGCCTAAGATACTAAAAAGCTTTTGATACTGAAATTGAAAACGAAGATTAATAAACAGTCTTAAAAAAATGATTGATGAATTTTCTGCATATAAGAAGGTAAGCTGCATGTAGGTTTTGAAAGACGAGCAATTCAGTGGTTGAAAATAGAAGTAAAGGCTAAATGAAAGCAAAAAGCTGTTCAGCACTACAAACTAAAAGTGTTTCAAGGTATGGTACATAGAATAAGTATCCATGGCCTCTAAAAGTTCTGACTGATGAATTAAAAGGTCTTAAAAAAAACTAACTCATAGCATACTGTTTTTAAAATCATAATGAAGGAGTATCAAGAAAACATGAGAGAACAAGAGGTAGAAATATCACCATCAAAGTTCAGAGACAAAGGCAACAAAAATCATTTTTTATTTTTTTTCAAGTGGTAATAAGCATAACAAAGATCTAGGTAGCTAGAAAACATATGAGGATATGCATTATGGACTCTAATAGTAGATATGAACATCTGAAGGAGCAGACACAACGTTGCACTCTATTTGATTGGTGGTAGATAATATCGCCGCATCATAATTGATAATGCCTAGAGGTAAAATCGTAGTAAGAAATCAATTTACATAACTCTCGAACATAACACCGCGCTACATCAAATAATTCCTCCTTAAAAGAGAAGAAACAAACATGAAACACCCGCCTTCCATGGAAGAACCCTTCCAATACATCTTCTATTCAATATCCCCAAATTGATTAATACTAATAATCACTACTCAACCATCGCAAGAGAACCCTAAGTACCAGGTATTTTCTTACATTTCCAGAAGAAGATTCTTCTTCATACTCGCTCGAGCCCTAGATTTCTAATTACAACTCACTACAAATTCAATTGATTGCATGATTTAGGGTTTTAATTGAAAAAAAAAAAAGGTAAAGAAAACTGACCTGGTGCAGGGAGTGTCGGGAGTGGGAATGTGAGAGAGATCAGCCGACAATGAGTTCAAGTGATCACAACACGTACGAGCTTCCACCCAACCAGATCCAGCTCCATAAATGAAATCTTCTTCTTCCTGAAAAAACTCGATAATAACGCAGACGGAGAGGTTTGAAGCCATAGAACATAGTGAAAAAGGGTACGTACCAACACTGCAGAAGACGAAGGAGCCTCCTTCGCCACTGACATCCTCTTCCTCCCTTCCTGCTTACAACTGTGAAATCTATTGCATTTTGCATTATAAAATGTGACCTTATTACTAAAACATGAACGTTCAAACATTATAATTAAACGGTCATATTTATGTTTATTAGATCATTTATTATACACTTTAAGACTTGCAAACTATACATATCTTGTAAACACGAATATATAATTATATTATTTTATAGTTATTTTTTTTATTCTCATTATTTTATAGTTAGATTAATATTTTTTATTAAATATAAATCACATTAAGAAGGTTTATGCATCTTTTGAAAAATAAGTACGTATGTTTCAACAATTATTATTATTATTATTAAAAAGAAAAATCTATTTTATAGCAAAAGTGATCCTTTTTAAGCCTTAGTAAAAAAGATCATTTTTCAAAAAAATAACTGAGTTAGAAAATATTTTTCTTTGAGAAGTTGGTCCTCTCGAATAGCCCTCATCTCAAAAAATGTTTAACTCTTGTTGCGTTTTGCTTATGTTTTGCATATGATGATGTCATAATTAATATGCTTGACACGAGGTAATCACTAATCTTACAAATAACGTCTTAGCTCCAATTATAACGGCAAATGGCGAATCCTTCAGAGTGGGGTTGAAAGAGTTCTCGTTCAAATTTATTGAGAAGGTTACGGTGGTGAAACTGGTGGAGGTGACAAAAGTACGCTCTTACAAGGTGAGAGTTGGGGTTGATGTTACGGAATGGTTGTTAACTATCGAGATTGGGGGCACAGAGGCTCGAAGGAGGAAGCGGGATAAATGATCATCTCGAGATGGGAGCGGTGTTGTCTTTTTAGAAGGCATGGTGAACGAGCGAGGAAAGTTCTTACGTGTTTAGAAGATTGAGGATAGTCGGTCAAGGGCTATTTGTTAATCTAAGTGGTTCATCACTTAGCACGTCCCTAAATATACTGTGATAAAGTATATTTTGATGATCACAAACGAAATCTCTTTCAATGCTAACGAGCGTTTATCAAGATCTCATCCCAACACCTCAGGAAAGCAAAAAGCCAAGGAACGATTCAATCAAGGAACTCAAAGTCATATCCGACGTTCAAGATCGTTTCAATCAAAAGGACCTCAACGATCATATCATGATTTCAAGATCACTTCCCACTAACAATTCAATCAAGCTTCAAGTCTACATCTTTCGATCAACGTTCAAGACATTCAACTCTAGCGTGAAGTTCTTATTGAAGATCTCATAATAAAGAGTTGGATTTAAAGATTATGAAAAAATGTGAAATACACAGTATTTAAGGTATATCTTTCTCTAATCGTCATTGCTCAACGTTTTTCAAAACCATGCACAAATCACTTGCATACTTGCATGTTTTGATCATGCGTTTAACAGTATTTCAAATGATTTAATTCTCTATATGTAATTTGAAATTTATCGAGTTTTTATTCGCATTTATCGTATATTTAATCGCGAGTCAAAACTATTTTTAAATAGTCTTTTAGGACGTTAATGAGTTGGCAGCGCTCTCCTGAACTTGATAAGTCAGGACGCCGATAGTTCATTAGGACGCTGATAACATTCAAGGTTGAATTGAAGTGATTAATCAGGACGCTTACTTGTAAGTAGCTGTCTCATTTAGTCAACCTCTGATGTTGTCAGGACGTTGATTCAGTATTAGCTTACTGAAAGATTTCTAAAGTCCTTCAAAGATTTTATCTTTGAGAAGGCTGATAGTTATAAGTTGAATAAACTATCATGACGTTACCTAGATATGAGCGCCCTCACCTTTAAGAATCAACTTACTAACTTTCAGGACGCTGATTGTCCTTCTGCGTACTTGTTTTTGGTTTCAAATGTTTTTAATATGTGGTAGGACGCTTACAATGTTGTAGCGCCCTCATAATATGTTTTATGTTTTAAAAGGTAGGACGCTTACTCAGAAAGTAGCACCCTCATGCACTTAATTGTTTTAAAACATAACAGGACGTTAACTGTGCATTAGCGCCCTCAGGGCTAAGTCGTTTAAGTGTTAAAGTAAGTCAGGACGCTTACAATTCAGTAGTGCCCTTACTTTATTGTTCAACAGGACGTTTATACGTAATGAGCGCCCTCAAGGAACAAAACGACAAAATTGATATTATGCGTCAGGACACTGACTGTGAATCACGATGCTAATTCAACAACCGTCATTGTTCGAACAAGTACACTACATCAGTTTACTTTTTCAGAACAAATTTTTACATAGAGTAATTTTCAGACTTATCAGAGATCCTCTCTGATACATGAATTAAGTTTTTCTAAAACTTTTCTTTTTCATAAAATCTGAAAAGAACTAGAATGTTAGGAAAAATTGCAGTTGTCATTTTCATATAACATTCTAGTCATTGTGTGTAAACGTTCATATTATTTGAACTTCAAATGTCTCACGGCTATGTCCTACTAAGTCTATAAATACTAGCACTTAGGATCAAACAACTCGCCAATCATTTTGTATTGTGCCAACACTTTTTGAAAGTTAGTCTGTGTCAAAATATTTTTCAAATATCTGAACTTTCAAAGTATTTTTCTCTGATGCCTTAACGTATTCAAAAGATTTTCATATTGAGCTTCAATTTTATTCTATCTCTGAAAATCTATTTGATCTGGTATCTACTCAAATTCTCAGCACCAATTCATACTTCGTATCATTCTTGCTGAAGATAGAATTTGAGATATAGTTCATGAGAAATACAGTTGTACTTGATTTCATATCTTAAGTACTATATTTAACTATATCAGTAGTTGTGTTAACTATTGAACACTGAACCAGAAATTTTCACACTTATATTTAATATCTATTTTGAAAATTGTTTATGTTTATAATTTACACTGGTCCTTCAATTTTCAAGTCAATGTTTATTTGGTCATATTATTTTCGAAGAAGCACTGATTTTCATATCACATCATTCATGCCTTTTGAAACTGCACTTGAGTAATACCGAACATTGAAAGGTAAAAGACTGTAAGTGTATTTCATCTTAGCATTATATATTCATATTTCATATCTTTGTAATGCTATGTAATGAGCTTAATTGTAAAGTGTTCTTGTGGTGACCCCGCGCCCCGGACCACCAACCCCACAAGGAATGGCGTGCGGAATGCCGGGGCAGGACGCCTGGCGTAGGCATCTCCGACCACTCATCAACTCCCGTGAGGTGGTTGAGACCCTACGAGCCTTATCTCAAACAACGACATAATATCAAAAGGTACTAAACAAAACTACCCACCGTATTAATCATCCAAGACAAGAGATAATCCATAAAAATGAACCATAAATAAAATCATAATCCCTACAGTTCATTAAGATTGACATACACATAAAGTCCAAAATTGTGGGTACAAATAAAAACCGTCATATGCCCACATGGTCTATCTAACAAGTCCCAACTCACCCATACTACAATGTGGTAAGTGTTATAATTACATAATCCAAAATATAATACTTCATAATTTAAAACACAGTTCAATCAAAATGCCTCTCAACTCACATTGAGGCTTTGGATTCTCTCGCAGGCAAGGCCCTCAAGATATAACTACTCCTTTGCCCTTATTCGGGACAGAAGGACCTGAAAGAGGAAAATGAGGGTGAGCCAACGGTGCCCAGTGAATAGAATTCAAATATGCTATCAATACTCATCAATAAATATCATGTATGCATGTCAATGTGTAGCATGATTAAAAGCTCATAACATATAGATATCAAGCATTTATAATACGTTCGATGCAAGTAAAAGTTTATCAATTTGGATCCACATTCCACATGCATTGGGTTACTAGTGCACGTTTATTTCACCGTACCGTTGATCCCAATCATGTTTATTTGGGGTTACTAGTGCACGTCTATTTCACCGTACCGTTGACCCCAATCTCTTCCTTTTTTAAAACCCTCCTATGACAAGGTTAAGTCCCCCTATTAGCCAGATAGATGGGCCCAACCAAAGTCATAAGGTTTTCTCAAATCAATGCATCATTCAAAATATTAGAACACATTCATGCTTTCAACATACAATATATAAGTGATATGATGACATAAAAGATATAATCATAAATGAAGTCTACTCACAACCAAGCCTCGCGAGAGTATTTAACCAAACACGACCACCAAACCGAATCAACCCAATCAAGATACTGAAACATACATCAATATCCTACCATACATCAATTTCTATGCTCAATCACATAGACATTACACATCAACCCTAAATCAGCCCACATATAAACAATAGGCCTAAATCTCATCTAATCCCATCATTCAACTCAAATCACATGACTTAGGCCTCTAATGCATAGTTCTCATACATAAACCATTCTATTAATCAAAAATACTAATTTTTAATTCCTTTAGGCATAAACATGCCCAAATTGGGTCACTTGATCACAAGTAGGCCTAACCCCTGATATGGTCACAACCACCAAATCAGTAGCATAATCAACCCTAATCATGCTTAATTAAACATAATTTGCATCAATTCAATGATTCTAGGCCAAAAGCATCAAAAGCCTTAAAATATGAAATTTTCCATACTTAGGCCATATTGTCGATTTACACTAGGTCACCATGTTCAGCCATGTATATCACTGATTTTGCATCATGGGTTCATCAACAATGGCAACTAGGTCAACATAGTTGACATGCAAGCTATTTGGAAAGGTCTAAGTTCATATTCTAAATTTAGGTCTAATACAAGCAACCCTACCAATTCTTCATTTACTATTCTGTTCAGATGTATCAATATACCAACAGAAATATGTAATCACAAAATCAACCGTACAGATTGAAGTATGTGAAGAAACAAACCTTCTGTCCAAATATTAGCCCAATCCAACGGTGGACCGAAAAGATAAGTATATTTGATGAACAAGTCTCTAATCAGACAATTTCTCTTTTCCTGCTGCAAATACTCAAACTCAGATGACTATATCACACACAATACTAAACTCATAAACATCTCCACCGTTCTGAATACAGAAATATCAGTTATAAACTACATACCCAAATTTTATATCCATCCAACGGTAGATTGAGGAGATCTACAAGTTTGAGCGAAACGGTACGAGAAATCCAGACTTTCCGACCAGCTTTGTTTCAGAGGTTAGATCTCTCAAGAAAAACCTCTACTCAAGATCTCCACTGTTCAAAATGCAGAAATATCAGTTGTACACTACGTACCCAAATTTTATATCCATCCAACGGTAGATTAAGGAGATCTATAAGTTTGACCGAAATGGTGCGAGAAATCCAGACTTTCCGACCAGCCTTGTTTGAGTGGTTAGATCGCTTAGACGAAACCTCTGATCAAGATCTCCACCGACCAGAATGAATAACCATAAGCTACGAACTTGCTGACAAATTCTGAGCTCAATCTGACCATATATCCGAAAGATCCCGCACTTTGATGAAAATGTCGCAGAGATCTTCCTCCTGCAACTCCCTCCTTCTTTCTCTTCTTCTTTCCTTTCTTTCTTTTTTTCCTTTCTCTCCACTCACCTCTTTCTAGCACTTCCTTGATTCCCTCCTCCACTCACCTCACTTTCTAGCACATTCTTGGATTAGAGAAGTGGGCATAGGACACTTGTCCACTTTCATGCACCAACCTTCACATGTGTTGGTCTCATACTACCCATACCAACCACATGTACTTTAACCAATCTCATGCTTCCATGTATTTTAAATGTTCAATCCATTTAATACACCAAATTTTTTTCTCTCATTTATCCTTTTATTCAATCAATCCTAACTCATATCAATTCATGGTTTAATGGGTCCATGCATAAATAATAACATACGCATTATAATTTAATTTAACATGACTCATATACAATTTATGATATACATATTTATATACATTATCAAGCATCAACTATACAAACATTAAACAACCATCAAACAAACACCAAACATATCAAGGCAACGCATAGAGTTTGGGCAAAGTACAATTGGGTTATGGGCTAGATGAAATAATTTTCGGGGCGTCACAGTTCTACTCAGTTAGAACCGACATTATTGTGTTGTAATGCCGGTGTGTTTCTGGACTGAAACAACCAGGACAAGTAAATGTAGTTCACTTAATGATTTTAGGATTGAAATCATGTTAAGGTTATCTCTGAACCTGTAAAAGAGAAAAAGGTTCATCCTCACCTGCAAGTAGGAAACCAGTTCATCTTAATCTCGTAAAAGGATAGGTTATCTCTTAACCTATAAAAGGATATGTTATCTCTTAACCTGTAAAAGAGAAACGATTGTTCCTTATCCGGTAAAAGGATCACAGTTGTTCCTTATCCCGTAAAAGGATCACGGTTCTTCATTATCTCGTAAAAGGAAAACGATGTTTCTTTATCTCGTAAAAGGAACATGAATTTTTTCCTTATCCCGAAAGAAAGAAATTTGGTTCATCCTTAGCCCATGAAAGGATAGGTTTGCCTTTAACCTGTAAAAGGGCAGTTGTAACTGTTTGGTTCTCACCCGTAAGAGAATTAGTTAGTGGATTGAGAAAATCCTAATCGGGAGATTAGGTAGTGGACGTAGGCTTGACCGAACCACTATAAATCTTGTGTGTCTCGCATTTGCATTTTAGTCTAAGTTTTTGTTTATGCGTTCAATTCCAATACACTCATGTATATCACTAAGTTATTGGAAGATAAATTTAAAATTGACCATCTCACCCGATTCACCTCTCTCTTGGGTGGACCAACACTATTATCATCCCGAATAATGGGTATGTGCCTGTTTTGACCTTGATCTCATACGTCGGCGTCGATTACGATATTCAAATTCTTCAGATTTTTGTTTTAAATCGACCCAGAAATCAGAATTATGTTTACGCCATTGACGGGGTTGCTCCACTGGAGAAGATGATCGGATCGGAGGAAGGTGAAGTTGTACGGGTTGGCACGTGTCAATCTGGTGGGGTTGAAGATCGGCTTGTACGGTCGCAGGAGCAGGAAATTAAAGTTTTCGATAAGGGCATGCCACATACCCCCCGGGGGTCAGAAGGTGGTGGCGCACAATCGGCTGGGAAAAGATACGAGGATCCTGTCACGGTTAACATGTCTGAATTGCCTGTAGCAGGTGGTTTATTACAGCAACAAGAGGATAGAGTTGGGCTAGATTATATTTTAAATAATATAAAAGTGGGCCTAGATGAAAATGGCTTACCCAATGGATCTAACATAGGCAATGGGTCTGGGAGTAATGGATGGAGAAACGTGGGCTTGGGTGATCTAAGTGGTGGGCCTGGTGAACAAAGGCCATTACTTAACACTTGTAATGTGCCCCCCACGGAAAGGGTGTCTTTAAGTGCTGATGCAGATCACGTGGTCCTTAAGGATCATTCACCTTAATCACGTGGGGATGGTGTTCTAATGCTGAGCAAAAGCAAAATGAGTGCAGGTGAACTATATGTACCAGATACATACGATAGGGAGGAGCAGAAGGAGTGGGTGCGATACTCTGTACCCGGGGTTGGGGACGAGGCTACTGCGTCCAGGTTAAAGGATATTTCTGATTAAGTAGAGGGCTTCCAATCGCGTGACGCCCTGAAAATTATTTCATCTAGCCCGTAACCCAATTGCATTTTGCCCAAACTCTATGTGTTTGCCTTGATATGTTTGGTGTTTGTTTGATGGTTGTTTAATGTTTGTATATTTGATGCTTGATAATGTATATAAATATGTGCATTATAAAGTGTATATGGGTCATGTTAAATTAAAGTATAATGCATGTGTTATTATTTATGCATGGGCCCATTAAACCATGAATTGATATGGGTTAGGATTGATTGAATAAAAGGATAAATGAGAATGAAAATTTGGTGTATTAGATGGATTGGACATTCAAAATACATGGAAGCATGAGATTGGTTAAAGTACATGTGGTTGGTATGGGTAGTATGAGACCAACACATGTCAAGTTGGTGCATGGGAATGGACAAGTGTCTCATGCCCCATTTCTCTTCTCCAACACATGTTGAGTTGGTGCATGAGAATGCACAAGTGTCTCATGTCCCATTTCTCTTCTCCAACACATGTCAAGTTGGTGCATAAGAGTGGACAAGTGTCTCATGCCCACTTCTCTTCTCCAAGGAAGTCCTAGAGAGTGAGATGAGTGGAGGGAAAGGAAAAAAGAAGAGAAAGGAAAGAAGAAGAGAAAGAAAGAGAAAGTTGCTTTGAGGGAAGTCTCAGCAATGTTTTCATCAAAGAGGTGGATCTTTGTGATATATGGTCAGATTGAGCTCAAACTTTGCCAGACAGTTTATATATTATGGTTATTCATTCTGGTCGGTGGAGATCTTGATTGTAGTTTTCTTCTGAGAGATATAACCTCTCAAACAAAGCTGGCCGGAAAGTTTAAATTTCCCGCGCAGTTTAGATCAAATTGATAGATCTCCTAAATCTACCGTTGGATGGATATGATATTTTATAATATGGTTTAAAACTAATATTTATGCATTATGAACGGTGGAGATGTTGATGAGTCAAGTATTTTGTGTGATATAGTCATCTGAGTTCAAGTCTTTATAGTAGGAAGGAGAAATTGTCTGATTAGAGACTTGTTCATCAAAAACCCTATCTCTTCGGTCCACCGTTGGATTGAGCTGACTTTTGGACATAAGGTTTTCTTCTTAACATACTTCAATCTGTACGGTTGATTTTGTGATTAAATATTTCTGTTGGCAGCTTGATACATCTGAACAGAATATTAAATGGAAAATTGGTAGGGTTGTTTGTATTAGACCTAAATTTAGAATATAAACTTAGACGTTTCCAAATAGCTTGCATGTCAACTATGTTGACCTAGTTGCCATTTTTGTTGAACCCATGATGCAAAATCAGTGATATACATGGATGAACATGACGACCTAGTGTAAATCAGCAATATGGCCTAAGTATGGAAAATTTCATATTTTAGGGCTTTTGATGCTTTTGGCCTAGAATCATTGAATTGATGCAATTTATGTCTAATTAAGTATGATTAGGGTTTATTATGCTACTGATTAGGTAGTTGTGACCATATCATGGGTTAGGCGTACTTGTGATCAAATGGCCCAATTTGTGCATGTTTATGTCTAAGGAATTGAAAATCAGTATTTTTGATTAATTGAATGGTTTATGAATGAGAACTATGCATTAGAGGCCTAAGTCATGTGATTTGAGTTGAATGATGGGATTAGATGAGATTTAGGCCTATTGTCTATATGTGGGTTGATTTAGGGTTGATGTGTAATGTCTATGTGATTGAGCATAGAAATTGATGTATGGTTGGATATTGACGAATGTTTCAAGACCTTGATTGGGTTGATTCGGTTTGGTGTCTGTGTTTGGTTAAACACTCTCGCGAGGCTTGGTCGTGAGTAGACTTCATTTATGATTATATCTTTTATGTCATCATATCACTTATATATATTGTATGTTGAAAGCATGAATGTGTTCTAATATTTTGAATGATGCATTGATTTGAGAAAACCTTATGACTTTGGTTGGGCCCATCTATCTGGCTAATAGGGAGACTTAACCTTGTCATAGGAGGGTTTTAGAAATGAAATATTTGGGGATGAGAACGATACGGTGAAATAGACGTGCACTAGTAACCCCAATGCATGTGGAATGTGAATCCAAATTGATAGGCTTTTACTTGCATCGAACTTATTATAAATGTTTGATATCTATATGTTATGAGCTTTTAATCATGCTACACATTAACATGCATACATGATATTTATTTATGAGTATTGATAGCATATTTGAATTCTATTCACTGGGCACCGTTGGCTCACCCTCATTTTCCTCTTTCAGGTTCTTCTGTCCTGAATAAGGGCAAAGGAGTAGTCATATCTTAAGAGCCTTGCCGGGGAGAGAATCCAAGGTCTCGATGTGAGTTGAGAGGAATTTTGATTGAACTATGTTTTAAATTATGATGTATTATATTTTGGACTATGTAATTATAACACTTACCACATTGTAGTATGGGTGAGTTGGGACTTGTTAGATAGACCATGTGGACATATGACAGTTTTTTTTGTACCCATAGTTTTGGACTTTATGTGTATGTCCATCTTGATGGACTGTAGGGGTTATGGTTTTATTTATGGTTTATTTTTATGTATTATCTCTTGTCTTGGATGATTAATACTGTTGGTAGTTTTGTTTAGTACCTTTTTATATTATGTCGTTGTTTGGGATAAGGCTCGTAGGGTCTCAACCACCTTACGGGGAATGAGGAGTGGTTGGAGATGCCTACGCAGGGCTTCCAGCCCCGGCATTCCGCACGCCATTCCCTGCGGGGTTGGTGGTCCGAGGTGCGGAGTCGCCACCAATCGGATGTTGGGGGGTGGCAGATGCTGGGATTGGTGAAATGTTCCCCCAAAGTGATGTGAATGGTAGTGTTTCTCGTAGGATCGTCGGTGGTCCAGTCAAGTTGAAATGAGGGAAAGTTATGTTGTCGCAGGAAGCAAATGAGTTATGCGAAAAGAATGGTAGGAGGGCTGGAGATTCTTAATACTGGGTGTGATCATCATAAACATGCAGGCTTGGGCTCCAAAGATTTGAAGGGCTGCTCCAAATAATAGATGAGGAGACAACGCATGGCGATGAGGGCGAAACAAAGATCAAATTCAAAATCATATGGTAAATTTGTTGACGACTTTGACGAAGTGGGAAGTCTTTCGGGGGATGAATCAGCTGACGATGTTGTCGTGGCTTCAGATAAGGATTCTGCAGGCTCTGTGAAGTCAACATCTACTTCGGCTTCTAAACGATTTGGCGGACTCTTTCCTTTCATCGTCTGAATTTGTGCAGGGTCAAGTACACTAACCTTCTTTAATTTTTTTATGATGAGTATGTGTGCCCTTCAATGCAAGATGTATCTTTTGTTCCTTGTTCAATTATTTCTCCTAATGACTGTACTGTCGAGTCTTCTTTTTCCTCCCCTCTACCCTCCTCGTCTCAGCCAATTCCACAGCCACCCACTGTTCTTTCCAATTCTCAATCACAACACTGGAGTATCGATCGCCGACATTTAAATATTCTTCCAGCAATGATGAGTCTACCATTCGCCCATGATGGAAGACATGTCCCAAGTCACGGCAGAGAGGTAGTTGTCTTGACTGAACTTCGCTTCAGGGATGGGGAAATCATGTTTCAGGAAACAGATACTGAGTATATGTGGAGAATGAACATGAAGGCATGCCAAGTATAACGGAAGCAAGTCTTGGAATGTATCAGGGAGTTCAAAGGCCCGGAGTACAGGGATTTTTTGAAAAAAAAGGAAATGGGAGTAGGGGAAGCAAGAAGGTGATTAAATGAAGATAGTTTCATGGAACATTTGGGGATGCGGTTCCAATAAGAAGAGAAGTCTAATTAAACGAACAATAAGGAAAGCTAATCCGGATATCTTAATCCTACAGGAAACGAAAAAAGAAAAGATTGGAAGGAGTTTGATTCGTCAATTATGGGGAGGTTATCATAAATGGTGGACTTATTTGCCCTTGATGGGAGCCTCGGGGGGAATTCTTGTGGTGTGGGATTCTAGAATCATTGAGGTTGAATCATGTCTAATTGGGTATTTCTCAGTCACAATTAAAGTGAATGACCTATTGTCTGTGCAATGGTGGGTATCAGGGGTGTATGGGCCTCCATCGGCTAATAGGCAATTTTTTTGGGATGAGATTGTTGGACTGTTAGCAATATGTTAAGGTGGCTAGTGTTTAACAGGTGATTTCAATAAAATAAGGTTTGTGGGGAAGAAGTTGAACATCCTGAGCCTTACTAAGAGCATGCAAGAGTTTGATTAGCTAATAAATGAGTTGGAATTGAAGGATTTGCCTCTCTACAATGCAAAATTTACTTGGTTAAACTTGAGATTGCTTCCAATATGCTGCAGATTGGACTGGTTTCTTGTTTCCAAGGAATGGTGTAACTTATTCCCATCAAATAGGCAACCAACTCTTACTAGAACTACTTCGGATCATAGGCCTATTCAGTTGGATACGACTAAAGTTAAGTGGGGACCATCTCCATTTCGATTTGAGAATGTATGGTTCAGACACAGGGATTTTTTGCAAAACGTGATTCAGTGGTGGCAAGAAGCATGGGCTTTTGAGATAGAGGGGCACAAATTCATGGTGCGCCTGTCATTGATGAAAGAGTCTATCAAGACATAGGATAAGATGGTTTTTGGAGCAACCGATCACTAGAAAAGGGAGTTAGAGGATTTAATTGGCTCGTTGGATAATATGGAGGAGTCTAGCTCGTGGTCTGTTGAATTTGATACCTTCCGAAAGATTTACAAGGCTGAATTGGAAACACATGTGTCTTAGGGAGGGTAGAATTGTTTTACAAAAAGTCAAACTTAAATGGTTAAAAGAGGGGGATGCGAACTCTCAGTTCTTCCACAATATTTTGAGTAGTAGGCGAAACATCAATCTCATTTCCTCGATTAAGAGAGATGATGGTGTTATTATATCATATGAGAAAGGTGTGGTTGAGGAGATCTGAAGGTACTTTTTAGATGTATACACTGACGAGGGCAATTCTGTTTGGGAATTAGAAGGTCTTGATTGGGGAGTCATTTCTCAGACTGACAGAGATATCTTTGAGAGGCCTTTTGAAGAGGATGAGGTTAAAATGGCGATATTTAGCTGTGATGGTTAAAAGGCTCCTGGGCCAGATGGGTTTTTTATGCTTTTCTACCAGAAGGCGTGGGATGTAATGAAAGAGGATATAATGGGTGTGATGCGGGAGTTTTTCATCAACAGGGTGATCAACAACAAGGTTAATGAAACATATATTTGTTTGATTCCCAAAAAATCCGATTCATGATGCTTGAAAGATTATAGACCTATTAGCCTTGTCACTAGTTTATACAAGATCATATCCAAGACTTTGTCTCACAGACTTAAGGCGATGCTCCCTACAACAGTAGAAGCCACCCAGTCAACATTCATTGAGGGGAGACAAATTTTGGATGTTGTGCTAGTGGCCAATGAAGTTATTGATGATTATAGGGTAAGAGGTAAAGAAGGGGTTGTGTTTAAAGTGGACTTCGCCAAAGCATACGATACAGTTGATTGGGGCTTCCTCAAACATGCGTTACATCATAAAGGTTTTGGGGAGAGGTGGATAAGATGGATGTTGGGTTGCATTAGTTCGGTTACATACTCTGTAATGATAAATGGAAGACCCAGAGGGAAGTTTATTGCAGGAAAGGGTTTGAGACAAGGTGATCTTTTTTCTCCGTTCCTTTTCACTTTGGTGGGATGGTCTAAGCATATTAATGTCTCGAGCACGTCAATGTGGCTTAGTCCAAGGTTTCCAAGTTGGGAGAGGTAATATTGAAGTATCACATTTGCAGTATGCTGATGATATGTTATTTATGTTGCACGGGTCAGAGGGCAATGTTGGGAATGCTATGAAAATTCTCCAATATTTCTGTATTTTTTTGGGCTTGAAGGTGAATATGGCTAAATGCCAGATGGCAGGGATCAATATGGACCCAGAGGTGATTTTAAGATTGGCCAATGGTGTAACGCCCGTACCTTAGGATGACGTAATTTTAACCTGTAGAGTACTTGTATACGTATGCATATACGTATTTGATGCTCGACATGTGTTGGATCAAGTGTATTTGCATGCTTTTAAGTTGTTTAATGTGTGCGAAAATTTTCGGAATGATCGGAGACCCGTTCGACGTTCAAACATGTCGAAAATGGTGTTTTAGATCAGTGTAGCTTGCTCCATAGAAGAAGAAATTTTTGTAACCGATTACATCAATGGATTGATCTCCTAGATCTGTGGTCCGATTGAGCTGACTTTTTGTCAGATTATTCTTCTCTGATAGATCTTTATTATGAACGATGAAGATCTTGATCGGAGTTATTTACTGTGAGATATAAGACTCCAAACACTGTTTCACTTATTTGCAGATTTTCTTGCGCAGTTTTGATCAAATGGTTGGATCTTGCAATCTTACCGTTGGATTGAGCTGAAATTCTACCAAATGATTTTTAACTGCATCATAAAAGTTATGAACGGTTAAGATGTTAAATTGAGAGTGTTTTTGCAAGACTTATCTAAGTGCAAGTAATTGCAGCAGAAAAAAAAAATTGTTCCTTTTATTTAAGTGATTTTTTCTAACTTTCATGTGTGGGCCCAAAAATGCAACTAAACCTCTGTATAAGCCATTTGAATGTGAGTTCTTCATTTTTCACTTTCAAAGAGGGCTAGAAATCTTGGGGAGGAGATAAAGAAGGGGAGAGGAGAAAAAGGGGAGAAGTTAGGTTTTTTTGGTGATTTTTTGCCCAAAAACACCCAAGGTAATAATTTATTCCCCATTCTTTCTCATTTTTCTTCCTTCTATCACTTTTCTTCATGCATGCAAACTGATTTTCAACCTAGGGTTTCTATGAATCCCAAAATTTTAGGGTCATAGACCTAGGGTTTGCATGTATGGATTATTTTATGCTTGTTTTTCTTGTTAAAGACCTTCCCTAACCTCAACCAACACCTCAGTGGTGTTTTCCATCCATGAATCCCGAAATTTAAAGGGGTGGTGGAAAACCAATGTTGGACTTAGGCTTTGATTTTGTGATATGTGTATCTAGATGGTATGGGGAGTCCATAAATGATGAAACCCCCAATTTCTAACAAGAGATTGAAGGGGTTTCATGGATTTGACTTAAACTAGAATTTTAGACCTAGAGTTTACTATTCATATTGCATGTGATTTATGATGAATGCATGGATAAATATGGATGTATGGCACTCCAAATTACTGATTTTGATTAGTGGAAACCCTAGTGTAGAGAAATTTTGGTCTAGGCTATGTAATTTGGCAATATTCTTGTAATTTGGGAAATTGCATGTGATTTGGGGATTTACCCAAATTTGGGAATTTTGACCTAATTGATTTGAATTGATGAAATTGACTTGCAATTAGTCTAATTAACTCTATTTATGATTGAATGAAGTGTATTATAGTGTTTGGATCAACCTATTGCATTCAATTTGGTTAAATGTGGGTTAATTGGGTAGTAAATGGGTGAATTGGGCAATTTGAGATTAGCCCATGTGTAGGACCATTTTATAAACTTAATTGGCATTTGATTTGGGTTTAAACATGGTTGATTAGCATACTTGGACTGATTTTCAGTTTCGCATAAACCATGTCGTTTTCAAGATTTGTGATTTGATCTAAGTGGCCCAAATAGTCCAATTGGAGATTGTGGTGCATTAGGGTGATTGTGGCTTTCTAGTGCTCTTTCTAGGAATTGGAAGTTAGATTAGCTAGGTCTAGCCAATCAAGGGTGAGTGTTCCTTTACTTGTGAATTCTATATGTGGCATTGTAGTATAAAATGTTTTAAATGTTTATCTAATGTAGTATACATAATTTATTGAATTCATAAACTGTATTTGAACATAGTCAGTGGGGAAAGTGGTTGAGTTATGTGCATTCTCTAAGCTTGGGATTCTTATGAAATCCCATTGGGCCGACCGAGAATCCTCAATTGTGGACCTTACAGAGGGTTTCAATGATAGGTGTAGACGGGATCTTCGAGAAAGGATTGATCCCGGTGACATGCCCAACCCATTGGAATTCCTAATAGATACGGGTAAGAAGTCAATCGGGCATGGATTCCGCGTACACATGGCCTTTGTATTGATTCTTACTCAAGAGGTGTTTAGGTTGCATATGCATATTTATAAAATGGTATGCATTGTCTTATTTATGACATGATACATTATATTGGCATGTATGTAATATTGCTTACACCCATGATTATTTTCATGGTTTTAATGATTCTTACAATGTTTTACTTAAATGTATATATATATGTTGCCACTTGTATAGAGCATTCACTGGGCTTGTTGTAGCCCACCCCTCATCCTAATCTTTTTAGGATCTGATAGGAGGGGAAAGGGAAAGCTTAGCAGCGAAACGTTCCGATACTGTTGTTGACGTAGGTGTTTAGTACTTTTTCGCAATTTATTTTGATAAATTATACTATGTAACACCTAATGATTATATTTAGCATTTAGATGGGTTTGTACTTATGGTTAAGTATATTATGTACTTTTGAACACCATGGACTTGGAGAAAAAATTTTTGGTTGTCATTTTGGATATGTTTTATATGATAATCTTATATTATGTCCATGTGATTGTTATGTATTTGGGATTATGGTTTGTGTTAGAAGGCTTATCGGGACGCCATGTATGTCGAGGGAGGATATACACGGGGTTCTGTGTCGTTCATGACGTCACAAATAGTGGGTCGTGACAAATGGGGTTGGATGTGCAGTCAGGGTGTGGCCATTAAAATACTTGGATCTTCCTTTGGGAGGCAACCCAAGGTCTAAAGCATTTTGGGATCCGGTGATTGCTACTATTTCTAGAAGATTGGAGTAGTGAAACCATGCTTTTCTATCTAAGGGTGGTAGACTAGCATTAATCAAGGCAGTTCTACAAGCAATACCAACGTATTTCCTCTCAATGTTCAAGATTCTTACCGGGGTGGCAAAATCTATCGAGAAGAAGATTAGATCGTTCTTTTGGGGGGAAAGAGAGGAGCTAGTCAAGAGGAGTTTGGTGAAGTGGGAGATTGTACAATGGCCACAGGGTGAAGGTGGCCTCGGCATTGAAAGCATCTCTTTAAATAATATGGCTCTATGCGGGATGGAGGCTTACAAAGGAGCAAAACTCTCTTTGGGCACAAGTGATTTTGAGCAGATATGGTAGGGTTTCTTTCTTTGAGGTTGGCAATGGGTGGAGAGGTATCTCAAGGTACTCTTCCAGAGGACCTTGGAAATTTATTGCCTCCCTGGTGCCGATTGTCTTTCAACATGTTCAACCAAGAGTGGGCAATGAGGAGACTTTTTGTAATGCCCCAAAATCTTTTCATCTAGCCCTAACCCATTTGCATTTTTTCCCAAACTCTATGTGCTTGCTTTGATGTGTATATTTGTGTATTTGATGCTTGGTATGTGTAAGTTTGGATGTTCTTGCATGATAACTAATAATTGGTGTGCCACATGGACTTGGGGATATTATAAATGAGTTCGGAATGTATTTTTACACAGAAATTACCTGGTTATACGCAAAATTTGATGTGTATTAAGCACGTAGTGGTGAAATGAAGAATGGGCGTTCTGCGCATGAGAGAAAAACGCGCTCCTTGCGCATGAGAGAAGCCGCTCCTTGCGCAGACAGAGAGCAAAAAATTGTCAGGAAAAAGGAGAAGCGAGCTCCTCACATTCTGGGCACTTTTTTTTTAAAGTGAAATGTGGCCAAATACAAGCAATTTAAAAGGGGGGAAAAGTTGTTATTTCCCCCATATGAGTTAAGAACAAATTGAAGAGAGGAGAATGGGAGAAACTAGGGTTTCAAATGGGGATTTGCACCATCTACACCCAAGGTAAGTGTTTTTCCTCCATTTCTTTCTATGAAATCACCATTGAAGGTGAGAGAAAGCTTTTTAATGGTGTAGTTTTCTCCATGGGTCACGATTTTGGGTGTTCCCAAACTAGGGTTTTGATGTCTTGAGCTTAGAATGAGTGGAAAATGATAGAAATGAAATCCCTTGACCTAGATCTACACCCAATGTGCATTTTCTAAGCACTTCAAAACGATTTTGGTGGTGCATGAAGTTAGGGTTTTATTGCAAACCCTTAAGGCCGAAATTTATGCTTCGGATTTGGATTCCGTGGATGATTTGGAACCTAATGGTAGCATTTTCCCCAATTTTTAGCATGAAATTGGTGGGATTCCTTTGAAATGACCTAACCCTAGGATCTTGACCTAGAGTTGTCCATTTATGGTGCATGTGAACTATGTGTGTTAGGTTGACATATATTGTTGATTCATGGTGTTAATTTGGGCAATTTCATGGTAGAATGTATAAGTTAGTTCAATTTGACCCTATGCCCTATTGTAGATATTTTTCCCAAATTGGAGCATATGCTATGTATTGGCTTAAATTGGGGATTTGTGTGATTATGATCAATCTTTCATGGTTTGAATGTTGAATGGTGCATTGACTTTGATAACCATGAATAGACCTAAACTAAGTAATTGTCTTAGGTTTGAAATTGGGCCTAATTGGAGTTGTTTACGCTATTAATTAAAGGGTAGTGACCATGTCATGGGTTTTGGCCTACATGTTGGCTTGATCTCCCAATTGGGCATGGTTATGCCTAAAGATTGAAAATCAGTATTTATGATTAAATGGATGAATTGTAGGTGCGAATTAGGCATTGGGGGCCTATGACATGAGAATAGGGATATGTGTTGTGATTAGATGAGGTGTAGACCCATTGTCTATATGTGGGTATGATTATGTTGATGTATAATGCCTATGTGGTTGAGCATAAGAATTGATGTGTCTATGGATATTGATGATATTTCAGGATCTTAATTTGGTTGATTCGGTTTGGGTTACCGTGTGTGGGTAGATAATATCGCGAGGCTTGGTTGTGAGTAGACTTCATTTATGTTTAAATCTTTTATGTCATCATATCAATTATATCTTGTATGTTTTGAAAGCATGAAATGTGTTCTAATGGTTTGATGATGCATTGATTTGGAAAAACCTTATGATCCTGGTTTGCCTCACCTATCTAGCTAATAGGGATACTTGACCTTATTATAGGAGAGTTTTAGAATGGATGTATTTGGGGATGAACGGCACGTTGAAATAGATGTAGATTAGTAACCCCAAATGACCATGATTGGGGAGAGAACGGCGCGATGAAATAGACGTGAACTAGTAGCCCCAATAAGTATGGAATGTGGGTTCCAAATGATAGGTTTTTACTTGCATCGAACTTTATTATAAATACTTGATATTTGTATGTTATGAGCTCTATTCATTCATTGACATTGACATGCATACATCGTATTTTATTGTTGAGTATTGATGGCATATCTGAATTCTATTCACTGGGCACCATTGACTTACTCTACTTCTTCCCTTTTTAGGTCATTCAGTTCATGACAAGGGCAAGGGAGTGGTCAATTCTTGAGGACCTTGCCTGCGTTAGAGTTTAAGGCCTCAATGTGAGTTAGGAGGCACTCTTGGTGGACTTTGTTGTTTAATTATGATGTATTCATATCTTGAACTATGTAAATATAACACTTACCACATTTTGTAGTATTGGTGAGTTGGGACTTTGCTATATAAACCATATGGGCATATGACGGTTTTTTTTTTGTACCCATGGTCTTGGAAGACTTTCATGTGTATTTTTCCATTTAGATGGATTATTTTGTGGACTTATCTTATGTCTTGAATTATCATTATGAATGGTAGAATTGCACAGGTTATGATTCAGGTTTGAATAAGGCTTGTAGGGCCTCAACTGCCTCAATTAGGTTGTGGGGTGGTTGGAGGTGCCTACGCCGGGAGTCCCGCCCCTGCATTCCTCACGCCATTCCCTATGGGGTGGTGGTTCTGGGTGTGGGGTCAGCACACTTTTAGTTTCTGGGAGGATAGATGGTTGGGTGAACTTTCTTTGGCAAAGACCTTTCCAAATCTTTATAGATTATCGACCTTACACAATCAACTTATTTATACGTTTCTTCAGCTTTCCCAAACATACTCACATAATCATGTTGCCTGGAACTTCCATTTCCCTAGAGCCTTAACCTCTAGAGAGCAGACTGAGATTACAGATCTTCTTGCTAGCTTAGATGGTGTTCGATTATATAATATTGCTCATCATTTTTATTGGTCTGTCACCCCTAATGGTCTATTCTCATGTAAATCTCTGTTGGATGTACTACAATCTTCTTTCAATCTAAATCATTGTTTTCCATTGGCAGCATCCATTTGGAACACACATATTCCATCAAAAGTTAAAGTGTTTTCTTGGCTCCTAGCTCATAAAAGGATAAATACTCTTGATCTTCTTCAAAGGCGATATCCTAACAGATGTTTGTCCCCACAGTGCTGTGTATTGTGTTTTCAGGATGAAGAAAACCCGGATCATTTATTTGTGCAATGCCCTAAGTTTAGATGGATTTGGGAAAGTTGGCACTCATTTACAGGAGGACGGTTCCCTCTTCCTAGCTCTATTGATGATATTATGACATTGGTTCCTAACACAGTTATTGCTAGTACGGCTAAGGAGGTGGTCCTTTTAGCATCATTTGCCTCGCTTTGGCACATTTGGCTATAAAGGAACAACAAACTATTCAATGATAGGTGCAAGGAGCTTCCTAAGCTTTGGGAGGACATTAAATTTTATAGCAAGTTCATGGGTTCATGCCGCTGATTTGGTTCATGGCCCTTCGCTTTCAGATTGGGTTTTAGATTGGGGATCTTGTTTGCATCTTGTGCAATTGTTTATGGGGGTAAATGTTAATGGGTTTTAATTCTTTATGTTGCTTGGCTTAGTTGCACTCCTAGTGCTGCTTGGCGGTTGTTTTACATCTTTTTTCCATCAATAAGTTTTGTCTCAGCTCAAAAAATAGTATTATAATTAATAAATAATTAACTCAACTTCTTTTTTATTTGTTTGTTGAGATTTATAACGATTATCCATTTTTAAAGTACATCCCGATAACAATTTCGTGAATTATTTGAAAAAAACACATGTAAGTATAATTATGTTGGTATATAAGCCTAACAATAAAACATACAAACGTGCGACGATAAAAGGGCACAATTCTTGTACATAAAACCTAAATAACAAAAGTCGTAAATAATTAACTCAACTTAATTTGACAAATTTTTTATGGTTCTCGTGGTGAGGTCCTGAAAGAGACATATTCAAGAAAGAATGTTACAAAACAATTAAGGGCTTTTGTAATTTGAGAAACTGATAACAAATTAAACTTGAACGATGAAATAAGAAACACATTATCAAGATGAAGGGATGGGAAGAATTAATGGAAACAGTGTGAATATGTGAGATAGGTGTGGTTGATCCATCCGACAACTGTACATTAGAAAGAGATGTGCTTGGTGACATGGATTGAAGTAACCTTGGATTAGAGCACATGTGGTTTGTTGCTCCACTGTCAATAATCCAAGACTCATGATGGAAGGAGTTAAGGGCAACACCTGCAGAGTTGGTAGAAGGCTCGAGTCTACCTTGTTGGAGAATGGATAATAGTGATCGTATTGTTCTTGTGTGAATGATGGTAAAAGTTGATCACCACTAGGATTTAGAGGCAATTATTCACATATGATGCAGGAAGACCACACGCCAAAGGTTGAGACGTAGTAATAGAACTATTCTTGGAGTGTGATGGACATCCATGCAACTTGTAGCATGTGGTGATTGTGTGTCCATCTCAACTGCAATGAGTACACGGGGTCGTGGGCGATTTTTATTTCCCTCATGGTTGTATGAAGGCTTGTTATAAGGGTGTTTGAACCCATTTTTCCAAGTATTTGCTGCAACAAGAGCAGATGCTTCATGTAAAGTGAGTGTATTTTTTTTTTTAAAGCCATGCAATTTTATTCCAAAGAAACTGGGAGAGGAGACACTTTCCCGATTACAATATTAATAATACAAGGTGGAGTTTCCTCTAACCAAACTTAGGAAACTGATGAAACAAAGGACATTTTGTTGAGGGGTGAGCTACATGATTCCCATCCCTTGGGATGAATTTGAAAACAATATTTGTAAATAATAAAGTACTTAAATGTTTACAATCTTCAGCAATTTCACCCACTTTCGATATGGAGAGGGAGCTTCCATTGATTGCAGCGATTGCATAGGATGAGTCACTTTCGAGCACATCAATTGGAGACCCCGTCTCAACTACAAACTTAGGCCTTGATCTGATAGCAATTATTTCAGCAATCAAAACATCAAAGATACCCTTGATTTGTTTACACATGGTCGCAATGACCATCCTATTCGAGTATCTGATAATCACACCCACACCTGTGATGGGGCCTCTCATTTATGCTTGCATCAATATTCATCTTCAATTGCCCATCTTGAGATCCTAGCATTCACCACAAATATGCAGATTGCGTTCTCATTTTGGGATTCCATGAGACATATAAGAGCTTTGTCTACAAGGCCCTCAACCGATGAGCTTTTATCCCCCACTCTACGACAATTCCTATCATTCCAGAGTGACCACATTATAAAAATATTTTTTTTTCAAATCAACTTTGTTTGTTAATAAGAATATTAGGTCTTTGATCAGCCCATGGTGGAGAAGATGCGAAATATTCTGATTCTCCAATGATAGTGAAATAATATCCCATACACTCCTAGATTTGCTACACCTCGCCAATGCATGGAGGACATCTTCTAGTTCTTCATTACACAAGGTACTCCGGTCATCATCGAGAATTTTCCTTCTCCTCAAATTTTCAAAGGTAGGTAATGCATTATAAATGACCCTCCATGTGAAAATCCTGACTTTTGATGGGATGTTTAAATGCCAAAGTTTCCTCCATAGGATCAGGTTGTTGTCCATACTAGAGTTCTCAGCTAGGAACTCATTTTTCATTAAGAGTCTATATCCACTAGAATGAGTGTTGAGATGGAGATTTCACGTTATTTTTCTTCTTGTAAGAGCAACAAATAAATCTTATTAACTGGAGGAAAAGGTTTCTTCAACAAGATTTGACTGTGAAATGCATTATAGTTTTCATGAAGTCCTTGCAAAATTACATTCGTCGATCTTGATGAAGTAGATCGGTGACAGCTTTAGCAGCTCCACATGAATAGTTGGGTATAGCTATATATAAGCTAATTCATCATATAAGCTCTTTAATCATGTATAATAAGCAGTAACAGAGAGATCCTTTTGAATGCAATCAACAATGGCTTTCTTGATTTCGTATATTTTAGTGTTATTTGGTTGAGAAAAGTGCTCTTGCAAGTCTCTCCATATTGCTTTGGCTAAATATATATAATGCTAGTTGTAAGTTTAGGCGTCATTGAATGTATGATCCAAGAGATAACCATGTCATTAACACGAATCCATTGGCCATAGGTAGGAGAAGAAGGATCCATAATGGGTGTTGTGCCATCAACAAAACCCAACTTATTTTTTGCTAGCAACGCCATTCATATCGATCGATATCAAGTGTTGTAATTGTCTCCACTAAGTGGCGGAGACACAAGCACGACTGTGGGATTGTCCAAGTGATGAGACGTAAGAGGATTTGAAAAAGGATCAGAAATTGGGACTGTCATAAATTTCCTTAAAAGAAAATCTAGTTAAATGCCCACTGCAACTTCTTATTGCACAAAAATAACAAAAGAGAATAATGTTCTATTTTTCTAAAAAAAAGGAATGGTTGGACAGGATGACACAGAAGATGAATCTAAATTGAAAAAACAGAGCAATTGATCCTCACTCTGATACCAATCTTAGAGTTACAAGGATGATCAAAAAATAACTCAAGCTAAATAATGAAAGGAATTTTTTATTCCATTCTGAATATTTCGGTGGGTTGTAGAACTTGTACATAAATGATTTCTAATGGAAAGAAAGAAAAGAAAAAAAAAATTAATTAAAAGCTAAATACAAGGAGAACAGTCAGCAAAATTATTACATACAAGGAAAAGAATTAAAAAAATTGCCAAAGAATCATAATGCTCTCCCTCAAGTTGGAGCATGAATGTCAATCATGCCTAAATTGCAAAGAAGAGTGTGGAAGTGATCACTTGGAAAAGGCTTGGTAAATATGTCTAAAAGTTGTTTTGATGCATGAACATACTATGTTCGTACCAAACCTTCTTGAGTTTTTTCACAAATAAAGTGACAATCGATCTCAATATGTTTGGTTTGTTCATGGAAAACATGATTGGCGACAATATGTAAGGTTGTTTGGTTGTCACAATACAAGAGAGAGGGATCAATGAATTTGATGCCAAAGTCATTTGTGAGAGAGCGCAACCATTGTATTTCACAAGTAGCTCGTGCCATAACCCCATATTTCACTTCAGTTAAAAAACGAGAAACAACATTTTGTTTCTTAGTTTTTCATGAAATAGGATTGAATCCAAGAAATGTGCAATATCCACTTGTAGATCGACGAGTATTAGGACACCCAGCCCAATCAGAGTATGTGTAAACAATTAATTGCAAAGGGCTTGAGGAAGATAACAAGATCCCTTTCCCGGGATTGCCTTTTAAGTATCGTAAGACTTGTAAAACAACATCATGATGAGGTTGTCTAGGTGTCTGCATGAACTGACTCAATATATTGACAACAAAAAGAATATATGGTAGTGTGATTGTTAAGTAAATTAAGCGACCATCATCAGTAGTAAATTTGATATTTTGTTCCATTGTTGTTTTGGCAATGCGACAACCTAACATCCCCATGTCATGAAGTATATCCAATGCATATTTTCTTTGACAAAGAAAAATCCCCAACAATTTTAATACCAAGGAAGTACTTAGAGAGAGCCAATTCTTGATGCTAAACTTATCATTTGAGCATTGCTTGTAAAGAGTGTATGGCATTTAATTTGTCACCAACAACAAGAATATCATCAACATATATTAAGACATATGTAGAACCACGAGCATTATGATGAGAGAAGAATGTGAATTCAGCCCTTAGTTGAGAGTAGCCTACTGAAAGAAGAAAAGAAAGCTTAGCAAACCAATTACGACTTGCTTGCTTAAGTCCATATATGGATTGTTGAGATGACAAGCACATTTGCCATCCTCCCCCTTATTGTGATATCTAGGAGGTATCTCCATATAAACTTCCTCATCAAGATCTCTGTGAAGGAAAACATTATTGACATCAAATTGGTGTAGAGACCAACCCTTAATTGTTGCAATAACGAGAAAACAACGAACCCTAACCATTCTTGCTACTAGAGCAAAAATATCATTCTTATCAATTGCTTCAATCTGTGTATAGCCCATTTGCAGCCAATTAGTTTCTTACTAGGTGGTAGAACAGTAAATGTCCAAGTATTGTTCTTTTCTAGTGCCTCAATCTCAGTGGCCATAGCCTCTTGCCATTCAGGAATGTTGATAGCTTGAGAAAAAATAACAGGTTTTTCTTTGGAATCAAGAGAAGTGAGAAATGCCTTATGATTAGTAAATAAGTGATGATAGGAAATAACATTCGATAAAGGATAAAGCATACCTACACCACGAGTAGATATCGGACGTGGTGTAGTTACTAGGGCAACTGTATTGCAAATGTAGTCACTTAAATGTGAAGGTGGGCTTTGCAAACGAGTAGAATGACTCCTTTCCACTTGTGAAGTGATTGAATTACCATGTTCAAATGTGGATGAAGAGGAATCCATGGGATGTGAGATTGAAGAAGTGGTGGGATTAAGGGTGTTAGGAGGGATGGTATGTAACACCCCGTAATTTTAATAAAATATATACGTTGAAGTACGCGTATATCAAGAGGTATAATACACGTATTTTATACGTATGAGCTAAATATACGCGTGATAATACACGTATTTGATACCTATGAGCAAATAAATATAATTATTAAATAAAGAATATAAGTTTTATTAGTTGAATGGGTTAGTTAATTAGATATGTGAATTGGAGTTAAATTAAATTAATTAATAGATGAGGAAGTTGGTTTGTTAACTTGCATGAGGAGCATGGGATAACATGGTGAAGTTGGTTTGGTAAATTGCATGAGGAGCATGGGATCAAAATTAAAATAAAATAATAATAAAAAATGCTCTTATCTCTTTGCCTACAAGAGAAAACAAAGAAAAAAAGAAAAAAAAAAGAATTTGCAAAAGAAAGAGAATGAGGACAAGAAGTGCCGAGAGAAGGAAAGGAAGGAAGAAAGAAGGGGAAACGGAGGGAGATCCGAACCCGCGGTAAGCGATTTCTACTTTATTTCTTTGTAAGATTGATATTTAAGCTAGATGTAAACTTTCTAGCGGAGAATTTTGACTGTGGGAGTCGTTTTACGGCGTTTTTAAAATTGGGGTTTTGACCCAATATGAATAAAAATCCGCTAGAAAGGTAGAAAAACGTTCCCTGAACTCTCGGGACCCCGAATATGTGGTTAGATTCAATTTTATGATTTTTGGAGACCATTTGACAATTTTAATACAATTTACATCTTTCGGATGAATAATAAAAATGAATAGTGAATAGTGAATAGTAATATTGAATAGTGAATAGTAAAAAATGAATAGTACTGTGAACAGTGATTTGATATTTTAGTAGCTACGGATATGGTAAATGATGATTCTCATGATACTCTATGGGTAATTTCAGTGTTTAATTTGAGGCTTAAGGGCATGGATAAACGCTTTTGAGGAAGCAATGACGTTTATTGTTGCTCGATTTTAGAGGTTGGCTTAAAAACCCTGTGTAACCACTGTGAGTATAGTTTCCTTGATTTGGTTCTTGTATGATATTATATATATACAAAATGTTTGATTGTATGCATGGTATATTTATATATACATTGAGTTTTATGGATCATGCAAACTGATTTTAACAATTGGAGTTTGTAATGATGAGGTTTTGCGAATCCTCATTGTCATTTCGTTAGGAATTAGACCCGGATGAGGTTTTGTGAGTCCTCATTGTCAGTAGGTCTGTCCTAACAAGGGTTACGATCCTTGAAATGACTGTGAATTGGGTGATAAGAAGCTGTGTCTACCTTGTACGGTCATACAAGGGTTAGACCCGCTCTCTTGCCTTGCGGAGGAGAGAGATTGTGCATTATGATATTGAAATTTTATGCAATTTATGTTGTTGACATGTATGATATATTCGTTGAATGATCCATGTGTTGAATAAGTGTTTGAAATGATTTTAAATGTCATATTTCTCTAAATGTATATAATTTTCATCTCAAGAACTATATTCACTGAGTTGTTGTTTGCTCACCTCATTTCCTCCAATATTTCAGGTATTGAGTCACTTTTACTAATTAATTGTGATGGATGCAGACTGGCGCAGGAAATTCAATTACTACTGGATCAGCATATACAAGTATCCTCATCAGAAATAGTAACATCCAAATTTAATAAATCAGCAAGTAGTTGATTAAATTCTTCCAAATGTCAGTCATGGAATTACCTGGTTTGTAGTCAAACCTGTAGAGCTTTTTCTTCAAATAAATTCGATTTTCAATGCACTTGGTCATGTACTTATCTTCCAATTTCTGCCAAAGTTCCTTAGCCTCAGTTACTTCCATAACAGAATACTTATGTTCCTTCGCCAAACATAATCTTATGGTACCACAAGCTTGACGATTAATTTTCTTCCAAGTCTTCTCATCCATATCAACAGGATTTTCTTCCAAAACAGTAATAACGTCTAAATCTTGTTGGGCTAAGACATCAAGAACTTCACATTGCCACATTCCAAAATTGTTCTTGCCATTAAATTTCTCAACTTCAAATTTCGCATTCGAGACTTTCGAAGAACTTTCCATCTTCAATTTTTCAAAGAACCAGATTCACGTTGAGCAAAAAACAAACACGCCAAAATTGCTCACGGTCCAAATTGAAGATCAAGAAACCAATCGATTTTGTGATAAAATAATCACAACTAAAGTGAAAATCTTTGTTTCAAAAACTCCACGTTCAGCCACAAAAAAATTGTCTTTTATGCAAAAAGACCAAAAAAAAAAAAAAAAAAACTTGAAGAATCAAGTTCTTCTTCACAGTTCACACAAAAAAAAAAAGAAATCACGTTATTTTAAATTTTTTTTTTTTCAATTTCAACCCCCAAAACAGTAATAACGTTAAAACGAAAAACAAAAGTTAAACGTGATCTTTTGTTTCTTACCACGGCGATACAACCCGTCGTCAAGAACGTTCTTCTTCTTCAAATCGTTCTTCGAATCCAATTTCAGAACCCATCTGGCATGCGCCTGAACGTTCGAGCGTTGCCCAAATAATTTTTTTTTTTTTGTGTGGTGAAATACAGAGTATTACACTGCTTAACCCTTCCGTGTCCTCTTCTTCTTCTTTTTCTGGATCTTTTTTTAATTAATTTTTCGAAAGGTTTTCTTGATCAATCTAGCCGCTGGAAGTAACAGAAACTGTGATTAATGTCTTCTTCTTCTTGATCTCTTTTTTTTTATTAATTTTTTGAAAGGTTTTCTTCATCAATCTAGCCACCGGCTACATTCTTAATTAATCTAACTTTTTCTGATTTTTATTATTTTTTGGTATAAATAGGGTGTACAATCTGAGATTGATGAATCTCATGGAAATGATGAGTCCGGGGAAATAGAACTTTCGGAGATTAATATTAGAGAAACTCCACCAACAGTACATGCGGGTCAGGTAATATATATATATATATATATATGTGTGTGTGTATGTCCAATCCGTTTCCATATCATTAATTTAAGTCAATAATTACTTGTATATGGAAGACTACTGCAAATTTTTTTTTTTTATTTCTTTTTGGAAATGTTTCTCATGAACCGTTTTACTGTGTTCTTCTATTTGCTTACACATCACCATCTCATATTGTTCTCTCAAACATACGTTTTTTTTTTTTGTTTCTAATATTGTTGTTAATTGTCAAATTACTAAGAAGAATTTCTTCCCGAATAATCCCGGATGTGTGATCCAAAGGGGTAGTTGTGTCTAAAGATGAATACAGAACGGTAGCTAGATAATTTAGGAGTGGAGATATATAGTAAGAGTTCAAAATCCAACTTATTTAAGATTGATAGATATTAAACTGTTAATTACAAAATATAAATGCTTTTATTTTTTGTGCATTATTAATTATTTCCCCATAAGTTGTGTTAATAAATAATTAGTTGCACATTTGAATTACTTTTACTAATTAATTGTGATGGACGCAGACTAGCGCTGGAAATTCAATTACTAATGGATCAGCATATACAAGTATCCTCATCAGAAATAGTAACATCCAAATTTAATAAATCAGCAAGTAGTTGATTAAATTCTTCCAAATGTTCAGTCATGGAATTACCTAGTTTGTAGTCAAACCTGTAGAGCTTTTTCTTCAAATAAATTCGATTTTCAATGCACTTGGTCATGTACTTATCTTCCAATTTCTGCCAAAGTTCCTTAGCCTCATTTACTTTCATAACAGAATACTTCTGTTCCTTCGCCAAACATAATCTTATGGTACAACAAGCTTGACGATTAATTTTCTTCCAAGTCTTCTCATCCATATCAACAGGTTTTTCTTCCAAAACAGTAATAACGTCTAAATCTTGTTGGGCTAAGACATCAAGAACTTCACATTGCCACATTCCAAAATTGTTCTTGCCATTAAATTTCTCAACTTCAAATTTCGCATTCGAGACTTTCGAAGAACTTTCCATCTTCAATTTTTCAAAGAACCAGATTCACGTTGAGCAAAAAACAAACACGCCAAAATTGCTCACGGTCCAATTTGAAGATCAAGAAACCAATCGATTTTGTGATAAAATAATCACAACTAAAGTGAAAATCTTTGTTTCAAAAACTCCACGTTCAGCCACAAAAAAAATGTCTTTTATGCAAAAAGACCAAAAAAAAAAAAAAAAAACTTGAAGAATCAAGTTCTTCTTCACAGTTCACAAAAAAAAAAGAAATCACGTTATTTTAATTTTTTTTTTTTTCAATTTCAACGCCCAAAACAGTAATAACGTTAAAACGAAAAACAAAAGTTAAACGTGATCTTTTGTTTCTTACCACGGCGATACAACCCGTCGTCAAGAACGTTCTTCTTCAGAACCTATCTGGCATGCGCCTGAACGTTCTGGCATTGCGCCTGAACGTTCTGGCATGCGCCTGAATGTTCTGGCATTGCGCCTGAACGTTCGAGCGTTGCCCAAATAATATTTTTTTTTTTGTGTGGTGAAATACAGAGTATTACACTGCTTAACCCTTCCATGTCCTCTTCTTCTTCTTTTTCTTGATCTTTTTTTAATTAATTTTTTGAAAGGTTTTCTTGATCAATCTAGCCGCTGGAAGTAACAGAAACTGTGATTAATGTCTTCTTCTTCTTCTTGATCTTTTTTTTTTTATTAATTTTTTGAAAGGTTTTCTTCATCAATCTAGCTGCCGGCTACATTCTTAATTAATCTAACTTTTTCTGATTCTTATTATTTTTTGGTATAAATAGGGTGTACAATCTGAGATTGATGAATCTCATGGAAATGATGAGTCCAGGGAAATAGAACTTTCGGAGATTAATATTAGAGAAACTCCACCAACAGTACAGGCGGGTCAGGTAATATATATATATATATATATATATATATATATATATGTATGTCCAATCCGTTTCCATATCATTAATTTAAGTCAATAATAACTTGTACATGGAAGACTACTGCAAATTTTTTTTTTTATTTCTTTTTGGAAATGTTTCTCATGAACTGTTTTACTGTGTTCTTCTATTTGCTTACACATCACCATCTCATATTGTTCTCTCAATCATAGATTTTTTTTTTTTTGTTTCTAATATTGTTGTTAATTGTCAAATTACTAAGAAGAATTTCTTCCCGAATAATTCCGGATGTGTGATCCAAAGGGGTAGTTGTGTCTAAAGATGAATACAGAATGGTAGCTAGATAATTTAGGTGTAACACCCCGTAAATTTAATTAACTACATACGTTAAAATACACGTATAGCGAGACGTGTGTATGCTACATATGAGATCATCTTATATGAATGCTTACAAGTTACACGTTAGAGTTAATGTAACTTGATTAATTAACTATGTGGATTTAGAAGAAGAAACTGAAGAAAAAAATAACATAAAATAAAATACTGTTCACTAGGGTACTATTCACTATGAACATTATTTCTATTAAAGAAACAAAATAAAATGAACAGTATTTACTGTTCACAAAATAGTAAATATATTAAATGAGTTGTTGAAAACAGAGAGAGAAAACGAACGAAAAGGAAAGAAAGGGCAGAGAGAAGAAGGAGAAGAAGAAAAAGGGGAAACGCGGTGTTCGCTCGAAATTCGGACCTGCGGTAAGTGATTTTTACTCTCTTTCTTCGTGAAACTACTATCTAAGTTAGATGTAAACTTTCTAGCGGAGTAATTTTTACTGTGGGAGCCGTTTTGCGGGGTTTTGATAAATTGGGGTTTTGACCCCAACGTGAATGAAAACCTGCTAGGAAGGTAGAAAAATACTCCCTGGACTGTCGGGACTCCGAATCTGTAATTAGATTCGATTTCAGGAGGTTTGGAGACCGTCGGACAATTTTAATACAATTTACATCTTTCGGATGAATAGTGAATAGTGAATAGTGCATAGTGAATAGTGCACAGTAAATAGTAATTAATGCATAGTGAATAGTCATAGTGAACAGTGCATAGTAAATAGTGTACAGTGCATAGTAAAGTGCACAGTGCACAGTGAACATTGACCAGTGATGTGCATCCAATGAAACTCTGGTTTGAGATCATAGCATCGTGAAGAACTGAATTCTGGACGTTAGAACATGATATTTGGATATGCTTTGATCGTTTTAGTAACTGTATATGGTGTCGTGAAAATATAATTTGGACATCTATTTTCACTGTTCTTTCTTGTGGAAATATCTAGATTAACCACAAAAACGATTTAGTAGTTTCTTCAACTGCTTATGAGTTCTAAATGGATTTATTATTCGTGATTTGAAGTGAGTTGAGAAATATAAATATGAAGACATGAAATTGAATTATGGAGTGATTGTGACAGGTGAAATTAGTTGGATTTAACTTGGAGCTGGACTCGAAAGCGATGATGATTGGGTTTAAGTTGAACGTGTTGTACAGTGAGTATAGTTTCCTTGATTTGGTTCTTGTATGGCATTGTACGCATATAAAATATTTGATTATATGCATGTTATATTTATATATAATGCATTGAGTTTTATGGATCATGCAAACTGATTTTAGCACTTGGAGTTTGTAATGATGAGGCTTTGCGATTCCTCATTGTCATTTCGTTAGGAATTAGACCCAGATGAGGTTTTGCGAGTCCTCATTGACAGTAGGTCTGTCCTAACAAGGGTTGCGATCCTTGAAATGACCGTGAATTGGGTAATGAGAGGCTGTGTCTACCTTGTACGGCCATACAAGGGTTAGACCCGCTCTCTTGCCTTGCGGAGGAGGGAGATTGTGCATTGTATTATGGAAAATTCATGAAATTTATGTTGTTGACATGTATAATATATTCGTTGAATGATGCATGTGTTGCATAAGTGTTTGAAATGATTTTAAATGTCATATTTCTCTAAATGTATATAATTGTCATCTCAAGAACTATATTCACTGAGCTGTTGTTTGCTCACCCCATTTCCTCCAATATTTCAGGTATTGAGTCGAAGGGAAAAGGCACATCCGTGAGTGACAATCACGTTAGCCTTCGTCTGGTATGTGCATGTATGCTTGGAGGAAATAACTTTTATTATTTTGAGATGTATATTTTTCACACATTATATATATATGGATTATCATCTAGATGGGATGTGTGGGCATAGATAGCTTCGATGATGAAATGAAAATGTGATGTGTGAATGAATGTAATGATTATAGATATCTATATTGGATTTGATTTGTGGTAGAGGAAAAAAAATTTTGTACATTTGAGGAAGTATTGTGAGAGTACGTGAAGGCTGACAGTGTATTATATACTGTATATGGGTATGTATAGTGTATAGTACGTTGTGCCGGTCATGACGTCAGCCTACGTCAGGGGCGTCGTGACAATATTGGTATCAGAGCCTAGCTTTAAAATTCGTAAAAAGATAAAAAGCTTTATGATATTATGATTGTTTGTATGGGTATATATATGGGTAGTCCTATTATGTTGAGCCTAATCCAATATGTTATCTTGACTGAGAATCACCTGTGTCGGTGAATTCTAGCTTTGGAAAAGAATAGTCAAGATTAACAATGGAAATTGCTGATCAAGAAAGGATCAGAAGGCTGAAAGAAAAAGAACTGGACGTAATCGAGTGATAATAAATTATGCAGCTTATATATGACTAGGAACTACCCAACAACAACGAAATGCACAGCTTATGAGCTTGTGGCAAAGTTGTAATGTGCGAAAGACAGAGGCTTGAACCATTGATAGCTCCGAATGTGGGTGCCAATGGTGTGAGTATTTCTGTAAAACCATATATATAGTTGAGACTGAAGTCAAAATAAAATAAATAGAAGGTCTCAATGATAAGCCAGATGGAATGAAAAGAGGTGAAAGTTAGGGAAACTTTCAGGAGAAGAGATTCTCTTATCTTAACTGGCAGACGGAGTAACAAATTTTGCGACTTTGAATGGAGACCATTTTAGAGAAGGATTAAGTATCTGAAAATGATAAAGCAAGTTAGCTAAGTTTAAGCTACCTGATGATAAGAGATGATAGAAAATTGGGTTAAGGACTCTGAGATGATTAAGGCATGGGATTAATTACAGAAGCTAGTTTATGAGGGCATCTATAATCATGCTGAAAGTGATTTAAGGCATGAACAAGTTTATCTTGTTACAATGTAGTGACATGCCTTGGTATAGTTTATTTTTGGAATGGTCATTTTGGATACTCTGAGAATGATAAGGATCTAGCATAAATTTGGAGATCCTATACGACAGGTTTGATAATTGTTGGGTTATAAATATAGGCGCAAGTTGTGAGGCAGCCTATAACTTTCCGGTTAGCCAAAGCTGTGGTGAAATTGTTAACACCAGCAAGTGAGATAGCTTACACTACCGTTTGAAGCCGAGTTATCACCACCCGTGTTAGGTAAACAGAGAAATAAGTAATGTAAGGAAATGTTGGGGCAATAATCTGAAATTGAAGATCAGTGAAACATTGAGTAAGGTTGAAATTTTGGCAGTATTCGTGACTCTAATTAGTACCTAACCCAATGAGAATGGGAAAAAGGGAAGTGATGTTAACGAATTATGAAAACCAAAAGTGGTTTCCATTGCCTGAACAGAAGTCACAAACTGAGTAAATTGTACCTCAACCTATAATTGTCTATTATCAATCTGATAAAAAAAAATACGGGATGTGTTAATCTCCAGTTAGTCGATATGGAATGCCCCAATATGTTTTATCAATGTGACTCCACCAGATTTGAGAGAATAAATTAAAATAAATTAAAGTAAATATGTTGATAACAGGTATGATCAACATATTGTTATTGTGTATATTCTGATTGTATTGTTGAATCTACCTGGTCATTTATCTCTGGTGATATGGTAGACAGATTGTCTTATATTCTGTTATAATAATGCATCATTGATTGTGAGTATGCCTACAAGAGAAAGAATCTACCTTGATATGGTTAACAAATAATATGTGGAATAAATATGAGGGTCATCAAGTAATTATGGACTTTAGAATATGACATTGTTGGAAGTGGATGCTTTGTGGGTATGATTGGCTGGTCACCTCTCATGCCAGGTGGATCGTCTCTCCAAAAAGAAGTAATATTCTGAATAAGTGGAAAATTCTCATTTTGAATCTCGTGGAATTTATACCCTCAAAATCTTCTATCTAAGATAAGATACTTATTGACGAGGACATGGAGAATATGGCTAGTACAAAGCCATTTAGAGTAAGGTAATAAGGCATACAGTTGATTAAAATTCCTGTGGTGAGCTGGTATATTGGAGTTTCTTTGATGAAGTATTAAATTTGCTACCTGCACAGGAGATTGATAGCATATAAAACTGATGCTCGTATAATATGTATCTCCATATCTTCATATAAAGAGTACTTGAGGAATTGTGAGGATTTCTGGTGTAGGTAAATGTGTTAATGAGCAAAAGATTTATTATCCTTGACACTGATAGGTACTACTCCAGTTTTAGCCTGTTTCCTGCTCAATGCCTCAGCAACATATTGGTCGTTCCCAGGATAATAATTCAATATATAATCAAATCCTTCGGGAATTCTTGCCACATTTATTACCTCATATTCAGTTTCTTTCCGTTCACATAATTACTTCAGACTCTTAACAGCTGAAGATAGTGTGACCTTTAATTATAGAGGCAATGCTCTCATCAATTCAAAATAACTACCAACAAATTTTTATTCACTCTCAGGATAGTTATTCTCGTGCGCTACCAAATATCTGGAGACACAAGTAATTAACCTATCCTTTTGTATCAATGCAACATTCAGATCTGGACGTGATATTCATCAATCACAATTACTTCCAGAGTCTGAACCTAGTAACAACATTTCATACTGTGAGAGCTTTCCTCATACACAACGGTCCACACAGTACTCACCATTTGTCTGGTTTAGTTTTGTGAGTGGAACAGATAGCTTCAAGGATCTTTCCACGCACTTTCTATAACATACAACTAATACCAGAGAACTTCTGATTTTCATCACTAAAACCAGGTTTAACAGTACTATGATCACGTTGACCTGCCCAGCATCCTTAAAGATACTATTTAAACTAGTCACGTGATCCAAAAATTCTTATCTCAATTATATTCAAAACTCATATTCACCGAGCTTGGCACTTAATCGGTGTTCTCTCAGTGACTACAAGATAATTCCGAGGTGTTATTCATGCTCCTCTCATTTTCTTGGGACAAATGCACATATCATCTTCAAAGACTATGTAATAATCAAGATATGGTTCATATTCCCACTGCATCAATCCTATAAACGTGATTGACACATTAATCAAGGTTACCAAAATTTCATAATATCCATATCTTGTCTTAACACAGTCTGCATTACATCCTTTTCTCGAATTCTTAACTGATGGTGCCTAGATCTCAAAATGATCTTAAAGAAAATTTGGCTCCATTTAGTTAATCGAATTCGACCATCTATCCATGGTAAAGGATATTCATTCGTTGTTGTTACCTTGCTTAGTTAACAGTAATTCATACTTAAGGCCTTTTTGTCACGCCTGGAATGCACCGCAGCACATTCTACCCAGACGCGGGTGCACTCCCACCGCAGCGGGAGCGAACGCCAGCCATTATGGATCCATAATATTGTCACATCCCAGTACACAGCACACCGCAGCGTCTAGTACCCCCGAGATCATTTGTCCACACTATTCACTATTCATGAATAGTGCAGAGCCTCCCCCAGATTCGAACTCACAACCTATAGTTTGAATCCGAACTCTGAGTAGCCACTGAACCATTGGCTCAGTGGTTACTCAGAGTTCGGATTCAAACTATAGGTTGTGAGTTCGAATCTGGGGGAGGCTCTGCACTATTCATGAATAGTGAATAGTGTGGACAAATGATCTCGGGGGTACTAGACGCTGCGGTGTGCTGTGTACTGGGATGTGACAATATTATGGATCCATAATGGCTGGCGTTCGCTCCCGCTGCGGTGGGAGTGCGCCCGCGTCTGGGTAGAATGTGCTGCGGTGCATTCCAGGCGTGACATTAGGAGTGGAGATATATAGTAAGAGTTCAAAATCCAACTTATTTAAGATTGATAGATATTAAATTGTTAATTACAAAATATAAATGCTTTTATTTTTTGTGCATTATTAATTATTTCCCCATAAGTTGTGTTAATAAATAATTAGTTGCACATTTGAATTACTTTTACTAATTAATTGTGATGGATGCAGACTGGCGAAGGAAATTCAATTACTAATGGATCAGCATATACAAGTATCCTCATCAGAAATAGTAACATCCAAATTTAATAAATCAGCAAGTAGTTGATTAAATTCTTCCAAATGTTCAGTCATGGAATTACCTGGTTTGTAGTCAAACCTGTAAAGCTTTTTCTTCAAATAAATTCGATTTTCAATGCACTTGGTCATGTACTTATCTTCCAATTTCTGCCAAAGTTCCTTAGCCTCAGTGTGACGCCCCGAAAATTATTTCATCTAGCCCATAACCCAATTGTATTTTGCCCAAACTCTATGTGTTGCCTTGATATGTTTGGTGTTTGTTTGATGATTGTTTAATGTTTGTATAGTTAATGCTTGATAATGTATATAAATATATGTATCATAAATTGTATATGAGTCATGTTAAATTAAAGTTTAATGCATATGTTATTATTTATGCATGGGCTCATTAAACCATGAATTGATATGGGTTAGGATTGATGGAATAAAAGGATAAATGAAATTGAAGATTTGGTGTATTAAATGGATTGGACATTTAAAATACATGTGGTTGGTATGGGTAGTATGAGACCAACACATGTGAAGGTTGGTGCATGAAAGTGGACAAGTGTCCAATGCCCACTTGTCTTCTTCAAGGAAGTGCTAGAATGAGTGGAGGGAACCAAGGAGAGGAAAACAAGGAGAGAATCAAGGAGAGAATCAAGGAGGGAATCAAGGAAGTGCTAGAAAGAGGTGAGTGGAGAGAAAAGAAAGAAGAAGAGAAAGGAAAGAAGAAGAGAAAGAAGGAGAGAGTTGCAGGAGTAAGAACCCTGCGAGATTTTCATCAAAGAAGTGGATCTTTGGAATTTACGGTCAGATTGAGCTCAAATTTTGTCAGCACGTTCGTAGCTTATGGTTCTTCATTCTGGTCGGTGGAGATCTTGATCAGAGGTTTCTTTTGAGAGATCTAACCTCTCAAACAAAGCTGGCCGGAAAGTCTGGATTTCTCGCACTGTTTCGCTCAAACTTATAGATCTCCTAAATCTACCGTTAGATGGTTATCAAATTTGGGTATGTAGTTTATAACTGATATTTATACATTCTGAACGGTGGAGATCGTAATTAGAAGCTTGTGCTAATAGATATAACCTCTGAAACAAAGCTGGTCGGAATTTCTGGGTTTCTCGTTCCGTTTCGGTAAAACTTGTAGATCTCCTCAACGTACCGTTGGATGGATATCAAATTTGAGTATGTAGTTTACAACAGATATTTCTATATTCTGAACGGTGAAAATATTTATACGTTAATTATTTTGTGTGATATAGCCATCTGAGTTTGGGTATTTGCAGCAGGAAAGGAGAAACTGTCTGATTAGACACTTGCTCATCAAAGATACATATCTTTTCGGTCCACCGTTGGATTGGGCTGATATTTGGACAGAAGGTTTGTTTCTTCACATACTTCAATCTGTACGGTTGATTTTGTGATTACATATTTCTGTTGGTAGATTGATACATCTGAACAGAATAATACATGTGAAGAATTGGTAGGGTTGTTTGTATTAGACCTACATTTAGAATATGAACTTAGACCTTTCCAAATAGCTTGCATGTCAACTATGTTGACCTAGTTGCCATTGTGGATGAACCCATGATGCAAAATCAGTGATATACATGGCTGAACATGGCGACCTAGTGTAAATCGACAATATGGCCTAAGTATGGAAAATTTCATATTTTAGGGCTTTTGATGCTTTTGGCTTAGAATCATTGAATTGATGCAACTTATGTTTAATTAAGCATGATTAGGGTTGATTATGCTACTGATTTGGTGGTTGTGACCATATCATGGGTTAGGCCTACTTGTGATCAAGTGACCCAAATTTGGACATATTTATGCCTAAGGAATTGAAAATCAGTATTTTTGATTAATAGAATGGTTTATGAATGAGAACTATGCATTAGAGGCCTAAGTCATGTGATTTGAGTTGAATGATGGGATTAAATGGGATTTAGGCCTATTAATTATATGTGGGCTGATTTAGGGTTGATTTGTAATGTCTATATAATTGAGCATAGAAATTGATGTATGGTAGGATATTGATGTATGTTTCAGGATCTTGATTGGGTTGATTCGGTTTGGTGGTCGTGTGTGATTAAATACTCTCGCGAGGCTTGGTTGTGAGTAGACTTCACTTATGATTATATCATTTATGTCATCATATCACTTATATATATTGTATGTTGAAAGCATGAATGTGTTCTAATGTTTTGAATGATGCATTGATTTGAGAAAACCTTATGACTTTGGTTGGGCCCATCTATCTGGCTAATAGGGGGACTTGACCTTGTCATAGGAGGGTTTTAAGAAGGAAATGATTGGGATCAACGGCACGGTGAAATAGACGTGGACTAGTAACCCAAGTAAACATGATTGGGATCAACGGCACGGTGAAATAGACGTGGACTAGTAACCCAAGGCATGTGGAATGTGGATCCAAATTGATAAACTTTTACTTGCATCGAACTTATTATAAATGCTTGATATCTATATGTTATGAGCTTTTAATCATGCTACACATTGACATGCATACATGGTTTTTATTGATGAGTATTGATAGCATATTTGAATTCTATTCACTGGGCATCGTTGGCTCACCCTCATTTTCCTCTTTCAGGTCCTTCTGTCCCGAATAAGGGCAAGGGAGTAGTCATATCTTGAGGGCCTTGCCTGCGAGAGAATCCAAGTCCTCTATGTGAGTTGAGAGGCATTTTGATTGAATTGTGTTTTAAATTATTAAGTATTATGTTTTGGATTATGTAATTATAACACTTACCACATTGTAGTATGGGTGAGTTGGGACTTGTTAGATAGACTATGTGGGCATATGACGGTTTTTATTTGTACCCACAATTTTAGATTTTATGTCTATGTCAATTTTAATGAACTGTAGGGATTATGATTTTATTTATGGTTCATTTTTATGGATTATCTCTTGTCTTGGATGATTAATACGGTGGGTAGTTTTGTTTAATACCTTTTGATATCATATCGATGTTTGGGATAAGGCTTGTAGGGTCTCAACCACCTCACGGGAGTTGAGGAGTGGTCGGAGATGCCTACGCCGGGCGTCCCGCCCCGGCATTCCGCACGCCATTCCCTGCGGGGTTGGTGGTCCGGGGCGCGGGGTCGCCACACTCAGTTACTTTCATAACAGAATACTTCTGTTCCTTCGCCAAACATAATCTTATGGTACAACAAGCTTGACGATTAATTTTCTTCCAAGTCTTCTCATCCATATCAACAGGTTTTTCTTCCAAAACAGTAATAACGTCTAAATCTTGTTGGGCTAAGACATCAAGAACTTCACATTGCCACATTCCAAAATTGTTCTTGCCATTAAATTTCTCAACTTCAAATTTCGCATTCGAGACTTTCGAAGAACTTTCCATCTTCAATTTTTCAAAGAACCAGATTCACGTTGAGCAAAAAACAAACACGCCAAAATTGCTCACGGTCCAATTTGAAGATCAAGAAACCAATCGATTTTGTGATAAAATAATCACAACTAAAGTGAAAATCTTTGTTTCAAAAACTCCACGTTGAGCCACAAAAAAATTGTCTTTTATGCAAAAAGACCAAAAAAAAAAAAAAAAAAACTTGAAGAATCAAGTTCTTCTTCACAGTTCACACCAAAAAAAAAAGAAATCACGTTATTTTAATTTATTTTTTTTTCAATTTCAACGCCCAAAACAGTAATAACGTTAAAACGAAAAACAAAAGTTAAACGTGATCTTTTGTTTCTTACCACGGCGATACAACCCGTCGTCAAGAACGTTCTTCTTCTTCAAATCGTTCTTCGAATCCAATTTCAGAACCTATCTGGCATGCGCCTGAACGTTCTGGCATTACGCCTGAACGTTCGAGCGTTGCCCAAATAATAATTTTTTTTTTTTTGTGTGTGGTGAAATACAGAGTATTACACTGCTTAACCCTTCCATGTCCTCTTCTTCTTCTTTTTCTTGATCTTTTTTTAATTAATTTTTTGAAAGGTTTTCTTGATCAATCTAGCCGCTGGAAGTAACAGAAACTGTGATTAATGTCTTCTTCTTCTTCTTGATCTTTTTTTTTTATTAATTTTTTGAAAGGTTTTCTTCATCAATCTAGCCGCCGGCTACATTCTTAATTAATCTAACTTTTTACTTTTTCTGATTCTTATTATTTTTTGGTATAAATAGGGTGTACAATCTGAGATTGATGAATCTCATGGAAATGATGAGTCCAGGGAAATAGAACTTTCGGAGATTAGTATTAGAGAAACTCCACCAACAGTACAGGCGGGTCAGGTAATATATATATATATATATATGTATGTATGTCCAATCCGTTTCCATATCATTAATTTAAGTCAATAATAACTTGTACATGGAAGACTACTGCAAATTTTTTTTTTTTTTATTTCTTTTTGGAAATGTTTCTCATGAACCGTTTTACTATGTTCTTCTATTTGCTTACACATCACCATCTCATATTGTTCTCTCAATCATAGGTTTTTTTTTTTTGTTTCTAATATTGTTGTTAATTGTCAAATTACTAAGAAGAATTTCTTCCCGAATAATCCCGGATGTGTGATCCAAAGGGGTAGTTGTGTCTAAAGATGAATACAGAATGGTAGCTAGATAATTTAGGAGTGGAGATATATAGTAAGAGTTCAAAATCCAACTTATTTAAGATTGATAGATATTAAATTGTTAATTACAAAATATAAATGCTTTTATTTTTTGTGCATTATTAATTATTTCCCCATAAGTTGTGTTAATAAATAATTAGTTGCACATTTGAATTACTTTTACTAATTAATTGTGATGGATGCAGACTGGCGCAGGAAATTCAATTACTAATGGATCAGCATATACAAGTATCCTCATCAGAAATAGTAACATCCAAATTTAATAAATCAGCAAGTAGTTGATTAAATTCTTCCAAATGTTCAGTCATGGAATTACCTGGTTTGTAGTCAAACCTGTAGAGCTTTTTCTTCAAATAAATTTGATTTTCAATGCACTTGGTCATGTACTTATCTTCCAATTTCTGCCAAAGTTCCTTAGCCTCAGTTGCTTTCATAACATAATACTTTTGTTCCTTCGCCAAACATAATCTTATGGTACCACAAGCTTGACGATTAATTTTCTTCCAAGTCTTCTCATCCATATCAACAGGTTTTTCTTCCAAAACAGTAATAACGTCTAAATCTTGTTGGGCTAAGACATCAAGAACTTCACATTGCCACATTCCAAAATTGTTCTTGCCATTAAATTTCTCAACTTCAAATTTTGCATTCGAGACTTTCGAAGAACTTTCCATCTTCAATTTTTCAAAGAACCAGATTCACGTTGAGCAAAAAACAAACACGCCAAAATTGCTCACGGTCCAATTTGAAGATCAAGAAACCAATCGATTTTGTGATAAAATAATCACAACTAAAGTGAAAATCTTTGTTTCAAAAACTCCACGTTCAGCCACAAAAAAATTGTCTTTTATGCAAAAAGGCCAAAAAAAAAAAAAAAAAAAAACTTGAAGAATCAAGTTCTTCTTCACAGTTCACACAAAAAAAAGAAATCACGTTATTTTAATTTTTTTTTTTCAATTTCAACGCCCAAAATAGTAATAACGTTAAAACGAAAAACAAAAGTTAAACGTGATCTTTTGTTTCTTACCACGGCGATACAACCCGTCGTCAAGAACGTTCTTCTTCTTCAAATCGTTCTTCGAATCCAATTTCAGAACTCAAAGCTCTGATACCAATTTGTTGTGCCCAGCGAAATCGAATATCAAACCAATCGAATGCAAAAGTAAATAATGGAAACAAGAACACAAAGATTTACGTGGTTCGGCAAAACTCCGCCTACTCCACGGGAGATGAGAATCACTAATTGGGGAATTCCAAAAGAAGAGTACAAATATGCTTCAAAACTCTCATGCCCTCAAAATACAGTAATAGGGCATTTATAATAATGAGAGGTTTGGTTCAACTCAAACACTAATAGAAATTAGGGTTTGCTTCAAATACTAACTTCATAATAAAATGACATAAACGCCCACGAATAGGACGAGCCAAATAATCAACAATTCCCATTGTTACAACGACAGTATGATCCATTCCCTGAGATATTGAAACATATATAGAATATCTTTTATCGAAGAAACTATAAGATCGATACATCTGCAAGAGAAAGGCTAAGAGTAATTATTTCAATAATAATTAAAAAAAAAAAACTTGAGAGCATTCCGACGAGCACAGTTTATTGTTGCTCGATTTTAGAGGTTGGCTTAGAAATCCTGTGTAACCACTGTGAATATAGTTTCCTTGATTTGGTTCTTGTATGATATTATATATATACAAAATGTTTGATTGTATGCATGGTATATTTATATATACATTGAGTTTTATGGATCATGAAAACTGATTTTAACAATTGGAGTTTGTAATGATGAGGTTTTGCGAATCCTCATTGTCATTTCGTTAGGAATTAGACCCGGATGAGGTTTTGTGAGTCCTCATTGTCAGTAGGTCTGTCCTAACAAGGGTTGCGATCCTTGAAATGACTGTGAATTGGGTGATAAGAAGCTGTGTCTACCTTGTACGGCCATACAAGGGTTAGACCCGCTCTCTTGCCTTGCGGAAGAGGGAGATTGTGCATTATGATATTGAAATTTTATGCAATTTATGTTGTTGACATGTATGATATATTCGTTGAATGATGCATGTGTTGAATAAGTGTTTGAAATGATTTTAAATGTCATATTTCTCTAAATGTATATAATTGTCATCTCAAGAACTATATTCACTGAGCTGTTGTTTGCTCACCCCATTTCCTCCAATATTTCAGGTATTGAGTCGAAGGGAAAAGGAAAAATTCGTGAGTGATAATCACGTGAACCTTCGTCTAGTACGTGTACGTATGCTTGGAGGAAATAGATTATATTTTTGTTATTTTGATATGTATAATTATCACATACTATAAATATATTATCACCTAGATGGGTTGTGTGGTAATCTTATATAATGCTTGGGATGATGAAATGTATTTATCAGTTGGGAATTTAATTTGTGGAATGAATGAAATGAATGTGAGTGGAATGATCATCTATATAGTTAGTTGATTGGATGTGATTTGTGGTATAAAAAAAAAATTCTGAATGTTTGGGATGAATTGTGAGAGTACGTGAAGGCTTACAGTGTATTGTATACTGTATACGGGTATGTACAGTGTATAGTACATTGTGCCGGTCATGACGTCAGCCGACGTCATGGGACGTCGTGACATGGTATGAGGAGATTAAAAAATGGGTAAAGAGACACCTGGAGTAGTGAAAGAATAAAGACGTTCATTACGACAAAGAAATATGTGTTCATAGAAAAGAACGTCCCTCGAGCTATAAATGGTTCGAGACTCTAGATCATAAATCATGTAGCCCTTTTGTGCAAATTGTTAACCAGCGAATATACTAGGCTTGGATCGAGCATCAAATTTGTGTCGATTAGGAGATAAATTATGACCATAACAAAGACACCTTAAAACCTTAAGATGAGAGTAGTTGGGTGGTGTCCCAAGGAACAATTCATGAGGTGTTTTCTCATTAAGCACTGGTGTTGAGATGACAAACGAATTATGATTCTTGACACCTAATTAATGAGTTGGTAAAAAGTTACCAAGTGGGGTGATTGACGGTGATTTAGTTGCAAGCAAGCTTGCCAATTTTGTGCCAACTCATTAATTGGGTGCCATGAATCATAATAAGATTTTTTTCTTATCTTAAAAAAATATCGTATTAAACTATATTGTTTTAATATCTTGTTAAACAATTTTATTATTTACAAACATATTTTCATTAAGTAACAACTTCAAAAGCTTTTTTCTCAATCAAACGATTACTTACAAGTTTAATGTAGGTGTGTAACAGGTTGGGTTGGGTTGAGTTGGAGTCAAAACTCAACCCAACTCAAACAGTAAAAAAAATAAAACCCAACTCGAACCAAACTAACTCTTTAACCCAATTTGTATAGGGATGACTTTATTTTTTTTTTATTTTTTATTTTTTTTAATAAGAAGATGGCATGAACTTTAGAAGAAAAAAAATCTAAGGCCCCGTTTGATTGGTGAGAAAATTGTTATTTTCTTAAAAAAAAAAAAATATTTCTCAAAAAATAAAAAAGTTGTGCGTTTGATTGTCAATATTTTCTCGAATTTTTTTTCTCAACTCTCTTATTTTCTCACTAAGATTTTCTCACCTCTAGAGGTGAGAAAATTTTTAGTATTGTTAATTATGATATTTTGTGAAACTTCTCATTATTCAATCTTTTTACGTTATTAGAGTGGTAAAAATTATTTTCTCGTCTATAATTAAACAACCATGAAAATAAAATTCTTTAAAAAACAATTCTTTTCTCAAGAAAATATAATTTTCTTAAGAAATTTGTTCTCAAACTTTCAAAGAGGGCCTAACAAGATAAATAAAAGCAAAGAAGAAGAAAAAAAAACAGATCAAAAAAGAATAACAGTTAAGACGTTTTATGTAGAAAGTCAAAAAAGTTGTAACTTATGTTTAGTACTTTGAGGCTAAGAAGATAAATAAAAGCAAAGAAGAAGAAGAAAAAACAGATCAAAGAAGAATAACAGTTGAGACGTTTTATGTAGAAAGCCAAAAAAGTTGTAACTTAGTTTCGTGATATTGTGAAAGGGATAAGAGATTTAAGAGTTAATATTATATTCGATTTGAATTGGGTTCAAAGAGTGTCAACATGTAATCTAACTTAAACCGTTTGGATTAGAATTTTTGAACCCACCCAACCTAATCCATTGGATTATGTTTGATTAGGTTGGGTAGGGTGGGCTTGGTCGGCTTATACCCTTAATTCAATGTTAGCAATTTACTCACAAAGTGGCCAGGATTGTGCCACGTGCCACGCAAATGGGGCAATTCAGTCTTTCCGCTATATTGCTTCGGGATCATAGCATCATAACCCGATTAATAAGGTAAATGGAAATTAGGGTTTCCAATCCCAATACCAACCCATTACCCACCTATATAATGTCCGTAGAGCGCTCCACCGCTGCCTTTGTTCTTGCTCTGGCAATTAGGGTTTCTTCGCATCTCTGTGCTCGAAGCAATTAGGGTTTTGGAGAAGTGTCGAAGATGGGGCACTCGAACGTGTGGAACTCTCACCCGAAAACCTACGGGCCTGGATCTCGCGCTTGGTAAGTTCTCTTTCGGCTGATTCCGAAGATTTACTTTGGAATAGAATCAGTTTTTTGGATTAGTTCATTGATTTTCCTCATAACCATGATAGAAGGATATTTAACGCGTAAGATCTGTCTGGCCTTTTCGCAAATATCGTCGTGAAGCGCATGTTTAGAACAACTATGTATTCGGTACTAGTTCTTAATATATCGATTGGATGGTTGCTCTGGTTTTTTTTTTCCTTTAAATTTGATGACTAATTGTTGATATTGGAAGGACGAAAAAGATTCTTTGGTTGTGTAGGTTATTATGTATCTAGGTTAGAAGGATATCCTGGACTGGATCATATTGATGAATGATTCATAGTCTGAATAAAGTAGGACTTTTGGTCTTGCTAACACCGGATTAAATTGATGGATGGCTTATAGTTCCCCTAATGGGCTGATTTGTTAAAAAAAAAACTCTTTTGTTGTGTAATTGCTAATATTAGTGCTTGGAAAGGTTGTAGAGGAGGGCCTGTTTGTTTCTAGTGTTGGCTGATGAATCAGGGGATTAGTATTTTTTTTGTTTGTAGAGACTCATTAATATTTATTTGCTTGCATTGTGTCCTAAAGCCTGTTAGGTGCATGCTTCTTGGAGGTATTTTTGAGCTCATTAATATTTATTTGATTTCATTGTGTCGTTGATCCCGTTTGTTGTGGGCTGCTTGGAGGTATTGTTGAGATTTTGAATGGGTTAATTGATGATTTTACTTCATATCTTGCTTGTTTATGGAATATTTCTCTAGCGCTAAATTATAAAGACTAGTAGTAGTTGACTGTATTATGTTTCTTATTATTTTGTTTGCCTTCTTTGTTTGGGTAGTATTTGATTCACGATAAATGTATGTATTCTTTTAGCTGCTTTTGTGGCTTTATTTGATTTGATATATTGATTGTTATGGACAGCCGAGTTTGTGGGAACCCTCATGCAATCATTCGCAAGTATGGTCTCATGTGCTGCAGACAGTGTTTCCGCAGCAATGCCAAAGAAATTGGCTTCATCAAGGTAAAATTTTGAGTTTTTGTTGATGGGTTCTTTGTTGCTTATGATTCCTTTACTTGTTTTTATCAAATTCTTAGTCATTGTGGAAGTTGGCTAAAGAAAGTTTTTTTGTATTTTTTTTGTGGACTAGTTAACTCTTTTCTATGATTTTTAAGATGAACTTTTTTGGACCAACACATTTACTACCACTGTTATGTTTTTAATTGAACTTCTGATATTTATTTATTTGTGCGTGTTTTCTCTTTTCAGTACCGCTGAAGGATGGAGAAAATATAGTCACATGGACAGGAAGTTTAATTTAGCTATGCTAAGAGGAGTTTTTAGGATTACTGAATTCTGTATGGTGACAGTTTAGTTTGTTTGCTTGTGATGGTTTTTGGTAAATCTGATCTTGTGGAACCAATTATTGGCAGACTATTTTAAATATGTTGAACTGAAACCTTCTCTGTTCTTTTTATTTTCTATTTAGTTTGTGGTTTTTATTTATATTCATGTGAATGCGTGACAAGATAGGTGGCTTGTTCTTTTAGCATGTATAATTCACTTATCAGGGTGAGGTAGTTTTATAAAAAATTTTGGGCTATTTGGTATTCTTATCTGATGGAAATGGCTTAAGTGGCTGACATTATACAATTCCATATGATTTAACCAGATTAAGAGATCTAGGCTTAGTTGGGGAGGGTGGTTACTGGGTCCTTTGTTTTTGTCATATCTTACCTCATTTAATCTTAGATTTGCATGGAATCATTTGAAGTATAACTTAAGAGAGTATCCGGGGTTTGGATAGAAAAGTTTGTGTAGATCTTGATGGCTTAGTTGGTGTCTAAAAGAGACCAAGGTGCCCTGGAAAAGAAATACATGAGGGGCAAAATGCGGAATGTGGTGGATAGGCACCGGTAGTAGATTTCTTGTAACCGCCCTATTCATTCTAAAGCAGATTGGATTGGATCATTGACAAGGGCCTTTCTGCTGCATGAAAGAATCATAGTTAATGTGCAGGAGAAATTGGGATGAGAATTCTCTGGTTCTATCATCGCACTACAGTTATTATGATTAATATCTATTGATCTGCTAGTTGGGGGGGGGGGGGGGGTGATATTTTGTTTATCTAATGGGTTTCTTCTACATAGTCAATAGCAAAAGTGCATCCTTTGATCTGTTACTAATAATGGAATTAAGTAAACTTTTCCTAAAAGATGGTTTTTGACAAGGAAATTATAATGTTGTTTCATGCTAGTAATGTATGATATTTTCAGTTCTGCAGTCCGACATTTTTTGGGGTCCAGAGCAGTTGGGCATTTTTGTTTTTATTTTTTATTTTTGTTTTGTTTTGTTTTGTTTTTGTTTTTGTTTTTTATTTTTCTGGTTAAGAGCATTCGGGCATTTGGAGTTTGTTCTAATGGCCTTACAAATTGTAAGGATATTTGAAATTGAAATATAGTCTTTGAAAGCTTGGGTCATTCTTTTTATTGGTTCTTACAAAGAACATGTTTTCTTTATAAATTTTAAAAAATTATTTTCAAGTTATAACCATCCAAAGGCCTCTGTATTTTCAGATACAAAATGCTGTATCTGAACTAAATGCAGCCCAAGCGTTGGTGCCTAAACATGCCGAACTTTCTTTAGTCCTAAAGCGAGAGACGTCATTAACTTGAACTACTGTTAACATCTTAATTGTTGATGAGCACTAGGCATCAAGAGCTTGTGACTATACAATGTCAGGGAATGAAAAGGATGTGAGAAGTAATGCCGTGATGGGCAGGGAGATTGTTAATAATTCAAAAATGCTGAATTTAAAACGAGATCGGTGTTCGCTTGAAGCTTGAGGGAATGAGTTTTTAACCTTTCTTTTTTTGTAAAAATCATCCAAAACCATCTTAATCCTCAGTCGACTTATGCCTTTATAACAAGGACATGTTTCTTGTCTTATTTAATAAATGCACCCAATCAGATTATGTAGAATTCAAAAGCAACCAAATCAGTACAAGATTTGATGCCCAAGAGTTACGTTGCTGCTTCTTTCTTGAAAGTGAGATTTTGGCTACATCTGGAGAGCGTTGTCTTTCGACCAATTTTCTAATGTCTATCTACTGCATCCCTATTATAGCGACTCAACTTATATTCTTTCAAAAAATAATTACCTACCTTCAATGCATATTGTTTTTGTTCTTTCCACCAGTTTTCTTGCCCATGTAATATCACAATGGTACTCGTTTATTTAATTTTTTTGTTTTTTATTTTTTTATTTTAAAATGTGCTACAGAGATCTTAACGTGATTTGCGTCATATAAGTTTCTTAGTTTCTTTAAAACGTGTCTGTATTGTCTGTATTACCAAGGCTCCATCAGAAGCGGGTCCAGAAATGGAGTTAATCATGAGAGATTTCCTCCAAGTAGCAGATGGTCATTGCATAAGAGGTTTTAATCATATCCAAAGATCTTGTAATTCTCCAGCACATCCCCTGGCTAAATATGGTTTATCAGTAGATGAATATGTGGTCTGGATTGAAGAAGTTCCTCTATGGCTACAGCAAATATGCCAAAGAGATTTTGTTCCTCCTTCGGTTGATTAATGAAGAAATTGCATTACCTTAAAAAATATATATATCACATTAAAATATTATTATTTTTTAAAATATCATTTTGTCTATTGGTAGGATACCCTGTTTTATTTTTGCTTTTTTTAATTACTGACAGAAGATTAAAGGTAACCGATACCCTAGCTAGTACAGTCTGTGAAGGCAAGTGCAATGGCTAGACAGACATGGGACATGAACTTGGACCATATAACCTCATGAAGAGAGACGTACTCTCACTTATTTATAAAAAGTGGAGACCACGAGACTCAAGACTCACATCTTAGACGATGATGGGGTTGCCAACCGCCCCGTTGGCTACTTTGTTTTCATACCATTAAGGAGCTTGTTCGCTAGTTCGGAAAGTGAACTATTGTACGATGTGTAGTTGAAAAACCTATCATAAGTTTGAGCCCATCGTCATTTATTTTTATTGGAAGAAGTGTCATTGTCCTTATAAATCATCGAATTCTGAAAAATTAGTCTCGCTCTAAAAAGAAAGAGAACACTTGTCGAATGCCGAAAAACTAATACCAAAAAAAAAGTGCATTTCTTTAATTAGCATTAACATGTTAACTATTTATCATTGCTTATTTATTTATTTATTTTGAGCGGCAATTTGTCTCTATTAAGCTTTTCTCAACTAGCTGAATAGAACAGCTATATGAATCCGCTTCTTCGTAGTCAAGGTATAAGTCAATAATTAAATTACAATAAGTAGTAGTTTATTTTTAGTTATCTTTATTCGTGTGAATTATTGTGAATATCTTGACTATATATATGCTTAAATCACCTTTAATTGACTAAAAAAGTAAATAAATTAAAAATATAAAGTTTTAAATAATGCTAAATTAATTATGATATTGTACGTAGTGTAAATTTACGGGTTACATTCTTTTTAGTATTAGACAGGCACAATGGTGGCCTGACTCAAACACCCGTAGATGAAAATAACTATGCTCACTACCAATGTTGGGAAGACCCAAGCGTCCGAGCTTTGCTGGGCGTTAAACCTTGACTCAATGATTTGACATTAGATATGCGAGCTTGAGGAACAATGATTTTTTTTTTCTTTTGTGACGTGTGTGTGTGTCAGATGGTCCTGCGTATGAACCGGATCAGGAACATGGCTCAATGGCAAAGGTATATATACAGTCCAAATTTGACTAATATTACGAACAGCAATTCTTCTGGTGTCAGCAATAGAGTTTTAACCACTCCTTTTTCGAACAAAAAATCTAGAAATTAATCTTTGATCATCTTTCACAACATATATATCATTGTGGATGTCTGTCAACTATTCGTTTTTAATATCATTAGGAGGAAACTAAGATGGTCCTCCACTGTCTAGATTGTTATACTTTTGAAGTAAAAACCTTATCTCTCCTCTAGAAGAGTCTTTAGATCATGTGTACATAGTCTCTAGGTATCTCTGTTATCTACATCGATCTAAGAAAGTAGAAGTTAGTATGGACTATAGAACATGCATATTAATGAACTCTCTATGTTTAATAAGAATAATAGGTAAAGCTTCCAAAAAAATCAGTTAAAATATCTTGACACTACTGTTAATGGGGCAATGTCTATTAATTTGAAATCTTATGTACAACTAATAAGTAGACCCATAAACTTGACAGACATGAAAAGGAAATATATTATTGTGCATATATGCCAATTGTTTCACCTGACCTTTGGTTCATCCTGCGCCTGCCTTCAAAATATTTTCCAAAGATATTCTTTCATAGAATGTGGTGAATATATCAACAACGTCTAAATTGAGAATCAAAATAACAAAAGTTTTAATCTTGAATTCCCGGCCCTTGCATCCAAAAAGCCTCTCTTCTTTGATGATATTCAACCTTTGGCTCGAACATTTGGGGTCATGGAGCTAAAATTATATAACTAATTACCTATTGATGAAAAACAGTTGAAATCACTAGACCTAAAAATTATAACTGATTGGTGGAGGTCCAAGTACGTACACTGATTGAATACAAATATTAAGTATGAAGACTAATAAATGAGAGAATAAATGTTTGATCTTAAAGAGGTTTGAATATAAGATCTAGTATCAAAGCATGACCTAAAGGTATAACTAATAAGTAATTATAAGTAAGGTCCAACTCTGTATATCAAGCAATAAAACCAAAGTCTTGGATTATTAGTTACTCCTGCCATATATCTCTTCAAGCAACAAAGATATAATTCTTGATACATGGAGAGGAGTTTTGCCAACCAATCCTAATATAACAATTTTTCTTTGATCTGCAATAATGTTGATGTTTTTTCACAAATGTGCTTTGATCTGCAATGATATTAATGTTTTTCACAAATGTTCTTTGATCTGCAAAAACATGAACTTAACTAAAGTATTTTAAGAAAAAAAAAATGCCTGAATTACATGAGCGTCAGAATATGCTACTACAACCACATACTTGTCTTTGAGTAATGCATACATATAAGTAAATATTATTCTACCTCTCCACTCTCAAGCATATATAAAAATTCCACCAAGTTTATTGGTAAAAATCAAAAACATTTAAGGACTGATGCTCACATATAGATGATGATTTCGAATGCTACATTTGATCCATATATATGTGTAGCTACTCTACAGGGTGCTCCTAGAGAGGGGGTTAATTAAATGGTGTTTTGCTACAAACATATAGAGCTCCTGAATCTAAGAATGCACACACACACAGAGGAAGATCATATAATATAGCACAAGGATAATCAAGAGGAAGAAATTAAAAAAAAAAACCCTCCACATAGAAGAAGCTAGCTCACAACTAATTTTGCAGAAGAAATAGGGATAACTATAGGACAAGAACAATAAAAAGAAGAAGAAGAAGATCGAAGAAAGGTTAATTAGTTAAAACTATATCACACTCCAGTTTCAAGCAGGTACCCAAAGTGTAGCAAACACAACATTGTGTCCTTTCCATGTGAGCACAAGATCTTCTTCTTCCTTCTTCAATCCCCACCCCGCTGCATGCTCGTCAAGCATTCCTTTCACCTCCGATATCGTATCTTCGCTAAACCCTATGCTTCTAAAATTTGCGTTTCTCATCCGCTGTGCCCACTTGCTCTTCGGTTCTAGCCTCTCTACCCTTTGTACACCCTCCTGTGCAATTACATTCTCAATCTTCCAGCATATATCTGCCTCATACCACTGTCTTTGTTTGCTTCCTTGTCGTAAAAAGGCCTCAACCGCATCATAAGGTATCCATAGAAAATTAAACGCCGATCTCAACCTACAAACCAAGTTACTCGAACTGAGATCCACATCTTCGTCCACTAGGACAACAATTGCAGGATCTAAGCTTCGAAGCGCCTTAAGAAACATAGAACGATAAGACAATGACGAGGAAGAAGAGGGAACCATGGATGAATAAGTGGCTTGGTTTATATTATCAAGTATTACACCAGAACAACCAGGAGCTTCATCTTCTGGTGTATTATGAAGCATCATCTGGCAATTTATAACAAGAGCTTCATGACCTTGATCATGACCGCCATGATCAGCAAAGACTAGTTGCTGCATCCGAAGTTGTTCAATCAACGAAGCAAAGCCATCTGCAGAACTAGAAGGAATCACTCTAAATTCCAATCCTACGTTGCGGGACCTTGCAAAATTCACCAATTTGGAACCCAACTCTTCATAAGTATGATCGAGCATAGGAGGAATATCTGCAGTTGCCCCGGCCACGGTGAGCTTGATAAAAGGAGGGTGGCCTTCTTGGCGATTGGCAATTGCATCAATCAGAGTTGGTATTTGCATGCAATGGGTCGAGCTAAGATCGACGATGTGGATGACGGAGAAGCCTTCGATGGCTTCTAGAATGGCAGCATTGGCGGCCGAGAAGCCAAAGCGGTGCCATGGTGTGAGGTCGATGAAACTAGCCAGCTCTATAATGGAGTACTTGTGAGTTTGTATAGTTAAGTTCTCGTTGTTCGCGTTGGCCACGGCTGTGAGCATCTTGCAGCTACCGTTCTTGGTGGCTCGGGCGATAAGGGCGCGGAGGAAACCGGAAGTGAGGCGCTGGTTAGAGTCTCCATCAGGGGGAGCTATGTTGTTCAAGACCCATAAGATTTGTTGAGCTAGAGTGGCGTCGTTTGTTTCAATTGCGTTAGCACAGTGCACTAAAAGCTGCTCCATGCAATTGGCATCTCCAAAGCTGCCTAGGGTTTTTGATGTTGGGAAGCCAGCAGGCCATTGCTTGGTGGTGCTTTGATGATGATGAAGGGGGTGGTTCTTGTTCGTGGTGAGATTTGAAGAACATGGGCTATTAGTACTTAAGTTTCGTTGCATAGGAAGAACAAGTGGGGTTTCAGTGAATTGCATCATGGAGAGGATAGAAGAAGATGAAAGAAGAAAAGAGAAGAATTGAATTGAATTGAATTGAAATGAAATTTATTGAAAATATTACTGGTGGGCGTGTGTGAGAGTCAGAAGAGAGCAGAAGGAGAAAGAGACGAGACTGGAAATCGAGTTAGCCATTGGGAAATGATCCAATATCAGTGTAAATATATGGTTAAAAATTCTGGAATTTAAATCTGAAAAAATAGACAGTTCAGCTTTTGGGAGATTCTGAGTGCTTCCTATGAAAAAGGACTGAACGGAGAGGGGGAAAATTCGCACATCCCAAAAACTAAGTTCATCAAGTCAAATTGGGCAAAACAAATAAATAAAAAAGGATGAGATAGAAGAAGGGAGTATTCTCTTTTTACCCTAAAAGTAGACAGACTCTTTTCAGATTGTTCAGAATTAAAGGGGCTGCAATAAGGCTATATAGAATTTATACAGTATGTGAAGAACCTTTCAATCTCTCTTTCTTCTCTTTTCTATTCATTTTTACTTTTAAAAAAAAAAAAGAAAAATCTTGTAATAAGAGAGAGAAATTATAGAAAGAGTGAGAGTGTTAATATAGAGGGCAGGGAAGGGAACAGGAAAGGATGATCAGTTTGGTTGCAGTTGGTTTTGGGGGGCATGTGAGGTGGCCGGCCATGGAGTCGTCTGCATTTGGAAGTTGGGGATTTGTCATCTAATGGTGGGGAGAGAAACAGAGGGAGAGAGATGAGGGTTACTTTGGCTTACTCACGGGCCATGTATATCATGAACAAATCATATTCTTCTTTTACACAATTTTTTTTTTTTTTTTAATCTTTGTATCTTTGTTGAGAATTTTCATTAGGGTTTTCTTTATAAAAAGTTCATTGATTAATTAATGACATCAAGAATATATCAACAAGTCTAATTCCTTGTGCCGTCGACAATGACGAACCCTTTTGTCCTATCGACGTGTGTTCTAGATTTTGGCTGCCATGCGTCGTTTTATACTTCTCCCCCTCCAGCAAATTAAAAATATATATTTCCATGAAAGTACGTAGCAAATTATATATTCTTTCACAAGGCCCTCTAGTAGTTTTGGGCTGAGCACATGAGACGAGACATCTTTTATTCAAGGGTATTTGAGTCTTTTTCTAACACTAATGGATGGCATTTAATGTACATTATGGGGTCTATGTGCCAAAAATAGGTATTAGAAATCTATACACTAATATATAAAGGTAATGCACACTGTATATATATATATATATATGTTAATGTAGCATTACGTTTTTCTTTATATCAACTCCAAATTGACTAACCTCTTATAACTGAGACCCAAATTAGACCTTTAATTTGTTATAAGTAGTTAGCCAAGGAACCCATCTCCCCCATGCCAAGAATATTGCACCAAAGAATCTATATGTTAGAAATGACTATGGTTTTCCTCCATCTGAACTATCAAAGAAAAAGAGAGATTTGGGAAAAATCTTTCTATTTCTAGTTTGAGAGATGTATAATATAAACTTAGTAGATTTTAATTTAGGATTTTTTTTTCTAATTAAGAAGTTGCTCCATCGTATTTATATATACTATACTTCTGACTCAATTCATATAATAAAATAAAAATATTTCTCCTTCTTCTCCCACAGATTTAGGCATAAAGTTGAACCAAGCAAATTTTTAGAATCTATTTTTTGTTTTATTATTCTTCATGGCATAAAAGCTTTACTATTTTAGAGGTCTCATATTCAAACCTTCTCGTGATTATTTGCTTCTTGTTATTTCTCTTACCTATCAATCATGCTTCTTCTTTTTTCTTTCTTCTTTTTTTATAAATCTAATCCACGTGTCATAATATAATGAATTAAGGAATTAAGGGACATGAGTGTTAGTGTTTTTGGTGAAATGGTTTTTGATAAAACCCTAAACCCTAATTCATTGTTGAAAATCGGTTTGCAAAGAGAAGGTTGCCTACATTAGGCATTATATATAATTGTACTTAGACAATGTGAGATAATGCTAATAGTTTCTGGCACAGATAGATCAAGGGGGTGTATATACAATATAGGGACAAACTAGTGGACCCGAGTCATGAGTTTGAGATCTTACACATGCATCCTTTAATTAGTATGGAATATACATGTATATACACATGGTGAATGATCAGCCTTTACACAAACGTCTCTCTCGTTATCTTACAATATTTTTAGGAAAAATACCTACTTTTAGCACAATACCCAACACTTAATGCCTTCTGTATATGAAAGGGAAAGGGGAAGAAAACTCACTTCAACATTCCTGTCTGATGTATATATATATATATATATCTTAGCTCAACTTCACCGCTCATTCACACACAATATCTCTCTTCTCTCACTCTCTCTTTGTATACATGTCTAACTTGTATCCACCACCAGTTTTAGGAATTCAAAATAGCTAGGTAGAGAAGCCCATCAGAATCTGGGCAGGATTTTAGGATATCCATGAAGTGGAAACATATAAATCTGGCATCAATATCTAATATCAAGAGAAGATATATCATCGGATAAAAATTATAATATTAGGTATACATATAGTAGCTAATTAGCAAGCAAGTTAGCTAGAGCTAGCTACCATATGTGAAGTGGACTTGGCCTTAGAGGGAAGGGGTCCCAATAATTTCAATATTCTTCCTTGGGGGGTGCTGTCCCCACACGTGATACACTCCTTTTTGTAGCCTTGGGCAGATGGTGTTGTCCAAACCCACTTTTATCCAGACTTTAAATAGACTACTCAACCATGCCACCCAAGCAAATGGTCTCACCAGTCACCACCCCATGGCCAACTCTCTCCCTTCCCATTAAACTGCACCATACATACATATATATGTGTGTGTGTTGGTCATGCCTTCTTCTCCCATCTCCCGTATAATGTCATTAATTTTGTTTACATGCATCCTCATCACCATCAACTTGTAAATTCTAGCTAGCTAGTATGCACAGTCCCCCGGCCCAATGCATCATCATACACGTGAATGCTCATCCCCGTGACCATGACAATTCTATTAAGAGGCAAAAGTTGAGGGGTCCCTTCTCAGATGGTTCACACATTACATATCTCTTGATGCAAATTTCATATACCTTTTCACATGTATTTTATATGCGAGTAAAACTATAGTAACACTTTTATGAAACATCTTTTAAGACATGTCTACACTATTGATCTTTCTTTTGAATCACATTTTGATCTATGATATCAAGAAGATATATGTGTGTGTGTGCGCGCATGTCTTAAAATGTGTGTTGTAGGGACAACTCCAAAGATTAAGTCTGACGTCGCCACATGATCTGTTGAACCAATTAGATTCATATGAAGCTTTATATATATCATCACAAGAGTAATTCTTTAAGGAGAAAGACAAAACCCTTGAGACCTACCACCCAAACACGTACCGGGACATGACTCTCACAGGCCTAATGTCAACTTGAGCTTATAGACGGAACAACATCTTACAACATGCTTTAACAAGAGGTGTTCTGTTTGATTAAGCGATTGCAAACTACTTTTAATTGTTTGACAACATCTGCTTTTGAAACAAAATTGTGATGAAAAAATAAATTTTCTCCATTTTAGAGAAATTGGTTGAGACCTTTGTTTTTTTTGTTTTTTTTAAATTTATTTACAAAAGTTGTACAATGCCAAACATGCCCAATGTTAGCCTGAAATGTTGATTCATCTCTCTCTCTATATATATATATATATATATATATATATATATATATATGTATGTATATGTGCATTTTTATAACTCTTAGTACAATATTATCACGCATGCATGCACATTTATCAAACTCAGACGCATCGATATATATAATGTATACCCACTTGTACTTGCTTTGAGATAAAGATAATTAATAAGATAACTTTTTGCTGACAATAACCACAATCATCAATTAAACTGCAGATGCCCATGAGCCATCAGAGATATACATAATGTAGAAATCCGAAAATTATTAATGTGGGGCCTCTTGATCATTCTTCATAGCGTTGATGTGCTAGAAAGTAGAAACCTCGTTTTCAAATTGCAAGTCAAACGCCCTTTAGAGGTACAACAAAAAGTGTTCAAATTAAAAATACAATTGCACGGAAAAAGCTGACTCACTTTCACATTAAATAGCATTTAAATATGTCGTATGAACAAAGAACCAATATTAATTTATAGGGTCTTGGGTAACCATGGAGCACAAAAAGAGTCTAAGAAGAATCCGAGGGAAGCATATAAGGAAATTCAAGTAAGTTTAAGCTTTGAAATATAACAATTTTTGGGAGAATTTTGAGGAGGATTCCTAAGCTTCGGATACAAGGACTAAAAGACAGTGTGTATTGTTGTAAAGTGAACACAGTTCAAGCATTGCTTTGGAATTTTGTCAAGCAGGAATTCTCTTGCATCAATGATAATTTATATTATCTCCTTATAATAATTTTAATTATTTTCTGGCTTGCTTTATAGACACCATGGCAAACAAGCTAGAATCCAAGAGTTTTAAAAATAATAATAATAATAATTAGGAAAAGCTTATTTATATACACCATGTGCTCAGATGCTTAATCAATCAAGCAACTAATTTAATCTGTATATATATATATATATATATATATATACTTGGAGCACACAAACAGTACAGGCTTTTATGTAAAAAATTATTATGGAGAAGTACTACTATATATCATCCTTAGTTGAAAAATATATATACATATTGGTGCCAATCGCATACGACATTGATAGATTTCGAATATCTCGGAATATATATAGAAAATGACATTCCATTTTGTTACCATGCATGTATGTTTTAAGTTTCTAATCAATTAGTAGTATTACTGTACAGCTAGCTCATCACCCAATCATTTGTAAGAGATAGGGGGTTATCTCCATGGACCTCCCATTAATACTAATTATATAAAAATTCGGGTTTGGGGTGTATCTATATTTTATATTTTTCTAAGGAAAAATAACATTAGTAATTTAGTAGGCCTTCATCTAGTTAAGATGATTTCATGACGTTCTTAATATAACTATAAACAATAAAACATCGTGAATAGATTATGTTATAGGTTTAACTTTAGATATTTACTTTCATATACTTTATACTCTCTGAGTTTTAGAGTCGGGAGTTTTACTTATTCACACAAGCAAGAGATATTTTTTAATAGAGAAAAATAAAACTATTCTCGATACTTGCCTTTAGAACATGTACTATATGTGTTACGTATTTATCTGCAAACTACAGTGTCTAGATTCAAATTGATACTCATAAGAGCGACAATATCTTGCAAATGAGATTGATCATGAGTACCTTTTGCTATCTGAACCCTCTATTTTTTTTATTATTATAATTATTTTTTCATTATCTACTTACGTGTTAAATTTCTATTCTTTGTAATTGGGCTCTTGAGAAAGGAAGTGTGGAGGAAGCTGAAATTTCTTAATAGAGTGGGCTTTTTATGGGCCCAAACAAATTATAAAGCCCAGGTAATTAGAGGTCTTACTTTCCTAAACTTGTAGTGGGCCCTTTTTTTACTACCTCCTAGGCTGGGGCCTAGTTTAAATCCTGCATTTAGTAGGTCAAAAAAGAGAAAAAGATAAATAGCTACTTTTTTTTTTTTGTATTGAGATATATAGCTACTCTACTTGGGCTACTTCATTTTATAATCTCATGTGGCAACTACCATATAAGATATGGTAGTTGTGACCGTTGAGATCACATACACTACTTAAGGATATAGTTTCAATTAATCTTCTATATGGTTACTATAGCGTCATCATCATCATCAATATTCAAGTATGAAGCTTAATTAGAAAGAACAAAAAATGGGAGTAACCCGAGATGGTTCAGTGAATTGCCCAACAGTTGATAGCACTCGATTCAGAAGGCTCGTTTTCCACCGACGATGCATTCAATTCTCTTCACGTCTCCCGCCTCTGCAATGCAACACAGCTCATCTTATTCCATTAAAGAAGGAGATAAAAGGAGAGAGAGGGAGAGATGTTGGAACAAACTCAGAGACACAGAGCCACAGGAACATTTTTTTAATAATAAAAACAACACTTCTTTTATGGTATTAAAGTAATACCGACATGGGTACGAAGATTGAAGGGATTCAGATCATCTCAAAAATTGATATATATATTCTTGTTAAAGACTTTGAAGCTCAGTTGTGACGCAAAACAGACCCTTTTTTCTTTTTCTGTTTTGGTTACGTGGGTTTTGCTACTTAAGGAGCTAGGCTGGAGAAAGTCACTTTTTTTTTTTTGTAATTTTTTTTGGTGTAGGAGAGAAGCTTGTTTTTGGTGTTGACATGGTGAGGGCTTTTGGGTTTTGTGTTCTGTTCATGATGGTAGGAATGGCTATCATGATTCTTGCTTTGAGCAGCAGTAGTAGTAGCTACTCTTTTTCTGGTATTTACACTGTTTCTTTTTTTCTGGTATTTACTCTGTTACTTTTTCTACAAAAGAACATTATATTATGTCAGTGATTAGTGGGAATTTTGGTTACTTTAAGAAATTGGTAATGCCATATACTCTGATTCTTGTTGTGTTTGATTTGTTCAGTACTTTGTAGAGTGTGTTGATGAAGTGAGAATTTTGACTGTAATGATAGGTTTTCAGATGTGTTCTTGGGCTCAATGTTGTGGTAACCTGTTGTAACTTGGATTCCTTGATGTGTTTTTTTTTTTAAAAAAAAAAAAAAAATTAATTTTTAAAATTTCTTCAAGTATTATTGTGTTGTAGAGTAGGAGAATCCCTTCATTTGAAGAGGAATTTTTATGATATTGCATGTGTTCCAAACATCTACTCTAGAATGAATTTTGCATTTTGATTAGGATTTTTCAGCTGATTGGAAAAGCATTTGATACACATAAATTGTTTGTGCAACTTCAGAGTTGTGATCTAAAGCTATAAAACTTCATTCATTAATCATTAACACCTTATCCCCTCTCCTCCTTCCTCTTAAAAAAAGTAAATTGAAAAATAAACTCAACTCAATGAAATCTTTTTCGAACTACATGGAGTCGCTATATAGTCATTAATTCACTAGAAATTGTAGGTTCTATTGTTGTGAATTTCATAACCAGGGAACATGCCATTACCTGAAAAATATCATTATTACCCCATTGTTTTGATTCTTATTTTGAATTAATGTGAAAGTTCATTTCGATTCATTCCATGTTAATTTGTGTTCATATGTCCAAGAATGCTAACAAGCACCAGAACATGGTCGACTTTTAATTGATTAGTTTTTATGTTTATTTTTATTTTTTTACTTTTCTGGATTTGGTTGGTCCTTCTAGACCATTTTGATCTGAATTTACATGAGAACTAAGCTGGTATTCTTTTGATTTTTTTTTTTACTGGATCCCTATAGTGAAAAACAGGCAATTAAACTTAGGAACTCACTGGCTGTTTAAGATCCTGCTAGCATTGGGAACTATCGGACTTGTTTAAATCCAAATTCCCTGAACTTTTTTTTTACTTGATCAGCTTTGAATTGTATGAATCAGTAAAACCACAATTCATTCTATTTTCATGTTCTCACTTATCCAACTCAGATAATGAAAATATTCCCTGTATTTGATGCAGACATGGTGCTCCATGACAGTGGAAACCGTAAGATGGCGACGACACATAACGACAGGAAACTCAAGGTGACGTTTACAAACTAAGGCCTAAAATGCAGTGTCTAAGTGACAAAAGCCATGGCTCTCTTCGCTTCGCCCTGTGCCATAAATAACTCACACCTACTTCATTGATCAAACATTAAATCTTCACATGACAAGTTAGCTGGCTTTGATGCAATTCCTTCCTTATTTTTTCCTTTTTTCAACAGGAGAAAAGTTCCGATACAATAACCGAGAAGAAAAATAAAGGCAATGACAAGATGAATCTGGAGGACTACCATCCTATTGATCCTGCTCCAAGTTCAAAGGCTTCCATTAGATACGGACCAATTGAGCATGGCAGTCCTCTAATCCCTTACATTCCGAAACCTCCACCGCCCGATCGCCCTGGCCTTGTTCCTTCTCCTCCTGCTGCTTAAGAGTGTGAATTGCAGACAATGAGACTATTCTGCAATTTAGCAGCTATGCTAAACTTCATAATAATGTAATACATAGTTTTGAGGATTTTAGCTCCATATTGTCTTGTTTTATGTGTTTATTTGCTGAATTTTATCTCCCTCCCTGCTCTTGTAAAAACACTAAGAACAATGGTTTCTATTATCAAGTTGATGATGTTTTATAGTGTTGCTCTCTTGTGCAGATAATTAGGGTGCTTTTCTTCCTCATCGTGTTGTAATACCTTGGCTGCAATTTTATTTCTTGGGTCTGGCTTTAGTAGAGACTTAGCTCCATGTTCATAATCCTTATTTGAGATTAAGGTCTCTTAAACCAGCTTCTTTGTGAGAATGAGTGTAACTTCAAAAACATAACCCCTATTACATGGGCTTGGGATTCTATTTAAATGGGTTTAAACCAATCAGATACAGGGCTAGCTTGATGGATTAGTCTCTTGTCTTTTCTCTTTAGAGATAATGGTTCGAGATGTATATATAATCAAAAGAATACAAACCTCTTTGAACTGCTCTTTTCTTATATTGTTATTTGTTACTTGAAGGTGTTTTTCAATATAATTGAACACGATAGGTTTTAATTTTAGTTTAGAGCACTGTGAAACTTATAATTAAGAGCATTAGTTTCTATTAGAACTCTGCAAATCAAAAGCCAACTTTTTGCAATTAGTACCACAAACAATTTTTATGATGAAGCCCCACTTTTATTTGGTTTATGATCTGCAATAACTACCACCAGATCATGTAAATTATTAGCTATTTCTCTCTTTTTATCACTATTTTCTGTTTTTTATACAACTATAACACAGCTTTTATCCTAAGTAATTGAGGCTAATTATAAGAATCTTATTTCCAAGTGTTTTTTTTTTTTTTTCGTAAGAATGAAAACTAGTTAAGTGTTTATACCTACCAGCATTATTATACCATCACTAATAAAAATATTGAAAAAATAATTAAAAAAAAAGGTGGGCAGTCATAATAATCCCTTCTAAACTAATCCAAAACTCAAAAAGTGCTCAATATGCATCTGCCAATGCTGTTCTTGATATGGGTAGCAGCTTCTTCCATCCAAACAATCCTTATTTGTCTATGTCTCTACATCATTCCAGCCCCACTTTATTAGTTGTCCTAACAGCAACGTTTAACTACTAATAAAATCGTTGATGAACAGTTTTATTCATATAAAGTAGAGCTTACCCACTGAGAGATCATGACTGAGAGGGAAAAATAAAAAATCATCAGAATAAGCCAACACAAACAAGTTTTGTTGCACCAAGCCACCAATTCTTCTCTCTACTTCCTTTTTTTTAAAGTTTTTTCTCTTATTTTTTTTCTTCTTCTTTCTTATCCAAGAGTATTTATGCTCTTAAAACACTTAATTAGTCCCTTATTTTTAAAATATAATTAAAAAAATTCAAATTTTTATTTTTGAATTGTTTCGAATCATAAACCAAATACAAAGTCAAATTTATTTCCTTACTCATTTAAGTTATACCCATTTTGAATTTTCTTCCACATCAACCAGAACCCATTTTTTGAATATTCTAAAAGGCACTCGAAAACCCCTCAAAACTCACCTCACCAAGACCCTCAATTCAATTCCCTAGCTAAAAATATTTCAAGTGGGGCATATTGATGTCTGGAAAGAATTTCAACTTCTTGAGTTTGGTCCTAGTTCATCAAAAGTCTTCTCTTTTTTTATTTAATGTGATTGAAGTGGAAAGGCAAAGCAAAGTTAGAAAGACAAGCGTCCATATATATATATATATATATATATATATATATATAGAGAATGAATCATTCCACTAATTCTCTAATCACTTTCAGTTTAGGCTACCATATGTCCATACTTAGGCAACAAACGCCTCTTTTTGGAGAGATTCTTACTTCAACTCCTAAATCTAATATATGGAGTGTCTCTTAAGGTACACTACTTCTAATATTTGTTTTCCTGTCATAATCATTTGTTAATAAAACTATAACTTAACTAATCAGCATTCCAAAATAATGTACTCTTTAATCAGAAAATAAAATGGCACCATGTATATATAACTTCATGTCATCAGCTCATCCCCCACATTTACTGTTCTGCTGATTGTTTGTTATTGATAAATCAATTTGAAGAGACGTATTATGGTTAAGAACGCAATTAATTAAGCGATTACGTCGAATCGGGTTAGTCTTCTAATGGAGCTTTGGTGTATATTAAAAGAGTAATGCTACAAGGATATACTTTTTTAACACATATTTTTTATATTGCAAATAAGAGTGATTAGATTGTCCCGAATCACACAACAACACGAGTGACACGAGGTGCTGTCACATTATTCGAGACAATTCAATTACTTTAATTTATAATATTAAAAATATGTATCAAAAAAAAATACGTAAACTCATCATTTTTCATATTAATAATATAATAAATTAAGAAAGAGACATTTTGATTAATTATGGGTTTGATGATTGTGTTTTTGTACTTAAAGCAAAAGCATGACCTTCTTCAAAGCGTGCTGAATTCAACACTTTTTGGGGTTACAGCAAAGCAATATCTCTAGTGTTCTACAAGGGAAAGACACCTTTCCGTTGTTCCAGCCTACTGTTTCCCATGGTTTTTTTTTATTTTTTAATTTAATTGTAACTTATTTTAATTTTTTTAACACTAAAGTTGATGAAATAGAAATCCCCTTATTCCTCTTATTTTAGATTAATGTGTTCTGGAGGCACCCACTAGCTACTTATTTATCATAATTTTCATACATTCCATGATTACATATTGTTGTATTATTTCATTTTATAATAACTTTATATATCTTATTCTAAAAATTATAATGTATACACTTATTAGTTTCTTTCCTTTCAAGTGTTTATCTAGTTTTCAATGTCTAAAATCCCCTCTTTCATTAAATGTCCTTATATCTAATTCAAAACTAAAACTTTAGTAGTACTGATCACTGTTTGATCATTTTACAAATATTCTAATGCTATCTCATATATTTTATTCATGTACCCTACTTAAAAATTAGATCTTTAATGACTGGCATATTGTTTTATTAAAAAAAACATTGGGTATAACGAAATGTCATGGGCCTCCTTTTTTTTTAAGAAAATCTAAACTGATTCTCTTTTCCCTCGGAAGTTGGATATATGAATTTTATAATAATTCTAAGATAATGCACATACATTGCAATAGAATGCCCTGACGACAGTATAATATGTGTATCATTGTATGTCTTATTGATGATAATATGGCCAAATGCTTTTTTTTTTTTGGTTTCACTGTCGAACCACACCCAGATAGTGTCTTCTTCTACTTTACGACGAGATTAATCCATCTAAATTTAATCCCAGTTAGATCACAAAGGTGCAAAGGTCTCCAGCAAATAGTAATTTCATACATAATGAGAGAGTTTTGAACTAATGATCTCACTTAAAGAGAACATATGTCAAGTCATGCGAACCAACCAAATGTTTGTGCCAAATACTCTTGAAAATAGCATTTGTTTGCCACCAAGAATCCACCATGCGAACCAACCAAATGTTTGTGCCAAATACTCTTGAAAATAGCATTTGTTTGCCACCAAGAATGCACCCCATTTATTCAAATTAACAACTTGAATTAAATTCCGAATTAAATAATTTGTTTCTTACATTGAAATTGAAAAAAGAAGGTTATATTTTTATCTACCCGCCCACCCTTTTCAGGTTCTATTTGATTGAGCATATTGATCAAGAATTTACTTAGAAAAATGCTAAAGTTACTTCTACATTGATAGAAATATTTTTATTAATGCATTATTGAATTGTCTTAAATTGTGTATTGGTCCATGCATGATTTTAGACAATTCAACAGTGTATTAAAGGCACGTGTTCTATCAGTGTATACTATAAGGGTGTGTTTGGCATGTGAGATTGAATGAAATATGATTATTTTTAATCTTATTCCCATATTTAGCTACCAACAGATAGAATTGAAAATAATCCTACCCATTCTCTTTATCCCGTCACTTTTTTTTTCATCCACTTCTTTCTTCCTGCATCTTTCTTCTTTTTAAAAAAAAAAATCAAACTCACAAAAACAGGGTGGTTTTTCAATTTGTCAATTCCAAATACACCACCAAACACATAATTATTCTATTTTTAATTATATCAAATCCTATTATATCTAATCTAATTTAATTCTATAAAAATAATCTTATCATATAATGTGCACCAAATGGATCCTAACTGTCAATATAGCTAACATTAACTATAATATAATTCAAAGAAAACCAATAGCATGCTCAACTCAATTTTAACTGAGCTATTTTTTTTCAACTACTTTGGTGGACTACACAAACCTACTTTCTCTTCTACTTTTCTCTTTCAAGGGTTAAATTGATTTTTTATTTTTATTTTTTTTTATAAGTAATCATATATTTTGTAGTTATAAACGTTAGTTTTATTTTATGTCTTACTCCAACTTCATTACTTTGTTAAAAAAACTGACAATATACAACCACTAAATAATGTTATAAATTAATTTTTCAAATTACATTATCTGGGTTCAAACATTGACTAGCTCTAATGATATACTTCCGAATCTTTCTCACTTGAAGTTAGACATTTAATTATTTTTTCTTGCAAATAAGTGAGAGTTTTTGTTTCTCCTAAATAAAATGAGAGTTAGAATATGATAATTAGTTCACATGGTCCCCATTTGAGCCCTGCATGGTCTTTATTGTTATGTTGAATTCGTGGTCTTACCGAAGGATCCTTCTTTCCTATATCTTGTGTCAGCATCATCTAACCTTGTACCAACACTCAAAAAAATCACATTTGACCTTCAATATATATATCTGAATTTGTTTTTCCCTCTGAATCTGTTTTTCCTGAGTAAGTTAATATATATATATATATATATAAATAAATAACACAAAAAAAAGCAAAAAAAAAATAAAAAAAATCCGTAAAAAAAACGTTAATATTAGAAATGAAATTAAGGTTGAGTCCCACTGAAAACAAATGAAATAAGAGGTTAAAAGCATGAACTTGTGGAGGGGGGCAAGGAGATTGATGCTTTAATGCTCCACCAAGTTTTCTCAACCAATTATATGAAAAGACATGCGATGTTCCTCTGTTATTTAAAAGCCTACATTTTTAGGAGGTAAAAGCCACGCAAACACCTCCGTCTTACAAAACTACAAGAAAAAAAGTAGTAGCCTACTAAGTCAGGTACCCTGTCTTTCTTTGCTGCTCCCAGTTCTTTGATCGATTCTATGTAACATACATAATACTTGGGGCAGCAAATTAAGTTAATTAATTGTCTGAGCGACCCCACTTATTTATAAGAACTAGCCACTGATGACCACATCATGATTCATGTTATAATATGATCGATGATGTTTTAGCCATTGGATCTTGCGATTCAATCAAACTCTGAAAATTTTAATCCGATGACCTTTTTTTTTTTTTACCATAAACATAAAACAGTTAGAAATTAAATACAAAGTTTACAAACTGCTTATTTCTTAATGGTTGTTTTCATTATATTATATTTGTATTGAGATTCTTTACTAATTATTATCTTGCATTTTATTACAGTAATTAGTAACATGGGCAGGCTTCATTTGCCTTGGTAATCAACTCACTCAGCTCAAGAGTTCATTGAGGTAATTAACTCTCTCTCTCTCTTTCTCTGGTGCTTCTTCTTTTTCAGTTGACATGATTGGCTACCTTTTAATCATAGTTTGGAAAAGCTGATAAAAATGCTCCACTTTGCTCTAGCTATAGGATATATATATTTGCTTGAATATATAAAAATATACATAGGATCCTCAGGGACGTCCCAACCGATCAAGATAACGCTTCTAACTATAGCTAATTCCAACCCCCCATGGACCAGTATTAATTCTTTTCAAGGGACTCCTCTCAAACCAGAAAAGAAAAAGGAATGTGAAAGAGACTATTTCTCTCTACATCGACCCACATGGTAATGTAGGGGCTCCAACCTCTGATGCATGACACATGAATTAAGATGCTATGTGCAAGGTGGTCCAAAAGCAGCTTCATCGTCTCTCCTTCGGCCAAGCCGCTCATCGATCTAATGCATGACAGATTAGAATCACAAAATTAACTTATGAACTTAATTAGTACTGGAATTGATGAAATGAAAGTTAAAATAACTGCATGGAGGATTGTAAAACATCATCTTAATTTTCTCCTTAATTTTGTTGGTTGGTTTAAGGGTTGTTAGTTAGATCTGCTGATGCAAACCCTCAATCTTATTGTTGATTAATTCTCGATCCCTAGAAGAACATGTACATCAAGAGGGCAAACAAGTACAAAATTGCTTGGTTCTCACTTCATTCGTGGTGATTGACACTTGAACTTTATTTATTCCTTGATGTTAAGGTGTAGTAGCTACAGGGTTTCTTCCAAGGAGGAAAGTTATTAAGTTGATGTGCTTTAATATACTAATGAGAGGATCTTATTAAATTGTTTCTGTAATTACCTGTCCATGTTAAAACCTATCTAATATTGGCACATCAAAAATACCAAACTAAAAAGAACAAGAAAAATGTTAAAATGACATCTAAATGACACATTTAAAGTGTACGCCAATTACAATGGCCAACATTGGGTTGATCTTAGTGGTATGCATCAGATTTCCAAATGCTTAGGTTCATGGCAGTTTGAGTCTTGTGGATGCCAATATTAGGCTAGTGAGACAGATTATCAAAGCCAACGTTTGCAGGGAGTTGGGTCAGTTTGCGATACACTACTTGAGTACCCTCATATTGGTAACAACGTCTTACGGTGTTTGTTGTCATGCCCTAAAGGGATTAGTGGGCATAAGGTCTAATTCCTCTTAATCTTTAAGAAAAAAAAAAAAAAACTCACACACACACACACTCAACAACAACAACAATTACAAAGGCTAGTTATTGGTGCAATTAGGTTCCATTGATTTACTTCTTGTCCTAGTTCTTCTTGTCAGTGGGTTTAAACCTCAACTAGTACTGATATATATTGTCAGGACTTCGTATACATAATATTGTCATATCGTCATGTAGCAACCCAACCGCAGCTGGTCTACATCGAAACGATTATTTGTCCCCCTGCACACCGCAGCGCACAGGGAGGGCCTCCCCCGGTTCGAACCCAGGACCTCTCCCTCAGGGAGTCCTCCGTCGTAACCGAGTGGCGGTTGGTTCAGTGGCCACTCGGTTGCGACGGAGGACTCCCTGAGGGGGAGGTCTTGGGTTCGAACCGGAGGAGGCCCTCCCTGTGCGCTGTGGTGTGCAGGGAGACAAATAATTTTTTCGATATAGACCAGCTGCGGTTGGGTTGCTACATGGCGATAGGACAATATTATGGATCTATTGTCTTTCATTTTATCACGTCTAGGTTCACTGTTGAGCTCGGACGTAGAATTTTACTTCAAAAGACTTTTGTGCTAACAAGAAGAGCGATCCACCCTTATATATATCTTATATGACATGATGAACTTTTTTTTCTTTATGATGTAAAAGACTTTTTTTTCGATCCACACACGCGTTGAACACTTCTTAGATAATTAATTATGCTATGGCTAGCACGTAGCAATAGATAGAGAAGAATGAAGTTCTATTTTTCTTTCTTAGTCTGAATGGTAAGGAGACAAATGTAACTATGTAATTGACTTGAACTCCTAGAATTTTGAGTGACATGAAAGGAAAGAATCATCACTAGGTGAATAAATAGCTAGCAATACTAAATCATAAAATGGAAAGTAGCACATCATTAGTTCACTGCTTGTTTGCTCTGAAAAATGTTTTCATTTATAGGTCAAGTTTTAGATAAAAATCCAATTGATGAAAAGGTTAATAGAAGACTAGAAAGAATCCAAATTTATGTAAGGTCTTACATTTAGAATGAATAGTGGGATGTGGGTTTAGCTCTTGCGTCCTTTTTATCTTTTTTATCATTTGTAGCGGTGTTAAAGAAGTTGATAAAGAAAACTACAATATATTTTTTTTCATCTTTTTGGTTAAATAGGAATTGATATCACATCATGTAAAATTTGAGTCCCTTATACCCATCGTTATTGTGCTTGTCTTCTTAGCTCTACTGAAGGGTTTCGACTTTTTCTGGCTTTAGTGTTGATATCTCCTGATCTTTTATCAGCACTAAAAAAACAAAAATCAAAGTTCTACTGTTCTCGGCTAAGTGAGGAACGAGCCGAGGTAATACAAGATTATTAAATTATTTGATTTTGATCTCCTTATTATCATCATTAAGATCAGTAAAGTTTTACCATAATTTCCACTCTCCTGTTCAAAATATAAGCTGGCAGTTATGATGTCTTCCACTCAAGTGATCAGTGCACTTCATTTATAAGATATATTCACTCTTTAATTTAATTTCTATGCTTCTGTTCATTCTACGAAGTTTGGTTAAAAGGAATGGGTGGAGGGGGGAATTTTTGGTTGAAAAGAAATATTTTTTATTTGTAATTCATTTTTAATTTACTTTTCACCCATTGCTATGTAGGAGAACCACTGGAATAATTGAGGTATTTTAACTATAATTTAAGTTTTTAAAGTTTGAATGAGAAAAAAATCTCTTTGTGTATAAAACTATTATTTGCTTAAAGACCTTTATATATTTGTGGTCCAACCTAGGTCGAATCTAAGTGGATTAGTCTCATTGTAAAATGGAGGTAGATACCACCTAGATGACGCTCAGACGTGAATAAAAAAAAAGAAAAAAATCATCATGATAAAGGTGGCCTGTCCATCAAATAAATTGGGTTATTTGAAGTCTTAAATCATCGTCAACTACTCGTGGGTCAGTTTAGATCCTCCCACCATGATTAGTGTTAGTTTTCCCTTTGCAGTCAATTAATTATTTTCCTTAATTTTGTTAGTTAAAAGTGTGATTAATATATATATATATATATATATATATATATATATATATATATATATATATTTGCAAATATAAGGAAATATTTTTTTTTTTCTAGAGAGAAAGTAAAAGAAGAAGAAGGGAGGTAATGAATGTGACTAGACAAAACATAAAAGGAAAGAGGCTCATCTATTTTCAAAATGGGAAAGCTATCATTACTTGAAATCAGGGTGTGTTTAATAGATTGCTTGGATACATGTGATCACTAGGGTTTAAATCATTTGATGATCTCATTAGAATGAGTATCTATCGGCCTGTTTGGTTGGTGATTCGGATACTGCGTTTTGTATTTAAAAATTTAAAAACACAAAAAATCTGTTTGGTTTGAATGGATTTGAAATACAGTTTTTAACTTTTTATAAATGAACAACTTGTTGCTAGACAGAAAAGTCATTTCTTACTTTTTTAAATATTTCTATCCAATAACCTAATTTTAGTAAATTTTAAGTTTTTATTAAATGATTATATTAGTGTTTATGATCAGAGCTATTAGCTATCAGGTCGGATCTTGAGTTCGCGATGGAAATGGAGACCCCAAACGACATCAGTGAAAGTAATTCATCGTGCAAAGTGGCTAAAATTATTGTAACATTTCCTTTCATATCTGAAATGGGTGAAATTACTCTTAATTATAAATAATTATGTTCTTTATTTTTAAATATTGTTTATAAGTTCATTAGTAGAGTCAAGAATCAAACGGCTCATCGTCTTAGTAGGGTGAGTCTTATTTTTTCTATTTCACGGTTTGACATGCGGAAGCTCCTTCTTGTATTATGATATTGCGGAATGAATTGGTGGAATTTTAAAAATAAAAAAATAAAAAAAATGTTTTTATAGAATGAGAATTACCAACCGCCGTCACCTTAATTCATTCAACTTTATAGCCATCCACGTTATTGTTTTTAAGCATGTGTTTTCAAATTTTAATAAAAAATATTAGGACATACCTTCACACGTGTATCGCTATGCTTCTACCTAAAATAAAATAAAAAAAAACTAATTTCCATTGAAAAAACAAAATAAAATAATTCGATGCTTTTGGAGGCTCTTTCGGTCATTAACGTTATAACCGGTCGCTTCTTAACGTTGTCAACCAAAATTTCAATTTTCTTTCCTATTTCTTCTTTCTTTTGACCGTGTCACGTACAACCTAACTCTTTTCAAATCAAACATAACACTTGGACCAAATTACCCCTCCCAACTTCTTTCAAATGACCAAAATGTTCGTTTCCTTACCTTAAATTTTTTTTTATTTTCTTCTTGTCTCTTTTTTGTCGTGACCGTGACATGTACACATCTACGTCTACCCTTTTTTTTTTTACAAAAATTAAACTAAAAAATAAAACAAATAATATAAATCTAAAAATACCCATTTCAAAAAATAGGTACTCCTATCAACTTCAGGATCCCAGAGAAATTATAATCCCAAAATACCCCCAAAATATTAAAAAAATAATGAAAACACAATTTCGCTCAAACTTAAAGTAACGTCTCTCGGAAGCCCCATTTTAACTTCACAGAGTCTCTCTTCTTTCTCAGTTCTCCAAAACGGCAAAACCCCTTCTTCTTCGTCCAATCTTCCCTTTCTAGCCTCCTTGTTCCCCAAAATTTCGCCCCCTAAAAACCCATTTTTTCCGGCGTACGTACTCGCTTCCATTTCCTAATCCTTCCCCACTCTGTAACCGTAACACTAGTCCATTCTCTCTCTTTCCTCTTACCCTTTCTTTCACCTCTCCATTACTCCATTAAATACTCGCATCTAACTTCAAACACGCAACGCAAGACGCAATCTCCACGCATTCTTCTTCTTCTTCTTCGTCGAGAGAACGCGATTTCGTGGTTTGGTTGGTTCGAGAGGATTTGTGATTTTCAATCTGGAGATGTGAGAAGAAAGAGGGATTCGAGATTGGCCGCTTCTGATAATGGTGGCTGCCATTTCCGCCTCAGCAGCAGCAGCAGCAGCTTCTACTAACCACCGTAACACCAAGAACACCACCATCTCTCATCTTCAAAACCCTACCAGACCTCCTTTGTTGCCTTCCGAAAGAGATAATGGAATTGCCGCTGCTTCAAGAAGGCCTAAATCCAGAGAAGTCACTTCTAGGTACTTGTCTTCTTCTTCATCTAATACTACCTCTTCTTCTTCTACTACTACTACGACTACTTGGTCGTCTTCCTCTTCGTCTTCTTCGTCTTCGAGAAGATGTCCTTCGCCTTTTGTTTCGCGTACAGCGCCGTCGTCCACAGTGTCAACGCCGATGCCGTCATCGGTGATGAAGCGGTCTCAGTCGGTGGAGCGGCGGCGTCCGGCAACCCCTAGGCCGACCACTCCGTTCCCCGATTCCAGACCTGGCAATGCCGCTGATGTTTCCATGGCATCGAAGGTTTTGTTCACGTCTACGAGGAGTTTATCGGTTTCGTTTCAAGGAGAATCGTTTTCGCTTGCGGTTAGTAAGACGAAGGCGGCTCCGTCGCCGAATTTGGGAACTACGACGAGGAAAGGGACGCCGGAGAGGAGGAGGACTACGCCGTTGAGGTCTGGGAAAGGGGATGGGGTCGCCGGAGGGGGAGATCAAACGGAGAATTCGAAGCCGATTGATCAGCATCATCGGTGGCCGGCGAGGAGTAGGCAACAAGTGAATCCTCTGACGAGAAGTGTGGATTTTACCGCGGAGAGGAAGAAACTGGTTGGATCTGGTGCGGTAGTGAGGGCTTTGCAGCAATCGATGATTGATGATGATAGGAGAGCGTCGTTTGATGGTAGATTACATCTTGATTCTGGCAATGCTGACTTGGTTAAGTCTGTTCAGCTTGCGGTTGATGTGGATTCGGCTAATGGATCTGCGGCTGCATCTGGTGGTGTTTCTGATCTAACTGGATCTGATACTGAGAGTGTTTCTTCTGGGAGCAATTCTGGTGCACAGGACAGTGGTGTGGTAGTTCGAGGCCGGAATGGGCCTCGTGGCATTAGTGTTCCTGCGAGATTTTGGCAAGAGACTAATAGCAGGTTGCGGAGGTTGCAAGAGCCAGGTTCTCCATTATCAAAAAATGGTGGTTTGAAGACGATGGCACCTTCGAAGCTTATTTCATCAAAGAAATCTTCTGCTGAAAGCCCCATTGTGTCTCCTAGAACTGTCTCAACAAGCAGAGCAATGTCATCACCTCTCAGAGGGCCTGCTCGACCTGTATCCCCGAGTAAGCTTATGGTGTCATCAACATCTTCTCCATCCAGGGGAATGTCGAGCCCTTCGCGGGTGAGAAATTCAGTTGCAGGGCCAGTTGCTAGTCAATTGGGTAACATGCCTTCAATTCTCAGTTTTGTTGGGAGGGGGAAGTTGGGGGAGAACCGAATTGTGGACGCACATCTGTTGAGAGTTCTTTATAATAGGCAATTGCAGTGGCGATTTGTAAATGCAAGAGCAGATGCTGCCTTGTTGGTGCAGAGACTCACCGCAGAGGTATGTTTCTGTCAAATTGCTCATCTTCAACATTTGTCAAAAATCTGGACATGTATGATTGTATGTTGTTTATTTCAGTGATTTCCCATCAATTGGGCTTGTTTCATTCATATCTGCTTATATGCCATGGTGTCATTACTTATTATAATGGTTTTTTGGAGTACCAACTATTAGAATATTTTAAATTATGCTTCTGGAGAGTCTGAAACTATTCCTGCTCAACTGAAAGCATCTTTGAGCCAGTGGGCCATGTGAGATTGTAAGGATGACTGTGCCGATGTCCTTTACACCAGTGGTGTTAGGGCTTTTCGCTTTATGTTCTACTACTACTGGCATTTGAATTGGAGATACGGAATTAATCTTGGGCATTTAAAATCATGTGCAGATATTAAAACTATACTATGTGCCGGAGGTTGAATTAGGGGTGGCCTTTTGTTCGAGTCATGCAGAGAAGTTAGGGATACCGTCATAGTCAGAAAAAATGTTTTAATTGAACCAGATGGAAATTTTGATTTTCTGCCAAAGTGACAATTCCTTTTGGAGGAAATGCCATATTGTTTTAGTTACTTAGTAATCAACTCTGCTATGTCTAGAGCCTAGAACAGGGTCTGCATGGTGATTTCTTGGCTTGTAGGCTCGTATAACAAAAGGAACCACTCAGATGTCAGGTTCTGAGGTGCTGGTGTTAGTGCATTAGGCTAGGCACATATAACAAATTTGATTATACCTCTTTTTTTTTTTTTTTTTGTAAGTACCATTGTCTCTATGTGATTAATTCTTATTTGGCATGACATATGTCATGATGTTACTGGACAAATTAAATTATTGAAGATTTTATGGAGCTGAATGTGGGTTTGTCAAGAGCATGGCATGGATTAGATGCTAAGATTGATAAGTAGTGCACCGGTCTCTATGATCTAGTTAAGTGTTATACGGTGAGGGAAGTCATGTGATATGGTCTGGAATGTACTAGATGCCAAGTTTCATGACATTTCCGTCATCATTATGATGTTATTGTTATTATCCTTGTTTATTGTTATTTTTATAGCTATTTTGACTCCTATTGTTATTCCCATTTCTTTCTTGCTTCTTTTTTGTTTTGGAGTTTACGTTTGGATAGTTAGAAAGGGAGCCCTAGCACAAAAGGTAAGAGTTGTTGCCAACTTGCCTTGTGACCAGGTGGTCACGGATTCAACTTGTGGAAACAACCTCTGCAAAGCAAGGTAACTTTGCGTACAATAGACCCAAAAGTTATCTGACCCTTCTCTGGGACCTCGCAAAGGCAGGGACTTCATGCATCAGGCCGCCCTTTTTATGTTTGGATAGTCACTAATGTTTATCAATGTCATAAGAGTATCCTTTCTATTTTATGTTCAGAGAAAGCACTTGATGAGAAATATCCTGCAGGTTGATTCCAGATGAAATAGTTGTCTATTGTGTTCATACTTGAATTGTTCTATTGGATGTGTCATTGGTTCAACTTACATTTTATTTTTCTAAACTTATGGTTCTTTATGGGAAGAGAGCTTGACCATAGAGTATTCATATTTCAATGTAAGAATATGTTCAAAAGGAGTGAAGAATTAGATGCTCACAATAGGGAGCAATGAGCATAATTGATGTAAATTTCAAGCATCCCCATGCCCCTATAGAATGCTTCATCTATAAAGGGTTTGTTGAATTTGGCAGAAGGTTGATAGTATCTAACCAACTAGAGTAGGTAGATTTTTTTGGTAAATTTTATTTTATTTTTTTAGTGGTTCATAACTAAGGTTAAATTTGAGAAAAGGCCAAACAACATGTTTAATCATGATCTTCATCTGCAATGAGTTGGTGCTCTATGAGAAACAGCTTTAAATGTGATCCTACCTGATGGCTTGGACCACACAACAGGAAAGCTGTAGATCATATGAGATGTGCTTAATCATTACCACCAGTTCTTTTCATGGTAATTGATGCAAACAAAAAGTTTTCAGAAGGCAAGATTGCTTAAGTACATTCAACCTCATGCTTATGTGGTAATTTTGATCCTATGGTGAGCAAGATGAAACTGCGATTGGGTTGTAGGCGCAATAGCTGGCTGGTGTCAGTGGATCTTATGTGGTAAATTTATGTAGTTAATACAATCATCAATATTGTTTCACAGTGAAGCCCTTTGATTATTGTAGGGTTGAAGTGCCTTCTAAATGAGCATCCCACAATGCCTGTTCTGAAAATGTAGTTTCTTGGCAAACCCCTTGATTATCTCTGGTGATCCTAGAATCCTATTCTGTACTTTTTTGTCTTCATATTGTATTGGCATGTTTTCACCTTTGATAGAAAAAGAGACTACATTCTTGCTAGCTTGCAGCTGTGATAATCTAAACTAATCCTAGTTTATAAATAATAAATGATCTCATGATATATTTTAACAGTTAATCCGTGTGTGTGTTTATCTTTAATGGAATGACCCGAGGCTTCTCAGTTGGTGTTGTCTTACTGCCTGTGGAAGAATGAGTATGAGGTTGGGCCGGGGGGTGAAAGGTGAACTAATGAAGAGGGTCCTTTAATATCTTGGAATGTGAGGTTTGGTAAATGGGATGGGAGAGGGTCAGAGGTATTATCTAGGAAAATCATTGGGAAGGAGGAATGCTTCTTGTGCTTCATTAGTTTGGTCAACTACAAGATGGGGTATTATATAGTGGGAAAAGGTGGCCATCGATACGGAAGATATATCAGTTGGCGACTTGGAGTACCTTTATATAATATTCTATATGATTGTTGAGTTATCAATTTCCTCAGTAGGATAAGTTGCATGTGGGCCTCTAGAGTGGAGACTTCAATAACACTCTTTGTAAAAGTTGTATGTAATTAAAGATTAATGGATCTTCCTTGGATGAGTGTTGGAAGATCTACTGCAACCATGAGCACCAAGGATTATGATGGAACCTTTTCGATTGACTTGCCTCTTGGGGGAGTGGGCTCTTCTCTTCATGTACAAGACTACTTTCATCTTGTTTGAGTCTTCTGGTCAATTTGGAAGAGAAAATTTGGTACAGTGTCACTAATAAGGTTTCTGTTTGGTCAGAGTTCTTTCATTCTAAAGATGTCTCTGGATATGTTTCTAACAGAATCTAATAGCTGAGTATTGGTGCCTAAAGGACATGGGGTGTGTTCCTCTTAACGGCAGCATAAGGGGGGTGGATGCTGAGGTACCAAATGCCATGAAAAGTTGGAGAAGCCAGCTAAATAAATAAGTAAAAATTAGGTATAAAGATGCAAAACTAATCCATCATAATTGAAATGCAAGGGAAGATCGCAAGATAAGTTGAGTATCTAATTTCTATCAGCTTATTGTGGAGGTGGTGAGTGTTCGAGAGGAGGTGGCAGGATTTGTTCTTTGGATGTCCATAAAAATTGTGTGCTCCTTTTAACATTTATCTCTCTCTCTAAGGAGTAAGAAGTACATGCAATTTATTTGAAAAACAAAAATTGAGAAAACAAAGCATAAAAAGGTTAAGAGATCTAAATAAATAAGTAAAAATTAGGTATAAAGATGCAAAACTAATCCATCATAATTGAAATGCAAGGGAAGATTGCAAGATAAGTTGAGTGTCTAATTTCTATCAGCTTATTGTGGAGGTGGTGAGTGTTTGAGAGGAGGTGGCAGGATTTGTTCTCTGGATGTCCATAAAAATTGTGTGCTCTTTTTAACATGTATCTCTCTCTCTAAGAAGTAAGAAGTACATGCAATTTATTTGAAAAGAAAAATTCGAGAAAACAAAGCATAAAAAGGTTAAGAGTATCTAGTGTCATCTTCCTTCTGCATGGTATCTTCTCAAGGAAACTGAGAACAAGCTCCATGGGAATCCTTTCAACTCCTTCAACAGTTGCACACCATATCATGCTTTCAATCTCGTCAGTAAGATGAGCTGTATGATCCAGTGCAACATTGATGCTTAGGTCATGGTTTAAACTTTAAAGAATATCATGCTGTAATAGTCACAGGGGCACTACAGCTATTATTATTATTTTTTGGTAAGTAAACTATTTATATTAATCACAAAAGGAGAAAGGGGAATACACAAAAATTTACATTCTAGGGTTAGAAACCCCCGAGAGATCTCTATCTATCAAAAAAGAGAGAAGATATAAAAGGTAAATCGGCAGGACATTTGGATTATGCAAAATGGAGAAATGGTAAAGGTTATATAGCTTCTGCTATGGCTTTTCAGGTGCATGAATGTTTAAATCTTGATATATGTTGTTTGGCTTGAATCCAAACATTTATCCCTCAAGGCCAAAAGCTGCCCTGTCTTACCTTTACCATTAGTTGTCTCTTGTGGTATATAGTATTCCACACCACAGTATGTGTTTTTCAAAACTGGGTTTGAAATTTGATATTGCTTGCTGTGGAAAGATCAAGAAATGGCTTTCTGGTGGGTGCTCCCTGTCTAACTGGTACTTTCCTTATGACTCCGACCGTGGTTTGCCTGAGATTAGACCAGTTTTCCTCCTGCTGCTCAACCAGCTTTTGATGTTTGTACCAAAGTCAATCAAATATAAATAACAGCTATTAGAAATTGAAACTGCAATTTTCATTGTTATACGATAATTTCTTATGATGCGAACGATTATGTGGTTTCATGTCATTTAGCCATGCGAGATTTATCATCTCTTTGCAAGAGAGGTGCTATTATGAGTTGCAAAATAGCCCTCAAATGGCTTCTGCTATCTTCTGGAAAATGTGAACTATCCTTGGTCTCTCATTTTTGCTGTCATTTCTATATGTTCTTGATCTGATGCTAAGATCAGTCTCCTCTCCTGAAGTTTTGTGTTTTTGTTTCATATTAACCCAGTTTACACCTGCCCCAGTTACAGCAACATGAGTCTGCAATATTAAAACCATTGAATTTTGGTGAAATGGATTACTGGAAATGCTGGCATTGTTTGATCTTGTTGATAATAAGTAATAACCATCATATGCTTGTGACCGCTGAACTTTTCTTACTAGAATGCCTGTTGCATATCACGTAGTCTAAGTTGATCTAGCCAATCTGGTTAATAAAAGTGACAAATTGCTAAAATATCATACTCTAATTGTTCTTTTCTTTTCTTGTTTTAACAGAAATACCTATATGATGCATGGGTAACTATGTCAGAGTTGCGTGATTCTGTCACAGTTAAAAGGATTAAGCTACAACTGCTGAGGCAAAATTTGAAGCTAACTTCCATACTTAAGGGACAGGTAGGTCTGCAGCTTTTTTCTGCTTTTATTTATTATGTATATCTCCTCTACCTGCTTCATTTCTTGGGTTCCTTTGGTCTTATTAAAGGGATCAGTTCTCGTTGAACATTTCATTGTTTTTTAGTATTATTTTCCTTTAGGTACTGTATCCTGTTGATCAATTTAATAGGTGAAATAGGAATGTACTAATAGAATATTTACTGCTAATTTCCTATCACGAATAGCTACAACAAGAACAACTGTAATACTAGTAATAATACTTATTAAAATGAGACTGGGATTACTGATAGAAGTTATCAATTCTGTTTTCTCTATTATTTTCAATGCTGCCGCCAGCATCATCATTGAAGTTTTGAACTATAAAGTTTGAATTAATTGATGAAAAGTATTAATACAGCTATTCTTCACGTATTTTTTTGCGTGTTTGGGTGTGTTGGTGAGGAATAAACCCATAGAATTCATGGAAATGTTTGAGAAGATATATTTTCTAAAGCTTTTTTTCTGAAAAAAAGAGAACTTGTCTTCACTTTGTTTTCTGTCCCTTATGTTTTCATTTTACATGCTATTGTCACCAATGAAAATCAATGATTTTTTCTCAGAGTAATGCTTTCCAATATATATACATTTTAAAGTATAAAATGAGGTTAACTGATGATATAACATAATGAATGCTTGTGAGGGTTTCACGGAGTTTCAGCGGTTCTTCCGCTTCCAGGAAAAATTCTCCCGTTTGTGCCTCATAAAAAGAACTAGCAGGTTGGTGGATCATATAACATAATGAATGCTTGATGATATAACATAATGAATGCTTCCTCTATCTCGTATGATCAGGCGAACAAAAAAGAATAACAAGAAAAAAAAAATAGAATTGAACAACCGTACATGCATTTTTTGTGCATTGCATACGGCTTCACAATGGAATTCACTTTTCCCTTCCGTTCATCGGGGAAAGAAATAAAAAATAGGATCTATCAAACCCAGACCCTTAAGTGATCGTGATCCATTTACCACCCTTCCTTTTGCGGGAGTTAAAAAATATTATGATGGCTCCGTTGCTTTCTTTTCTATCTCGTCTGTGATTCAGCAATCCTAAAGTTTTTTTTGATCCGATCAAACAAAACAAAGAAAAAAAAATCTTGTTTTTTTTTTTCATTTTAGTACTTTTCCATAACATAGATATTAGAAAGATACTTTTCGTGTGAAAACAAAAACGTTTGTGACACTGAACTGGACCCCCAATAGATAAGATCAAATTGGAAATACCCTTTTTTGTCTCATACGACTCTTTCGATACATAATCTCTTGTTATGAAAAAACAATAATGGTTTGCTCATATCGAATCCGAAGTGTTGTGCTATTATCACTTATGATTTTATTCATATTCCATGTGCCAAAAGCATAGTCTTCTTTTTCTCTCAAATAAAAAACTCATTAGCACCAAGGGTGAGGAAATGCTAGACGTTTGGTAATTTCTCCTCTGACTAGGATGAAAGATCCCATTGAAGCAGCTAGTCCCATGCATATTGTATGCAACATCTGGTAGCACAAATTGCATAGTATCATAAATAGCTATTTCGGGTATTACCCATCCACCGGGAGAGTTTATAAATAAATAAAAATCCCTGTTCTCATCCTTTAGACTAAGATATACCATGAGACCAATAAGTTGGTTCAAGATCTCGCTATCAACTGCTATCAACTGCTTGACCTATCAACCTAGTGATTGAAAAACAGATCTGCATGCACCATTTGTGGATAACAGATTGACCTGCTACTGGCACTTTAGATTGTGGTTATGTACATATTTGTAGTTATCAACCAAAGATATTATTTTCATAGAAATCCACCAAGCAGTTGACTCCTGATGTAGCAGTGAAAATGAGATATTGCAAAATGATATTATATGCAAAATGTACTGTAAGTGCCTAGTTATTTCAGGAAGGGAAGTTTGCATAAGCAACTGGTCAAGTTTTTGTCATGTTAATATATCTTTTGCAATCTTATGTTAGATGACCGGAGATGCATGATGTTTTTGCTCTTTGAAGTTTCTGCTTCAATACTTATTTGATTTTATCAATGCAGATAACCTATTTGGAAGATTGGGGTCTGCTGGACAGAGACCATTCAAGTTCTTTATCAGGTGCAACTGAAGCCCTAAAAGCTAGCACTCTCCGCCTTCCAGTTGTTGCTGGAGCTCGGGTATATTCCCTTTTTATCTTTTACAATGGTTGTATCTTTATAGGTTTCATTTGCCTTTATTAACTTTTTTTTTTCACTCTTTCTTTCAACAGGCTGATATTCAAAAGGTAAAAGATGCTGTTGGTTCAGCAGTTGACGTGATGCAGGCAATGGCATCATCAATATGTTCTTTACTGTCAAAGGTGAATTTGCTTACATTTTCCGACCTTCATGTTTTCCTCTTTTTCACTAGTTTTGTGGTTCTTAGTTTTGTGCCTACTTGCTTCATCTCCAAAGAAAGAAGAGAACAGAAAAAAGAAAAAAACGAAGAGAATGACTTCTAGATGACAATTCATTTAAGTGTGGTAGAAAAAAGGGTAATAAATGATTGAAAAGAAGGAAAAAGATAGAATATAGGTTTAGTAATGAACACAACTCTGTCCAAGTACCTAGATCCAAAATTTTGGACACTTTTTAGCCGAGTCTCCATATCCCGTAATTTGAAAATGAACAAGTCCAACTTATATATGCCGGCCTCTGACACCCATATCGTAGACTTGGTAACATAGAGGAGCAGTGCTGTTATTATTATTTATGCAGTACTTCCATGTGTTTTCATGGCTCTGAATGCTTATATTTGGAGATTAGTTTCAGGCACCATCATCACAGTACCAAACTACCAATTGGCTGTTCCTCTCTAGTGGCTAATGTGCCCATCAGTACTTGTTTTAAATATACAAAAAAGCACCAAACTTGCTGGAACATTCTCTTATTTAGGGCTTAGATTCTCTCTAGAACACCATGGCTGATTCATTTCACTGGATTTGACTGAGTTGCATTGAACCTGTAATTAGGGTTTAGATTCTTTATAAAGCACCGTTGCTGGTTCATTTTAGTGGACTTAACTGAATTGCATCATATCAGTATTTGGCCCAATCTTTATCCTACACTCTCTATATTTATTACTCTTTCTTGGGGCTCCAGTTTAACTTGGTCAAGTCTGGTGCAGCACTTGAAATTGCTTGTCTTGTGGTTTTTATAGTGTTCTCCACTTGGTCAGTACACATGCACTGCACATGTTTATTAGCTGTGTTCTATGTTTCCTTTCTAGTATAGTTTACTATTTAAATGTTTTTCATTAAATTTGTCTAAAAAGTAAGTGGTCTCATTTGTATATACATTGTAATCACTGGGTAAAAGCTGAAATAAATATAATTCTGTTACATAAAATAAAGTTCAAAAGATATAGCAAATACAGGTGTCATTGAATCGTTGGACAGTTCTTGAAAAGAGCTTTGTGTTGTTCAATGTTTTCAAGGCGTCGCCTAGGCGGTGGGGGTTTGTACAAATATTTAAAAAGTTTAGGGGGGTCTCTCTAATTTTTTTTAAAAGGCTTTAAAAACAGAATGTCCCCCTTTTTACAGTAAACACTTGAACCCCTCTCTCCTTAAGCCCATTCTTTCCATTTGCTCCGACGAAGAAATGTCGTCGAAATCTCTAGCGACCGTCGACAACCCTCTGGCGAAAAATATTTGCTACCCAATAATTTGTGGACATGATTTTAATTGATATGAAGTGTTTTTTATCATTTTATGAAAATTTAACATTTATTATAAAATATAGTTAGATATATATATATAATTATGTATATGAACTGTTCAGGGACCTATAAATAATTAATTACTTATCTAGAGACCTATAAATAAATATTTTTTTATCGCCTAGGCCATGGGGTACGCCTCGTCTAGACGGGGTGAATCACCTTGCGCCTTGAAAACACTAGTGTTGTTACTATTTTTATTTACAAATTATATCTGTAGCTGGTTTTGGGCACTTTTAATGACTGAGTTAGACTTTTTTTAGATGTAGAATAAAATAAGGTGCAAAGGCGTGAATGCGTGATATTGATAGTTATTTGACTACTTTTTTTACTGGTATACTTTTATTGTTTGCGTAACTGAAATGTGAAACCTTTATTGTGCATTATCAGATTAATAGTGATAAATGCTGAGACACTGCAATTTTACAGTTGCGCCTATTCTAGAATTGTCTTTTGTTTGGTGGATTCGGTTTTTCAAAGTGATATAATTATGAGTATGCATGTGAGAGGAGTAATTATCAACTTGAAGAGTTGGTCCATGGTAGATGATGCAGTTTTATAAGGCACTTGAGTGAGGCTTACACCTCAATGACCTCATAATTGAGGTGAAATGAAGGGTGTACACCTCACATTTTCATAGTAAATCAATCTCTTCTAAAAACAAAAAAAAATCTTACCACTATACTTTTTGTGGTGTTATACTCAGTTCTTTTGGGCATAATCAAGGTGCCACAAAAAAGCCTTAGTACTTTGGTATAGGCCCCACATTGCTATATATTTTTAAGTTACTAACAATCTTGAATGTTAGCCTAACTACTTAGGACTCTTGAAAATGAGTCTAGTTACCACTTACATTTTTCATCATTTATTCATTTTTTAAATAATGGTAAGAAGTGGTAAAAATGTAGTACTTTTGCATTCTATTTGAAATGTTTTTAGTTCTTTATTATTTTTAATAGTTTAAAAGCCTACATTTGGAAATCTAGACTTGTAATATGTGTTCATTTAACTTCTATAATGTTCATGAAAATTGAAACAATTAATATACCACTTAAAATCTTAACTGAGCTTTTAAGTAATAATATTTTAATGTTATCATATTGCAATTTCTAGATACGTTTTTATGCCCCTATTTAGTTTTTTGCTGTAAGTAATATTGTACTGTGTAAGTTATATAAAAAATCCTTTTTAAATTTTTCAAAAAATTTCAACTTTTTTTCTTTGGTTTTTCTACAATAGACCTAAATGGTTTGACCCTTCCCCAGGACCTTGCAAAGGCAGGAGCTTCGCGCACCAGTTTGCCTTTCTTTTATTTCTTTGTTTTTTCTAATGCTATTTTAATTTTTTTTTCTATTTCTATTATTGAAATCAAAACAATATATTTAAATGCTAGAATTTTTATAATCGACTGGATGAACAACTTGACTTAGGATTGGCTTCTCAAACTCATTTTGTATTCGATCTTGGTTTGATAACTATGATCCTACCTTGATTGTTTGAGATCCAAGTCAAAGATGCCCACTGCCCACTAAACAATGAGATCTTTCAATTTCAATGAATTTCTTCAAAATATTCAACCAACACATCAAGAAAAGCTTTGAACTAAGAATCATCCTTCCCTGGTTTTACCTCACTCTTTCAAAGATTGCTTATTGCTTTCTAAACACTATTTTCTCATCAATGGAAGGAAAGGAGGTGATAAACTTAATCATCTTCACGATGATAAGGAATTAGACTCCAAATTTCTTAATCAAGTGCAAATTGGCCTAAGGATTACTAATAGTAATTCATTTCTTGATATATGATTTGCATTTATTAGCAAAACCACAATGGATAAGTAGGCAATCTGCTTACTCCTTGAGACTTGTAAAAAACGAGCTTACCTTGTGAATGAGATTCTTGCCATTGTGGCATTTGTGAAAGGATGTCACAATGGAGCAAACTTACCGTAGAACATGCCTACCCTTTAACAACCAAAGAACTTTTTTGTTAAGTGAGCGTTGGTATTTGATGATTTGATTTCATGACATTAAGCTTGCATACCGTGTGTCAAACTGGTGAGCCAAGGTTTCATTCCAACTCCGAGACACATTGAGTGCATAAAACTCAATCAATGATGAAATCCATGGAACTTCAAGCTTATAAGTGATTTATTACATTCAAGGAAGTGCTCCTAGTGATTTAAAATGATTTAAGTACTTAACTCAACTAAGTCTTTTCCCAACTACATGGGTCAGCTTTAAAAATGATTAAATAAAATAAAAAAGCCTATGGAAAGGACTTCTACAGGAACTAATGAAAGGGGGCAAGAAAATGGTTGGTTGAATATGAAGGAGATAGAGATGTTAACAGTTGTTTAGCATAGACCATGAGACCCAATAGAGGGATGCCACTGAGAATTAGCTACAGTTACATCTAGGCAAACAGGCTAATTCCAATTCCAAAATCCCAAACATGCTCCTTAGCTTTTATTTTTGCAGATGCTAATGGTGTGTTTAATGTCTTCTTAGCTTTTACCTCAGCAGCTCTGTTAAACATGTTTTAGCGTGTCTTCTCTGTATGAAACAAGAAATATCTTTCATTTGTAGTGTTTGGAAGTCTGGGAAGGAGGAATCTTTACATGTCTGAACTCTTTAACAACATGGAAATGCCCTGACTAGTTTCTCCAGATTCCTATAGCAGCCTGCAACCCAAATACAATATTTGATCATTTATTGGTTCTTGAACCTCTATAACTGTTGACTTAGCCTATGATAGAGCAGAATGGAGGAAGTTGATTTATGTAGCCGACCCCATGTAATCAGGAGAAAGTTTTATTAAGTTGATTGGTTTGTGGACTCTTAGGTAACTAAATTACCATCTTAGAAAAGCCCTTCTGTTTACAGAGGCATTGATATAGTTGATATGGAACCTAGAATTTTGAAGTATCATAGTACGAGACTGGCACCTGTGACCTCTCATTATTCCTCTAGCCGCTTTTTATGATCCCAAGGTTGTATTACCTGGTTAAACGAGCATCACTTGAAGATAATTTAGCTTGAATTCGAAGGATGCCAATATCTACTAACTTTATATTAAAGCCTACCCCACAAGAGACTCTTCCTTCCTACACAAAACATATGTGCTTGTGTTGCTCAGATGTTATTCTACTTTTCTTATTTCCCTTCTTGTTGGTCTTATAATAAGAAGTAGAACATCTTTGGCTGGCATCTGACCGGATGCCTGCTCATTCTTTGCTCTTGCCATTCTTGCAAGTCTAGCAGAAGTATGTGGCAGATCACCCTTGCAGTATTTGGTAGACTTCAAAAGTCCCACTATTGACTAATGCACCCTTATCTAAAGACTATGGATTTGCATCCACAAGATTATGACTACCATGGATATTAAAGGGCGTATTCAGTGCATTACTTCATTAAAGATTGAGATGGAGCAACTTGAATTCCTTGTCCCTATTAAAATTCAGATGTTGACCTATATTTCTGTCAATTCAAGTGCCTTCAAATCTTTTCCAACGCTTCATATCATCTGGAGCTTTCCTCTTTCCATTTCAAAATATGTTCTCTGATGATGTCATCCATGTTCCTCAGCAAACTGGATAAAGTTTCTAAAGTGAAAATAATGCAGAAAATGCTTGATACAGAAAAGAAAAGAAAAGAAGCTCCATCTAAATCTGACCAAAAGTGGTGCATGCGTCTTTGACTCTAGTGTAATTTAATTCCATTAAGACTTAAGATATTGTCACTTCAAATGTCCACCATTGGCAAATTGGGCCTTCCCTATTGGTTAGTCAAAGTCATTATCATAATTCTAAAGTATACCGGTCTAAATTAAGATAAACAATGACATGAAATCAACATTCCGTCAAACCTTCCTTCAATTCAAAAATATTTACATCCTTGCCTCTGTGATGATGATGAACCTGTCAGTGAAATTCATCTTAGATGTCAGAACAATATTGCTGTTATGATGTATAATAATACAATTGCACACCTAATCCAGCGCATGTTGATTGGATGGTTACTCTTACATTGACCAGCATCTCTCTAAGACCTTGGTTATGACAAGTGTATAGCACACAGGAATGGGTCAATTGTACACAAATAGCCCAAGACGCCGAAAATATCTGATGTTATATAAGTGCTTTTTGTGAAACTTTGATAAATTTCACCCAAATTTGAATTTTTACCTGCCATTGTCGAGAATGTTTGAACATTTAAAAATTTGAGCGTATTAAAATCTATATTTTTTGACCAAAACTGTGCAGCATGAGTTGCTGTGTGACTTGTTCACAACCCTACTTGAAATGAATCCTCTGTCAAAAAAAGAAGCCAAGACCTTTCTTTTACTTCTTAGTCTCTTTATCCTTTCTTCAACTAACAAAACTATATCACATGTGGAACTAGTCAAAACTCTGGTGTTTCTATTACTATTTCATCTATAGTCCGCAAAAATGGCTCTTCTCCAGTTCCATACTTTCTTTTACCTTTTCCTAAAATGAAAAGAGGTAATATTGGACTTGCTTATATATATTGGATCTTTCTTACTTACTGTATAAAAATTGTCATCTACAGGTGGAGGAAGTGAATTCCTTAGTGAATGAACTTGCAAATGTGACTCGTCGGGAGCATGCTTTGCTGTATCAATGCAAAGATATCTTGTCTGCGTTGGCAGCTATGCAGGTAATAGTTCTATACCCGCCCACTCAGAAAATAGATCTTTTGTAAACAAGTATTAGATTGTAGCCCTTACATGCTTATTTGCTTGGTTTTTAATGCTTTACTTACATGCTTGTTTATTTGCTTGTGTCTCGGGTACAATGGAACATATCAAAACAGGTCAAGGATTGTAGCCTGAGAACACATATACTACAAGTAAAACGTGTACCAACAAGAAACCTGACAACACAAAATTAGAACTAACGTCCCTTGACTTGACTACCTTTGCTACATGCTAACATCACTTGAAAGCTCTCCATATTCAACTGGAGGGCATCAGAGTTAATAACAAAATGTCGACTGGTTGGGTTGTGGCGTGGAAAGCCTGAGTATTCAATTGGGCTCTTTGGAAACCTTGAAGGGTTTGCTCCAATTATGTAATTTTGTATGCACAGATTACAGAAAATGAATCTTTTCCCTCAGCAGCGATTTCTATTAGTTGTATACTGCACTTCCTTTTTATAGGTGAAAGTGAAGCTAATGGTGTATATATAATATGTATGATGTTTCTAATTTCCCCTTCATTTTCGGTAGCTATTGGCCAAATCTTGTGCTTCTTTCTTCTTCACTTCTCCGATACTCTTCTTGCCTCTTATACGATATTTCTTTGGTTGGAGTTTTAAGCTTTTCTGACTATCTTGTGGAAATTGTCATAGTTGATGGCATAGGTTCTATCCGAGTTTTAAACTATAATTTAAGGTACGATTTTTGAATTTGATCATTCAAGTCAGTTTTTTTTTTTTTCCTGGCTTATGAATGTTTATCCTAAATAAAATAAAAGATTAAAATTAAACAATTTTTTTTTTGGAGTGAAATGATTTGTTTAATGAGTCCGGTCGCTAAGAGAAAAAATATGTACTTTTTAAAACTATTAACCTACGAAAATCACTCTCCAAACGCAATCATGAAAAAGAAGACCTGGTAATTGTTTAACTTTATACCATTTGTCGTGGGTTTCACAGCGAATCAGTTTCATATGGCCTACATGCTTTTTTGAATTAAGACTCGTAAGAATATTATTACTTCACACTAATAAGAGATTTTTTTTCACTTTGGAAAAAATAAGACTCCTTCGACTTGTCACCGATTCATGTGTCATGCACGTGCCCATAGCACGGTTGCTAAATTTGTGGCTTGTAAGATGTAATATCTGTAAGATGTAGGGTAGACTAAAACGAGCTTCAACAATTGGTGTTATAAGGCGCGGGGGCTTATTAATATTGATTTGGTTTAATTCTAAAAATTAGTCTTATATCAACTACCTGATCTTTGAAGTTAAGACTAATAAAAAGCTTTATCCTGTCAAACTAGTAAGAGGTCTTTACCTAATGTGAAAAATGAAACCTACAAGGACTTTCCATTAAGGCACATGTTATGTGTCATATGCCTGATGACCCAACTTAAAGGTCATAGAAGACAATATCTTACTACATGCAACGTCATTTTCACTAAGTTATAAATATTAAAACAAAGAAATCTTTCTTAATTAAGAAATTATTACCACAAGCGAAGAACTAATTTTGAATAGTTTATGCAAATTACAAATGATCACTTGGTGCGGTAGTTCGAGAGCATTTCTAGTTACTTTGGTGACCAGAGATTAAATCTCTATAATGGGAAAATAAATGCTATTTGTAACTTGCCGTGGACCAATTTTACAAGCATATTCTTAATTTGTAGTTTGTGTGAGCTTAGAAATTCACTTGCTCGCTATAGGATGATATCTATACTGACATGTTCTTGGATTTTGTGATCTCTTCAAGAGCTAGATGTTCCCCAAGACTCCATCCTGGATGGTTGAAAAGAAAAGCAAAAGTTTATGCAAGTGAAACTACTGAGTCAAATTCGATATAACACTAATTCTTGCGCTCAATACACCTAAGTTTGTATCACTCTCTCTGTTAACTATTTATATATGAATGGGTAGATAATTTTATAAAAGAATATTTGTTATATGGCAATGATTATTTTTTATTTTTGCGTTTTCAACGAAGTCCTTTTACGTCCTTTTACTACCATCCATAAAAATTTTGAATTTTAAATTAGGTGGTAGCTTGTGATTCTGCTGGAGATACTGTATGGTACAAAATGCTAAACAATTAAAAAATATGTTAATTAACTAATTGAAATAGAAATGTGAATGCAAGAGGGATGCGTAGTAAAATTTAAAAAGATAAAATTAAAAATAAATATATTCAAAAAATGATAGAAATTATATCGATTTGAGATAAAATAAGAGGAAATCGACTAAAGTAATTTGGACACATATAACATAAGTCTTTAGATGAACCACTTATAAAGAAAGACTTATTAATATTAGATAGTAACAATAAAGTTGAAGGTACGACCAAAAATAATACCAATAGAGATAATTAAGAAATATATAACTTTTTGTAATTTTGATGCAGACTTAAACCTTAATAAAACGGAGTAGAGAAAGTAAATTCGTATAACCAACCAAATATAATTAAAAAAAAGTTTAATTGAATTAAGTTGAGACAGTAGCATGATTATATATAATTCAATACAAATAATAATAATAATAATAATGGTTATATTAATACAACTTCAATAGTAATCCATGTAAAGATGGTCTTGTTACCACAAATCCAACAATACATTTAAAACTAGCTAATTTAAGAGACAACATCTTTGACCCATGAAAAAGAAATCATACTTACCTTAAACATTAGTGCCTTGTCCAACACATTTAACGTGCTGTTTCTAATTAATAATTAAGCTCATTAAACCTAATAACTTAATCAGACAACTAAATAATCACATTAGTACTGCTGAGTCGCAGACAAAATCCAACCCTCTGAACCTCTTGTCTCTCTCTCTCTCACTCTCACTCTTAAACTCACTGCAATTGCCACACCCACATGTTCACGTTGAAGTTCCGGCGAACGCGGAGGCCCACCACCGGCCCACCCACTGAGACCCACCCCTTGAGAGCCGCAAATTAACAACAGAATCTGCCATTTGTCACGTGACCGTCACAAGACATTCCCTCTGACGTCAGCAACCTCCGGTCAACCATATCGGCCGCCCACCTCCTTCCTTGTCGTTTGGACAGTATCTCCTTCACGTGACCCTCTATCTCCGTCACGTGACATGTCGGAGTTGTTTTCTCTCACTCAGACTCTCTCTTTCTCTAATTATCTTGGAGGAGAAGCAAGCCAAGATTTTATTTATTTTTTGTTTCTGGAGGAGCAGTGGCAGTGCAGGGATAATTCTCTGGGGTTCCGTGCCGAAAATAGTGTAGAAGTGGGTGGAGTGGCGATGGGTGGTGGCGCCATGAGCCATGAGCCATGAAACGTGTAGTGAGTAAGTGGGGAAGTGCGGCAATCCTTGTGATATCTACGAGCACATTGCAATTTTAGTCACATGCTTCATGTCTCAATCATTTGGATTTACATTTTATATATATATAATAAATATATTTATTTATTTAGAGCATGTGAGGTAAAACTTTTGGTTTGACTGGATGTGTCCTTGACCGGCCAACATTTTAAAGATGCATTGCACCTTGGAACTTGGCCGTGGTTGTGGCAGAGGTAGAAGCAACTTTCTTTCTTTCTTTTTTTTTGTTTGAAGAAAAAAAGGGTAACCCACTACTCAATCCATGTAGAATTTGACTAATATCTAAACCAACAAAACGTGATGCCCTTCAAAGCAAGGTAGAAACAACTTTCATTTACATTACCTTGCAAAAAAAAACTTTGACGTACACTTATTCTAGGGTTCCTTTACAAGGCTCTTCCTAACTACTTTTGGCCAATTTTCAATCACGTACGCACCCTAGTAATCTCTAAGTTGCTTTTTTTTAATCCCCTCCATCAATCCTTTTGTCTAAAATAAAAAAAAGGCACAAAGAGGGGGTAATTCCTTTGAGTTTATTATATGTTTTTTTCTTCTTTTTTTTCTTTCTTGAAAGCATATGCAATCTTATTGTGGCTTGCTAAAAAAACCTAACTATCCTTATATAGGTGCGTTCTTATAAAATTTTCAATTAGAGTTTTAACAAAATAAAATAATAAAAGTTATTATCGTGTGACCATGTGATTATATATTTGAGTCATGAAAATAGCCTCTTATAAAGCATGATAAGGCTTTGTACAAGAGATTCAAATGTGGTCTTGACTCTTTTTCGGATTCTGTATAAATGATAATTTTGTGCATGAAACTTCTTATTTCAAGTAAAATAAAACTAATATATATTGACTGCAAATATTTTAAAAAAGGGTTATTTTATCCATTTTTAAGGTATTAACTTGATAAAACTCTTTATAAGGCCAAAGACACAAGCCCAACGACAAAGGGTATGTACGGCCTAAAGTGAGGACTATATCAGTAACGTATCATGTTTCAGCTCTTTCTTCGTTTAAAAGAGACACTACAAGAATTTATGCTTTTGATCACAAGACTTTTACTAGCGAATTTATTTTCGTAAGTAAAACTATTTTTTACTTACGAAAATTCAAAATCGTAAGTAATAGTCGTTGTCAAAAGTCAACTTTTAGTTACAACAAAAATGTCGTAAGTAAAAATAATAATTTCGTAAATATAACAAATTTCTAAATGGCAAGAAGCAGGGTCCTTCGTAGTTTCTTTTACTTACGAAGAACTTAAGACGTAGTAACGAATTAAGTCGTAAGTAAAAAAAAAATTACTTCTAAAATAAATCTAATAACCCGCCAAAACTAAGGTTGCCCTTTTCCCTCTTCTTCCAAACCCTTTTTTTTTTTTTTTTTTTTTTGGCGAAGATGAATCGAAGAATGAGGAGACGAAGATGAAATCGCCATCTCTCTCGCAAAGAGTTGCAGCGCAGTGCAACGGTGGGTTTTTTTTTTTTTTTTTTCTGGAAGTTAGCCCTTTTCCCTCTTCTTCCTCACCCTGTTATATTGAATGCTCGAAACCCTTTTTTTTGCCTTTTTTTTTTTGGCGAAGATGAATCAAAGAATGAGGAGACGAAGAAGAAATCGCCGTAGAGGTTTGTGTGCTAAAACATAGTTTACGACGGAGAAGATCTTGACTGGTAGGGAATAAGGAGATTTGATGGGTTCTGATAACATAGAGAAGGAGATCACTCGCGCCATGCGCGACAGAGTCGCTCATTTCAAGGAACAAGCTGAGTAAGAACAAAAACAAACATGCCCTTTTGCTTCTCTTTCTCATTTCATTTTTCCTTTTTTTTTTTTTTTTATAAAATTCTTACAGATTCATCTATGTATCATAAACCCTATTAGAGGATTTATTTTTTTTATTATTATTTTTTCTGGGATTTTGTTTGGTATGGTTGAAGATTTTGTTTTTTGTCACATTTGATGGGATTTGTTGGTGGTATTTTGATGAATGAGTTGAAATGGTATTGACCCATATCTGGGTTTTGGTTGAATTGGAGGTTTTAGCTAGGTTTTGGTCTGTGGAGGGTAGAACAAAGGTTTAAGAAGTAAAGGGATCTTCTATGTCATGTAATTTGTGTTTTTATCTTTAAATAAATAAATTGGAGTTGAAGAAAATTTTGAATTATAACAGTTATGATTGTGGTTGGGAGGTGGTTATGATTAAAGAGGAGGCGTTTGAAGTTTTTGTGCGATTGAAGAATTGAGGGTTAATATCTTGGTATTAGGGTTATGGTTAGGATTCAGCTGTTTTGAGTATGGGTTGAAGGTTTTCTGGGTTGTGGAATGAGCTTGTGTGACTTATGCATTGATCTCTTATTGTGTTTCTATGCTAATGTCATATTTTATGATGTACTTACAAGTTACAACGCGTTGCATATTCCACAACTTGTATTGGGTTAGAAGTAGAACGGATGCATTGGTTAGGTAATTTTTTTTCCTTGCATGAATCAACCTTTCTTTTCTTCCTGAAGTAATTAATAGGTGGTAATATACTGGTTCTCAAATACTTCATCTATTTCTTCTTTTCCATATGGTTGAAATTAATTGAGCTGCTGTGGAGGAAGCTTAGCATTACTTATGGAGTTAAGATTTAAGAGTTATCAGTTTTGCTTTCAATTTTATTGAACATTTCTATCTTCCCTTTTGTTTTATTTTGTAGTTCTTTGACTCTCGCAGGGGTTTGAAGGAATTGATAAGAAATTCAAGGCATCAATTTTGTTTTCTGGTCTTATAGTTTATAATATTCAAGGAATTGATAAGAAATTCTTCCAAAATTGCTTGGTATATGAATTTTCCTTTGTTTTTTAATTTTTGAAAACAGGAGGATTATTTACAAATGATAGAATCTCTGATCTGTCAACCATTTATGTGGTTTTTTTTCAGTTTTTCTTTTAATTATATCATTTGTTTCTTTTGTTTATTTAGTTCTTCTAAATGTTTTAATTAGCTTGATCCCTAAGTTGGCCATTAGATGTGCTTTTAGAAATTTGATAGAACAATAAACAACCTGCTATTTTGTAGTAATACTACCTTGTCATTTGGCATTGTGAGTAACTGTGGAAACTCATGACACACAAATTGAAGAAGCTCCCAATAAATGCTCTGCATTTGAGCTTGGGATTATGGTTTTAGCGGAAGATTTAGTGGTTTGGTTTGTTGTAGATGTGTTTGTTTGGTTAATGATGATTTGTTGGGAAATGTTGGTTGTGAATGTGGATTTTTGTGTGAACTCTTTTTTTTTTTTTCCTATCTTTCTTCAAAGATAATATAAAGGCCGCAAAAGAAAAGAAACCAACTTCAATTGATTTAGCAGATGATTGGAAATGGCTTTGTGATTATTTTGCATCTGAATCATTTCAGGTATGTTGGAAATCTATTATTTTTAAAAAACCTTTTTGCTAAAATACAAAGGAGATTGTCATTTTCTTTTGTTGAAAGCCAAGAAATTAATTTATTGATAACAATATTTATTTGCTTATTATTTGTGTTATTGATTACTTTTTTTATCTTCTTTGTACTAACAAATTGTGCATTTTGCAGGAAAAATCAGCAACTAATTTAAAATTATGGAACGTGTTCTTGGCTGGCTATTGCTCCGGTTATTAGAAAGGACAGGATAAGAAGGCAAACGGCTTATGAAAAGAAATATCAAGAGCTTGCTCATGTACACATGGATCTTCATGAGATCGAAACAACATGGAGATGGAGCATCTAGTGACAAAACTTATAGATAGGGTTACAAGTATTGAGGATGACGTTCGTCAGTTCAAAGAGGATATCTTGCCGCCATCATTATTGACTTCTACAAAGACCACATCTTAGTTATTGTTTGTTTGCATGATAGACATGTTTATACATTTTGTTACTTTTGCAAATTTTGACTTGTGCAAATTTTCAGTTTCTGTACATACTACTTCAAAACTTTATGGTTGTAAAAATTATAGTTTTGATGAATGAAATTAATCTTCATTCCTTCTATTGTTAATTTTTTTTTACTAATTCTTATTATTTGTAAAAATTAAAATTTTAAAAATATTACAAAAAATTGTTTTATTAGCTATTTTTTTATTTTTTAGCTTCGTATGATATTTAGTAGCGAATTTTTTACTTTTACTTACGAATTTTATTGTAAGTAAAAATGTAGATTTGTTACATTTTTGTCAACTTTTAGTCACGAAACAAAAGTTTTACTTACAACACTATATTCATAAGTGAAACTCAACCTTTTACTCACGAATTTATTACTTTTACTTACGACATTAATTGTAAGCAAAAGTGCAGATCTGTTTTATTTTTTTCACCTTTTAGTCACGAAATAACTTTTACTTACGATTTTTTTTCGTAAGTAAAACATAACCTTTTACTCACGATTTTTTTCTTTGTGACCGAAACTTTTACTTACAGTGTTTTACTTGCGAAATCAATTTCGTGACAAAAACAACAAAAGTCGTAAGTAATTCTTTTACTTACGAATTTTGGACTTTTACTTACGATTAAATTTCGTTACTAAAGGATTTTTTTCTTGTAGTGAGATAACAAACTTTTACTTATTTTATAATAAGAAATAATCAAACTTTCTACCTTAACTGAGGAAGTTCAAATACACATAATTGAGCTAAGCTAACGTTTTCCACATTTATTTTACTTCATTACAATTGAATAAATAATTGTAATAGTTAATGAAATGAGTTGGAACCTGTTACACCGGCGGTTCGTCGCACTCCCGTGCCCCTAAGTGGGCGGGTATCAAATCATATATTATATATGGGTTTTCAACTTATGTGTCTCTTCCGGGCAAGATCTATTACACATAGGTATGTACTAAATTAGTGTGTGTAATGACAAAAAAAGAAAAAAAAGGGTGAGTGAATTGAGAGAAAATATAACACAAGTTTATATCGCAAACTGTATATATACAGATGCAGTATGTGTTATATATCTTCCATAGTATTAATAAATATTGAAAAGTTAATAACAAAAAGCTCTTTTTGAGTTCAATTTTCGGCCTAAAGTTAATAATAAATAATTACCGACCTGTTTGATCTTATAATTTTCCATAATTCATTAGGTTGACACATGCTAATTAAACAATAAATGCAAGTTATATATAGGATCAAATCTTATCCCATACCTATTAAATCAAATTATTACTCACAACAACAAGGAAAATAATACTCAGAAAAAGGATTATTATAATCATGAAAGTTATAGAATAGATGAAAAATGAAGTACAAGATCAGTTAACCATATATTCGGTCTACAATGAATACATATCTACATGTAATAAACTATACCAACTGTCCAAATAGACAAATCGAACAAAATGATTTGCTTTGTTATTTAACAAATCGCTCAACTCTCGATCTCTTCACATAAATATTTGTACCCTCTTGTATGCATTAAAAATGACAGTACATAAGAAGGGGTTAGATGACTTGAAGGTTTGATGAAGGGGTGACACCTCTTTGAAAAGGACAATGGAAAAGCACATGATGATTTGTATAGATTCCCCACTCATACAAGAGATGGCCAAGAAATATATAATTTCAAAGTAGTGTGATAATAAAATAATTTATATATATATTTAAGCACAATGAGACCAACTTACCCAACATTCCGAATCTCAAAAGCCAACTAACATGGAATGGAGAAAGGGTCAGGTTATTAGCAATTTTGTTTTAACTTAATAATAATAATCCTAACCCCCTCATATGCCAACTTCGTCTCTTCCATCTCTTTGCAGAGATGTTCAAGTTCATATATATAAAGACCTGAAAATAAAAAGGGAGTCAGTTGGGAATATATTAAATAAGGAAAGGACGACCTAACCTACAAGCAAAAAATATACTTGATTAAATAATGCAATCCAAGCAAGGTGAGAGTGATGAGGACAAATTTGCCTAGTTGTTTTCCCCGTTCATAGCGATCAATCCAACAGACCACTCAACCAGCTACCCCCATTTAATTAAATACAATTTACTACTCTCTACCCACTTATTTCTTCTTTTAGATCACCTTGCCATAATGCATGCACCATACCTTACTCTCATGGCATGGCTACCTTCTCCAATAATCTTCATTCTCATCCACTCAATCAGCTTATTTATTTAATTAAGTGATATATATCCCTTTTCAAGCCCCATTTGCTTAAATCATTTATTTTTATTTTTATTTTTATTATAATATTAAGATCAGCTTACGCACACTTTAAATAATTTTTAGAAAAAGTTTTGCCCACTTACAAAAATTATGTTTTAGGTCAGCTCAAAAACTTGAATATAAGACTCTTAGCTTAGAACATGAAGGTTTCACCTCGAACAATATGAAGACTTGAATTGTTTAATCATTCTTTGTTAATGCAACTCATTATCAATAGACAACCATTAAATTTCTATTTCTATAGGAAGAGTCGAAGAGATTCAAATTTTTAACCATGCAATTTAAAAAAGTAATATTACATTATTCTAATAAAAAGTTATTATAATTACTCTATTTTTTATTTAATATAATTACACTATAATAATCATTGAATTCTTTATTTGCCCGCATAAGTAATGCTAATTAAATAAATATGAAAAAAAAAACTCAAAACATATACTAGTCTTAGGTGACATTATATACACCTTTGACGAGACGGTGAACAAAATTTCAATGATACAAGCAATTAAGGATATATATATATATATATATATAATGCCATCTAAAACTCAATATTTATGATTTGAATTATTTTTCATATGTATTTAGCATTACTCTTGCCTACATAATATGAAGATTGTAAAAGGATGATGATAGTATAATATAATTGAAGGGGAAGGGGAAATAAACATAGATTAAAAAAATGGTACACCAAGAAGCTTGGAGTTTTGTCGTGGTTAACAGGTTCAGTGTATGAGAGAGGGCAGGTGGTATTGGTATTGGAAGCCGGGCCACACGTCCTTTCGGCGTGTCCACCGAAGATGTGTTTCGCTGCTCCTCAACACACCTAATTCTTAGACTGCTTTTTCTTCTTCTTCTTTTCCATCCTTTCTCTCTCTCTCTCTCTCTCTTTTTTCTTTTTTATTAAAAAAATAAATTATCTTGCAAAAGAAATTATGTGGTTTGGACCCATAAGAGACGATCCTCTTGAAAATACAAGAATATTTTCGTGTATCTTTTTCTTAAAAAAAAAATAAAATAAAATAAAAAAATTGGTGGACTAAGTCCGTCCTCTTTCCACAAAATTGAACAAAATCGAGATGTCACATAATGAAGATTTAATAATATTAAAGTATACGTTAATTTTCCGTTGCCATACAACAGTCAAATTCTTGTGCTATATGGTATAATTATTACTAATTAAGTCTGAGGTTAGATTAGATAATATATAATAATATTAGAAAAGACAAAGTAAGGTATGTATTGAAAAGAGTAAATGATACTCTTGAGTCAAAGAGTCTTAAGTGTTGCCCTTTTTATGTAAAACTTGTAAGAATCTTTGGGTAATCAGCCTAATTATCTGTTCAACCACCATTACATAATTTGTAGCAAAATGAATTATTATTTTTTTTAATTTTAAAATAATTCAAAGAAATAGAATTAAAAAAAGATGGGAGTTCAAGATTAAAAATGTTTTGTTTGTTTTTTCCATTGCAGTTTAATTAGTAAAAATTGAAACATTATCATTCCAATTTAAAAATGTCTTCATCCATGAATCAATTTTTATCTTTAACTTGGATATTAATAAACACCCATTTAAGGAAAAAATAAAAATAAATAAACAAAGAAAGGGTGAGGATGGAGTATGCCTGTGTATTTTTCTTTATATGGATATAATTTAATAATATCTTGTAATAAGGCAATAAGGTTATAATGGAGAAAATACTAACTGAGTGGGCCCATATTTAGCTTTAGATTAGGCAAACTTTTAACCCTAATTCCAAGTGAATGCTGATGACACCATAGAAATGGAAATATGATCATTTCACTATCTTTGGATGTATTTGATGTCTTGTCTATAGGTTCTTAGATTACACATCATGTGTTTACAAAGCTATCAAGTGATTTCAAATCAAAACAAAAAATAAAGAAAGAAAGAAAGAAAGAAAGAAGAAGATTTAATTAAAAGAAAACAAAAGGAAAGGAAAGTAATATTGTTCATGCGCCCGGATTGTAAATCAGATGGACCATCATCATATACAACACTACAATATAATCTCATTTTGATAACTACTTTCACAAACTTATTAAATATTCCAAGTAGTACTAAAATTAAGACACAAAAAACTATAGTTGCAAGTGACAAATAATTGTACAAAGATAAATGAGAATATAAAGTAAAAAAGTTTATTTCCCTTGTGATAAATCAAGATGTTAATCAGAATAGGAATTGTTTTGTGATATCAAGACAAGGTATTATTGTTATTATTAATTTAAGAAGGAAGAAAATGATGTATTTTTATTATAAAATACATATGATGAAAGGAAGGAAACAAGGAGAAAGGAGGGAGGAGGAGTCCCAAGTGGGTGGGAGAAGGTTCGGTAGGGACCACAGCAAATGCGGCGAGGCGCAATGAAGGAATTTCGGAAAGGTAGAAGAGAAAGGAGCGGTGTTGGTGCGCTCATTCATTGTGGTGCTCTAAATTTTTCCTTTTCTTTTTCTTTCTTTTTTTTTTATTATTTTTTTACAATTCTTAATTCTTTTTGAAAATATACGAAAGACATAAATTATAGTCGTCTGATGCGGAACCCACTCTCCACAACACATATTTAAAAGAAAAAAAGATTTTTTCTTAAAAAATTAAAAAGAAGAAAGGAAGACCGCCGATTTAGACGCTGACATCCGCCGCACCACACCACTCCACTCTCCCCCTTCTCTGTCTAATCCTACAACTTGCTCCTCGCTAGGAATCGGGGACTGACCTCTCTGGGTCCCACCTCCAAAAATCCCCACTACCACTACTACTCTCTCCCCCTCTTTCTCGCTCCACTTCCCTCAACCCCAAACTTTCTTCACCTCGATTCCTTGCCCACCTGCACACGCCTCTTTCTCCTCTCCAAGAGCCAACACAGCAGGCCAAGTGCCGTCTTGCTTCTTCTTCCTCTCTTCTATTTTTATTTATTTCTTTTTTTTTACAATTGAGTTTATGAGAAGAAACTGCTGTTGCATCCATCGCTATCGTTTATAGCTAAGGGACAAAGCAAAGCTAACCCCCCCAACCACGACCGACCAATCTTCCCCATCCTAACTTAAAATAATAATTTCTTCCTCTTCTAAGGTTTGGATAACTATGCCACTAATGCTTGTAGATAAGTATTGCAACGGATCCAGGTCATACTTGTTTCCTCTTTCCCTTACAAGCAACATCTCCCTCCCTCCTTCCTTCTTCTCTCCTCATTTTGTTTTTTTTCGTGACTCATGACAAATTTCATAGCGATGAGACATGCAATAGAAGACGCGAAAATTAGGTGCAAGCGAAGAAGCTCGTTTTTTTTATTCACCGACAAATTTCGTAAGTAGCAAACAAAGATTTTAAAAAAAGAGAGGACTTTACCAGCGCACTCATCTCTCCAGAGAGGAAATCCTGTGCTGGAAAATTACAACCAAAGCCTCGCCGGATTTTAAAACCGGGATAAACAAAAGATAAAAAAGAGAGATTACATCGATCAAAGATCATCGAAGAACAACCAAACATATAAGAGTTCTTGTGATCTTTGGTACTAAAATTTTTTAACTCCTCTATACGAATAAATTTAGAAGCTTGTGTTCACCACGGTGATTATCGCTGCTTTCGAAGCTCGTCGTCACTGATTCTTCAGAATTCATCGACGGCGTTCCCTGCCGCCGTTTCTCTGATGCATATCTCATCATCATTTCTTCACCATTAGATGACATCACCTTATTTGTAAGTCCTTGCACCAAGCAAAGATCCAGATCGGTCGGTTGAAATTTCGCTACATCGCTTAATCCTTTCCTCTTTGAAGCTTTTGATCTACAATACGGATCTCTGGCTCTACCTACGCTCGGATACACAACATCCACTTCATAAGCATCATCAGACTCTGGTGTTTGAATTCCGTTCAAAACATCGGTCATCGGCCGTAAAGTGCCGCCTCTAAGCACAGTCTCCACCGCTGCTTGGCATACGTGCCAATTCCCGGTCCATAGAAGTCCTACAGCTCCATTTACTGGATTCACAGTTCGACCGCAAGCTTCAAACAAAAGAGACTGAAACAAAGCTGAAACATATAACATAACAACAAATCAGAACAAGCAAAAACCTAACAAAATAGATCCGATCTAAGAATTAAAACAATCCGTTGTACCTACCAGGCCTCTGATTCTCCGGCACCGACGAAATAAACGACATAAGACCGGCACGACCAAAAAACTTGGCTACAAACACGGTAGCGTGACCTTGCGCTTCAGGACTCTCGATCCACTGCAAACATGGCCGGAGAATGCAGGACTCACTGCATCCCTTTCGAAGCACTCGACAGCCATTGCAACTCATCTTCCTCTTGCTCTCTACAGATTCTCCCGTTCATAAACGTCAGATTTTCACAATTCAATCAAAATTTCTCTACGAAGAAAAAGAATAATATGTTAAAAGACGAAGAAGAGGAATATAGAAAGAAGAGCGTGCTACCAAGAAGAAGAATGAACAAGAAAAAATAATAAGAATAGAGAAGGGACCCCGAGAGGGTAATTTATAGAAGAGAAAGGAAGAGAAGAAGAATAATAGAAGAGAAGTTAAGCCAATGCTTAGTTAGAAGTACTATTATAACTAACCAACAAGCATAACCATGGTTCGTGGGGGGAGTTTGGGTTGAGTTTTTTTAGGTTCCAAAGTCCTGGGCGCTAGCGGCTCCGTGTTTCCGCGAATGGGTTTTTACCCTCCACCGTTCGATTCCGATTCCGATTCCTTGCGTCGAATTCGGGACGAACAATCCCCTCTTTCTCTCTCTAACCTCTTTCTCTCTCAATTCTCTAAGATGCCGTGCGTATCTCTTGGTATTATTATTATGCTAATGCTCCCCTCCTTTCCTCTTATTTAATCACATAGTATACGGTCTACTCTACTCTACTCTACTCTACTCTACAAAACTATTAAAGCAAGAGCATGCGGCTCCGTTTAAGTGCGTTCTCACCTTAATCATCTGTTTTTTCTTGAAGTTATTCATATTCACCGTCACTTGTAAAATTTGACTTAATAATTTTTTTACTTACCTTTATCTAGTAATTAGGGGAAGCTGAACAAGTCAAATTAGTGACATGAAAATAGGTGTAATATCTTAGATTTACACAAAAAAAAAAAAAAAAAAAAATTGTCTCGGGCTCCAGTTGAACGTTTGAAAAAAAAAATTATCTCGGTGCCTGTTTGAACGTTTGGGCACGGTGCCTGACCGTTTGGGCACGCGCTAGAGACAATTTTTTTATTTTTTTTATGCAAACTTAGGGTATTACAATAGGTTTATTATAACAGTCAAAACACGACACATTTGATAAAAAAAAACGTTATAAAATGATAATATTTTATTAGAAAAAATGTCATAATTATTGTAACAGTGTGTGTCAAGGCTCTACTCAATTTGTAACTATAAATAGCTTTCAATTTTAATGGCTTTTATATATGCAATTAACATTAACATTTGGATTCTTAATTATATATTGTTAGTGAAATAAAATAATAAATTTTTCATAAAAAAATAAAATTCTGAACTCTTTAAAATTAATGCACAATTGAGATGATTTTTAACATGAAATTTGTTATTAAATTGGTTGAGATTAAGTTTGCTTTGATGTCTTTGTGTAGGTCTTGAAAGATAATTTGCTTGAGAAAGGAATCAAATTTCATATAAATGAACTCATGTTTCCATTATCTTTAATTATAACTTATTCCGTCTAAAAATTTATTCATTTAGGAGTTACAACAAACATAGTGTGAGGTTATCGATATTTGATATAGCATACAATACATAATATTAGGTATTTCAGTTGGTAAGTTGTCTTTCTTCAATCTCCTCATTCTTAGCATTTAATATCCACCCACGCCACATAATTCAACCTTAAATATATTATCATGCTTTGTATCTTGATCCAAAATATCACTTAGTCTTTTATTTTTTTCATTTAATAAAAAAATTATTTAAATAAATATTGAATTTTTTACACATTGAAATTAATTTATTTTGTTCATCATTTTCATCAAATTACAAGAAGAGTAAACTTCATTAATAGAATTAAAATATTACCATCAAACGCTTTGTTAACTAATGATTACTTTTTCATACTTCTTTCTAATTATTATTTTCATGAAACAAGATGTGATCTATGTTATTAAATACTTACTACAACTTCAGACTTTGGAGAACACAAATTAGACATCTCTAAAGTCATCATAAAAGTCATATTATGCCCATTAGAAATTTGAATACAAGTATATATTGTGCGTTATTATTGATGTACAACATATAATTTAACAGACAAATGAGCATAATATAATTATATATTTTGCAATTTTATTATTAGAATAGTTGCCGACATGAGACATTGTTCTTACTACCTAGGACAGCAAGTCTTCTCTACAATTGTCCTTGTGCCTTAGCGAACGTGGCGTCTTTATCTTCTAATCCCCTCTATTGTCACATTGCAAACCTATACTATCCACAAAATTAACTACATAATTTTGACCCTTAATTAATTAGAATCATGAATTGTTTGATTTTGGGTCACCATGTTTGACCTTTTCCTTTGTAATTTTAACCTAAATAACTAACTCTACTTAATTTAATAATTCATAACAGATAAGAATAAAGATCATCACGTAGAGATAGAAACAAGTGGCAAATTGACAATATGAGAAAATCTTTGAACTTATTATATTGAAAGGGAAGAAATTCATCGAGAATGTAAAAGAGAATGGAAACAAAACCACATTGATGACAATATAAGTTTTGGAGTCTTCCTTGCTTGAAGTATTACATGTGGATTAGATAAAATAGTGTTATATCAGCTTTTATATATAGCTGACAACGCTAGAAGTATCACCTTGATTACATTCTTGAATGTAGGTTTATAATTCAATATATATATATATATATATATATATATATATATATATATATATTAATGGTGCATTGATAAAAAAATATATATTAATATTATCAGGTAGAAGTGTGTATATATTATATACACAATACACAACACACACCCACAAACTCAGATGCATCAAGTAAAAAAAGTTAATAAATAATAAATTGAAGAAAAAAAGTAGAAAATTGGAAGATGAAGTTTGATTATTAAATGTAAAGTTGGGCTAGGAGAGGTCCATGGCACAATATCTTGACTCAAGATTAAGCTCCCATGTCTTATAACAGTAGTATATATATATTGATCTGAACCAGTGTTTCAAGAGACAAAGTAACTTTCATGCATGCGCGCACTTTGGGGCTTTTTAAAGTGATAAAAAGCTTGATTGGATTTAATGATTTATAGATAGAATTTATGAAGGGTGTAGATGGATGTGTTGTATGGGAGACGCATGAATTTAGAATTTAAAAAGCCAAACTCGACTTTGCAGGACAGCTAAGATTGCTCAACACTTTGCATGAAAATGATTGTAGGAGATGGATTCATGTTGAAAATTTCATCAAGACTTCTTCATCTGCTTCTTCTCTTCCTCTATACAAACAAATTAATTAATCAGAAGCCTTTCTATGCGAAAAATATCCAAGACAATCCAAAAAGACAAACTAAAAAAAGCAACTCATCTGTTTATACCTTCCTAGATGGTCATGTTTTGCAAGATTTTTTTATTTTATTTTATTTTATTTTAAGAAAAGTTTGTGAATTCAATTATTATTATGATACTTAACAAACTTATAAGGATTCATTAATGTCATGGTTACGTAGAACCGAATCTGAAATGAGCGATTCCTATCTCTAGATGCATGTCACCTCCTGTAATGCGAGAATGTCTTGAGTTCATATCATATCTCAAGCAAGGATATATTAATTTGCACATCTTAAAGAATTAGTCAAGTGCTTAAATAATTAATTAAACAAGTTTTTTTCTTAATTATATGAAGTCAGTTAAATGAATCTGCTTATTTTATTTCGCTCCATAAAAAATTAAGTTGACATTAGCCTTGTTTAGGAGAGTTTTTTTTTTCAAAGTGTATTTAGAGTAAAAATATTTTTAAGTATGTTTGACAACACGTGTTTTTTACCTAAATTATAATGGAGAAAAATAGTTTTCAGCTTTTAAAAAAAACTAAGAGATGCCAACTTTTCCTACAAGCACTTTTAATAAAAGCAATTCTCAAAAAAAGGCTCAAACAGAACCATTAGAATGTCATGTTTATGAGTTACGCAACCAACACAATCCTTGTCCATCAATTATGTATAAATACTTGACACACAAGTGTTAGTACATATATATTTGAATACAAAAATTAATAATAAGAATTTCTTTGTGTTTAGGTGGGTGTGTCTTTTTTTTTTTCTTTAATTATTAAATTATTTGGAGTGAATGAGAATGAAAATGAAAATGAATGGTGTGAAAGAGAAGGAAGGAAAAGGGGTATACCGACGAATGAAGATGTACTGGTGCAAGCGTTGGATCCACGTCAGCTGCAGAATTCGCAATCTACGCTTAAAGATTCCAAATTTGACGCCTCAAAAAAATAAAAATAAGCTGACCCAGGCGCGTCGTTTTCTGGAGAAGGATAAGACATGGGGTAGGCTCATGGTCCATCGTCCCTATCAAACCCATTCTTGCACCCAATCACCATCGTTTTTGGGTCACCTCATCCCTTTATATTAATCTTATTCTCTGCTTCTTTCTTCTTCTCTCTTACACTATACTCTGCTGTATAGAACCAACCAAGCATTTTGATCATCGTCGTATATGTCCAAGGGCAAGCAAGTAAGTTCTTGAAAGGATTATATCAATGGTGGGGGCCAGTGATAAGGCAAGTTGCTGATAAGTGTACAAATACACATCAATCATCGCTCCTTCACCTTTCTCAACCTTTAATTAATATTTATATTAAACTCTTTATATGTTTGTTTGCGGGTCGAAGGGATTTAGAACCGTTCATCATAATCCCATTATCATGCCTTTCATAATCTCATATATGAGAGGGCTTAAATTTTAATTAGTATACTTATTGTCTTACACTGTTTCTTTACACCTGTGGGGTTTTAAACTAAACAAAGGCCCTGTACTAATAATTGATTAAGCCTAAAGGCCATCATAATTGTAGTAGGCAACATGAGACTATGTTAACATTCACCCTTTATGTTAGAGTCAGATATACAAATCTAATTCATTTATGATGAGGCTTACAAGCTTAACCCATTTCTAAAAATTAATTTGCAAGGAGAGACTTACTTACATTTTATACATTGCACATCAAAATTGTATCAAAGTAATATCAAGCTTTGTTAACATTAATAATTTTTATTTTTTATTTTTTATTTTTTATTAATATTTGATATATTAGATCATCGTACACAGATAAATTATTCATTACTTTATGGAAAACTGAAAAGATTTGAACCCGACCTGAGGAACGAAGTAAATGTCTAATCCGTAAGCTATCATCATTGAGTAACACTAATGACGTTAAAATGTCACTTATATTTCATATATTCGGGTCCGTACGTATCCAATAGATCATCAATTTCAACTTGTAAACCCACTTGGGCTACCTTCACTCTATGTAATAATAATTAATAAACCAAGATTTCAAAAGATATGCAGCACCACCACCAACCATTAATGTTGTAAAGGGTATAGTGGTTTTGATTTTTTTATTTTGATTTTTATGTTTTTGGGGGTCCATTTACTTAAAGAATATCAAAAGGGGCTTGGTGGGTGCCTATCTACATCTGATAATTAATGAAGCTTTTCAGGGTACTTTTTTGGTTTTGGAGTATTCCAGCTATAGCTAGTTCAAGCAATATTCTCCTTCATCTGTTGATGAATTCTTAGGAAACCCAAAGGCGCAAAGCCATGGCCACTCAACAACGAGTTGGTACAAGACTGGTGGTACCCATAGACCTGAAGAAGAAGCCATGGGAGCAAAAGCTGCCTCTTCACAACCGGTGGCATCCGGATATACCTTCAATTGCAGAGGTGAGAATTGGAGAGGTTTTTAGAGTTGAAATGGTGGATTGCCATGGGGGTGCTATCACACATTCTTATTCTGCTGATGATGTCAAACATGCTCAGCTCTCCATTGTAAGTCCAATTACTTGAATTTTCATCTTATAGTTTTTAATTCCATGTGTAAATATGTAGTTTAGTTCCTTTTTTATTTTATTTATTTTTATGGGAGGCCATATCATGCAAGGGAAATGGTATAAAATTCTTTCAAAGAGAGAAAAAAAAAAATGATCTATATAGTTAGAGAATTTGAAGTAAAATTGGAGTGTGATACCGTGCTCCTTCAGTCCCTCCTCTGGTTTACTTTCTGATTTTGCCAGTTAGGGTTAGAGGATATTCTTTTTGCGACCGTCTAATTCTGTGGGCTTGGGCCCAAGTACTACACACATGGGCTTAGTTGTCTTAGATATTTTAGGCCATTCCTTTGGACTTCACAATTAATAGAGTCCAAGAACACGACCCAAATCCAATAAAGAAAACAAGGCCTTAAAACCAATGTAGATTGGAAGATCCAGGTTTGGGAACAGCGAAGAAAATATTATTAAAAGTCGTCTCAACTATATATAACTGTCAAAATAAAATGTAGTTGAAGCGTTTGGATAGGAAAAGCTCTCATCAGTCTCACAACTGGGGTTCAGCAATGGCTCCTTCCACTCCGAGACTGGTAGTACCCATAGACTTGAAGAAGAAGCCATGGGAGCAGAAGCTACCGCTTCATAACCGATGGCACCCTCACATCTTCCCTGTTTCACAAGTTAAGGTCAACGAGGTGTTCAGAGTTGAGATGGTGGATTGGACTGGTGGTGTCATTCAAGATAACGAATCTGCCCAAGATGTGAAACGCATGGATCTTTCTTCAGTAAGGGATTTTTATTTAATGTAACATGACCCAGCTTCAAAACCCTTCTTCTTGGACTCACTTGTCTGCTCAAATAGTTCTGTTTAACTGGGCATGATCCCTCAATATTACAGGTCAATCAAAACACTTCTTCCCATTTAGTGAATTATCTGTGGATACCCTCTAATTTCCAAGCTCTAGTTCGTAGCTACAAATATTGCAAAATTACAAGGGAAAATTAACAAAGAAGTTATGTAGAAGACATTTAGTTTGATTCAGAGGCTTATTAAGACCATATATCCTAGGATAGAATACAACTTTTAACAGTCTTAAGAGCAATTCCTTTAATTTGTACACTTTCTAGCAGAGCACATGATTGTTTTGAAGTTTATTATTATCCTCAGTAATACAACTATTGTGTTTTTCAGCAAGGCTAAACCACCTTATGATGGATCCAATTACTTGCAGGGAATTTTCTTTAGATCAGTAAATAATTAAAATTTGGTTTCCCCCTTTTTTCTATTACTACCATCTTTGCACAAGTGAGCCCGAGCCTGCATGAACACAATTCAATTCAATAATGGTGCAGGTGCACTACCTTAGTGGACCCATCAGAGTTGTGGATGAGGATGGAATTCCAGCCAACCCTGGGGATCTCCTAGCAGTTGAAATCTGCAACTTGGGTCCTCTTCCTGGAGATGAATGGGGTTATACAGCAACATTTGACAGAGAAAATGGGGGTGGTTTTCTGACTGATCATTTCCCATGTGCTACCAAAGCTATTTGGTATTTTGAAGGGATATATGCCTATTCACCTCACATACCAGGTATTTTTCATTTCATTTCCCACTCTTGAAGACGCTAATGCATGATGGTATTACAAGTTTCCATAATAACATCCATTATGAAAAAAAAAAAAAAAAAAGGCAATTCAATCTATTAGATGTTAAAATATCTGTGTACTTAATTAATATGGTTTGGCAGGTGTAAGATTTCCTGGGTTAACTCACCCTGGAATTATTGGGACTGCACCTTCGGTGGAACTCTTAGATATATGGAATGAAAGGGAGAGTCAAGTTGAAGAAAATGGCCTCCAGTCACTGAAATTGTGTGAGGTCCTGCATTCACGGCCATTGGCTAACTTACCAACACCACGAGGCTGCCTACTTGGAACGGTGTGATGCACATTCTCATAATTGTTTCCTTTATGATTGGTATCAGTGATAAGTGGAAGTTGCTATGAACGTTTTCTTTTCCAAGTGAAATCTCCTAGTATGCGAAAGAGTGAAAAAGTGCTCTTGTTGTTGTAGAATAAGCCGCCTTTATATCTTAAGGCATCTATTTGATTTATTTGGTGCTAATAAAGCAGGATCCACTTCTTAGGAAAAATGAGTCAAAGCGGGGATTCCCTCTTTACTTCAACAATTTCCATTCAATGCTCTTATGGAAATCCTAAGCTAGTAACTAGGCTTGTCTGGTGTTCCACTTTTACCTCAGACAATATAACAAAAATTCTAGTTACCAATCTTTTTTTATTTTTTATTACTATTGGATAAGAAAGAACCATTCTAACAAGTAATAAACACATGTAAAATGTAGATAAAAGAAGGCACTCCAGAATGGGAAAAGATTGCTAGTGAAGCTGCAAGAACAATTCCAGGAAGAGAAAATGGAGGAAATTGTGACATCAAGAATCTCAGTAGAGGCTCCAAAATTTACCTTCCTGTGTTTGTAGAAGGAGCAAATCTTAGTACTGGTGACATGCACTTCTCACAGGGTGATGGTGAAGTTTCATTCTGTGGAGCTATTGAGATGAGTGGCTTCCTAGAACTCAAGTATTTGCTTTACTTCTTCTTCTTGGTACATTTCTTTCTTTTTATTTTTTAATATGAATATTGTCCCTCCAGACTTAAATAAATTTCAATGGACTCACACCTAAACTGCCTTTCCATGGAGCACATCAAGAAACCATGAGCCCTAGTAAGGAGTTTCCCGTGTTTATAATAATTTTAGTCCTATTCTGTTAGAGGGAAAAAAAAAAAAAAGCTTGTTGAGTTGAGTTGAGCTGAGCTGTAGTTTTATGTCTAAAATCTAGTTAAGCAATGAGCGTCATGATCTGTGGCAAAAATTCTTTTCACAAGCATAGTATTCTCACATATGATTCCCTGTGTTATGAGTTTGGTAATTAAATGTGAATATTCTTCATATCAGATGTGAACTCATAAGGGATGGGATGAAGAAGTACCTGACACCTATGGGGCCAACACCTCTTCATGTGAACCCAATCTTTGAGATTGGCCCAGTTGAGCCAAGATTCTCAGAGTGGCTGGTGTTTGAAGGAATCAGTGTTGATGAGAGTGGAAGGCAACACTACCTTGATGCAAGTGTTGCTTATAAGCGTGCAGTCCTCAATGCCATCGACTATCTCTTTAAATTTGGATACTCTAAAGAGCAGGTCAGACTTCTCTCTTTTAGTACCTCAAAAGCTTAGGCCTTGTTTGGTTTGTGATTCGGATACAATTTTCTGTATCCAAAAATCCCAAAACACAAAAAAATGTGTTTGGTTGATGGATTTCAAGAACAGTTTTTTATTTTTATTTTTTATGAATAAAACAGGTTGTTTCTGAAAATGAGAAATTCTTTTCTGAATTTTCTTGTTTTGAATTGTATCCTGGTTTTTGAGTAACGAACCAAACACAACTTAAAGATTCATGGCTTACTCATAAACTAGCATCAGTTAGATTGATTACTGAAAATTGTAGATGTGATGGTTACTATCAGGTCTACCTTCTACTATCTTGCTGCCCCTGTGAAGGAAGAATTTCAGGAATTGTTGATTCTCCCAATGCAGTTGCCACTCTTGCAATTCCGACCGCCATCTTTGACCAGGTACCTAAAAGTTTACTGCATTTCAATTTGAGATAAATGAGGAACTTATAGCTCTATTGCTCCTTCACATCTTCACATCTTCACATCAACTTGGTGCTTCTCTTAACTCTTAAAGTTGTGCCCCTGTATCCAATTTCTATCTTCCATTCCATGAGAAATTGGAACGAAAAGGTTTAAACAACAAAATGATAGTAGTATATGTTATCTTGATGCCATAGGGTAGATGCTGATCTTATACAAACGAAAAACTGTGTGTGTGTGTGTTTTATTGGTAATGTGTAGACGTATTCTGGGTCATGTAAGTTGCAACATAGAGTTGAGAGACAGGTATGAAAATCGAAATTCCATGTGCTTCCAGTTCCCCAGCTCAAACGAAAATTAGATCGCTCAATCAAAGGCGTAACATATATTGCTAAACTACTTCTTGTTTACTGCTTTTACACATTAAAGATGTAATATTCTTCTTTCCATTTTGTATGCAGGATATTCGCCCAAAATCCAGCAAGGTACCGATTGGGCCAAGACTAGTTAAGAAACCAGATGTGCTTAAATGCACTTACGATGGAAAGCTGCCGATAACACAGAACCTTGGTGGTGCTGCATAATTTGTGAGCATGGCTAAAGTAGAACCTTTCATCTTTGTTCAAATCTTCTGCCTCCAATAGTACATGTATATTTAGGACAGCTTTATATCATGGTAGAAAATGTTGAGAATCAGAGCTAACTCGTGCATACTTCTGATTCAGATTAATTTGAAGAAACATTGATTCCCGATGGCGAGTCAAATTACATGCCATATAAGCTATAGATATTTGCATGATCTGAATGTCAGATTATTTGTTCTGTTAAATATGCAATGAAGCAGAATTTATTGTGCCAAAGCTCATCTTCAGTGACCATACATATAAGGCAACAAAAGTGGTAGATGTTGAAAGCTTCATTAAAATAACAACATCTGTTCAATGTTAAAAGATTGAAATTGTTAGTGAATATTTTATGTTATATAGTTTGGCCTTTTAGGGTTATAATTTTTGGGTCAAGTAAAGATCTTGAGCTAATGCTCTTTGTTTATCTATCTTTTTTTATTTTTTTTTAAGTATGTAGAGAGGATATATTATTGGCAGTTGTTAGTTATTTAGAAGAACCAAATCTTTATTTTATTTTATTTTATTTTTAACAATGTGACAAATAAATTTCAATGCATATTGCCTCAAATCTGTACCTCCTTTATCAAAATAACATACAAAACCGACGTTTGGCTGGTTGAGTGGCTTGGGGTGCTAGTTTTAAGAATTAAAGTCACGAGTTCGATTTTTCGTTAGCGTTGCCTTCGCTTGAGCAACCAGGGCCCAAGGGTTTTAACCGGGACTGAATATCCTCAATTATTCAAAAAAAAAAAAAAAAAAAAAAACCAATCTACTAGGGTTCAACACAAAGCAAACTCTATTAATTATCAACAAAAGATTTGGAAACAGAGGATACAAAAACAGAGAACTACAAAAGTGTAATTCAATCAAATAATGGCCGGGAATCTACAGCCACGTGGAACACTGTGAGCTCACGATCGCCAAGCAGGTTGTGGGCCCTCATCACATCTCTAAAGCTTTCCTTCACAATCATCGTCATCGTCATCATGAAAAAAAAGGCGTGCCACATGGCAACTTTCAGGACTCGGTGTTGCTGAACTTCAATGCTCCTCGATGCTAGGGTTTAAGTCCAAAGCTAGGGTTTATGCCAACGTTGACGGGCTTCAATTCAGAGACTACTGGGACTATCAATCTCTTACCATTCCATCAGGGTACACCTGAGATAATCGCGTTGAAATTATCTGTTTTTATCTTCTATTTTTGCCATAATTGGAATTTTTGGTTTGTTTATGATCGTATTATCTGTTTTCCAGAGAGCAAGACGATTACGAAGTGGTGAGGAAGGTTGGGAGAGGTAAATACAGCGAAGTGTTCAAGAGTATTCATTGCCTCACCAACGACAGCTGTGTTATTAAGATTCTTAAGCGCCTATTCAGAAGATGAAGGTGTTTCTTTAAAATTCTTAATTTTTCTTTTGCCAATTAGGGTTTTTTTTTCCCGAGAGTTTTGTATTGTTATTATAGTTGTATGTTATTATGGTTGTAGCAATGTAGTTAGAATCTTCCCACAAAAAAAAAATAAAAGAAATAGTTAGAATCTTTTATAAGGGTGCGCAACAAAGAAAAAGATCTCTCACATTGGAACTTTGGGACTCCAGAGGCAATTACGGGAGAAGGGATTTAGCGATTTCAGTGAGGAAGAGAGCTTGAAGCAACCTCAAGATGAACTTTTTATCCTAGCATTCAATCTGAAGGCTAGAATCCTTCCCTTCCATTCAGAGAAATTGTTGAACAAATCATTTCTTATAAAGTAGCCAACTTGAAAATCAAATTATGCAACTCTATCTACATCAGCTAATAACATGATAAATTCTCAAACATAATCTTGTTGTCTGTAAGATGTCTGCAAGCATGTTGGAATAATCTAATTGTGCATGTTGTATTACATATTACTTTCTCAATTGGAAGTCTTGGGCTATCCGAGTGCTTCTTTTGTTGGTGATTATGTTTTTTAAAGTAAGTTTTCTGATGGTGTCTTATTCTTTAGAGCTGTATGGTTGTCGTAACACTTCATTTGTCTTAATTTCAAGTAGAGGTTTTTGAGAATTTGATGTGGAAAACTTTAGATTTACTTGCAATGAATATGTTAACCTGACATCTCTTAGTTGGATAAAGACTTTGTTGAGTAGAGTTTCCAATGAATGAATTACAAGTAGACTGCCTAGCAGTAAATTGTAATAAATAGTGAAACCATTGTGGCGAAGGTTTGTGACCATTTTAAATGGTGTATTTGGATCGCGTGTCTGAAGCACTTGAATTTGACTGAAAGTGGGGATGGGCTGAAGTGTTCATTATTTTATGTTTTCATCTCTATTCTTACAAAGGGAGCTTGTACAGAGCGGATGGAAGTTGGAACAGGAGACTACTGGAAAGTAGAGAAAACTTTTGAAGAAGAACAAACTTTGGAGTGAAAGCCTTACTGCAGCAATGGGCCCTCCTAAATGTTAATGGAGAGTCAATTAGGACATTTATTTTCATGTTGGGATTGTTTTTCAGTTGTATGTCACTGTATTTTTGTTTTATGTTGTGAGCACTTTTCTGCCATCGACTTAATGATCCATGTTGCAACCTCCATTTGTCTTCTATTTGTGAGCAATCAAAGATCTTACTATTCAAGTAAATTCCTTATTTTCTCTCCCTTCAAGATTTTTTGATTATGAGTCCATTTCAGTTCCATTGTTTTCCCATTTAATCCTCAATTTGGTTTTACACTTAACAGTTATGGTTTAGTGTCTGATTTGTGCTTGTCTAAAGATGCAACAATTTGGTGATGCATTGATAGTAGGCATTTGGCTTTCATATTTATGTCAAACTTATGAAACAAAAGAGCCATTGCACATATTATATAGTTCTCTTCTTGTGTCTTTGATGAGTCTCTGCCATATCTTATGTTCTTTTGTTTCTGTCATGAATTCATTTGTTTTAGTCCTTTTTAAAGAAACATCTTGATCTATTAAACACGTGCTAAGAGAGTCCGAGGTTTATGCCTTGAGTCACTTCAATATCTAGTTATTCTTGGAGAAGCTGTCTCGTATACACCTTAAGCTTTTTCAAGCATTGGTTAAAATCGACTTTGAAATGCCAGTTCCCACGACTGATAGTGGCAGGTGGTGGTGGTAGAACTTCTTGACATAGCAAAGAAGTTATGGCTCTGGCTGTGTCTGGCATGAGCTAATTATACTGGTGCTTGGCTGATGTGTAATAGCAGAGAGAGAGGAAATGAGATTAAGGTTAGGCACACCATTGAGCATGAAGATCTCTCCTCAGTATTCAATGTTTAATGCTGTTGTTCACTGGTTATTTCTTGCAAACATGGTCCGGAACTACAATAACTTGTCGTGATTATCTGGAAACTATTTTGGTTGGTTGAATGGGTTGAAAATCTAGTATCATTTTTTTTGGCTGAAAACCGAAGGTACCCAAGCTTTGCCCGAGTCTAAGCCCTTGGGCCCTTGGTTGCTCGAGTATGAGACACCCCCAGTGGCCATCCAAGTCCTATGCTTAGCATTAGGCCTTCCTCCTGGTGTGGGTGGTGAGACTTGAACCTAGGACTTCCGGCGGGGTTAGTATTTTTAATATGCTATTGCTCTCTCTCTCTCTCTCTCTCTCTCTCTCTCTCTCTCTCTCTCTCTCTCTCTCTCTCTCATGTGTACTGGTTCGACACTTTAGCATGATGAAGATTATAGAAGACTTGGTCTATGTTTTGCTAGATAATCTCTCTTTCTTTTTCTCTCTCTCTCTCTCCCTAAACCCTATGTTTTGCTAAATTTTCTTTCTTTCTTTCTCCCTCTCTTGCTCTCCTTGTTATGTGTATCATGGAACTGCTGTTTGAAGTATTTCGAAAGGTTGAAAAAAAAAAGTAATATTATATTATTGTTTGATTGCTATCAAATCTTTTCGATGATTTCCTATATTTGGTTTTCAGCCATCCGCTTGTCTTTCATAACTTTCATTGGTGCCTGGAGATTTTTTGGGTCAATCTGGCAGTATTTTGCTATTTTGCTGGCAGCAATTATGATACCTCCTTTTCTGGTTCAGCTGATCAAGGTTGTATGTATACACAGTTACATGCGCCCATATCAGAGCTTTATTTCTTTGTGCCTTTTCGTAATTTTCCAAAGCTGAACCTGTCAATCCTTTAAATGGATCAAATGCCTTCTGAATGTTGGTCTCTCACTTTCCTTTATCGGACACTGAAAGTCACTTTAAATTTTCCCCCTCTTTTAGCTGATGAGCCTCGATTGTATGTAGTGTTGTGTTACCAGAACTCTGCACTTTAGCCCAACATACCCATGTCCAATACTTCATGATACGACATGAGTATTGGATATGTGCGTGATACTTAAGATTGTGAAATACTACTATGTGGATTCTCCAATGGAAAGAAGAGAAAGCAAGAAAGAAGATCATAGCTAATAGGTGGCAATTCACTTAAGTGAGGGAACAAAAAAGACAATAAATGATTGAAAAGAAAAAAAAAAGAAAAAGAAAGGAGAAAATATAATATAGGCTTCATTATGAACATAACATTGTCCAATTACTCAAATCTAAATCTTGAGACACTTTTTCATCTGAGTCCCAATATCCTAGAATTTGACAATGAATAAGTCGAACCTTTAGATATGTATCTGTAACCGACACTCGTACTCAAGTCCAGGTAACATCGATGTAGTGGATTTATTTTTAGAGTTTATCTAAAAGCCCTACAGTCTAAGAGCTAAAGAAGAACTAGAACTTATTTTTCAGATTTAAACAGATCGAAGAATCCCTAAATTGTTCTAGGTCGCTTGCTTGGATATGTCATTTTCAGTTGCTCTTGTGAAAGAATGTTTTCCTCTTAAAATTTGCTTTTGGTGCAAAATGACAATATTTTATTATAGACTCATAGTTAACTACTTCGCTTAAGTTTTGTAGTTATATCTTCACCACTCCTTATCTTCTGCTTTTCCACTTTATCTTTCCAGATATTTCAAAGGCCCTGAGCTTTCTTGTTCCTTTGCGAGACTATGATTACTCTTTAGATTAATGGAGTCTAGATTGTATATTTGCTGGAATGGTGAGCATTTCATTCTCCAAATTCTTCATGCAAGTGTACATGTGGAGGAGACTAACGTTAGTGCCCATGCAATTCATGTTTTGATAACATCTAATAGTGGATTGGCTGAAAGAATCAACCTAATGAAATGATTCTTACTATATGAATTTTTGTTCTATGATTCAATCGGTCATTGAATTTTCAGAAAGAAGTTCATGTATCTTATGTCAGGATCTTAAGGCGATTTATATATTCAACACCCTGCGTCTACTTCCCTTCTCTTTATGGTTGGAAGCCATGTACTACTGGATGAAAAGTAGTTTGGTTATGTTATTATATTCGTGTTAGATGAATGGAGTGTGGAATCTGACAGTCCCAAGAGATCTGACCTATTTCTTCAATGCGACTCATACAGTTTTTCTTGTGACCTTTTCTTCAATGCAGATATTCTGTAAAGAATGATTTTTCCATGGGCATGACGATTATGATCAACTGGTGAAAAGAGCAATGGTATGGCATCTGTCTCAATTAAAATGGCTTCTTATACACTGGTGTGGATGTTCACATTAATCCAGTTTATAGATACTTCAACAATTATAGCATTCCTACTTGTAATTTCAACATAACATAGATTAATAGTACATTAAGATATTTCACAAACATACCATGTGCATGAAACAATTAACTAAAATAAGAAGAGAAAAAGAGAAAAAGAAAGAAGGAAAATCGGGCGGTGATTAAATGCCTATAACTCGTGGAACTCTCATGTCAAGCATGATGACTCTTTTAAAGGTTTTACAGTTGAAAGCTTGTTGAACAAAAGATCTAATTCCGCCTCTGCTAGGATGATCTCTATTGTGATATAATTTCCCAGAAAATTCAGTCTTTTACTAGCAACCTTGTTGTCCGCCTTATTATTTTAAAAAATATATATTAGTTTGAGCTAATGTTTTGGTTGCAACCTTTGGCACTACGTACTATATGCTCTGGTTCCCCCATTAACATAAATAAATAGCTGACTTTCAGGATAGTCTCCTGACTGTCGCAAAAATGAAATCCGTTAAAATAATTCCTTTTTAAAAATGATCTAAAATTCAAGTCAGTATTAAGATGTTCTGTACATAATTTTTGTGTAATCTACTTTGATTGGGCTAGAATAAAAAGAAAATCCTAGATGTACTAATTTGCCACCCAAAATCAAGCCTTGATTCATTTTGATGTTTTGTTAATTAAATTCAGTTGCTAACTCCTTTGCTGTTTCTCTAATTTTAGTTCCTCCTGATTCTCTCATTTTTATTTCTTTGCAGGTGCTTGGGACAGATGAGCTGAACGTGTATTTACCAAAATAATGATTGAAGTTGGTACCACACCTTGAGGCTCTTGTTGGGAGGTGTTCCAGAATTTGTTTGATTTCACTGATTGGATACAGTTGAAATTTTTTTACCATAGACGGTAAGACCTTAATATTTTTTCAAGCTGTTTTTTTCCAGGCATAGCAGCCATGGACCATGTTCATTAATGCTAATAATCAACATTTGGCAATTCCTGACGTCTAACCTATAACCATCTTTAACCAAATAGCTAAAAGGGCCTTGTCGTCCAAGCCGCCTTTTGTTGGTTTTACTTGAAATTTGTAGGCAACTGACTTTGTTGACAAGTTGCTTTGGTATGATCACCAAGAATGCCCAACTGCAAAGGAAGCAATGGTAATATACTTAGTAGTGTTGGTTACTCACCATCTTTCCATTGTTGATGTTTAATCATCTTATTAATCTGTCTAAGAATATCCTTTGCATTTCTGGCCCTAGCAAGGTCAGAAAACGTTGAGACCAATCTGATTTTCAGGCTTGAGCCCATCTGACACTTGATCAACGTCTGAGTGATATTTATTTGACCATACAGGGTGTGGATTTAACAAGGAATTTTGTTATACATCATATATGTTCCATTTGATCAACAAGATGTGTAACCTTGATAAGTGACCAAGTATTTTTGTTGCTGCTCTGCCGGTCCATCCTTACTTCACTCCAGTCAGAAGTGCAAAGAGCAGCAGGACTGGTACAAAATAGCATGGAATAACTCCAGACACCGGTAAAGGACCAAAGTTCTGCATTTGTTTTGCTGTGTAATTTAGTTTCAGATTGATATTTGTGGGTGAGGGATCGTGATTACACATGAAATACCAAATTGATTTTCCATTCATCTAAAATGAAGTATTTTTCAATGTCAGACATGATTTAAAAGACAAAATACGAAAAATGATACAGTTTTAAGTTCTCTTGATTGCCAATCTCACTTGCATCATCATTTCTATTGATATATGTTGAAACAATGACATCTGTGGTAAATAATGCTTAATGCTTGCTGATCCAGAAACATTGTGTTTATGTTTTGTGATGCATGTAATCTGAAATTCCTTAGCTACTTCCCCCAAAATTACACATTCACTTGAGATAAATTTGTCATCTTCAATTGAATTATGCAGAAGAATCTGGCTTTACTTTGCCTCTTGGGTTTTTTCTTTTTCATGCTGAGATAGTTGACCCAGAAAGATTTTTGAACAGCGTGCCATTTTGTCACTTGGAGATATTTTTGTTCTTTCTTTTTTTCTTTTTCTTTTTCAAGCTTTTTTGAATAAGAAAATAAATAAATAAATAACCTTTCTAATCTATCCATGTAAAAGGGAAAAAAAAAAAAGAAGGATGTAATCAACCTGTCCAACTTCTAATCTATTTCTAAATAAAAGGGAAGAAAAACAGAGGGAGGGATACAAGTAGTATCACTTCAATTTGTCTCCATCGAGACATAAAAGCATGATTTGGACAGAGATTATTCTGTTTTGTGCATGCATGGTAGCAATAGAGATGGGTCTTCTCTGGTCCTTTTCATTAAGATATACAGATATATAGAAGGGATGACTCAGTGATCTCATGAGCTTGACTGCAACCCAATCCCCTCCATGTGTATTCTTCTGATCATCCATGTTGTACACTTGGAGGCTCTATCACCTCTTCATGGCAGCATGGTTAACACCATGAATATTTTCTCCAGATAATCCCCATTTTCATTTATGACAACATACATTTAAATAAAAAGAAGTTAAAGTAACTAAAAATCTTCCACATGTTATTGTGCCCTATTTAAGCCTTGAAAAACTTTAAACTGGGTTTGTTATGTTGTTTATCATAAAAAGTATAAGAAGTGGGTCTCTTTTCAAAACTTAGTGCCCTCAAATCATGTCTCTCTCAGTTAATTGAATCTGCTTAACAAAACATTTCTTTCTGAAGAAGGAAGGCATCTTTAGTTGTCCAAATCTCTTAAGCTTGTTTCGTAGCCTAGTCTAAGTTGTCATCATATTGCCTCTCCTTGAGCTTTTCATTTAGTTTTAAGGGTTTTACTTTACATCCTTTTCTCTTTAAAATTTTATTTAGGTTAATTGATATATCTATCTATCAAATTTCATACTCTTATAAAGGAAGAAAGAACACAGATTGTTATAAGCACACGAGAGAAATGACTATGACTTGCAGCTTTTAAGTTGTCACGCTTCTTTCCAAAGTGTATAATGGAGGCAAATTTATTTGGCATTGATTAGCTTATATGAAAACGATGTGGCCACGCGTAGATGCTTACGATCCAATGATATTTGAGTAATTATGTCGCCACCCTAAGCTAAATATCTAATGATGTTTATCTTGAAAATTTAGCAATTAAGATATTATACATGTAATTTACTCGAGTTTATGAAAAGGTGTGGAATAGACTGGCAAGTATAGGGGAAGGTAACTTGACATGGATGTATCTAAATCTGGTCGAGCAAAAATGTCCACAACTTTGGTACAAGAAAAGAAGGGAAGAAAAAAAAAAAGAAAAGGGAAAGGGCTTGATGGGTATGGGTGCTTTGTCTATAATTCTACTAGGACAAAGATTTATAGATCTTGTATCCCCCCCCTTCTTAAGGGTCTCAGGTATTGGAGCTTTCAGAGGGTGTCCCACAAATCCAAAAGGCAGATGGGAAGGGGGGGCAAGTGTACCAAATCCTCCTCCCCTCGAGTCCTTGACCATTGTCTTAAGGATTCTGATTCTCTCTTCTTTTGTTACACATAAAGAGCAAAGTTAAGAAAAAGATATATACAATGTGGGCAACCCTAACCTTTCCTTTTCCATGTTCCATTGAGACATTTGGCATCCCAACCATTCTCTACTTAAATTTAGGACCACCATCCCCACAAAGATGTGGTGATGGTGCATGATGTTAAAATGTTGATGATAGCATGTCATGTCATGTCATGTCAAACATGACGTGTGTTTATATAATTGTTGATTATGATCAACATGCATGTGTGTGTATGTGGAGAGGGTAGGGTGGTGAGGTGAGGTGGCATTCTTCTATATGGTTATGGGTTTTTACTGATCCTGTTCTTATCCAAAGGAATGAATTGAGAGAAAAGGTGTTATATAAGTTAAAGGACAAAGCCCCCACTATGTTTTAAGACCACCAGCCAGGCTTCCCCGTACATTGTACATAGGCACCATGGCAGATTCTACCAACTAGAGCGGGAAGGGTATATTGGGAATTCAATTAGATTTTCAGAGATTTTTTTTCAGTGCTTTAAAAACATATAATATAAACAGCTAGCCTGAGTAGTAGCCTAGTAGGCTCTGCGCCAGGGATTTTGCTTCGTTAGGTCATTTTCGGAATTCTAGGTGGATCTGGAAAAAGTAGGGCCTATTTCGAGGAGGGTAATGTTGTCCTTTTGTGAGGGCACTTGTTGTCTTTGCCTTGACCCTACGGTGTTTTTTGGAAGCTTCTTGCCTTGGGGTGTCAAACTCAAAGCCACCCCCCCCTACAGGTCACGTTGAGCCTTGCAGTTGAGTTGCCTCCCTTGTAAATTAGGACTACAACCCCAATTCTTTGACCTTAATATCTCTTTTTATTCAAATTCCAAGCCTTTTTATACTCACTTTTTAAGTCATCTAATATATATATATATAGTTGTAACCACTAACTTCTTTTTTTATTTTATTTGAGGGGGGGAGGGTTTGGGGGTTTAATGTCCTATTAAAAAATTTTAAAAATTCATGGAGAGATTTTTTTTTTTTTTTTGTATTATTTTTTTGTGTAGTCCAAGTAGTGTTCCATGGACCAACTTTTGTACAACTACAAAGACTAGTCCACCACACAACAAAATGCTACCCCATCAGAGAGGAGAATGCAAAAATTTGCTTTTATGTCTCGATTTTGAGACCTTTAAGTGTTCTTACCGCCTTGCCAAAACTTCCATGGAAACTTATATATTTTTCTCAAAATTATTAATTTTTTTTATAATTAATATTTAGTTTTTTTAAAAAATTAATAATTTAATTAAATAATTTTTTTCTACAACTTTCTCTTGCCTAGTTACTTTTGTATACTTGAATTAATTAATTTTGTTTTTAATTTTGCCTTTTGTTGAACCACTTTAGTGGGCATGTCGAGCCAGTGGACAATTAGCTTATCCTTCGCCTACGTGTCACCCAAGAAGGAAGCAAATGCAATTTATGGTCGGCACTACTGAGCTAAATAGAGGATGACTCAGACGATGCAAGATGAGTGAAAGATAAGGACCAGAGATGACATTAAGTTGACACTACCGACCTAGTATAGACTACACGATGCCCATTGAGAAAACGACTCTCGACAAGAAATATAAAGCTCTATGAGCTAGGTATGTCAAGCCCATAAGAAGAATAAAATGCGAGCCACAATGCAAACCGAATCCCACGAGATCTATTACAAGACATGAGGGATGCTACACCTTTGTCACGACGGTACGCACACTTACCAATTCTGGCCAAGGAACCTTACTTCTATAAATACTCCATATCCCTCATTAACGAGGTAAGTCATTCACTATTTCAGTAAAAGTGATATTAGTATTCGACTTAGCTCAGAACTAACTTAAGCATCGGAGGGTCTATGGTTTACACCACGCCCGTACTTTTTACGATAGCCTATTCTTCCCCTTATCTCTCTTTTAGGTCTGAGGTCTCAAGCAGGCTAGTCACCACCTATGTGAGTTACAACTTAGCACGTTCCCTCCACCTGATATCACTCATTGATGTTAGTTAAATCTTATACCAATATTTAGCATCGTCTGTAAGGACTAACACATCCGTATAAGGTACTGAGACTTAGGCCCTATTGTTGGTTAGTTTAACTCTAAAGATTAGTCCAACATCGACTATGTATTTTTTTAAGCTAAAACACATAATTAAGAAGCCACACCCCTTTACATTAGCAAGAGACATTTTTCTAAGAAATAAAATAAAATCCTCCGAAATTTTGTCTTTATAGCATGCACTAAGTAAGCCCCCACAAACCCAATGACCCGACTTTGGGGCCGCTCTAACTTGAAAGCCAACAAAAAGGATAATATCGTGGGATGTGTATGGGACGAGTCAAAATAAGCTCCAACACCTTTCTTTTAACTTCAAATGAAAAAGATCACATTATCTTTTAACTTATTAGTTGAGACAATATTTTCTGAAGGAAAAGAAAAAAACAATAACAACATTTTTCAATAAAATTTTCACTAAGGTTTTGTTAATAAAAAGTACATTTCATGTTTACACACACATGTGGGTACATGACTAGTACCAATATTAAGATGAATTTAATTAATCAATGGGTAAAGACAAAAAATGGGAAGAGATTGGGTGCAGGACGACATAAATGATAGAGAGATGGGAGGGGTCCCGGTTGGAAGTCATCTCAAGACAAATATGCAGTAGTTAGGTAGCATTAGCTAGCAAAGAGACATGTTGAAAGACAATGCAGTAGACTGATTTGGAAAGAGGATAGGGTACTTTGAATTGAACTGAAGATGTTGAAAAAGAATAAGAGATCAGAGTGGTGGGATAAATGAATGAAATGGGTCTGCAGAAAATGGAGGTTTCTTTTTTTTGTCTTTGGATCAGAAGATCATGGAATATGCATTCAACAAAGAGAGAGAGAGAGAGAGAGAGAGAGAGAGAGAGAGAGAGAGAGCATTGATGATGGGCACGTTGAGATTAAGGTTTGGGGCTGGAGACATGGCGCATAATCTTGGGGATTTGGCCGAGCCAGATACCGCACCCTTGTGTCGGACACCTTGCCTACATTTCACCCTCTAATCGATACCGGCAAATGACAGCTCTTCTTCATTAAAGTACACAACCATATCCCACAACTCTGTTTTCTCTAATCTTTCCTTTTGTCTCAACTCCCATCCCTTCTAAAAGCTGTATCTGCCAGAGAAAGAAAGAAAATCACATTTTATTTAAAATTAATTAAATTACTACCACTTCTATTTATCTATATATATATATATTTGTTGGAATGGTGGGTCAGGTTATATTCGTTTGGCAGTCCTATACTTACTGATCATGCCCAACAGGGCAACTATACTTTACTGGTGCCTTTTCAATCTAATGATTTCCCACATATTCTTTTTCTTATATAATAATACCCTTTTGCCAAGTATGCATCAAAAGATGCTAATAACAAGTTTAAACAGGACTCAACAAGATCTTACTGGTCAAGGGCATGTTAGATAATGTCTTAACTGTAAGATGCCCACTGTTTTTATATATATGTGTGTGTATTCTCATATTTAAATCTCACATTGTTCTCGAGATCTAAACATGCATTAATATTCCATTGGCATAATAAACTTCCACTGTTCCCACATGCTGTTTTATGTTACTTGTTTGTTGCTGCCTACCTTCTAGCATTCTCCTCATATTCAAACACCCCCCCATAAAAATAAAAATAAAAACCTTCACAATATGTAACTGAATATTTATATTAACATTAAAGAAGATAAAAAAAAAATTATCATATAGTTGATAAATTGGGTAAAAGAAAAGAGGAAACTAGAGGGAAAGAAGGAAGATGGGAATGGAAGACAAAGTAGCTAAAATGTTATCTCCTACAAACTTCAAAAGAGGTGAAATGACATGAAGTTGGACAAAAACAATATCATATCATTCCAATGTGAAAAGGAAGAAGGGCCCTTGTTGTTGACACGAATCCACAATTTATAACACTCAATTGGACCTTTGTTATGTACTCATGACCGTCTCGATGAATTTATAAAAAAAAATAAAAAAACATAAAAAATAAAGAAGGAACCTGAAGTGAAATGTTGGGTACTAGTCCAAGTCATCATCCACAGCACGCACACCTACAATTACAAGATAAGAATTAATCTATCTATCTATTGAAAAGAGAGAGAGAGAGAGAGAGAGAGAGAGAGGTCATTAGTCCTCGAGCCATGCCAACCACTCACTTTTAAGTAATGTTAAAAAGAGTCAACTTCTTGAATTGCATTAGTTTTACCAATCTAACTTAATTGTTTGAGTTTGCATGCAAGATGGGTCACTTTCTTCCCTGACAAAACACCGATATAACAGTGAACATGTTGCCTATTTGCTTCTCTATTTTGACCATTGTAATTTAAACCAAACCTTGCTTTCACACTTAATCATTAATTTATTTATTAATGTTCTCATCACCCATGGGGTACTTAAGAAGGGCATGTGAGGTCCAATAGAAGGAACATTGCCTGATCTTAGGACTTAATTGTTCCAGAATGACCCTACAGTTAAGTGTTAGAGTTAGGTGTGCTAAGCTTAATTGGAAAATTCAAATTACCAACTTAGAATTAATTTATATAATATGGAAAGAGAATCAAAAGTAGAGAGTACGGAGAGGTAGCCAGCTGCTGCTAGCTTGCTACCTACATGTCCAAGTAAAAAGGTAGAGGGAGCACAATCCCAACAATCAGCTTATCGAGGCCATTGTGTCTACTCTTTTGTCTCTAATTGTTTCTTTGTTTCTTTCTTCACCTACAACGTTATATAGGGTGTTGAGATGCTACGTGTCGACCACGACCACCACCACCACCGCCACCTCCTATCTTCTTTTATCTTTCTTCTCTCTTCTTGGCTGGCTAGCTCTACTCTTGATTCTCGAATGAATTAATTAATTAATTAAACAAACTCTTATGTATATATGTAAGTATATTATAAGTGTATTATTTTTTAAACACTAGCTCTAGAATCTTAATAATGTCGTCGAATTTGCTTCATTGCAACATGGTGGTCCTCTTCCTATATATTACTCCCTCTCGAGGCCTCTCGAGGCTTCGGTTTCACTTATTTGAGGGAACACTCTTACTGTTCATTGGTTCCTTCGTTTTTATTATAATTCTCCTTGAAATCAAGGATTAGTGCTGACTGATTCATGACCAAGCTACCAAGTTCTTCTTATAATTTCAATACATAATCCAAAATTGATGCACTAACCATGTGATGAACGATTATAATTGCTTCTTGTTTGCGTCATGTCTTTCATCATCATCATCATTATTGTTATTATTGTTAATAAATCGTTTATTAGTGTTTAAATATGTACGCATTTCATAAGCAGTTGACAGAATACCGAGATAGCCACATCAGCAATGACATTTCTCCATATTTTGGATTAGTTTGTGAAGTAACAAATCAAAACTATCAATTTAATTTCTTCTTAATAATTTAGCAAATAATGTAGCTTCGAATATATTAACCTTATATATATATAGTCAACCAATATCAAATGCTAGAGTTATGAAGTATATATTTGATGTCAAGTACATTATGTTTTATTTCTAATATAAGATTTTTTTAGTCTTTGTTGAAAGCTTGATATAACAATTTATATCAACATCAAAGCATATAAAGTATGTGTTACTATGTGAATCATGTTGTATTTTTAAAAATGTTTGATATTTGTTAAATGAATCTGATTATGTCATTTTATTTTATTTTTTCTCAAAAACTAAAATCTTTTATTTATTTTTTGTTCTTTAAAAAAAAGAAAAAACAATTGTTGATGTACACATATCATATATGTATGCTACCTTTGCGTTTGTGGGGCTAACAATACCAAATTGCGCCGGGAGACGTTGACGCTTTGGTCATGCAAAGGTACGGTTTATTATTTTATTACATTTAATAAGCTCTAACTAATGGGCCCACTCCCAGTTGACAAATGGCAACAAAATATAACGTCCGGGAGGAGCCCAATCTACAACAAAAAATAAAATTAAAAAGGGCCCACCAAGCAAGCCATGACGTGAACGTTACGAACGAAAAGACAAACGAATGAATCTTCAAGCATTTTGGATTTATAGCGAGTGCTCGATGCCCGTTTTACGTCCCCAACATTAGTTTACTTGAAACTATTATTTATTTGTGATATTAGTATAAATAAATAAATAAATTTTTTCAAAGAATACACTACACAGAAACATGGTGGGCCCACCAACTTTTTTCCTAAGGTTCTGATGATGATGGTGAAATCAAGGGTCCGGGTTTTTTTGGGGGCGTATGAATATAATATCTTAGTTAATTATTCATTTATCAAAAGGGTGATGTAGATGGAGGGAGGGGGGAAGGGCCCACATGTGATGTGGGGGAGACATTGGAACTGGGTATGTGGGGTCCAGCAGCTTAGTTAAGAAAAAGATACATTAAAAAAAATTGCGTATAATAACAGTTTTATAGAAAAAAAGAAAAAAGAAAAAAAACTCAACTTCAAGGTGACGTGTCCACTTCTAACGATTAGGAATCCAATCCAATCATTGTGGAAAACGGTTTTCGGCTCCGCTGTTAGTAAGTTTAGTAATTAAAAGCCTCCCCTTCTTTCTCCATCCATTTTTAAGAACCTTGATTTCAGCTTTTCTCTCTCTCACAACTTGTAAACTATCTGGTACAATCAGATGTTGAATACGAAAGAGTGATTTTTTTTTATTTTTTTTTTGGGGTTGGGGGAGCCGCCGGGGGGTGGTGTACGTGGCTGAAGTCGCAGAGTTTTGATTTGATTTGATTTGTGCAGTGGGGCCCACGGGAGGTAAGGTATTGAAGACGTGGCAGAAGGCGCCGAGTGAGAAGAGGGGGGGTTAGGGTGATGAGTGCCAGCTCAGGAATCAGACGGCGGCCGTTTCGACACGTCGCCAGTTGTGGCGGCGGTTAATCCCTAGAGATAGAGAGAGAAAGAAAAAGAAGATGTTTGGGTTTTGGGCATGACATGATGAAGGCGTGCATGTGTTTAGGTTATGCACATGACATGCATGTAGTAGATGTAGTCATGCTTGACGCCTGATGCAAAAGATCATGCATGACATGAAACAATTTTTTTTTTCTTTAAAGAAAGAAAAGGAAAGGGGGGATGTAGGATGGTACGAGGGCGACACGTGTACGGTGTGACATGGGTGATGGGTAATGGGAGAAGAGATGAGAGGGATGATTCACATGACATGGAAGGGATGGGAATAAGGTGAGTGAGTGGGGAAGAGAGTGGGTAATGATTATGTAGGAAGAGGTCATAATGGCACCATCTGTTGTAGTCCGTAGAATTAAATTATTTTTAAAAAAAAAGAAAAAAAAGGAAGGGACTGCGCAGTCACAGCCGCCATTTTCCCTCCTTTTTGTGATCATTGTTATTGCTATTCCTCCACAACAGATATACTAAAAGAAGATAGATTTTCAAACCAAATTAATCATTTTATTTTAGATAAAGAAGAAGAAGAAAAACGTTTCGACATTTTCGAATTAAATTATAAAAAAAATCTTAATTAAAGTCATTTAATTGAGTGACGCCCACTACTTCAATCCTCCTTCCAATCATAGTCTTGACACCAACTACTAGCCAATTGAAGAGTCAGATCATATGCTGTGTGTTGTTGATTAATTTCCCATATATTTATTTAGCGTCACTTGGATTTCCTGGTTGTTTTGTGTTATGTATAGATGTATAGATATATAAAATAAAATTGGGAGAGTGAGTAGAGAAAGAGAGAAATTAAGAGGATGTGAATAATAAGAAGAAGAGATGATAAAAGGCTTCACTATGTTTAGGCTTTTGTTTTCTTTACACGTGATTCAGGCGATTTTCTCTACTCTTCCTTGAAATAGCTGCGATTTAACCCCACATATCATTGCCCACCCCCACCCCTACTCTTCTTTCTGCGTCCTCTTCTTCTTCTATATAAACCTTTCTTTCCCTACCAATAACTCCATCCAACACTTGTTCTTCTTCCTCCTCTGTTTCAACTACTGCTACTGCTACTACTATAGAGGAAAAAAATAAAGATTATAATGAGTGAGAAGGTTTCTATTACTGTGAGAGAATATGACCCAGAGAAAGACCGTTTAGGTGTAGAAGATGTAGAGAGAAGATGTGAGGTTGGCTCAAGTGGCACCGTTTCTCTCTTCACCGACTTGTTGGGTGACCCCATTTGCAGAGTTCGCCATTCCCCAGCTTTTTTGATGCTGGTATCTATTCTTCTTCTTCTTCTTCACCTTCTTCCTCTTCTTGTTCTAATAACAATAACAAATTCTTTGGTTAATAACATTAACAGGTGGCCGAGATGGGCGAAGAAAGAGAGATCGTGGGTCTTATCAGAGGCTGTATCAAAACCGTTACGTGCGGCAAAAAGCTCTCTCGAAATGGGAAAAACACCAACAACTCCTCCTCCTCCTCCGATAATATCCTTATCAAAACACTTCCCATCCACACCAAGCTCGCCTACATCTTAGGCCTCCGCGTCTCCCCTTCTCACAGGTTCTTACTTACTCTTCTTTGATAAAGACAACATTCCTATATTCAAACATTCCTTTATTTATAAATATATAGTATAACCAAAAAACTACCACCCCATTTCAGCTTTTCTCTCAAATCGTCAATCCCTTTTCTTTACATATATTATTAAGATAATAACATAAAAAATAAAAAAATAAAAAACTAATAAATAACTTTACTTTTTATGGTTTCAGGCGAATGGGTATCGGTATCAAACTGGTTTCTCATATAGAACGATGGTTTCGAGAAAGCGGCGCCGAGTACACCTACATGGCTACCGACAAAGACAACCAAGCCTCCGTAAAGCTATTTACCAAACGCTGCGGATACTCCAAGTTCCGCACGCCTTCAATCCTAGTCCAACCCGTGTTCGCTCACCGAGTCAAAATCTCCAAACGACTCACCATCATAAAACTCACTACTTCCGACGCCGAAAAACTCTACCGCCACCGATTCTCCACCACCGAGTTCTTCCCCCGCGACATCGACTCGGTGCTCAACAACAAACTCAGCCTCGGCACGTTTCTGGCCGTCCCATCCTCCGACTCGGGTTCTGGTTGGGAAGGAGCGGGTCGGTTTATATTCGACCCGCCAGAGTCGTGGGCGGTGTTGAGCGTGTGGAACTGCAAAGAAGTGTTCACGTTGGAGGTTCGTGGCGCTTCACGAGTGAAACGCGGGTTAGCGAAGACGAGTCGGGTTGTGGATCGGGTGATGCCGTGGCTTCGTATACCGTCCGTACCGGAATTGTTTAAGCCTTTCGGAGTGCACTTCTTGTACGGGTTGGGAGGGGATGGCCCCGAGAAGGTTCAGATGATGAGAGGTCTGTGTGCGTTCGCACACAACTTGGCTAAGAAGCATGGGTGCGGTGTGGTTGCGACCGAAGTAGCGAGTCGGGAGCCGTTGAAAGAAGGGATACCGCACTGGAAAAGACTATCGTGTCCGGAGGATCTATGGTGTATAAAGCGGTTCGGGGAGGATTATAGTGATGGGTCGGTTGGGGACTGGACAAAGTCGCCACCTGGACTCTCTATTTTTGTGGACCCAAGAGAGATATGAAACTGAACCCAAGAGATGTATGTTATACATAGATATATATCATGAAAATATGTTAGAAACTTGGTAGTACCCATTTTGAGAAAAGGGGGGAGGGATGGTGTCTCTGTCTCTGTGTGTGTGAGTAGGGGGGTGTGTTTTCTTTTTTTTTTTTTTTTTTTTTTTTGAAATTATATTTTGGAGCGTTATCTTTTGTCATCTTTTGTGGTAACGGTTTTTAGATGGGACCAAAAGTGTAGTGACAGAATATCTTCTAATTTCAAGCTGAACTTATGGTAGTTATATCACTTTTTTTTCTTTTTATCTTTTTTTAGGTGGGTTTGTAACAACTAACAACATGGTCTAATTTAAATTGGGTATATATATATATATATATATAAAAACAGTGGGAGAGCAGGTTTTGGGTGGTGGGGGAGGCTTTTGAAGCAGAAGAAGAAGGGTTTTTGTTTGGGTTTGGAGGGTAGTGGGGGTGGTCATGTTATTATTATTTTGGGTATGAGTAATAGTTTTCATTTCCTTTAAAAAGGATCTTTCTTCCCTTATTTTGGTGAACGGTTTTGGACACAGCATATATAGTAAAAGCCAACTTAAAGGACACTTTGTATCTTTAGGACTGATAAGATTTTCAAAATATATAAAGAACAAATTAAAAAGGGTAAGCAAAAGGGAAGATCAAAACAAGATAAATCTTAAGAAGAATAGAAGGAAATATTTTTCAGTGTCAAAATGAGCTATCATTTCTTGAACAGCGATGTTTATTGGAGGCTGAAAAGATTTGGAGTTATTCTCTGGAAGTGGGGGCTGCCGTCTGCATCAAAATCATGAGGTGGGATTTTGTACATATATGAAGTGGATCCATTACTGATTGCCACATGGCGCATCTAGTGTACTACTATTACTTGAGTGGAGAACAAGATTATGAGCACCTCCATTTTTAGAAAGAAAGAGAGAAAGAAGCTCTCTCTCTCTCTCTGTTGATGTAATACTTGCCAATGATATAAATAATATTTGAACAAGATGATAAAAAGGGAGTTTAAAAAGTTGTCGGTAGCTATGGCTCTGAAAAGGAGCAAAAACGATGTGTGAAAATGTGGAAAGAAAAAGTATATATAAGCATAAGACAAGTAATAGAAAGAGAGGGAGATAAGAAAGACGTTCTTGAGCCCTTTACAATTCATTGATTTAATTCTAGCCCTTTTATTTATTTTTGTTTAATTTATTATAAAAATAATGTTATATATATATACATATATATATATATATATATATATATATATATATATTAGGTGTTAATATTAATTTTTAATGTTAATATCTAATTTTTATTAGATATTTTAGAAATACACAAATATTTGGAGATATTGCATGATACACGTATATTTTTAAAATATTCAAAAAAATTAAATGTCAGTGTCAAAAAATGACATTAGAATCTAGTGCATATAAAATATTTTTCTTTATTATAATTTCCACCAATTGAAGATGAATTATTCCCTAATTACTTTAGTATGTAAGAGATCTCCACTTATTGAATTAGCAAAGAAAGTGAAATAAAATAAGCCCTTATCCAAAAATATGTCACAGTTATAAATGTTCATTTCAATTTGATTAGGTTTTTAAATAGTAGCTCACCCGATTAGGTATTTACCTGCTCATATTAGGTAGAATGTTTAAACCTTTGTAATCTCATACTGGGTAGGTAAGAAGTTGTTATACTTCTATTGGGAACTTGTTGTAGCCCTATATATTAGGCTTTAGTGCGGATATTTGTTACTTGTATTAATAGTTAAAACTTCTTTTATCTTTGATCCGTTAATTTAGAATGACCTGTATGTATACGATGATCCAATACATAAATTGAGACAAAAAAAAGTCTTTACTGAATTATATGGAATCAATTGTTTCAACTACCCTTGTATGGATGTAATCATCCTATTGTCTTATATAGAGTTAGTTGCACAAATTCATTTTTTTTACTTTACACTATCAAGGATTAAGTTGACAATTAAATTATAAGTGATTATATTTTTTTTAATAACTTTATTTATATTATTTTAGGTCTTCTTCAACTTTTATCATTATTGTGGATATTGTTAATAGGTCGATCTTCTTTTTAACTTCTCTATGTTCAATCATATTATAAATTTTATACTACCTAGGTCTTATTAAATTTGGCTAGTGGAGATAGTATCCATCTAGCCAGGTTTCTCTAGTTGTTACTGCAACTCAAATGCAAGTGATACATCCAAAAGGGTGAAAGAGACAAGTATGAACAAAAAAAATTGAAGTGGACAAGAGTAGTCCCAATTAAAAAATTAAAATAGTAAGCCCAAATCATGACTTTGATTTGCATTTACTTGAATCATGATCTGAAGTGGGAATTTCAGGATTGGTAAACATGATAAAAACATAGTGGGAAACAAAGCTGAGATTAAAGTTTTGGTTGTCTCCCATAAGTTGTGTTAGCACCTTGAATTATGCATTGATTAACTTAGTTTATTATATATCTCCACCTAAATCAAACAATAAAGGAGACAACACTTGTCACAGCTTCCAAGTACTCTCTGAAAAAAAATAAAAAAATAAAAGGAAAACTTTATTTGGGCACCAATTAATGCCACTAAGCTTGAAATCCTTTTATTACCTAAACCTGCTATATTAAATAAGGATAGACCAGTACAGAACAGTGGTCAGGGTTAGGCTAGTTTTGACTAAACATTTGTGTGATTCTTGCAGTTTAATACCTAATCTGACTAAACCTCCAATAAGTAGGAGTACTGAAGCAAATCCCACTTCAATTATCAGAATCTCTTCTTTTATGCATAAATCAGGATGAGAAAATTAAGAAAAGCAGAGGTGTAAGTGATTCCTTTATGCCAATTTCTTGCTTTGTTGACCTAAAAGGATTATTGGTTTGGGCATTAGGAAGGTGGTGAGAAATTAAGTGAAGACATTATATGTAAGAGTAACTTTTGTCTTTCTCAATAACAATATAAAAGTAAGATTGTGTATATTAACCCTTTTTCAAACTCACAATGGCAAGAGTCTTGTGCACTGGATCACCCTTAATTAACTCAAAAACAATGGCTCAAATCATAACTCCACTATTGTAATCCATGGATATATCTTTTTTCTTAATTCCAAGATAATATTATTTGATCTAATAGCTAGTGTGTAACTATGTAGCATGATTTGAATTACTTTAGCAGATTTAAAAGTAGAATTTCTCAATCACTTGTGGGCATACTTGCTTATCAATATAGTTATGAAAGGGATTTCATTTAGTTGTGTTGATGTTTATATGTCAGCATTGTGCTCTCTTATCTTATCCTTATTCCATATCCTTTGTGGGATGGAAACCCAATGAGATTAATGACCACTTCAGAATCACTCTCTATTAAAGTAAGACATGATAGTTTAAATCATTTCCAAGACATAACTTCAAACCCCATTTAAAGCTGAGACTAGTAGAATGAAAATTAAGACACCAATGGGCTGCAACTGGGTCCAAATTGCAGGCTCATTGCTTCCATTCCATTTTCATGTTTTTGATCTCTTTAACAGTTTTTATTTTTAATTTTTTACAGATGACTGCATGGCATGTGGGATGCTTTGGATGCTCAGAATTTATCTTATCAGGATCAGTCAATCAAAAAAGAGAGAAAAAAAAAAAAGTGGTATTAAATAATAATTTTTTACAAGTTTGATTCCTTTACTATATACACATAACCATAGATTCTAACCTTTTATATCAATAATTCCAGTTCTGGTCATAGAGAATCATCCAACCTTTTGAATGCTTCTCTTGCATACTCAAATCTCGCAGTGTTAATTGCATTTGAGCTCAAATCCTTGCCAACCTTTGTTTTTACTTTTGCATCTTTCACTTGCTTTGGACTCTTCTTAATACTTCTGCTGTAGATTCATTCTTATCTTGAATTTCTTCTTGCAATCTTTTTTTTTTTAAAAAGAAAAATGATAGAATAAAGATGTTGAGCTTGGGTTGAGTAGCAACTAGCAAGGACCTTAAACCCTTTAGTTGAGAATTAGGACTGGAATATGAGCCAAACCCACTTTTGAGATGTGCATGCATAATATATATGTGTAGATATAGCTTCACGTGTCTTAATTTTATTTGTGAGATATTACAAGATGCCCATATAATTCAAATAATAATTTAAACTGATATTTATATATCAAGAAATTGAATTAATTCCATCTTATGGACACAGATTAGGGCTGCGTTCATATTCAAATTGAGTCCAATCCAAATTAAAGATGGGCTGGTCTCTACTAACCTGAACATGTGATATAACCCATGACCTGAATATATTGTTGGGTTTAGAGGAACTTGATGATTTGATAATTTTATGAGCTAGTACTCTTTTGAGCTAATAATTATAGAAAATTTTCTAACTGTTGCACTTTTTTTTTTTTTTTTTTCAAAAGAAAGAATTAAAATAAGAATAAAAAAATCCTTAAATGACAAGAATTCAAGTTTCTTGATTTGAACCACCCTATGATTCAATTTCAAATGTTAATTTTGAATCTTGAGTTGATAAAAGGGATTAAAACAAACATAAGAATTTTATTTAATAGTTTTACTTCCATACTTTTGGACAAAGCTATTCAAGCTAAGTCGTCTTGTAATTTAAATATCAACCTCATATAATTAATTAAAAAAAGACTTAATTGAATTAAATTATTCTTAAACAATAACAAAAAAAATTAAAAAAAAAAAAATCAAAGATAAGCAAGGAGTATTCAGGCCTAATAGTCCAAAATTGACATGGTCTGGACCATCACTCCAACAAAGGCATCAAAAAGTTCCTCCCTCTGATAATCTAGAAAATTTTTTAGCAACAAGTGCTACTATACGAGTCAAGCTTCACCCATGTACAAAATTGTACATATTAGCAAGTGCCTTCTGAAAGATCCAATTTGCAAAAGAAGGATATGGCTATTCATCATCATGACAGATGATGACTCCATCACAAAATGCAAAAGGCCATGGCAAGCCCAAGTATAATGGGGATTGAAAACAATAAAAACCAAAAGTGAAGCAACTTTCCTTTTCCCTTATGATACATCAAAACTGGGTCTTGAACAATAACCCCAAAAATATAGAGAAAAAGAAAGATTCCATAATTCTTGGTGAACATATCCAAGTGAACAAGACGCAAACCACCAGCAACCAATTCCATAGCTCTTACGAGCCAAACCAACTTGCTCTCTTGGCTCAAACAATCCAAGAAAACAGCTCCCCCTTTCTCATTCCAATATTAATTCATCCAATCCCTTTGTCAAGTCAAAACATGTCAGCAATTCTAACATCCTATTATCAAGTATGGAAAGAACCCAATCCCCAATTCCCCCCCATTTTTTTTTTATATATTCTGTCTTCTACTAAGAAACTGAGTACCTCCTATTTCTTGAAGGGGTAGATTTGGTTTCATCTGGGTTGGCCGAGCCGGGGCTGTCCGACATGTCGGAACTGCTATTCTCGTCCTGCGATCCCTTGCTTGACCAAAGCTTTGTTAGTATCTTTTTAGGCATGATTAGCCCCCTCACCTTATTTGCAGCAGCAGCAGCTTTCTCTCCGCTACTCTTATCCTCACCTCCATTTTTTTCATTTCCTCTACTTCCCAATTTCAGGGAACCAAGCTCACCCTTTACTGCTTTGAGCTCATCGGTGGTTGGGACAGAATCCCAGTCCTCCTCTGTGTTGGTCGTGGTGCTCCTTGAGCTCCCATGTGAACCCCCATTTTCCCGCGGAAGTAGAGCTCTAAGGTTTCCAGGGAGGTCGGGTGTAGCACCACCAGTAGAAGATGAGGCAGACCTGACCTGCTCAAAGAAAAGGACTTGTACAACTACCCGAAGAGGTAGCCGCTCATTTTGCACGGCGTGCATGCATGCATCTGCAGATAGCTTCTTGCAGTCCATTAGCCTGCATATCTTCTTTCTCTCACTCTTGCTTGTCCCTGGGTGCATCTGCATCAAAATAAATAAATAAATGAAATTAGAATGGGAATTAGAATCACAAGGCATGTTGCTATGGAGCTCATTTGCAGTATTTTGCGGCAATTTCTCTTGAAAATAATGCGTTCCATAACCATTTTTAATTTTATTTATTTATTTTGAGAACCGCAGGTATGTATCCCGGCTTTGCCCAACTATCTCTTGCACCCCTGGTGGCTCAAGCGGCAGATGCCCCCAGTGGCTATCCAAGTTCCTTGCTTAGGCATTAGGCCTTCTCTATCATGGGGATGAAATTTGATCCTACGGCTTCCGGGGTTAGAATTGGTCCTATGTAACATAATAATATTGCTTATATGGTTTTATAACACCTTTTTTTTCACTTTAGCCTTTTCCAAACATAATAGGAAAGAAAGAGAAGACTAGTCACAGAAGCTTCAAAAACATACTATGAAAATTTGGAAGTTAAAGATAGAACTGCAAGTTCAGTAATACACACCTTCAGAAACATATCAATGGCACGGTACAGTCCGTCATGAGTGGGTCTTGAAAATCCCGATATCATATCAGCAAGATCAATAAACTTTGATAAAGGAAGATTAGGGTCCTTTGCAATTTCGGCAAGATATCCATCAATGACTTTAGCCACAGTAAGCTTGGCAGCATCTGATATAAACCTTGGGTTTCTCATCTTTTGCAATTCTTCACTCTGCTGACTCTGTTCCTGCATTACAAACTCCTCCACTATGTTTTGTACAACATCAACGTCATAAATCATTGTATCCCCGGCAGGGGATGGAATCAGAAGATCAGTTACGGAAGCTTCTTCCAGCTGAGACCCTATTCTCTTAATCAGCTCTCTTTTTCCCGTATCTCCAGAATCAAGCACCATTGCAGCTTTTAACAGCTTAAGCAAAAAACTACAAGAGACACTTCCTTTTTCTGTAGGCAACAACCACACAATTGACTCCAAAAATGACCGGTTCTTTACAACCTCACCACCCTGGATAATCCCCTTGCTAAATCCCGGCAACCTTCTCAGAGTATATGCTTTTAGAGCTTCTCCAATTATGTTGTTAGAAACTCTTCCTTTGGCTTTGATGTTCACTATAACTCGCTTGTAGAAATCAATTTCAAGCTCACACAGATCTTCCACCCACCAGTCCTTTGGCACTATTTGCTGTTTCCGGACACCATTCCAGGGCGAGTCACTCTGGTTCTCAGAAGGGAGTTTTGTCCGATTATAGGTATACGACCACTCAACTTTGGAAGTATCAATGGAAGCCTTGGAAGCTATGGAATCAATGCAACGGCTAAGCACCTTCAGTTCCTCACACCAAGGTAGCAAAGACTTTGTGGTCTGAAGAACAATAATAGAGTCTTTCCAGCTGCAGAAGATGCTGGAGTTAAGGAAGACTTCAATCTTGTAAATGAGGTTTCCTTTCTCTACGGGCTCGTGCATCTCTAGGTACTCGGCGGCACATCGAATGGCCACCACATTGTAAGGATTAAGTGTAACTGTCATGCCATAACAGAATTTGGCACATATCTCAAAAGCAGAAGGCCCCCCGGGAATGTCAGGTATGTGTACTTCATCACTGCTTTCTTCATTTGTAGTTGAGACCAACTTTTGCAGGCGAGCACTCTTAGATAAGAGAGGAAACTACAGAATAAAAACATCATTGTATCTTAGTGATACCTCATAGGTATTCAAATACAAGATTAAACATACACAATGAGAAGTCCCAAGCTTCATAAACAACTGGTCGCTTATAGGTTCAAATATGTGTTCTTTCTATCCACATTATTCAAATTTGCAAGAGCAAGCTTCAAACCATATATATTCAATTGTTTTTTGTCAAAAACCCTAAATGTCCAGCTTATGGATGGTGAAACACAATCAAACAAATGAGTTATCAACAAGTATATGCTTTCTGCAAGCCATTGAAATTCAACTGCAGAAAGTTTATGCATTTTTGGGAACACAGAATCACGGTGCACAGAAAATGTTAGCAGGCGTACCTTGTGTAGGTAGAATTTCACATCACCAATGTTAACAATGATGTCAGTTGCCAGTTCAGTTGCCACATATCTGCAAATGTGAAAATTCTCTCAGAGATGTTTTGACAAAAAGATGAAACCACAAACACATACAATACACTACAAGAACATCCAACACTATGAACTACAACAGTTAAAAAATAAAAGCACGTCCACCATTATGAACTACAACAGTAAAACTTTACATTAAAAATGTGACTCAACAAACTTTATAATAATTTCAAGATTAATCGGTAGGTCATAACTGAACTGCAAGATTCAAATTAATGGATTTGCAATTAAAGAGGTTCAGACCTAAGAATAATCATCCGAATAAGCTGATTGAATTCATTTTCTTCATTGGAGTAAGATTGATTTGAAATGAAGAATTTACACAGTAACTTCTAGGAGGACATAATTGAAGTTCTTGATGTTATCGAATTTCAATCAAGGCAACAAATCATTTTTTTCTCCACAAAGAATACACACCAGCCTTTATATTAGCGTCACAGGCAGCTGGGATATGAGAATGACCAGAGGAAAGCAAGGCATTTAAGATCACATAATATACCATTCTATATATCAGATCATGCAATTACCAGGCGCACCGAAGGAGATCCTTCTTTACATATCCCCTTTGCACACTACAAGATCCTTTTTGTATATGATCAAACACAATTAATTGAGATTTGTATAGGAACAGATAATCTGATAGTCATTTTCACATGACTACTTGTGGCCACTTTGAGATGATCAAGCTCAGATACACAAATGAGAAATCAGCAAACAAGATAATAGTCTATCCCAACACTTCAAGAGAGTATTTATTTATCAATAGACTTTAAATTTCATGTTTGATATGGTAAAGGCCCAATAATGTCCATCACATTATCAAGTGCAGACCCATCCTACACTAGGAGTGTCACAGACTCACATGAACAAAACATATAATTAAACACGCAAATGGAAAACAAACAAATACTTGCAACAACACTTGCTTGTTGAATTTAATGACTTATAAGCATTTCATATGCTGTTAATATGTCATTTCTAGCAAATTCAGTGAAAGTTTCTGCTGATATCATGGAAATATTAATACCCAAAATAATAAATACTTCCAAACATTTCCACACTGACCAACACAAACAAAAACATTGAAATTTGACTATTTGCGTATGACATTCATCATGTGTTAACATGTCATACAAAGTGTGCACAGTGTATAGACTAAGAGTCCTTCCACCACTTGCTATTTTAGGGAATCACATTTATTTTAATTGTTCATTCAAAGGCTAGCCATTGGATGGAATTCTATCTGTCACTGAACCCTAGTAAATCAAGTTTGAACGCATGTTTATTAGGAATTGCATTTGAAGCCAGTATAGCAACTAGAACATGGGAAAAGAAAGAAGATAGAAGATAAAGAAGAAGAAATTGAGCTTAAAATGTCTTATCAAAATATCCAATATATCTGAGCATGAGAAACAACAAATATTTTACCAATTTCCAAAACTACAAAAAAAAAAAAAAGACAACTATAAAAGAAAAAAAATAGATAGTCTGTGAAACTACCACCTCTTGCAATATTACCATAAGTCAGTGAAAGATCTTTCTGGAACATTTTTGCAACTTTAGTGACTAAAGCCATCATATTAGTATCAATTACTAAGACGGATCCTATTGAGCATGAGACTATGTTGATACCTATGAGATTATGCGTAGCAAGTAGTTTGTAGAAAACATATCACAATTAACTGTTGTTGGCAGAATTTACAACTGTTAATAATATCACACCCTAATCGAGCAATAATAACTTAAAGCATTATGAAGAAAGGCTCGGGAGAACAAGCAAAATGAGGTAATAGAAGACTAGAAGTAGCCTCCTCCTCCAAATGCAGAAATGACAAGCAAATTAAAACGAAAAAAAAATAAAATAGTAAATGAGTCTTGGAGCCAAACTTCTCTTCCTATATATGATTCTCACATTATAAACTAGTCACAGAGCACAGGAAATACAATTGTTTGGATAGAACCTTCCAGAGCATCAGGACCTCGGAAATAAATATTAGAATAAGATGATTGACTGTTTCTTCCCATCACAACAGCAATCAAATTGGCAAACAGTAAATGAGATTAAGATTTAAGACACCACCCAAAGATAACCATAAGGAATATTTTTTTCTTAATCACCATTTGTACACATTTTCATGTTTCCGCCTTTCTTTAAGTCAAGTACCAGACTATCAAAAAAGATGAAATGTAAGCGAGATAGAGAAATCAGAGCAACAAAACCTAGAAGCAACAGACAAGCACATGAATACCTGAAAGGATCGGAACAGAACATTCATAAGAACCCTTTTGAAAGTCCAACAAAAAATTAAACCAGAAAACCAAGAGAGGATTTTATTATATTTGAAGGTATCCTGGCCTCTTAGAGCCCCCAATTAATCTCTCAAGACGTGCACAAACCTCTCTGTCATCACACACTAGAAACTCTAGGGATTGGCGGCATTGGCCCCCTTGAGATGGGATCCGAGCCTAGGACTTCCCCTTCCTGAAGTGGATTTTTTGACTATCACATTAACCCCAAGTTGGTTAAAAGGGGTTTATTATTGACATCACTGATTAAGTACCCCTTTTCTCCGCTCAATGGCCTTACTTCTAGTGGCGATAAAGAGAAAAAATTGCAATGTTCTTCATCTGTGATGATTTCAATTAATTACTAAGGATCCAAAATCATATCAACCAGAGTCTTATATTACATATGGGAGAGGAAGACTATTTTCTATGCATCCATTTCATCCAATAACAAAGTTGTAACTTGCAAAACAACCTCTTTCATCATTGAGAGAAAAATACAAGTCCAGCAAGACAGAATCAGGCAGATTTCACACATTTGGAGCTTCAGCAAATACCAAAAACTATGCGATTCGACAACCTATTTTGGGGGTAAGAAGGATGACAAAGCACAAGCACAATCACGGCAACCTATAACAAATCACCCAAGATTTATTAGGCCGAACAATTCTTATTATAAGCCAACATCTTTGCTTTTCCAAGCTGAGTATGATAACAAATTACTGATACATGACCTCCAGTAAGAATGACTTTGACATTCAAAAATACCCCTAATAAATCCTCTGGTAGCAACCAAAAAAAGCTAAGGCAACTTTAATGAGTCGTCTTGGCTATTTGAAGAAAAGAAAACCCAAACAAACGCTTATAAGTTGTACAAAAAGATTCAGGACCAAATAAGAACAGAAACACCGAATGAAATCAGTAAGCACAATAAGAGGTCCACAAGGATCTCACCTGGCATTGTTCCCATCAGTCTGAAATGAATCAGGCTTTGATCCAAGCTTCATAAACTTCATCTTGGCTAGTTAAGATCTGGCTTTGGATTTGATCACGTCTTCTTCTTCTTCTCTCTAAGATTCTCAAACCACTCCTGCAAATCACTCCTCACTTCATTACCAAAACATCATATCCACTGCTTCCAAGCCTCCCAAAACATACCCAGAAGAGCTAGAAATGATAAAAGAAGCCCCAAAGAGAAAATACCCACCCTAGTTATGTGGGGGCTTGGCCTTCCGAATGTGACCCACTTTCTGGGATTCAAAGAAAGGAAGGATGGATCAAATGAAGGATATGTGCTATGGGGAATGGAGAAGCAAAATCGAATCTTTTGCCCAAATCGAGGTAATAAGGGAATACTTAGCAAGAAAATTTTCTCCTTTTTATATATATATTTTTTTCTTCTTCTACTAAGATGTGCTTTTTATCTCTTCTTCAATGACAAGAGACCCAAAATAAGAGATTGTTTCCTTGGTCGTTAGCAGCGCCCACAGACCCCGGGCGTTCTAGGTCAGCCCAGGAGACACACCCAACAGATCTTCTCTACTAAAAAACTCTCAAACCAGAGACACCCACAAGCACCAAACTGACACCACCGCCTCTCCACCATTTCTTTATATCTTTTTTCTTCTTACCCTTTTGTTTTTCTTTTTGCCTTCCTAAATCTTGAAGAATCGAAAAGAAAAGACCCCAAAAACGTATCCTTTTATATACCCAGTTTCAAGTTCCAATCTGGGCTTCTGTGAAATTTAATAAGGAAGGAACCGTTGATGCCCCAACGTCAAAAGGGATCTTGCCTGCAACTGGAAACAGCATATCTCGGTAAGAGTTGAAAAAAATCCAGAAGAACAGACATACAACAAGAAGCATATCTTTTACTATTATAGATAAGGGAATTAAATAGAAGATTTTTGAAACTGCTGAGTTTTCACATTAGTTTAAATGAGAAGGAAGAAATTTTAAAACAAGTCTTGAGGAAAATGCACCCATAAAAAAAAAAAAAATAATAATAATAATAAAAATAATTGGAACTGAGGAAACCAAATCCACCTCAAAAATGAAGCCACACAAACACAGCGTCTATATGTCAAATCAAACCGAACTTCAGAAAAACTTGAAAAAGAAAAAGAAAGGCAAAAATGAAATCTTTAATAGACAAATCAATCAGTTGGTGAAGAACAGAAACATTGGACAAGAAGGTAAAAATATGGTTTTAAAAAAATAAAAAAGTTACAGAGAGATGATGCTCTATTCTATTGCAAACACCAAATCAGCTAAATCAGACCCAAAAATAATATAAAAATTGTTTATAAATTTAACCCATCAGAGCTTCTTCTCTCCATCAGTGTTAAGAATCAAAAGCAGTGAGAACAATACCACTGTATATGTAATGAATGAGCATTATATCATCCAAAGCAAAACCACCCACTTTCACCCACAAAAAGAAGAAGCTGTTTTCTTTCTCATTTGCCCATCAACAAAACCCAACCATCCCAACAAATAACACAAAAAGCCATGCCCACCACAACCCCCTGACCAGAATGAATGTTCCCAGCCTCGTTAGAATCAGCACCCTTTTTCACTAAGACAACAAATTCACCTCAAAACCAAACAAAAACATCGAATTCTCAAACAAAACCCACTCGAAATCTCCCTTTCAATTCTATTCTTTACATAGAACCTTTTTTTTTTTTTAAATTACATTTTTCTCTTCCACAAAAACAGTTCAGTTGAGATTATTATCTCTCTCATTCATTACCTATCATTCTCACACTGCACCGTCAAGCACGCCAATCTGACACTCAACCTTTGCTGCTCCCTCCTTCCCACCTTAAACAAAATCATCTTCATTAACTACCCCTTATTCACTCATCGATTTACGAACCTACCCCCTACATCCAACAAATATAGAAAACGACCCAACTATCCCTCTCGTACTTTGATAATAATGGCATCCAACTTAAATTCTTATTTTTTAGTTTTTCTTTCTTTTTCTTCTTTTCAAGGGGGCTTCAATTTTTTTATGGCAACGTCATCACTGATCTGACTCTCCCTCCTCCGCCAGAATATATCTCTCCATAAATTTATTTATTACTAAAGAGTGAAGACCCTCCCTGTTGCCCCTGCCATTGTCTTCACGTGTCTTCCTCTCCTCAATTGCCATGGCTTCTTTTTTTTTATTCTGTTTTCTTGACACCCTTTTAATAAAGCCCTCTCTCAGGCCATGTGACTCACAACAATAAAAACCCATGATCGATCTGATCTCATTCAGGAAGAATATTGCTTTGTTTTCTTTTTAGACTAATAAATTATAGACTACTTCTTGATTTTGTTAATTAATCTCTTACTGATCAAATCCTTGTTTTGAAAAAACAGTACCTTAGTTATAGAGATTTCAATTTATTCTTTTAAAAAACAAAACAAAAAAAAAGATTTCAATTTGTTAGAATAGTTTTTTTTTTTTAACTAACTATGGTTATTCGGGCAAGTTTACACATGCCCGAGAGTAAGCTTAGGGACTTCAACTTAAGATCTCTCATAGTTTTTTCAAAAACGTTTTAAAGCAAAGTTAAGTCTTTTTCAAAAACGTCTCTTCTAAAAAATTATTTTTTTAGGTAAAAGAAGCAGATATTGCAAAATACATTTAAAAATATTCAATATAGTGCATTAAAGGTAATTGGGGTCAGTGCTAAAAGTGATTGAAGAATAAAAGTCTTAAGATTAAAACTCGTGTTCGCTTTAGTTGCGTTCACTTAAAAAGAGTCATCCAATATCTTACAATGCTCAAACGCCGATTAGTCTCGCTCAAAGAACTAGAATATCTAGTGTGATACTAAAAAAAACACCTCTTTAATAAGTATTTTTAAAACAAAAGTATTTTAGAAAAACTATCCCAAACCGAAAGGTGGTGCCACTTAAACAACCTTGGGTGAGAATAATTATCCTTTACACCCATGTGAGATTCAAATAAATAAGCTATATGACCAACATGTTGAAGCACAAATATTTTATGAAGATTTTGAGTTGATAGCAAACTAGTGTAGTTTGGGGCCGAGTCGCAAAATCTATTGTATCAAATGGTGTTCAATATTTTATTAAGCTGAGGTAAGCTTGCTTTGCTAGTTGTTTAATGTGAATCTATTTGCTTTATACTAGTGTTACAAGTTGTGAAATTAATGATCATGAACACCTTCCTTCCCCTCCATGAGACCAGACCACTAGCTCTCATATTCAATTTTTTTATTCTCCCAGTTAATTAATTCACATGCTAACCTCTCCTTTCCTCCCCTCCCAATACCATCAAAATCTATATCATATTTTTTTGAAAAACTAAAAAACCCCAGATGTTTTATCATATTCCCTCTTCCGTAACACATGCATCTCTGTAATAGAAAAAAAAAATTATTATATAAGAACCCTTTTCTTTTTTATTGTTATAATTTTATTTTATTTTTTGGGAGAGTATCTACGTTTACACACCTGTTGCTGACTGTAATAAGGGGAGGAATCTGAGCCAACCTGACCTTGATTCCTGAAGATTTTGCTGCTGCTTGGAGTTTAAGGCAGCTCCAACTGGAAGAGTTGAACTGTTAAAGATCCTGTCCTTTAAAAGAGATTAGATTTGGGTGGAAGAAGTGCTAATAAGAGAGCCAAAAGAAAATGGTACTGTGACCCTACATAATCTAATCAAGGAAGGGCTTATCGTCCTCGCAAGTGTTCTTGCGCAAGACATGTCGTGTTCATGTAAGAAGCTGAAAGGTCCTACATGTCTCTCCAATATCACACCTTTTATTTACAATCTCAAAGCAACACCTCACAAATCTTTCTAGATAGGCACCAGTTTTGGATAGAAAGAGCCTTAGCTTATATATTATGCCCCCATTTGCTTGGCCTATATCAACTTTGATCCATTAATATTATTGGCCACATTTGCTCCTCTGTGGGTGGTGCTATATAAGGTTGCCCACATTAAAAAAAAAAAAAAAAAAAAAAAAAGATAATTGGACGATTATCTTCATATACTTATTATTAGGTCACAAAATCCCAATATTCGAGGGCAATGCTTTTTTCAATATCTAGTAAGTAACTTAATGGATTATGAATATGCCATTGTACCATTACAGGATCAGACAAAGGAGATCCCATTTGTTTGTGATTTATAAGACAACACATGGACTGGCTTTCACATTAATTAACATGTACAGGTCCTAAAATCTGGCTAAGGATTGCAATCTAGCTAATAATAAGTATATATATTGCACTTAATTTCTTTGAGCAAATCTTGTACAAATATAAGAAATTGAGTTAAAAAAAACTGGAAGGGAAACGCGTTCACAACTCATCCCAATGCAAATAAGGGCCAAATAATGGAGAAGGAAACAGAGATTAGTGTTACTTAATATGTAAAACATAGCACATGGCCACCATATTATAGTTTGGTATCTTGCTTTAAGGCTAGCTAGTGATGCATGCTTAATTGTATGTCATGCAAGTGCTGACACCTACACATCAAGTGGGGAAAATTAAGATTATATCAAGTGCTTATATAATTGTTATGTGTATTATTAGATTAGAAAGCATATGGTTTCGTAACATGCATGCAATGCATCTGGAATATATATAATAGCTTTCAAGTACTCAACATAGGAATGCTTGTTTATATCTTTTGAATGTGCAGCGTACTTGATGATAATGTCTTCCTCCTACCCTCTCTTATTTTCAAGTAATAATACTTTAACATATATATGTACCAATGAGTTATCTATGTAATTGACAAGGTTACTTGACATAATTTCCATGTTACATAGACGAAACAGATTGCTAAATTCAAGTTTTATTTGATCAACTCACAAAAGTAGCAATCAAGTCTATTGAAAATAGATTTGGATAATTAAAAATGATGATGTTTTGTATTACTTTTTTTTGTTTTATAACTTCTTGTTATCTTTATATATATAATACATTGAAAAGACTCAATCAGCTGTATTTATTTTTATTTGGAAAAGAATTCTTTGGAAAAATAAATTTAACAAGAATTGAAGGAATTTATATAAACAATGAGGGGCTACAAATCTCTGATAGATGCATATATCCAGTAGTCTTAGAGAAAGCTCTAATATTTCATTTGGAAGTTCAAATGTTACCTCGCCCATATCCTGCTGAAATAAACCAACTTAGTGATCTCTTTATATCTTATCTGTCATGTCTGATTGCATCTTTGAAATAATATCATGTCACAAATATATATCACTGCACCCCAACCAATTATATATAATCTGTACACTCCAATCATTAGTTTCTATGTCAAATAAATATAAATAAATTTGTACATATCAAAGAAATTAAAATTGATTTTTCATGATTTTCTCCTTTAATATACGTATCCTTATACATAGTGTTGTAACTTAAGTTTGTTATTAAGGAAATGCATACGACCTCTTAATTTTATTTTTTATGTTTTTTAGAGTACAGCTAATCGGGGTTTTGCCCAACTACTCTTTTAGGTCCTTGATTGCTAAGCAAGAGATGCATGATTAAATACAAGTGCATATGCAACACCTAACTAAAAGTTAAAAAGGAACGTTGCTCTAGTAGTCAAGGCACCGCCCTACTTGTAGGAGGTTGGAATTCTACTTATCTCCTCAATTAGAAGCATAGGTGTGAAGCAACAATCATGGTAATGATTCAAAAACTCATATGCCCCTGTTGTAATGATTACCAGTTTATGTTTTTTATAGAGTTAAGGAAGGAACCATACAATAAGCCCAAATTAAATAAGAAAATTAGAAAATAAGGTTGTAGGACTTTCACCAAAATTATAAGAGATGTTTATGGGATTTGGGGTTCTACTCTTCCTACTAGCATGTTGAATTAATAACTATGATAGCGATAAAAAAAACATGACATGGATCCGAGTCTCACCTGCTCCTACAACAACTCTCATCAACAATTGAGGTTTGTTTACTTTTGATTAAGTGTAAAGAACTCTGCAAAAAGCCCAAATTGAACAAGAAAGTACTTGGACAAAAGTACGTTGTAGTAACTTGGGGATTAATGAAAGAAATTAAAGCTTTGCAACTTTCACCAAAATTCAAGATTGCTAGATTGGTTTACTTTGCATATAGCTAGTTAGCAGCTACCCTCCTGGGGCCCCTCTCATGACCTCTGTTCCTTGGCTTTGGCTATGATTCCTGTGTGCGTTGCAACCTAACCTTCTTTTCAAAGTTCAAAAGTTTGTGGTCCTCAAAGACCAAAAGCCTTCAAGTTGGCTCTCATCTTTTCTTTTCTTTTCTTTTCCTATCTCTAGCTATAGTATAGTATAGTGGCCTTAAGCACCATCAAAATGATTGTCATGAGAGTCTTCAAACATTTTCCTCAAAAAATGTATTGAGTGCAAAGGTTCTGTCATTGTAGGCTGAAAACTATATATAATATGCACAGACGTATACAAATTTTATTAAAATTAATCAAATTGACATTAATGTTTTAATTAAATGGTACGTGCAAATATATATATATATATATACAAGTGTACGTGGGAGTTCTCATGGCGACCCTTTCTTTTCATGTGCTGAAGACAAGTGTCTAACTGGTGATGATTGGATGATATGTGGCAGCGCAGGAGTGACCACCAAAGCTAGAAGAAGAACCATCATGTCATGTGTGACGACAATATGCATCCATATGCAAACTGAACTTTAAAGGAGAAGAAAGCAATTTTCTTTTATTAATTGGATGCATCTGTTTGTATAGATTCTAGCAATAATAGACGCACGCATCCATAATGAAATGATGAATGGACGACATGCATGCTGATGGTGATGCCCACGATGCACACTACTGTAAAATTGCTGTGTTCTCACATTGATAGCTTAGCTGCTGCGCTCCAAAACATATATGCATGTACAAGAAGAAAACAGAACCAAAAACAGATCAGAATAATGGGAGATTTGATTAATTACTATATGCTTTTATGTAGTAGTAGTAGTAGTAGTAGTGCCCTTTTCTGATCGCAATAAGTTCATCATCAAAATCAAAAACAAAAACAAAACACTGCAAGTAGACGCAAAAATCAAAAAGAACATTGAGAATCTTCTTATCTCTACACATACCCATCTCCACATGGATCGTGGTGGAGGAATTAGAGGAAGAGGGTCAACTGTTTTTGAATTCGAGATTAATTTAATCATTTATATAATTATGGGAAAGCCTTACTATTATTGTTTATTATGCATGGATGTTTCTTATAACGAGTTTGAGTTAATTTCCCAATGAGTATATATACAAAATCTTAGCCCTTGTGGTTTCCTTATCGTTTTCCTTAATTTCTCTTCTTTTATGGAATTAATTCATCTTACTCATGGTTTTAAAAAAAAAACAAAATAAAATTCTTTGTCTGATTCGGATTTTTAAATACTTAAAGCAACAACACTCTCATCTGTAATCTATATATATATTTGAAAGAGATTATCTCCAAGAATTCCACAAGATTAGCCAGACATGTGGGTCAATCTTCCATAGATAACACTAGCTAATTTGTCCAACACAATTAAATCATCGCTCAGGACAAAATTATTCGTTTTTCTTCTCCAATATGTGGATCTTGGAGTTGGATCCATATCTAAATTTTTTTCTAAAGAAAATAAAATAAAACAAAAGGCCCTCAGTCCCTAAACACCTTTAATCAAAATTAATAATTTTTTTTTTTAATAGCTAGTTTTAGCATTGTTGACGGTTCGGTTTGAGTCAGTTTAATGCTCAAACCGAATATGATCGGATTCGATTCAATTTAGTTTGATCGGTTCATTTCGAATTACCAACTCAAACTAAACTGAACTAAACATAATTGGTTTGATTTGGTTGTGTGTGTGAGAGGTAATTCTAACTTTCTTAATATTTATTTAAAAAATTTGAAAATAATCTTTATTTTATAAGATGATTATATAATTTTTTTATGAGAATGTTCATATCATAAAAGAATCATAGACATTAAAAATAAATATTAATAATTTTACTTTTAGAATCGGTTAGATTCGATTTAGATCAATTTTTAAAACCTTAAACTATAATTCGAACCAAACTTATCAAGTTATATTTTTTTCCAAACCTAATCTAAACCAAATTTATTATATAAAAATCAAACCTAACTAAACCAAACACAGTAATTCGATTGGGTTTCGTGGTTTAAGCCAATCTATACCCCTAGCTAGCTATTTTGAGATGATCTTCTGTATTAATTTCACCTTATTTTAGTCTTATCTCAATATACTCTTAAATCCCGTTGGCCACTTTTACACGTTAATCTTTCCGTGTGGCTTTCGAAAGAATACTAAATCCTTCTCCCCATAGCTTTGTTTTTTCTTTGAAAAATTTTGTTGCTAATGTGAGTTTAGAATGTGGCTGGACTTTTAGTTGCAATTGTTTTGTTAGCTTAAAATAAACACAAGCTATAAGTATATTTGCTCTACATGGACATAAACATTAAGCTTTGATTACTTACTTTAAATAAATAAAAAATGTTAAAAAAAAATGATTTGAAATAGCATTTGAGTCATCAACGTGCTTGTGTATGATATCAATCTTCCTCGGCTCATGTAATACGTGACTGAAAAGAAATTGGGGGTATACTATTATAACGACGTTTTAAATAATATATATTACTGTAAATATTGATTAGCTTTAACAGTGTACATCTGAATCTCGGTATTCATAATTGAGAGTTTAATTTTTTCCCTTTACAAATAAATGAGAGTTTTTCCTCTCTTAAATAAAAGTGAGAGTAAAACTATAGTAGTTAATTCGCATGGTCCCCGTCTAGGCCCCTTATGTCTATCGAGTTTGCCTTCTTGACTTGTCAACATCCTCTGATTTTATGTCAACACTAAAAAAGTAACATATATTGCTTTAATTAAATTTGTATTTATAAAAAATTGAAAGAAATAAACTATTTAATATAAGTCTTCTTTTATTAGAATTTGAGACGGGGCCTATGCTTTAAAGCAATCGCATATATAGTCCATTAAAATAGTAAAAATAAAAATAAAAACAGAGGCATAGTAAATCATGCCTAGCCAGTTCAAAGGTCAAACTCACTTACTCAAGTAGTCAGGGGCTCGGGCTAAGATTTGGGCAAGCCCAACTCAGAACATGGACCAGTAGATCCAGTCCAAGGAACTATTTTTTTGAAAGACCTACCAATTCATTGGGAGACACCTTCCTTGATTACAATGTCCGCAACACAAGGTATGGCTGCCCAAGACGTCTTACATATGCTTCAAGATTTGATGTATTTGTTAATTAATTTTTTTAGTTATATTTCTAAAAGTATAGGATGAAAGTCAAATTTTTGAGACATCAAAAAGTAATATTAAGACCTCCCCTTTCCTTGTTTATGCAATTTATATAACACTTTTTTTTTTTTTTTTGATTTTTCACAAAGTATTCTTACACCCTTCGAATATCGTTACACCCTTCGAATATCGGACTAGTCCTTATTTAAAGTGGGAGCGAAGTGGTAGACAATCTAACGAGAACGCCTACAAAAATTAAACTCTGAAACTTTTATATAGGGACGACCTTAGAACTCAATTTCGCTTTCAGCGAGTCCATCACATCACTAGTTGGTTTCTATAATAATTTTCTCTTATATCAAACAGACCCTAAAATGCAATTTGTAGTATCATAAAAAATGTGTACATGGTGTTGTCATTTTTCTGATTTAAGCTTCATATATGATGAAAAAATTCCTTATAATGACGGTGTCCGACTCGTTTATAAAATCAACAAAATAAATTACACTTATTAAAAATCAAAGGTTGGATTAATGGATTCTAATTTCTAAGTCAACAATGAGAAAAGATAACTGCATAATTTTAAAGGAGAACGGTATTTTCCAGTCCTTTTCACTGAAATGATCGAGGAAACATGAAAGGGTCCAGTATTAATTTTGTGGATACGATTGCCACCAGCACAAGAACTTGAAATTCTGGAGGATTTAACAAGTCAATGGGAGCTCAGCAGAAGTGCACAACCATTGAAATTAAGAACCCTACCAGAACCTTCTACCAAACTTCCCAGATATTTCATTATCCAGATGGAACACCACGTGTCAAAGGTCTAAATTTGAGATCAAGCTATAAATTTTTGAATATAATGCAATTTTTCAACTTAATTATTGTCTTCTAGATCATTTATCTAATCATTATTCATTCCTTTCTGATCTTTTCGACAGTCTAAAATATCTGCATGTATCTCTATCTATCAGAGTAATTGTCAATCTACCCACCAAATATATTTACTTTATTCATACTCCCTATCATCGACCCGTACCTTTTATAAAATTTTTAACAATAGTATATTGGCCATGTTTTTGACAGCACGTTAAAAGCCCCGTGTGAAATTAAAGAAAACGTCCGGTTAGCCCGTTTAGGCAGTTAATATTGTGATTGTGTTTTAATTTTAAACACGATTTAAAAAGTAAAAGTGTAAGTAATCCAACCGACCGATCCGATTTGATTCCATTAAACTCGACCATTTTTGGTCGGATCGGGTCAGGTTTGATTGATATATTAGGTTGGTCAGATTAATTTTTTAGCAACCAGATTCGATCTTTTAAAATTTATATATAAATATATATATAAGTTCATCATTATTTTTATAAGTCAAGTTTAAGAGTAACTTAATTTGTACATATATGAATTTTTTTTAAAAAAAAAATTTCATCTGTTAAAGTTTAAATAGGATTAAGGGACAAAAATTTAATCCGATCCTATTTGATTTCACTTTTATCAAAAGTATTCTCGCCGTTATTTTTGCGTTCAACATTTGCATTTTTTTAAAATACTTTTGATTCATTTTTTTAAAATACTTTTGATCCAAAATGCTACCCCTCTCTTAAATAAGTCCATAAAAACCAGATATAAAAAATATTTTTAATAGTTATATTTAAAATTACCCTTTAGCCAAAGATTATATTAAAAAGGAATGGATTGGAACTACTAAGTAATAAGAGTCCAGATACATCACGCCAGGCGTGCGTGTTACATGCCTTAAACGTGACGCACCCATACTATTTCCTAAGCATAAAAATGAAAAAAAAAAAAGATAGAAAACAGCTTTTCCTTCTCTCCTTATTCTTCTACGTGTTTGTTCCAGGAAACTCTTCCCAATTTATTTTGGAATTGAAATTCCCCTCCATTTAATTAAGTGTTTGACAAGTTAATCCCGCCATTACAAACAAGTCAAGATATAAAACCAAGAAGAATAAGAAAAAGTATAAAATTAAGTTCAATTACCACACTTAAATCTTGGAATCATATTTGCTTGCAGCTTCAGTAAGAACTGAATTACCTTAGAAATTAAACACCAATAAATTGATATCCATATGATGAAAAAAGAATCATATACTCTATTAATTTCAAGAGATTAATCTTCTGTACAACAACTACTACGTGAACAATAAAAAACAATTCACTCTACTCTATATCATAAAACGAATCCAATCCATGAATCAAATAGTAAGATGTTGATCTGATGAAATTAAGACCCGCCGGGGCTTCTTCACCGGAAGAGGGCTCTCCACCTCCTCATCACTGGGAATCTGATACTTATTCCCACCACCAAGCCAGAACTCCGGCAAAGCAGGCAAATTCAGGTCAAAATCCCGCTGTGTATGGCTCGAACCCACGCCCTCCGACGAAGTAACACCGCTATTAATCCCACCGTCGTAGTGACACCTCTTGTGCCCACCCAACGCTTGCCCCGACGGAAAACACTTGTGACAAACCGAGCACTCGTGGGTCCTACCACCACCGCTCGTAGTTGCTGCGGCGACAGTAGTGGTGATGGTGGAGATGGCGGTGGACTGGTCGTCGGTTGTTCCGGTGATAAGTTTGCGGTGGCTGGCTTTGTGCCCACCTAAAGCTTGATAAGATGGGAAGGCCTTGTTGCAAACGCTACACGTGTAAGTGAGCTTCAGAGTGGTGGTGGTTGCCGGAGGTGGCGGAGATGGAGAAGAGGAGGTAGCTGCGCCGGCGACTGATCCGGTGCGGCCGGCGCGGCCCCGGGCGAGCATGATGAGGCAGAGAGCGAGGTATTCTTCTTCGGTTGGTGGGTGGTCGAGACGAGGGCGCTTTGAGCGTTGCTTGCGCTTCATCCATGGCTCGAGGTTGTGGAGATCCATCATGTCGTCGTCGCCGTCGTAGGTGAAGGACCGCGGTGCTGTAATTGTGGGAGAATTCAGAGCCTCAAGAGCAGCCATAGATGAGTCGAAATTGAGAAATTTTCAGAGAAGAAGATAGGTTGGTGAGAATGTGAGATTGAAGTTTGAAGAGTAGGTAACTAATGAGAGAAGTGAGGGCGGTGAACTGGGGGTTTATAAGGGAGGATTTTGGAGGTAGTCGGTGAGAGATTGAAGAGAAGAAGAAGAGGAAGACCGTTTCAACTTACTAAGTTTTGCAGTCAAAATGTCAAAGTTTACGCGCTTTGGATGTTTCCGTTGTCGTTTCTTAATTCTCTAAGAAGAGTAAGAACAGAAGACCGACTGACTCGGCTGTATTTCTTTCTGAGTTGCCGCCCCACCACTCGCTCACAGTCGCACCTCTCTCACATTGTCCTCCAAAAGTGGGCATGGGTAGTTGAGTGAGGAAAGAAATTAAATAAAATAAATTCTATTTTAAAATGGTGCTTAACATCTTAAATAATACTTAAAAAGAAAATAATAATTAGGATACACTATGGTTAATGAGTCATTTATATTTTTTTCTTATTTTTGCTCATCTTATTTAAGGTCTTTTCTTTATTTTTTATTTTTATTTTTTTTCAAAATACATGTTAGAAGTAATCTTGGTCGAGAAGGAAAAGAATCCATTGGTATTCCCTCCCATGTTATATTTAATTACACGCAGTTTGTGTTTTCCCGGAAATTCTTATTAAGCATAAGTTGACTACCTGATAATTATAAGTTTTCAATATAATTTTCAGAATAATTATTTTGTTTTTGCCTGACTTTGACCCTATGAATAAACTATGGTATGTTATGAAAATGGGTAAGCAAGTAAACATAATATGTATTGGGATTGATCAAATGAAGTAAGCAATTAGGTGGCGGTTACCGGTTGCTAAGAAATTGGAAGGGGAAAATGTGCTTCTAGTTTTGGCTACCCGCTCTCTGCTTTCTACTTTCTGGTAATCTTCCCCCTCACACGTCCTTCTCACGGCTGCTGCTGCTGCTGCTGCTGCTGCTGGTCAAGGAAAGTCTTCGGTCAACTTCATTGGTAAGGAGTTTATTCCTCATCCCCACCAAGGAGTTTTACTCCACGAACATATTGTTGACACGTGGAAATATTATTGGCATAGGAGCGCCTGTAAAGCTCCTGTAAATTGTAAAAAATTAAATGTAACATAAGATAAATTAATATTTAGTTAAAATAAACTTTTGTAATGAAATTATCACTATTTACTATTAAGCTGAGATGACAAAAAAAAAAAATAGAGGTTGTCAACCATTCAATTTATGTTACTTAAGAAATAAATCTCTTGACATTATGTATTTAAAATAAAAGTATTAGAGAATATTTTTTAACTTGATTATTTATTAAATAATATTTTATGTTCCGTAGGAAGCAAATCTATTGATATTGATAACATGATACTTTTTTAAAAATATAATCTATATAAATATTGGAGATGCTCTAAGACGATCGTTACAAGTAATTACTGCTTCCTTCTATAAGTGTTTCTATATATATTAGTTAATTGCAAAATTACTTTTTTAGTCTTATTGACAATAAAATTATTTTTTAAGAAATACAAATAAGATAAATTTTTAAAAGGTATTTAAAAAAAAAAAGTTTTATCGTCAACTACCAAATATACTTGCTAAACAAAAACTAAAACCTAAACAAAACTAAATATAATCGGTTTTGGTTCGGTTTAGCTTAATAGGTTTATTCTGAATTACCAAATCAAATCGAACAGACCTAAACATAATCAGTTTGATTTGATTTCGGTTGATCGATTTAAAGTTTTACATATACATACATTAAATAAATTAAAATAATCAAATTATATTTGTATGTATATAAGAAACTTTTAACTTTTTAATGCATATTTAAAAAACTATTTTTACTATATAAAGATTATTATTTAACTTTTTAATGATAATATTTATATCATAAAACAATCATAGACACCCAAAGTAGCGTGGGTGAGTTGGCTGGGTGGCTCACCCTCACTGGGTACGTGTGGGTTCAATTTCAGACTCCACTCTATCCTATGGAGCTATATCCATTTTATAGAGGGCGCCAAGAATATATCTTGTAGTTGGTTGAAGTCCTTCTCGACCCGAAAGGTAAGAGGACACCTCCGGGTGCTGAAAAATCGATGACCCAAAAAAAAGAATCATAAACATTAACAATAAATATTAATAATTTTAATTTTAGAATCGGTTCGGTTCGATTTAGATCGATTTTTAAAGTTTCAAACCATAAACCAAACTTATTAAAAAATCAAACCTAATCAAATACATCGGTTCAGTTCGGTTTAGCGGTTTGAACCAATCTATTGACATCTCTTGTCTATATATATATATATATTTTAAAAAGTTTCTTGTTTATTTTTATTTATCAAAGTTTTTGTACCAATTTAAAGTGGAAATTCAAAAAATAACTTTTTTTTATTGGTAGTCGGTGGGCAAGTGCCATGCAAGTGACTTTTAATATTTTAAATTTTAAATTCTTAATTAAAATAAGATCATGTTTGAAAATAGAAAAATTATTCCTTGCACGTGACTTTTAATATTTAGATTTTTTAATTTTTAATTAAAATAAAATGATTTTTGAAAATAGAAAAAAAATTATAAAGAATAAAAATTTTAATTTAAAAAAGGTAAAATAGAAAAACTCGTGCCACAAAAATAGAAAACATAAAAGAAAGTAAAAATAAAAGTTATTTAACTACTTAAATTATAACTTTGGCCCTGTAACTAATTTAAAAATAACAATACTTATAAATTTAAAGGGTTAGTTTTCATAAACTTTTTTAAGTATTTGTATTATATATAGTATGGATTTTTAAAAACAGATTGTTTTCTTAATAAAATCTTTAAAAAAATATATTTTTGAATTTGACAAACACTAATATACATGACATTCAATTATAATTATGGTCAATTACACTATACATTAAGTCAATTTCATCAATTGACTAAGTCTTGATCAAAATATCCAATTAGGCCAATACAAAACATAAAATCAAAATAAACTAAGTCATACCAATTTAACATAGGTTCAAACATTTTAAATGCATGATTATACTCAATTTGGGTCCAATTAAACAATCCCCAAATCAATTTTATCAATTGACTTGATTTGGGTGAAAAGCCCCAATTTAGGCAAAAATTCTCAAATCACATGCAAAATTGCCAAAGCACATGATGATGATGAAATAAATTATATACATGCTAACATAAATGCATCATGTCATAAATAAGATAATGCATATCATTTGTAATCATGCACATGCAATCCTAACACCTCCTGAGTACAGGGGTTTCAAGGCTTGGTGCGCGACACACAATGCCCGAGCACACACACAATACTCGTATTTTAATGGGGTTTCTAGGGTCGTGCAACACGTAAGATTAATCTAAACTAACCTACCTATACACAAGCCATAAAACCCTTTGCAGGATACATAACTGGGATCGCTGCTAGACTTACAAGAATTCTCAAGAAGGGAATTTCAACTAGGAACCCAAATTGCATCCCAATAAATTATGTTCAAATATATTTCATGGAAACATTAAAACATGCATACCATATACATAAGCATTTAAAATATTTTTATAATACAATGCCACATATAAATAATCCAATTCAAATCCAATCACCAAAACTCTCCAATTGACTAAACGGGTTCTAAATCAATTACAAGACCCTGAAAAATAACATGGTTCACACAAACTGAGAATTAATCATAAAGTGTGTCAAAACCCTATGTTCAAACCCAATCAAAAGTCAATTATATTCTAAATTGGTTACCCCCCTTGAGCCAAATTTCATATTACCCAATTTGATCATTTAACTCAAATAAACCAAGATTGGCCCAAATTGAATGTAGTGGGTTGATACCATGATCCAACATTGTCATATTACTTAGCCTAGGTTAAAATTAGTCTACCATAGGGTGTCCACGATGAGAACCCACTAAATTCCATCATCAAACAACCCTAATCATGCCCAATTAGACCTACATTGCATAATTTTCCAGATTTTATATCAAGAGCATCAAAAGCCCCAAATCTGAAAAATTTTCATACATAGGCCATATTGCCAATTTTACACTAGGCCGCCATGTTCAGCCATGAATTTTACTGATCTTGCAACATGGAATCATCCACAATGACCACTAGGTCAACATAGTTGACATGCAAAGATTTTGAAAAAATCTAAGGTCATGAACTAAGTATAGGTCATTTGAACTAAACCCTTCCAATTTCTTGTTAGAAATTGGGGGTTTCACCATTAGTGTACTCCTAACATTCTCTAATCACACATATGTGACATGCAAGACTCAACTCTAACTTTGGTTTTCCACTCATCCAAGGTTCATCACAATGCATGCATCAAAATGAAACCCTCATGCTCAAAATGAAGCTATCATGCAACTAATAGAGAGATTCAATGAAGAAATAGAGGAAAAATGCAAACCTTAGGTGTTATTGAGTAAGAAACCACCAAACCCTAATTTTTCCTCTCCTCTCTCTCCTCCAGCACTTTTCTCCTCTTTCTCAAGTGTAAAATGTGCAAATGAGCTGAAAAAATCGTGTTAATATCTTCTATAGAAGTGTTTGGGCCCACAACTAAAAGTTGCTAAAAACTGTTAAAAATTAGTTTTACTGTTGCAATACTTGCACTTAGATAGTCAATTTCTTGCAAATTACTCACCAAATTAACATCTTAACCATTCAAAAGTTGTATGAGTCAGTTACCAACATTCTAGTAAAATCTCAACTCAATCCAATGGGGGAATTGTGAGATCCAACCATTTGATCAAAACTGCATAAGTAGATCTGCAAATCCGTGAAACAGTGTTTAGAGTCTTATAACTCACAGTAGATAACTCCAATCAAGATATCCACCGTTCATAATGAAGATCTATCAGAGAAGAATAAACTGACAAAATTTAAGCTCACTTTCTAGTTTTAGGTCTAATGCAAACAACCCCTCTAATTTCTTGCTGAAAATTGGGGGTTTCACCATTAATAGGTTCCCAACAACACCTAATCTCACATATCAAACATGCAAGGTTTAACTCATACATGTGTTCATCCACCACCCCTTCAAATTTGAGATTTAGGTGTAGAAAACACTCATTGGGTGTAGATCTAGGTCAATGAAGGTCATTTCTACCATTAGCAAGCTCAAAAAAGCACATGAAAACCAAACCCTAACCTGGATCTACTCAAAACCGTGGTCCATAGCAAAAAGTACACAATTCAAAAGCTTGCATTCAACTTTAATGGTGTTCTAATGGAGGAAAATGGAGAAGTCATTATCTTGGAGCAAGACTTTGGGTGGAATCCCTTTGGAAGCGTCCTCTATTCCTTCTCTCTCTTTTCCCTTTTTTTTCCCTTCAATTTGATGCAAAATGAACGAAAATGGGGTGTAAGTTGCTTAAATGCACGTGTTGGGCCCACACTTAAAATACTGCCAATTTTTGGGTTTTTCATCATGGAGCGCGTTCCTCTAGCTCCTGATCAAAATTTCTTCTCGGCCAGTTCATGGAGCGCGCTCCTCCCCTTGCCTAGATTTTTCAAATTTTTCTGGGCCAAGGGAGCACATTTCTCCCTCCATGGAGCGAGCTCCACTGTCTCAAATCACCGTTTTTTACTCCTTGCGACACCGAACGAGTCTCTAATCATTTCGAAACTTTTCATACACATTAAACAACTTAAAAGTATGTGGGAACACTTGAACTAACACACATCAAACATCGAATACATAATTATATACGTATTTGGGTACTCTACAGACCAGGATGACATCATGCTAAGACACAAGCGTTACACAAGATGGGTAGAAAAGCCAAATCTTAATAGAAGCATTTGGTACACATTTTAGACCTCTTACAAAGAGCACATGGAAGGCCTTTAAAATAAGACAAAATAGTTAAAATCATCAACAATCTTGATAATGGTCAAATTCTACCCCAAAAAATTAGGGTTTTGTTGTTTCACGATTGTCGTATAGTTCTCATTGTTGTACTCATCTGTTAGCTCTACTCTATCCTAGGAACCCAAAAATCATGGAGAAGCAAGCCATGGTGACCCCTAATATTTTGCTAGTAGGAGTACTTAAACCCTCCTCACTTGTAAAAGGAGGGTGCTAGCTAGTGGAACAAGCTCTTGATGTTTAAATATTTTGTTTCAATTATTAGTTTGGTGCTTTAATTTACAAAATTTGAATATAAGAAATGAAAACATGAAAGCCAATATGATTTTACAACCGACCAAAATAACAAAGTGGTTAGAACTCGTATTCATAATTCATAAAAATATAAATTTGAGTCTCGTCGTTGGCTAGGGTGGATATAATCTTTGCTCGAAGAAAAATTTCTTGTACTGTAAATTACATGTGGAGGCACCTACACACCCATTGAAGGGACACTAATCGCTTGTCCTTGATAATTAGTTGGTGCACATAAACGAACACAAATACTCCATATTACCAATATGAGACTAAATCAAAATAGCATGTGGCGTAACTGCAGTCAAAATGCTCCTTTCGTGTGGAATTGTATCAAGATAATATTCATTGCATCAAGATTATAATTAGGTGTTAGGCTCATCTACCTCATTAAAAAGATTTCCATCTTTGATATATAGAGTTAGGTAAGGGACTATGTTTTCACATCATTTTACCATTCATCTCCCATCCCATAAAAATCCACCCTTTTGACTTTAAATGTTCCAACATCTAATAGGCCTACATACTAATAATTTGCTCATGGAAAGAACGCAACCCACGTTTCATTCCATGATTCTTCTAATCAATCTTTGTAATATATAAAAATAGAAAGAAAAAGCATAATTAATTTAATTTTATATCATTATACCAAATTCATTTTAATGGGGCATGCATGAAAAATGCAATTTGTGTGTGATTTCATTCATTTATGTATTTTTAGGTAGCAAACGGGTCTGGTCATTCGTGCACGCACCATGATGGAAGGAGTCGCGTCAAATGGGTATGGGCCCGTTGCTTGTTTCGACCGATTCGCCGCCAGATCTTTTTCAATTCCACTTGTTGTTGCTGCTTTCCGACGCACACCACCCAGTTGCAGCAATAACAGCAGCAGCTCTTCCTCTGTTTTGAGTCTCCCTTGCGACTCCCCTTTTAATAATCCTTCGACGCCATTGGTGAGACGCAAGACTGCCGCCGCCGCTCGCTCTTCCTTTCTCTGCAGCGCCGGCACAGGAGAAGAAACAACCATGGCTTCTGAAGACGCTAATGATCAACGGATTGCGAGAATCGCTTCTGCTATTCGGGTCATCCCCGACTTTCCTAAACCGGGTCGGTTTCGCTGTTCACGTTCATTCTTGATTTGATGAAATTTCAAAGTTGATTTTTTTTTTTCTTTTTTTTTTGTGATTTGAAGAAAAGAACATGAGCTTGGTTGGTATGATGAATACCCAATAGAAGAAAGCCAATCCTATGTGGGTATTTCATTTGATCATCTAGTTTTTTGAATTTAAGCGGAAAAATCTGTTGAGATTCACGCAGCATAACAAACATATATAGATGCAAATCAAAACAACTTACGTGGTACGGCGAAGATCTGCGTACGTGAGATGATGATTTTATTAATTTGAGATAATCTAATACAGTAATTATAATGTCTCTCTATTTTCACTTTTACCTCTTAATTCCCAAGTAAATAAAGAGCTTTAGACTTAGTTCTAAACGAAAAAGTTGTTTACTCTGTCCAAAAAATTAATACAGTAAAAAAAGAAACTAATAAAATAGAAATACATAAAATAAAAAGTACTCAGGCCCATAAAGTGGCGGAACCACCCAACATACATAACAAAATCTGGTTTTCCCAAGTAATTTTGTAGTTTGATCTGTTGATATTCTCGTGACTTTGGCTGATTAGAGGGTTTTTTTTTTTTGTGTGTTAAATTGTGTGTGTTTGGCAGGGATCATATTCCAGGATATAACCACTTTGCTTCTTGACCACAGAGCATTCAAGGACACCATTGATTTGTTTGTTGAAAGATACAAGGACAAAAATATTTCTGTTATTGCAGGTAATAAGATAACTGCCCTTATATTGTCTATGATAATTTGTTCGATATTATTGTTCTTCTTATTATTATATGTTTCCTGTAATTCTATCAAAAGGTGAAGAATCAATTCCTGAGAATGACAAAATTGTCATAGAGAAATGGGAAGTTGACTGCTATTGACCACCCTTATAATCATAAATTATTGATCTATATGAAATGTAGGATTGTATCTGTTTTTAACTGAAATGAGCTTAACACACAACTACATTTCTATATTTTGTTTGTAGAGAGAGATTACAAACTCTTTTACCTAGGTATAATCATCTTTGTTTTACTGATATAAAATAGAATGTCTCAAATGATGTGGGAAAATTGTATACTATTGTAGTAGTAACATTCAATCACTTCCAGCTTTCCTGGACTTGGAACCTATTTTGGCTGGACAGTAACTATAGCTTTATTTTAACTGTTGGTAAGCAACTTCAGACTGAATTATGGGTCCATCTATTTCTTTGCAGTTTTCCTATTGCTCATTATGTATCACACCAATAGAGAAAATATGGACTATAACTGGTTTAAGGTTCTGGCTTACCAGGTCACCTATTTACATAGGATGTTCATAAACTTCCAAGAGCAGGTGATTTAGTTTCCTTGAGTTCTTTGTTATGGAGCATAAGCAGGAAAATTCGGGAAAAAGAAGAAAACTTCTTGTTTAAACCAAGTTATAAGTCAAAGTACTTGGGAACAATCTGATGAATAAAAGGGAATAATCTAACTTCTTCCATTTACATCATTAGCTTCCACTTCCATGTGGACATCACCTGGGAAGCAAAAAACCCTTCAATGACCTTATTTTGCATAGAACACTTTCTGGGGAGATATTTTAACAAGTAGCAATTGGCCATTTTGAAACCCATGGATAATCTATCATGAGCTTATGTAGCTGAGGTTGATGCATGATCTGATGATAAACTCCTTTGACTTCACTATCTGTTTCAAATATTGCATAGGGCTTATTCTTCTCAGCATGTACGATTTATTTGGCATTGCCAGGTCTGATGCATTAAGCCGTCAATTTGGCATACTTCTATTCATCACTGGAGGGATTTATGCAGCTTTTTCTTTTTTCCTTTCCTTTATTGGGACTTGTGAGAGCATGAAATCTAAGGATGTTTCTAGGACCAGCGAAGATACCATGAATTAGAGTTATGATGTGAGGATTTCTGTTGGAGAAGAGAGGATTTGTTGAGTTAGACTTATTTTTAAAACTTTTTTTTTTGTTGGCTGCATCCTTTTTAAAGAACTTGGATCCTTTTCTTTGGTTTTCTTGTTTTGAGATGGAATGATGGTGTTCATAAGGAGAAACAATATGGCATTTGTTTTTTTCTTCTCTCATTGGGAATTCTCCTCAACCTGCTTGGTCATCTTATATGCTTCCCTACTTAATGAGTGTATCGATATATGCATATAAAGAAAATAAAAGAAATGAGAAAAGAAAAAAGAAATAAAGATTAGGATTTAGGGACTCTATTTAGTCAGATTAGGGTTATTTACTCAGATTACAACTGATTGTCACTGCTGATTTAGTCTAATGTTGACAACAAGAATTCATACCTTATGTTGACATGATCTTCCTCAATACATGAGAGCTAACATCTATTATGAATTTGTGATTTAGTTTAGTGACTTATTTTTTTAGACATCCCAAGATAATAGTGGAACTGTTCTGCAAGTCAGTGTTGCTGTTGTCTGAAATTAATCAACCATTTTAATTTTTCTGACTTATTTCCTCCCAACGCATCATAACGAGTTATATTTGTGCACTATCTACTGCAGGAGTTGAGGCAAGAGGTTTTATATTTGGTCCACCTATTGCCTTGGCTATTGGAGCAAAATTTGTTCCTTTGAGAAAACCTAAGAAGTTGCCTGGTATGTAATTCGCATTCATCATTTTCCATCTTTTTGATCAGCTGTGTAGAGTGCTCAATTACTAATCAGAATTATTAAATCATGTCGCATGATGGCTGACTGTTAAGATATCAAATGGTTCAGGTATAACTGGTTAATTTATATGATAGGGAAATTTCAATAATTGGATAATCTTAGTCTGGTTCACCTCCAGGGTGATTCTAATATATATTTTTTTTAAATAACCAAAGATACATGAAACTAGATGGCTATTTATTTGTGTTGTCCCATAAGTGAATATATGATAACTTCTTTGACTCTTTTCTTTTTTCATTATGGAGACATGATGTATAGCCAGTAGCACACGGTCCGAAACTCCCAAAGGAGTAAATGGTAAATTAACCTGCATCCCGGAATAGTTTTTAGGAATACTGTATACTACAGTTGCACTTAGTAGAATCTTTTCTTTCTTGATAATAATTTTGCATTTGCTAAAATATATTTGACATTACACTTGATTTAGTGAAATTCTGGATGTATAGTGACTCAATAATGTGTAACTTTTGCGTTGAAGCAACCTTTCCCCTTTACAACCTCCGAGTGTAAGTTTAGGGACTTACCTATTTCTCATATTTTTGTATATGTTATTGTAGTTCAATCTCTTTATAATATTGTTTGTTCCCTTTGAAATTATTCTTAACTACTTGTAATTTAAATGTCAACTTAGCGCTAGATAGAGCAGAGTGAAGGAAGTAGATTCATGTAACCAACCCATGTAGTTAAAAAAAAGGCTTAGTTGAATTGAGTTGAAATTATTATTACTGCATTAACCATATTGTTAATGGGCTTCTAATCTACTTAGCTTCAAATCTTGAAATTCGATATATGTGGAGTACTAAAAAAAAAAATTTCCCCAAATCTCACGTATATGATTGCCATCTACAACATCCCCAAATCTCTCAAAATCTAGAATTGGAATCAAATCATATGGCTGCTTGGTAAATTGAATCAAGATTCTAATTTTATGAATCATTTAATGATTGTTTATCGTGTATGTATGTATATAAACCGACGCTTGGTTGGCTGAGTGGTTCGGGGCTCTCGTCCATGAAACGAGGTCACGAGTTCGACTCCCGCCTTATCAGCGTTGGCCGCTTGGGTGTCTCCCGCTCGATTTCGCCAGGGGCCTTAGTGGATTAGTCGAGCCGAAGGTCCTGATACCACTAAGTTGTCAAAACAAATATATGTATGTATATATTCTTAATGATAGCTTGATATTGTATTATTGGGTCTCCACCTAGCAACTATAGCATTTGGTTTCAATAGTTTCTCAAATGGTTTATGAGTGTTACTTTGTTAAGAGATCTTAAGCTCAAATCTCGTTGTCGGCATTTACATATTGCTCATTTTCATTATTGGTATTTGTTTGTCTCTTATTCTATCTCTCAACGCATAGGATGGGGTTGCACCGTTGCACGTAAGAGGGAGTGTTAATGATAGCTTGATATGTATTGTGGGGCTTCTACTTTCCTGCTATAGCTTTGGGGTTTAGTAGTTTCTAACATATATATCTAGGTTAAGGTCTTTAAACTCATGCAATTCAATTTATAGTTTTGTTAATTGGCCCTAAGTTAAAGTTTCCAATTGAGCTAATATTTCGTGAGAATGTTTTTTTCTCAATAAGGAGATTATCCTTATAAAAAATCAGTTCATTCCAAAACTTGTAACTTAATATATTTTTTTTCAAATTAATGCAAAGAATGGATACTTCATAATTGTCAATGTCATATACTTTTCCCAATGCGATGAATTTTGGCATAAATTGATTTCTGAAAAATGATATTCTGCTAGAAGATCTCCTCCTCTTAAAATATCAATTCATTTTAATATTTTATTGAGACTAGATGGTCATAAGTCCCGTCTAAAGTAAATTAAGGCATAATACTTGAAAAGCTATTGTATACCTTATATGTTTTGCACTTCCTCTTAGAATTGCATGAATGACTCTACTAATTTACCACGGGATTTCAAAGATTGGGATTCATACACTGATGGTTATCTCAATTAGATAAACTGCTAATAACATGAATGACAATATTCATTTGTTCATTCTCAAAGGAGGGTACATACTTTGACTAGTTGGTGCTTATTTCATGAGGAGTAATTATATTATCTCCCATTATTCTTAGGCTACAGGGCATTTGACTTGCTGAACCAATTCAATTCACTTTGTTGGGGCAGAGTTTCAGCCCGTCTTCCTCCAAATATGAAAACCTAAAAGCTGTCTAACCTGCTGACCCTATAAAATTCACCAGTTTCAACCATTTTTCCTGTGGAATTAGTGGTGATTTTTCTAGTTTCAGTGTGTTAAATGTTAATGTATTTTAATGGTTTACCAGGGAAAGTTATATCCGAAGAGTATTCTCTGGAATATGGAACAGATACAATGGAGATGCATGTGGGAGCTGTGAATCCAGGAGAACGTGCCCTTGTCATTGATGATCTCATTGCAACTGGGGGGACATTGGGTGCTGCTATCAAGCTCTTAGGTGATCTTTTAATGCTTCATGTTATCAAATTGTGTGAGAGAATTGTAGTAACTGTTCACATTGCTTGGACATGATAATTTTTGGAAAACATCTATTTGTATTTTATTCTTATTTAATTACCATATTGCCTTTCGATCAAAAGAAACCAAAAAAACAACAAACATATTGCCTATTCTTCTTTTCTTGAAAAGCCAGGAATGCTAGTTCATGGATGCCTGTAGAATATGAAAGAAAATGCGTGTATTTGCTTTGTTAACCTTATCTAATAATCTTATTATGAATATTAATGACCTTATTAAAAATGTGACCACGATCCTGGCAATATCATTGGTATTAAATGGTACAGATTACTTAATTGTTGGAAAACAACGGAAGCATTAGCTATTGTTTCTTCAGAACCTTTTTTTTTTTTTTTGGTTAGTAGTTGGATGAGAGGATAATGTTAAGTTGTTGTAAAAAGGTCATGTGATACAACTAAGACAAAATGCATCAGGCATTGTTATCACAACAATTAAACTCAATTTCATCCAAAATCTATGATATTTTCTATTGTATGATTTCTTTAGCCTTTCTTAAATGTACTGCTGACACTATTATATCATTTCTATTAGTCTACAAGTCTTACTAGTTCTGTCTTGCAGAACGGGTTGGAGCCGAGGTGGTTGAGTGTGCCTGTGTTATTGAATTGCCAGAGCTAGAGGTATGCTCCTAATTTAAAAGATGTTCTGGAATCTGAAAATATAATTTCTAATGAGATTTTGGTTTCGTTTGATCTTAGTTTTCATGATTGATTGTAATTAAAGCACTCAAGATTGGGCTTTTCCATTCTTAAAAAATTCAAACATGTAACTTTGAGTCAGTAAAAACCCCAGCTTAAAACAACTTGCTTTTCACAAATAGTAAATACAAGTGTGCAATTATTTACAGTACATGAATCTCAATAAATAGAAGTCTTTTAACTTTGTTACTTTCTTGAACAAAATGGACTATTTAAGGATTCTAATCTATTGAAAAGATGGAACGATTGAAGGTCATTTATGTACTTCAGAGGAGTAACCGACTTACCAATGAACCTAAAGAACTAAGGAGAGTTCTCTTTGGAACTGTTTTTAGCATACATCTGTCACAATAGTAGGCCCAAAAATTTCTATCAACTATTTTGATGCGAGTCATTGGATGTTTGCTGAGAGACATAAATATCAGAAATTTCAGTCAACTTAAATATCCTAGATAATATACCTCTTGATACTTGCTTGACTACATTTGCCTTTCTTGTTTCTTATTTCTTCTCTCAGTTCTGTAAGTTTCCTTATGCAGCCAAGTTGACAGTAATGTTTCTTATTGCAGGGTCAGAAGCGTTTAGGAGACAAACCACTCTTTGTCCTCGTCAGTGCAGTTTGACGGACAGATTTAGAGATGTTTATCATTTAATGTATGCATAATGAGTTCAACTTTTCAAGCTTTCTTAAGCTGAGCTTACAATTTAAATTTCCAAGTTCAACATTTCTCTCATGAAGGTATTGCTATCCTAGGAATGTTTGGTAAAAGGGTTTCTTAGATTTTATTTACCCCTTTAATGGGTTATAACAGATATAGCACTTGGAAATTAATAATGTTGAATGAGATAGGTTTCTTCCTATATTGTTGCTTTTTTTTGGAGCAAGTTTGTATCAAGTAACATCCCATCTTACTCTCAGGCCTGTAACTCTGGGTGACAATCAAGTTTAAAAATTTAAATCATCTTGTCATTCGTATTCATGTGAATTGGATGGCCTAAATCGTTCTTTATGCAACTTAGGACCAGAAAATTTACATTTAGTTTACCAGATTTGTAAATAATGAGTGGTGCTGGCTCGAGAAATGCTGTTGATAAATGGTAGTTCTCTCCCTTCACTTATAATTCAGAAATACAAGAATGGCAGAGTTTTTAGAAAAAATCTTTCAAGTAGTGTGGAGTGATTAATACAAAGGGGAGCTTCATAGAAAAACTGTGTAGCCCACCACCACAACCAAACTTAAATTCAAATGTCTAGTAATTCAAACAGGCGTTAAACGTATGATTCTTCCAATGCTCAAGACCAAAGCAACAAGATTACTCCATCATATTGACAGTTAGAAAGTGACTATTAGAAAATGAAGTAATGTTTTTGTTACAGCTATGAGTTAGGCTAATTGGAAAATGAACAATTAACTTGGTCTCTGTAATTTGTATCATAGCTGAGTATGTTTTTGTGGCATACACGATTTGCATATTCACATATTCACAAATTGAGAACTGAGCCCTTAATCTATTATGCACTATTTTACCAATAAAGGAGATGTTCAAAAGAATGATTGAACAGAAGCAGTCATTCTTCTATGTCTTGAATTATGGCGGGGTTGGGAGCACCTTGGGCTTTGGTTTAACCTCAATTTCACTGACAGTCCGTACGAAGATGGTATCTGGCTCATGACTGCAAAATAGACAAACCATGAATGGTCATGCACCATGAAATGAACAAGAAGGAAAAGGCCTTCTACTGCCATCTGATTTCTTGAATCAACCAGAAGAAAAGCGAAAGGTTGGATACAATTTAAGCTTTCGTGTCTGTGACTGTGTGTGCATTTGCATATAGCCCAAATAAAAAGAAGTAGAAAGAATTTAAGAAAGAGGCATACGGCTTATTCTCCTCCTCGTATGTATAGCTGGATGCTATAGCCAAAAGACAACCATCTCTACTGAAGGATAATGCAGCAATGCTTGTTGGGTACTTCGAGTACTGGAAAAGATCAGTGAAGAGTTAAATCTCTTTTGCTCTTGTTTAGAAAGTAATGTTTCAGCAAATCGTACCTGATATAATCTCTTTTTGTTGTTGCCATCCCAGATATTCACATACCCATCACAACCTCCAGTTGCAAATGTACCATAGCTGCAATAATGAAAATTGCAAGAATATGAATTACAGTACCGACGCTTGCACCAATTTATGTGATCAATGATCTGAAATATCTAAATGAATAGAATCTCAAATGATTATAACTGAAGCTTTGAAATGAATGGAATGGTGCTTAGAAGTAACTGACTAGATAACAAGAATAATTAGGTCAATTAAGTGACGTTAAGACTACCATGCAAAAATTCAGGTTGATGAGCACATAGCAAAATTAGCTACATTTTCTCCATTTCAAAGAGTGGAACTCACATTGGATGGAAGGCAATTGTATTGACTGGATACACTATGTCCCTTCCAGCTTCTGATTTTCGATGACACTTAAAAGCATATCTGCACACCCATCATCCAATGAGAACAACAGGCAACAGAGTAATATGCAATGCAATGGTGGTACAATATAAAGAAACATGTCTGCATTTTCAAGTGGTAGATCCATTATAGAGGATAATGGAATGGTGCTTCATGCAAACCATCAACTAGAAGCAACATAAATAATCTCTGCATAAATCCAGACTTTAATTTGCTAAGTGATTATCTGCACTTAAATAAAGTGCATCCGTAAAGCATGGAGCTGCATAAGCAGATGCACACTTGGCATGGCACAAAAATGACTACTGAACTGAAGTGTGCAACTAGTGAGCAGGAAGTGATGGTAACCATCCATGTCATTCTATATTACTGCATAATGGAGGGTAATGCACCATATATTTCTGGAAACATTGAAGACATACTTCTTGGCTTGAACAGACTCAGCAAGATCAAAGAACTCCATTGCAACCCGACCTTCCACAGAACTAAGAGCAAAACCTGCAAAAAGTAGTCCAGGTCAGAAAGAAAAACCTCTAAGGAATTTGAATAAGTATCTTGGGATGGCCAAAATGAACAAAAGGTGCCCATTTTTCTCCAATTAAATTCTTCTGCATCAATAGATTCAATACCATGCATATTTTTATCTGTTTGGTTTGTCAAGTGTACCTCAGATTTGGACTTTCCTGTATACATCACTCCGAGTATCTTAGTCATTGCCCTTCTCTAGAGCACTATATCCTACCTTGTCTAAAACCAGTTCTTTTAGATACTATTAATGGAACAGAAAGTTTTACTGACAGTAAATGCTTCCTAGTAAGGAATCTTCAAATATTAAAGAACAAGCACAACAGTTTATTCTGACAGAGAAATTAGATTCCTGAAAAAGAACTGGGACTGCTATATTAGTTTTTTTTATATTCTGTATTCCTCATTGTGATATATTTTGTGGTCTAATTGCTCAATACACCACCCCCTTTCTTTTTCTTTTCAAGAAAGACAGTTACGGAACAAAGAAAAGAATTGCTGTGGATAGAGGTCTAAGTTTCTAATTTTATGCAGATGGATACCTGTTCCATTCGGATAACTCTGCACGCATCTAGTTTGATACCTCAATGAAGATATCCTCTGTTGCTCTGGCTTAGACATATTCCTCAAATCATAGACGAGCACATGTCTTCCTGCAGTTGCTACTACCAATCGAAAACCAACAATTGAAAGTGAATATACACGTTCAGGTTGAGGGTATGTCCCCACAAGAGTATGCTCCTTTCCACTTGCACCTCTAGGATCCCAACACTTCAGTGTTTTGTCCCAACTCCCAGATATCAATTGCCCTAAAAGATAGTGCAAAATACAGGATAAGGATACTTTATTAAAATTATAACCAGCATTTGTTCATATGTTTGAGTTTCATGAGGTTATGTCAAGTTATGAATGAGGCCAGGGCATTGTACCAATCACAAAAGGCAAAAGGAATTATAATCCAGAGGATAATGATCTCAATCACAGAGCAAAAATATTTAATAAAAAAAACTTGATGCACAACTTGCTCTCCAAAAAAAAAAGAAGAAGAGCTAAATGCGTAACTTCAAAGACAAGCAGTAGACATATGACCCATATATTAGTCCAAAACATATAGTGAAATCAACTCATTTTGAAGTCAATAAAACTGTTGTGCCACTAAGGTTACAAACTTCCATTTTGTCATTTCTAAGGTTCATACTGCAAATTCGGAATTATAGATTTATCAGCATGTGAATTCATTATCACCATCACATTTTATCAGTTATTTTTGTTATGTAAATTTCAATTTTCTAGTAGGTGATAAGAATGATAGAATTTTGCGAGTTTGAAAAAACTTAAAAATGCACCAGAGCATAGTAACTTGGAATTCTGTGTTATTAACTTATAGATAGTAGATTCAACATGGAAAGTCCGCTATGAACTTCAAGTCTTCAACATCCATGAAATGACATGTAATATTCTTCATTATTGCTGAAAGAATAACACTGGTTATTAGTGATCTTTTATATTTATTATGGTCCAGAAGGTCCTTCAAATCTTTTCAAAATCCTCTAGGTTCCTAAATGAGCATTTTCCAGTGATGAGAAATGCCTGCTTAAATAGTTTGAGCATTGAACTGAATTTCTAGTTCTTAAAGCTGAGCCATAGAGTACAATAAAAGTTTAAAACTCCGTATCAGTAAAAGGAGTTTCTTCTTCTCTTTGTTCTTGGATGTATGTGGATTTCCAGATATACGAAGGCACATCAACAAAAAGCAGTTCAACTTGAGCTAAAGTGAAACATTATATTCCATTATACAGCAGTTACTGTTCTGTTCATTTTGGTGGGAGACAAAATCCATGCTCCTTGGCAGATATAACAGGACAAAGAACTTTCATATATTAAGCCATTGTAGCAGTAATACCTATCGATTTCACAAGTTAATAAAGAAACATTATAGCCCTAGAAAGTAATAATAGCCAAGTATCAAAGAGTCTGTACTTTCAACTTCCAATACAGTGCTTGAAAGATGCATTTTACTAATCTAATATCTTATTTATAAAAAGATACCTGTTGCATATGAATATTCAACACAACGCACAGGTGCAGTGTGTTGTCCCAAAATATCGAGCTTGCCAGAGCTAAAAGCATACCTGAATTAGCAAGAAAACCAAGAAATTTTGAGCTCTACAAGTTGATCTTTTAAAAATGCTAAAAATTCAATGAACTTTTTTCATTTCTGATAGGTAAGAATTCACTATACTTATCGTATGTGTGTACACATAAATTTGTTTCATTTTCTATTCTTTTTATAGTTTGACCTTATCAATTTATTAATGTCTGTTAAAATTTTCTAAAACCTTAACTTATTTATTTTAAATTTGTGTTATTACTTCAATTTTATAATCTCAGTTGCAGTATATAAACAGTGGAAAAACATGAAAAAATAAGCATACTGTGCGCAAATTTATTGTATTAACAAAAAAATGAGACGTCATCAATAAGTAAAAGGGACAAATGAAATACATAATTTAAATAGAGAACCCAGCATCAACAACTACTTAAATACTTGAATATTTATCCTGTGGAGGCTGGAAATTTGGAGATTGCTTCACCTTGTGATCCTATAGGACCTTCGGTTGGAAAAGGATTAGGAGATTCTTCAAATAAAAGGAGGATCACAAACCAGTGATCAATTGAAGTTATCCAGCAAATTTAAGACTGCTTACTTGAAGATTTTGGGCTAAAGAGGAAAAATCCACCCATGAAATACAAGAAGCATCCATCAATAACTCCAAAGCTATCGAAGAAAAATAAAATACTGCCACTATATGCCAACCGTCTAGAAGAAAAAACAAAAGAAATAAAAAAGCATCCTTCATAGTTCATAGGAATATTCTTGATGCACAAAGTCCCATGTCCATGACCCAAAAGCATCAACCATATGTATTGGGAAATGAAATAGCATTCAGATGACAATCAAAGAAAAAGAAAAAGAAAAAAGGAAGAAAAGCAGTACCCAAGTCCAATAAAGCAAGGATTAAATAGGTGCTTGACAGTTACTTAATGATCTTTGCTCACGATGTATGTGTTAGGAATAACATGTAATTTAATTATTAAGATTGAAATTCAGAGAATATTTCTCTCTCAATTTTTCTAAATTAGGTGAGCAAAGCTCCGGTCCATTTGCTTTGCTATCATTGCTTATAAGCAAGATTTCTGGTTGTTGCAAATATCCTGAAATGCTTTCAACAGATTTTTAACAGCTATCCTTAAAGGCACGAAGGTCTACTTGCAAAGGAAGAGCAATCATGTAACCTAGAAAATCAAAGTACATTAAAGCTGCAGGAGAAGAAATGCAAGACTCATGATGAACTTGATATAGAAATTTCACTCTTCCAGTTTCAGATTCAGACTGAGGACTAAAATGACAAGAACATATTTTATTAAAAAATAAAAAAATAAAAAATAAAAAAATCCAGGCAACTGAAGCTAACTACAGATAGATCCTGAATCCAAGACCAAAAGTGACCACCAACAAACAATAGAAGACCAAAAAAAAATATAATTTTCCTCTTCATTTATCATTAAATCATCAAGAACCTTAGAAAATTTCAGATTAGCTGAGACGAAATAACTTAGATATTTTTAAAAAATATACTTTAAGTAGTTACAGTGAGAAAGAACGAAAACTAACTATTCAGTCAAATTAGTTTCAGAGAAGCACTTAAACCAGCTAGTTATGCTCAAATTCACTTGAAATTCTGCGACCTAACTAAAATGTAAGTATAGATCAACCCCCAAACATTCAGCAGAACCCAATTGAACAACACATTTTCATAGAACTACACAAGCTAACTATTGAAATCTTATTACAATTGCTTCACAAAAGAAAATGATAGAAATAATAAACTTGATTCTAGAACAAAAAACTAGACAGCAAAATTTTTCCCACCTCCTTACAGTCTTATCCAGGCTAGCGCTAAATCCAGAAGAGTCATCATCGTGGAAGCAACAGTCCAGTATTGCACCCCCATGCATGAACACACCCTTCAACACATTCGCGCTCGCATCGTACAACCTAACACTCTGATTAAACCACCGACCACACAGCTTAATTAAGAAAAAACAACAACGACCTTCAATAAAAACATCATCGTCTCGCATCAGAAAAAGAAAAAAGAAAAAAGAAAAGCACCTTGTCCCAGGACGAAACGAGCAAGTGATCGCTGTGGTTTGAGAATCTGAGGTTCGAAATGCCATCGGAGGGCGGACTTGAGAGCTCTCTCCCCGAGGAGATCTGATGAATTGTTGCAGTCATTGTTCTTACTCTGTACTAGTTGAGTTCAAATTCAGTGATTTTTAGGGTTGCAGAAACAGTAGTGGAAGTGAAATGGTGGTAGAGATCGAACGAGAAGAGAAAAAAAGTGAACGAACGAAACTCAGGCGTGGAGGGAAATGCGGACGTTAGGATTCAAAAATTAAAATGAGCCGCTGGCCTAGGACTCCGTAGATTGAGGGATCCTATTAACTAACCAAAAAATAAAAAACATAAAAACATTATTCTACGGGTATTTATCCAACGGACCAAATCAAAAAATTGAACCAAACCAATGTTATCGGTTCAATTTGGCTCGACTTTTGTAAAATTCAGTTCGGTTTTCAATTTAAGAAATAAAAAAACCAATCAGTTCAATTTTCAATTTAGACATTGAAAAACAGAATTTAACTCAAACCTTTAAGTTAAAACTAGTTAATTTTTATAGTATTCATTACATTCTAGTTGTAGATGGTCAATCAGTACAAGTAAAATGGATTTTTTATTTTATTTTGTTTGATTACGATACTATAGACTATGAATGAAAAAGTGAAACATGTTTACCATACTTTATTGCCTTCGATACTAAAGCAATTCTAATAGTTGTAGTATACTTCCTCTTCTGACCAATATGTTTGAGCCTAAGTCAAATGACAAAGGCTCATTGTTGAACCTCGACCTCTTTAAAATGAAACTAGAAAACTGCAAATATGAAAGTAGTTGAGTGCCAAGACAAATGACCAAATATTACAACAACAACATATGAAGAAGGAACTTTTTAAGGTTGGAGAATTAGTATTGAGAAAGACAATGATCAATGCTAGAGGTCCCATGGAAGGGTCATCGGCCTAAATAGAGAAGGATCATATAAGCTGATAAGAAGAAATTAGGTTTAGGCAAAATTCTAAATCCTCTTCTTTTTGTTTTGGTTTATTCTGTGGTGTCTCTGTTCTTTAGGCGAGACTAATTCGTGTTCGAGCACTACAAGGACATTAGACGGTGCTCTCTAAATGAATGTGACTAAAATGGATACGAGTTTCGATATTGAGACTTTCATCCTTCAATCATTTTTATCACAGATTCTCGATCATTTGTGCTGCATCATATTGGCTATATAAAACCCTCTTCATTTAAGAGGTTTATGTATTACAACTTTTATACTAGAGAAGCTTGTTTTATATTTAAACTTGTGACTCGGGTCATAATAGAGCAACCTCAATTATTACACAAAATGCAAAATTTGTTTAAAATGATAAATGACAAGGGATTGGTTGTTGAAAACTTATCCATGCAAACCACTGTGTTTGATAATATTTTTAAATCTGATTTTTTGTATTTAAAAATAAAAGTGAAAAAAGTTAGAAAAAACTTTTTTGGTTCTTTATGATTCATAAAACGTTTTTAGAAAAAAGTTAAAAAAATGGTTGTTTTTAGAATAGAGAAATTATTTTTTGAGTTTTTTTTTGGTTGATTTGTAATTGAAGAGACTCATAAAAACTTTTTTTATATTTGATTTGTATGAAATCTTAGAACAATTAAATAAAATTTTCTTATTTTTTAAATTTTAAAAACATTTTTTTGAAAATTATATATCAATTAAAAATAAAATCATATTTCAATTTTTTTTAAAATTATTTGATTTTATTTTTTTTTAAAATTATTTTTGAATGGTATGCCAAACGCAATGTTTTGCCAAAAAGGTATTTTTTTTAATCAAGATTATTAATTTATGATAATAATTTTTAAATGATAATTTTCAAGTGTCACAGAGTCACAGGAATTTCAATGACGATGAGGCACGCGGGCCCAAGAAGCGAAAGCTGGCATTTTAGGGGAAGCAGCGAAAACGGCGCCTGAGTAACCATTTCCCTGTCTTAGCGAGACAGAAAGACACCGAAACCGATACGAACCGATCCGCTTTACTCAATCACCAACAACAACACCTCTACATGGACACAGATCTCCTCTTCATCCTTTCTAAAATCTCTTCATTATACTTTCCAATCTGAGAACCCAATCTCTAGCTTTCTCGATCTCTCATTTTATTTTATTTTATTTTTTCCCCAGCCATTGCTCCCCACCGTTAATTCTCTCAAGTCCTTGGGTTTTTAGCCGATGAGATGGTGGTCTGCAAATGTCGCAAGGTACGATCATCTCTCTATCGATATGATCTCTTACCGTTTATTCGATCTAGATCTCACTGTAATTCAGTGGAATTATGAAATTCTCAAGTTTTTTTTTTAATCCGATCAAGGGCTTCAATTCTAGTTGCCAGGGCTAGTTGTCAATAGATCTACTGGTTTTCTTGATTTGTGGGTTGTGGTAGAAAACCTCAAGAGTGAATGCTTCTCTACTGGTCTTTTTTTAGCAATTCATTAGAGGAAAGAATTGTGAATAAATTTGGCGAATACACGCCGCTGTCTTGACAACAAATGACACTGGAATTAGATTTTCAACAGAAGCAAAGCTGATGGGTTCTCGGCTGACCTAAGCTTTCCCCTTTTCTGTAACCGCAGGACCAACTGTTTGGTATATAACTTTGTTGCGCATTGTTTTTAGGCCCTTAGTCATTCTGGATTATTTGTTATCATTTTCTTTGGTAATTATGATCGGAAACACAATGTATAGAACAGTTAATGCTAACTACATTGGTCTTATGCATTTATTGTCTTTTCTTTTTAATTGGCTCATCACTGACATGAGGGGAAAATTTTGAATTCAGGCGACGAAGCTGTACTGTTTTGTCCATAAGGTCCCTATTTGTGGAGAATGCATTTGTTTTCCCGAGCACCAAATATGTGTGGTAATTGCCTAACACTTTTATTTTGGTCGTTGAATTTGTTCTAGCTGGTGATGCTTGTGTAGTTTGAATTCAAAGCTTCTTCATGAAATTAGAAGTTTGGCAGTGGAAAGAAAATGTAGTTTGAGATTTGAAAGTGGTTTAATTAATTTATGTTTTTGTTGATTTTGCATACTTTACCCTTTCGTAATTATTTTAGCCTTAGAGGAAGCTGCATTTAGACCCATGTGGTGGTTAGTGTATGAGCATGCTGTACCTTTTGGGTCTACTAGTTGCTGGATCTTATCATCATTATCATCATCATCAAAATCATGTGTCAAATATCTAAGATAAAGGTAGTCAAAATTGGGATCCTAACTAAGATTGTTGAGGGGTTTTGGAGGATCGGATTGTGAGTCGTAGGATTCTACAAATCTTTTAAATTATATTTCAAATGATGTCAAATAAAAATAAACTAACACTTGTAATACATAATCTAATCCAAAATATTGAGAATGTAACACAAACAATAGATTCCTTGTCTACAAAATGTTGATAGGTAGAGCAAGTTTCAAATCCTTGCATCCCCTATGGCCTATATCATTTACTAAGTTAATTTCATATAAGTGTGAAGGTAATATATCAATATGCTTGTACATTGCCCGACCCATATGCCACAAAAATTGTCAATGTATAAACTATGATAATATGACTCAAATTTGAATGTCTACATAAAAATATTTTATATATATGACAAAAACACATAATTGGGTGTCATATTTATTTACTTATTTATTTCTTTTGAGAAGATACAATGTTAGTAGTTAGTTGTATAATCAGCTCCATCACCTAACTGCACTTTTGAGGAAGTATCAGGTTTATTCCTAACCCATTAATCCTTCTCACCCTAAAGGGCGAGGCAGTGGTGAGAGTTGAACCCGAAACCTTTGGGTTCCAAAACCGCCTCTTTACCAACTACACTAACTCTATAGTTGAAGACCAAAAAGTAGAAAAAAGAAGAAAAAAACAAAAAAGAAAAAAAAAGTGAGTAAGCTAGGATCTTGATCCTAGTCCAACTCACTCAATAAAACAATCCTATAATAATCTAGATCATTTTACCGGATCTAGATCTTAGGATCATAATGTGTAAGATTGACTGAATCAATATTTTTGCTCTTAGTCCAAATCATCCATTCTATATGTGAAATACAGTCTCATAAGTATTTAATTGTTTCCAGCTCTAATATTTTTAGTTCAGTCTATGTCCTTTTGGCTTGTCACTCTTTCTTGGTTAGTGGCTTCTCATGTTAGTCTTCTTGAACCTTTACATGCACTGCCAATTCATCATGATTGACCTTCTCCATAGTTTGTGACCTATTCAAGTCACTACTGCTTTTTAATTCATATTAGGAGATGCTACTCTCTTGTACTAGTTTCCAATCTCATATAAAAGATCCTTTTTCTGGCTTGGCATCTGTAATCTCTGTGAGTCATCATGGATGAGAGTGGTGGTGTGAATGAATGTGGGAGGTTATGTACTTTTCATATTTGTTGGCCTTATAGCATAATTGTGCCATACATGTTTTTATCGTCAGTTTGGTTACTATGAATGAAGTATTGTTATATTTACACTGTAACTTCCTTAGGTCCGTACTTATTCTGAATGGGTGATAGACGGAGAATATGATTGGCCTCCCACCTGCTGCCTGTGCCAGACGGTGCTTGAAGATGGGAATGATCATAAAACTACTCGTTTGGGCTGCATGCGTATGTGCCTATGTGGTTCTTCCATTTTATTAATGCCTTTTACTGTGTCTTTTGCTCTGTTTTTATAAGGCTAGAAACTAACATTTGCTGTATTAACGTGATATGTGTTTTTGTCCCTAATAAATCAAACTTTTTCTCGTTTCCCTATTTCAGATGTTATACACACAAATTGCCTGGTTTCCCATCTCAAGTGTTTTCCTCAAAACACTGCACCGGCAGGATACATATGTCCCACATGTTCAATTCCGGTAAGATCTAGATTCACCCATGGATGTTTTGCATGTTATCAATCCTTAGCTGTTACCCATGAAAAAAATGAAGAAACCTCTTTAGTTGTCACCTATGAAAAAAAGAAGAAATCTTGTTAGCTGAATTTCATTTATTATTATATCTTTGTATCTTTTGTCAATGAGTTATGAAGAATCATTTTTATCATCTCTCACATAATTTCAATATTGCATTATTCTTGATGATGTCAATTCTTTAAGTTTATTTTAGTTGGGTTGTTGCAGTTGCACTTCGTAACAATGACTCTAGTTGCGGTTGCAGTTGCACTTTACATTTCCATTATGGCAATTTTATGGCACAATTCATTTTTCGTTGATGCTTTGGTAGTGCAGATATGGCCTCCTAAAAACATCAAAGATTCAGGATCTGCTGTTCACTCAAGATTGAGGGAAGTTATCATGCAAGTGAGTTCCACATTGGTTATAAAGGCTAAGGCTAATTTTGTACTGCAAAGTTAATAATTGTCATTCACTATTTTTGGTTTTTGGTTGGTAGAATTTGTATTTGATGAGTTCATGTAGTGAGCACTTGCAATCTTGTATATGGGTTACGGCTTAATTCATAGGTGAGATGGCTTTATGTTCTTTAACCAATCAGATTGAGAGGAACATTAGATTGGAGTTGGTGTCCTGATTTCTACTACATGGTTTAATGACGTGTTACTTCATTTAGTTCTCTTTAAGTCATTGCTTTAAGAATCTTAATGACCTTTCTTACTTCCAGCCTCTTTCCCCTTCTTGTTTAGTGACTATGACATTTATACTCCTAATTTGTAGTGCTGGGGACACAAAAAAATTTTACATCTTAGGTGCACAATCAGTTATTTTTTATTTGTCACCTTCTATGCTCATCGTATATGCATTTATTGAATCAAATTATTAAAACTTGCTCATTATTTTTTAATTTTCTTTTAAAGCTTGGCAGTTTGTTACTTTAGTAAGTGAAGTTTTACATAAATGTTCAGCCTGTGTCACAAGGAGACAGCATCCATAAGAATCTTTCATGCATTGTGCAAATCTTTGGAATACTCCCATGGAATTCCTGACATATGAGGTAGTTTCACTTTTTATTAAAAGCTTTTTAGCAAAATATTACTCTTGAAATTTGAAAAAGGATTGATGTAAATCCATGATATATCAATGTAAACGATTCTCAATTCTTAAACTTACAGATTTGCATTATGTAAAACTATTGGGCTTGATAATTTGTTATACTGATAGTTGCGTTTATTATAGGATGAATGATGAATCATAGGTCTTGCTATTTTCATTTTTCACAAAATAATTCTATTTTTTTTTTTTTGAGCAGAAACAAATATATATTAGTATATGAAAAGATATATTACAAAATAATTCTATTCTCAAATGTTTCTTTTGGTATTTGCATATTCAATTGGACTTTCTTGGTATAACTCTTAATTTAGTAGTTAAGGTTAAGTTTAAGATTAGTGCATCTCACCCAAATTTGAAGTGGTTAGTTAAAAATGGACAAGGTATTAATGTGTTTCAGTCATAATATTAATAAAGATAGGGGCAAATTCAAAGGCAAGGTAAAGGGGAGGACTACCAAAATATTAAATATTGCCTTTAGTAAAAACATATGTTGAAAAGAACCAAATTGGGATTGGTGTGGTGGCCACAATCTTGAAGGGACTAGTTGGATGCTCTAAGTGACCTAGAAATCCCTTAACACCCCCCCCCCCCCCCCCCCCCCCCCCCACTTCCCCAAAAAAGAAAAAAGAAAAAAAAAAGAACACACACATATAGTGAAATGAGGGTATTTGGACTTTTGCCCAACTAATCCCTTGGGCCCCTAGTTGCCCAAGTGGGATATGCCTCCAGTAGTCATCCAAGTTCCATGCTTAGCATTAAAAATGAACGTAATGAGAAAGTTGTTGGAGCCATCTTGAAGTTTGAACAATTTGTGATGACTTGATTAGTGTCGTCTCCTCCTTGATCAGGACAATCAACCCTCCCAGAGTACCTAGTTTACTATTAAAGATGTTACTTGTTAGATATGGTTGGTTTTGCACCTGTAATTGTACTTGCAATTGCAACTGACCATATTGAGTAGCTAACTTTCATTCTCTAAAATCATTCAGTAGAGTGATCGTTACAGCACTTGGTGCTGAATTCATATTGTTATCTCATCCTAAGACTAAACATTGGTCCCTATTCCAATTCTTGGTAGGATCTCATGTAATACTTGGTGTGTTTACCCCCAAATCCTTGTTCTGTCATCTAATTGTTGGTCTCCATTCTTCTCCCTTTCTCTCATTCTTTTTCTGTGAAGATTGAAAGTTTGTTCTAAAGGTTAAGATCTCTGGTGTGTTACAAAGGAGAAAGCCCTTCATTTCCCTTTCCCCGCATTCGTGTGTTGTGTAGGAATGAGGGAGAAACTGCATATCAAAAAGTCATTGTTCGTGCTCATTGCATGTTTGTTAAAAAAAATCTTTAGGAATAGGCTGTAGGTGGGTTTTTCCCCAATCCTGTGGTGGCATTTTACAAGAGAACTTCCTTGGAGGCTTCTGCTGAAAAAAATGAAAAGTGTGGAAGTACGCAGTGCTTGGTTTACTCTAGAGTGTGTTGCTAGAAAGAAACCAAAGGATTTTTTTGCGGCGTGCCAACAACAGAAGCATGGTTAATGCTTGACAAAATTTCTCTCGGTCTGTTGCTGACCAATGTAATGAGGGAGTGATCCATTTTATTTTATATTTTTGTAACCTTGCATTTTTTTGTTTTCTTATTGTGTTCTCTTTGGAGAACTTCTAGTCCCTGCTGCTGGTAACTTTACTGTTTTGGGTAATATAATCTCTTCTTTTACAAAAAATACCTTCATCATCAATCAATGTGTGTGATCTTTTTATGATGTTTTTATTTTCCACTTCCAGTTATAGAGCATAATAATAGGGATTCAATTTGTTGTTATAAAGCAAAGGAACCTTTTCATGGATTGGAAGTATTAATTTTGATGAGCTGCTCTTAACTTAAATATTGTGAATAATAACACTTGCATGATTTTATGCAGACAGGGTTGGAGAAAAACTTGCTGGGAAATTATGATGTTTTATTTACATCTGCTGAACCCCGTGGTCCTCCTCCTGCTTTTTCATCAGATCCACTTCAACATATATCTGATACTGGAGGCAACCGAAAAAATAATGCAAATCCCTTGGATTCCATGAGAGATCAAGTCTTATCATCATCAGTAGCACAAGAGGTGAAGTACATGACTGAAGTGTACCCACCTGCAAGCGGAGTAGGATCCTCAAAGCTTTCTGCTGCAGATATTGTGGAGATAGATAATGCTAGTTTGATGGGAAACCGACTTTCATCTGATAATGGCCGTAACTTCTTAAAGAGTGCAAATTCTACTGGTGTAGGTGGACATTTTTATTAGGCAGTGAATTTGCAATGGAAATTTAGTAGACTTTGTGCTTTCATTTTATGTATGTGTATACATCTACATTGTGGATGCATGTGTTTGATATAGTTATTCATGCTATTCATATTCATATTTCGTTATCTGATATACTAATTTTTTTCTATGTAGAATGCACCACAGCCTGGTGCTACAACGAGGAAAGGTGTTCACCATGTTGACCGGCAAAACTCTGAAATTTCATATTATGCCGATGATGAAGACGGGACTCATCAGAAGTACAGTCGAAGAGGTGAGGTTAACGATCTTCATATTTTTTAACATGTATTGTTTGCTTATGTGTTCAGTGTTTTTGATCCTCTTGATCGTAATTTTATTAAGTTACCTGCTATGGAAGTTTCAGTCCGATCCATGATGGCACAGTTATATGCTGAAATCCTGTTGACCTTTCTGTGTTTACTAGTTTGGAAATGCATTAATACCTTTCCTAATCCTAATAAGTTGGTATGGAAAAATTCCTGCTGCCAAGGCACCAACTAAAATTATATTGCATAATCTAGAATATAAATTTTGAACCAAATTGTCTTCATTTTAGAAATAATAAAAAAAATTCTAAAAGATCTCCAATCGAAAGGTGTTCCATACAAGAGGATATGAAAGACAATGCAGCCTGGCCACTGCCACTAGCCAATTGAAGAACGAGTAACGACTCTATGTATCCTAGTGCTAACTGGACACTACAAGGATATGTAGAATCCGGTAGTCCGTAAATTCATTCTAGTCACCTAGCTATTAATAATGTTATTTATTTATTTAAAAATAATATAAATATAAATGTCCATACTTATCGTACTTTATAATTTAAAAATTTATCAATTCGTTGTTTTTTTTTTTTTTCTGTGACAAGAGACAAAGCAGTAGGTTGGTAGCATAATGCGCATAATTAGCATTATTATATAAGTATCAATACATACTAACTGGCTCACATCATGATGAAAAATAGCTCATGAAACCATTTTATATTATTCCCTGTATAGATAAAAAGATGTTTATCACAATTCCTCATTCTTCCAAGCTTCATTGTCCTCGTACAAATCCCAACTCCTTAACTCCCCCTTATATCATCCCACAACCTGAAAAGGCGAAACACAACTCCTACATATACCTCCCATTTGCAATAATGGTATAACCTCATGTTATTAGTCTAACAGAAAGTTCATTTTATAATAACAAACTCATTTCACAAGATATGTCTTCTTTAGTCAAATAAGGTTATAGCTTTTAGGTTATTAAGTTTCTACTTTCGCAATTTGCTGTTAGAGCATGAAACTGCCACTAAGACAACATGCTAGCAACTTTAGAGTTTATTCCACACTTGTGAATGTGAAACTAGTAAATTGCACAATTTCTTAAAACCTTTATATGATGAATCATGTTCCCATGTAGTTGGGAAAAGGCTTGGTTGAGTTGAGTTTATATGATGAATTATGTCATGAAATAGCCAACGGGCGGTTGGCACTTGAAGAGCGGGGTGCACATTGAGGGGTCGTGTTCGAGTCCCAGGGTGTACAAGAAATGAAAGTATTGTTTGGCTTGCGGGAGGGAGATCCGGGCAAGAAATGGAAGTATTGGCGGGATCGGCATGTGATTCGTGTGGCATCCACGTAAACTTTGATCACCGGATCGACACGTTGGTGTGGGGATTAGTGGGTCCCAAAGGGATTCAATACCCCATGAGTTGGGATCATAGGGGTCTAGGGCGCGTAGTCAGGGTCTTATTTCTACTAAAAAAAAAGAATTATGTCATGAAATAAACACTACCATGCACATTCAATTAAATACAAAAACCTGGTTAAGCTGAAAAAATGAAGGTACATCAACAATTATATTCATGTTTAAAAGTTATCAAAATTGGAAAATAAATTAGAAAAATATGAAATGATTGCCAATAGAAAGAGGGTTCAGTCCTCTTCCCAACACATCCTTTCCCATGAAATTCCAAGACATAAATTAAAAATTATGACCATTTTTTACAGAAAATAGCAAAATTGCCGTTTATAACCAAATTTCCACCCATTGATTTCACAAAACCAAGTGTCCTTCATGGTCTTTTGGACATTCATTATTACATATTGAATGCCTTCCTTTGCTTGTTGGATGTCCACTATATTTTTAACCAGAATCTGATTTTTCCAACTTCATTCAAATCAACCCAGTTTCAACTAAACTCACAATTAAAGCATTTCAATACTCTTCCAACTTATCAAATACTTACAAAACATAAAACAATACAAGTAATTGAGGAGAAATCTTCTCGCCTAATTGAAATTCCTTATACAAGCTTAAGCTTTCTCTCTTGGTTTCTTTTCTTTTCCTCCCTCTCTCAACTCTCCCATTGCATAAATGATCTTCTTTATTCTCTTTTCTCTTTCTGTTCTTCCCCCTTTTCTTCTTCTCTCTGATTCCTCATATCCCCTCTCTATTGTTTTCTAACAGAGTTGGTTGGCAGTCTAAGCTGCCACCCTCCAATTCTTTAGTCAACTTTGTGGCTGTTTTTCTTGAGATTTATTTTTTATTTATTTATTAATGATTACTTCTACTAGTCCTCTATATTATTTTTAATTAATCATTAATTTCACATATCTTTGGTTCATCAAATTTTAATAACAGAATACTTGTAATATTATGATAATATATTAATGCAATCTACCTAATTAAAATACTTAGATGCCACAAAACATATCTATTTATAGGAATTCCTTATGGCTATTTTGTGCTAAGATGCCAATGGGAATTTCAATTTGTAGTCGCTCCAAGGTGATCGATGCTTTAATTTTTCATTTGAGATGTGCACCTTGAGAGCAAAATTAGTCTCTTAATACATTAGTCTTTACCATGAAAAGGATTCCAAGATCCCATTTGGTATCTAGTTTGAGCAAATCGAATTGTCTTAGTTAATGACGTCTGCCATTGAAACATGCTTTAGTGACCCAAAGGCATTTTAACACTATCCAAGAATTGTTTGTCAAATTCCTTGTTGATATCCTAGATTGACTGAACTACATATAAGGAAAATAACCTGGTTCAAAGCTTGCCTTAATATTTGAACTTTGTGAATGGCTTCCCATAAACACAAACGGTGGGTTGGTTCAGTGGGTAGGTGCACTTGCACCTACCTTGAAGGTCTCGAGTTCTCCCACCACTTGTTGGCCAACAACGTCCTTGAGTGTTTGTGGTCATGCTTCAGAAGGATTAGTGGGGACATAAGTCCCCGATACCCGCTGATCTCAAAAAAAAAAAAAAAAAAAAGAAAAAAGAAAAGAAAGAAATGGGATAATTAATGAAGTTTTATACTCTCAATGGGTTCGGGCAGCCCACCATTTCTTGACTATTCTTTAACTCGGGTTGACAAAAAAGCTTCAACACTGGGGATTTTGAGCCTTGAACCTTTTGAAGCCAAGCCAATTTATGCTTTCTACCTACATATCTACTACTTGAATGATTTCCTTCATCAGAGTGGAGGAACTTCTACATTTACCTCCTTGTAAGTTGTAACTAGAGATAGGATTATATATTTAATCATCTCACTTCATTATCGCTGCAAGAACAACCTTGACTTTGTTAAACTTGGGCAGGATCACAGTTCAAGGAACCCATATATATTGTCAAGAGCTTTAACGTGATGATGTGCTGATGTTTCATGTTTCTTGATTGTGGTCTGTGTTGCCTAAGTACCACTGGTGCTTTAATGTACTTCTGTTGCCACATTTTATTTTTAATACAAATTGGTATTTCTTCTCAAACACACACACATTTTAAGTCCTTCGTTCTAACATATAGATTTTGGTCATTGTATCTTCTCATGCATCCCAGAGTATGGTCTATTTTGTTCAGGCTGATAATGCAACTATGAATATCAAACAAACAAACATAGACATTGACGCTTCTCCCACTTGCATGATGGCACGTGGACTAGATCCATAAAAGGGAGGAAAGACATGATTGATAAATGAGATAAACAAGCAAATATGCTTGTAATGAGGTTTGAGTACAAGACCTTCAGAACAATAAGGATACCATGTTAGAAACCGCTTGACCTAAAAGGCTAAAAGCTATAGTTGATAAGTAGAGGTCCAACTATGTATATTGAGCTAACAAACATAGACACTGACACTCTCAACAGAGCAGTGTAAAGACTATGGAATTAGTCCTAGGACTAAAGCTTTCCATTTAACCACAGTATGTTTATTTCCAAATTATGGAGTCTAGTCGAAATTATTTGATAATGTACAAATATTGTAGTTGAACACATTAGTTATTTGAATTATGATGGAGTTGGTGAAGGCCTTTGTTTATTATGCCAATCTTTTCTGACTTGAAAGGCAAGAGTCTATAGACAATTGGCTCATGAAGTGGTTTGGATTCAATCAGATTGCTCTAGTTGGGCTAACTCAAGACCCTTGTACCATGGCCCTTATCAAAGCTATTTTCAGCAGGGTCATATTTCTTGTTCTCGTAGTACTTTTGGTTCATGGTGCTTGGATTAGCCTTTTTAATTTTATAAAATTTATCTTGTTTCCTCTCCAAAAAAGAAAAAAAATTGTGCTTGGATTAGACATGATTTGAAGTATGAAAGAAATTTTCTTTTTTTATCATTTCCCTTTCTGCATTCAGTAAAATTTATCTTTTCTCAAGTTTGCTTACAATCTGTTGAAGGCTCCGGTCAAAAGTCATTGAAATGGTCAAACTTACACATGCTGAGGTTTTTTGCAGGTCCTCTTCATCACAAATTTCTAAGGGCTTTATTACCCTTCTGGTCTAGTGCTCTACCAACATTGCCAGTGACTGCTCCCCCACGCAAGGACATGGCTAATGCAGATGATGTTTCCGAAGGTTGTGCGCGACATCCAAGATCTTCAAAAATGGATCCTCGGAAAATTCTGATCCTCATGGCACTCATGTATGGACCTGTACATACTCCTTATTTTTTACATATCACAGTTCTTTGTTTTTGCTGATGGAATCCCGCTCCGTTCTTCACTCTCCACTAAAGAAAATGATATTAGGATTTCAACTTGATCACTGAACTAAGAGTCTTTCATTGGAATTCAAGTGATAGTGAACCTGAATTTAAATAAAAAGGAAAAAAAAAAAGAGTGGTGATGCTTGAACCCTGCCTATGACCTTGAATGTGATGGGGTTTGATGTATGAGTATGACTTAATTAGCCTTACAATATGTTCCAATCAAATGTATCAATGACTTCCTGCTGGAATGCTTCCCTCCACCCATTTTTTTATTTTCCCGATTCCAAAGCAACAATTTTGGATGGCCTTCTTCATCTTATTGGAGAAGTGGTCTGAGAGATCTCCTGGTACTGGTAGGAACTCACTGACTGGTATTTTCTTAACAGTAGTAGAAGAGGGAAAAACAACTTTCCATCCTGACCCTCTGGTGATACATGTAGTCCTCAATCCCCAGCTGCCTCTTTCCCTTTGCACATGCATACGTGGGCATGTTGCATGCTAAAACAACAAAAAAGAAAGAAAGTATGTTCTTATCAAAAAATGAAATAAAAATATGTATGATGCAGCTGATTCAAAATGTTCATGATCATTTTCAGGGCATGTATGGCGACAATGGCAATTTTGTATTATAGACTGGCACAACGTAGCATTGGTGTAAACAGGCCCGGAGAAGAGCAACGGTAGTGCTTCATAAGCTTTTGTTCAAGCGTGGGTAACATTTCTCCTACGAATGCTCTTGGTTGATTGGTTTTTACTAGTAGATCTTCCTTGGCCACTTTCTTGTGTTTACCCATTACCGCCTGTCATTCGAACCACAGAGCTCAACTGTCAATCTTTGCATAGAGAGCATTTGATCCATTGTTACTACCAACAAAGGTGTGAACTCTTCTCCATTTTTCTACTTTATGATTTCCAAATTCTATTGTTGATGTTAAATTCTGGGCAGCAGGTTTGTGAATTGTGATAGGAATGTGAAAAAAGTACAAAGATGAAATTCGTCAAAGAATTGAAAAGCTTGATCTGTTACCTCCTGTAGGTGGATGTCTTTTTTTTTTTTTTTGAAAAAAAATAAAAAAACGTGTATCAGTTTATGGCCATAAAGTATGTTGAAATTGTTTATTTGTGGAAAGTTCTGGATTATGCATCTGAACATATAGTTGGAGTAGACTTTTATTTGCAACTAAACAACATGATTTGAGATGGTAAATTGGGTCAGCAATTAAAGTTGCTTCTGTCCAAAGAGGCAATCGAACTCGACACTTGTATTTACGTGGATTTCACCTCTTTTTAACACTGAGAAGAGAAGGCATGTTGCTAGCCCATCAATTAAGTACATCAGAATCTGCGGGACTAATAACAAAAAGGCAGGGGATGAAATGTCAGTTCCAGGTGCAGCACCAAGTGATGTAGAATAGAAAAATGTTAAGAAAGACTCTACTCACTGGTTCTGGTTTTGATCCTAATTCAGTGTAGAAATTCTCAATTGTGCTTGTTTCCTTTAGATTTGTTTTTTGCTCTGATTTAGATTCACCTAAGTGCAAATAGCCGAGTTTTGATAATAGCTTACTTCATCCTAAATAATTGCCCTTAATATTTTGAGGTCTTACTCTGATTAATCACCCTGAGCAAGAACGTAAGAAAAAGGATTTGGATTAGGAAAATGGTATTTTTCAAAATGAGAAAAATACATAATTTTTCATTACGAAGTGAAAGGAGTACCCTCCTCAGGTGCAACTGTGCAAGGTTAACGAAACTGTTTCATGCCTGATATACTAATACTTGTCAACACGCCTTCAAATGGCTAAAATGGTACTTATTGTTCTGTTCTCATTAAGTATTATACTAATCTAATGGCCATGGATGGTACAGTGACGAAATTAAACACTGGGGGATATCCCCTTGTTTGGTAGCTGGAAAAGAAATCTGTTAAAAAGTGTTTAATCTGATTGTATATGGAAGAATATAGAGATCTAAAGAAAATGGAGATAGCAATGAACGAGATGTTTACGTGGTCCAAGAAACTTTATTAAAACTCACAAAATCATAACATGGTTTCATATGATTTTCTGCAAATAATCGGACAGAATGATCTAAATCCTTTAACTATGCGCTGCCCTCAATCATTAAGGGTCCTTAGATCATAAAGATCTTAATAAGCAGGATATCAGATAACGTTGCTGCTGCCAAACTAGAACAAATGACAGTTAATGGTTCATTGAACCCTTTAACTTCCTCATCCACCTAACTTCAACATGTACCCAAACCCACCCAACAACCAAACCCTAAAATAATATAATATATTTGGCACTGCGCTGCCCTTCTATCTATTGTTTATATCTGGGGTCAACGGAAACATTACTTTTTTCAATTATTAAACTATATATATATATGCTCCTCGTGCCTCCATCATTTTCACCCTGAAAATCCACTACTTCATAGCTTGCCACGTAGAGGGTACATTATTTTTTATTCTTTTAAAATTATATGTATACCTCCATAATGCCTGTGAGATGATTTAACAAAAAAAAAAAAAAACAGAGAGAGAACATATTATTTATTAATATGTTCCATACCCACCCTTTTATTATTCTTATAAGGTTGTTGTTTAGGTGAAGTTTGTTAAATATCATATAATTGAGCCATGTATTCTAATATATACAGAATGTACAAGCCTTATTTTATTACCCTCTAAAAACGTCTGGAAAGTCTTCCATTCCCTACACTCACCGTCCACGAGTCAAATGGTGACATGGTCAACAAAATGTGGTACTGTGGCCGAATTGGGACCGATGATGAGCCTCGAGATCTGCAGTGTTTGCAAAAACTAGAATTAATTAAGAGTATAATTAAGGTGATAATATTCACCTACCTGAGAAGTTTTTTTTTTTTTTTTTTTTCAATCTCAATGGAGAGGCTTTGTGGTAAGAAACAACTAAGCCCACTTGCAAAATGCGAAAGATAAAAGAAAATGGCATGTTCAAGTCTAGCTTGCAGATCTCTCTAAATATCTGATTTGTTGCATTATTTGCAATTCTCTGGGAAGGTTGGATTTTTTTTTTTTATTAAAAAAAAAGGAAATTGAAACATCACTCCTACACATCAGTTGATTTAAAATATTATTTTTTTTTATCAACAAAAACGAAAAATGGTTTTTCAAACACATTTTGTTAAAATTGCCATTAAAAATTATTAGATCACCTTGAATCATATATCAACATATGATTTAAGGTGATTTAACAATTCTCAAAGGCAATCTTAACAAAATGTATTTTAAAAAAATATTACTCTATTGAAAACTAAAACTTTAGTGGTTAGAGTGTCAGTTGAAAGAGACAACAAATTTGGGCTAATTAGTACTACATAAATTAAAAAACTATTTCGTTACCAATTAAAAAGAACATAAGTTAATGTTTACTTATTTCGTAGCGTAATAATAACAATAATATAAGTGAGGTTGATGTCTAAGTTTTGAGTTTAAACTTGAGCATGTCTTCATTTATCTGTTTCTATTGAGAGAGTCAGTTCAAACGTCTTTATCATATTCGAGTCTGGAAAGATTAATCTCAGCCAAAAAATAAAGAAGAACCCCTCTAGAATGTCGGAAAACCGATAATAAAAAATAATAATAAAAAAAATAGTGTAATAATCAGAAGGTAATAAGGATTTTCACTAATTACAAAATTAATGCCCTTAAATAATTGCACTTTGAAAAAATTATATATATTAAACTCTTACTTAATAATTAATGAAGTACTAACATATCACGTACATGTACTTTGAACCCTACGGGAATGGCACGTCATAGCGACACTCGTGTCGGCACATGCTCTTTTTTTCTAATCACATTATAGGTCGCTAACTTATAATATTTTTTAAAAAATATTTAAGACTTTGGACTTTAGCATGCTATAAATATGAATATTTTATTTTATTAGTTAAGTAAGATATCTATAAGTCTCAACTTCCTTATTTAGACTGTAATTAAAGACAAAATTATAATGACGTGGAAGTAGTCCCACTACTCTTTCATCTTATAATTCAAACCCATTAAAATACTTGCTTTATTCTTCGTGGAATTCTCTAGTATTTTTTTTTTATTTGGTTCTTAAATCCTCATGCCCTTCTGATAACAATAATAATAATTAATGCAACTGCCTACCTCCCACCCTTCATCAAAAATAAAATACAACAAATTAAAAATTAATTAAGATAGTAAACAATTTTAATTTTTTTATTATTTAATATAGTTAATAAAAATTAGGTTTGGGTTCATTAGTCAAATAGAAAAATGTGATTAAAAAACAGTTAAAAAAGTTTTAAAAAATAGAAAATAACCTTTTTTTTATTATAGTTAATTGATTTAGACCTTTAACCTATAATAATATTCATCTGGACAAAACTGTAGAATTTCACAAATAAGAATTATATTTATAATTATGTAATAAGAACAAATTACAATATATCTAACATGATTTAGATTTGGTGTAATGTGATAGATACAAAATGGAAACATGATAGATATTTTATAGGAAAATTCTCTACACTATACTCTGTTAGGGGTGGCGAAAAAGCGGATCTTGACACAAATGGGTACGGACAACACTTAGTATTAATAGACATATCATGTGTTCGTATCCGGTTCGCTTTTAAAAGGACAATTTTTTTTGTTTGAATCCATTTGTTTTAAACTGTCAACCTGTAATCCGAACCGAATACATGAAAAATCGAATCGAATTAAAAACATTGGTTAGGTCCAGATTCATAGTTTTGAATAAACCATTGACACTCCTATCCCGAGGTAGAGAGGTGGTAAAACTACTTTTGTTTAATTTGATTTAAAATGAGTATGGACAAAATCTTTTTAAAACTAAGTCGGATATGGATAAAATATTGTGTCTGCCTTAAACAAGGGTCCAGATTTGGACAAAACCCTTAAAAATTGGGTATTGTTCCTATTTAATACAAGAAGTAAATATATATTTTGCATACATCTTCTTGTTCTTTTTTTTTTCATTCTTCGTCATTATTGGCATTATATATATATATATATATAAAATATTAATTTAACTGTAAAAACTATAATTATAAATGTAAATACATCATTAATATTTTTGAATATATATGTATTACATATTTTAACGTATGTAATGAATAATCATAATATTACGTTACAATTAAAATTATAATTTTTTATAATTAAATTAATATTTCTCTAGACAAAAATTAGATTATATTTTTGAAACAAATAGGTTGGATGAAAACTTCTTGTGCATTCCTCAAACCAATGATATAAGTCCATTGCTGCTAGTTTTTTTGCCACCCCGATTGTCATTATGACCGATACTATGAACTTGATGGCAGCGCACCACGTGGCAGAAAGCAAGAAAATCACGTGTGACGCGGGAGGAAACCAAGACTAAACTAAGATAAAATTGCTGACAAAGATATATATAAGCTGTCGGAGGGATTGTTTAAGGGAATCGGAATAGAAAACCCTAGAGAAGTCGTGCAGGCCTGCGAGTTCAGAATCAATCAATCAATCAACAACAACAGTTTTATTAGTTGTTACTAATTGAAAAATATCAGATTTTCTTTTTTCTTTTTTAATTTTAGGGTTTAATCATTCCAAGAGTGTTCGGGCTGTTTAGATTTTATTCGCTCGTTTGCAGCTTTTTGTTATTAGGGTTTAATCAGATCGTGCAATGGCCGGCGCATGCTTCTAGGGATTTTTCTTTTTCTTGTTCTTTCATCCATCGAAACATCAAAACACGAAGGGGGGGGGGGGGGGGGTGAATTTTTTTTTTTTTTTGTTTAGGCTATTAAAACCACAATAATTGGATACAAAATCTCCATACACGAGTAGAATCAAACCGGAAAACCCGCCGGAATCTCAGTTCAGTGACCCCTGAGGATGATCGAAGCCCTGCCTTTTCAGGCTATCGAGCTCAAATGTACCGGATTCCGCTTTTTCTTCTTTAATTTGTTTTTTTTTTTTTAAAAAAAAGAAAAAGAACAACTGAGATCGGAGTTACAGACTGGATTTCTTGGTTTTATTAATGGTACGTAAGCAGGGCGGGTCGTTGGATTGCATGACCCGGATCATCTTGATATCCAATGCCGCGTTCTCTCGTACGCGGAATAGATTTTGCCATGTAATAATATTAGGGTTTATATGTCAATATTGTTTTTCTTTAAGAAAAAGAATGGAGAAAAGATTTGATTTTTAGGGTTTTAAGACAATGTAGGAGAAACTTTAATTAAGATTTAGGAAATCCGATCTTAATTTTAGATCTTGCAGCTGGATTTGCACTTTTATTTATTTATTTAATGAACCAGTTTTCATTGATGAAATTTGCTTCTTTTTTTTTTTTTTTTTTTGAAACAGAGAGTTGAGGTTATTAGCCTAATCTAAACTCTCCTTTCAGATTTTTGTGCTGTTGATTTGTATAATGTCTAATCAATTAACACCTTTCCAAGCTCTTTTTTTTCATAATTCATCAGTTCTTGTTATTGGGCCCCTCATCTTAGTTGTTCTTGGCTTCTTGTCGGCCCCACAGTGGACTCTCGTGCAACTGGTTAAAAGGATTGGGACTACCCTTTGGCGATTTCTGATTAAGAAACAAGAGATTTTTATTTATTTATACAAGTGCAAGTCAAATCCCACTGCACCATTCTTGAGGAGCTGTTGGCTATAAATATGTCTCCTGACTCTTCACTTTCTCCACAACCTCCACGAGATCAAGAAAAAAAAAATCTAACTTAATTCTTTCAAAACAAAAGCTACCCTTTATTCTCTATAGCCTAGGCTTCCCATTTTCAGGTAAGAACTAGAAGAAATGGAGGCTGTGGGAACCATGTGTAGTGAAGGAGAATACTGGAATGCTCTTTGTGGGATGGTTAGTGAAGAAGCAGATTTCATGGCACAATTGCTTGGTAGCTGCCCATTACCAGGAGATCATCAAGATGATCAGAATCCAAGCTTTGGGAACCAATCTGCTACTTTCAGCTGGCAATCCAATCATGAACCTTCTAATTTACTGTATCATCATCTTCCTCAAGGGAGCAATAATACTAACAGTGGTAGTAGCATTACTACTAGTTTCTGTTTTCCTAACCAAATGTTTGAAACCAATAACATCAATGGTGGATCCATCTCCATGGATTTTTGCATGGATGAAGACCAAGCTAATGATGAGACTTCATTTCCTGATAATCTAATGGAAGATCAGGCTGCAGTTTGCATGAACCAAGAGATGATGAGCTCTAGCTGTTTGGGAGAAGAATCTGGTGGAATAAGCACACCAGAACCTGCAATTGCTGACTTGCACCAGAAATTGCAGCCCAAAAGGAAATTCCAGATGCCAATTATAAAGCCTGATCCAAGCCCAAAAGATGAAAACAATGCTGACCCAATTGATCAAACTCCTAAAAGGAGATGCCAGGTACGATTAATTAATATAATTCAAAGCTACCCTTTTTTTTGTTATATATGTATGTATAGATGAGTAGACTAATTTGTTAATTACATTATGTTTAAAAAAAAAAATTCAGGGAAGAAAGAACAAGAAGATCCATGTAGACTCCAAGAGGAACCTGAAGAAGCTGAAAGAAGTTATTAGTAATGATCAGGAGGAAGCAGGAAATGGTGGGTCAAATGGGCAAAGTTCTAGCAGTTGTAGCTCGGAAGACGATTCTAATGCTTCTCAGGAGCTCACAGCTGGAGGAGAGACTTCAAGCTCCAAAGGCTCTGCAACTCTTAACTCTAATGGAAAAGCAAGAGCCAGTAGAGGCTCGGCTACTGATCCTCAGAGCCTCTATGCTCGGGTAATTACTAGTTAATGCTAACTAATAATTAAGCTCATGATCAACAAAGTTGCATTTGGTCCCAAAATTCAACTAAATTAACATATAATATATTGCTGCAGAAAAGAAGAGAAAGGATAAATGAACGTCTGAGGATCCTGCAAAACCTTGTCCCAAATGGAACGAAGGTTGATATCAGCACCATGCTTGAAGAAGCTGTTCAGTATGTGAAGTTTTTGCAGCTACAAATCAAGGTACTTAGAAATTTCTTATTTTTTTTGGACTGAATTCAATATGGGCTTTGTGAAACTAAGAAAATATGTTCAACAATTAATCTAATAAATTATTATTTTTGTTTGTGGATGTTAATAATCTGCAGCTGTTGAGCTCTGAGGATCTCTGGATGTATGCTCCAATTGCTTACAATGGAATGGACATTGGTCTCGATCTGAAGATCTCTCCATCACGGTGACTAATTGGGAAGACAAAGGAGGGTGCCGGTGGTGCTGAAATTAAATATATAATATTGTTAATAAATATATATAATCCGGCCATTACAGTTAAAAAAAGGGAAAAAAAGAGAGGAGAATTTGTTATTATGATGTAATGACTAAGTTAACTCTTCAAACATGAGTTATTGATACCTTTTATGTATGACTTTTGTTGAGCAAGGAGTTATATGAGTTCACAATACATGCATATACATACAAACATACATATATATGTTTCTACTAATTTGAAGGTCTAACCATCATGTCATCATCTTATACATTATGGAAGTAGAATCATCTTATGGCCTTATGTAAGTTATTAGCAACATGTATCTTACTTAATTTGCCATTAATAATAAATATAAAGAGAATTATAGAAAAAGACCCATCTCCATAGATCTTCTCTGTTGTTATATGATGGTTTTTAAAATGAACTTGTCTACTGTAATTAGTTTGTAATTAAGGGTGGTGAAAATGAGTTTGGGCTATACTCCATATGTATTGAGTTAATACATCATGTTTTTAATAGACAACTTTAACTCTCTTTTTTTTAAACTATATATATGTTGGATTTTGGTACAAACATGGATTTCTTGTTGGATTAGAAAGTAATTAGGACTTGCCAAATATGGATAAATGTTTTATGATCAAGTTGTATTTGAATAAGGAAACCATGTTAGTGTAGAATGAGGAATCCTTGTTGATCACAATTTTTAAATATTATGGCTAGAAAGTCTACAAACAGGAGGTCTCTCATTGTTTATTAATCAACCTCATCAACATGTGAGAGTAGGGTTTAGAGTTTGTGCAAATGATACGGTTGAAGTTCTAGTTTTATTTTGTGTATTCTCTTTTTGTTCTTCTCTATCAAAGTTTCAAATCTATGTACTATTTGGTGTAGAAGTACATTAAGGTGTTTAATTCCTCTGAGGTACTACTCGTAGTTTTTTTCCTGATTTTGGGAGTTTTTTCACGTATATCTTCGAGTTGTGGGTGTTGATCTCTACTGTACTTTTCTTTTTTGAATCTGTGAGATTGGATGATTTGGGTGTTTTTTCCAACAAATTGGTATGAGAGCTACGGTTTAAGTTTCACTTCAATTGATTTATTAAAGTGTGAAGAGATTTAGAGATGTTGAAATATTGATTCAACTTGAAGTTTGAAGTAGAAAGGTTTCATGGAGGAATTAATTTCGATTTGTGGAGAATTCAAGTCGAAACTTACTAATTCAGTTCGTGCAGCAAAAGTGAATGAAGGGGACGTGTTGGGGGTGTGGGAAATCGGGACACCTAAAAAAGGATTGCAAGAATTGTAAAGGAAAATGAGCAAGTTCGACAAACGGCTCCAAGTCGACAAACAAGGATGTCGATGGTGACAGTACCAATTTGAATGTTGTTGTGTTTAACAGTGATTTTGTTCTTATGACATCTGTTAGCGGTGGGAATTTGTAGCATAAGAGCAAATTGGTGATTGATACTAGGGCCACACACCATGTGTACACGAGGCATGGTTTGGCAAGTATGTGAGGTGTATTGCTGGGGAGTTTGTGTCGATGGCTGATGGCTCCAAAAAGTCAATAATGGGAGTGGGTAAAGTTCAGGTGAAGTTGTTTGACGGACGCGTTATTACACTTCATGATGTTCGACATGTGACGAGTTTTACTTAGAATCAGATTTCTCTTTCCAAGTTAGATTTTGAAGGTTATAAGTACTCGGGTAAAAATGGAGTACTGAAAATTTTTTGGAAGTCCATTACGATCATGAAAGGTGTTCAAGATAGAAACTTGTACGTGTGAATGGACAAATTAGAATTAGCACGTGAAGCAAGATCTGGGTCTAAAAGGTTAATTAGAAAGTGGGTTCTAGTTGGCAAGTTCAAGGGTGACTTGGACTTGGGTGATTCTCAGCATTGAGTGTCATGGCCCATGAAGGTAAAAGAGCAAAAATATGAGATTGAAGCAAATTAAGTATGGTGTTTTCGCCAAGGTGAAGATTGTTGGATGTTAGCTGAAACATGAATTTCTTGTTGGATTAGAACATGGAACATGTATTTAAAAGTAATTAGGACTTGCTAAATATGGATAAATGTTTTATGATCTAGTCGTATTTGAATAAGTAAACCATGTTGGTGTAGAATGAGAAATCCTTGTTGGTCACAATTTTTAAATATTGTCGCTAGAAAGTCTATAAATAGGAGGTCCCTTATTGTTTATTAATCAACTTCAACATGTGAGATATTAAGAAGAAGGTGAAGCTTGTGTCAAGGGGAAGCTTAGTCCTTGGAAGTTTTGTGAAAGAGAGTAGAGTTTAGAGCTTGTTCAGATGATGTAGTTGAAGTTCTAGTTTTACTTTGAGTATTCTCTTTCTGTTCTTCTCTATCAAAACTTCAGATATGTGTACTATCTAGTGTAGAAGTATGTTGAGGTGTTTAATTCCTCTGAGATACTTGTTGATTGATAGTAAATTGTTTTGCCCGTAGTTTTTTCCCTGATTTTGGGGGTTTTTTCATGTATATTTTCGAGTTGTGGGTGTTGATCTCTATTGTGCTTTTCTTTATTGAATCTGTGAGATTGGAAGCTTTGGGTGTTTTTCCCAACAATATACTCATATAAGTTGTCCATAATTTCATTCTATGTCGAATCTAGATGCATGAATGTAGTAGCATAGCTAGCTTTTATAAGTACCTAACTCAATTTTGGGCAAAAATGACGAGATTTATGACCCTGATACATTTTCAAGTTTGATCACCCTAACCAGTGTTTATTTTATATAAATATCTCAAGCTAGTTTTATGTGTGTGTGTGTGTGTTTTCCAATTCGACAATTGCATAACACGAAAGACAAAAAGTGGGCTTGGGAGACAAGTTCTTTCCCAAATTTGGCAAAAATGCCAGCTTGGTCAAGATGACCTAACAGTTGTCGAGTCGACGTGACGTTACTATCGTATTTGGCAATGCCTGGATAGCGTGCATGTTTGTAAATATGAGCTCGACCACCCAAGCTCATTTATTTGGACAACTTGACCAAATGAGCTTGCCCTAGGGTAACGCAAGGAAGCTCGGTCACTCCAAGCTCGACCACCGAGATTAACAAGGGCAGAATAGTTGGAGATAGTTAACATGGGCCCCACCTTGTGGGACCCACCCCTAGCGTATGACAAGATGTCACGTGACACAACCAGCTTGGCCATAGTTATCATTAACAAGACCCTCAACTATAAACACCTCACTTATCTACATTAAAGAGGTAAGTAGTGAGTTATTTCACTTAATCCTTGATTGTGTTGCGGAGAACTCAACCCTAATGTAGGCATTGATTGTGTTGTGAAATTAATTTACTATATATGTGTACATGAAGTAAATTTAATACAAGGCATGATATTATGGGATGATATTATTACCATGGCATGCTCCTGGTTAGTCGTGTTTAAAATTAATGGGGATTATTCGATTAATGATTGAGCCAAAGATTGGGATAGTTGTTTGTCTTAGTTAGCATTGCCTTCTTTTTGTGCTTGTCCTCAGGTTTTTGTTTTGTTTTGGCTGTAGTTGTAGCACCTCTAGTGCTCATTTTGTTGTTCCTTTCACTATTTTTGCTATATATATATATATATATGTGCTTTGTTTACTCTAAAAAAAAAAAAGTAAATTTAATACACATTTAAATAAATTAAGAAATAAACTCATTACATATATATAAGATGATAACTCACATTTATGGCAATATATACATCACAAGAGAATCTTAAACATTAAACATTAAAAGATTAGCACTTTTAACTTTGAAGCTTTAATTAGTCTCAAAATATAAATCAAATTGGACCAATAAGGTTATATATTTCTAGAACCTAACCCTAATTTGAACTCATTAAAAGTCGAACCAAACCAAACACACCGATTTAATTCAATTTTGCAGTTTGAGCCCAACTCATTGACACTCTCCTAGAATATCCTTTGATTAATGTAGCGATGAAAATCGTTCCAATACAACTCACTAAAATTGACATGAATTACATATATAAATAAGAAGTTAGTGTGTTGAGGTTGCCCTTAATTATTTAATTACAAATGATTCAAGAAGATTATGTTTTGGTTGTGTTTGATTAGTTGGAGGCATGATGCTCAAGCTTATCTATTTTGATAAACCTAATAATCAAATAAATAAAATAATAACATAAGATTTAATTTTTAAAACACTAGTCACAAAACTCCCCTAATGATATGGATCATATCATATACACTTAAAGATACATATTTGGATTGATTTGAATTGAATAAACATGTTGCATGAATACTAACCTTTTCATCTATTAAATTGGATTCAAGTTTGATATATATTCTTTTCACCCACTAACATTAATCACCTCACATGAACAAGCCTTCACATGATCCATTTGCCACCTCCAAATATCTCTCCAACCTCTTTAAAAATATGAACAAGGAATGAGAATAAGAAAAAAATAAAGGAAAAAAATGAAAAGAAAGGAATAAATGATAGGTTAGGTGATTGTAGTTATCTACTAGTGGGAATTTAGAAATCACTGCATGTAGGGTTTCACATTAATTTATATATGTAAGGGTATATTGAACTCTTATTGGATCATAAATTAAGTACCTTTCCCACATGACTTCATTGAATGATCTCCACTCAAATCTGAAAAATGTTCAGAGTATACTTAACATATATATATCATACAAAGAAACTTAAAGCACTTGAGCACGTTTCACAAAAATATGGAAAAAAGACAATATGGTTCCCTTGAGGTGTACTGCCTTCTTGTTTTGAATGGGGACAGTGGAAAGCACTCTTTAAAATGGAGAAAAGAATCTCTAGGGTATGATGGCATTACTCATTTTCTCACATGATTGGAGATCCTCTAATAGTTAAAATTGAAAGACATTTATAACCCCATTTGCATAAATCAGTAAACAAAAGAATAATTAATAACATACATTGATTACATAAATTATTTGAAAAAAAAAAACTTGTATTGGGATTGTCATCTTGATCATTGTGGATAAATGTCTATTAGCTTAAAAAGTGATCTAATTGTTTAATGTAGTTGATTGACCATACTAGAGGACTTTAATATATTGTAAATATTTTTTTTCCTCTTATTATATTAATCCCAACTAAAACTAATTAAGATGGTTTGGACAAATACAATAAAGACTTTAGATGCACAAACTATGAAAAGTTCCATATTAACAATCTATGATAATGATGGAGGTAAAGAAATGCCTAAAGTTATTTGTACAAATTTAATAAGAAAAGATTTAACTACTTGTAATTTTAATGTTAATTTAGTCCTTGACAAAGTGGAGTGGACGAAGCAGATTCATATAGCTAACTTACTTAAGTTGAAAAAATAAATTCTAGCTATAAGAAATAGTGGTGTTCCTAGTTTGGTTTCAAGATGCATATGAAGTCTAAACCAACCTAAAGATAATCGGTTTCCAAGATTTACAAACTAAATCAAAATGATTTGCACAATAAAATTGAGGCAAATCAAATAAAATCAGTTAGATTTCGTTTGAGTGGGTCAGTTAAAGCTATTTAAATTGTTTACTCTAAATTTGTCCATTTTTCTAGTTATCTCTTGGAGCTTCCCTCATCCCTTTTATCAAGCTCAATAATGTGATTCAAGTTTTAATGAATTCTTATATGCAAATGTTAGAAATCAAAGAACCCAAAAGTTGTGCATGGGTCGATTTGGTTCGATTTTCACTAAAAACCAAAATCGAACTGAACCTTGTTTAGTTTTTTATATATGTTTCAAAAACAGAAACTGAACCGAATCAATTGGATTACATTCATAATTTAAAAATAATGAATCAATTAATCTACCTATAAAAACATATCTCTATGTCAAGAATATTATATATGGTTAAATCTTATTGAGGTTAAAATTCAAAATATGATACATATTTAACATCAAGATTGTTAAAAAAAATCAATATTTATAAGCAAAATTTTATAAATTATATATATTACCCCCTAAGTTTGGTTCGGTTCAGTTTTAATATGGTTTTGTAATGTGTAAATCGAAAACCGAACCAAACTGTTCGGTTTATTAAAAATAAAAACAAAAAAATGAATCGATTCTCTTACAAACTGAATTGATTGCATCAATTAGGGTTCGATTTTTCACTTTGGTCGATTCTAGTGAACACTTTTAAAAATTATAGCTGATAGGTAGAGGCTCAACAATATGCATATCAAACTATTATTAACGTTCTCCTTCATATATAAAACGTGTAAATACTAATAACAAGACTTGAACCTAAGACCTCATAAAAAATAAGGTTTTAATAGCATAATAAAAATCATTGAACCCAAAAGTTATAACTTAGATAGAAGCCTAACAATGTATATCAAGCTATTATTAACAATAACATCAAACAACTTTGCTTTCTTGATCCACTAAAGTGCATTGTTGGGTTTGTTAATACATAAGGATTTGCTATAATTGGTAAGGGTAAATCAAGTAACTTAAAGATAACTAACTACATATGTATTAATTCATTTTTGGTTTGGTTCAATTTCAATTGATTTACAATGGTCATAAATCACAAATCAGATCTTAGCTTCTAGTTTATAAAACTTTCAAACTCAAAACCAAACCAAAATTTGAAAGGACTAAACCAATGATGGTTTTGTTCGATTTTTCAGTTTTAGCCCAATCCATCAACTCCCCTAATTAGAGATACCTGGTATTGTGAATTCGAAAACCTTGAATAATTAGTGACTCTCCATGGAGCTATTTCCTTGAGAACCTACATGCCTACGTTCACTTAAGTGAATTCATGTAAGAATTGATTAATTTGACAAAGTTTTATCTCGTCTTAATTACTTAACACAATCGTCTTCTTTTATCCAAATTTAAGACTGTCCATGTGTTCTTAACATCTAAAAAGCTAGTAAAATGTGTGGCAAAAATGTGAAATTGAACCATCTAAAGTCACAAAAAATTGGTACAAACAAAAATAGGTAGGTATTATGGTTTGGTTTAAAGATTGAGCCACCATTTTTGTTTTTTTAGTACACATAATGGATAAAGCCAAAACTAATTTTTATAAAACATGTGGCACAGCCAACTTTAAAGCCGATAAGTAGCTCTAAATGACCTACAAAGACTTAAAAGGAGGCAAAAACCTAACAAACAACTCGGGCTCGAGGGTGCATAATACATTTTTGGAACTAGTAAGTCTTACAAAATTAGGCACTAAGGTCCAAACTAAAGATAACATCGATTTATTGTCCCTAGTGGGATTTGAACCTTGTCCACTAGTGTGCTAAGAAGTGAGAGATAATCACTCATATTTGTTTGGTTAAAACTTCTACTTTATTATATGTTTATATCAATAGGCTTTGAAAAGAACATGTCTAATGCATGAGACTTTAGCCATTAGAGAGTATAGGAAAAGGATGATGTATATAATTTTACCTCAGAGAGACCCCCCTTTTTTTTTGAACTCGTCGCTTTCAAGTTATAATGGAGCAATCTCTCAGCTATATATGACCGGACTTCTTAGGTTTCTACTTTTCAAACAAAATTGACCCAACTTTAAAATGTAATTGTACCAAATTTAATTAGGTGTTATTGGGTTGAGTTGGATTTGTCTGATTACAAGTTTGATGCACACCCCTAATTAAAATAAGTCTATTGAACATAATTTAATATTTGATAAATCATGGATTGTATTGGTAATGAGTATATAGCGTAGCTTGAGTAGTAAAGTTTTGTGTTATGAATGCACAATATTGTTTATAATTTACAATACAACTTAATACTTATAATTGAGATGCTCTTATAAGAATTTTTTTTTTTCTCATGAAGAAACACAAAAATATGAAGTTCAAAGCAATTTTACTTATATATTGGGAAAAAAGTTTATAACATAAATAAAAATAATTAAGAATAATTTAACTTCTTATAATTTAAATATCGACTTACCCTTTAATAGAACAGAGTAAAAAAAAACTTAATTAAATTGAGTTGAAAATTAGGTAAATGTTTCTCAGCTTTGAGATGCTTGGATTGGGGCTTGTTTTTGGAAATGGCCATCAAGCCTACGTCAAACATTGCCTACTTTTGTAACTAAATAAATAAATAAGCAGGTTTTGACATCTTTTGTCACCTGGCACTTTGGTCTTTGAAGAAGTAAAAATACGTTTGAAAAACTGTTGGACAATTAGGTACTCTCGGTATCAAAAGTAAATGCAAATTTATTTTTATAATTAAGATACTATCTACGAAATTTAAGCTATGCAATACTAATATCCATACTCTTTCTTTACAAAGGAGCTAATAAAATTGGATATTCTATATATTTTGACCTTATTTAAATTATTTTCAATGTCAACCTTATTAATTAGAACTTTTTCTTATAGCTTGTAGCTCATACATAATTAATTGAGAAAGAAAGATGTTATACAAAGACTATTAAATGTTGTTGGGTAGAAAAATGAATTAATATCCAAAACTGTTTAGCAGATTCAAAGACTAAGAAGGAAATGACACCCGACAGGTGTTAGTGAGCACATAAGTTGAAACAAATAAACATGAAAGAAAAAGAAGAAAAATTATTCTCTTATACATTCAATCCAAATGGTTAATATATCAATTTGGAGAAATACAAGCTGCCTGGCTGAGTTCTACATGAATTAATACTGCTCTCTGAATTGGAAGACATAGCATTCTCATACTTATCAGGGCAGATCTACCACCACAAGTACATAATCCAACACTTTTAAGACCATCATCAAAACCAATTCCAATTTGTATCTGTGTTCAAATGATTTTCTGTTGCAAAATCTAGCCTTAACTTTATTGCCCACCTCCGAGGTCACTCTCACCCTTCAAGGCAACTTCAAGGGAGAAATGAGGGTGAACAAGAAGTAGACATCTTCTATATCACAAAGGGATCTGCTTGGTGTTGACAGAGGAGCTCCTTTCTTCAGGCATGATTTGGGACCTCAACTTGGCTGTCAAGCGGCATATATTGTGACATTATAGCTCTGATCTCCGAGTCCATATAAGACTGAAAAAGAAATTGGGAACATTATTAGGATTGATACAATCCCCTTAGATCTATTTATCAGACAGAGTTAAAAAATGCAAGAGCTTTTCTGAATGATGACTAGTAAGATCTTATCGCTAAAGCACGAGGAATATAAATCTCAAGTGTTACCAAGAATTAATGATTCTAAAATAGAATAGGAAATATACAATGCAAAAAACTTACTCTTAATCTATGTCTGTAAATGAGATATACTCCACCAGCAGCCATAGCCAAGCCAGCCAAAATGGCCCAAACAGCAACCCATGCAGACTTTACTTCCACAGCCCCCTTAGCTGCAGTTGACGGTGAATCAGAAAAGGTAAACTGTGCAAAGGGCAAGTAACCACAACTAGAGACAGATTACTCACCTATGCAAGTGTCCTGGTCCTTCATGTACAAAAGGTCTCCACTACAAGTACACTCATAAATGCCCCATGTATTTTTGCAGTTGCATTGAGGGCACTGACAAGCCTTCTTTTCTTTGCATTCGTTGATATCTGTCAAAAGCAAAACAATAAGACAAAGTCACCATCTTCCATTCCTAGGCATGATCGTCATTAGAATCTTGATTTGAATCATTTACATGAATCCCAATACTTTTGAATCTTATCATAAATCCTTAAAAAATAGTGGTCTTATGCTTAGGGTGATTCATGAAAATCTTTAACAATGGAAGTGAAAAAATGCATATTTTGTCTATCAATGATTTCAAAAGTGTCATGTCTCAACTTTCAAACATAATGGACACAAAAAAAACTTTCAAACACATTAAGATATATGTACTTAACTGACAATTGATTAGTCTTTTAGGTGATCATTTAGCATACATAAAATACTACATTACTACTATGAATCAATTTTTTCTGAGAACGAGACTTATTACCAAAAAAATAAAAATAAAAATTCTAAAAACAAAGGTGACACAGGAAAGAAACAATTTTGAAGCATTCATTATTTGTGTTAATTTGAAAATAATTTTATCAGGAACAATTTTAGAAGTGACTAATTTTGTAAGGATGAGGATGAACTTCTTGGTCAAGAGATCATCCTTATGAAATATTATTTATTTTGAATCTTCAACAAGAACCAAAATGAGCTAACAAAACTATACATGAAAACCAATATGTCTGTGGATATTGACTTATTTATCTAATTTTATACGTGATTTATATAATGTGAATGAATGTGATTCCCTTAACCAAATCCCAATTTAGTTCAACAAACAATTCATAAGACTTTGATAACTATGATTCTAAGAAGGCTTCAATTAACTCCATAATGCCTTTTCCCCAATTAAGGTAATTAAAGGCGCAAGGCACATTTAAGGTGACACAGGGCCCTAGTGCCTAAGGGCAAAGTCCAAGGTGCAAGGCGAGACGCAAGCTTGAGTAAAATAAGGCATAAAATTCTTAAAAAACTTAATTATATATTAATTTTTTGTAAAAGAATTTTAAAAAAATAAAAATTAATAAAAGTGTCAAATTTTCCAAAACATACATCATAATGTTCATAATAGCACTAATGTCTCTATTTCATAGTTGTTATTAATATTATGTTATTTCTTTTGATATTTGAAATTAAATTGAAAAAAGAAAAACAAAATCAAAGAATAACAAGCAGCAACTATGATGCCTTTGAAACAACTACTTATGTTGTTATAAAAATGGAACACAAATTTCCTTTAATGTTTTATGTTCTATATTGTGTATTATGTACATTTATTTAAATAAAAGAGAAGAAAAAAAAATTATATATATATATATATATATATATATATAATACAAGAAAGTGAGGTGCACTAAGGCGCATGCACGAGTTAATGCGCCCCGCCTATCAAATATTGAGGCACAACATGTGTGCCCCACCTCAAGGCGTGCCTAGTCACATGTAATCTACATGAATCCACTTCCTCTACTCTATTCTATCAATGCTAAATTACTTTCTTAATTTCCTCTATCTATGGTCTTCCTCTATTTCTATTATTCTTGTTAATTGTTAATAGGTTAGTCAAGCTAAACTGGTGGTTTAAAAAACTCAGGAGATGGTAAAAAATGATATTATGAGGGTTATGGAGGAATTTATTCATCATGGTGCAGTAAACATAAAGACCAATGAAACCTTCATATGTTTAATACCAAAACATAACAACTCATGGAAGATATCAGATTTCAGGCCCATTAGTTTTGTGACAAGCTTGTACAAAATAATTGCAAAGGTGCTTTCATTAAGGTTAATGGCAATCCTCCACAAAATTTTTGGGAAAAATCATACGACTTTCATCCATCATAGGCAAAAATTTAGATGCAATGCTTGTGGCCAACAAAGCCGTTGAGGAATATAGAAATCTTCACAAGGGATGGTGTTCAAGGCAGACTTCATTATAGCATATGACTCAGTGGTTTGGAATTTTTTGGATCATGTGTTGGAAAGAAAGAACTTTGGGGAAAGGTGGAGGGGGTGAATCATGGATGCTTGTCTTCGCTTACTTATTCAGTTGTGTTTAATGGAAGGCCGAAGGACAAGTTTGATGCGGCTAAGGGCATGAAGCAAGGCAATCCATTGTCTCCTTTTTTTTCACGTTAGTAGTAGATGTTCTAAATCGACTTATGCTTAAGGCATAATGTTATTTGGTTAAAGGCATGATAGTTGGGAGAAATAAGATTGAGATATCTCACCTCCAATATGCCAATGGTACTTCGTTTTGGTTGGAGGACGCAAATCGCAGAGAGTAATGTGTTGAATATGATAATGGTGTTGAGGAGCTTTTGTACAATATTTGGGCTTTTAATTTGGCTAAAAGCCATCTAGCAGGCATCAAAGATTCAACAGGTGTTGAGGAGCTTTTGTACAATATTTGGGCTTTTAATTTGGCTAAAAGCCATCTAGCAGGCATCAAAGATTCAACATGGATCAGGACGTTATTCTTAATCTTTGCCCGAAGCATTGGATGTGATATAGGGGTTTGGCTATCAAAATATCTTGGCATGCCACTTGGTGGAACCCACTCAAGTCTATTTTTTGGGAGTCGATTGTCTCAAAGATTCATAAAAACATGGGGGCTGGAAGAGAGACTTTTGTGAAGAGATGGGAGATTAGCTTTGATTCGGTCAGTCCTTGCGGCTATCCCCACATATTATTCATCTATTTTCTGTCTTCCTATTTCTATGGACAAGATTTTGGAGAGGTTGATTCGCTCTTTCTTTTGGAAAGGGTTGGATAATGAGGGCAACATTCACTTAGTTAATTGGAGGTGCAACTTTCGAAATATAAAGGTGGGTTAGGCATTGGCAACTTTATAAAAAGTAACAGACCATTTGATGCAAAATGGTTATGGAGGTTAACAAAGGAGCAAAATTCTTTTTGGGCTAAGAATATATGCAATTGGTATGGTCATGGAAGTCAAAATCGTGAATCAGAAGTGAATCGTTTTGAGACTTGATGAATCGAATCGAATCGAAATTCGAATCGGTGAATCGTAAGATTCACGACACATATGTGAATCGTATATGTATATATATATATATATATATTAAGTATATATAGGGTTATAAAAACATTAGTGTTTTTTAGCAAATTCATGATTTAGATCAATTCACCACGATTCAATTACTGATTCACTTCTGATTTGGACCGATTCACTTACGATTCACAAGTATAGCGATTCATGAATATGATTTGAATCGTTTTAGGGTGAATCGAATCGCGAATCGTACGATTTAACAATTCGAATCGCGATTCTGGCTACGGCTATGGTAGTTCTGGCTTATGCAGGGACCCGAGAGGAGCTTCTAGGGTGACCTTTTGTTTCCCTCGAAAATTTATATCGTCACTATGGCAAGATTTCAACACCCATCTCTTTCCAAAAGACGACAATGGTCAAACTAACCGCTTTTTGGGAAGATGCATGGTGTGGTGCATCTAACCTTGCTACTTCCTTCCCAAAATTATTTCATTTCTCATTTTTTTTTTTTTTAGAAGAAACAAAATGATTTTATTAATGTGAACAAAAAGTGCAAATCGAATAAAGAGCATCAGAAGTGCTCATGCAAAGATTAACAAGACATTCCTCTTCTGCATGATGGAGACATATATAATGAATACGATGCACTGGAGGTGCCTAATGCAAACTAATCCTGCTGTCATAATATCCCTATCTACCTATCATGACGAATCTATATAATGACTCCAACAAATAGACATCTATCCCAACCCGAAAGCCAATCCGAAAGAGTATACCCAGAATTCCAAGTTGATGCAAACACCCAAGAGCTAGCAACCAGCTTTATCATTTCCCATAATTGTTCCTCCCCCTTAGCTTGATCATTAAAATTTTTGTTGTTACATTCCAACCACAGTGTCCACAAGGTCGCATATGAAGCTATTAGCCCCACCCCCTTCTCTTTCCTAGAGGAATTGGTGATGTGGGACAATGACAATCCTTCAATAAGATCGCGTGGAGTAGATAGTCTTCCCCCTGAAAAATCATACCAACAACGCCAAATCCGTTTAGCAAAAGTACAAGAAAAGAAGAAATGATCCAAGCTTTCACCATCTCGACTACATAATGAACACCAATGAGGGGAAATACAATAGTTAGGCAATCTCCTCTGTAGCATATCATGAGTGTTAATCCTTTTATGGGCCATTAGTCATCCAAAGACCTTCACTTTAGATGGAACTTGAACCTTCCATATATATTTGGCTAAAGGGAGCGGTTGGAGGTCAGGAGAATCAGACATGTTAAATAGTGACTTACAGGAATAATGTCCAAACGACTTGAAGGACCAAACTAGGTGATCCGATGTGTGGGAAAAATTAATATGGGCTAAGCTATTGATTAGATATGATGCTTCATCTTGTTCCAAGGGTGTTAGGTCTCTATGAGGGTGTAGGTACCATGATGGAGTATGAGAAGTAGATGATAGGTCAAAGGAAATGAAGGAGGAAATGGGATGATTGTGAAGAGATGATAAACTGTATATGTTTGGGAATAATTCTGCCAAGGACCTATCCCCCAACCATTTATCCTCCTAAAAGCGGAATGTATGTCCATCTCCAACTTCAGGCCTACAGCTCACTAACACTTGGTGTGTTAGAGATGCTATGAACTTCCATGGACTTCTGTAAGTAGCTCTCCTTGCCCTTCTTGGATTCTCCTCATGCTCTATAAGTGATAGCCTTCCATATCTGCTAAAAATCACCTGGGCCCATAATGAATTCTAATTCATGAATAATCTCCATATCCATTTCTCACATAGTGTCATATTCCTTAATGAAATGTGTCCAATGCCTAACCCTTCATTCTCAACTGATTTTTGTACAGTCACCCATTTTATTAAGCAATTAACCCCCCCACCCATCTTCCCCTTCCAGAGGAAAGATTTCATCTTCTTCTCTATATTTCCCGCCACCTGCCTTGGAATCTTAAACAAAGACTAGTATGAAGGAATGGTCGATAATACTGAGCAGATCAAAGCCAATCTACCTCCCTTTGATAAGAAAGCCCTCTTCCATCCCTCATTTTTTTTATGATAGTCGCCATAACCGAATCCCAGAAACCTACCCCATGAGGATTCCCCCCCAAAGGCAAACCTAGATAACTCAACGGTCAAACCCCTACCGAGAACCCGCATTATTTGCAAGCCTCAACAGCACCTCTGGATCCATGTGAACCCCAACAATCTAGCACTTGGCCATATTAACCTTAAGCCCTGAGAATTCACAAAAGCACCGCAGTATATTCATGACATTTTTCTCTCCACCTTCTAACAAAAATAATGTGTTATCAGTATATTGTAAATGAGACACTTCAACTCTCTCTCTGCTGATTCTAAATCCCTTCACTATTGAGAATTGTCAAGCCCTTGTCATTAGTCTACTCAAACCATCTACAATGAGAGTGAGATAGTCGACCTCCCTGTTTTAAGCCTCTCCTAGCCTCGAACTTGCCCCTTGGTTTGCCATTTATCACAACTAAATAAGTCACTGAACTCAAGCATCCCATCATCCACCATCGCCATCTCTCCCCAAATCCTTTCTCCTTCATCACACACTCAAGAAAACCCAACTCCACCGAGTTGTACACTTTCGCAAAGTCCACTTTAAACACAACCCCCTATTTACCTTTAACAATATATTCTTCCACTGCTTCATTGACCACCAATACTCTGCATCAAGGTTCTACCTCCCCCGAATAAAAGTTGATTGTGTATCTTCCACCATCTTGTCTAGAACTGTCTTCAATCTCAAGGACAATGTTTTCGAGATAATTTTGTATGGACTAGTGATCAGACTAAATGGTCGATAGTCTTTCATACAATTCAAATCCCCCTTCTTCAGAACTAAACATATATATGTTTCATTCACCTGATTGTTTATCACCCCATTCTGAAAAAATTCCCCCATAACCCTCATTAAGTCATCTTTCACCACTTCCCATGACTGATGGAAGAACAACATGGAGAACCCATCAGGGCCTGGTGCCTTCGACCCATCATAGCTGAAAAACAGCCGCCCAAACCTCTTCCTCATCAAAAGGTCTTTTAAGGAATTCACCATCTACTGTGGAGATGGCCCCCTAGTTGAGACCTTCGACCTCCCAATTGTATGTTCTTTCAGATGAAAAAACGCTGGTAAAGTATGTCACTATTTCATTCACCACCCCTCATTTTCAACCAAGCTGCCATCCTCCTTCTCAATCCCTGAGATGAAGTTTTTGTTACGCTAACTGTTCAACATATTATGAAAGAATCTCGAGTTGGCATCTTCCTCCTTAAGCCATTTGATTTTGGCTTTTTGCAGCACCATTCTATCTTCTTTGAGACACAACTCTACCTTGTAAATCCTTCTAAATGTAGCCAATTCATTAAACCACTCGCACCCTTCCTCCATAACATCCAGCTTCCCAATAATTTCTTCCAACTCCTTTTTCCCTTTAACCGAGTCGAACCTTATCCCATTGTCTTAAACAATCCCTCATATTCCTTAGTTTGGTCATAAACCGATGCCCCTCCCATCCGTAGGCATTAGATGACTGCCACCATGCCTGCACTCTGTTCTTGAAATCCTGATGTGAGAACCATTCATTTTCCAAACGGAAAGGTTCGAGCCCCATTTGACCCTATTGGTGTCCAAAGTAACAGGTCTATGATTAGAAGTGGTTCTGGAAAGTGCCTCCTGCTTCTGAAATGAGAACAAACCTTCCCACCCTACCGTTAATAGAAATCGATCTAATCTACAACAGATTGGTGTACTTCGACCATGTGTATTTTGCATTGCATAAAGAAAATTATTTCATTTGTCAAACAACTCAAATCACCCAATTGCCTTCTTGTCCTCCCGTACTCAAAATGGTTTTGATAATCCATGTTGGAACTTCCACTTTAGAAGAGCACTTAATATTAGGGAAGAAATGGAAATTGGTCCCCTTCTAGCTAGATTAGAGCAAACTTCTTCCTCACCAAACTCTGATGATCAGTTCCTTTGGTCCATTGATCCATCAGGTCAGTTTTCTTAAAAATCCCTTTTTGAGTTTTTGATTGCTTTCGAGTTGTCGCCTGATCATTTGGAAAGCTCATATTCCAATTTCCATGTAAGGTAAAGGTGTTTGGTTGGCTTTTGGCTCATGGTAAATTGCGCACTCTTGATTTGCTACAACGTAGGATCCCAAACCTCTATACTTCCCCCACTTTTCTACATTATGTGTTACTCGGTTGGGGAGTCTTGTAATCACTTGTTTTTTGGATGCAGATTTTCTGCGAGGATTTGGGCTATATGGAAGACTGAAATGCAGGGGAGTTTTTCAATTTCCTCTAGTTATGAAGTCTTTTTCTCTCCTCTTCAAAATAAAAGATCATGTGGTAGATTTAGGGATATTGAAAGAGTGGTGTATTTTGCTTCAGCATGGTATTTGTGGTTAGACAGAAATGCTAGGGTGTTCGAGGTTGGCTATAGAAACATGTTTTCACTTTGGAAGTCTTCCAAATTGTTAGCTGCTAGTTGGATTGCGTCTTCCAACCCTTGCTGGATGGTATAGTGCATCGGATTGGTTTCGACACTAACATTGTTTGTTGCATCTCTGAGAGGACATTAGAAGTGGGCTGGGGATGGAGTATCTCTGGTGCTCTATTGCCTTCTTTTGTATTTTGAATATTTTTCATATTAATATAATTATATCTTGTTTACTCTCAAAAAAAAGTCTTGCTATGTTGCACATGTCCAAACCACCTTAATCGATCTGTTTTCTCATTTATCTCCAACTGGAGCAACTCCTACCATTTCTCGAATGTGTTGATTTATAGTTTTATTTTTCAATGCTTTGCTACATATGCATCTTAACATTCACATTTCCGTTACAATTAGTTTATTAACCATGTTGTTTCTTTATCTAACATTCACATTTTGGATCATTCATTAGAACTTCATAATATTCCTTTCATAGGGAGGAAAGGCAGTTGTTGCTCCCTTCTTGTTTATCCTAAAATAAAACTCCAGCTATATAACGTTAAATAAACATGACGTTATGACAAATTTAAAAAGGGAATTGACATGTCTAAATAAAATAAAAGAGAGGAACAATGTTCTTTCTTGCACTTTTCCTCCCTTTTAAAATCTCGAATAACGTCCTTTTAAAAAGGCAATTTTTTGGCCCAACTTTTATAACAGTTTAGATGTCCGTTTTTTAGTTCATCAATCAGTTCCCAGTAAAATAAAACCATAAGAACAGTCCTCAACATTTTCACCTAAGAATTAAGTATTCCACCACTAATAACCTTTTTCTCTTACCCTTGTTTTTTTTTTAAGAATTTAAAATATAAAAGCAAAGATCACGCAACAGGTCAGAATGCACAAGAAAAGTTAAGGAAACAGCATCTACACTCAAATGGCATCTCTGGCAACAAAACAAGTGTAGTTGTACCAACTAGACTACCAGGCAGTTCAAAGAACAAGTTGTCCTACTTTCCAAAGCCAAATCAACAAAACCTCTATGAGGTTTTGTACAGATTGATTATATCCTTTACCACATATATATAATACAATACACTTTAAGTTTCTTTTAAAAAAATTTAATATTAGCATAAAAACATAGGTAGGACCACATAAAATGAGGGTCCTTTATGCTGCATGTGCAGAACACTTGATTCTGCAAAACTATACCTTCGATAAACTGCTCCTAGAGGCCACTTTCAATGTGCCTTTGATCTTGAAATGTCAACAACAAGAACATAGAAAGAAAAAGAAATTATTATAAGCTTACTTACAGTCCCGTACCTTCACAACTTTTTACACCATCACCTTTGAATCCTGGAGGACACTTACATTCATGGCTGTCGTCCTGCTGACACCAAATGTAAGAGTCAAGATACTATGTTTATGTCTGCCTAATAGATGTAATAAGTACCCAAAAGATCACAAACCACGCAAGCAGAGAAGGTATGCCCATCTCGAGTTTCATGCCAACAGCCCCCATTACTTATCTTGCATCTTCCAGGTCCACTTGCTGCGAGGGGAAAATTGCTTTCAGGTAGGAGAGTACTATAGACACATTAGATGTGGATAAGAACGTTTTATACATACACATGCACAATGTTCTCTTATGCATATTTTATCTTTTGAAAAAATGCACCTCCTCAAACAATAATAACAGACAAACAATTGTTTTGCCGATGGCCAAATGTTCATATCAATGAAAAAACATTTTTTTTATCAAGTTGTATGTGCTTATCTAACAAAGAGAATATCCATCCACATAAAGCCTTGCACCATATAGATTTTACATTGTTTTATGCTCCCTGTCAATCTCTCATACTCCATCTCATTCATTTGGATCCAAAAATAATAACACTTTATTTCTCCGAAGGAGTTTAATGATGACCTATGTACGAGAAAGAAAGTCTTTTGTTAGGAATAAACATACCATGTGGTTAGTCAAGAAGGAATCCATATGTGGTTAATAATTGTGACTCTACGATGATTTGCAGCTAGTGCGATCCAATTCAAAATTTCAAATTCTTATGTTTTTGTAGTTCATATTTCAATTCAGAACGGGGTGGAGGAAGTGGATTCATATAGTCGACCCCACAAATAGGGGTGGCAATTTGGCCCAGTAGGGCCTGCCCAGCCCAGCCTAAGAATATTCGAGTCAGATCAGGCCGAGCCTAAAAAATTGTCGAGTCGGGTGTGGCCGGGCCGGGCCTGGCCTATATAAAAAAAGTCTTGGCCTAGACCCAACCCAAAAAATTTATGGACTGGGCCTTTGGGCCAGGCCTTAAAATCGGGCTTTTGGACCACCAATGAAACCAAATACATATTTTAAGGTTAGATTAATTACAATAAAGTATAAAATATTAGTTCAATAATTAAATAAAACATACAAATGAAAAATATTATTTATTAATTTCCAAATATTACAACAAATTTCCAAATAAACAAAAAACAATTTCTAAACCTAAAATTTTATAATTTACTATGAAATTCTAAATATTAGAATATTACAACAATTTTTCAAACACTACATTACAACTTATTATTACATATTAAATAAAGAATGTGTGTGTATGTAGAATATATTCTCTAATTATATAACACTCTAGAATCTAAATTATGTTTTTTTTTTGTCATTCTATACTCTAATTATATACTATATATACTCTAATTAAGATATAGAGTAGGTATGTGGATTATTTGTTTTATTTAATTTATTTTAAATATGTATTGATTCATTCTAATCATTAAAATGAGTGGGTTTATATATGTAGTTGGATAATGTCTTTTTTTCATAATTGTAGCCCAGCCCATGCTATTATAATTTAGTTAAATTCATTATATATTTATATCTAGCCCTACATACTTTTAGAGAGTATACTTAATAAAGCATACTTGGTAATTTTTTTTTTTTTTTTAGAGAGTATACTTAATAAAGTTGAAATGCAGCAAAATAGAAAAGATACAATATAATATAAACTGTATATATATATATTATATAAAATCTTAGTTAATATGTACTCTTTTTTAGTATTATATACTTAATTGAACATACTCTTAAAAATGTATATATAATACAAATATATACCCTTAATTATATAACAATCTTGACTTAATTAAAATATATATTACACACACTTTATATACTCTTAATTGTAATAACTAATAACACACTTGAATCCTTGATTAAGTTTTTTTATCATTTTGTGAACTCTTATATATATGTATGTACGTATGTATATAGTATTTTTTTTTTGACACAATGTATGTAGTATGTATTATATATACTATATATGCTTTAATTATATACCACAATCTTAATTATATTTTGTTTTTCTCATTTTATATACTCTTAATTACACACACACACACAGAGATATATATATATTTTATATTTATTTTAAAATATATATATGTCAATGTGTATGTGTAAATTTGTAATTAAGAGTATATTACACATACACATATTTATTTTATAATAAATATAAAATATATATGTGTGTGTGTGTGTATGTTTATGTGTAATCGGCCTAAGATTGGGCCTTTGGACCAGGTAGGGTCTAGCTATGTGATCCCAAACCCGTCCAATAAGTTTTGGGACAGGACCGGGTCAGGCCGGCCCATATAATAGTCGAGCTTAAGTCTGGATCAGGCCATTTATAACGAACTAGATCAGGCCCATGGGCCTCAGGCCAAATTGCCACCCCTACCCACATAGTTGGAAAAAGGCTTAGTTGAGTTTAGTATATTTTCAATTCAAAGGAAAGAGCCAAGTGTCCAGCATTGGAATTGCAATATGTCCAAATAGGTTGCTGCTATACTATACTCGACATGGCTCCATACGGTGTCCTGGGGGGAACTCCTGGGGTTATAGGGGCGAGAAGCGATTCCCTTTGACAAGTCAGCATCATAGGGGAATTCTAAAAGTAATCAACCGTTTTTTTCAAATCTGCCTACACCTCTTTCACTTGAATTTCAAAATTCGGCTCGCTCCCTTCGCTGCCAAGGGTTTAGGATCAAGGGGGCGGTGGAGCCAGCCCCTAAACTCATTTACATTTTTTGGGTTCTGGGTTTTGAGGATTAAGGCGAGTATAAAAAAAGCTTTTAAGATTTTCCAGATTTGGCCAATTGATCTAATGCCTCTGATGCCATGGCTTAGAAGCAATTCCTTTCTTCTGATTCCGATCCAATGCCTGAACCTCCGGAGCGATGACCTTCTCTACGCCAGAGGCGGGAAGCTCTTTGTTCCTAGTAGCGGGGGACTGCGTAGAGAATTGTTAAAGGAAACCCATGATGCTTAGGCGTTTGTCGCGTGGATTGTCCCTGAATCCACAGAAGTGTAAGTTCTTAATGAACCAGGGACAAGGACACAAAGCTGTAAAGGATAAAAAGAGATTGGACTCGCAAAGGCTTTGACCAACAAGATACGGCTCAGCCAAAAAGTCGTATCGCGCAGGAGCTGTTGTTGAATCTTAATGAGGGAATATAGTTACATCCTCCTATTCCCGAGCAAGAAGAGGACACGCCCGGTCAAGGCTTTCGATTTTACTTATAAATACATATGTCGGTTGGCTCTTTCGTTTCTTCGGTTTCGGTCCATAGAACCTATAAAAAAGAGATGGTTGTGGCACGAAGTACTCTTGTGAACCTACATGCCGGGTACACTCGCTCGGGCCTCCTACTTCTTTACCTGTCGAATGATTGAACCTTGGGACTCCCTACGGTCGACTGAGGTGCCTTGTGTCGAGACTAGATTGGAAACTAGAGAAGGTCGAAGGTGTTTTGATGAAATTACAGGTACAAGCTCAATTTCATCAATTGATGTAGGATTACTAGTCAACAGTGATCCCTCTACCCCGATCCTACAACGCCCGTCTAATATATGAAAAAGGGGTGCGCTTCAAACAAAATAGTAGTTTGTGTGAAAATCAAGGAAAAGGACTGCTATCTCCTTTTCGTTCAAAAAGTTGAAAAATTCTTTCCGAAACCGCATTCTATTTGGATTCTTAAAAGTGCTAATGCACTCTCCTACTCCTCCCTTGCGAATCCCAATCAAACCATTTGAGTTCAATGATTTATGATTCATGTCTTAGAACAAGGATAATTCATATAATTTTTATATAAAGCACAAATATATTTTGTAGGATCTAGACTATTGAGTCAAGTGCTTCAACCTCCAAATTTAAATAAGTTTAAGAATGAACTGAGTTTTTCTACGAGAATGATCTTCAACTAGAAAGCTCTGTCAATAGGAAAAAAAGAGTTCATCACAAAATGCATTTCCCAGAAAAGGTGGTATGGAAGCTGAACAACTACAAGTTGTGCATTCTCATTTTAATTTGGCAATTAATTTGACTGAGTTGCAAAGAAAGGACTGAACAATAATCCTCACATCTAGCATCAAGGAGATCATCCTAACAAAAGTTCTGGCACATTCTCAAACTTCTGTTTGGGCCAGATGGCCATGATTCATATTCCAAGAATCGATAAAAAGCTTGCTACTGATCATATATCCCCTTTATATGTTAAGCGTAAAAGTCATAAACATAGCTTGTTACTCATGCAATATGTGTCAAGTAATATAGAGTTTTTAAATTTTACTTAAACCATTATATTTCATGATTCAATGAGTTTTTAAGTATGTAACGTAGATCTTCATAACAATTTAAATAGAATTATTTATACTTCTCTACAATGTCAATTTTTTACAAAAAATACTCTATGTCGAATTGGACTTCCCCAAATTAATTCCAAATTGTAAGGAACCAAAGTTTAGGGCGAATTCAAATTTTTGATCCTTGGTTTTATTTGTAAAAACCTGAATACAACCCTTGATAATCTTAGTATAAAAACCAGAGAAAATAAATATTCCAACTATTATGTACTTTCTTAATTTTTTAAATACACTTTCTTCCACTTTTTTTTTTCTTCTTCTGTTGTTATCGTTTACAAAAGGTCACAAGAAAATAATTCTCCCCAAAACCTCTTAACTAAATTTCTAAGAATGTCCATAGCCAAAATTAGGAAAAAAAACCCAAGTCAAGTTGCACTACACAAGAATTTAAAATTAAAAAACTGAATTAACTGCAAGCCTGCACCATATTACAGTGATGCAGATGTTACTGAAATAGCTAATGGTGAGAGATTAACCTGCTCAGAGAAATCAAGAGAAGTTACAGGGTGAGATTAGCATAGAACTCCAGTTAGCTATATTGCAAGAAGGGGAGAAAAAAAATTCCAAAATAATGTGACTAAATCCAGTGCAAGAGAAAGTGTTAAGTAGGTTTACCTTTGCATTCATTGTAACCATCTCCCTTAAACTGAACCCCATCAATCAGCGGACACTCACAAACTCTCCCACGGAATGTATCCTAATGAGGCAGGATAATTATCAATATAAATAGAAACAAATGGATACATATTAAGCCAAATTGTGGCACTCAGTACCTTGCAAGCAGTGGCGTTCAACACTTTATCCTGCCAACAGCCACCATTATTTTCTAGACATTCATTTGTCTGCATATCTAATAGAATGATAAAACACTCGATCATTAATAATGCAAACAAGCTCATTACAGCAATTTCAAATGCCCAAAATTGTTTACTGAAATTCACCATGACTTAAGCAAACAGCTGGCTCAGTAGTTTCCTCAAAACCAGCACAAATAGCCTTCAGAACAGCACCTTTCTCTAACTTCCCTGTAGTTAATATTTTCGTATAAGGCATGCTCTAGATGTGTTAACTTCAAGAAATACAAGTTCCAACTCTAACCTCGGTATTGTCGATTGTTAACAACAAGTGTGGGAAGTATGGTGACATCACCTCTGGATCTTTTTCCAACCTACACACACACAACCAAGAAAAAAAACCTCTTCATTTGACAGACCACACCAAAAGCCAAACTAAGAATACATCAATTTTGAATAAAGACGGTGCCTATGTAAAAGAAACTCATTGTCCTCTCATTCTCTTTTTCTTTCAATAATATTTCAGTTTCTTATAAATAAAAATAAAGACAGTGCCTATGTAAAAGCCACTCACTTGTGCATCTTGCTCTTCTTTCAGAACAGGATTGTCAGAATCAGCATCTGGGTCTCCCATACATTTCTCAATATCTTTGACATTAAACCCTGTCAATAGATGTATGTTTAAATCCAAAGTGCTTCCGCCATCATAAATGATGCAATTAGAATGGATCGAGTAAAACAGACAAAGTTACCTAGAGATTTGATAACAGCGTCAGCACATTCTTTATTGTATTTTTTCTGCTTCATAGGACACCTTATTTGAAAATCAGTCACATAATCCCACCAAAGCCAGGGCTTTCCAGTCTCATTTGCCACTTTGAAAACACACAGTTGTCTTAAGTTTTCGAGGACAACATTTTTTCCTTCATAGCCTTGGCTGAAATCCTGATCAGGATCAGGTGCACAGTATCTTCCATGGTTTATGCACTGAGACTTGCACTGTCTGCTCAAAGTGAATGCTTGCGGGCAATACCAAGTTATATAATGTGGTGTAAACTGCGCATAACCACCTCGCTCAAGTATCTGTGCGGCACCTTTAAAATCCTTAAGAAAACCCATCAATGTATCACATTTGTGTCCACACTCATCATTACTATTGGTCCACAACTCATACTCCACACGACTATCAGGGTGTGGAACAGCTTCTCTCCAGTCAAGGTTCACATTGACCATATCCCCACTACTAATTGCCTTCTTTAATTTTTCACCAAAATGTTTATCAATAAGAGCAGACGGTATTGTTATGTTTTCAATATACTTTGCGGATGAATCATCCTCTTTGGGTGAATCCATGGTTATCAGTGGTTCTTCAGTGTCATCTGCAACAAGCACAGCAGATGCTCCAGCATTCTGTGCATTCCAAACCTTTAAAGCGAAAAAGCAATCTGTAAAGGTATATAGAAGGTTCAAATACATCAATATTGTTTTTCAAATGAAATGCAAGTCTGACACTTGCCTCCCCCCAACCCAACAAACAAAAAAAGACCAAAAAAGGGGGGGAAAAAAAGAAAGAAAAGAGTTAAAGAAATTAGGGGAAAAAATTAGGGAAAAAAATGTGATCATGTTTTACAAAAACATCCAAGACAAGAGATGCAACAGATCATAACTCTTTTAACTGCAAAATTGGATCAACTATAGTTTATGAATTTACATTAAAAATTTACGTCCAAATATATGCAATTCACTTTGTGCCACCATCCTTTTCAATTTCTCGGTCAGTTCAGCAAGGATGTGCTCTTGCACTCACCCTATTTGTGATTGTTGCCGATGGACGCTTTGGGCTATATTTACATACATACACATATGTCTGTATACTTTAAATAAGAAAAAGGTCTAATCAAAGGGCTTCAATTGCGCCTCATATCTCAAACAACTACCTGTATTGAAAGGGGACTGGGGCCTCCCAAGTAGATAATAATTATCTATTGGTCAGGTATCACAGCAAAAGGTACCAAGAAACGCAGAATTGAGACATATATTTGGTGGAAAATGGACGAATAACTCTCTAAAAAAAATTACAGGCATGGATGTAAAAAATCACACTTCAATCTATGAATTTTACAATTAACAATTTGATTCAAGGGAAAACAATTCATATCCTAAGCACGAATCTTAATGCTTATGAATGGTACAGTGAGTCATTAAAAATTAATAAAATCTTACAGCTTACTACTCAAAGTCTAAGGATTCACATGATTCTTACAAAAACAAAAGTATACTTATCATATCATAGAACTAAAGAATCAAACGCTTTGTATGTGTCATGCAAATATAGATAATACAAAACTACTAAAGAAAACTTTCAGTAATGACTTCCGACCATTTAGTCTAAGTGATGATTATAAAAGGAATTGATACTATGAAAATGTGCTCTTGAAAAATTAATTTATTGTAATATTCATATCTTGGTGAAAAGTGATTTCAGAGATGAACAATCATAAAGTATCCATTTTTCAACATTCATTTGAAAAGTGCTTTGATTGGGTTACAAATTTTAACATGCATGGATTAATCTTTAAGAAAAACCACTTGGTATATATATATATATATATATATATATATATATACTTCAAAACATTAGCCATTTCGATACTTTAAATTAATGAAGGACAAGCTTTTACACAATAAAAGAATGCCCTTTGCTCTAATCCATAGTTTAGGGTTATTGAGAATTTAAGATAATCATACTCCAATCTATTCAAAGCCCCCCCCCCCCCCCCCCCTCTCTTTCTTTGTTATTGTGCCATTTACTACAAGATATTGAAAATATGAAGGTTGTTCTGATGCAGGACGCATAATCCCATTCACTTGCGTATAGTTTCCATCAAGATTTGTAGATTGATTTGAATTTTTCTCATATTTATTTATTTTCTTATTTGATTTATTTATTTAATTGGATTTGTTATTTTGTTAAAATCTTGGATAAAGAATTTTAGATGTGTTTAGGTCTTTTACTTGAAGTTTATTTTTCCTATTTATAGGTGTTCAATGTAATTTGAAGATATACGTGAATGAATTGAAGTTTTGATTTGCCTCTCGATCTCTCGTTCTCTCTTTCTCATCGCTACTGCACCATTATTTGGTATCAAAGCCCCCATTCTTCCTCGCTTCTCTGCCTTCATCTAGCCTATCCCTCTTTCATCTTTTCCTTCTTTCTTCTGCTATGGCGGCTGCTCCTCTTCTTCTTCTCTACTTCTAACTTTTCTTCTATCCTTGCTGGTCATTTTGGTAGAGACAAGACCATAACTCTCGTAAAGGATAGATTTTATTGGCCTTCTATTAAGAAGAATGTTGCTAGGATTGTGTATCAATGTTATACTTGTTAGGTAGCTAAGACTGGGAAGCAGAATACCGGTTTATATACAGCTTTATTTGTCCTCCATACACCTTGGTTGGCCCTTAGCATATATTTTTTTCCTTAGATTGCCTAGAAAAGCATGAGGGCATGATTCCATTTTAGTTATTGTAGATAGATTTTCTAAAATGACACATTTTTAATTCCTTGCAACAAAACTATTGATGTCTCTTATGTAGCTAAGTTATTTTTTCATAAAATTATTAAGCTTCACAGTTTACCCACTTTTATAATGTCTAATAGGGATGTCAAATGTGTAAGTTATTTTTGGAAGACATTATGAAAATTGTTTGGTACACACCTTAAGTGATGTAGGGCATGAAATAATGTTTTAGAAGGTTTTCATATTTATTTTTTAGTTACTTTCTATTTTCTAGTTAAGTTTCCTTGACTAAGGAAAACTTCTATTTTGATTTCAGTGGTAGTTAAGGTAGTTTCTAAATTCGTTTTTGTTATTCAATGTGTTTAAAAGTGTCTAGATAGAGGCCCTGTTTGGAAGAGCTTTTCAAAAGTGTTTTTATGACAAGCGCTTCTAGAGAAAGCATTTTTTTTAATAAGCTCTGCCAAACACATCTAAAGTGTATTTTTGTGTTTTTTAAATGTTTGGTTACTTTGGTATAAATTTGTAAAAGTGATTTTGCTCAATGATAACAATTTTACCCTTTTATAATTAAAATAAATATACTTATTCATTTTTCACACTTTTTTTTTTTAAATTCATACATCTATTTTCAAATTCTACATTGATGCCTCCCACATTCTTTATACATTCATTTACTAATACATATCTAGTTATAAAAAAAATAAAAATAAAAAAGATAACGAAAGTACGAAGTACGAAAGCAGAAAGCTACAACTTTTTTTTTAAATTAATAAATAACCTTACCTAGTAGCAAAAGCAAGAGGGTAGGCTTCACTTGAGCGGCAAAGGTGAGGTTGGAATGTAGTAGGGTTTCTTGAGTAAAATAAGAAAAGGCTATTTTAGATATTTTGAAAAATATATGTGGATAAAGTGGGAACTTAATTTTTGAATGCAAAAATTAATCGCAAAAGCAACAGGGACTTGGCTTTTGCAAAACACGGCTTTTCCTCGTTACAATAAGAAACGCAAACGAGAAAAAACTCACCAAATGGTCTCACTACTACGTTTGGCTCGAATTTTTGCTACAACGCTTCCTCCAACACCCTCCCAAACAGGCCAGAGTTGTAAAAGTGTCTAGATAGAGTTGTAATAGCTTTAGAAAGTTTCTATAATGCTATAGATAGCTTAGGTGTTTTAAGAAGTTTCTAAGTTGTTCACTGAAGTTATGTATATAAGGAGCTCCAAATTCGAGATAAAGCATTCAATCATCAATTATCATTCTCTTTGAGAGTAAATTTCAATTTTGAGTTCTTATTTTTTTCAATTTTCTGTTGAATCCATTGATTTAAATACACTTATGCTACGTTATTATGTTTTTTTCAACCTTTCCACCCCCCCCCCAAAAAAAAAAAAAAATAAACATAAAAAAAACATAATGGTCAAATTGAGGTTGTTAACCACAATTTAGGATCTTTACTTACGTATTTAGTGGGCGATAAGCTAAGTAATTGGGATTTATTGTTGCCTACTGCAAAGTTCGCCTATAATAGTCCAGTTAATCATTCTACAAGTAGACTCCTTTTAAGGTTGTCCATGGTCATTGTCCTCGTCAGCCTATTGATCTAATCCCTTCAACCCTAATTGTCGTCATTCTACTTTTGCCAAGTCATTTTCCCATCACATTCATGAGTTACATGTTGATATTAGGCGTAAAATTGCACTTTCAAATGATAATTTTAAATTGCATGTTGATGTTCACCATAAGAGCATAAAATTTGTGAAAATAATTATGTAATAGTTCATATCCGCCTAAGCGTTTTCCCAAAATATCTTCTACGAAAATAATTATGTAATAGCCCATACCGTATTGTTCAGAATATAAGTTCTAATGCTTATTTACTTGGCCAACGAGGAGTTGGTCTAGTGGTGCGAACACGGCTTGGGGAACAAAAGTACTCGGGTTTGAGTCTCGCTGCCACCAGTTTCCCTTTCAATTTCCAATGAACTTGTGAAGGGATTAGTCGGGCTTTATCCTGAGCCCAAGGGGCCCGGATACCCCTCGGGTACATACGCTGATATTTACTCAAAAAAAAAATGCTTATTTACTTGGTTACTTTTTGATATGAATATTAGTCCTATTTTCAATGTGGAGGGTTAATTACCTTATCAAGGTATTTTTGATCGTCTTGTGCTAATTAGTTTTCCTACAGGTGCTTCTTCTACTTCAACTACACCAATTCCAAATCTTCTAAGCAGATTGCAAATATGTTGGATGACGAAATTAAATCTTCTTCAAATGGTGGCTTTCATCGATGTGTGGTCACTCGGCCTAATTGTCCTGCTCCTAATGCTAATTGGATTACAGAGGATGAGTTCATACACCTTGATCTTGAAGTTTTAAGCAGTACTATGATCGCACCTCTTTAAAGTCGAATTCTTCCAAGTTGAGGAGAGATGATGCAAGATGCATAGTCCCATTCTCTCAGCTTTATTGTGCCCTTCAACATTTGTAGATTGATTTGAATTTCTCTCATTTTTTTATTTTATATTTGATTTATTTATTTATTGGGATTTGTTACTTCGCTAAAATCTTGGATAGAGAATTTAGATACATTTAGGTATTTTAGTTGTAGTTGGTATCTTTTTCCTATTTATAAATGTTCAATGTAATCGGAAGATATACATGAATGACTTAAAGTTTTGATTCCCAATCTCTCTTTCTCGTCGTTGGCATGCCATTACACTGTCAACTAGAGCAATAAATAGCAAAATGTCAACTGGTTCCTAATTCTAACACCACTAACAATAACCAAAATCTCAAATACCTATATTTTATACTAAAAAGGCAAAAGGAAAAAAGAGAACAAAAAAGAAATGGAGAACTGAGAAAATGAATATGAACCAAAGATGCCAAGACAAAGATATATGATAGCAAGTAGAGAAGAAAAAGAACAACAAACAAAAGTAAGAAAAATAAAAATAAAAATAAAATAAAATAAAACCTCATTTGGAACCAAATAAAGGGATTGACATGAGTAAAGAAGAAAACATATAAGAAAAGTGAAAACAGAGAAAAACATGTTTCTCAATTGCTTTACCTTGAGATCGGGATCAACAACCTTACTACTCCAAGTGACAACCTTCTTAAACCCAACTCCCATGGTTATTGGTTAGTTTGGCAATTGAGTTTTGGTTTAGGCAAGTTTAAGCTTTAATGTGAATAGCTTTGGGTTTAAAACATTAAGAAATAAGAACGTGAACAACACATCTGCTCCTGCTATTCCATTGGTTGTGAATATCCCTACAATAGTGCCCACTACAGATGCAGCCCTACAGTAGATTCCTCCTCTACCCTCGTCGTCATCCACTCATTCGATTCTTACTGGGACCACAAGTTCAAAGTTTTTAGGTTCCAATTTTGCAACTCAACATGGATTGATAGAAGTAGGCTAGAATGAAGAACCTATGGGATCCTACAATTTTAATTAGGATCCTACCATGACTCTCTTAAATATAATACTTCGATAGGGATTTTGATCACAAAGGAGTTGTAGGGTCAGTCAGAGGATTCAATCAACCTGGACATGAGTAATACTTGTTTTTCATTGATTGACAAGTTTAAAAAAAAAACAAAAAAACAAAAAACAAAACAAAAGAAGAGCACAATTATTTTCAATCATGAAGGCTCCTAAGTTCTCGAAGAGGAATTTTCTAGTGATAGAATCTCCTTCGCCACCCTGAAATGTTGCATTGCAATCAAACTAATTGAGACTCCTTCAGACTTCATTTTGCTTTTTTTTAGGCCATGTTTTTCTCTTGATGACAAAAAATTATTGTCCTGCTTGAGAGGGTGCGATCTATGAAATATGCAAAACTCATCCAACTTATTGGACACATGACATCTAACGGATCATTGGAAACAACTATTTCAACATAATCAGATTGATGTTCCTTCATCTACGCTTTTGCGTTCTTCAAACTAATGTCCCTTTCTCCTATCTTAACTTCAAGGGTTCCAATCCATCAGACTTCTAAACAAGGGTCCTGGCCCATTGTTCGAATAATTACAACTTGTTTCAGTTCTCGGAACAATTATAGCTTGCTGAACCTAACACTAATTACACACGTTTCCTACATATTTCAAAGTTCACAGCAAGCCTCAATAAACATCGAGAAATCTCCGCTAAAATATCTGAAATCTCCAAAACTCAGACAAATTTTTCAAAAAGAAACTCCGAATAAACTAACCGGAAACATCGAAACTTCTCCAGAGGGAGGCAAGAGTAACAACTCAATAATTGATTATCAAAACAAAGCAACAAAGAAAATTAAAAACCTAATAATTTCCTACCTCCTCGATCGACCAAGACGACGTTAGGGAGCCCTCCTGGTTTGGTCTTGAAGGAAATCCCAAATTCGGAGAAATCCCTGCAACCCTTTTGGTTCTTCCCAGGATAAACAACCATCCCAGCCATGCTCCCTCCATACTGCGGTATACCGAAGTTCCCTATAGCACTGTCATATGTCCCTTTAATGCTATCTGGAGAAGTCACGGTTAAGCTGTTCTTCTCCACCACGAATCTCGCCATTACTCCATAACTAATACAAACCCATGCCCAAAACACCGCCAACACCACAAACCCTAGCGATCCCGCCGCCATCCCCCCAACTACGCCGAACCGATCGACAATTTTTTTCAGTACATGTTAGAGAGAAGAGAATGAACAGCTCAAGGAAGCTCGAAGCTGCCTCGAGATAATCGAATTCGATTATTCGATTGTTTCGCGTAATTTGATCGTTCGAGTCAAGAAGTAAAATGGGGGCGCGCTGTTGGCTCTCTCCTTTATTCTCTCTTTAATGCCTGAGCAGAAGATGGAGGTTTTCTGGAATGGACGATATGCTTCTCTGTGCAGTTTTTATTTGTCCCTGTCTCTTCGCTGTCCATATGCCACTTACGTGACACGTGCAAACAACTTGTCAAATCGTGACCGTTTACTAGATTAGTTGGTATTAGTAAATGAATATGAGACAAAATAATAAATATACGTAAATGGTAAGAGTTGGATCTTTCCTGTTCCTCTTTTTACTTTTATCTCTCTTAAGAAAATGAAGAAGACGAATAATAGACTCGGATAATGGAGAATTGGGAGGATAGTTTTCTCTTGTATGTTTTATTCATCGGGCATGCCATATATATATATATATATATATATACATGCATACAAATCAATCCTAGCTAAATCAAAGCCTTAGGAGTTGTGATCTCCTTGGATTGGGATTTTGTCACACGTCACCCCATCGACCAAAAGCGAAGTGCAACAGATTACGGGGAAAAATAGCGAGTGCTCATTCTACTCGATCAGAGTCGCACATACAGAAGCATAGTAGCTCACATTAACAATACTACAATACAATATATTAAGGAAAATACTATAACATTAAACATATAAAGTTTGTTAATTATTACATTATTGATACCAAAAAGTCGTCAAAAAGTTAACAAGGGTGAATCCCTACAAAAGTGACAAAATAACCAAAGAGTAGTCAAAAGAGGCATCTAAAAGCCTGAAACCATCGCCATCACCATAAAACAGGTCTAACGGACCTGGGGAGAGTACACACATAAAAGTTCCTACATAAACCGGGTTTGACTAGAATCCCCTGAATAAGTCCATTCGAACTCATCTTAATTCCCCGAAAAAATTAGCAACGGGGTGAGCTCAACAGCTCAATGAAATCAAGCACGGTAAACAAATCTTACATGCATAATAAAGAATATAGAACATCAGTCATCAAACAGTTATGCCACAACAATACAATCAAACAATGATATGAATGAAACTTGGTCACACGGTATCACAGGCCAGACAACATGCACTCGAAACATGCGATCCAAGGCACTAGTAATAAATCCAGCAACTGAGAGATCTCATGAGTTTCAATGCTAATCCGGATCCAGCAAAGCGGCATGGTACCCAATAATAAATTCAGTGACAACATCACTATTCTGGGTCAGTACTGCACCCAATAATTCATCATTTCGTTCTGAGCCAGTATTGCACCCAATAATATCCAATAATACATTATTGTTTGAAGATAGTCTCATGCAAAACATTCAATCTCCCACCTCTTATTCATGTGCAAGCTTGTTCTTGTGTTTGTGTCTTTTGATATTCATGTGTTTATGATGTTTGGATTGGTATGAGTCTATAAAGGGGTGGTACCCACTACTCAGTGCACGAGGCTCTTGTGGTTTGGGGAAGGGGGGGTAATGCTAGCAGCTTTATCTCCATATTTGAGCTCCATATTTGAGAGGTTGTTTGCGGATTTAAGCTCGTGACCTCCAGGTCACATTGTCTGGATCAGTATGGTTATATGAAATTAAAATTCTTCTAAAGATATGTGCATGGCCAACCAGTAGAATGTTAATGGTCACGACTTTCATTAGGAATCATCATTTTTTTTATTTTAATTATATGTTTAATGATTGTTTCTTAATGCTTAATCACCAGAATTTATACTAGATGCATTGATGAAGCTTTTTCTTAACGCTTGACCACTGAAATTTTCATTATCTCCTATTTTAAATTTATTTTTGATATGGCTTGTCATAACCTTTTGCTACCTTCTGCAAAACAGGTTAGGAAACTATTGTTGGATGACCCTGGAAATTCTGAATATGCAGACATGGAGAAGGAGCTTGAAGAGGTAAGCTGCATTCTTATTGTCCCTTCATTTTTCTCACTGCTGTCTCTTTGTTCACTTTTCCATGATGTGTATCTAAAGTTGATTGTTAATTTTTGTCTGTACATTACAAACTGAAATTATTTAAATGCTCACGTAAAAAATGCGGATACTGTGTTCGTGTGTTTAAAAGGGAAAAAAAAAATCTGTCATAAAAATTCTGAACGTCTGATGTATACAAGTATTTAACCATTTGGTTAGTATTTTGGAGTGACTTCGTTGTTCTTCTTCTTTTCTTTATTCGTCTCCTCTTTTCAAGGAATCATTATGTTCTTCAAGCAGGGCAGCATGATTTGGCTGTGTTATGGCCGGGGAAAATTCGTGGAAATTTTTGTTTTTGTTTTTGTTGTAAAAAGGTGAGAACTGGTGTTTCAATTAAAGGGCAACTCATACTTAGATTCTGGAAATGGTTGGAGAGTTGGAAAAAAAAAAAGAGATAAAAGATCTAGATCTGTACGAAAATAGCGTTATATCAAGATTTCCATCACTCGTCTCTTGGTTCCTGTGCAGGTGTTATATGTCGTGATGGCCTGCCTGCTTGCATCTCTCCTGATTTCAGATGTTCACGATGCGATTCTAAGTTTGAAAATTTGAATCATTTCAAGGCCTTGTTTTACGGATGCTGTTCGAGTTTATTTTTGCTATCTTGCTTGCTTTAACATATTGCAATGCAGGTGATTACCTTGACAGAGGAACTCTTGGCGACTGCAAAGCAAAGTGCTGCCTCTGGATTTGATACTGGGACAGTTGCCAGTGTATCTTTGGGTCAGCAACAATTTCATGAGACCTCTGAATACCCTCTGGTAATTTAAAGCTTCCTTACATTGTCTTTATCTCCTTGTATACTGTGTATTTTAAAACTTCCTTATCTTATGTCGTCTTTGATTGCATATTTCATGTACCTTTATATGCTATTGCGTATTCTTCATATGGTATATACCATTAATGGCATATGCAAACCCCCTTACAAAATCACATGTATTATATTGTCCAGTTTGATATTATTTGGTTATGCTAAATTCGAAATGTTAGGGGTACCTAAATCTGGTAGTTTTGATTTCAAAACCTCTAGCGCTTTAAGCTGATTGGTAATTCATCCATGCCTACAAGTGGTTTTTTTTTTTTTCAATTATTATTTTTTTTGTTTTTATTTTATTACTTTTTAACTTTTGGATAATATGAATTGTGTTGCCAAGACTTGGATGCCATGAAAAGTAGAGGTTTCATAGGAAATCTACCAGAAGGAAGCATACAACAATTCTAGGAAGATAAGCAGTTTCCCATTTTAATATAGCTTCTTATAGTACTTGTTTCTGCTGGCTATCTTTCTCTCTAAAGTTTATTTCTTTTTTATTGGTTAGGCACCAAGTGACATGTCTCAATCTTTTCATGAGTTTTCTGTTGCATGAAGTAAACCATGGTAAAAGATATGATGCATGATGCTATGTAATTCAGTATTAATGTAATACCCTGTAATTTTAATTAAATACATACGTTGAAATATACGTATAGCTAGAGATATAATACACGTATTTTATAAGTAAGAGTCAAATATACATGTGTATGATGAGTAAAAAAAGAAGATGATACCTATGAGATCATCTTATATGGGTGCTTACAAGTTAAACATTGGAGCTGATTTAAATTGATTAATTTATGGGGTTGGTTAATTCAATATGTGAATTGAGTGTATAGAAGAAGAAAAAGAGGAATAAAGGAAGAAATAATAAAATAACAATTAATTACTGTTCATTTACGGGGGCTCTATTCACGAACAGTACTAGTATGTAATAATAATAATAAAAAAAAAACGAAAGAAGTTGCAGAAGGGAAGGCCGAGAAGAAGGAGAAGAAGAAAAAAGAGAAACGCGGGATTCGCGTCAAATTCGGACCTGCGGATTTTCACTCTCTTTCTTCGTGAAATTACTATTTAAGCTAGATGTAACGATTCTAGCGGACTAATTTTAGCTGTGGGAGCCGTTTTACGGCGTTTTCAAAAATTGGAATTTTGACCCAATGTGACTGAAAATCCGCTAGAAAGGTAAAAAAACACTCCTTAGACGGTAGAGACCCCAAATATGTGGTTAGATTCCATTTATGAGTTTTGGAGACCGTTTGACAATTTTAATACAATTTACATGTTTCGAATGAATAGTGATGAATAGTGAACAGTGATGTAAACAGTACTATGAACAGTGATGCAAACAGTGTGAACAGTGATATGAACAGTATTTTGAAATCTTAGAATCGTAGAAAATTGAATTTCGGACGTTTCGATACTAAGATCGTGATTTTTGGATATAATTTGATATTTTTAGTAGCTAAAGATATGATAAATGGTGATTCTCATGATAGTCTATGGTTCATTTCAGTGTTTAACTTGTGAGTTGTGCATGGATAAATATTCTTGAGGAAGCAATTATGAGGGACGTTTATTGTTGCTCGATTTGGCTTAAAAACCCCGTGTAACCACTATGAGTATAGTTTTCTTGATTTGGTTCTTGTATGACATTGTACGCATATAAAATGTTTGATTGTATGCATGTTATATTTATATATAATGTATTGAGTTTTATGGATCATGCAAACTGATTTTAGCAATTGGAGTTTGTAATGATGTCATTTCGTTAGGAATTAGACCCGGATGAGGTTTTGCGAGTCCTCATTGTCAGTAGGTCTGTCCTAACAAGGGTTGCGATCCTTGAAATGACTGTGAATTGGGTAATGAGAGGCTGTGGCTACCTTGTAACGGCTATACAAGGGTTAGACTCGCTCTCTTGCCTTGAGGATGAGGGAGATTGTGCATTGTGTTATTGAAAACTCATACAATTTATATTGTTGACATGTATAATATATTCGTTGAATGATGCATGTGTTGAATAAGTGTTTGAATTGATTCTAAATGTCATATTTCTCTAAATGTATATAATTGTCATCTCAAGAACTATATTCACTGAGCTGTTGTTTGCTCACCCCATTTCCTCAAATATTTCAGTATTGAGTCGAAGGGAAAAGGAAACTCCGTGAGTGATAATCACGTGAGCCTTCGTCTGGTATGTGTATGTATGCTTGGAGGAAATAACTTATATTGTTAGTTTGATATGTATACTTATCACACATTATATATGTATGTATTATCATCAAGATGGGATGTGTGGGCATATATATAGCTTAATATATTGGATGATGAAATGAAAATGTGATGTGTGAATAAATGGAATGATAATAGAGATCTATATTGGATTTGATTTGTGATATATTAGGAAAAAAAATTTCTGTAAATGTTGGGAAGGATTGTGAGACTACGTGAAGGCTGACAGTGTATTATATACTGTATATGGGTATGTACAGTGTATAGTACACTGTGCCGGTCATGACGTCAGCCTACGTCAGGGGCGTCGTGACAATTAAACAGGTAAGAAATATAAACCTAACTTTCATTCTCCACCTTACACACTTATAGTGTCGTCTTGCTTTCTTCTAACTTCTTGAAGTGTGAAGGGACGCAAGATGTTGCAAAAAGTCGAAAGAGGGCGAGATGAGCTCGGGAGTACGGCAGATTAAAACTAAAGGGTCATCTCTATTTATAGAATGGGCCCGTCCCCTCGAGGGGTCGGCCTTTCTTGGGGCTGGCCCCCATGAGGACATCCCTTCTCTTGGGACCGTCCCACTATAGGGGTCTACATGTCACACCCCAGTACACAGCACACCGCAGTGTCTAGTACCCCCGGGATGTGATGGGTACGTATACCCCAGCCATAGTACCACATAATATTGTCATATCGCCATGTAGCAACCCAACCGCAGCTGGTCTACATCGAAACGATTATTTGTCCCTACTATTCCCTCATGAATAGTAAAGGGCCTCCCCCAAGTTCGAACTCGCAACCTCCCTTAAGGAGTTAGAATTCGCAACTTGAGTAACCACTGATTACTCAAGTTGCGAATTCTAACTCCTTAAGGGAGGTTGCGAGTTCGAACTTGGGGGAGGCCCTTTACTATTCATGAGGGAATAGTAGGGACAAATAATCGTTTCGATGTAGACCAGCTGCGGTTGGGTTGCTACATGGCGATATGACAATATTATGTGGTACTATGGCTGGGGTATGCGTACCCATCACATCCCGGGGGTACTAGACACTGCGGTGTGCTGTGTACTGGGGTGTGACAAAAAGGCCTTATGTAATGGTTCAGTGGCTACTCAGATTGCGAAATCAAACCTTATGAGGTTGTGAGTTCGAATCTGGGGGAGGCCCTGTACTATTCATGAGTGAATAATATGGACAAATGATCCCGGGGGTACTAGACGCTGCGGTGTGCTGTGTACTGGGATGTGACAATATTATGGATCCATAATGGCTGGCGTTCGCTCCCGCTGCGGTGGGAGTGCGCCCGCGTCTGGGTAGAATGTGCTGCGGTGCATTCCAGGCGTGACACTACATCTCTCTCTTAGGGGATTTTACCATTTATTGAAATTACACGTTGAGAGTTTTCAAGTAGTTACATTAGTTTCTACAGTAGAAAAAGTGGGGGGTGTTACAGTCTCCCCTCCTTAAAAGAATTTCGTCCTCTAAATTTAAATAAAGTAGGACTTTTTTGGAAAAAAAATTGGCATGTAAGAAAAATACTTACTATTCATCATCTGATATATCAATGATCACAATGTCCGTGTTACTGTCCACACAACTTGGTGATCTCGTATTACGTTGTTCGCGCGGGTTGTGGGGACCGCGTACTGCACTTTGAGCAGTAAAATCTTCAGAATGAGCCGAGGTAGGAGAATGGACTGAATCCGACTCCATTCTTTCCTAATCTGATAATTCAGGAAGAGAAAGTGGTGTTGGGATGCGTCATGGCAGGAAACCCGGTCGTTGAGACGGTGGCCTAATATGTCACACCCCATACCGGCGGTGTGATGGGCACCTCATACCGAGACCCCAGCCATTATATACCACATAATATTGTCACATCCCAGTACACAGCCCACCGCAGTGTTTAGTACCCCGGGATCATTTGTCTATACTATTCACTCATGAATAGTATAGGGCCTCCCCCAGATTCGAACTCACAACCTCATAGGTTTGATTTCGCAATCTGAGTAACCACTGAGCCAATTGTGGGTTGTGTACTGGGATGTGACAATATTATGTGGTATATAATAGCTGGGGTATGTTCGGTATGAGGTGCCCATCACACCGCCGGTATGGGGTGTGACATAATATGCCTGCCTGACTGAGCTAGTGATTGTTGGGTTTGCCAATTAGATGGCTCGGCTTCATTTGGTGCTGGCACCCCTGGAAGTTTGGGAAAGACTGGGACCAGATTCCATGTTGACGTGGTGCGGGGGTTCTGAAAAGAGGGTAATAGTTGTCGTATTGATTTTCGAGCGGTTTGGCGAAACCGCATACCCGATTGATGCATACCTGTAATGTTTTCATCTTCTGGGTCAGATATCCCAAAACGTGCTGCAAAATATCTTGTTGGATTAGGTATTGGGATTTGGACTCGTGGCATTCATTCATCAGATCCTGCCTAAGTTCTGGATCCTGAGCTACACACAACCTCCCTTTATATAATATTACACCATCAGAAGTGAAAGACCATTGTTGTGGGGCTTGGTTCAGTTGAATGAGCTTTGTCATCTTTACAAGCTCATCATCCTTAGCTTGTGCAGTGGCAATTCTTTTAATGAGGTCGGAATGGGTAGTGAACTGGGCCAGTCTCACTGCATTTCCGTCATTTCGGAACTGCAAGTTATACTTTTTCAGCTCGTATGACAGTTTGCCCATTTCGAAATTCACCGTACAGGCAGAGACATATGACTTTCTACTAAGGGCGTCAGCTACTACATTGGCTTTGCCTGGATGATATTTAAGTTCAAAGTCATAGTCCTTGATAAACTTGAGACATCGCCTCTGTCGAAGATTTAAGTCTTTCTAAGTATAAATATACTGAAGACTTTTATGGTCGGAGAAGACTTCGAATCATTCCCCGTACAAGTAATGTCGCCAAATTTTTAAGGCGAACACTACTGCCGCGAGTTCTAAATCATGGGTCGAATAATTTACCTCATGAATTTTCAACTGCTGAGAGCCATAGGCCACTACACGATCTTCTTGCATTAGCACTGCTCCAAGTCCTTGAAGCGATGCATCCGTGTACAGTGTGAAGCCAATCCCATCCTTTGGAGTGGTTAGAACAGGTGCTGAAGTTAGCTTTTTCTTGAGTTCTTGAAAGGTTGATTCACAGGCTTCACTACACATAAAGCGCATGTCCTTCCGGGTCGAACGAGTGATTGGTTCAACAAGTTTGGAAAAATCCTTGATAAATCGTCTGTAAGATTCGGTTAATCCGAGAAAGCCCCTAATTTCTGTAACATTAATCGGTTGTTTCCAACTAAGTACGGCTTCTACCTTGGCTGGATCTACTTCGATGCCATCATGGGATACTATGTGACCGAGGAACTTAACCTTAGTCATCCAGAATTCACACTTGATGAACTTGGCGTACAACTCATGCTGCTAAAGGGTACTAAGTACACAAAATAAACAGAGAATATGGAAACAATATATACAAAAAATATGGAAACAAAATATGCAGAGAATATGGAGAAATATACAACAAATATATTTCTTAATAATCTCTACCTATCTTTTTGTTCTTCTTACCAAGGCAATTGTGAATAACAAAACATATTTATGTTATCACCCCTTCTTTACAATTTGCATTGCAATCGCTATATCATCAAGCTTGAGATGTAGAGCTTAAGCTTTCTAAAGCAATTGCACTGCGTTCAACATGCATTAAAAGAACCCATATAACTTTTTCCGCACTCTGCCATATGATTCATGTTCTTCATTCTGTGTCATGGAAACGTCCTCGCATCCATCCTTAGATAAATGTGTTTCTTTACACATAATATTGTATAAACAATCATCAACTCTCTTGATCCAGCACATCGCAAAAGCAATTTGGCTATCAGATGCAGTTGAAATCGTTTTACTTGTGACTGTCTAATAATATCTCAACACTTGTCAAAAAATATTTCCTGCATTCACAGATCAAGTTATTTGCAAGGCCAGTAGTTGCATTTAGATTGCTTCCCTTCACCCAATTTATTAGATTGTCTTTCACAGTGGTCAACGCAAATAATATCTCATTGTTCTTCCTCTGCTCGGCAAGAGAAGAAGGGTCCTTTGATTTACTACGCTAAATGGGAGGGCTTAATTTCTTGGGTGTTTTGATTGTCTTTGCCAAAGGGGTGATGGGTTGGATGGGGACACACAATGGGGAGAGGTCTGATGCCAAGGCAGCTTTGATCCATGATGATGCAGATTTCTTCCTTTCTAGTGAAAGTTTAACTGTTTCCCTGATAGGGCTTGGTGTAGTTGAATTAGCATCAGTACTTCGTAGGTTGGTCTTGTTTAGTGACTGCATTATTAAACTGCTTTGAGTCAAATTATGATGGAAATCCAATAAACTGTCAACCATAGGTTGTGGATCATCCTTCTTGTTGGTCTGGAGCTCTGAGTATGTGATGAAAGGAAGCAAACGGAGGGACAGATTAACAACACTATGACACAAGAATTATCAGGCTCATTCATATATCTCTGTGTTCCAAATTCTTTTTTTTGTAAAAACCGTGTTCCAACTTCAAAGACATAATAAAGAAAACAACTTGGCCTTATTCCTAATTATGCACTAATATGGCTCCCAACTCTTCTTTTTTTTTTCTTGGAGGGGAGATAGTGAAAATATCTTCTATTGAACTGGTTAGAGAGTCTCCTTTATTACAATGGCCAGCAGAACTGGAGGGATTTCCTCCAGGCAAGCTTGGAATGAGTGGATTCAACAGGCAAATTGGCCAAGTCAATTGGCTGCTTGATTAGCCACTCTTTCACAATATCAATTAAGATAAGGATGTTGTTGATGGTGAGGATTATGAAGATAAGAACTTCAAGTATATATGAAATAAGAAACATACACAAGTAAAGTAATCAAAGAGGATTTGTATCATACGATCTCAAATTGGGTCAATGTGCATCTCTGATATCTGGGCCATAATTAAAACTTAATTGAAAGGGAAAGAAATATCAGTCTGCACCATCTAGGATCAAAATAGCTAATTTTTGCCCCATCTTGGTTGTTTTATCGATATATTCACAAAGCAGGCCGTGCTGATTGAATAAAAATAAATGACTGTTTGTTACTTGATTGTATGAGAATGAAGCATTTTATTTGCTTAAACTTGGAAGCTGTTTCAAATTCCAACCTTTTCACGGGACCCTACATAGGCGGGAGCTTCGTACACTAAGTTGCCCTTTTTTCTAGACAAGTTCATAACTCCTTTAATATTCTGCAGTACTAAGCTAGTCAAGCATGCATATATTCAATGACCTATTAGAAGATCATGATGATTTGGAAACATTATTTCATTATTAACAAGTGACAAGAAAACCTTTTTAGAATCACTAATTCCACCATTTCGCCATTTTAACCTATTCCGTACTACCACAAGAAGGGGAAAAAAGAATTGTTTCTTCAACAACTGCCTAATAGTTAGAATTGAGAAATAAGTTGAACTATTGAGTGTATGCACAATTACCTAAGACATTGGATCAGTCTCTCAGCAGCAGCAGCCTCTTCCAAAGCTTCCATTGTAGCACGTAAAGCCACATCTCTATGATGTAATACATCCTGCAGTTTGTCCAATGGTGATTAACCTTGGTCATGACCTTTCAAAAGGCCAAAAGGTAAAAGGTCAAAGGATTGGCATAACTGTCCTATAACTCTATAAATAACTCCAATAGGAATATTACCTTGCCAGGCTTCACTAAACTTGATGGGAGTGAAGCCCATGAAACCATAGTTTCTGTCCATTTTCTATTACTATGCGAGATGGAAGGCTTTGCCATGTTAAAGCCCTGGTCATTCTTCTCATTCAATGAATCGGTAAATTGCTTCGTAGAACTTCATATTCCATTCAAACATTGGTGTCAATTTCCTTTTCTTGTTGATTGGCGACTTGAGTAGTCATCCAAACTGTAATATCGATGCAAATGATTTCGAGAAACTTGTTAACATGAAAAATATTGTAATCAAATTGGAAATTTTGCAAATTACACATAAAAACTCCCGTGAAAGAAAATCCATCATTCCCAGTAATTTGGTTACGTCTATAGGTGCCAATACCACATGGAAATTAAAGCCCATTATCACCAGCTTGTCTACCACACAAACATAATAAGCCAAAAAAAAAAAAAAAAGATCCACAAAGCTTTCACTTTCTAGTAAATGAAATTATTTTTAGGTTAGTTGCTAAGTTCTTAAACAAAACTAATATATAGGGCTTGAACTTGACCATAAATTGTTTCAAAAAAAGATTGATAAGATCAACAACATAGCGAAAAATCCACAGAACTCACAGAAGCACTTTGACTACGAGTAAAGGGTTTGGTCTCATGTTTAGTTCCAAAGGAACCCGCCATTTCTGTTCTCTCCCAACTATGTCTCCTAGATATAGGCTTCACAGAACATGATGAATTTGAACTATCAGAATCACTATCTTTGTCACTGCAAGTTATGCTCATCCTTGAAAGCTCCTTTAGAATATTTGAGCTTCCATTATCCACATCACATTTTTGAGAAAAGTGATTTCTAGGGTTGGATGGGAAGTGCAAGGCTTTTCTCCTGTTTTGCTCGTTCTTACGAATTCTAGAAGCACTCCAAGAAGGCACCTTTTCAGCCGCCCTCTTCACTGGATAATAACTTACTTCTTCTGCTTTTGATTCAGAATCAGAAAATGATCTGCAGTCAAATCAAAGCAAATTTTCAGCTGGAACAAGATCCACTGGAGTTGCGATACCAGGGCGTGTGTCAGGTACAGGCTTTACACCCCTAATAATCGGGACCAGACTTGCAAATTCCAATTCCTGCACGTAGATGAACTGCCCAAGCTGCAATTTGTCATTGAGAATCATCTTGTCATGTTCATGAGGTAGAGACACATACATTGTATGTGATGAATCGGAAACCTTTAAATAGAATCCTTGGTTAGGCCAAAGATCTCCTTATTCCATTATTGGAACTATGTCTCTGATCTGCAACAAAGCAAGCTTTCGAGATGTTTTTTCTCCTAAATCCATGTCCGCCAGAAGTCTTACAAGAAAGCCAGGGCTCAAACAAGCCATTAAAAAAACTAATTAACCTTTTTCCCCTATAGAAGATTGCGCATTCGAACCGAAAACTCCTACCTCTACAAGCTAAATGCCTCTGGATCTTCAGGAAATTCTCCTTGACTAACCACCACAAGCAATATATAAATTAGATCACTGATTCCTCTTTAAGAACCCTAAATCATCAATCTCTAATTAAATCTCCTCTTTTACAAATTAACGGAAGCTGTAAAACAAGTCAATTGCGGTTTTCTGAGACCTAGGAAGATCAAAAGCCTGGTAACAGTTCATATTCTCTCTCATTCTCGTGTAACCTCAAATCTTGAACCTGAAAATTTGATTTCCCGAGAAAATATCTGGAAATTCCTGTAAATCGATTACGATGTTCTATTTTCGGCCTGAGACGCGAAAGAGTAGCAGAAAGCTTGAAATTGGTTTGATTGGCTCCAAATTGTTTCAACTTATTAGGTATTTTACGCACTAGAGAATTAGAAATAGAGAGAGAGAGAGAGCTGTTGTGTTTGTGGAATTTCGAAAATAACGAATTGAAAGAGATTTCCAGGGAAGAAAATGCGGTCGCCGTAGAAAAGGCGGGAAATGGCAATTGCGGAGAAGCACTTCAGGAATTGTGCTCCAGTAAGTTGGTTAGATAAAGAACGCTAAGCTTCGTTCAGCCTGCCGCGTGTGGTGTAATTGCGTGGGAAGATTAGTGGTTAGTGCATAGCCTTATAGTGCATTGGATGCCCTCTAATTATAAATTGATTTTGATTCTAGGTTTTTTATTTTTTATTTTTATTTTTTTAGTGTATTAAATAATGTACAAAGAAGGTTGTCTCTGAAACATAACAAGTTTGAGTAACTCATTTACTCCACGGAGTATATATGGAGGCCCCCAAAATTTGAAGGCCTTAGGCTGTCACCCTGTAGGTCCTGCTTTAGGACTATCTCTGAGCCTTTAAGTAGACTTTTGTCTTCACTACATAGATAAAGGTGGCGCAGCCTTTACTCAAAGTGTAATTGCGTAGGAAGATTAGTGGTTAGTGCATAGCTTTATAGTGTGCATTGGATGCCCTCTAAAATTATAAATTGATTTTGATTCCAGGTTTTTTATTTTTTATTTTTATTTTTTTAGTGTATTAAATAATGTACAAAGAAGATTGTCTCTGAAACATAACAAGTTTTAGTAACTCATTTACTCTACGGAATATATATGGAGGCCCCCAAAATTTGAAGGCCTTAGGCCGTCACCCTGTAGGTCCTGCTTTAGGACCATCTCTGAGCCTTTAGGTAGACTTTTGTCTTTACTACATAGGTAAATGTGGAGCAGCCTTTACTCAAAGTGTAATTGCGTAGGAAGATTAGTGGTTAGTGCATAGCCTTATAGTGTGCATTGGATGCCCTCTAATTATAAATTGATTTTGATTCCAGGTTTTTTATTTTTTATTTTTATTTTTTTAGTGTATTAAATAATGTACAAAGAAGATTGTCTCTGAAACATAACAAGTTTTAGTAACTCATTTACTCCACGGAGTATATATGGAGGTCCCCAAAATTTAAAGGCCTTAGGCCGTCACCCTGTAGGTCCTGCTTTAGGGCCATCTCTGAGCCTTTAGGTAGACTTTTGTCTTCACTACATAGGTAAAGGTGGCGCAGCCTTTACTCAAAGTGTAATTGCGTAGGAAGATTAGTTGTAGCACCCGTGCCTTTAGATGACGTCATTTTGACTCATAGTGTACCCGTATACGTATTTGTATACGTATGTGTATATGTATTTTGATGCTCAAAGTACGTAAGTTCGAGTGTCTTTGCATGATTCTAGGTCATAAAGGGTACGCATGAAATTTCGGAACCATCGGAGACCCGTTCGACGTCAAAACATTTCAAAAACGGTGTTTTGGATCCAGTGGAGCTTTCTATTTCTGTCACAACTTACATCAATGGTTTGATCTCCTAGATCCGTTGTCTGATTGGGCTGAAATTTTGTCAGCTCATTATTATATGATAGATCTTCATTATGAACGGTCAAGATCTTAATTGGAGTTACCTAATTTGAGTTATAACGCCCAAAACACTGATTCACGGATTCTGGGATGTTCTTACGCAATTTTGATCAAACAGATAGATCTCACAATTCCACCGTTGGATTGAGCCTAAAGTTTACCAGAATGTTGATAACTTACTCATGTAACGTTTGAACGGTTAAGATGTTACAATCGTGCGTATTTTGCAAGATATGGACTGTCTAAGTACAAGTATTGTAACAGAAAATCTGGGTTTTTGATAATTTTGGCAACTTTTAGTTGTGGGCCTAAGCTTATCTATTTAAGCAACCAAAACGGGATTTTAGGCTCATTTGCTCATTTCTCAGCCAGGAAAGAGGGAAAGGAGCTGGAGAGGAGAAAAGGAGGGGAAAGTTAGGGTTTGGTGATTTCTTGCTCAAGAACACCTAAGGTTTGTATTTTTCCTCCATTTCTTCCTTGAATCTCTCTATTAGTTGCATGATAGCTTTATTTTGAGCATGAGGGTTTCATTTTGAGGCATGCATTGTGATGAACTTTGGATGGGTGGAAGACCAAAGTTGGAGTTGAGTCTTGAATGTCACATATGTGTGATTAGAGAGTGTAAGGAGTACACTAATGGTGAAAGCCCCAATTTCTAGCAAGAAATTGGAAGGTTTAGTTCAAATGACCTATGCTTAGTTCATGGCCTTAGGCTTTTTCAAAATGTTTGAATGTCAACTATGTTAATCTAGTGGCCATTGTGGATGATTCCATGTTGCAAGATCAGTAAAATTCATGGTTGAACATGGTGGCTTAGTGTAAAATTGACAATATGACATATGTATAAAAATTTTCCAGATTTGGGGCTTTTGATGTTATTGATATAAAATCTGGAAAATTATGCAATGTAAGTCTAATTGGACATGATTTGAGTTGTTTGATGATTGAATTCAGTGGGTTCACATAATGGACACCCTAAGGTTGACAAATTTTGATCTAGGCTAAGTATTTAGCATTTTTCAAGTACTTTGGCAATTTTGCATGTAATTTGGGGATTTTGCCCAAATTGGGAGTTTTCACCCAAACCAAGTCATTTTATGAAATTGACTTGGGGATTGTTTAATTGGACCCAAATTGAGTGGAATCATGGGTTTAAAATGTTAGAACCTAAGTTAAATTGATATGACTTAGTCCATTTTGACCTTATGTTTTATATTGGCCTAATTGGGGGTTTTGACCAAGACTTAGTCAATTAATGAAATTGACTTGATGTATAGTCTAATTGACCCTAATTATAATTGAATTTCATGTATATTAGTGGTTGGATCATGGGATCACCCTATTACATTCAATTTAGGTCAATCTTAGTTTAATTGAGTCTAAATGATCAAGTTGGGCAATATGGAAATTGGCTCAAGGGGGTAATCAATTTAGAATCTAATTGACTTTAGATTGGGTTTGAATATGGGGTTTTTGACACGCTTTATGACTGATTTTCAGTTGTGTGAACCATGTTATTTCCAGGTCTTGTGATTGATCTTGAACCCGTTTAGTCAATTGGAGAGTTTTGGCGATTAGATTGGCTAGACTTAGCCAATCAAGAGTGAGTGTTCTTTTACTTTTGGATTATTTATATGTGGCATTGTATTATAGAAATGTTTTAAATGCTTATGTATAATGGTATGCATGTTTTAATATTCCATGAAATACATTTGAGCATAATTCATTGGGATGACAATTTGGGTTGAGGCTCCTAATTGGAATTTCCTCTTTTTGGGAATTCTCGTAAGTCTAGCGGCGATCCCAGTTGTGTACCTGGCAGAGGGTTTTATGCCTTGTGTATGGGTAGGTTTGTTTAAATTAATCCTACGTGCTGCACGACCCCATAAACCCTATTAGAATACAAGTATTGTGTGTGTGTTCGGGCGCTGTGTGTCGCGCACCAGGCCTTGAAACCCCCATACTCAGGAGGTGTTAGGATTGCATGAGTATGACTACAAAATGTTATGCATCGTCTTATGTATGACTTGATGCATTATGTTAGCATATATGTAATATATTTCGTCATCATGATATTTCAACTGTTTTATGATCTTACCATGTTTTATAAATGCACGTATATGCCACTTGTAAATAACATTCACTGAGCTGGCTGTAGCTCACACTTCACCATCTTCTTTCAGGATCTGATAGAAAAGGTAAAGGGAAGGCTTGACTGCGGAGCGTCCCTTGTTTTTGTTTCATGTAGGTGTTGTACATTTAGTTTTGTATTTTGATAATTATGTACATGATAACACCTAGTAATTGTATATTTAACACATAGTTGGGATGTGTTGGGTTTTGCATCATTTTGAAGACTCTGAAATTTTATGTTTGTAAACTTTGGAGAAGTAATATTTTATTTCATTATGATCATGATAGTTGGATGTTAATGATGCACTTTTATTTCTTTTTGGGGATTCGTATATGTATGTTAGGCTGACGGGACGTCGGGTGTACCGATGGAGGGTATACTCGGAGGTTCCCGTGCCGGTCATGACGTCACGTATAGTGGGTCGTGACATTAGTGGTTAGTGCATAGCCTTATAGTGTGCATTGGATGCCCTCTAATTATAAATTGATTTTGATTTCAGGGTTTTTATTTTTTATTTTTATTTTTTTAGGGTATTAAATAATATGCAAAGACGGTTGTCTCTGAAACATAACAAGTTTGAGTAACTCCTTTACTCCACAGAGTATATATGGGGCTCCCCAAAATTTGAAGGCCTCAAGCCGTCATCCTGTCGGTCCTACCTTAGGATCAGCCCTGAGCCTTAAGATAGACTTTTGTCTTCACCACATAGGTAAAGGTGGCGCAGCCTTTACTCAAAGTGTAATTGCGTAGGAAAATTAGTGGTTAGTGCATAGTCTTATAGTGTGCATTGGATGCCTTCTAATTATAAATTGATTTTGATTTCAGGTTTTTTTATTTTATTTTATTTTTTTTAGGGTATTAAATAATGTGCAAAGACGGTTGTCTCTGAAACATAACAAGTTTGAGTAACTTCTTTACTCCACAGAGTATATATGGGGCTTCCCAAAATTTGAAGGCCTCAAGCCGTCATCCTGTCGGTCCTACCTTAGGGCCAGCCCTGAGCTTTAAGATAGACTTTTGTCTTCACCACATAGGTAGAGGTGGCACAATCTTTACTCAAAGTGAAGCATATTTGTCATGGTCTTGTGTGGGGATGACATTGAGTGGGATGTCATCATAGTGCTCATTATGGTAGAATAGTAATTATTTTCCTTCGTTTTTTAACTATATTGTTGATTGCTAGTGTTAAATGATAGACATAAGGGTATAGAAGCGCATATCACTTGTTATCTTTTATGGAAAAAAGTTATTTATCTACATACTTGTTTGATAATAATATTAGTAATTTTCTTTTCTACATTTATCAAATATATTCAGATCTTGACTGCCTAAAGTACATTAGTCCATAGTTTGTGAAAACTGTATGCCACCTAACTATTTAGTATAGTAATTATATTCTAATCTGGATAGAAGACGTTCCTTCTTGGTTACTGAAAATTTGCCAAAGAGACATTGTTTCTCCTTCTTTTTCTTTGTAATATGAAAGTCTTTTTCCTCTCAAATATATATATATATATATATTGAAACATATTATCATTTTTGCTCAAAGAAGAGGAGCTCAATTTTCTAATCTTTGTTCATTTATAATTTAGTTATTTATTAGGGAACTAAAGATTTTTTATACTATTTTTATTACCAAATATCAATAAAATTAGAGTGATGCAGGTGGAAGCGTGGTGGGTCGTAACCAACAGGTCCCAACATCAGAACTTGACTCCTCCTCGAAGTAGCTGCCGCTGATCCACCTTTTTTTTATACTATTTTTCCTCTCTTAGCTTTTCTCCAACATCAAGCAAAGTACACATGATGTAGACAACAAAAAGAAACCTAACGATACTCAACCGTTTTAACACTCAGATTTCATCAAACAAGACCCAATTCAAAAGCTACATAAACTATACTTTATTCCCACGACCTCCAAAAGAAACTAGCAGAAGTAAGAAGCAAAGCAAAGGTTCTCAAAACTCAATACTGCTCATCATCAACCACAAAGCGACAGTGCAGAAAACCTGCAACAGAAATCACTGCTTGATTAAAAACTCTTCAAATCAAAATGCCCACAAAATCATTCCCAAAGAAATTAAACATTTGTTAGAAGATCAAAGAATCAGTTTAAATTTACATACTTGGGTCAGTGCTAATGATCATGGCAGTCCCTCCAAAGCTACAAGTAGCCCCTTTTTTCTTGTTCTTCTGCCAATAGCTATTAAACGCGTACGACGCGTGAGCCACCACTGTGTCCGGGTTATAACAGCTCCCATGAGGCTTAATCTCCTTGCAATTACCACCACCTGCTCCACAAGCATAGTCCATGGCTGCTTGCAATGTCGCCGCTGGAACACTAGGCTTAGCCACACACCACATGTTCTTCACTTCCCCCGTTCTTGGACCACCACCCGGGCTTAACGCCACCGGTGAGGGAAGACAAGGTGGAGGAAAGTTGAGACTTTGAGGTGGCGGGCTCGAAGGAGACATGGCAGGAGACGCATCGGGAGTGAGAACGAACAACGGCATTGATGCCTGCGGTGCTGTGGTCGGAGCTAATGAGCTTCTTGATGTTGCTGGGTTAGAGATTACTACTGTGACAATTTCATTACTTAGCTTGGAAAAGCCTAGATTTCTAATGGAGTTTGCAAGAGCATAGAGCAAATCAGGAGAAAAATGATTGGTTTGGATGTTTAGAGAGTAAGTTGAATTGGAGTTTTGAAGAAAACTCAAGAGATTTTGAATCACTGTATCAACCAATTCATCTCTAAATTTGGTAGAAACCGGGTCTAAGCAATCTTGGGAGAAAGCAGCAGAGATTTTAATATCTTTCTCTAAGCCCCATCTTATGAGAGAGTGATAAATGTTGTTAAGAGATGGAAGAACCAAATCCCATTTATCTTCATGGTTACCATTGCAGAGAACATTGGTTCCTGCAACAATGGTGGTGATTTTAATGGCTGGAAAGTGGGTTAGAACATGGGTTCTAACCCAACTTTCTGCTGTCAAAACACTGGAGGAGATCTGATTAAGGTCTTCATTACTCACAGAGACTGCTACTGGATCACCTGAATGTGACAAGGATTGGAGAATTGTAGGAGAAGGGTCATCGAAGAGGTTTAGCATCATAATTCTTTCTTGATCTGCATCTGTAAAATCTTCAAACAAAAGAGATGAAAAATAAGTAAAAAAATATAAGTGATTAAACAAACATCAGAAAGTTGAGTTAAGAGATTCTTCTACTAAATTTTAGTCACCTGTAAGACCCAAGAAAAGGAAGGAGCAAAGAAGAGTGAAAAACAGGGCTGTTGATTTCTCAAATGAGAACATGAAGAACACCATTTTCATTCTCCAATCTCTCTGAGAGAATCCAAGAACTTTCTGTTCTGCTTCACAATTTTTTGGCACTCATTTTCAATATATATAAATACACATAGGAAGAACAGAAAAAGCGTGTTTCTGTGTATGATTCTCTCCCCTGTCCCCCTCTACCCTGTTGCGGTGGCAGCATATCAGAGGAAAGAATATTAGATGACGTCACGCAAATCGTGTTGGCTGAAATCTCGATCGGACATATGTTGGAACAGGAAAATAATTAATACAGAAGAGTCGTGGCGGCGCTACATGAAGTTGATTTCGTCATCCTGGGTTTATCGTCGTCGATATTTCTCGATTCGAGGCAAATCATGGTGAACTTGAGCGACGTTGCTCTCGATACCCGATTTCGATCAAAATAAACTATCGTTTCAGTGCAGACACCGAGACACCTTCTTCCTTGTCTCTAAATCTGAATTGTTTTCGTTTACAATCGAAGAAAACAAGCAAATACACATGTCGAATCGATCAAACTACAACAACAACAGGCAAGACGGAAACAATGGTTTGAACAAAACCCAGAAGAGATTTGTTGCAAAGACTCATAAGTCATCGACAGGACAGCCCATCAGCATACCGCCTCTCACGACTGCTCTAAGAAACCCTAATTCCGACGATTCGATCGCGAATTTAGCTTCTTCGGAGACTAGGGTTCGTAGAGGAGAGGACGGGAACTGGGTCTCGAACATGAAACAGTGTGGCAATTTCGTAAATTACTTGCCTCAAGATGAGGCAGTTGCAGCGGGTCTCGGTGTCGAAGATGGCGCTTTGGATCCAGTTGAGTCTCAAAGAGTTGTTGATCTTCTCAATAGAGAGTTGTCTCGGTTTCTCAAGTTGAATCCCAAGGATTTCTGGAAAGAAGGTTATATATTTATTTGTTTCTCTTTGAGTAGTTGTTTCTATGATTGGATTTTTAATCCAGTTTAGCGTAATTGAGTTGAGAAGATTCTTTGAGCTTATACATTTGTTGTTTGTTTTGTTTGTGAAAATTAAGTTCGGTTCTCTAGCTTGATGTGTAGTTTAGTATGTTTAGTAATTCAGAATTAAGTAGGGATGTTATTGACTGGTGTGGTAGAAAAATCGATGGGAAGTTTAATTGTTTATTTGGTAGATAGTTCAGAATAGAATGTACAATGTAGCTTATTTAGTGTGGTGATTGTGGAAATGCCGGATTTGTGGAACGAGATTATCATCTACTTATCTTTAAAAATAAGTGAGGTTGGCATGGGAGCGTTGGATTTGATAAAAGATGAGTTGATACCAGATTCTGATTGGAAATTAATGTGTATCAAGGAGGTGGGTAATACATTTTTTTGGAGACATAATGGATTATGAAAATGGTTAAATGCAAGCATTTGAATATCATCTTTTACATATGATTGGGCATAAGTTGGAATTACTAAGCTGAAATTATGGAATCTATTAAAAAAATGCGGTAAACAAGCAATGAAGAACAATCTATGGTTTCGTTAATTGAAAACAACTTACACTCTCCTCCCTGCTTCCCAATTTTTTTAATAATTCTTCAGATTTAGACTTTTGTTGTGGAAGTTATTTGTCTATTAATTTAAACTCTTGGTGAAATTTTGGAATTCAGAAACTCCTGAAAAATCTCAAAATGATCGTTCTGGAAGGTGTATTGAAGTATTACTATACGGGCAGGGGAAAGGAAGTTGAATAGGTTGGTTAACAAGGGATGTATGAGTAGGAGTCGTTCACCTAGTGAGTAGGCACTGTGTTCAGAACCAGGGCTTACATAGATTGCTTAAGAAGAAAGCATTTTTGTCAAGTCTAGCTGAATAAGCTGTTACGATTATGTATGTAAATGCAGCATTTATTTTTTCAGGTAATGTTTTGGTTTATTTATTGTAAGGGTCAATTCATGTTAATCTTGTTTTGTTATCTAGTAAGTATTCTTCATTTGCAATTATGATTTGTTGCTTGTTAGGTCATCCCATTCATAGAATACCCCTGATTTCCTTTGTTTTATTACACCATAGATGCATATTTTGGTAGAAATGAAAATTCACAATTTTACATTTTCTGTTCAGTGGCGAGTGACACTCCATTGCATGATTTCCTCGATAGCTTTCTAAAATTCAGGAGTAGATGGTATGACTTCCCTCATCATGGAGCTAAGGGAGCAGTAGCTGGAATCATTGTTGGAGAGCTTGAACTAACTCGTCGTGTCTTCATGGTCCTTTATCGCATGTAAGTTTCTTCTGTACCTTCATAACTTTGATGAGTTCATGTAGTATAAACCTGTTGCCAGTGAAATCCCTGTGCTAATTTATGGTTAATTAACAAGCTTTACTGTGTAACAGATCTTCCAACAGGGATCCTGGTGCCCGGACTTGTGATAGTCTTAGCGCAAAAGAGCACACAGGTGTTTTTCTTCCTTCCTTACCTTTTCATTTTTGTTTTGCTTCTAGTCTTCTCATTCAGAAATATTGGCGATTTTAGATTTTCATTGTCCTTTCTCATTAAAAAATATGTGTTTATGACTATTTAAATGTCAATATTTATTTGTGTTCATTGGGGTATGGTTTAATTCGTTAGCTTTTGTGGATAAAGTGGTAAAGTGGAATTGAAACACAGTCACTGCAAGAGATCTTGCAGGCGGTCTTTTCTGGCATTCTTATCATTTCACTGCTTCTTAAAAAATTTAGTGTTTCTTGCGAGATTCCACCACTTCAAAAACTGCAAGTGCGCTTGGTTTCAGTCGTTCCTTCAAGTCATTTCACATGTGAGAACATAAAAATAAGGCTTAGATTAGTAAACAACTTTTTGTAGTACTTGATTTAGACTCAATTCTAGTTTATTTGGTTCATTTATAATATTAGCTTAATAAAGTTGCACTTTTATACTTGTCCTTATAGCTATTACTGATGAAATTATTCAACTGAATGATCAGCAGCTCGGCATTAGAGAAAAAAAACTTTTTGATTTATAATGAGGAAGATGTGAGTGGAGGTGATTTGTTCAAATAAATTATTGATGGTAGATTTTCTACTTTTACGGAAAATTTGAACATTTTTTCCAAATAAAATGTGAAACAATTCAGCTTAGATGCAATCAATTAGTTGAGTTTGAAAATCCCATAATCCGTTACTTATTCTAAGGGATTCATATATCTCGAGAAATTGATATTTGCTTTTCACTATAGTAATGACATCTTAACAAGACTTAGTTTCCATGTTTGTAGTTTGAAATATTGCAAAAACTCCTTTTCCTAGGACCAGAAATTTTTTGAAGCATATCTCAGGTCAGTTCATGATGAACTGGCTGCTGAGATGTGCTTTTCTATTTTACGAGTTTGAATTTATTTGTTGTTTCTTGAACTGTGTTTTTTTTTTTTTGAAAGCATTCACTTGAGTGTAGATTTAATTGCATTCAAAGATCTGTTTTATTCATTACTTCCCCATATAGCCCTGTTGCAGGAAAAGAAGCTGCTTGACTTGCCAAAGTTGCTAGATATGTGTGCCATTTATGGACATGAAAATGAGGAGCTGACTAGAGAACTTGTAAGACTTTTCATCTGAAAATATCTTGCTTCAACTCTGTTTTCCAAACACATTATGATGATCGCAAATTGACACTTAATGTGATGCAATTTGAATTAATGGCACTTTGCCGCCATCACCAATTATGTTGTTGCAAACACAATCTAAAAAGTTGACATACACATTTTATGTTTCAAAAAGATGATATACTTTGAGAAATTAAATTATATTATTTTGATTTGTTTCAGCCAAGCGGTATATAAAAATAAAAAATGAAAACTTTAGAAGCTAAGAAAATATGACTTGAAGAATATAAAAGAAAAAAAGATGAAATATTCAAGCAATTAAATTATATTATTTACTATTTGTTTCAGCCAAGCTCTATAAAAAGAAAATCTTTGGAAGCTAATAAAATATGACTTGAAAAATATAGAAGAGAAAAAGAAATCTAGGCACTACATTTACTAATGTTGAAACACTTTTGATTATATCCTCCTAAATCAAACTTATTATATACTACTTATTGGGTTTTATGGATTTAGGTTTGAGAAGAAGAGAGAAATAGAGGATAATGAAATTCTTGAACTTATTTTAAAATTTCAATAAGCTCTTAAGGAAATCTTTAAGAAAAAAAAAGGCCCATACTTTTAAAATTTTCAGAGACTTCCCTACCACCTGTCAGAGTAGGCATAGAAGTTTGGTCCTAAAAAGCCTAGGTGACGACTGATGACCTAGGCAGTTCCTAGGTTATGCCTTTAAGCCACTGTTCATAAGTCTGCATTAGATATTTCAGCGTAAGCTTTTTGATGCATTGGATGGGTTTTTCCTATATTTCATATGTCTTTTCTTTCTATGGACAAGTACTCATCTCTTAGGTACTCAACATTGCCCGCAAAAGCCTGGCGTGATATGGAAGTACAACTAAATTGCTTAAAGGACATGATTTTCTCTGAAAAGCAGTTTAGTTGTCGAAATGATCAGCTATATGTAAAGGCTGTTATTTCAAATGTTTTCCCTGATGGTGTCACATTCTTCTATTATTCCTCACTGAATCCCTACTGCTGTTTGCTTAAATTTTTAGTGAAAATATGTAAGCGTACATAGAACTGGAAAGCAATATGTGCATAGAACGAATCAGGTTGGTATAAATAGTAAGATTTATCATCTTACTAGATTTGATCATCACTTTATGGACAGAGCATTATTGAAGGATGTTACTTTTATCTATTTTGAGCAATGCTAGAAGGATTGAAAACCCCACACCATTTGCTACAAATCAATGCCGCATCAGGTGTATAACATAAATTCATCCAAACAACACAATTTTCAATAAATAAAAATCTGATGTGGACTCCACATCAGATTTGTAGCAATTGGTGTGCAAATTTTAATCCATTTAGCATTTTTCATCTATTTTTATTTATCTTTGAAGAATTATTTCTTTTAAGGTTATGAATGTTATGAAAGCTTAGACATGGGGTCCATGCAAGTCTAACTATGGCTTTGTCTCTTTCATTATCCAGATTATGAATGCTATGATGGCTCAACCAATGCTTCATGAGAATATATCGACAGCAGTCTCGCAATTTTTAAGCATTGTCCAAACAATGCATCAACGTTGCAACTCATCTCTTGATGTATCATCTGTTTATCACTAAATCAAATTAGTTCTTATTAACATTTTAATAGATGAATGTCTCTTTAACTAGTCATAGTTTATGATATACAGGCTTTATATTCCTCGGGAGGTCATGAAGATAGCAGAGGCAGTCGCCTTTATTCAGATATTTCAGAGGCAAGTTATTTTCCCGTAAAGCTTTTATGCTTGGTACTTGGTAGAGCTTATGCATAATTTTGTTTATCTACTGTTAGATCACTTTTTTATCTCTTTATTTTTAGGTCATGGACTTCATAAATGATGCAGTAGCATCACTGCATGCTTTTGTCAATGCGTACAATCCTGCAGCTGTATACTTTTGTTGTCCTGTTGAAATGAGGTGAAAACAGAAACATTAGACTTCAACAACTCCTTTAATGAGCCTTTCACATGCTTTATGATATGAGAATGATACTGTTACCAAGCTGCATGGATATATCTATACTGTTTTTTCATTGTTATTTGTTATGTTTTTTAACTTTCCAAAGTTTCCTTATTGTCAGTATCAATTGAAATATGGTATTAATTGATATTTGAATATACCTGATTTTGGTCTAAGAAGTAAGAAAGCCTGCAACTGTAGAAGATTCATTACATTTGGTATGATGTTCATTGGAAAAATGCTACTTGCCTAGAAGAAACAAAAGCTGAAGCATGGAATCTACATATATGGATGCCTATATTCATATCAGTGTTTCTTATCCTTACAGAGTGAAAAGTCTGATATCATTGTTTCCATTCACCAAAACTATATCTGCATCAACAAAGACAAGAAAATAGTCCTGCATGAAAGTATTGAAATGCTCTGTTGAGTCATTGTATTTGTTCCAAATAACAGTTATTTCAGAAAACTTTTGTTCATGCATCCATCACTTGAATAATCTAGGAGAGAGATAATCTATTAAGATGATCAACATTGTTAGGCAGTAATGTGTTATCTAATTAAGCAAGGTTCTATATCTCATTGATACTTTGACTTGTCATATTTTTCATTGTTGTAGACGGTGAAAATTTGTATTATGTAACTTAACTAGTTAGCGAAAGAAAAGAGTTTTTCTTGTAAGGTTTCAGATATGAAGAAATAACACATCATGGGCCATATTTTCACCTGAAAAATGCGCTTCATGTTATCATTCTTATTTCATGAATTGCTGCGGTTGTCAGATCTGTGTAATGGTTCTCTTCCACTGGTGACTCCTTCCATTTTCAGGTTGTCTTTTTTGAACTGTGAGATTTAGTGAGACTTATCTTAGAGCTTTTGTAAAAAGATGTACAAAGAGATTTTGAGTTTTTTTATGCCAATGCATCCATGCTGAAGATTTCAATCTTCTGGGTTAAGAGTGATTTGGACTATAGCATTTTAATAACAATTCCTTCTACTCTTTGATTTCATCCCTAAACTGAACCATACATTGTCTCTGCATCTGCTTAATCTGTGCTTACACTTGTGAATTGTTACTGAGCATGGTTTCAAGAATAAGGTTGACTTTTACACCAGTCTTCTCACAAAATTATTTGAAAGCTTTTATTAATTCAACTATGCTTTTCTTATGAGTCCTTGCAGCTATGGGAATGAGGAAGTTCTAAGTGTCCTGACTAGAGTGCATGATTCATTGCTCCCATCTTTACAACAAGGCTTTAGACATATTTTTACTGCTAATGTGAACGGGATTCAGGATTCATTTGGTGGCACACTTTCAAATATTTCTTTGAATTTCAAGATGTTGTCATTGAGAATAGCAGACTTTGGCTGGAAATTGTTGGACTTGTGCTACTTCAGTAATGGAGCATTTGAAGGGAGCCTTCCCATTCTAACTGCTACAAAGATTTTTCCTTATATGGTTGAGGATCCAGCTATAAGGGGAGACATTTTGGTTCAGACTTTCAGAGAGATCAATGAAGATGTTTCAGGTCGCATTAAGGGGAACAATAGCAGTGGAACATTTCTTCAGAATGTTGAACAAAATTATGGTTTATTAAGCAGGCTTAATGCACTATGTGATAGTGGTAAGTGCTCAAACAGACAACTACTTATGTGCTATAAATGCTTCTTTTTTATTCTATTTTATTTTTCTAAATGTTGTACTTGCCATTAGATATTATTTGATGTGCTTTAGATACTGAATTAACATTGTTGAATGTAACTTAGAAAGATGTTAGAGGCTTAGAGCTTAGAACCTAAAGTCATGTAAAGGAAATTGCTTCAGATTACAAACCTCACCATGCGGGTTGGCAATATTTATTTTTAAAAGATGGTTTTCTGTAAAAGAATGCCATTCAGAACAGAGACTTTTGGATCAGATGTCATTGTCAGGAACTCATCTTCTTATGCAATGTGGAAGTTTTTCTTTTCAAGTTTTTATGTTGTAGACTTTTGGTTGATATCTTTAGTGGTGCTATTCTGTTGATTTGATAATCTGCTAACATTTTAGCAGCTTGCTTGTATTCAGAGAGTGAGATTACTTCCCAATGGAATATATATATGGAGAACGAGATTCATTTACTTAATAAAGATGTTTGGTTGAGGCATTTCTGAAATTGAATTACAATATAAAAGCTTATTTTTGACACATTCTCATAATCCAAATACTTTTTGAGAATTCGTGACTACTCTCACCTTATCTTGTCATAGGAACAAACCATGGTTGTCAGAAGTTGAACCAACTGGACTGATGAGCTCTTTGTATTTTGCAGGCTGGATTGTCATGGATGATGAAAATTTTCAGTATTTATCTCGTATCATGAGGCCTCCTTCTGAGTCCTTAAAAAAGAACTTCAATTTGTCAGTTACCGAGGAGAAGAGCAAAGTTCAGATTGATGAAGATGCTGCAATTATAGAGTCCAAGATCACTCAAATAAAAGACCTTTTTCCTGATTATGGTAAAGGCTTCCTTGCTGCTTGCCTCGAAGTCTATAACCAGAATGAGGAGGAAGTGATTCAAAGAATACTAGAAGGCACTCTCCATGAAGAACTGCAATCTCTGGACATTTCACTCGACAAAATTCCACCACCAAAGTCATCTTCATCTCTGAGCAGGAAAGACAAAGGAAAAGGAATATTAGTAGAAGCTCCAACAACATTATCTTCCAAGGTGGATACCACAGCACGGGAACAGCCAACCAAGGGGTCTGTGTCTTCATCATCTTTGGTAGGGCGGTTCACCAGGAAGTCTAAAACTGAGTTGCTGCACACTAAAACCCTAGATTCAAGAAATGACAAGGATACTGCAAAGACTGCCATACTTGCATCACAGTATGAATACGAAGATGAGTATGATGATTCATTCGACGATCTGGGTCTTAGCGTCATGGAATCTGGATTTGAGGACACAGAGATCTTGGGAGACAAGATTAGCTCAACTTCAGGGAAATCATGGGGATCAGAAACAGTACCAAATAATCCTGATTCAAGATGGGGTTCTAAGAAGAAGCCTCAGTTCTATGTCAAGGATGGGAAGAATTACAGTTACAAAGTTTCGGGTTCAGTTGCAGTTGCAAATTATCGGGAAGCATCATTAATCAATCAAGTCCAGAAGGATCAGATTCATGGTCTTGGGCATGGTGGGAACCTTCCGTTGGGAGCTGCTAAAGCACTGATAGAGTTCAATGAGCAGCAGAATCATGAAGCATTTGATGTTCCTGATATGGGTGGCAGTGGAAAAGCAGCAAATGCCAGGGGCAGGGGAAGGAGAGGAGGTGGTGGCAATGTTCAGCAAGGGGAAGTTAAAGCATTTAGAGAAGCCAACGAGAAGCCTGATGAAGATGCTTCTGATGTTAATGAGACAGGAGGGAGAGGTAGGGGTAGGGGAAGGAGTGGTGGCGGCGGCAGTCATTATAGGAAAGATAGAGCAATGAAGAAACACTTTTCAGGGTTAGGTAATTTTTGAGTACATACAACAGTATTAACGGTAGTGTGAAACCTTGTACCAACTAGTTATGAAGAGCTTATTAAGAATTACTACTGTTGGGCATTGTCTTCTTTGTTTTTGGGCCATTTACTACATATTAAAAGTTGAAACATTTATGAGTACAAGAGATTTCCTTGGAGGCTGTATGTTCTATTGTTACTCTGCCATCAGAAGCAGTGAAATTTTGTCAGGATTTTTGCTTTGGAATTTTGTAAATGGGGGTGAATATATAGTCTTAAATTCGATCAATGCATTTTAGATCTGCTAGAGCTCTTAGATAGTTAATTAGTTTATGGAATTCTATTCTTGCTCCCTTTCCCCAGTATTTGAAATGTTATTGTGTTTTTGAGTAAACAACTCAAAAGTAATTTAAATGAGGCTTTGTCATTTGCTTCAAGTGAATTGAATATATATCTGGTCATGTTTGGCAAAAATATTTTCATTGCTCCATTGAAATACCTCAAAAGAAAATTCCTATGGGTGGGAGATACGGTTAGCATGTAACAATCTTAATTGATTGGTCTCTCTGGCTTTAGTAACAAGATGGGTCAGAAGTGGCATATCTTCATGAGTACTATTGACTACTTTTCTATCTGAAATATATATTTTTTCTCTGATTTTAAGTCAAAGTGAAGGACATAAGGGTACAACACTGTTTTGAGTCTTATTTCTCTGATTTTGAGAGCTTTCAAAGGCTTTTTGTTGGATCAACTAGTCAGATGTTGCTACCAAATTGTATTTGATTCAAGAAAAATAAAAATAAAAAAAACCAAGATTGCTTATAATTTTTTGTTAATTGTGCTTGTGGGTCTTTGAAAGAGCAAACACAGAAACGGTAGAAGAAGGGCTTGAACCTTCTTCAACCTTGTGATTAACTGCCACACGCTCTAACCAACTGAGCTACTCCAACACTTGTTTGTTATTTATTTTATTTATTATTACTAATTTGAAGATTAGACAGTTAAATAAAATTGTATTCTAAATCAATAAACTTAAAATGGACATAATGGTCTTTGTTAACACCATATATCAATTAAAAATGTCCCAATTATTGGAGAACTAATAATATATAGTCCAAAATTTTCAATAATATATAGTCCAACTGAACTAATAATATATAGCAATCTCTTTCTTATTTCCTTCTTTATAATATTTTACCATGCTTCTTTAGAAATATTTATTACTACATTAGCACCATTTATAAAAATAACGAGTAACCAATAATATTACTCTAGTTGAATATTCTTCATTTTGCATTCTAACTCCTCCTATTTTTTCTATTTTTATTATATTAAAAAGAAATGAAGGTTATTAGTCAAATAATAAAATAATAAATCTTAATATATAATAATAATTTGGTCCCCTCCCCATATAAGGAAAAGGACATCTTTGGCATTATTCTCCCTTGTATTTCTACACACATATATATAATACTACTTTCCAGCAACAAAAATTTCAATATGAAAGCGATCTTCCATTGACTAATATTTTCCAATGCACTCACGCCAATACAGATGTTTTATTTAAGACCTATCTCATTCAGTTATCTACCTTTGGACAAACAAAATAATAACAATAATGGCATAAGCAACAACAAAAACACCACACTAATAATAGTAAAAAAACATTTTTTTCAAATATTATTAATTTGCTTAGAATTTCATTTTTTTTTCTTTCTTTCTACCATGCAGCTAGCTAGCTCATTAGGAGTTTATTGCATATAATTAACATAATATCCTAAATCAACGTTTGGTTAGTTGAGTGGTTCGGGATGTTTGTCTTAAGAAATGAGGTCACGAGTTCGATTCTCCACTAACATTGACCACTGGAGATGTCTCCCGCTCAAGCAATTAAGGGCCCAAAAGATTAGTCGGAATCAGACGCTCAAATACTCTCGATTATAAAAAAAAACAAAAAACATATATATATATATATATATATATATATATCCTAAACGTCAGGAAAGCATGAGTTTAAAGTGCTTGGTCTTATTAATTTGCTAGAGATAATATTCTTTCCTTCCCGGTTGCCTAGAGTGCAGCCTAAGTTTGCTTTATATAAGCTCCAACCTCCTTTCCTCTCTTCTATTCTATTTTCTTTCTCTTTAAATATCATTATTCTATAATGAGGTTAACCTCTCATTCCTACCTTTCTTAACAAGAATAAGAGAATTGACATTTTTCTTTCAGATTACTAGTATATATTACTCAAAAGAAAATTGACTATTTAAACAAGATTAATTTAGTCAACATCTAAATAGTTACTTGATTAATGCTTTACGTTACTGGCCCTGTTTGGAAATACGGCAAAAGCCGCACTGCGGTAAGTAATTTTGACAAATACGATTTAGGTATTGTTTGACATATATGCATTTGGTGAAACTCCCTCCTCCTTCTCCTTCTGCACATTTTTTTTTTTTTTAATGATTTTAGGTGATCCATGACTACATTTCAAAGTTTGGCATATATGCTTGACGTGCAATTGTGTTAAGTATAAAAGCAAGGAGAAATTGAGAAAAATAAAAATTGAAGATAGAGACGAAGAAGAGAAGAAGAAGTAACAGTGAAAGTAAAATACTTTACAACTAGCGAGAATGAGATAGAGCAAACAAACAATCAAATTAGTCGGTGCATTGAAAAACGTTAAATCCATTCCATCCTGTCAAAATCCCACCATCTTGTCTAATAAGTCTTAATCTCTATATTGTTTCATCTTTTATAATTACTCAAAAACTTTTAGCTTATATAAACTAACTCAAACCTACCCCACCCCCTTTTAATGACGGAACCAATCTCAGCCGTCAAACTTGCAAAAGCCAACATGATGAAAACTCAGTCAGTCCATCAGGATATCTCCACGTGGCTCCCTACCCATTAATACGTTCTAATCTGAAAAAAATAAGTGTTTTTTTAAGAAAAGAAGATTCCAGTTAGGATGAAATTTACTACAACACCCATATAAAAGAAGCCCATTTTTTAAATTATGACGGCACTGAAAAGTAAAGAAGTAATAGAATATGTCTCCCTCACCCCCAACAAGAAGAAGAATAAATAAGTTAAAGTAAAATACATCATTGAAGGATTTAATGGTCTTTTCACTTTCCCACTACCTTACCATGATCAAATTCAACGTAGCAGCAGTAGTTACTATTTCAATTCCATTCTACAAGTCAATTAAAAAATAAAAATAAACATAACAATAAAATAAAATAAAAAATGTATAAAGAAAAGAAAAGAAAAGCAAAGCAGATTCTTACTGCCACGTTTCATTCCCAAAAAGAAGCAGAGAAATCGATGAAGCATAAGAGGAAGAAGAAGAAGCATCACCAATCTGAAATGCTGCTGTGCTGACATCACCTAAGCATCCAGATCTTCCAAAGAAAAAAAAAAAAAAAAAAAAATTTCTTTACTCTTTGCATCTCAAGCAAGCCCAATATTTTCTTTTTCTTTTTCTGAAGAAAGATCATCAAGAGAAAGAGCAGAGGAAGAAGGAATACAGAGATAAGAGAGACAAAATTCCAACTAAATTGCAGCCATGAAATCTCTTGAATTCAATCTCATGTTGCTAATGTTACTGGGTTTATCTTTAATCATAGACCCATCAAGAGTAGTCCTAGTTGAATCTCAGTTTCAGAATTTGGGTACTACTATTACTACTGATGATGGGCACCACAACAGGAGAATTCTGCACCAGCCATTGTTCCCAGTTAGTTCTGCTCCTCCACCAGTTGCAGCAGAAGCTGAACCACCACCTCCTGAAAGCTCAGGTTTTCCGGGCCCAGATGAACCGTTCTTCCCAGAAGTCCCTACAAATCCAACACCAGATCAGACCCAAACACCCCCTGCTCCTTCTGCCTCAAATGTGTCCTCCACCACTGTTCCCATGGCAACCCAACCAACCAATTCTAACAAAAAGGTAGCAATTGCAATCTCTGTTGGGATAGTGACATTGGGCATGCTTTCTGCGTTGGCATTCTTCTTGTACAGACACAGAGTAAATCACCCATCTGAATCTCAGAAGCTTGTAGCAGGAAATTCTGAGAGATTTACAGAGGAATTGTCATCAGCTTCAAATCGCCCTGATCCTCTTTATTTAGGAACCGTGCAGCCATCAAGCAGAAGAGGTGGTGGTGGTGATAATGAAGGAACAGAAGAGGCAACTGGGTCTTCTCCTTGTCAAAAATTAAGATCAATCAGAAGCTCTGAATTACATAGGCCAAGCCCAGAACTTCAACCATTGCCACCTCTCAACCGGGAACCTCGTGGAAGCTCTCCTCCGCCCATATCTTATGAGGCTCAGTACAGAACTTCACCTTCTGTTATGTCTTCGGAGGATGCATTTTATACTCCCCAGGGCTCTGCTGTTAGCAATGGCTCACCTGTTCCTAGACAGATCTTTCCAGCCAGTGGTTCTGCTTCTGCTGTTGCTATTGCAGCTCCTGTGAGCACTGTGAAAACTGTAATTCATACAGCCAATTCAACTCCTATTTCAAGAAGAACTTCTCCAAAATCACGCCTTTCGAATTCTTCACCAGATGTGAAACAAGCAATTGTGCCATCTCCATCTCCTTCTTCTTCACCTCCTTCACCTCAGTCACTGCCATTGCCACTACCACCTCCTTTACCAAGGTTGTCACAATCTCCTCCTAAGAGGAGGCCAAAGCTTCCGTCGCCACCTTCTCCACCACCACACTCGGTGCTTCCAAAATTTATAAATGATTCTACTTCAAAAACATCAAAGAATGCAGGGCCACTGCCGCCACCACCACCGCCTCCGCCACCACCCATGATGGCAAGGAAAGATGTATGTTCACAGAAGAGCATTTCAGTAATGTCGGTTCAAGCAGAGCCAAGGAATCAATCCATAATACCTACACCCAAAACCAGTAGATGGCAAGAAAAATCATTGCCCACTTTAGCCGCTACTGCTCGAAGTAATGAAGAGGAAGATACAGATGAAGGAAAACCTAGGTTAAAGCCTCTGCATTGGGACAAAGTTCGGGCTAGTTCGGATCGAGCAACAGTATGGGACCAATTGAAATCGAGCTCATTTCAGTAAGTAGGCAGCTAGTAGATGGATGGTCCTCTGTATCGTGAGCTTTCCTAACACGAAAATATATAATGCTTGATTTTGTGTGAGTCATTTCAGATTAAATGAGGATATGATCGAGACTCTTTTTGGGTGCAATTCAAAGAATCCGCCGAAGAAAGAATTGTCTAGAAGGTCCACCCTTCCTCCTCCTGAACAGGAAAACAGGGTGTTGGATCCGAAAAAGTCGCAAAACATAGCTATACTTTTGAGGGCATTGAATGTAACTCGAGATGAGGTGACAGAAGCACTTTTAGATGGTAAGTGTTTTGAGTTCCTTTCATGTCAGGTCAGCAATACAATTTCTATGATTGAATTGTTCCATTCATGCACATCAGATTGTATATTCAATTTAGATAAGATATTGAGATTAGGAATAGCATTTTATTTTATCAGAAGATTTGTTTATAGTTTTGAGTTCAGACAGTTCCATTGGACAAATTGGCCAGGATTGAGATTTTAGGACACCTACCATGAAGCATGGCTCCATTTTCCTGCAAGGTTATGCACAAAAAATAATGTCACCAAGAAAACTGAATGGTACAGCTTGGTGCTGTAGTTTATTCTATTAACTGATAAGTAAATTAGCAAGTGAAGTTGAAATTGCAATCTTCCTTTTTCACATTGATGATTCTTTAACCATTGGGTTAAGTCATCTGGCCCAAGGAAAAATCTTGATGTGAGGGAATTTCTAGCAAAGCAGTCAGGGAAATACTAAAAGAATGATATGAGCTTTTTGATCCCTTTGCTTTGTCTACTGTATGATTCAGTGAGGCAAAAGCTCTTATAGTCTGTAGGTCTTTCAATTAAAGCTATTGATAGTAGAGATCAATCAGGCAAATTATTTTCATTTATCAAGTAGTATCAACACCATTGTGCATAAGCAGATTATTTCATACAACTTGACAGACAAAAGGACCAGGAGTCAAAGAGATTATAATTTAGAGGACCTACTTTTTACGCTCAAGGCCCAATACAGCCCCGTGATCCAATAAAACCATCCGCTAGTGAAATATGAAATCAAACTGACCCAGTCAGCATCAGCTTCAGTTACTATGAACTTAGAATGGTCGTAAAATGCTTAAAAACTGAATAATAGGTGAATAGATGTCATAATCATCATCATAGTAAGCATAGCTAAAAATCAACTACACTTTTGTCTCACAAACTTGAACAGCATTTGATGGAATACACATGTTTCTTCAAGTATTTAGCTGGTAGGCCATTAATAGATGAACAATGAAAGATCATAGAGACAATGTGACTTGATATGACAGACCAACACATTAAGAATGTTGATGACTGAAAAAGGAAAAATAAAATTTCTAGGAAATGTTGATGGTTCTCCACTTTTACATATTGTCATTTATTTACTTAAGTACTTTACAAATCTTCTGTGAAACAGGAAATCCTGAAAGTTTGGGTGCTGAGCTTTTAGAAACTTTGGTGAAGATGGCTCCGACCAAAGAAGAAGAACTAAAACTGAAAGACTACAGAGGTAACATATCAAAACTAGGCTCTGCAGAGCGCTTTCTCAAGGCTGTGCTGGATATACCATTTTCCTTCAAACGAGTAGATGCCATGCTATACAGAGCCAACTTTGACGCTGAAGTAAATTACTTGAGAAAGTCTTTCGAAACCCTAGAGGTATAGTATAGAAAGATTTCTTGCTTATCACTATTCACTGTTGATTCCTGCTCAGCAGACAGCAATTATCTGTGTTGTTACATAGCAACATAACCTAAATTATAGAACTACTCTTGAGGTTCGACATTTGTCTCAAGACTCTGAACATTACATGAGGAAATTGGATAAATTCCTGAGAATAATGCTTTTCCATCTTAGGAAAGGGCATCCATTCAGAGCCTCCTCTTACCCACCAAGGGATGAGAAAACAAAGGGAAACTTGGTTTTCAGCAGTACTAATTAATTTCTTGTGGGTAGATTTGCATCAATAAACTTTGGCCTTTCTTTCTTATATTGGCCTGTTCCGTCCATGGAAATGTACAACAAAGTTCACTAATTTATGATACCACTATTTATATCTCAGCCTGGACATCTTAGATATTTGGAGCCTTGAAACTCTAATCTATGTAATGAAGCTCATTATTTGTGTCACATTGCAGGCAGCTTGTGAGGAGTTGAGAAACAGTCGATTGTTCATGAAACTCCTTGAAGCAGTTCTCAGAACAGGGAACCGGATGAATGTTGGTACCAATCGTGGTGATGCAAGGGCCTTTAAACTGGACACACTCCTCAAACTTGTGGATATTAAAGGAATAGATGGAAAAACTACATTGCTTCATTTTGTTGTGCAAGAGATAATTAGATCTGAAGGTGCAGGTTCTGGTGAGAAAACCCAAAATCCTCTCGACAAAATGAACCAGAAAGGGAAGGATGATAACAATCAGAAACAAGATTTACAGATTGTGGCCGGACTAGGCAGAGAGCTTGCCAACGTTAAAAAAGCAGCAGGAATGGACTCAGATGTCCTTAGCAGCTATGTGTCAAAACTCGAGGCTGGACTTGATAAAGTCAGGTTGGTTTTGCAATATGAGAACTCAAATACACAGGGGAAATTCTTTGAGGTGATGAAGCTTTTTCTTAACGAGGCCAAAGAGGAGATTCTTCGGGTTAAGGCTGATGAAAAGAAAGCACTGCTCCATGTAAAAGAGGTAACAGAATATTTTCATGGAGACACGGCAAAGGAAGAAGCTCATCCCTTCCGAATTTTCATGGTTGTAAGAGATTTTCTTGCAGTGTTGGATCAGGTGTGCAAGGAAGTGGGAAAGATGCAGAATGGAATGGTGGGTGCAGCTAGGTCATTTCGGATATCTGCAAGTGCCTCATTACCAGTTCTCAATAGATTCAATATAAGAAAAGAAGAAAGTTCAGATGATGATAGCTCGTCTTCATAGAATTATCAGAAATAATGTACCTGAATTTCTTCATGAACCAACTTATTAGATGAACAGCTTCCCACAATACTGATTCATTCTATAAAAGCACAGAGGTATCTGATTCATTTCTGGGCAAGTAAAAAAGGAATAAAGTGATTGAGAAGGGACAACAGCCACTGGGAGGAGCAGTTACTATCCAAAATCTCCATCTTTGCATTGAATTCACAAGTACTGTTTCTGGAAACAAGAAAACAAATTTTCCATAAGAGATAGAAAGGTTGGGATCAAAAATCCCAAAAAGCGGCCAAAAAGGTCTAGCAATAAAAGATCTGTTGAAGGTCGTTAGCTTCCAAAGCCTGCACTTGAGGGACCGCTACTAAAAGTGTAAGCACTCATACATTGTAAAACAAGATTTTTTTTCCCTTTTTTGTAATTTATAAACAAAAGTTTTTGTTACTCCATAAATTTGAAATATTTAAAATTCTAGCCCTTCAAGATTTTTGGAAAAAAAAAAAAAGAATACAGTTGTAGAAATTCATTTTGTTACAAGCAGTTTCGACGTGAATTCTAACTTTTTATGCTTTGGTTTTAAAATTTGTATCTAAGATCTCTGTTCATGATGATTGACCTGATAGTGTTAAGTTAATATTGTTCTTTTTTGCTCTCAAAACAATTTAATAAATACATATCTGGCTGTGAAGGGAAGAAAATGCTAAGAAACATATTCCAGCTCTGGTTAACTTCTTTTTGTTTTATTTTTTTTGTTAAGGAATGAGGGCATTGGCTTTTTAAGTGTATGTGTAGTTCATATTTGTTCGGTGTAGGGATCTCTTTTCTTAATATTAAATTCGATTTCTAACTGTTTTTGCAAGTACTTAGAACTGATTTGTTCGTCATGCTATATAAACTTCAGTGTGGTGTGTAAGATGTTCTGTAACCATAGAAAAGGCTTTGACTAGAGAGCTAATCCTTTCATTTTCTCGACATTTGGTTGCTGATTAAGGACATCCATCAGAAAGTTTCTAATAGGTGGTTGTCTAGGGTTCATCTTGCCCAGTTATGCAAAAGCCTCACCAGGATGGAAGGGAGGCTTAAGATTGAAAAACTGTCCTAAACACTTCAGGAGCAGCAATCCTACTGCTCAACCCAACTATGTCCACCTCCATTCTTGAACTAAGGTACATGAGGTAAAGATTTCAGCCCTCTACAATGCAATAGAGATGTTCCTCCAGAATTTTTTATTTGAGTGATTGCTTCTATTTACTTTCATTGTTTTGGAAGTGATAGCATGCCTTGTCCTTGTTTAATTGCATGTCTCCAATTCATGTTAAGGCTTAGGTAATTGCTTATGGTCATTGTAAAACCATTAGATTTGAACCTAATACAAAAAGCCCTAAAACGTTTGAAAAAAGCCCTTACTACTAAATGTCTAAAGCTCTCTCTTGAGATTTTTATCAAGAAAATTTATCCTTCTCTTCTACTTTCTATCCAAACTTTTTACAGTATAACATATTCAGAAACGAAATTTAAAGAAAGAAAACAAAAACTGAAGTTAATCAAGCAAAAAGTCCAAAAACCAATCCACAAATAAATGAAAAGAAAAGAACAGTCAAAAAACTAACAATCAAAATAAAATCTGAGCAACTTCATCTAACAGAAATTATGTAGTTAATTAGCATTGGTTATGGATGAATTGACTAAACATGTTCAAGAAAATATTCCATGGTGTATGTTATTTGTTGATGATATAGTACTGATTGATGAAACTGCTTTGGAGTAAATGCCAAGCTAGAGGTTTAGAGAGAGACTCTAGAATCTAAAGGGTTCAAGATTAGTAGGACTAAGACAAAATACATTAAATTTAATTTTAGTGGAAGTAGAAATATAAATGAAGAGATAGTGAAGATTAGAAATCAACAAATACCAAGGAGTGAAAATTTTAAGTATTTGGGGTTCATTATATATAAAGAAGGAAAAATAGGTGAGGATGTGAACCATAAAGTTAAAGCAGGATGGGTCAAGTTAAGGAGTACTTCTGGGGTATTATATAATAGGTGCATCCCATTGAAGTTACGGGAGAGATTTTATAGAGTTGCTATATGGTACAAAATGTTGGGTAATTAAAAAACAACATGTTAACAAACTAAGTGTAACAAAAATATGAATGCTAAGATAGATATGTGGTAAAACTTTAAAAGATAAAACTAAAATTGAGCATATACGAGAAATGGTAGGATTAGCATCAATTGGAGATAAAATGAGAGAGAACCGGCTAAGGTGGTTTGGACACATACAACGTAGGTCTTTAGATGTACTAGTTGGGAAGAATATGACCTATTAACATTACATGGTAACAATAGAGATAGAGGAAGACTTAAAATAACATGAACAGAGATAATTAAGAAAGATTTACTCTCTTGTAATTTGAATACTGACTTAGCCCTCGATAGAACAGAGTGGGGGAAGATGCAAATTCATATAGCTGACCTCATGTAGTTGAGAAAAGGCTTAGTTGAGTAGTTTTTGTTAGCATTGTCGAAACACCATATGCTTTAAGTTCCTAAACAATAGGAGGGATTCAAAAAACTTGCCAATAAATATCTTTCCATAGGTGCATGCCCTCCTCTGAATCAGCAAAACAAAAGCAATATTGAGTTTCTTGACCTGCAATTGCCTTAAAGAAAAGGTTTGAAAAACACAAGAACAGAAATGTAAAACAAGCAAGAGATGAGTAGAAGAGCATTACATCTTGAGTCAAGTTGTTATGTGCTGGTAACCAAAATATATAATTATAAAATGAGATAAAAGTCTCCAAACTTATATTTCTAAAATATTTTAAAATATATTGAGGTTAATAGGAGTTGAATTATAAATACAAGATTCCTAACTTCTTGAAATATATGCATTCACATATTGAGAGGAAAAAAAAATTCTAGTGCATGCTTTTTAGTTTGTACTCGTGTTATAATGATGCAAGATAAGAAATAGATAAGGAAATATGTAGGGTATTTAAATAAGAAAAAATGGAATATATTGCTTCATTGGAGAAGGCAAACTCATTGAAATCATATATAATCAAATAAAAAACAAACTAAACAAGTGGAGAGCACCATTGTTCAGGCTGCTTTATTTCTTTCGGCATCAACTTTTTGCATTGAAATAGCATTGTCAATGCGAAATGCACCTGTTTCTTTTTTTTTCTTTTTTTTTTTTCACCCAAATGCACCTGTTTCTCTACCTCACATCTAAATGAACTATGCAATGAACATACATTTAAAAAAAAAAAATCAAATAGAATGCTAGAAAATTATAATAAAAAAAGGAAGAAAGAAAACAATGAAGCAAGGCTCTGTTAAGCAATACATTGAAAGCAATGGCCTTTACATTTATGGTGCTGCATCATAAGGATTGGATGCAAAATACCAATGACACCACTCAAAACACATCAATGGAGATTGTTTTAACACTTGCTTTGATAGCCTGATCAAACACCCATGACTCTACAGTTACTACAACCAGACCCGCACCCTCCAACTCCTCTAGTACAGTAAACACCGAATCCAGAGACTGTTTGAATAAGAATGAAACTGCATTCAGTCACTGAATGAACTCAATAGCTAGCAATGGCCAGGGTTTGGTTTTGCTATTTCATATGTCAGATTTTCCTGCAGTACAGAGTGTTCATCACTCAATTTGACCAATGTTGGTTCCACCCACCATTGCGATCAGGATACACCTCAATTGGTTTGTGCTGCATAGTTGTTCAAGGTGCAAGTTCCCACTATGTTCTACTTACAACGGCTGGCAATGGGTTTTTGCAATATGTGAGGCGGGGATAGTAGTTAAAGACCTTGTTACTGCTTTTAACTGTACAAGGTTGAGTCCTGCCCAGATCCTCCAACCTGCTTCTTATGTGAACCATGCGTAGAAACCAGAGAGCCTCAGAACAAAGGTGTTTATGTCCCATTTTCCAGTTGAAAGCGTGCTATATTCCATTATTGGCACTAAGAGAGAGATTGGAAAATTAATGAATATGGGAAACTTGTCTCACATTAGGATACAAAGAAATAACCAGAACTTTCGCAATGCAATGGCTTCCACGGGACAACTGAATTGGTGCACAAGTAGCAAAGAATTCTTCCTAGGCACAAAAGGCAATTGCTGATGATGAGAATGGTGTCCCAGAAGTTCTTTTTGCTCTCATAATGTACTTCACCAATATTTTCCACCTCATTTCATCCTTCTTGTTTTGTTGCTTCAACTTTTCCTTAAAGTTCCTGTTCAGAGAGTCCTTTAGCTAATTAGAATGTCAAGTTGCGATTTTCAAAGTTTAGCATGGCGTAGACTAAAAGAAAAGAAGATAACATACTTGGTTAAAAATACTTATTTAATCAGGTTGATATTCATCATATAGATCACATTGGTAACCTATATAAGGATAAAACTAAAAGGTACCTACATTGTAGCATCATCGTAAATGAAAAAGTTAGAAAAGGAAAAAGGTAATAAACTTGCACCTGCACAATGGGACTCTGCACTCATTGGGTTCAGAACAAAGGCGAGAATGTAGTTCCAGGAGTTGCCACATTCTTTTGCAATGAACACAACCACCACGAACTCTCAACTTGCAACCAGCGAAATGACGGAGAAGCAATTCAAGTCCTTTGCATGCTTCAAAATTGCAAGGTGCCTGGTCCTCTTTGAAAACCTTGTCATGGGGGCCAATTGTTCGACATCCATCCCTACATATATGAACAAGTGCTTCCATTGCCTCATATAATTGTAAATATACCTTTCCCTCCCCAATTTGCCTTTGCCTTTCTTTTTTCCTCTGAGTTCAAATTCAGCATGGTAAAGCAAAAAAATCAAGATCATGTTTCAATGTTGGAAACTTGTCTTCAACGTCAATCAGTATGCTTATGCTTTAAGAAATAAAAAGGTAAAAGAAAAGAAAATCAATAGACTCACTAAATCCACATCAATCATGGATTCTAGAAGTTCCTTTTCTAGCATGGGGTGGCTTTTCTTCATCACTTTCCACCCTTCAGTGCTGGAGACAACCTTGAAGTTCTTGAGGATTAAACGATGACAAACGACACCTAGGCGTGGTGCATCACAGAGTAATGAAAGCTGGAAGACATCAATTACATTCTCCACAGTGAGCAGGCCATTCTCTAGTTGCTGCCCACACTCCCATTTCAATGATGGAAACACAAAAGCATGGGAAAGCACTAATAAATGCAAGACATATTCATTCATCTCTTCTTGCTCATAGCTACAATCAAAAGATACAATAATCAGTTTGATGCACAATAACTGGTAAAATGACTCCTAGTAGCTGTGATCAAGTTATGATTAGTTTCCATCTCTTCTGAAACAGAACGAACTAGTTTTGGTTAACTTCAATCTTGTTGAACAGTTAGGTGTAGGCCTTAGAGAAAAATGTTATTGAACCATTCAACCAGTCCAGGAATTTCAGTTACAAATCCATAAGAGGTCCCCAGAATCCAAATAAGTAGATCTGCCATTGAGTGATCTCCTCAAACTAGCATGTTTCTTTCAATTCCATTGTTCAAATAATCAATCAAGATAATATATGGACCCAAAACTGCTTAGGGCATTAATAATATAATGAATGCTAGAAGAAAGAAAGGAAAGGGTTACCAGGAAGAATAAATGTAGCGAATGAAAACTCGAACTGCCTGATACGGGACACCCTGAATGGAGATTGATCGTCGACATCCATGACTTTTTGTTCGCTTTAACATGCTCTTCATCACTGGAGAAGCCATGCCCTGTTGTTATGCATTCAGTTAAAGGACTTAAAAATCAAGTTAGGACAATATATAGAAACTATGGCCACAAACCGGCTATATTTGTTCAAACCTCTCAACTTTTGGCAAATAATGAATTAATCTTGATCCTCCTAATTGCACATGCAACACAAACTAATCTTTAATGCCCCCATTGATTTAGTGCTCCAAATGAACGCACCTATCAATTGATGGGGAAGTTCTCACTGTTTTGATCTGTTATTTTGGTAAACAACCGATCAGGTTTGCCCCGTTTACTGTTTTATACCGGTTTTTTAGAGCGTTTGCCACATTTTGGTTCACATAATCACACTAGAATGTCCAATGTAAGGGCTGCAGTGGCTCTCTCTAAGCCAAGAGATCCAAAGAATATGATATTCACAGTTTGAAACCCTTTTAATTTACAAATAATATACTTTCACTGGGTGACTTGCAATAGACAAGCACTGATAATTGCAATATATGACGGTTAATGATAACTTGACATGCATTGTTGGGCCTTCACCTAGCCAGCTATAGCTTTTGGGTTTAGTGGTTTCTACATAGTATCAGAGTGTGAGTTTTGTAACTTGTAAGAGGTTTTGGGTTCAAGTCTCATTCTTAGCATTTGCATGATTGGTATTTATCTCTTCTTTTATCTCCTTTTGTCTCTCCATGTGCAAGATCAAGCGGCACATGAAGGAGAGTGCTAACGATAGCATGATATGCATTATCTGGCCTCCATTTTTGATATACATGTATTATCATCTTTTCCTTCACTACTTTTACAACTCCTACCACAATTTATACAATCAAAGAAGTTCTTATCTCAATCAAATTTAACTGCTATACAGTAAAAGAACTTACAAGGATGCAAGCATGTGCATGAATGACATGACCATCACTGGTATGTATAGAAACATCTGTTCGATAACCTTCGTCAAACAGACGTACCCACATGTGTCTTCCCGCCCATGCACAACCATTGTCTCTCCTCGACACTGGCTTCCTCGATCCAGGCAGCGGAGGTGCCTTTGGAGCCGGAAATTTTTTATACTTGCTTCCTACTCTTTCCATCAATCCCTAAGCTTCCCTCCTCAGCCAAACAAGCCTTCCAATCTGACCAAAACATGAAAAATATTTCAAAACCAACAAAATTTCACCACCAATATTGCAAAATGAGCTTCATGGAGCCCTTAGCCAATTCATTGCTACATCTGTTTCAATTCGATGAATTAGACCATTAAAGATAGCCTTATTGCCCATGAAAGGAAGGAATTAAACAGTATCACTTTTTGACATCATATCAACCTAAAATGCCCCTTCTAACAAACCCTAGAACTTGTAAGAAACTCTACATGACATGAGCCCTAATCAGATTTTACATGATTTCATGTTGATATCTGCCAATAAAAACCAATTCAAATGAACAAAAGATACCTTTGATGCACTAAGAATCAATTTTCCGCCCAATTTTTTGATCAAATGAAGCTAAAACCAAAAACCCAGAAAAAAAAAAAAAAAAAAAAAACTCATTTAAAATAAATCGACCACTTTCCGGCCCGGAACACAGCCCTATTTCGCGTTAAAGGAAATAGGGTTGAATTCGGAGACCGGAAAGTGGGTTTTTAAAATGAATTACGATGTAGCTTTAAAGGGGAGAAACCTGCGGGAATCGACGATAAGCAGAAGAAAACGACGACCTTCCATCGCGTTGGCACAGCTCCGAAGCCGGAGATATCGGTGGCCAGATCGATCAACCGTGTGTGCCTGCTCATTTCCCAGCCTAACTCGCTCTGGTCACGCGCTCGCCCGTGCTACCGGTACCAACTGAATGACCGAACCCCTTTTAAGTTGAGTTTGGCGCCATCTTCAAGTTTTTCACATAAAGAAAATTTCATTTATTTTATTTTATTTCTTTTAAAAGATAATTTTACGTGTAATTTAAAGTTGGAATTAGGGACATGAATGGTTTAGCCAAACCCCTGAAATCGACTCCAACCGAACATATCGATTCGATTTTGTTTAGTTTTTAACATATTCAATTGAGGTTTCTGATTGAGAATTTAAAAATCGTGCTAACCTGAACCGAACCGAACTAATTGTAGTTCAATTTTAACTAATCAAAGTTAAAATTGTAGTTTATATTAAATATATTGTAATATGTACTTCTTTCATAATTATAAGAATAATTCATGAAGGTAAAATTATATATTTTTATTACTTAATTTTTATTTAAAATAATAATTATTATAGGTTAATTGTTTAAACCGAATAACTCAAATTGAATTGAACCGATTTTATTCATTTCGATTCTATTTAATCAAGTGTTTGATTCGGTTTCGGTTTAAGTATTAAATTAATCCAAATCGAATCGATGACACATTTATCTGTAAACGCAATAAAGCTCAAGTGGAAGAGACAGTTGGGGTGCTATTTTTTGAAACATCTTGCAAAATAATAATGTATATCTAGAATAATATTTTATGTACATGCCACTTAATTTAAAAAAATCAACAGCGTACGTCTATAGGTATCTCACAAGGTCTTTTAGAAAGTATTTGCCTAATATCAATCTAATTATATATGATTATTTATGTGATTTGCATATAGTGGACACTTCAATCAATACGATTGATAATTTTTTTGTGAACGTGTTTGACATTGACGAATGATTCAAGGGACTAACAAAAACGTCCTATTGCCCAATGCCCAGGAAAACAAAGTGGGCCAAAGTCAAGATGGTCATAACTACTCATAAATGTGCACTATATGCATGTCAACATTAGACAGCATTGTTAATTAAATGGCGTAACATGGCATTCCACGCAGATGTCATTTAAGCCCACAAGAATAGGTTAAGTTTGCGTCCTTTGTCAAGCTTAGCATATGAAACACATGGTAATTTTGCATTCAACGTAAGGTGCGTGTACAGTACAAGTAGAATGAACCAATCAATTAACAACCGAAAAGCTTTCCGTATAATGCTTGTCGGCAATTTTGGTGAAACTAAACAAAGATAACGCTTGGCAACGCTAATATAATCGTATTAGAAACAAATACGATTCCATATAAGTAATAGCTAATTACCAATGAACGAGTGAGTGATTGACTTAATAGAATAAGGTTGAATTTTAAAATTATTTTTGTATAAAAATTTTAATATTTAATTTTTAAAGACGTTCTTATTGAGAAAGATTTACCGTTTTGCTCTCGCTTCATATCCAAAAGATGAAGATACCTCACAAAATAATCATTAAAAAAGAAAAAATTACCACTTCCTTTTGTTTTTGGGATAGAAAAACACATGATATTAAGATGAATCCGAGCTAATTACTACTATTTTAATAAATATAATCAGCAGTTTTTTTGTCAGAAATAATCAGCAGAATTTACAAATTAGAGAAACTAGACACGTGGCATTGTGGGTCTGCTGATGACGATGGTGGTTCAATCAAATCCCAAAGACCCATCTCGTTGTTCTCGCGGAAGACGTCGGTAAACCAAATTACTTGCTTGGATGTATCGTCTTCTTCGTGGCCATCTAGGAGGAAATCGAAGAGCCGTTCCAGGGCAGTAGTACTACAGCCACCATTGACATCTTCTTGATTAATGGTGACGATGGAAGAGTGATCAGAATCTGTAATTTCCTCATGATGAGCGTCAATCGGCCGTGATTCGCAGCTGCTGGTACAAGCCCGGTAGTAATTTCGCCGTTCAAAATCGTTTTCTCTGTTGCGAGTTCTGACCATCTCATCATTGCTTGAATTATTGAACCTCTGGCTCATTAATGTTGTTGAATTGATTTTACTGGAATTGTAGTGAGATTGATGCTGGTTTTTCTTCTTGAAGAGCCGGCAAATCACCCATTCATCTTTGTAATTATCACCCTACAATATTAATTTCCCCCATGATTAATTGTGAGCTAACAAATCGATAAATTAACACAATTAAAGAAGGTAATTTGGAAATTATATTAATGCATGCTTACGTTGTCGTGGAGCCTGTATTCGTGGATGATCCAATCGGAAATCTGGCCACGAGGGGCTCTTCCTTTGTAGAACACAAGAGTTTTCCTCATTCCAATTCGCTTGAAGAAGCTATTACTGCTGCTGTTGCTGTAAATCTCCTTATCTCGGCCTGTGGCTTTCCAGAATCCTGCAGCGGTGGCGCGATTAGTACGAGACCCAGTTGGGTACTTCTTGTCTTTGTGGCAGAAGAAGTACCACTCGTTTTGATGGCTGCTGGATCCTATTCTGCATTTCTCTGTGTCCCAAAAATATAGCACCAGTAACATTCATTTTTTGAAGATAGAACAGAAACATTAATTAATTTAAAGGTATATTATAATGTATAACTACGTACCTTGTATATCCCAGGGCTCAAGCTTGTTAAGATCGATAGCAGGTATAACGTCCAAGTGGATCATCTCGTGGGTCACCTTCTTCTTCAAGTAATAGTGTAAGAGCTCCTCCTCTGTTGGATGAAATCGGAATCCAGGTGGGATTTGAGACAGAACACCACCACCCCCACCGTTGGCTGACGAACCCATGTCCATTAAAAACTGGAGAATTTGCAAGAAAGAATGTGAAGTAGCTAGTACTGAATAATGGGAAATTAATAATCTTGTTTCGATTCAGTGAGAAACATTAAATGGGTAAGAGAGTATGTATATATATTTATAAGATGACGATGGAGCACGTTCACTTGTATGATTATAAATAAGATTAGTGTTCACATTTTAGCTAGAAGTACTAGCAGCAGGGTATAATTATTACTAGTGGTACTGCAGGGGAGATGCAGCTATCTCAACGGCGACCTTTGATCTTAAGAACTAGCAGAAAGGCACCCTCTAACGCACTGAAATCGCTCAAAAGTCTCTCTCTCTCTCTCTCTCTCTTTTAGGGCCCCTCACGTTTAACTCATGCAACCACCGAAGAGATGAAGAAGTAGGAGGCATTGCGCTTTCAAGATGCCGACGAATGATAAAACAAAGAAAAGAGTAATTACACATATTGTTTGCATTTATAAATCATCTTGTGGATCTTAGACAATATTTATATATGTACTAGTAACATTTCTTTTGTACCATTTGATCGCCTAAAATCATATATTGGTGCATCTTTCAATACAATCTAATGATAGCCTGTTAATTACCTTGTTTGGTATAACTTTTAAAAAATTCTATTGAATCAAAAGTAGTATTGAAAGCGTTTGACAACATCTCAATTTTTGCTAAACTGCAGTTGGGAAAGAGCTTCTTCAACTTTTTGGAGAAGGTATGGGAGATCAGTTTCTTCAAATAACTCTTTTACATGTATTGTACCAAGCAACATAATAATAATAATATCAGCTAGAAATGTAACTTTATCATGGTTCATTTTAGATTTTAATCGTACTTAAATAATTTCTTTAATTAACATTTAAAAGGTAGTTTAATTAGCTGAAGCTTTTACAATAGAATGCCTTCCATTTCATGTATGAGTATCCAATTTGAGAAAAAAAAAAAAAAATTTGATGACGGGACTCATCATGTAATAAACTCAGCTGCACTTCAAGTCTTTTAAATCATCCTAAAGTCATTGGTATTGAATGGTGATAGGATAATATAAGGGACTCAGGTCTAATAGTACATTAGCCAAGTTTCGGCTGGAGTCCTTGTAACACTACTCATTTGAGAATATCAGCAATAAAGGGGTTGTTTACTAAAAGCCTAAAAATTAATGAGTACTCATTTTCTCTCAAATAGTATTTTTATCCATTAAATGCAGTTTGTTAGTTCACGAATTCAATTTGAACTAGATGAAATTTGAGGGAAAGATGCAAGTTGCGATAGTGATATCTGAATCAAAGCCTTAAATTAATTATAAAAATACATTAATGCTATAATAATGGTAATCATCTGGTCAAAGCAGTTGGTGATTTCTTCCTTTCACGCAGAGACCATCATGCAACCATACAAGTTTCGCTGTGTATTTCTTGCATCCATGATATGAAAAGAACTAAATAAAATAAAATATAATCTATGATTCTATTCTCTATTCTAATTATGCGCCAACAAATTGTCTATTTATAGGTATCAATCATCGAAATCTATCACGGGTCAATATTAGATTAGCTTAGTAGCGTTATAATTAAATTAATTAATAAGTTTGCGTGAGAGGAATGTCTCACGTGCAAAATAAAAAAAGTATATTAATTTACATGAGAATTTTATAAAATAATCGTGGCTAGATCAGCTAAACTCAATTTGACAAAATCTTTTGTGTAACAACATTTATTAGTCGGCTAGTTATATCATTCCACTCTATCAAGGGTTAGTCTTGATACATTATAAACTAATTTATTAAAATTAAATTTATTATATGTGCATGAATATAACACTCGGGAACCAACAAATAGTTGGCTCGACGGAAACAGATCAAGTTCCAAGGTTGTTATTCATGTATAGAAGTTACAGTGTTCAATTTTTAGAAGCGTCTTCGTTGGGAGAGGTCTGTCATTTTCGCTCTTATCTCAAATGGAGACTAGTCTAGTAACTAAAGAGTGTAAAGACACCTTGTAAGAACACCTATTTAACAAAATTATTGGTGCATATGAATATATTAATTACACCAAAGTAGTTCATACGAAACTATATTTTAATAATTTACGTACCTGTGGCCATAACATTACAAACACTGGGCTCCTTTTTTTCAGTTCTAGATAAAATTAAACTCCACAAAAGTCTTTTCTCAACAATATTTAGAGGTTAACTACATTTTTCTTAATTATCTTTATATAGGTCATCTTTTTTTATTAGTACTGTTAATATATAGAGGTATTCCTAATAGATATATCTATTAATCTTCAATGTTTTATATACATGTCTAAATTATTTAAAAGATTCTCATATTTAGATCTATTTGGTACTGTTCATAGCCTTTTTAAAATTTTCTCATTTTAAATTATATCCTTTAGTTTTTATTTGAAAGTCTTTTTCTTAATATTTCAGCATGCACATATTCATTTTAATACCTATTCTTTTTAACAAGTTGTTTTTTTAATCCTCCAACATTTTTCATCCACATTAAAATGGAATAATAATTGTCTTGTTCAAATTTATTAGAATACATCAATCATATAGTATTCCATGATATACATGATCCCGTTACTTTCCATTCAAATAAATTATATATTGATTCCAAATATATATAATTTTATCAGTTGGTATTTATTGAATTCTCAATCTCCACTAAACTCTACTTTAACAAATTTAGTTATTATTTAATATATTCAATCATGCAGTATCAAATGTATTAACCAATAAAATAAAATAAAATAAATAGTTCGTTCTGTAATTCCAAGCGGAAACTCCAACCCTGATTTCAACCTCAAATTCATTTTCGTGGTCGATATCTTCCAAATTACAGAACTTTTATACGTGTTCAGTGTTGTGCATTTTTTTTTTGTTCTAACGTAACACGTAAATGGATGTGGATATATGAGATCAGACATAACGGAGGCTCAAAATGTCGACACCTGTCACTGTGATAGAGTCGTTGGCATTGGAAAAAATACATGATTATCCTTAAAAAAAAAAAAATTTACTCAAATGTCATTTACATATAAATAATGACCCATTTGCCTTAATTTACTGTTTATAACCCAGTCAGCGTGCCAAATAAGCGCCACGTCGGTACAGAGGTGGCATTTTTTTTAAGTGAAAGGAAGGCGTCTTTTCAAAAGACGACTTTCCTTCATAGTATTTTTTTTTTTAACGTGAGGGAAAGGTTCAAATTTTTTTTTACAAGTGCAAGAGAAGGCGTTTTTCAAAAGACGCATTTCTTGCCCTTGTAAATTCAACGTAATCGACTCTCCTGCTTCTCGAGCATTGCAATGCCGTCTCCCTAAAACCATTTCTGTAATCGGTTCTACTTTCCGATTTTACACAGAGAGAAAAACCAGTAGCAAAAGAATTGATATTTTCCATTTTCAAAGTCTCAATCAATGGAGATTTGCGAGATCAGTGACGAAGTCGTGTGAAAAAAAAAAGGAGAATACCAATCGGTTTGCGTAAATCTGAAAAGAAAAATATTTTGTGAACGTACTGTACTGGGGCACGTTCCCGGTCTGAAAACCTATCTCACCAGTTCATAAGAAATAGAGTAGCTTTAATGGAAGAGAAATGTTGTTTAACTTCAAAATACTTTAAAAAAAAAAAAAGAATATTAGAGACCCATTGCCAAACCATACAGCTATAACAAATAATAAAAAAAAAATGAACAGCAAAAATCATAGGGTATATAATTTTGAAGTTAAACAGCATTTCTCTGCAGAGGATTTTCTAGAAATGCGATGAGTCTGGAAATAAAGAAGAAGAAACCCTAGGGCATGAAATGCAAAGAGATAGAGAGCGGGTGTGAAACGTCATCAGGCACTGCAATGGTAAAGAAGACGGGATTTCTCGCGCTTAAACTAACTCTGTAGCAGAGCTAGCAGGGATAAAGTGCGGCGAAAGAGCATGTATTCCAAACGGTCGGCCGTGCGTATGGGTGAGGGTAAAGGGTTCAACGCCGTTGACTTCGAAGAAAGCTGATGACCAATGCCGTTGATATTTTCTTTAAAAAAATTACAAAGGCAAGGTGTCTTTTCAAGGTAAAAAAAAGAAATTTGTGAAGAAAATGCGTCTTTTCAAAAAACGCATTCTCTTCAAGTTAAAAAAAAAAATTTGTGAAAGGAATGCGTCTTTTGACACTTAAAAAAAAGGCCACATCCGCATCGACGTGGCGCTTATTTGGCTCGTTGACTGGATTATGAACAATAAATTAAGACAAATGGGTCATTATTTATATGTAGATGATATTTGTGAAATAATTTTTTTTTTCAAGGTAATTATGTCATTGAGCCGAAAAGGTACGCTTCGGAGCCCTAAGAGGACCAAACAGGGCGAAAATATTTTGTTTTTGTCTTTTTTTTCTTCTTTTAAATTTTATTTATTTATTTTTTTTACAACGACGATGAGGCAGAAAACTGAGAGCTTACTGGTGCGACTTTTCAGAAAGATTTCCCGACCATTTTCTCCGCAGCCAGTTTACGTTTGATGGGACTTTGGGAAATTAGCGATTTCCGTTGACGTATCTCTGTTAAAGCTTCCCGTGAGGTAAACGTAATCCCATTTTCCATGCAACGAATTCAATTTCAGTTTCTGATTGTGAAAATCATCAGTTCCCAATTCACATGTATTATTTACCTTACGTTGTTGTTTGGTTTAGATTAGGAAAATGTTCCATTTCTCATGATCGATAGGGATTTCGTTTTGTATCTGTTATTTAGTTGTCTGTTTTCAATTCAGATAGTTGCCCTGTTGTCTTGCCCTTGCTGTTAGATGTATTTGTTGTTTCTGAACTGCTGATGAACTATCTCTCTGGTATCACTGGTGTCGTTAGGCCTGTTGGAAATACTGAGGGAAACTTTTTTTTTCTTTAATTTCATGATTTTTTTGCTCAACTTTTCTTTAAAATAATCGAGGAATGTTGAATTTTTTAACTGGCTATTAACACCAATTCTTTAATTTGTTAAAATATAATGAAACTTTAAATATTTTTCTTGGCATGAAAATTGGATGGTGAAATGGCAGCCATCCTCACATTTATAAATATTAAAAAAGAAAAAAAAAAAAAAAAGGAGGAAAAGATAGAATCAATCTTGTCTCATTTCTTACTCATTTTCATCCATCTTCTTCTTCTTGTCACCTTTATAGGAGGAAAGTTGTCCGCGAGGAAGATTCTGATCTGGTCTAAAAAAATTGGGGAAAATTGTAAACCTAGATGCTACAAAATTGTTGGAAATATGGAAGTAATTTTTTTTTAGATAACGAAACACAAGTAATTAGCATTGATAATGAACATTCTCAAAGTTCATCTCAAGAATTAGCTTATGAGCCTATTACGATCTACCTATTTAAGTAGGCTATGTAGGAACTTTGTAAACTTCAAATCACCACACGATTCTTAGAACAATGGCCTCCTCCTCAACATCATTGATCTCATACTAGTTATAATGAGATGATGTATGATGCGTACTACTTGTGCAAAGAACTAGAACTATTTTATGATTTTTATTTGGTCATAGTGACTTATAAAACTAAAATAATATTTTAAGAATATCTAAGGGATTTATGAGCCAATTAACATATTGTTTATGCATAAAATGTTTTCATTTTTCTTTTTCAAATAAATATTGGCGTATTTAGACCTTTTTCATCCCTTTTTTTTAAGACTATTTAGTTTGTACCAATTTTTCTTAAAATTGAGCTTCAATCTTTTAGATATTTAGATTCTATAATGGATATTGTTTAATAAATATCAAATTGATATTCATTTTTTTTAATTTAGAAATGTAAAGGATCCCTACACACACACATGTAATTTGTAATTTGATAATAAAAAACTCAAAATCTTTTACAAAGTGAAAAGAATTTAAATTCTAGTGTACATATTTACGTGATCAAGTATCAAGGAAGAGTATATGTTGGGGAAATAGCTTTGTAAAAGTTTAGCTTTATCCTTAATGTGAAGGACATTATTATTCAACTATTTTTTGACTTAGTTTGGGTGGTGTACGTGTGAACTCTTGTCCATGATTTATATGTACACAAAATAGATATTAGGAATTTCTTTTTTTTTGTTCCTTAAAATTTTCTATTTAGTTCTATGTAAGTTTTTTGGGCTTTTTAATTAACTTAATGTAGAGGACAAACTTTGACACAATGGTAAAGGTTACTCTATTTTGACCTATAGGTCATAGGTTTGAATCCAAAAACAACTTTTCCTTTATAAAAGAGTAATGATGCATATATTGATCATTCTTATAACTGTGCAATGGCAGGAGTCCCATGCATTCCATATATCCTGCACTTAAGGTTTAAGTCACATTACTTTTTTTATGTAAATGTCTTATGTGTGAGTTGTTGACATGATTTTTCTTCCTTTATTTATTTTTTTACAGATCCCTAAATTTTGAGGGTTGAATAGCGGGCAAAAGCTATACATCATTTTGGTTTTTCTGTGTGTTAATTGTTTTTAGTCAACATTATGATCTTCTGCTACTAGAGGTGTCTTTTAATTATTTTAAGTAATGGCTGTCGCTGGCTCTCTGCAAGTCCCAAGTGACCTCAGAAGATGCGGGAATCATGGTTGTGTTAACCAGTTCAAGGCATGTAGCTTATATCCTGAATACCTTTCTTTTTGTGCAGTTATTTCATTGTTAGCAATTTCTGTTCATTTGATTATATCTCTGATTTTGTTTTTTTTTTGGTGAGTTCAGAATGTAGTAGGAAGAGGCCCTTCAAGATTGCTGCATGTCTCCCTTTCATCTTATGGCTCAGTATGATTCTTATTGCTTCTATGTAGATTCTTAAGCTAACACACTGGCTACGCTGGTTTGTATTGATGTATCTTATATACCAGTTCTAATTCTGTTCATAGTTTGCATTATGATGCTGAGCAAGAAGAAGCAAGTTTTGTACCATTTGTGGCTATAGCATATAGGCAATATGAAGCTCTGGTGCATTATGCACATTTGATAAATATAGGAATTGGTTTACCGACTTAGGATTTGCTAATTTTGCTTAGACTTATCTTGAATATGGTAAATGCAGCTAATTTTGCTTTTATTTGGTGTTAAGGTCATATGTATCTCTTTTCATTCAAAATGCCAAGAGATGTCTTAGCTTGTGTTGAGAAGATCATATGAAGTTCCTTTGGGAAGGGGCATGTGGAGTATCATCTTCACTTAGTAGCTTGGAAGAAGGTGTGTGAGCAAGAAGCGCAAGGAGGGTAGGAATTGGGAATATAGTATTGAAGAACAAATCCTTAGTAGTCAAATAGTTGTGGAGATTTGCTTTGGAGGTGGCTGGTATATGGGAGGTGATAAAGAGTCTTTATAGGCTAAAACCAACTTGGTCGGAAAGAAGTATCCAAGTCAATCTAGAAGCCGTTGAAAATTCCTCTCTTCTTTTACCCGGAGTTCTATGAGCTGGTTAAGTATGAGGTGGGTAATGTGTGCAATGTCTGACTTTGGGAAGACTCTTGGAGTGGTGATGACCCATTCAAATGCTCATTTCCCTCATTATATTCATTTCATCCTTTTATATTACTCCTATCCAATCTTCTTTTCTTACCCAAACAAACAAATTAATAGTCCATCATGGAATTTCCATTTTAAAAGGTTCATTAACAATCAGAGATCCCTAGAGCTAAGGCCACTTTCTATCTAGGCAAGAGAGTGTGAGAATCAAGATGAACTTCCAAATTTACGAACATGGTCTCTTGACTCATTTGGTTATTACTCGTGTAGATATCTCTTCTCCCATATAACTAGATCTTTTGGACTACCTCTATTTCCCTATTCCTCTTTCGCTCAAAAATCTCATGTTCCTTTCGTTGTAAGGTTCAGGCCTTTGGGTGGTGATGCAGCGTGGAGAAGAAGAAAGAAAAGATAGGAAGGAAGGAAGAAAAAGAAGGAGAAGGAAAATCAATAACCAAAATTTTCTATCTTATAATAATGCCAATTCCAATTACCTTTATTTAATCTTTCCTTTGCAGTCCTCATCATGTGAAGGGTAGGCCTTGGCGCAATGGTTGATGCTGCTCCATGATGACATAAAGATCACGTGCCAATCCAAAAACAACTTTATTAGTTTAGAAGTAAGGTTGTGCCCATCATGCCTTCTTTAGCACCCCCTCAATGGTGAGAACCGCTTGCATTGGGTAGTGGGTACACCCTATATTCTGCATTTGTTGGCTTCTAGTTTTGGGAAAGATCAACTGTTGTGATGTTATCTAGAGCAACTCTGCTTCTCTTGCTTGTATCCAAGCTAGTGTGTCTTAGGGGTTTGCACAAAACTTGAAAACCCAACCCAACAAACCAGAACTTGACCTTGCCCAATCAAGTTTAGGTGGGTTCTAACATATAGTGTGGGTTGGTCGTGTCAAAATTTGGGTTACAAATTAAGAATCCTACATCCGCCCGACCTGCCTGAAATTATAATAATTTAAAATATTTAAAATAAATATTTCTACATATATTACTAAATTATATGATTACTAACATAATACATATACATCTTCACACAAATCTAATATAATCTAACTTTCTTTTTAGAAACCTTCAAGAAGGCTTCAGCTTGGTCTCTCTCTTTCATGGAAGGTCACCTGGGAATTCGGGGGGGGGGGGGGGGGGGGGGGTAAGCAATGCCACTTGGCAGGCGGGTCATGAACTTCTTTTCCCTTCAGCTTGTTGCTGTTTTCTTTTCCCTCTTTCCCTTTACCTCCCATCCCTTTTCTTCTCCCTTTGGAGTTTTCAGCAATATTTTTTAAAGAGATTTTTAAAGATTTAGGTTTTAGATGTTGGCTTTTCCCAAAACCAGCACAGCACCTGACTGACCGAACCAGTAGCTGGGTCGGTTGAGTGATAATGTCTGTTAATGTTATTGAGTTGGTTTTGGGTGTTCAATTACATCATCCAGCAAGGGTGGGTTGGCTAAGATTTAGTTCAAAGTCAACCTGTGCACACACCTAGTGTGTATTGTGCAGCAGTGACTCAGAATCTATTGATTATCTATTCCTCATCTGTCCCTTTTCTGTCAAAGTGTGGCAAGTGCTGCTCACGGACCTGGAGCCGCACTGGGTCCTTCCTCTAAAATACACAGTGGTATTGTAGCAGTTGATGCAAGATCCGTAGGCCATAAATGAAAGAGAGAATGGAACACAACAGCTTTACAGTTTTGGCTTTGTGTTTTGGTCAATCTAGTTGAAGAGGGATAATAGAGTTTTGAGTGATATCTTTGGAGTTTTTTATGTGAAATATAAAGCTTCCCTATGGCTGTGTTTGGATAAATCATCAAGATCCACAAATCTATCCCATAGGTTTAGGGACTGGCTCTTCTTTTGTAATGCTGTGTTGGTGTTTTGTATGATGGGGACTCAATAGCCTCTTTCAGTTTAATACGAATATTATTTCTTATGAAAAAAAGGAAAAAATGCTCGTATTCTAAACCCATGTTTTATGCTTCTGCCTGAAACTTCTTTAATTTTCCATGTCATGCCCATATTATCCATAACATGCTTCTTATATCTTATGCTGACCACCTAATAAATATTATTTGTTATGTATTCAGCGGTTGGATTCTTCTAGTCTTCGTCTATCAGAAAGTGTGTACAGGCGAATCAATTATGTACCTCCCAGATGTAATACCCTCATATGCCGATCTCTCCTACCAGGTCAGGCAAATGAGGTTTCAGTCCTGCAAAATGTTGCTGCAGGATTGACAAGGTATTTCTCTTTTCTTTTCTTTTTTTTTCTCTTTTTTGATTGGTGGTGGAATAGGTTCTGGGCTTCTCCACTTGTTTTTATTTCTTTGTATTCTCTTATAGGTCATATAGAACATTTTGTGGAAGTCCATTCATACTTCAACTGGTACCTGCAGTCAGCATCGTAGCTTTTGCTATATGGGGTTTGGGGCCACTCATCCGTCAAAGCAGGAATTTCTTCCTCCATGTATGCACTTCTCATTGTTTCCAATCATGAGCCTCTTACATAAGCTCAATCGTTGTTCCATATACTTGTCTTATTTGGCTTAGAGATCCACTTCCTCTTTTTTTTTCTTCTTTTCTGCTGCAGCGAAGTGAAAATAGTTGGAAAAAGAGTAGCTCACATTATGTTATGACCTCTTATATTCAACCTTTGTTGCTGTGGACAGGGTCAATACTCATCTGCAGGTGTCTTTACATAAATCTTTCTGAATAGTGAACTGAGGAGATTTTCAGTATATTCTCAGTTCTCTCACTAATAACTTCAGTAATTTGATCTAGTGAATAACTGGCTAACTGACTCATTTCTCACAGGGCATTGGATCCATTGGTTTTACCTTCAGAAACTAGCCAGGCTATTAAACTACGTCTTTTGAGTTTCGTAAGGTCACTATCAACAGTACTGGCCTTTGCCTTTTGCCTGTCAAGGTGAGCTTCCTTGATGTCACTTTCAGTGCTCTTTAATAGATCATTTCTCTATTTTACTGAAGAAATAAGTTCACTTCTCCATTTGTGATAGTAAGAAAGATTAATTTAACAGGTGGCAGGATAATCAGCTAGTTGAAACATTTCTTAATAATAATTAATTTGAAATTGCAGGTCTATTACTGTTGTAATTTTTTATTAACCGCTAATTTGGATAACAAATATGTTAACTGGTATGTCATTGTTTAGATTAGTTTCTATATTTGGTTAGGCAAATTATATATTATCTAGATACATGTTTGAAGCCGGCTCACCATGCTTTCTTTTGAAATAGATGAGTAATATTTTATTTTCTCTGCAAGTTTAGCTTCCTCATAATTATCAATTATCACCCTTTGCTTATACTATTTCATAGTTACTAATGTACAACACTCTATTCTCAGTTTTTGTGGTCTCATTGGTTCCAATTTCACAAATCTTTGTACATAGACTAAAAATTGTCATATGCTTTTGTGCAGTTTGATTCAGCAAGCACAAAAATTCTTTATGGAGGCAAATGATACCAATGATACAAGAAATGTATGTTTCCATTGCTTTATCATTGTGTGATTCATTTGCATGCATTTGTTCAATAAGTTTTAGATGTCCTTTGTCACAGTACATGAGAACAAAAAAATAAGTTTCAATAGTATAAATTTTATTGAAGGGGAGCCTTGGTGCAACGGTAAGAGTTGTTGCCTAAGTGCTCATGGATTTGAGTTGTGGAAATAACCTCTTGTGGTGTAGGGTAACATTGAGTATTATGACTCAAAAATTGTTCAACCCTTCCCTAGGATCTTCCGCATGCGGGAACTTCGTGTAGTGGGCTGCCTTTTTTCATAAATAATGTTAAATTTTATTGTTTTATTTGAATTTTGGAGGAGAGAAAACTCTCTCGTATGGGTTATGATTTGTAAGAATCTCAATTCAAATCAATGGATGTTATCATTCATGATTAATTTGGAGGAAAATTTTTGAATCTAGCTTTAGAATTCTCAAGACTTCAAAATCCTATTTTGAATCCTTGAAAGAGTATATATATAAACGTAGCTAAATCCCACAATTCATGTTTCAAATCTTTCGACTCAAAGTGGTTCGTGTATTCCTCTATCATATACATGCTGTTTGTTGTATTGTTTTCTAATGAAGTTTCTTAGTTTTTTTTTTGACAAGAAACAGAAATTCCATTGATAATGAAAAGTTTTTAAATTTTCTTTTATATATTTTGGTTAGTTTGATGTAGAAAATCTGTAGTTGTGAAGTGGGAGAAAGGTGTGTGGTTGAAACCAGATGACCTAAATAACCTGACCGACCCAGTAATATTCAATCCGGTTTGGGCTGATTACCCTTTAGGACAGGTCAGCTGGGGGTTATTAAGATTAAAAACTCGAAAGGTAGGGTTAGATGCAAGGTTTTGCATTTTGAACACCACATCTACCTGACCACCCTCAAATACATAAATATACAAATATTATTTATATGTATTCATATAGATTTTATTTTACATATACATAGAGTAAATTACATTGAAGGGTGGGCCTTTGCATGATGATTGTCGTTGCTCCATTGTGAGTTGGACGCCACTGATTCGAGATTGGAAATAACCTCTCCAAACATGGAGGTAAGGTTGCGGATATTGTCTCTTTTCCAAACCTTGCAATGGCGGGAGCCTCAGGCATTTGGTACGCCCTTTATATAAGTAATACAACCTCACTTAATTCAATTCAACTATACCTTTTTCCAACTGTCATTTTTACATAAAATATACATTATATACATGTAGATATTTATAATTAATTAATTAATGTCATATGTACATAATTATAGTAATAAAGATTTTTTTTGTCAAGAACCTCGGGTAAGGCTCCTGTACGCTGCTCTCCTTGAGGAGAACACATAATGGAAGAGAGTGGGAAAATTCACTGTATGCTTAATGAGCTCAATTAGGATCATTTCTCCATTGGGCACAACGTACGTATTTTTTCAGAAAATTAAGTTATTATAGTTGGTGAAAGACGAGTGACTCGTTGACCCTGCTAATGGATGCAAGCAAGCCCCTTGTGATATGTGAGCTGAAGGAAGCTTCAGGCTATGGGATCAATATGGCCCTTGATTTTCATCATTTCTAATCAGAAGACTGCCACATAAGTGCATTATTGATCTATATGTCAATATATGTTCCATGCATGCCTGCAAGTGTTGTCTTTCCCAACAATCAATTTCGTATTTAAAACTGACAGCTACATCCCTGTACTCTGTACATCTTGGATGGATTTATGATAACATCAAGTTATCAACTTCACCGATTTAAAAGTGAGCTTGTATGAACCTGTGAGTCTGTGACAATTGGTAGTGATGATATTTTTACTAATTGAGATTACTTTGAAAGTCAAATAACTTACATCGAATGAGTTTAGTTTTTAAACACGTATTTACTTCTTTTTTTCTTCTAAAATAGTTTGGTTAATACTGTTCTATAGGAGAGTAAATACATAATATAATGGGTTTACTTGAACTCGTTGGCTAAAACAATTAGTCTTTGTAGCATGTCGTTGGATCTGATGACAGGGCGGTTCTAAATGCCTGATGCATGGACTTCTTTCACGATTAAGATGCATTGATTTTGTACCTATGGAACTTTTAAATCTGTTGGTAACATCATCAGAATTTCTCCTTTTGTCAGAATCATTCTTGGGGTCTGCCCCATCCAAGAGGTGATTGATCAGTTTATTAAATTTAGGAGTTTGAGGGAATACTTTTTGTCTTGTCATCACTCATTAGACCAGGGTGTATATTGAACGTTATATTTTTTTTCTTAAAATGCTTGTTGAGTCTAAAAGTACATATTTGGCCTTGATCAAATAGCGCATTGATGATGCATGATGATAGAGTCATAGCACATTGATGATGCATGATGATAGAGTCATAATTTTGAATTCTCATGAGATTGTTGTTGTTTATAATGCAGCTGTTTTTTTTTATTACCATTCTTAAGGCTTTAAGTGGGATTAAAAAAAGTTAACTTGCTACAATTAGTAAACAAGATTAGATTGATGAAAAAGGCATTGCTTTTAGCATTTTCTTTTTCACCAATTTATAAAATTCCTTAGAGAGCAAAGATCATTGCTTCTATGTTTGAAGCCTTGAAAGCCATATGCTTTTCCAAGGAAACCAGAATTCCCTTGAACAACAAAGATCATTGCTTCTATGTTTGGAGCCATGAAAGTCAAAATGATTTTCTAAGGAAACCAGAAAATTCAAAAGATATATAATTGTGCAGTAAAAATTGTTCGTTTCTGGCAGATGGGTTTCCAATTTGCTGGGAAGGCTGTGTATACCGCAGTTTGGGTCGCTGCTGTTTCATTGTTCATGGAGTTGCTGGGTTTTTCTACTCAGAAATGGCTTACAGCTGGAGGTCTTGGAACAGTATTGCTTACCCTTGCAGGCCGTGAGGTGTATATTCTGGATTCCCTTTTCATGTTGATCTGTTTTTCTTTTTTTTTTTTTGTATCTCTCTCAGACTCTTAGACCAGTGTACTTTCAACAATGTAGTCTGATAGTGGTTTTGCATATCCAGATTTTTACTAACTTCCTCTCAAGTGTGATGATACATGCAACTCGTCCTTTTGTTGTGAATGAATGGATACAAACAAAGATAGAAGGCTATGAAGTTTCTGGCACTGTTGAGGTATGTATCAAGTATAGGATATGAACACAACACTAGGTAGGGAAAATAACATCTTTGTAGGAGAAAGTTATCTTGAAAGAGACTTGTGTAAAAAATTATTAGATTTGCTATCCTCCCACCCATAAAGAAAAAAAAAAAAAAAAAGTCTTCAATAAGTACATGGGTTGTATGTTTCTCACTTCCTCTCCATTTGTTTATTTACCTTTTTAATCTTTACCTGTGTAACAATAAATGCCTTTATGATTTTATTCTTTTGCAAGGGGGAAATGTTAATTACTATTTAAAAGCAATGCTCAGGCTCGTGGTATTTTTCTGTTTCAGCATGTAGGTTGGTGGTCACCTACTATTATAAGAGGTGAAGATCGTGAAGCATTGCACATACCAAACCACAAGTTCACAGTAAATGTAGTAAGAAATCTTAGTCAGAAAACTCATTGGCGTATAAAAACACATATTGCCATCAGTCACATGGATGTTAATAAGATCAATGTGAGAAGCAATCTCAATCTCTTTTTGTTCATATTTAGTAAATAAGTACTTGATCCAGATCTAATATGGACTTTAGTTCTCATTCCTATGACCAAATCTTATTTCTTTCTGTTTTAATGTGCAGAATATTGTAGCAGATATGCGAAAAGTCTTGGCAAAAAATCCTCAAGTAGAGCAGCAGAGATTGCATAGACGAGTATTTTTTGACAATATTAATCCTGAAAATCAGGCTCTTCTGGTACGTCTTTCAGACTTTGTAGACGTAAAATTGATTTGAGAGCAAAATGTGCTGAGCCATCTTGTGGAACTGGTGTTTGCTAATATGTATATAAAGCGTGTCTTTCTGACAAAAACATTGCTTCTAAGCAATAGAGTTCTAATGATGTTTTTTTCCAACTTTGCCTAGAAGCACAGAATATTTTCGTATTTGAAACTAGATCATATTCTTCTAATTTTCTACACCTGAAAATCCTTTTTGCTAAACTTTAAAATGACTTTTCATGATATAACTAACTTATATCTGAATATACTTCAATAATATGATTTTTTTTTTTTTGGTGACAGACAAGCACAAGTTCTTGAATGCGCTTCTCTTGTTGTACTAGGATATTCTTTCTACTATTTTGTGTATGTTACTACATTGTCTTTAAAACCTTTGTTTCTACATATTTATCCATATGCCTTGAACTCTTTTCTGGTTAAAAACTGCTCTTCATCTTGCATAATTTCTTAAGATTTGTGTACAAAAAAGTGAATATTCGCTCTTGTTGTGATATGCCTTATGCCTACTACTAGTGGAACTTCTATTAAGATGGTAACAAGGTTATTAGTAATTTATCGAAACCTTCTGGCACTTGCTGGGAAAAATTCCATCTTTTCTCTAGTAGTGTAAATGCACCTGTTTCTCCTACTATTTTCTTTGGACTAATTCTTGGATCAACTTTTAATACATTTTTGTCCTCTAATGTTCTACAGATTTTGGTCTCTTGTTTTGTGAAGACCTCACATTTTGAAGAGTACCTCTGTGTTAAAGTAAGCTGATTTTGTTTTACAATCATTATTCTGGTTCAGTTCATTTTACTGTATCTATTCAATATCATTGCAATGATACTTTATGCAGCATATTATCCTTCAGGTTATACTATTATTATTACTAGTGTGCGGTCACATGCATTGCATATAACTTTTAAAATTTAAAATTTTAATTTTCAATTAAATAAAATTTTGTTTGGAAATAGAAAAATAATAGAAAAGAGTAAAAATATAAATTTGAAAAGGGTAAAATAGAGAAACTATGTATAGGCACAAAAATAGGAGACATAGAGAGGGAGTGGAAGTTATTTAACTACTTAAATTACAATTACAATGTTGGCCTTCTTCTAACTAATTTTAAAAAAATAAAAGATAACTATAGTAAAAGAAAAGGGGTAGTTTTGGAAGTTTGGTGAAAATGGCCACTTGGTGAAGTATTTCCAGTATTTGTATTACATTTAGTCAGTGTTCTCAAGGCGTCAACGCTGTGCTAGGCAGGCAGTAGGGGTTTGTGCAAATATTTAAAAAGTTTAGGGGAGGTCTCTCTAATTAAAAAAAAAAAGCTTTAAAAACAGAAACACCCCCCTTTCTATAGTAAATCCTCAAACCTTTCTCTCCCTAAACCCATCCTTTTCATTTGCTCCGACCAAGAAATGTCGTCAAAATCTCCGACAACCGTCGGTGACCCTCTGGTGATATATATTTGAGTTTTGTACTTTTGAACCTTTTGGATAATGTGTATTGTGGCATGAATTAATGTTTTGTAGACATAATTTTAATTAATATGAAGTGTTTTTTATCATTTTATAAATTTTTAACATTTATTATAGAATACAGTTAGATATATATAATTCTGTATATGAACTGTCCAGGGACCTATAAATAATTAATTAATTATCTAAGGACTCATAAATAAATATTTTTATATTGCCTAGGCCACATCTCGCCTAGACAGGAAAAATCGTCTAGATATCGCCTTGGCGCCTTGAAAACACTGCATTTAGTATTGATATTGATTATTTTCTTTTGATGAATATTAAATTTTGACCAAATGACACTGCATAAAGAGAAGGCATTTGGTATTGCTGCAAGGAAACTATAAAGGAAAAAAGAATAGATGTTAGAAAGAAAAATAAAATAAAATAAAGGAAATACAACACTTTTGTCTTCTCTACAACGCAATCATGCCCTTTTATTCAAATTTGGTCATTGATTTAACCCAACTTGATTGTATGGATGCTAAAATGTTTGGAGCAACAAAGTTAAAAACTTTTTAATTTTTTTTCCTGTAGCACTTCTCTGTTGTACTTCATCCTCTGTTGCCTACCAAATTGAGAGCTCAGTCCCAATTGCACTCTTGAAGCATAACAATATTTCCTATTGCAATGTATTTCAAATCTATTGGATCATTATAGACGGAGACAGGTTTTTCGGAGGTGATACAATGGATATTGCTTTATCTTTTGACTTTTTTAGGAAAGTAGCAGTCTACTCCCAGAAATTGGACTTAACAAGTTAGTAAATGATTCTGATAGGATTTTATGCTTTGATTTTTCAACATAATGAATGGATATAATGCTAAATTATTTGGACGGGAAAACTATTTTCATTTGGTTGAGAAAATGGTTTTTTCATTATAACAGAACGTCTCTATGAGGTTTCTTGGAAATGAATGCAAGGTGTGAGTTGATAATTAGAGTACCTGAAGTCCATCAATGAAGAAGGTCTGACTGTAATCTGAAGGGATAACGGCCAGCACTTTTTGCCTGTTTAGGGATTTGCTCAACTATAAGTCTATAACTACTTAAAAATAAAATAAGCTGAAAAGGTGTTGGTTGGCTTACTGCTCCTTTTTCTGGCTGTTCTAATGGTGGTGTTGCTGATACAAAGTTGGTGAATGAATTTCAAAATGTATGTGAATGAAAAGTAAATTCATATTATGCATGTTGATTGGTGGACTGACCTTTCTTATTTTACGTCTTGTGTTTTAAACTGGTGTTAAATTGTCTCTTAAAATTATTACTTGGCTCTCCATATTAGGACCGTGTTCATGCTGTTACTTTCCTACTTTATGACACAAATATATTGTATTAACTAATTTATAAATTTCGTTCTGGGTAAACAGGAAGCTATTATGCTGGATCTCCTACGAGTCATCAGCCATCATCGAGCACGGCTTGCCACTCCCATCCGTACAGTTCAAAAAATATATAGTGATGCTGACATGGAAAATATTCCGTTCTCAGAAACTATTTATTCTCGTCCTAGAACTGCTAATAGCCGTCCACTCCTACTCATTGAGCCATCTTACAGAATCAATGGTGACGACAAGTCAAAATCTCAAGCCCGTTCAACACGTAAAAATGAAGATCAGGATACAAAAGTTGCAGCAACTTCAATGCCTGATTCCAAGATTGATGGTAAGGCCGTTGAAACATTGCCCGATTCCAAAGCTGACAGTAAAACCACTGTTCCATCTGCTGATTCAACAACAGACCCTAAAGTTGTTCCAACATTAACATCTGATATCAATGGAGAAAGTAAGGCTGTGACTTCATCAAACTCCAAGCCAGACTCTAAGGTCGTAGGAAAGTCAATGTCTGAATCCAAGAGCTTGGATCCAGTGTCTGATAGCTCTGTCTTTAATAATTCAGATAACAAGGAGCCAAAGAAGGCTAACACAGTTGGACGGCAGAAGACCAGTAAAATAACAACAGAGACATCTGCTTCCTTTACATCCAATTTGCATCACAAAGGCCAGGACCCTGTGGCTTCTGTGAATTCCAAAGGCACCAGCCCTCAGCAAACAGCATTTGGGAAGTCTTCTGAGAAGCTCTCAGGCGATTTCTTCGAATCCGGAAGCTCAAAAGCCGGTGTTTCCTCGAAAACCAGCCATTCAATGAACGAAAGCGAGAAGATGTCCACGCAACCTCCTATAGCTAGGCCTGCCTTGGAGGAGAACATTGTTCTTGGTGTTGCTTTGGAGGGCTCAAAGAGAACTCTTCCAATTGAGGAAGAGATGCTTTCCTCCTCAGCACCTTCAGAAGCAAAGGAATTGGCAGCTCGTCATAAACGAAGTGGATCCTCATCTGCTGTCAAAGAGGCAACAGATGATCAGTGCAACCAGGATAGGAGATAAATATAGGGAATATATCTTTTTCTCATTGGTTTTTGGATTATTTTCCTTTCAAGGTGCATTGTAGTCAGAGAATACATGATGCAGCAATTTTTTGAAAGCTGATATGCCGTACCATATAGATAATAGATTATACATGATTGTTGTAAAAATGTAGAAATGTTTGCCAAATTGACAGTCAGAATCCATCTAACAAATGAGATTACCATTTTTTTTAATTTTTTGGAACTCCTTGATTGTTGTCCTGATGTTATACATATACAAAAGATGGTAACTTTAGATCGATGCAATTTTCCAACTCATTCTTGTAGGCCACAGTTCCCACTACCATTGATGGATACAGAATTGAAACTAGTCTCATTCCAGTACATGGAACTAGGATTTGAAAAGATTTGAACCAAGAAGAGAGTCGGGTATGTCAATTGGGAAACGACATCAATGGATGAATCCAAGTGGGGAAGCGAGAAATGACGTCTGGAAACACATGTTTCTAACGAACTACGATTTTAAGTAATCAATTGCACAAACACACTATCTTGCTTATCGAGATCAGTTGGTACATTTCATGGCGTAAAAGAATCATGATATCTCTGAATTATACCACTGAAGAAACTGACAAGCATTCAGGCCCACAAACACCAAACAGCGCGGAAACATGAATGTTATCAGGAGGTATCACTCCCACTAAAATAATTCCTCTTCTAGTAGCATTCGTAGGCACACATACACATGGAATGAACATATAGGGAGATAGTAGGAAGGGAAAATAAAGTGAATGGATGACGAGAATATTATATTACAGATGCTGGCTTATTTCAAATCATAAAGCACATATATAGTGGATTGAATACTCCTAAGCGTGGCAGTGGATTGAATACTCCTAAGCTTGGCACATGCAATCAGTTGCAGGATATGTATATATGGATTGCTTCGGCTTCCTCAATCTGATCTGCCCTTGTCTATTTTTGTGCCCCTCACGAACTGCCTTCTGGAACTCTGACCATCCCATGCTCTTATTCAGGAACAGCTGACCTAATAATGCCATGTTTGGCCTTATTGTCTTAAAATTTTCATATGTCCGGTGGCCAACCTGATGATATCACGGTAAGTTTACCCATGCAAATTTTAGTAAATGATGCATATTGAATCTTAAAATTGTAATATATCTATAAATGCCGGACTGGGCATGATTTATGAAATGCACCCAAAAGCCATGGGTCTCACTTTGAGACTTCCAGCTTTCAGGTGGGACAATCAAGATGACTTAAGCTACAGATAAAAACATTCCTTTCCATGAAGTGGTCATTCCATTAAACCATCATTTCACACGAGTTGGTTCATTCTTTAGACCAACAAGCAAGTCAATAGATGGCCCATCTAACTGTGAACCGAGTAGGAAGTTCCACACCCATTAACAGAACTCAGTGACAAGGTTAAGTGAGTTAGAGCATGTTGATTAGCCAGATAAACGTACCAAAGCATTGTGCATATTGCCAGGAGAAGCGGAGATGAAGACGTCACTGTGCATGCTCACATGGTAATCAAGTGCAGCGAGCAAAGAAGCTTTTCCTTTAATTTTGGCTCGTTCTTCTTCAGAAGTAAGGCTTTTCTTGTCCTCCATTAATGGAAAGAGGTCCCGTAAAGTTGAAATCCTAGCCTCTCCACCATAGACCTAGAAACATGAACATCCAGGCTTTCAAACACTAACATAATAGTTCCTTCCAAGGGAGAAATAAAAATTACAGTTGTACATTAATGCAATAGAAATATAATAACCTTGTGGGAAGCAAGATAGAGACGAGTACTGTTGTCAAAGCCCAATGCTGCAAGCAGCAAGCCAATCTCCTCTGGGGTCAATGGGCAACGGCCCTGGTTCCTCAACTCTTCATCAGTGAACTGGGAGTTCAGCACCCTCCCTTGCCAGATCACCTGTCGGTACTTGGCCAGTGCAAGTTTTTCAGCTTTACCCCCACCAAAGTCACAGGCTGAATGGGCGGCCATATCCTGCGATTACCCAGATTAAAGGGGATATTCATAGAATTCAAAACAAAAATGGAAGGAAAATTTAGGTGCTTGTGTAAACTGACTGTCTTGATGCTCCACTAATAAAACACCAGATGGCATGGTGAAAATGCAGATGAAAAATAAAATTTCAATTGATGAACATATGATTCAAGCCGCGTAATTATCTTGGCCGAAGATCAATAGTGCAGAACAAGAAGGCCTTTGGAATAGGCATTCACATACTATTGATTATGCACTTATTTGTCTAATTCATATTGCCTGATCAACAATAATAATGGTTCATCACACAGGCTCCTCCCAAAAATATGACAGTACGATGCCAAGACTCCAACAACCCTATAAGAATGCAAAAAAGGCATCAGATGAATAATTAATGCCATTGGTAAACCATACCTTATCAAACCTAAGGTGCAGCACAACAAACTTTCTTGGCTGCAGTTTGAGTTTTTTATCTGTTGCTTCCTGTAGAGATGGATCACGGAGGCGACTGACAAGAGCATCTCCCAATGCTCTGATATGAGGAACAAAAATCAATGCTTGAAAGTTAACTTTACAGCGTAGATGTTGAATGTCTGTAGGCAAGTTGTCAAATGCCAGCCGGTGAGAGAATGGGGCAATAGCAGCAATGCCATAACTGGAGCAACCACAACAAAAATCCAAAATTATAGAACTCAACACCTTTATTGATAATATAAACCACTAGAACAGAAATAAATGCTGTCACACAAGGGTATTTTGGGAAAGGAATATCTGCTTATACAGCATAAAAGATTGTCCAACAAAATTCACATGGGAAAGTACTTTGTTGGACCTTCTTAAACAATTTTTTGCGGGTAAGGAGGTCTATGATCCAACATATTAAACATAATAGGTTAAAGATTCATGATCTGATCAACAGATAAGACGAATTCTGGTAATAAATCCGCTACTTGCTTACATGATTTCTAAAAAGCTACCTTAAAAACATTTCATTGAAGAATTTGCACAGATTTACCATTGATTATATACCAAAAAAAAAACCCTTTAAAAAAAACCGGAGAGATGAGAGGTGGATGTTTTTCCTATGGTGAATGAAAGCAGGGAGTCGGACCAATTGAGATGGGGCTTCCTGAGTAATCCATGTAGTGTAGGGCACAAACTCATCTCTGTTCATTTACATTTTACTCCCCACCCCCCCAATTTGATTATTTACTAGTAAAATTGGCTTTTAGGCTTCGAACTCTTGTATCTGTTTTGACATTTTCAGAGTAATTCATTTGTTCATAAAAAGGGGGGAAAAAAGAACTTAATAGACAAAATGACTGAGCATTTAGCAACTCGTGTCAAATTTGTTGTAACTTGTAAGAGCATCATATCCTCTTTGTGTTAATTCTTCAAAGACTTCATTCTTCACAACCAATTTCTTTCATTGGTTACAACAAAAGGTTCATATAATAATATTTGGTTTCAGTAATTGGGGTATTGAGACAGCAAAACAAGAGCATTCCACACAGACTTCATATGGCCATAAATTAACCATAAGACCGACTAAAGCACAAATAGTACAAGCATTCAGGAGGATCAACAAAGAAAAATCATGTCTATGAACATAATGTACAAATAACAACTTAGTTGTACGGCTCATGTAGAAGAAGACCAGTATATTCACTAACCTTTGTACTACAGGCAAAACATTTTCCAAATACCAGTTAGCTGAAGCATGAACTGGAGCTGTTTTAATTCTTGTAGCTCGAATAGCTGTAGCATAATACTCCCTAGTGCTCCATGAATAGTCTTCAGGAAGCTCTCTAACTACAGAAATATCATCCTTCAGGCCATCAATAAAGTGATCCACATCAAATATTTCATCAAATGAGCTGCAAAAGCCAAAAAGATGTCAAAATGGTGCTTGCTTGAAAATAAAAATTCAAAAAAACAAAAAAAAACAGAGGATGAAGCAGATAGATTACACTAGAAGTACCTTGAATCTTTCCAGACAGGATTCACTTCAAGGTGCGGGATTACAAGTGTTGCATTCAAAATTTTAGCAACAGCAACTGCATCACATATCTTTTAAAGAATTGAAGTTAGGAGGAGTAAACCATCATCGGTGGCAAGGTCAACAAACAAAGTGAAAAGTGTAAACAAGATATTATTTAGCAATATATAAAAAACCAGACATCTACATCTCTCCTGTATTCTCTAAATCCCTTGATAAACAATATACTAATATTGGAAAATAAAATTCCTTACCCCCATTCTCTGCTGGTTCAGCCCTCCATCCAAAAATACCTGGATATATCCCTCAGATTTCTTGGGCAACCCTACAAGTTAAAGAACCAATATATTCATCAGAGATCAATATTTCTGCAGAATGACCAACTTGACTACTTAATTATGCCATATAACAAAAAATAAAACAGAAATTCATTGGAAGCTCTCTTATCTAACTTACCAGGGGAAGCTGATAGTTTAGAACATCGCTTCCATCCTTGGTCAGCCAAAGGAGACCAGAGATCAGAAAGTTGTCCGCGTGGCTGGATAACAGAAAAGGAAGAATACAAGAGTTGATCGTAAAATCACAGAGAATAAAAAGTAACTTTTAGAGAAGTACTGTCCAAATCAACATATCATACATACAGTTGTTCGTTGAAATGCACCCTTAAGAAGAGGCATGTGCCTGGGCTTCGGAGCATTCCATTCCTTCAACATAACCATCTCTTGATTTAAGTGAAACAGTATTGCAATACAGATGTATGGAAATAATCAAATAGCCATGAACACATATAAGAGTCCAATAATAAACAATATCCTAATTCTGTTTGCATAAAAGGAACTTACCAGTTCACAACAAAAAGAATGGAATAAATCACTAAAAAAATAGGCAAAGCACAATCTGAACTATTTATCCAACTAAAACAAATCAAGAAACCCTTAACACAAAGTTACACATTGGCAAATGTGTCTCAAAAAGTGTAATTTGGTCGGATGCAATGCTATATATGACAGTCTAATACCAATTTCCTTGAATCACAAATAATTAAGAGATAAGACGCAAGCAAGAGTATAAAATCCCATTTGGATCCCCGGATCGCAAACTCCATACAAATATACACACACATCATCACGAAGAGTTATCACAAATTAACTGCTTAGGGCTTCCAACTTCAATCAATCAGTTATATTCACTGAATTTTGTCTTGATCTTTTCTTAATCCCTTCATCATTTTCCTCCAATAGTCCAGTGTACTGCTCACAAGCCCTCAAAAATAAAAAACGGCAGTAGAGAAAATCAACAAATAAATGCCAAACCAAGCACACAATATTCCCAAGCCTTACCGGACAAGGCAGGAAATGCAACTCAAATTATTTGTTACCATTCATCCACAGAGTTCCTGATTATCCTAATTTCCCAAGTTCCACACTAAATCATTTACAACAGATTTTAAAACCGAGATAAAGTAATCATTTACAACACAGATTTTTTCTTCACAGAAAAAAATAAAAAAAGCTCAACCGTAAAACCTTCAATCAGAAAACAACGCAAACAAATCCCCAAAATGCCAAACATTCCGGTTATCAAACCTTCATTTCGTACAACACAAGCAGCAATAATACTCCAAAAATCTAAAACTATAGAAGAAGGAAAACAAAGAGAAAGAGAAAGAAACGCACCGAAAAGACAGAAGGGTAGGCGTGGCCCAAGGGAGAGAAGAGAGTGGGGAAAAGAAGAGGAAGAAGCAACACCATTAGCCCCGCAACAGCCCCTCCTCTCTGCGATGCTTGCACCACACTCCCATTGCTATACTTCAACATGTTGTTCTTGTTGTTGGCCCTGGCCGCTCTAAAACTCTCAGATCTGAAACCACTCGAAACCCTAGAAAAGGAAGAAGAAGAAGAAGAAGAAGAAGTTCTTCTAGCAGGGGAAGATGGGGAGGAGGGGTACAAGTAGCTCATGAATTTGTTTCAGTAAAGAAAGCCTTCTCAGATTGACATCTGTACGGCCTCCCGACAAACCACTTTTGCTTGCTTTATTATTATATTATTATTGATTATCGTTTCTCATAATACATTGTTTTTTATAAGATGAGGCGGCGAGGCGAGGCAAAGGCAGCACTAATATGAGTATTGCTTCTCTCTCTCACGGTCACGGGAGGAAATTTTTATTATTATATTATTATTGATTATCGTTTCTCATAATGCATTGTTTTTTATAAGATGAGGCGGCGAGGCGAGGCAAAGGCAGCACTAGTATGAGTATTGCTTCTCTCTCTCACGGTCACGGGAGGAAATTAAAGTAACAAGTTTGTAGATTTACTAAAACTACTAAACTTATGTGTAAATAATATTCATGTTCAAAATAATATTAACTAATTGATTAAAATATAATTATATAGTATTCATCATTTATATTTGTTGTCTATACGAATTAAAAAAAAAAATTTATCTATAATTTTTCACTATTATAGGTTGATATAAATATTTGATCATATATATATATCGTCGTAACATTTTGATGGAAATTTATGATGCATGAAGTTTTGTTAAACAAAAAGAAAAATCATTTTATTTCTTTTAAAGCTTCTATTAATAAAATATCATCAAGTTAGATAATGTAAAACTCATAGTCATGTATTTATTTAAAACCTTTATAAGTACATAAATATGACAAAAGGATGATTAACATTACATATATGAGCAACCAAACTTGTCAGCGGAAACTTTGATCTGGTCAAAATAATGTGAGAGCAAAAAAAAAAGTACATTAGCTAACAAAAAAGAGGTTCTTTTTATTATTTTCTATTACACAAAAATGGGATGTTACGTTTATCTTTCAAAAAACTGTGCACAACATTGTTCATTCTCATCAATAATAAGCTAGAAAATTCATTTATAATCTATATATCTTTTGTTCATTCATTAAGATTGATTGGGTTGACATCTAATCTATAATCTATAATCTATCTCTATAGATTCTATCGATATAGCTAGAATCTATATATCTAGATATCTATTATCTATATCTATAGATTATAGTTATATATCTTTTGTTTCCATTTCGCATGATATATTTTGTTGACATTTCTCAGGATATATATCTTTTGGTTTTTTTAAGAAATAATCTTCTTTGGAGTTTGTATATACATATATTAATATATGCACCACCACCCTACAAGCACGCTTTCTCCATCATTTAAGAAAAATTAATATGAGATATCATACGAAGTCAACCTTCATTTATTGGTAAAAGAAATAATCTTCTTTGGAGTTTTATTTTTTTTATCATCTAGATATCTAGAATCTATATCTATAGATTATAACTATATATAAGTTATATATATTTTGTTTCCATTTCTCATGATATCTTATCTTGACATTTCTCGGGATATATATATATTTCTTTTGGTTTTTTTTAAAAATAATCTTCTTTGGAGTTCATATATATATATATATATATTAATATATGCACCACCACCCTACCTACACGCTTTCTCCATCATTTAAGAAAAATTAATATGAGATATCATACGAAGTCAACCTTCAATTATTGGTAAAAGAAATAATCTTCTTTGGAGTTTTTGGTGAAAACACAGATGTTATATTTTACGGGTTGCTGAAACTTTATACTGGTTACATTCAATGTATTACTTAACTTAATTTTCACAACTTTTATTTAGTACTTTTTTTATCTTACTTTTTGGTTTTTTCTGAAAAAAGTTCTGCCATTAATAAATGATCTCAGAAATCGTTGGGGAATTAGCGATAAGTCAAAAGCGGCGGCCAATTTGTCTCATCCATTTAAAAAAAATCAATATGAAGGTATGAAGGTGGGATCTCATCCATTTAAGAATTTCAGAAAAATCAATATGAAGGTATGAAGGTGGGGTCTCATCCATTTAAGAAAAATCAATATGAAGGTGTCATAATTCGTTGGGGATTTGGCGATAAGTCAAAAGCGGCGGACAATTTGTCTCATCATTTAAGAAAAATCAATATGAAGGTATGAAGGTGGGGTCTCATTCATTTAAGAAAAATCAATATGAATGTATAAAAGTGAGGAGTGTGTGGCGCGCGGAGGAGCCTTCTTTGGAGTGAGTTATAGTATATATTATAGACACCAAGTTCTTTCCTCTTCTCTCAAATAAAACCCAACATACAAAAAATAATCAATGTAATTCATATACCATGCAAGTCAACCCTGTATTTGGAAAGGACATTATCATTATTCAAGTTTATATATAAGCATATAATATGATATTGATAACAATATAAGTTTTTCCATTATTCAATTGGTAACAGGAATATTTGCAATAATTCTAACTCTAGGAATATAGCAAAGGAAAGTCAAAATAAACATGCCTATTATTGAGTTCAAAAAGTTATGTGAACATTATATGTAAAATAATGAAGAGAAGGAATGGTTGAGAAAGAAAACAAAAGAAGAAAGAGATGAAAGAAAAGAAAAAAATAAATAGTGAAAGGTATTGACAATGACATATAGTGAAGGAACAAATATTTTTGTTGACATTTCTCAGGATAACAGGAATATTTGCATAATTCTAACTCTAGAAATGTAGCAACACTCAAGTTATAAAAAAACAAAATTCTTCGTTTGAATATTATATAATAGTAAGATGGAGATTAGGAGCAAAGGAAAGTCAAAATAAACATGTCTATTATTGAGTTCAAAAAGTTATGTAAACATTATATGTAAAATAATGAAGAGAAGGAATGGTAGTTTAAAAATGTACTTTTTGAGCATACTACCGCTCTCTTGGTCTAGAATATTCTATGGCCACATAAATATTATTTCAAAAATGAATCCACTTACATTTTCAAACAATTTTTTTTTTATCCGCTTTCGTAATTTTCAGTGTTTCGTCTTGGTGAGGTGATATCCTCTAATTCGTCGTGTAACATATTTGAGACGGCATAATTTTCATTGCCATCTATTAGGTTATAGCGGTTAAGTTTTACCTTGAAGATATAACTTTGCCCTATCAATGGTTCACAGGATGCAAACAATTCTTTCTGTATATCATCCTGTTAGTATTGAAAATAATTAAATAAGTAATACTTTGATAGCAGAATTGTGAGGGTCATAGATATATAAAATATTATGTGAAACCTTTATGTACCTGATTGAAATCATTATAATCTTTTGAAAGGGGCTTTTGTAATATATTCTCCGCAACTCTATCAAAAATAACAAATGTCATAGACGTAAAACTATCTTCAACTTGAACTTGCAACTTATATCTTGGTTAATGATAGTAAAATAGTTAGGCTTAATTTTTTTTTTGGATTATTTTATTATATATTGAATGATTTGAAGAAATAGTATTTAGATAAGTCAAAAGCGGCGGCCAATTTGTCTCATCCATTTAAGAAAAATCAATATGAAGGTATGAATGTAGGGTCTCATCCATTTAAGAAAAATTAATATGAAGGTATGAAGGTGTCATAATTCGTTGGGGATTTGGCGATAAGTCAAAAGCGGCAGAAAATTTGTCTCATCCATTTAAGAAAAATCAATATGAAGGTATGAAGGTGAGGTCTCATCCATTTAAGAATTTAAGAAAAATCAATATGAAGGTGAGGTCTCATCCGTTTAAGAAAAATCAATATGAAGGTATGAAGGTGGTGAGTGCGTGGCGTGCTGAGGAGCCTTCTTTGGAGTGAGTTATAGTATATATTATAGATATAGATAGATTAATGGATACAGCAATAGATATAAATAGATATATAGAGTAGGTACATATGTCTCTAGATCATTTGCATCACAAAAAGATAGTATTACCTACTATTGTATGTTGACTGAAAGAGTTGTACATGTGTCATTTTTTATTTAACAAATTTTATTTATATCAATCTCTTGTATTTATTTCACATATCACATCACTTGTCTTATATGAAGGCATTATATTTCTTTTCCTACAGTTAACACTAACCTAGCTAGCTAGATTTAAAGAGATCAATATTAACATTAATGTGAGATTGAGAGAAGTTGGAAGGATGGGGAGAAATAGTTTAAGATTTAAAAGATATGCAGAGAAGTGAGGACATTACCAAAATAATGACAAAAATTATTTAAAATTACACTTGGTGCCCAAGCGTATCAAATTAAATAAATTAAAAGAAATTTTTAGTTCATAATATAATAATAATTCCATAAATTTTAATTATTATTTGAATAAAAATATTGAGATCTGGCCACTATATTTGATGAATCTCCAAAATAGACAAAATGAGATATTAGAGATTTGGTTATCAGAATTAGAGTCAAGAAAAAGAAGCATTCTCCATGTCCGCATCGTTTGTACAGTAAGATTGGTCAAGTTATCTATCATTTTCTTTTCTAATATTATAATATATGGTTGTTGAATAAATTTTTCCACGGAAGAAAATTAAAGAAATTTATTCATATTGATATATATGATATTGGCATGTTTAAAAACTCGAAAACTATCAATATAAAGTTCATGATACAGTAATTTCTAAGTTAGTGAAATTTCATATTAAAAACTTAAATAATAATAACCCAATTTATCTTCTTTTCTTCTTCTTATTTGTCACCATTACACATTACATGTGTGTTAATGATGAATTATTATTCGATCTGCTACTGAACTCGTCAGATTTATGTCAGATCTTCGTCTATGTGTAGTCTGAAATATAATGATATTATTGGAACCTTATATGAAGAAGAACTTAACATAAAGATGACAACTTGACTTAAGAAAAGAACTCTAAAAGCCTACTCTATGATCAATTTAGTACAATGATTTAACAAATTTTATTTATATCAATCTCTTGTATTTATTTCACATATCACATCACTTGTCTTATACGAAGTCAATATATTTCTTTTCCTACAGTTAACACTAACCTAGCTAGCTAGAATTAAAGAGATCAATATTAACATTAATGTGAGATTGAGAGAAGTTGGAAAGATGAGAAGGAATAGTTTAAGATTTAAAAGATACGCACAGAAGTGGGGACATTACCAAAATAATGACAAAAATTATTTAAAATTACACTTGGTGCCCAAACGTATCAAATTAAATAAATTAAAAGAAATTTTTAGTTCATCATATAATAATAATTCCATAAATTTTAATTATTATTTGAATAAAAATATTGAGATCTGGCCACTATGTTTGATGAATCTCCAAAATAGACAAAATGAGAGATTAGAGATTTGGTTATCAGAATTAGAGTCAAGAAAAAGAAGCATTCTCCATGTCCGCATCGTTTGTACAGTAAGATTGGTCAAGTTATCTATCATTTTCTTTTCTAATATTATAATATATGGTTGTTGAATAAATTTTTCCACGGAAGAAAATTAAAGAAATTTATTCATATTGATATATATGATATTGGCATGTTTAAAAACTCGAAAACTATCAATATAAAGTTCATGATACAGTAATTTCTAAGTTAGTGAAATTTCATACTAAAAACTTAAATAAAAATAACCCAATTTATCTTCTTTTCTTCTTCTTATTTGTCACCATTACACATTACATGTGTGTTAGTGATGAATTATTGTTCGATCTGCTACCGAACTCGTCAGATTTATATCGGATCTTCGTCTATGTATAGTCTGAAAAATAATGATATTGTTGGGACCTTATATGAAGAAGAACTTGACATAAAGATGGCAGCTTGACTTAAGAAAAGAACTCTAAAAGCCTACTCTATGATCAATTTAGTGCAATGATTTGTCATTATAAAGTTTTACTTCCTTACTTATTTCAAGATGCTTATAGTACTACCCTACATACTACTACTACCACACCTATAGTAATTTTAATATCAATTCCAATGCAACTAATACCTATATACTCTACCTAGACACCAAGTTCTTTCCTCTTCTCTCAAATAAAACCCAACATACAAAAAATAATCAATTTAATTCATATACCATGCAACAACCTTGTATTTGGAAAGGACATTATCATTATTCAAGTTTATATATAAGCATATAATATGATATTGATAACAATATAAGTTTTTCCATTATTCAATTGGTAACAGGAATATTTGCAATAATTCTAACTTTAGAAATGTAGCAACACTCAAGTTATAAAAAACAAAATTCTTCCTTTGAATATTATATAATAGTAAGATGGAGATTAGGAGCAAAGGAAAGTCAAAATAAACATGCCTATTATTGAGTTCAAAAAGTTATGTGAACATTATATGTAAAATAATGAATGAAACAAAATGGTACAGGTAATTACAGTCTTTGAATGGAAAAATAATATTTTTGTTCATCTTCAATATTCGCGTCCAAGATTTATAGGAAACAATTCTTCTTTTCTCTCCACAACCTAAAAAAGTTAATACAACCCATTAGTTTATTGACTAAAATAACTTAAAAAAAAATAAAAATCTAGAAACCAAAGAACAACCCTTAAAGTATTTAAAATATTTAAGCAGAATTGAAGTCATCAATCAGCTTGAGATGTTTTCATGAAGGAATTAATGTATAAAAAATCAATCAAATCCGAAACTATTTAAGTTCAAACCTAGCCAGATGAAATAAAACACATGAATTTCTACCAAGATTCTAAATCTGCAATTTAATTAAAGAATAAGTAATTCAAATATTCCGACAGAAAAACCTAAATTGAAAAATCAGAAAGCAAAACACTCAAGAGATGCACTAACCTTGAATGTCTTCTTTAATGACTGAACTGTACCAAAAAGAAAAGAAGATATTATGATTCTATAATTCTATGATAAATAACTAAAAAAATTGAGGAAGAAAGAATCAAGAACGTAGATATTAGTTATCTTCCTCTTATTGTACATGTTGAAAAACACATGTGACTTAGATCACTTGTATGAAAAATAAAATTGAATATAGTTTAATTGACTTATCCTCTTGTTGTACATGTTGAAAAGTACATGTGACTTAGATCTCTTGTATGAAAAATAAAATTGAATATAATTTAATTGACTTAATTATTTATTCTATTTTTTTTTATTTTTTTTTTTTCCCGACCCTATCTAAAAAGAAATTTAGAAGTAATTGCTCTCACAAGTCGCAATAGTGTGTGTGTGTTTTTTTGTTACAGGAGATGGAGCGTGGAGCTACCGACATCACATGACATCCACAGTAGTAGTCACGTCGTAAAAGCCTAGTAATCGCTTTTCTCTATGATAATTATATGTCGTTTTCGTGCCACTGGAGCGACCTCAATCTCTGATATGAGACCACGTGTCGGTGCTCTTAAACGATGTTTATTCGGGTCCCATTAGGCCATAAATGCCACCCACCAGTGAGTTTCGCGCACCATCGCGTCTTTCAGATTTGACCGTTGGCGTCGTGCCAGCATTTATCGTACTCGTAACCAGCTTTGTGGGGTCGATGATTTGATTCCTCAAAAGAAGATTATTATGTTTATTTAATGGCCAGAGATTGATGCTACACGTAAAGCATCCAAGGAAGGTTGCTGATCCCAAGAAAACGGACTAATGTTAGTCGACCATGTGGCTGTGGCTTACTTTAGTATCATTTTTCAAACATGAGGCATCCTTACTTTTTTGTAAAAAAAATTATCCTTGGCAAAAAAATAGAAAATGAATAAATGAAAATGTGAAACACATGGCTTTGCACAGCTCCCCATTGAAGCACTTTTGGGCTTAGGACTAGTCGAAGATGGCCGACTAAAAATACTACCCATGCAAACAGCGACAGAAGGCGCAACGGCGCACGCAAACGCCTCGCAAGACGTTAAAAAGATAAAAACAGACGCAAGCCAATCCATTAGCATTCATCATTAGTTGTGCAATGAAATAAAGCGTCGAAAAACCACTAAATCAGTGCTCTGCTCGCAAGACATGAAGAAAAAATATAAGAAAATGGTAAGTTTTAAGCCCAAAGGCTCAGCATTGAAGAGGGTTAATGGTATACAAACTTACAAAGTGCTCTTATCTTAGAGAAACTTTACTATATCTGTGTCTGTGTATCAATTCTACGTCTAGTTACAAGGTGAATGTCCTACCTAGGTCGTTAAAGCTATTCACAACACGCCAATTGATAAACTATGCAAGATAACTTTGTCAGGCTTCTCCTCCTACTGCCATTTCTCCATCAAGAGCAGGAGAAACTCTTGAGCGTTTAGCTGCTCGTTCTTCAGGTGATTCTGATGCAGAATCGTTACAGTTCAGCCGCAAATGTTCACTTTCACCCAGCCCAACTGGTTGATTGGAAATGGCAGGAGGATTTTCTTGGCAAGAGGAAAAGGAATCCTTGCTTTCATCCCTCTCGCCCATTCTATCATCCTCCGGAGAATCTTCAACTACACAAGTCTCCAGCTGCTTTGTAGAAGCTGAAGCAGGGCTTCCCGTGGTACAACCAACAATTTCATGCAATGCTAAGCTCGGTTGCTCTGTTTCCTCTTCTAGATTTGGACGCTCAAAATGATTACCTGTTGGATGCTCGTCCATCCTCACATCAGATGGGCTCTGGGACACGAAACTTGAAGTTTCAGAGGATGAGACCTCATCTTCATTTTCATCCTCTCGCACAGTTTTTCCAGGACTGCAAATAGGCTCAAACATCCTAAAGATTTTGGAGGAGTATGAGGTTGTACATGCATCAGCTGTTTTTTCAGCAACTTCGCTACGATCCTCCCCACCTGATGGTGAGTATGCAAACTGTTCACCATCTTCTTCATCTTCCTGTTTATGAACAGAAAGTGCAATGACTCAGTTCAGAGCTCTTTGATCATAATATGCAATTAGACGTTCACAAGTAGGGAACATGAAAAAATACGCTATGCTAGATTGGTGTGGTGATCAAGTCACCCTTTGACAAAGAAACCAGGATTACATATTGATACTATAGTGGAAAATACTCGTGATGTATTGCAGAGACGGTCCCCTTCTACATGCTATTCTCTACACTGATGCCCATTTTGTGTTCAGGATGCTGAATCTATGGAGCACATTTTCTTTGTTTGCCCTTATGCTAAAGGAATATGGTATAACTGGCTCATCTTTTCAGGCGATATTAACCATCCCCTCCTCAATTGTGCTGAAGGTTTATCTCTAGATCACATCCCAAATTTATCCAGGTTGGAAAAAGCGGATGGTCTAATTGCGTCATAAGCAATGTTGTGGTCTCTTTGGCTTGAGCGCAATCGAAGAATCTTCAAAAGTGTTTCAAAGGATGCTCAAACTATGTAGGATGAAACTAAATTATGAGCAAGTACTTGGATTTTTGCCTCTCCATAGGCAAATGGTTTCTCCATTTCTAGTTGGTATTTGAATTGGTCTAGTTGTCTTTTCCAGGGGCTTTGATTTTGGGATCCGGACATATTTGAGGGGGATCTTGCGGAGGTGTGCAGGTTGGCGGGTATAGTGTGCATATATATATATATATATATATAAATGTTTGAATGTATGAGTTGTCTAGCATGTTAAAAGTACTTCCCGTGCTTTAGATCTGCTGTTGATGTCTTGGATATTATCATATTAATACAATACGTCTAATGTTTCTTCTCAAAAAAAAATATAAATATATATAACAGAAAATAAATAAATAAATGCAAATAGCCTTTAAAGAATCATATAATTGAAAACTGGAGAGAGGAGTGAGGAGCATATAATGAAGACTCCAAAAATGAACATGGGCAACTATATTTTCCTCTCAACCAAACACTATTCCAATACCCCTTAGACAACTTACAAGCAAAAGCTCTAACTGTCCACTCTAATATTCAACTTAACAAAGTAAAACTCAAATGAGCCAGCTACTATGTTACATGAATCTTTCCTCCACTCTTGATCCATCAATGATTAAGTGACTAGTTATTATATTATAATTTATAAGTAATTATATCTTTCTCAATCATTTCTATCAAGGGCTATGTCAACAACTACATTACGAATAGTTACATCTTAATCTGCTCAATCTCATTTTATCCCCAATTGGAGCCTCTCGCAGCCCCACCATTTCTCATATATGTTCATTTCTTCCACCATTTCTCAGATATGTTCATTTCTTCCGTTCTACTTTGATATAATTTAAAAATAATAAAATGTTATATATTTCATCTACTATTTTATATAAATATTTATAATGTACAATTATATTATGCAAAAAAATACAAATACAATTATATAACTTGTCATTTAAATTCAAGGAATGTTTTTATGTAAATAATTCAAAGTCACGACCGTAATTTCATTATAGATTTTACATGGGAGTTATGGTTATTGATACTTAGCAAACAACAATGAGTGTTCTTGATAAGTACTGAAACCTCAAGGGAGGTTTGTGAAAGTATCCCAATCACTTGACATCTACAACAAGCCTCAAGGCAAACCTCACTTTGAGGGACGCCTTGAGGCATGACTTATTGATGCCTATGAAAATATTATTACCAATATTTTTAATAAATGGTTGGTTGTTGGCCATATGGAAAGAGAAAAAGAAGAATGAATTCAATAAAGAAAAGAAGAAGAAGAAGAAGAAGTTACCTCCACTGGTGACATGACAGCCTTGAACCTGTGAAAGGAATTTAAATGGTCAAAAGATCGAAATTGCTCGTTCTGAGAAGATCCTTCAGTCGGCTCCAACAATTCCCTGAAAACCAAACCTGTATCTCTAACACATTAAGTGCCATTAAAAGAGGATAAAAGTTTGATCTCAATCCCTTCGTCAGCAGGAGAATAAGATAAATTACCATTGCATTCCTTTGCTGGACTGTCTCTCTCTAGAAGATCTAAACCGTTTTCTTCTCCAGTATCATTTTCCATAAGTTGAGAGGAATGGTGACACTCATCAGAGGCAGCTGCAGGGATGTTCTGTGAATGATCTTCAAGAAGTTCATAGATTAGTTTTTGTATGTGTGCACGTTTGAGAGAAGCCTCAGCTGGTGGAAACCAATCCATATTAAGCTGAAAAGAGAAAACCCATAAGACTCCTTAAATGCATTGCAAAATTCAGAAGAAAGTAAATATAGTTTAATAACCAGATGCTAGATCCAAGAAATGCAAAGCAGGATTTCAGCACAAATGCCAAGCTGCTTTTAATTTCTGGTTTTCACAACCAAACATAAGGAATAGATCATTTACACATTATTCACTAGAAAGTAACACTTAAAAGTGGCCGAACCCATAGCTTAACGGTTTAAAGCATATGATAAGCACACTATAAGGTCATCAATTGAAGACCATAACTTGGCTATCAAAAATTAGAAGTAAGAAAAGAAAAGAAAAGAAATAACAACTAAATATAGCATAACAATGAAAAACCCAAGTTCATGTTAGACCTGGCTACTTTCACTTATCTTCCAGTGGAGTACTCCATTTGAACCAAGAAAAGAAAAATCGTGGATTAGGAAATAATCAGAAAATTACTGGTACTTTTATTTCGTAGGTCTGGTTTTATCATGACCAAGGTGTGGTAATAAGCTGGAAACAGTTAACTAGGACATAAGGAAGAGGCAACTGTAGTGATGCCGAGGCCATTTCTCCACTAAGTTAATTATGGCACACAATCACATCAGTTCTTATACTACAATTGTCATAAGAGAGAATCATCAAGTACTATTCCAATTGAAGAACCTTATCATATGTGAGTTCCATGCAACCACTACTCAACATGAAGAAGTTTCCTTTTCTTTTCTTTTTTCTAAATTTCTTTTTTTTTGGAGCCTTAATGCACTTTCAAATAGAATATTTATGAATTAACAAACAATGACGAATGAGTTCATCGACTTTCTCAACCATAATTACAACAGTCAAGTTCCATCTTAGATGTAAATAGAGGGAACACGAAAGACTTCGAAAACATCATTAGGGACATATCTGGCCACTTACATTGGTAGAAGAACATCACTCGGATCCAGTAATGCTACCTTTGACAGGGCACGTGTACCATATGACGAATCGTCATATTTACATAAATCTTAAGAAGTATCATATGTAACATAGGATGAATCATATTACATAACGAATTTAAAATTGCAAAATATCTTCCTTAGAAATGACAAGTGATGAACACAACTGTGATAACTAACAATATGTTTGGTTGCTGAGAAAATGAGAATTTTCTTGAGGAAATCTTATTTCCCAGTGTTTGGTTGGTAAAAAAGGTGAGAAAAAGGTTGTCTTAACCCCCCTATTTTCTCACCATAGTTTTTTCAGGTGAGGTGAAAAAATCAAATTTCTCATGGGAAAATTTCTTTACACTAAATTTTAAGGATAATTGAATAACTAACCATCCATGAGAAAATTTTCTTAAGTAGATTTTCCCAGAGAATTTTCTCGAAAAAACATTAGGCTGCATTTGGTTTCTGCCAATCCGCCTTACAGAAAGTGTCCTTAATCAAATGCCTAACTAATAGATAGAACGATTTGTGATTCGGATATAGTTTTCTGTACCCAAAAATTTGGAAACATGGAAAATACGTTTGGTTGGTTGAAACCCAAAAACAGTTTCTGAATTTTACAAAGAAAACATGCTGTTTTTAGGAAACGATCAAAAGTTTTCTTCCGAATTTTTACTTTCAGGATTGTATTCTAATTTTCAAAATCATGAAACAAACGCAGCCTTATTTTCTCAAGGAAAATTATCTTAGCTACCAAACACATTCTAAAAGATTAAAATAATATGCTAATTCATCCTATTCAAAAGTGAAATAACATATATCCCATAGCCAGGATTTTATAAGGTCACTTCGCATGGGTATGATCAAACTTCAAGCGGCAAAAGAAAAATAGATATACATCTTAATGATATAGGTTTAGATGGCGTACAGACAAATACCAAACACATAAAAGAAGGGGGTGGAGACAACAAAATATATATATCAAGGACAAAGTTCTGCAGACAAGATGGCGTACAGACAGTTGTCTACATGTCAACTATCCAGAAACTTAACACTCACAAAGAAAAGAGAGAGAATCTTGTGGGTCGAACTAGTAACTTACAAAAGTAGAGAATTCTGTAATCTTGAAAGGACTGAAGTAACCAGGTGATTCTTCCAAAAATAGCTCTACATAGTGAAGCAAAAAGAGCCCGCAATCAAAAGAGTTTTCCTGCTGTGGAAGCTGAAGCACATGGGAAATGTGAGAGACACGCCATTCATATAGAAGAAAACTCACAAGAAAGACAAGTACCACTGATAAAAAAGTTAAATACATTGTTGAACACTAAATTACTGATAAAATTAACATGTAAGTGCACAAAGAGAAGTTACTTTCCATAAAAATCTCACAGAAAAAAAATGAGAAGATTTATGCCAGATATTCTAATAGAATTACTTTCCAAAAATATGAGTTCTGGCATGTAATGTTTCATTTCTAAAAAAAAGAAGTGATAGAAAAACAGATAAAACACACATGAAACAATTATCTAGATCAATATGGTGTATAGTAGTGAGAATGCTGATTGACTACCACCAGGCATCCTCCAAGCAACCCTATAGCAAAGATTTTTATCATCAAGATCAGATACTATGAAACTTAAGCATCGAAATTCCATCTTCCTTATCATTATTCAGCTATCACATTCCAAACTGTTCACCATCTTTCTATTTTTTTTATTTTTTTTTTGTGTGTGGTGGTTATGGTGGTGTCTCCTGCATCTAGCATGGGAGATCAGCTTCAGCAGCTTCTCCAATGCTATTACACCCCAGCTTCCCTGATGACAAAGACTAAGAGAAAACAGTAAAGACTTGTGTCAGTCCAAAAGACCACCATAAATTCTGCCACAGGATTCTTCCATACAACAGTGAGCAAAAAGTGAGAGATTTGTGGGAGATGGCCTTCTGATGCACTATGCAAGTCGTTTGCTCACAAAATCATGCCCAAAAGCTTAGACTGAAAACAAAACATTACGCTGCAACAAAAGAAATGCACACTTCACACCACCTTCCAAGGGATGACCTTACATCTTAAATACCTCACAAAATATTCTACCAAGAAAGTGGCATCGTCAATCCATCACATAACCCACTTTCATCATCTCCACAGATACTTCCATGTTAAACTTTCCTATTTTGAGAGGCAAAAAAAATAAAAAATTCCGTGAAATAAATAAACCAGAAAATAGCCAAAATCCCTGTGTTCCAGATTCTCTTTCACTTGGAATAGATATACTATCTAGAGACTTTCTGAGGGTAATCCATATCATGTCCATCTCCTTCAAGAGCAGGTCCCAGAGTTTATATGAAAAGGAATACTGAATATAAAAGGGGTCGATATTCCTTCTTCCTTCCAGCACATTGTGCACTATGCATGTGCACAGGTTTTTCTTCTGCAGCAGACCACAAACATTGATTTTTCTCCAAAGCTAATAACTACCAAAAACCAAACCTTAAATGGGATATGAGCTTTCTGAAAAAGCCAAAAGATAGGGGAATAGATCCTGGTTGGTTCATAAGTGTAAAGAGAGACTACCATGAATGGAGATCGATCAATGTGCGAGCCTCTTCTACCTAATTCCCCCTTTTGAATGAACCGTCAACCATCTAGCTTGGCTAGCAGACATCCTAGATCTTGAATTTCTTGGTCTGTTAAGTACTTTGAGAAATAGAGGTTCCATGCGAGAAAAGGTACTTCTGCAGTTGCTACAGAAGAAAGGAATGGACAGGGGCATTGTAAAATATGATGTTACCATCATTACTAATTTGCATCAAATTGATGCGTAGAACCACAAGTAGAGAGGTTTATGTTACCCATATTGACACTTTGTGGTACTGACATGGGTATGAGCTATGTGTCAAACAGTGTAATTAAAAGTAAAAGGCACACTCAAGGCAAGGGGCAGCCCATACAACCCAAGGCGCAAGGCAAGGCACACGCCTGAGTCAACTAAGGTGCCCTAAAACATAACTAATTATATATATGTCACAATTTGCATATATACCATACTAATTTCAAGAAAAAAAAAAACAAACAAACAAAGCTCCTATTTATAAATATATGAGGTAATTAATTGATTATGCTATGTTGCTAATTTTCTATTTATAAATATTTATAAAATAAATTTTTGACATTAGGAATTGTAACTCATTGTACCTTTTTCAAAATAAAAAATAAAAATAAAAAACTCAATCAGTCAATTTATAGTACACTCCTACCTTTAAAACAGAGCATGAGCAGATTCATGCATAGGATTTACTTTAACCTTAAAAAATGAAAACAAATATAAATAGACTAAAAAACAGAGAAAAGAAGGAATAAAAAAGAAATTAAAATAAATTAAAAAAACACAGGTGGTCATCTTAAAGTCGAAAGAGAAGGAAAGTAAAAAAAAAAAGAAAAAGAAAGAAAGAAACAAACAACAGTTGTGACTTCGCAGAAACGAAGTCGCAGCTGCTGGGTTGTGACAACAAAAGAAGAAGAAAAAGAACCGCATGCGCAGAGCGTTCTGCGAAAAAAAAAAACATCAACAACAACGCTCGCAGAACGTTTTGAGAGAGAAGAAGAAGTAAAAAAAGGAAGAAAAGGAGAAAAAAACATGCGTTGCGCATGGTTCTAAGAAGAAGTACCTGAAAATCAGCCCAACATTCTGCAAGTCGAAGTCTAACGTTCTACTTTCTCTTCTTTTCTTTTCTTTTTCCCATTTTGGGGTGTCAATGTCTCGTTCAGATGCATACACAATACCTTTTAAAATATATACATACATATATTCTTTAATGAGTCGCACGCCTGAGTGCGCCTTGCGCCTAGTCCAAGGCACACCCAGGCGTGCCCCTTTTATAACCTTCAGCGCCAGGGTCTTTTCCAGGCGCCATTACAGCGCCCTGCGTCAAGATGCGCCTTGGTAACACTAGTGTTAAAACACTTCAGATTTTGGTAGACTAGTATATAGATCCTAAAAAGGAAGAAAGCACAATAAGAAGAGATTGACTAATAGGTAACATTCACTTAAGTGTAAAAAAAAAAAGAAAAGAATAAATGACTGAAAAGAATAAAAAAAGGAAAGAAAAATACAAAATATTTTCTTTTTCTTGACAAGAAAAAAAAGGACTTTGATATTAGTATGTGCAAAAATATACACAAGTTCAAAATGTGCGGACAAGTCGGCTCATATAGTAATTACATACAAACCAAAATTGGCCCTCAGTCTCCATTCGACTCACTGAATTTGATATCCCTTTGACAATTTGCTTACACTACCCATAATGAGGATAAGTGATGTGAAGTCTCCCAAACCCCAGCCTCATCTATATTAACCCCTTCAAAAATCCTCGTCCCTTTCCTTCCACATTGACCTCACCACCGCAAAAACCACAACCCTTCAATTATCATATCTTGAGGACCATCTACTCACCTCCAAAAAGGATCACACCACAACTACAACTCGTTTGGTAATGTCGACCATCCCAAGTGATTCCTCCACCTCTCCCATATACTTGTCGAGAAATCGAGAATGCACACTCAACTCTACAAAAACGTGCTAGATTGATTTGCTTTCCTGCCTGCACATGTAGAACCAGTTAGGAGATAAAAGACCAACGTTTATGTCTTCGTTGCAAGACGTCGGCACATAAGTTTTTCGTGTGCCATGGTGAAATCAAAAGTTTGACCTTGGACGATACATAAGCTCTCCATATGAATTTCTGAGAAATTGGGTAAAGGTACATGAGGTGATGACTTCAAGGAAGGATTTGGAGTCGAAGCTACTAGAATTGGGCACAATCCATACTACTCTATCTCTACCCCTTCGGGAAGATGCCCCTCACGACACTCAATTAAACTGGTTACCTTCCCCATTTCTCTTTTGGATAGGTCTCTCTCTAGATGAAGATTCCACCCTACCCCACCCCCAATATTCTGCTCTTGGACATTCACAAAAGAACTAATCATCCCATTATGTAGTTTGGACAATCTATGTATATTTGGGAATAACACCGCAAAACAACTAGAACTAGAACTATTCCATGTGTCTTCCCAGAATCTAATGCTCTCCCCATTATCTAATTTCAACCTAATAAAGTTGGAAAAGGTTGGATATAATGAATAGCCGATGAACTTCCATGGGCTTCTTCTATAGGTGGCTTTGGAACTCAAGCTAGAATCTCGTTTGTTCCGCTGCAGCCCCTGCCTACTCTGAATAACTCTAGCCCATAAAGCCTCCTTCACTTTGACGAATCTCCAACACCATTTTCAAGCTAAGGCTTTGTTTCTGTTGTTTTGCAAGTTGACAATCGCCTATCCCCCTTGCTCAACCTATTTCTCACCACTTCCCATTTTATTGAGAGTCCTTTTATTCTATCCTCTCCTTTCCACTGGAATTTTCTCATCATCCTTTCTAGCAAGTTGGCTACTTCTTTTGGGATCTTGGCGACTTATAGATAGCATATGGGTATTGTTTTGAGTGTCGCCTTTAGTAATGCCAGTCTTCCACCTTTACACAAAAAACCCTCCTCCAGCCATCAAATCTCCTTGAAACCGTGCAAATAACTGGATCCCAAAAACTTAATTCAGTGGATTGCCTCTTAATGGCCTCCCTAAATACTTCAGGGGCCTTGTGTTTGTAGAGCGACTTGACAGTCTTGTTGACTCGTTTAATTCCTCCTTCAAACAGATGCCTGTTACTTGACTCTTTCTCAAATTAATTTTTAGCCCAGCGATCCTGTAGAATGCTCTAGCAACCTGTCCATCTATTGCCAATGGGAATAAGCAGTCATTTGCATACTATAAGCGTGACAACTGAACTTTCTCCTTTCCCAACCTTAAAAGCTGAGATTACGTGCATTTCTTGTGGCTTCTCCATCATGCTTCCTAGAATATAGGCTTAATAATGAACATTACCCTATCCAAGTACCCAAATCCATGTTTTTGGACACTTTTTAACGGAGTCCCTGCATTCCTAAATTGAAATAAACAAGTTTGACCTCTAGATATATACCCACATCCAACACCCACACCCAAGTTTGGGTACATAGGAGAGAGTAGATGAATTTCCACAAAGTCTTCTACGCATTTCAATAATTACCTTTCAGCCCTCGTATGCTCTAAATCACCTTTGTCCATAAACCACCTCCAATACCTAAGGAAAATCTCTAGAGCCATTTCATGCTATGGATTCATTCATTGAAATGCTGCCTATGGCCAAAACTTCCTAGTCTTTAGGAGAGCAATCTTTTCCCAGGATACTAAATATTCTTTTGCTTCGTAGTTTGTTACATGAATGGAGCACTTGTTGACACAACAAATGCCTCCTCAACATCTAAGATAGCAAGGGTTCTGCAAGGCAAGCTTAAAAGCTTATTTCATGCCAGCTCTTCACCCTAAATTGAATCTACCACCACCGACCACACAAAGTTCCAGCCAATCAATGAATTCTTCTTTGATGTCCATAATGCCATGGCAAAGCACAACTACACGAACGTGGTCAGGGAATAAAGGTACAAACCATCTCTTTAACTATGAATACCAAAACCCTTAATCATTTCTTCAACACATGAACTTAACAACTCAGAGTGTATTCTAAATACAGAAGAACCATCAAGATGTTCGCTAAAAATTTAAAGAAATAAAAAAAAAAACAGCAACTAGAAGAGAAAACAAGGGAGGAAAGCATGGGCAATACCTCTAGGGGGACGAATCGCAAATTAAAGAATTTTGATGAAACATCTTCAGATGAATCTGTTTGCCGTTCTTTCCACTCTTCCCACAAGTAGCTGCATACCAAATGTATTTATATACAATATTTTTCCGTTTCTAAAGCACAACTGAATATTTGAAACTACTTGCAAATCATGGAAATAATGTTAAACATATTAATATCAAGTAAATAAATAACAAAGAAATCATTTTAACCACTGGACAAACAAATTTCATATTAAAAAATAACCAAATGCAAATTATATGGGAACAACGCTCCTGAAATAGCTCCATTAAGAAGCATGAATTACTGCCATGAGTATCCATGTTGTAATATGATTATTTTGACATATTTAGCCAAAATTTTCACATAAAAAAAGAGCAAACCCGGAAATAACATAAAATTGTTCTAGCATCGAAATCAGCATAATATCAACAAAGGCTTCATGTTTAAAATTAGATGGAATCTGCTATGTGAATTTCGCTTTTGCTACTCCACCATCTCTTGGGGCATGTTTCTCGTTAGATAAAGGGGAACCAGTGTCTTTCCTTATTATTCCAGCCTATGAATTAACCTCCCCTTGCCCAATCAACATGTATAATTTGCAGCACCTCCCTCACTGGCACAGTCACAAGGCCAAACCACCTTAGCCAATGTTTCCTAACTTTGCATTAATTAATGTTACCATTAGGATCTTATCAATGACTCATTCCTCTGATTATATCCTTTCTAACTTTGCAACTCATTCACTTAGAAGCTCTACCCACTTACTACTTGTTCATGTTCAAAATTTCAATAACAAGAATGGTGTTGTCCTCATTGAACAAAACCTTCGTAATTTACCGCAGAAAGGAAAAGAAGGGAAGGCCTCACACTTGATAGCTTGGGACATGGTGAAACTGCCAGTGGACAAACGAGGTCTAGCAATTGAGAATATTATTAAGAAAAACAAAGCTTTGGCATTAACATGGCTTTGGATTCTCTATGGCAAGAGGCTCTTTGGGATCAGGTCATCAAGAGAAGACATGGCCTTTTGACAAACAAATGGGACGTAGGACTAGCCCCTAGATCCTCGCATAGGAATCCATGAAAATTCATCTACTCTATCTATCAAGACTTTACCGTCACCTAAAGTTGAAGTTAGGAGATGGAAATAAAATTAGATTCTAGGAAGACATCTAGTAGAGGACCATGAGCTATGCCACCACCTTCCCATCCGTATACAACCTACCCCACATCCATAACCACCATACCACTTCCTTTGTCACTTCCCCTTCTAAAGTCTTAGGAGGTTGTCACTCTTGGAACCTTCACTTAATTATGAAAAATTCTTCTAACAAAGAGAGCTAAGAGCAAGCTCAGAAACTTTCTAAACATCGTAGTCGAGATTCACCTTTCTAGTGTCATAGCAAACAAGAGAATCTGGAGACTAGACCTTCAAGATCCTTTACCACAAGATCATTCTTTTCCTTCCTAATTGACAATCTGATCTGATCTTCCATTTACCCCCAAATTCCTTCATTTGGAAAGCAAAAGTGCCAACAAAAGTCCATGTCTTGAGGTGGCTTATAGCTCATGGAAACATAAAAACTACAGGCAAATTTTAGCGAAGCCTCGTCAATCAATGCATTTCCTCACACTATTGTTTGTTGCGTAAAGAGGATAGGGAAATGATTGACCATCTCTTCCTTCATTGCTCATTCACCTCAAGAATATGGGATATATGGTTCACTCACATCTCTCACAGTATTACTAGGAGAAGGGCTCGTGCTAGCCTCTTCAGCTTTATCCGAGAGGATTGCTTCTCAACTTATCTCAACAAGGCTTAGGAAGATTATCATCATGATCGTTCTACAGTAAATCTAGAACAAAAGGATAAGCAAGGAGATATTTCAGGAGTTTCATATTGGGAGTTCAGATTGGAAGGACTCTCGCCTATCAGCCTCCTCTTCGGTAGCAACTAGCAAATTCTTAAGAGGCTATCAGCTAAATATTTTGCTAAGGAATTGGGAAAAATTGTACATAGCTTCACCTAGCTCCCAAAGGATAACTTCTTGCCCTCCTCTGGTTCCTTCTGTTGTTTTCTAGCTATCTCTAATTAATATATTTTGCTTTCAACTCATAAGGTTCAATCAATAATAAGAATCCAACATTGCAGAATGAATTGACCAAAACATGTGAAAATTGTACACAAGGAAGAAAACCACACAATTTTTATCAAATCAGGTACCAAGCTTAAAATCCCACATTCAGAATTTACCTTAGCTGGAAATTCACAAAAAATTAGATTATTACCAGTAGCATTTTTATCTATGATAAGAGAATACCAGTAGAAATTATTTGTTTCCAACTTGTAAGAAGTGAAATTTACTTATATCTTTGAATTTAGAATTAAGAGTAATACTTTAATATAATTACAATTTACAAGTCCCAAAAACAGTTATATTCTCATTCACCCTTTGTGTTTTCTTTCATAAATGGCGGTGGGTACTGTTAAATAAAATGATCCTCCCATTTAGAATCACCAATTAAGAATAGTTTGCAAACTTAAATTGGCTTTCTAATTAAAAAGGACTCCTCAATTGAAGCATTCCCTCAATCAAGTATCACTATATAATTTAGTCTCCATTAATGAGGATATGAATTCTTTTCCGTGGAACTGTAGGACCATGTGAGCTGGTTTAGAAGCATGACACAGGGCTCATAATACCTACTAGAGCAGCTACATAGTGGAATGGAAGGCAATGCAGATCTATTGATCTTTCATGCATTTACAGCATCTTCATTTGCCATAGCAAAGACTCTTGGGGCAAGAAAACAAGAAACTCAATATAATTTCAATGTGATTTTTGTTGCAAAAATTATGTGATCAATATTATTTAGTTAAATGAATTGTTGTACTAAACAATCGTGATATTTACATTAAACCTCCTCCTTGCCATAAGAACTATCAGATTTTCATAAACAATGAAAATAGGATTATCAAGTGCTTACTAACATATGTTGTTCAAAATGACATGCCTAATAAATATGGCAAATTAGCGAGCTCTAGGCAGTTCATGATTTTATATCATTTCAAGCAACATTGGAAAGGCTACTCGCACTTCATCAACAAATCTTGAAAGTCATTCTACATTAGTGAATTTATCCACAAACTCATCCTCCTTTAGCTAAACTTCCTAGAATCAGTTCAGCTTTTAGTGAACAAAAGTTCCAAAACCTAGGATGATATCAAAAGTTCAAATCCTTGAAGTAATAGACGGAACCAAAATCCTAAATATAATGAGGAAATCCCTTGTCACAATAAATTTCATTTCAGGTTAGGCCATGGAAGATTGTTGTACTTGTACCTTTGATTACAAACAGAACCATGAAAACAATAAAGCGCGTTGTCAAGGCCACGACTAGTCCATCACCTAGGCCATACTTAAGGGAAGCAGCAGAGCTCATTGTAAATTTTAAAAAGTTTATGGTGGTCAAAATAAATATATAAAGTGTATGGTTCTTTTTTCTTCATATCGTTACTTATGTGATTGTATAACTTCAAAATTGGCATAACTTACAATTTTACTGTTATACTTCCATTGTGCAAGTTATATCTTTTTTTCATTTTTTCTATTTTCTAATTCTGATTTTCTATTTTCTTTGTCATATTGCTGCAAATATTTTTCTTTTTATCATATGTATAACATTAAACATGACTCTTTAAATTGTTATACTTACATTATTGGCCAACTTGTTTTATTTTTCAATATTTTTCTGATTTTTAATTTGTGGACATAAGATTGAAGAAATATAGTTACTTTTTTTTAACACAAGATACTTTTTATATTCTGGAGTATGTATGCACATACACATAAAGGTTTGATGCATAGGCCTCACTTAGGCCATGACTAGGCACTGCCTCGCCTAGATGGTGCCAATTGCCTAGACATCGGTTTGATGCCTTGACAACATTAAGAGAGTAAAAACAAAGCACGTGATATAAATTCTTTACAAATCCAAAGCATTCATCAATAAGCACCTATTTGAGAACATATGCAGGAAGCCATATTTATGACAGGGCTGCATGTGACAAGAAGTCTCCAAACGCTGGCAATTAAAAACCATATGGGCTGTGAAATTTTGAAAGCAACCTCATGACCTAGAAAACATTAAAAAGAAAAGGAGAGAAAAACTTTACCTCTGAACAAGATTCTTGAGGCCTTTATGACTTCCTTTGATAGAATCCATATGCAGTATACATGGTACTTTGGGAGAGTTTCCAACATCTTTATCTAAAATGTAATACAAAACATGATTAAAACGAGAAATTGAGATACAACAAGAAATATTTATCATGATGATAAGATCACACATGAACTTACCTCTGAAACTAGCAACCTCTCCCGGATGGCAAACAACAATCAAACTCCAATGAAGACTGTAAATGAAGACATCAATAGCTCCAGTGAGTGCAGACTTTCTTAGAAAAGCAAAGATCCTGATTGAATAACACATGAGAAAGAAGGTTGCATATCCTTACTTGAAGTTTACAGGAATGAAGAGGTAATCCTTCTCAAATAGGTTCACTTTTTTAGTCCATTTGCGAACACGAAGAAAAGCTGCCCGTCCTTCTGAAGCACTTGATGGATCTTTATCCATATCCGCGAGCTTTCGAAAGAAGAAGCTATTAAAAAAATGGAACTTATGCCGGTCCTCAGGTTTTATTCTATTCTTCAAATATCTGTCAACCAATTAGAAATAACATGAACATTTTTAATAAGAAGACATGAGCTGCAACAAGACCAAGACAAACAGAAATAACAAATCAGTCTTCTTTGAAATTAAAGGACAGCACTAATAATGAAACTCAATCAATTCTATATAGTTCAAATATATTTTTAATGAAAGGCAAGCCTTGATGCAAGTGTGCAACAGTTAAGGTCCTCCATTGTAACCTGAAGGTCACAGTTTGAATCCACAAACCGCCTCTCCAATGTACAGGGGTAAGGTTGGATACATCACCACTTCCTCAAAACCTACAACGGTGAGAGACACATGGACTTTGGTACACCCTTTAGATTATCCACCCAAAGAAAAGGCCAGGTTCCTCAACAATTCTATTCAAAGCTATCGCATGAAATTTCTTGTACATTTGTTTAGTGCTGACAACAAGTTCTCACAAGAGGAGAACCATGCAAATATCTGGATTATCATCTTAAAAATATTAAAGTTGAATAGAACAGATTACTACAAATCATACTCCAAACTAACCAACTCTAAGTGTACATGTCAATTCCCAATTTTTAATTTCTAAAACAATCATTATAAAATATTTCAACACTCAAAACCATGGACTTAAAAATTTATATAGGTTTCAAAGCTCATTATACCATTAAAACTGGGATATGTAGGTATTTGCAATTACACCAACTTGAAGCACTTCAACTATAACAGTCCAACCCGCAAGTAGGACTGCAGGACCAATTGTCAATGTTGGGAAATCCACCCTCATGGATTTGCCCTTGCACCACAAGGGCTGTCTGAAAACCAAGGATCAAACATTGAAATCCGCCCTAAACTTCTATCCTTCACAGTTTGGAATAAAATCGAGGAAATCTTATTCAACATAAAGATTTTTTTGTAGAAACTTGACATTTAGAGAAGAATGAAGAATCCTATTCAAATGTTGTGAAGATCTATAGTTCTTTAAACAAACAAGATAATATGCTTAAAACTAATTAAATTACGAAGTAAAATGGTTTAAGGTAAGGGTTATAATATCACTGTTACTTAGCGTGCACAATACAAGTAACAAGCTATTTTATGACTTTATGCTTATCATACATAGGAGATAAAAGTAGCAATTACACATAGCTTATACATGTTCATTTTAGTTTTAAAATAGAGTTTTGTAGATCTTATTTTGCTTCTTCCAATAGTCTTTCTTTAGTTTGCATCCATTAGATATGAAATTGTACTCCAATCTCATTTGGAAATTTTTCTAATACAAGCTGAAGTTAGGAATGGGCTTTTTTTTTGGACTTTGTGCATAAAATAAAAAGTAAAAAAATACTAAAGGAATTTTATAGTTTCACATATTACTTCGATAATTTACCCAACTTCGATGTATATTTTGGAACAATTCGATTATAATTAATTAGTACTTTGATGATTGAAAAATCAATACAACTTGATGAAAGTTCAAAGAATTTCAAATTTTGTTGAATTTTCATTCTATGATAAAAACCCAACCACCCTAAAGCTTATCAAGTGGAAGCCTACTAGCCCAAACAACCTGCCCTCTCATGTCACCCTCAAGATTTCCTCTAAAACAGGTGTTTCATAAGTTGAAACTTGACCCCTATACATAAACTAGCTCAACAACTCTCTCTCCTTTCCAATGTGAGATTATCACATCAACCGTTTACAAACTGATTCCTTGCCAAATATGCATCCAAATTCACATTTATAATTCAAAATAGCCAACTTACCCATACTTTCGAATCAATAGAGGTAGGATGGCATAGAATATCCAATAAAGGAAAACAATCCAAATTAAAACAAATAGTTCGAACACCTCAACACCTTGCCAAGATTTCCATAATCTTCCTCTTTGATGTGGAGAATAATATCAATAAAGAACAATTTAAGATTTTCTTTTATATTTTCTTTTCCCAAAAGCAGTTGACATAGGCTGTGGATATATATATGTATACATACAAAATATTTGATTCAAGGGTATCTAGACAACTTAGAGCACAAAACTAGTTCATTCATGTGTACCTAAACCCTACGTTACCTGGACTCGGGTATGGGTATCGAATACGGGTACATATCTAGAGGTCAGACTTGTTCATTTTCAAATTCTAGGTTACGGGGACTCGGCTATATTATATGTTATTCTTTCATTTTTTTTCTGCTTTTCACTCATTTATTGTTCGTTTTATTCTCCCATTTAAGTGAATTTCACCTATAAATCATTAGATTCTTTCATTCTTTCTCTTATTTCCATTGAAGAATCTACATAGTAATATTCTAATATCTAAAGTGTCGGACACATATCTCATACCCATGTCGTATGATGAAGTGTCGGACACGAGTACGTCGGGTTAAAGTAAAAAGTCCGGGTAACATAGCCCAAACCTCCCTATTCTCGCACCTAGGAAACTCTAAGAGAAGTGACTCGCTTGGGAAGGTATTTGAACTTCGGACACTTGCTTCCTAAGGTGAGTTCTTAGCCATCAAACATGCCCCAAGTTGCTTTAGTATATTTATTAAACTACCAAACAGACAAAATCTTGCCTCTACTAAAACATGAAAATCTCTATAAGGTGTAGTGCAGTTTACTCGCTACTAGAGTTTTTTTTATATAAAAAATAGAAAGAAAGAACAAAGAAATAAGTTATCTGCATAGAAAAAGTCTCCCAACTAGCACAATTGACAGATATAGGTAAGGCAAGAAAGCTACAAACAGAAACTGCCAACTAAAAGGAACCGATTACTCATCCTGATGGTTATGTCAAGCTTCAGATCAGTAAATCAATACCATCTGTCCTATGTTAACATAGGATTTCTATACGAACAGTTAAGAAATCTAGCATTAGTGCAACTGTGAAACATTCTGAAACAGTAAGCAAACAGACTTAAGAACAGACCAGAACTCAAGGGAAAAGCTAGATCAAGTTTAAAATATTTCCACATGAATACAACAAAAAAAAACTCACGCCAAAACTTACTTAACGTAGAAGTCGATGATCGTATCATTAATGAATGTCTCTGGTTGAAGTAATTCAACATCTCTTTTACTAATGGACACCGCATCAGGGTCACCTTTTGGATAGACAACATCTTCAAATGGCCCATCAAAACTGAAATTTTCAATTCATTCAGTTATTATCACAAAATAAGTGAAAAATATGGGCAAATAAAAATTTATAAGGGGAGAAAATCCACCATTGAGCTCTATGATGAGAAATATGACTTGGATGCCAAATCAAATCCTAACAAATGTTTAACATGCAAGCATGCTTCTTTGGCCAGGATTGGACAGTGAGACCAACAGACTGGCACACTTACAATAAGAAATGGAGCAAAATGGCAAATTCGGAAAATGGAAGAACTACATATAAAATTATATCACCCAAACAGTGCATGTCATATCACACAAAGATTGCAGTACATGAAATATGTACAATTGCATTAGTATCAATTTATTTGTCCACTATAAACATGCTATAAAGATGACATTTTTCAAACATGGCTAGGATTCAACTTCGTACACTTACAATTGAACTACTCAAGAAAATATCTCAAAATGTAAAATGTTGTTCTGAAATAGTTTTAAACATACATATTGTTGAAATACTCAATCCCTGATTTTCAGGGATACAGCTGCTGATTTTCAAGGATACAGCTGCTGCTGATTTTCAGGGATTGAAATACCCGATCCCTGATTTCAGGGACACAGCTGCTGCTGATTTTCAGTATTAGTTGTCTACATTAATTTAGGAATAAAGAGATTCAGGAAATTCCTGATATCTCTATTAGTTAGTTTCCTATTTTGCTAGTTTTCCTGATTTTTAGTAATTAGTATCTTGTTACCAAATATAGTGAACGGAACATTTCTTCCTTCCATTATATATTCAGACTGTACAATGATCATTAAAAATATATGAGAATTATTTTCTTCTCTAAATTCAACATGGTATCAGAGCTACCACCTCTGACCTGTAGATAGATGACAAAATACGGGATGCCAATGGCTCAGCAAAGCCAATCCTCCTCAAAAGTCACCTCCCATTCTGAAACCCCAGCCGCAGGCAGCAATGGAGGATCAGATGGAAATCTTCAGCCCATTACAGGGCACAAACTCAATGGACAAAATTACCTTCAATGGTCACAATCAGTAATGATGTTCATTTGCGGAAAGGGAAGAGATGACTACCTCACTGGAGTAGCAGTCCCACCAAGCAAAGAAGATCCAAAATACAGAACATGGAAGTCAGAAAACAACATGGTGATGTCTTGGCTTATCAACTCAATGACAAACGAAATTGGAGAAAATTTCCTATTGTATGTGACTGCAAAGGACATCTGGGATGCAGCCAGAGAAACATATTCTAGCTTCGATAACTCATCCGAACTCTTTGCTGTTGAAAGTATCCTTCACGATCTACGTCAAGAAGACCTCACAGTCACTCAATACTTCAACACTCTCACACGGAATTGGCAGCAATTAGACATGTTTGAAGAATACAATTGGCATTGCCCAGAAGATGGAATCAAATATAGAAAAATCATTGAAAAGAAAAGACTCTGTAAGTTTCTGTTGGGCCTCAACAAGGACCTTGATGAAGTTCGAGGAAGAATCATGGGACTAAAACCACTACCTAGACTTCGAGAGGCATTTTCAGAAGTGCGCATGGAAGAAAGTCGAAAGAAAGTGATGATGGGACCGCCAACTACGACACACAGCTCTGAAGGATCTGCACTCTCAGTTCAAGGGCCTCAACATCAAGCTGGAGACTATAGACAAAAAAAGGGACGACCTTGGTGTGATCACTGCCGGAAGACTGGTCACACCAAGGAGACCTGCTGGAAGATCCATGGAAAACCCGCTGATTGGAAGCCCTCACGTCCATCCAACAACAGAGAAAGTCGTGGACATCTGGCCTCCTGTGTCGAGAACCACACACAGCCAGAACAAAGCCTATTCAGCAAAGAACAAATGGAACTTTTGCAAAAGTTAATCAACCAGCAACAATCCTCCAATACCTCTGTCATTGGAACCGGATCCTTGGCTCACAAAGGTAATTTCTTAAACGCACTCAGTGCAACAAGAGAAAAAATCAGACCATGGATTGTGGATTCAGGAGCCTCCGACCACATGACTGGAGATGCAAGGATTTTTAATACTTATAATCCATGTCATGAAAATTTCTCTGTTAGAATTGCAGATGGATCTCTCTCAAGAGTAGCAGGAACAGGTTCTGTGATTATCTCAAAGAACCTCACCCTAAACTCAGTCCTCTTGGTCCCAAACTTAGATTGCAATTTAGTTTCTATTAGTAAACTCACTCAAGAGCTTAACTGTGTTACTAAGTTCTTCCCTAACTCGTGTGAATTTCAGGACTTGAATTCGGGGAAGATGATTGGCAATGCTAAGATGTGCTCAGGGCTCTACATCCTCAGGATTGGTGATCTTCCGGAACAACAAACTCACAAGGCAAATTCGGACAAGGCAAACAATCAGCCTACAAAAATTTCTCTTTCTGTTTCTCATTTCAATAATGATAGTGAAGTTATGTTATGGCACTATAGACTAGGCCATCCCAATTTCGTGTACCTTCAAAAACTTGTTCCCTCATTATTCAGCAATAGAAGTCCAAAAGATTTTCAGTGTGAAGTTTGTCAATTCGCTAAACATGCCCGTACTCCTTATTTAATTCAACAATATCAAAAATCTCATCCATTCTCAATGATCCATAGTGATGTTTGGGGACCTTCACGTATCAAAGGTGTGACTGGTACCCGCTGGTTTATCTTATTTGTAGATGATCATACTAGGATCACTTGGGTGTTTCTCATGAAAGAAAAATCAGAGGTCGGGCAAATCTTCAAGAATTTCAACAGCATGATTCAAACCCAATTCCATACCAAAATCCAAATCTTTAGAACTGATAATGCCAAGGATTACTTCAACCACATTCTCGGAGATTACCTACAAAGTCAAGGCATTATACACCAAAGTTCATGTGTCGATACTCCTCAACAAAACGGAGTAGCAGAAAGGAAAAATAGACACATTCTAGAGGTTGCTAGATCACTTATGTTTTCCACTCATGTTCCAAAACAGTTTTGGGGGGAAGCCATACTCACAGCAACTTATCTCATAAACCGAATGCCTTCCCGTGTCTTAAATTTCCAAAAACCGTGCCAACTCCTTTGTTACTCTTATCCCAACACCCGCATTGTCTCAACAATACCTCTCAAAGTATTCGGGTGCTCCGTGTTTGTCCATGTGCATCAACAACACCGAAGTAAACTCGACCCCAAAGCACTCAAGTGTATATTCCTTGGTTACTCTCCAAACCAAAAAGGGTACAAATGCTATTCTCCTATTACAAAAAGACTATACACTTCCATGGATGTTACTTTCTTTGAACATCAACCTTATTACCCCAAATCTGATATTCAGGGGGAGAATCTCATACAGGAATACCAGCTTTGGGATATTGATGCCACAACATCCAAAAACTACCCAAGTTCCCCAAGTTCCCAAGTCACCATCCCTCCTATCTCAACTACTCCTACTCCAAACCAAAGCCACCAAACAGAAACAAATTCTGATTTGAAAAATTCTGAATCTGAACCTGAAAATCCTCCATCTTCAACTCCTGAAAATCCTCTACCTTCAAGTCCTGTCCAATGTCCTAAACCTGCAATCAATGGTGAGTTCATTGTATATTCTCGGAAGAAGAAGATCCAAGAGGATGTTGAGCAACAAGCACCTCCCAAGCAAAGTCAAGAATCTGACCCGAGTGCAAGAAACCATGAAAGTTCACCAGGTAACACTAGCTCTGAATTCATCACTAGTGAGTCTATTGCTAATAACCTTGACTGTCCCATTGCTTTAAGGAAAGGTAGGAGGTCATGTACCAGTCATCCAATCTACAATTTTGTCTCTTATAAAGGGTTGTCACCTAGCTTCCAAACATTTGTGGCAAATTTGAACAAAATGCAAATTCCTAACTCCATCCAAGAAGCCATTTCAATTCCGGAATGGAAGACTGCAGTATGGGAAGAAATGCAAGCACTAAAGAAGAATGGAACTTGGGAGATTTCAGACCTACCGAGTGGGAAACATCCAGTAGGATGTAAATGGATTTTCACTGTCAAATACAAGGCTGATGGAAGTGTGGACAGATTTAAAGCGCGGCTGGTTGCAAAAGGGTTCACTCAATCCTATGGCATTGACTACCAAGAGACGTTTGCTCCAGTAGCCAAATTAAACACCATTCGGGTACTACTATCATTAGCTGCCAATCTTGACTGGCCTCTCCACCAACTTGATGTGAAGAATGCATTCCTCAATGGAGACCTTACAGAAGAAGTTTATATGGATATTCCTCCCGGCTTTAAAACAAAGGCAACTATGAATAAGGTGTGTAAGCTCAAGAAATCCCTTTATGGACTGAAGCAATCTCCAAGAGCTTGGTTTGACAGATTCAACAAAACAGTGAAGAAGTATGGGTACTCTCAGTGTCAAGCTGATCACACTTTGTTTGTCAAACACTCAACCAAAGGAAAGTTGGCAATTCTCATTGTATATGTAGATGACATCATCTTAACAGGTGATGATGAAGATGAATTGATCAAGCTCAAAACCCTACTTGTCAAAGAATTTGAAACCAAGGATCTTGGGAGCCTAAAATATTTCCTTGGAATGGAAGTAGCCCGGTCAAGCAAGGGAATCTCAGTGTCACAAAGGAAGTACGTACTAGATCTACTTAAAGAGACGGGAATGCTTGGGTGCAAATCGGCTGAAACACCCATGGATTCAAGCACTAAAATTGGAGCTAATAAGGACAATATTCCAGTGGACAAAGGAAGATATCAAAGACTTGTTGGGAAGCTGATTTATCTCTCACACACCAGACCTGATATTGGGTTCTCGGTTAGTGTAGTCAGTCAATTCATGAATGATCCGACTGAAGAACATATGGGAGCTGTCTATCGGATACTAAGGTATCTTAAAATGACACCAGGTAAAGGCTTGTACTTCAAGAAAAACACAAGGAAAGATGTTGAAGTGTTTGTTGATGCTGACTGGGCCGGATCAATAACGGACCGAAGGTCAACATCTGGTTATTGTACGTATGTGTGGGGAAACTTAGTAACATGGCGAAGTAAGAAACAACCGGTAGTTTCTCGAAGCAGTGCAGAATCAGAGTTCAGAGCTATGGCACTCGGAATTTGTGAGGGAATATGGCTAGAAAGACTAATGAGGGAACTAGGAATCATCACTTCTGAATCAATGAAGGTATTTTGTGACAATCAGTCAGCTATTAACATTGCAAAGAATCCAGTACATCATGACAGGACCAAGCATGTGGAGATAGATCGCCACTTCATAAAGGAGAAGATAGAAAATGGGACAGTTAGTCTGCTATACACACCGACAAGTCAGCAAATAGCAGATATCCTCACTAAAGCTCTACCAAGGAAGAATTTTGAAGATTTGAGTATCAAGCTTGGCTTGATTAACATCTACGCCTAGCTTGAGGGGGAGTGTTGAAATACTCAATCCCTGATTTTCAGGGATACAGCTGCTGATTTTCAGGGATTGAAATACCCGATCCCTGATTTCAGGGATACAGCTGCTGCTGATTTTCAGGATACAGTTGCTGATTTTCAGTATTAGTTGTCTACATTAGTTTAGGAATAAAGAGATTCAGGAAATTCCTGATATCTCTATTAGTTAGTTTCCTATTTTACTAGTTTTCCTGATTTTTAGTAATTAGTATCTTGTTACCAAATATAGTGAAAGGAACATTTCTTCCTTCCATTATATATTCAGACTGTACAATGATCATTAAAAATATATGAGAATTATTTTCTTCTCTAAATTCAACACATATATTTACTACAATCTACATTCTCCTCCTCCTTACACTTAAAACTCACTTAACTACTTCAATTTCTAATTCTTTATTTTAATCTTTGCATTCTTAACTTTACAACCCATGTAGTTGGGAAAAGGCTTAGTTGAATTGAGTTAAGTATTCCTACTTTTACTAATCTATTCCCTCCTTACTATTTTCAATTAAATGAAATTTGAAAATATTTTAGTTAAAAAACATTTACATTTAATAAAGAAACAATCATACCCCTTTAGTAATAAAACAATTAGCACTACCATTGCTCAATAAAAATATACAATAATACTCAATTAATTATATTTCACTAATTTAGTTGTTATACATTCAAATATGCATATATATATATATATATATATGTGCATCTGTGTGTATGTATCCAATGTATGAAGCTCCAACCATTGTGGGTCAAGGGAAAGGACGATGTACACTACCTTACCTTCATATATAGACAGGTTTTTTCCCAAGTAGGACCAATCACTACCAAGTACCAAGTCACATTGGAGCAACTTCAACCGTTACATTGGGATTCTAAGTATATCATTTCTAACTAGCTCTATCGATGACATTTCAATCCCCTTTCAATTTTGAAGTTGTTAACTTGCACCAAAATAACACCTCAACATAGGTCCTGCTGTCCTAGTACTTGTCTTCTTTGTCCATGTAGAAAACATTTTTAACAAGTCCTGCTTGTCTATCAAATATGGGAGCTACCACTTAAAGCCAGCATTGACGAATATGATATTTTTTTTTTCTTCAAGAGCTCCACTAATATCTATCTCAACCATGGGAAGAAATTTCTCCAAACTTCTCTGAAGCTTCATTGAATTTTTATATATATATTTTGTAAGTAAATGTTTTTATATATATGATCAATTTTGTTTCCTCATATCATGAAAGAAATATAAATCTTTACAACATTTAAAGAAGTTTGTTTAAACTTTCTAAAATGTCAAACTTTTACACAAAAATGGACAACTTGAATTAATTCTATATTTTAAAAGGAATTTTTTATCCTTGATCTCAACATATCCACCACTCATTACAGAAGCTTCATGATTATAGAGATTTGAAGATCCACATTAGCTTTATAATTCACCGACAATCTATCATGTGTTCCTATGATCCAAAGACCCCGATTCGATTCAGATAGCGCATAGAGTCATAGAACTTTGATGCTGCAATTTAACAAGAGAAATAGAACTGCTTTCACTCACTTGGAAAAATAATCTTTTGTATTGCATGTCCCATTGCCAATGAAATCATTGTCTTCCTTCGCATCAGTACTGAAACAATATTATGAAATGAAAAAAAAAATTATGAAGTGAAAAAACTAGACACAAGAAACCAAACAAAATTAAAAATAAACAATTATAAATTAACAGTTTTCAAGTAAACCCCAGATACAATCCACAAATAAATAATATTGTACTGATGCATACATATAAGTAGCAAGGATTAAAAACAAGGGAGACATCTTAAAACATGATTTAAACAAATATGGGATATATAGATATAAACAATAAGTTAAAATGCAAACAAATGACAAAATGGCATAAATATAAAAATAAAGTCACCAAAGTAATAAGATAAAACAATTCTTTTCATGCTTTAAATCTGAGAGTCAAGGTTTGCACACGAGTGTTAAAGTTTGCACACGAGTTCAAGTCGTGGAAACAACCCCCTAAAATGCAGAGGGTAAGACTGAATTCAATAGATCTAAAGTGGTCCAACTCCTCCCGGAATCCCGCATAAGCATGAGCTTCATGCACCGGCTGCCCTTCTTTTTGCATTGTTTATGAATTGCATAAATAATGTTCTTGAACAGGTTGAGTGAATGCCAGGTTGTATATTTAGAACCCAACATTTAGACCAACCTCTAGAGTTTAAATTTTGTAACATGATTGACCTGATTATTATAACCAGCCTAAACCAAGTCGTATTAGGTTGGGTCAGTCAAGTCATCATAGGCTTCCATAGTAGTGTAAGGGTGGTCGAAGTACAAAAAGTAATTGGCAAGGGATGTTATGGTGGTTTACCTAGTGGCAAGGCTCTAGAAGCAATGTTTCTGGTAGTGTTGATTTGAGAGGGTAGATTTTGGGGATGAAATTTCTTTTTATATATTGGCAGTCGAGGGGTCCCAAGTATGAAAGCTATCATCAATAACAAGTGGTGGTGGGTTAAAGGGGATGGTTGGAACTTTGGAAAGGTATTACTTGGTGGAAGCGAGCCTAGAGAGATAATACAGGCAAATCAAAGGTGTTTATTCAAATGATCATATTTCACCACATTATGAGTATAGTGGTTAAGCTTCGAAACATGTCAATCATTTCTATTTTATTTCTCCTTGAAGATGTACAACATCTAAAGTTGGTTTGGCCTTTATTACTTTTAACACACCTCATCATAAATTCCGATCTTCCATTGATTTTGTACAACAAGCATGCATTTCCACAACCAGCAATATCAATCCAAAAATGGCACCATTCATAAACCAACTGAAGCAGAAAACAATTTGATATTTAAACCTACTAATTAGATGTATTTATATGATGAGTCCATCTGAGTAAAACTGTAGGCAACTAGGTATAAATTTAACATATCATATAAGCACAAAATAGAACACCATTTAGTTGCATTCTGTCACAAGCATCTTTTAAAAATGGGAACTTAATGTTGAAAGATGTGTTCCAGAATGCTAACAAGTTATTAGTTTCATCCAGTAGGAAAAATAAACAATTATATGCATCATCTCTACCCAATTTTTTTTAAAAAAGATATTCATAGCTTTATTTCACAACATAAATAGAATCCTGAAGAGATATCAAAAAATTAAAGAACATACTCAAGTAAAACTCTCCATACAGCCTTGTATCTTGCATCAATTGATATTATTCTTTCCTGAGTCTTGCACCAGCAAGAGTCACAAACTGCGAACTTCAATTCCTCATAACCTACATGGCTTACAGCATGACATCAGGATTTGAAATCTATTAACTCAGAGGGGAGAAAAATGATGCACACGAAACATAAATAAATAGTGCATCCAATATCTGGAAGAAATATAAATCCATAAACCATTGATATTAAATTTTTAATGTGACAATAAAATTTAAGATGTTCAGAAACACCAAGTAGTAAAGCTCGGGTGTAAATATTAGTGCAGAGCACCCACCTAAAAAATATAAGGATAAGTTGAAGACATGTAATTTTAATAAAAATATATTTAACGCAACATGATGAGATAAAGGGTTGAAAAAATTGAACCTCACAAGATAAGGAGACTGAAACAGAAGGCAGATGATGTATTTTAATAGAGAACTGAAGATTTAACAAAATTTATCAAAATTAATCCCAGCACTAATTGACTGTTAATGCAAGAATTGCAAGAAAAGAAAGAGGGTGATGCAGCTTGGTCTGGAGGTAGGAAAAACAAGATCTTTTCCTCTCGTAAAATCAAAATCAATTTATCTTTACATTCTATGGGGACATACAAATTCTATGTGATTAGATAAAGGCTTTATGATGAAGGTAACATAACATGAACCAAGATTCTTTATGAGAACTCATGGATTACTGAATTTGAAAAAGGACCACTGCAATGTGGCACTGAAGCAAGGAAAAGTGCCCAGGTTCAATTTGGACACTAGCATGAATCATGATAGAATTTTCAACGCCAATGTTCCAAGCATACAACTTGGAGTTTTGAGTTATAGAATGATTTGGTAATGTATTTAATTAATGTTGATAATCCACAATTTTTTTCAAAGCTTCAAAAGAAAGCAACAAATGTATTCATTTTTCCTAAAGTTTGATCCACTCATAAACAATGCAGGAATAACAAAACTCACCCGAAGTTCTATTTGGACATTCAGCTCCTACTACAGCAGCTGGCCTCACACAAACTTTAACCAGAGCTGTTTCAACCTGAAATCAAGGTAGTATTAGTCTGATGCCATCAAGTACGGCATAATAACATAGTTTCAATTAGAGCTAGTGGCAGAGCGGACCCTTGCAAACCACTGAGACTTGATTTCTTCAACCTCAATGATTCCCCACTCACAGCACAAAAATTCTTTGCTTCCCCATGCATTTCTACCCTCAAGCTGAATGCCACTAGAAGAAAAGGTAAGTGAAGATTCTGTACAATATCTGTCCCCATAGATAAGATAATCAGGGGCAACAACTGTCATATTGATGTTTTCCTGGAAATTTCAACAAATAAAATAGTCAAATACGTTGCGTAATGATATAAAAATTGGAAAATAACAAGGCTGTCATATTAAAACAAATAGAAATGGGATAGGTGCAGAAACACATACACAAAACTCAAAACGATTAACAGAATGGCAATTAAGCAGCTTTGGCAGTGTCAAAATATCCCAGCAGTCTTAACAGATTATGAAAAGGCAGTGTCATTGTCAGTTATTTCACATAACAGTGCAGGCTAAGATATTTCCAAGTTCAAACCTAATACAGGTCTTATACAGATCCTAATCCACATTCATAGTTCCATACAGCTTGTTACTTGGCCTTAACAGCATTGCTGTAACCAGTGTCTTGAAAAATAGCCATCAGACAGCATATGGATCAGACTTCAGAAATTCACAGCCAACTAAGGACCATGATTCCAGACAGTAGTATTGGGAAAAAGGGAGAGGGGTGGGGGGCATGGCAATGATGCAAGGAGCATCACGCTTTGACTCTGAAATTGGCAATCACACGCAAGCAGGCCAGTCAATGTTTTCTGAGCGATTAGCAGAGTTTTTTGTTAGCCAAACCACAACGTATTGTAACAGTATAGCTTTATTCAAAGACTACTTATAAAATAAGGAGAACAATATACGTTCACCAAAATAACTTAAAACACATCTTGTATAAGCAGCTACACCTCCAAATTGAATGATGAAAAGGTAGAACCAACAGAACCAACATTGGGTTGGTTGAGTGGCTCGGGGCGCTCATCTCATGAAACGAGGTCAGGAGTTCGATTCTCCACTAGCGTTGGCCACTGGGAGCGTCTCCCGCTCGAGCAACCAGGGGCCCAAGGGATTAGTCAGGACTGAATACCTGGATACCCTCGGTTATCAAAAAAAAAAAAAGGTAGCACCAATAGAATACTACTTTCTAATCAGAGCACAGTAGGTCCATGGTGTCTTCCAGGCAAAACTGTCGCAGCAGGGATTTTTTTTTTTTTTTTTGATAACCGAGGGCATCCGGGTATCCGGTCCCGACTAATCTCTTGGGCCCCTCATTGCTCAAGCAGGAGACGCCCCCAGTAGCAACAGGGATATTGTCTATGGAATGGGCTTAAGCATCCATAAAGGCCACAGAACCAGAACTTGTGCAATAGATGGCGGATATCGTTCATCTTCTACATTAGTCATGTGTCCTTCCACATCAGTCACTAACATATTCTAAGGAGTATGGTAAAATCAGTCATTACTTTGGTGATTTTACTTTCCTATTCATATACCATCACTAATTCATAGAAGGCTTCTAAAAGGAATAAGTGCGCTAGTACAAATTCATGAAAAAAAAAAAAGCAAACCACTTGTCTAATACCAAGGTTTTCATCTTTTATTTACCAAATCAAAAAAAAAAAAAAAAACCCTTATGTTGATCTATCACTATGCTTCAAAAATAGGTTCTTTGGGGGCTAAACTGCCAACAAAATTTAAAAATTAATCAAAAAAATGACAGTAAGATTTCTTACATAGAATATTAAAACTGAATTATTTTTTTTCATGTGACAAATAATCAGTCTTCATTTTATGGTATCATACTTCATCAAAAAATAAAAAATGAATGCATTTACCGTAGTCCAACCCCTAGGAGAGTGACCTGAAGCAGAGTCTTCAGAAGAACCTGAATATAAAGAATACATTTCAGCAGTAACAATTATATGAAGGACAACAAAAGCCTTGAACAGAAAGATAAAAACCTTCATTTTCCCTCATTTCATAAGAATGAGTTGACTGGGGAGTTGTTTTCTCGCTTTTATCATCATCATCCGAATTCACATCGACTGGCTTACTCTGAAGCAATTTAAGAGGAAGAGCAAAAAACATGAACCTTCATGTCTTCGTGAGAATGTGATTATATCGATAAGAGGAGGAGAAAATACATACATTGGATGGCAGCTCTGGAAGGCTGCAATTTTGTTGCTGATTCCTAGAAAATGGCTCGCCAAGACTCAAGGCATCTGTTGCACATAAGCTTACTCTCATGCATCCAGGAAGCATGTTTCCAGGTAAACTGTCATAAGAATTATAAATAGCATGTGCTCTGGAATTGATACAATTTGATACTAGAATTTCATCAAACCCAGAAGCACATTTTCCTTCAGATGTATCTAAAGCACATGAACCATTATCTTTACATTCTCGATCGCCAGAACTTGCATCAACATCAATGCATGAAACATCACCAACATCCGTCTCCTGAGCATCGGTAGCTCTAGCAACTAGCTAAGCAAATCCAAGGAATCAGAAAATAACATCTGAGACTATTCTAAAGTGAGATATAAGAAATTAAAAGAGGGTATACCAGCTTAAAGAAAGTAAAATGTTTGAAAATAGAAAGATATCAACATGCATATAGAAATGTTGTTATCTAGTTGAAAATGATTTTGGTGTAAGTTGTTCTAGATTTTAATTAAGAAATGTGACAAGAAGAAGACCAAACCCTAAAAAGCCTGAGTCAACTCAATTTGACCGAATCAACCATGCCAAATTTGGCCAACTCAGTCACCATCTTTATCCAATTTGGTCTAGCTGTCTTTTCTAGAAGTTTGTTTAACATCCGATAGAAGCTCAAATCAACTCAATTAAGTCTTTTCCCAACTACATGGAGTCGGCTACATGAATATGCTTCTTCCACTCTACTCTATCGAGAGCTAAGTCGGCATTCAAATTAAAAGAAGTTAAATCTTTTTTAATTATCTTTGTCCATGTTATTATAGGTCTACCTCTATTGTTACCATCTAGTACTAATAAGTCACTCTTCCGAGCCGGTCCATCTAAAGGCCTACGTTATATGTGTCCAAACCATCTTAGTCGATTCTCTCTCATTTTATCTTCAATTGGTGCTACTTCCACCATTACTCGAATATGCTCTTTTCTAATCTTATCTTTTAAGGTTTTACCACATATCCATCTAAGCATTCACATTTCTGTTACACTTAGTTTGTTATCGTCATGTTTTTTAATTGCCCAACATTTTGTACCATATAGCAACTCTATAAAATTTCCCCTTTAACTTCAATGGGATGCGCCTATCATATAATACTCCAGAAGCACACCTCAACTTGATCTATCCTGCTTTAACTCTATGGTTCATATCCTCACCTATTTCGCCGCCTTTATGCATAATGGATCTCAAACACCTAAAATTTCCACTCCTTGGTATCTCTTGATTTCCAATCTTCACTATCTATTCATTTGTATCTCTACTTCCACTAAAATCACATTTAACATATTCAGTCTTAATCCTACTAATCTATATTATCCGATAGAAGCTATATTATCAAATTTAAACCACGTGTCTAGAAGTATCTAAATAGAGTTTTAACAACATTAGAAAGTTGTTCTAGTGTTATAATTAGCTTAGGAAACTTCTTGTTAGTGTTTTAGTAGGTTTCTAAATTGTTGGAGTTATCTGTATAAAGAGCTCCAATTACGAGTTTTAGAATCAATTATCAATATCATCGTCTTTGAAAGTAAATTCAACTCCTATTAGCTCTTTGTTCTTTTTTTATGTTCTTTGAATCCATTAATTCGTATACACTTCCACTATGTTAGATTTCATGCAGAATGTTAATGGTAAAGACTTTGAAATATTTCTGTGGAAATGTTCCATTGTCAATGAAGAGTTCTATACTTAACAAAATGATAGTAGGCATGTTATAGCACCTTCCCGTTAGTAATAAAGAGGGGAAGAAAAAAAAACAGCAGCCATCTAAGAGCACAATTATACAGCACAAAGAGGGGAAAATGTAGACATGTTACAACACATTAATATAGCACTATTCTTATTCACCAAAAGCATCAACCATATGAAAACATGTAATTCTAACATCCGTTCAAGAAAGACTTTTGTCTAACTGATCTTGCCGAGCTGAACAAAAATTCCATACCATAGTTATGCATTTGGAGGTTTTAATAAAACAAAGTGTAAGAATAATAATTAGCAGTAGCTTGCCACACATTTTCATAGATAAGCTAGAATAAGAGCTTGTAAAGAATATTCATTCACTCACTCCCACTGGGACTACAGGGGGAAAATTATAACTTTGTTTCCTCACTCCCACTAGGATAGGAATGAGAAGTGCATCTGCTTGAGCCCAGCATAGTAAACTCCAGTGCACTCCTGCACACTACAAATGATGAGTACACTATACCTAAAAGTCGCACTTCAGCTTTGGTTAGGGATCAACCTGGCACAATCTCCAATGTAAGGTCAACTGAAGAGAAAGGTATCTTTAACAAATCTTTTCTCCTAAAGTTTGAAGAAAAAAAAAGGAGAAAACCAAATCTGTTCTGGGACTCCAGGCTGCACAAAATTGTGCTAGAAAGTGCACTACTGCACTGACTTCAAAAATCTACATAAATTCTATGGTAACCTAGAATTGGGAAAACTTGTACTTGTTGGAAAGGACTTTGAATAGGCTTTCCAGTGAATTGTGGGTAAGGCCAATCAAATTAATATTTTGAGAGTAACAGGCAAGCAAGCAAAAGTGATCCAAATATGTCCACGGTCCAAGTGTGAAAAAATTCTACACTTTGTGCTTCTGTCCACTACCTTGAAACAAATTCGAATTGTGGTTCAAAATAATTTTTAAAAATATTAGTCAAAATTTTCGAGGATGATTAATGGTGCGCCCGACAAATTTTAAAGAGAAATGGCCATATTAGGTCTTTAGAAAATAACATCTAAAAATGTATATTTTCTTCATTGTAAATTACACAACAAATCCTAAGGATACTTTTATTTTAAGAATATATGTATTTGATATCATAAATAATATAAAACTATCCAAAAAGGTTCAAGATTTTAGGAAAGGCAACGATGAAGAGCGGTCGAGTGATGGCGAACGGAGGTTCGCGAGGGCGTTTTAATCGGCGCAACTCCAATAACCGGAATAAAGTGGATTCTGGGAAGAATGGAGCTATTTGGATTCAAAACAACGGGGAATTGCAGCCTCGAGGTGTTTTCTCGTTTAAGACATGGCGGAAGGGTTATAGGGTTTGGAAGGCGGCAAAAGGGGAGACTGTTGTGATTGAGGAAACCTTGAAATCAAAGGTTTTCTCTATCTTTATCGACGTGGGAACTGCGACCTGGCTTGTGAAAGTGTCGAACAAGGCAGCTCGATGTAGGAAGGATGGTACTTTCAAAAGGATCCATCGCACAAACAAGTTCTTCATTATGGTCGAGTCATTGCAGAACACCAAAGGTTGTTATCTAAGGATAACAAAGGTGGAGAGGGGTTATCAGAGATCGGTGTTCATCCCAGATGACGACGATTGCAAGCATTGGACGGAACTTGGGGAGAACATCAACAAGGCCCTCGCATGCAAGGCGACGAGCGGGCTACCGTTAGTACCAAACCCGACGTCTCAGTTGCAGAAGAATTCTAACGTCACTACCGGTGATCGCTCCTTTAGGGATGTTACCGTTAGCGGTGGTGAAGAAGGAATCGATGTTCCCCAAGTGGCGGACTTAAATCTAGGAGTTGTGGTGTATCAAACCAAAGCAGCGGATCATTGGTATAGCATCGCGGAGGAAATTTTTGCTTATCTCGGTCGTCCAATAAGGGTTTGTCCAATATGTGCGGATAGGGCACTTGTAAAATGTGTTTCAGTTGATGAAAAGGAAACTCTCCTGAAAGAAAAGATGGTATGCCGAAAGATCAACCTCAGGATTGTGGAATGGGCTAAGGACCTTCAGTGGAAGGACAGGCTTATTAAGTGTTGTAACAGTTGGATTGGAGTGGAAGGGATTCCTATTGATTCTTGGAACTGTGCAACCTTGGGGTATCTAGGGAGATTATGTGGGGGAGTTTTGGAGTTTGATACGGCGACGATGGCGGGGTTCACCTACACCTTGGCCCGGATGAAGGTAGTTGGTTGCCCTTGCGGATTTTTACCGGAGAACATGGAGTTTCGAGAAGGAGAGCAACAGATTCGAGTTCGCCTGATCGAACTTGAAGGATGGTTGTTAAAACAAGACGGCGAAGTTCAGGGCGCCGGAGAAGATGACCGGAATCAAAATGCCTTGGACGGCCAGTCCGAGGCGGAGTGCTTTGTGGTGGCGGCATCTCAGAGTACGGTGGCTCGGGGATTTGAGGAGATCTCAAGCAAGAAACAGGTGGAAGCCTTGGGAAGGGATTGGATCAGGAAAAAAGTGAAAGGTGGTGGTGGTGCCAATCTGGGTATTGATTTGAATAAGAAGGTGGAAAATCTTTCGTCAGTTTGTGGGATTATCCCCACACAGGATCGGGCTGAGGCGGTTCACACTCATGGGCTTAAAATTGGGCCCAATATCATAAAAGATGATGGGCTGCTGTGTTTGGACTTTGCAATTCCGTGTCCTGAGCAGAAGAATGTAGCGGTCCAAACCCAGCTCGATTGGGTTAATGATTTAAGTGATGGGCCTTTGTTTTACTCGGAGCCCAACATAAAACCTATCGCTCGTCCTAATCTGTATCGTCTTTCTAAGTTTGTTAATGAGAAAGACAGTCAAATGAAAAAAAAGAAAGTATGAACCAAGAAAGGGAGAAACCAAGAAGTATAACTGGAGAACGGTGTCGCTGAAGGTTTACAGGAGAAGAGAGAAGATGTGGCAGTCACAGTCGGAGGTTGGGGTGACGCAGAGAAGCCAAAGAGTTTCGTTGGGGGCTAGCAGCTTAGATGATGCCTCCGTGGATGAACAAGTGAAGGATACTTTGGCTGCTGAATCGTCCCAATATGAAAGCAATACGTCAAACGTTGGTGAGGAGGAACAACTGATTCATTCGACGATTGGCAACATTGGAGAGGGTGATCTCCCCTGGCTGTTTGAGGCTGAGTTATTGGTGAATAACGACGAAACCGAGAATGAGGTACGCATCCCTAAATCTGATGGGTGTTGTGCTTCCTCCTCTTCCCCTTCTTCTTCTTCTTCGTCTTCTTCTTCTTCTTCTGCGTCTTCTTTCCCCTTGCCCATCTCTCCCCCAGCCAACCTCAACCTGCCGCCGTCTATACCAAGCCCTAGATCTGAACCCCAAGCCACTATTCATGAAACCCCGGTGTTGAACGGTTGCTCTGTGCCAGTAGCCGGTTCTTCGCCTATGGTTGTTGCGGGTGGGAATGGTGCTCAAAGTAACAACAAGATCATCGATAGGGGAGGTGCCAAATCTGTACCGAGATCAGGGGTAACGTGAATTGTGGTGAGCTGACTAGGGAGGAGGTGATCTCCTTTAGTAAGATGCAGATGTTCTTAGTCAGCATTGGTGGGGGCTCGGTAGATGTGAATCATGGGGTGAGTGCCCAAAGGACTGAATAGTACCTCTGTTGGTTACGTGCTGCGAAGTGGTGATGAGGTATGGCTTATGTTTGGTTAGTTATGAAAACACTCACAAGGAATATAAGGGGGTGTGGTTCAAAGGAGAAGAGGAAAATCATTAAAAGATCAATAGGCAAGTTCAATCCGGATATACTGCTTCTTCAGGAGGTTAAAAAACAGGTGGTTGATAGGATGCTTATTGGAAATCTATGGCAAAGCATATTCAAGGAGTGGATTTATTTGCCGGCGGTTGGTTCAGCGGTTGGTCTTCTTTTGGCGTGGGATTCCAGAACAGTGATGGTGTCCGACAGTATTATAGGATAGTTTTCTGTTTCAGCAAAGATTGAAAGTCATGATGGCTCTTTCTGGTGGATGACTTGTGTGTATGGTCCAAATAAACCAAGCTTGAGATGTGTCTTTTTGGGATGGGTTGAGCAGCTTATTTGGGAATCGATGGTGTGTGGGAGGTGATTTTAATGTAGTAAGGTTTCTTGATGAAAAGGCAAACAGTGATCGAGTGACACGAAGTATGGGGAATTTTGATGCACTCATTAGAGAGTTAGAGCTTTATGATCCACCGCTCCATAATGGGCAATTCACTTGGTCGAACCTCCGAATTTCCCCGGTGTGTTGTCGGATTGATAGATTTTTTATGGCAAAAGGGTGGATGGATATTTTTCCCTTCTTTAAGCAAGAATTAAGAAGTAGGGTAATATCAGATCACTGGCCAATATCTACTGATACTACAAAAGCCATATGGGGACCATCCCCATTTCGGTTAGACAACCGGTTGTTACAACACCCACAATTTTTAAATAAAATGGAACAGTGGTGGAAGGAGGATGATTTAAGGGGATGGGAAGGGTATAAATTCATGCAAAGATTGAAGCTGATCAAACATCATCTTAGGGGATGGGGGCTGGAAATATGTGATAAGGTGGCTGCAAGGAGAAAGGAGCTGGAGCTTTTTATTCAAGAGCTTGATAAAGATGAGGGCACTGAGTGGTGGACTGAATCAAAAGTAATGGACAGATTGGCGGCTAAGGCAGAAATTTGGAACCTGAGTATTGGGGCGAAGAGAGATGCTATTCAAAAATCCAAAGTAAAATGGTTGCGGGAAGGTGATGCAAACTCTAAGTATTTTCATATGCTTATGAGTGGAAGGAGGATGGCTAATACCATTGCTAAGTTGGAAACAGAGGATGGAAGTCACAGTCGAAAACTTTGCAAAATTGGGGACCAGTCCCCAAGCCATGCCGCCAGGGGGAAACCACGCTCAAGTTTGCTAGAACTAACCCACCATGAAGCAATGAGAAGTGAGCTCTCCCAAACGTTAACCCAATCCCTTTCTTTATCGTCAAATAAACAAGAGTTCCGCTCATTCCAAACGGACCAAACTACTCCAAAAAGGATGGATCTCTTCTAGAGAATGAGAAGGAAATTCTTGATCATTATACAAATATTTTTTCCAATCATGATGATAAAGGTTGGGGAGTTGGTGGCATTGAGTGAGTCGGATTTGGGAGGAGGAAAGGATTGGGTTGGAGTTGCCATTCTCAGTTGAAGAGGTTCGACAAGCTGTGTTTGAATGCGAAGGATCCAAGGCTCCGGGACCGGATGGGATGTCTGTTGCTCTCTTTCAAAAATGCTGGGACATTCTGAAAGATGATATTATGAAGGTAATGAGGGAATTTCACTCTGATGGAGTTATTAATGGGTGTACTAATGAAACATACATATGTCTTATCCCCAAAAAGACATGTTCCAGGAGGGTTTCTGATTACAGACCCATTAGCCTGACTACCAGCCTCTACAAGGTCATCGCCAAGGTGCTAGCTAACCGGTTGAAGGGAGACTTACAGACAACAGTTGTTGATTTGCAATTTGTTTTTGTTCAAGGAAGACAAATTATAGATGCAGTTTTAGTGGCTAATGAGATGGTTGAAGATTATAGAACTTCAAGGAGGGAAGGTATTGTTCTTAAATTAGATTTTGCCAAGGCCTATGATTTGGTGAGTTGGAACTTTTTGGATTTCGTCCTTAAAGAAAAAGGTTTTGGGATGAAATGGCGAAAGTGGATTATGGGATGTTTGAGGTCAGTATCATACTCAATATTCATTAATGGGAAACCCAGGGAAAAAATTAAAGGAGAAAGGGGCCTAAGGCAAGGAGACCCATTGTCTCCTTTTCTTTTCACATTAGTTGCAGATGTGTTGGGGAGGATGTTGGATAAGGCGAGACAGACCGATGTAATTAAGGCTTTTATTATTGGTAAGGACAGAGTTGAGATACACATCTCCAGTTTGCTGATGATACTGTGATCTTTGTGGATGGATCGGAAGATAGTGTACTTAATGTCATAATGCTTATAAAGTGCTTTTGGTGGGTGTCAGGAATGAAAATCAATCTATCAAAAAGCCAGATGGCAGGTATTAACATTCATGGGGACAAGGTGCAGATGTGGGCCTGTCATGTTGGATGTGCCTCTGCCTCATGTCTATTGAAGTACTTAGGCATGTCGATTGGGGGCAATCCATCAAAACTAGATTATTGGGAACCTGTGGTAGCTAAGATTTCTAGAAGACTGGATGGTTGGAGGAGATGTTTCTTGTCTAAGGGTGGGAGACTAGCACTTATTCGCTTGGTATTGGAGGCTTTACCTACATACTATCTTTCAGTTTTTAGGCTTCCTAGAAAAGTGTCAGATCTTCTGGAGAAGCTAATCAGGGATTTTCTTTGGAAGAGGGAGGAAATGGACAAGGGTTCTCACTTAGTATCCTGGGATATTGTTCAAAGGAAGGTTGAAGAAGGGGGGCTTGCTATTGGTAATCTCCAGATAAGAAATAAGGCCTTGGTTGGAAAATGGTTGTGGCAGTTTCCCATGGAACAAGACCAATTGTGGGGGAGGGTGATTAGAAGCAGGCACGTTTACAGAGCAATCAAAGAGACACAACCCTAGCCTATAACACATCCTATAAAAGCCCTTGGAAGTTTATTGCTTCTGGATACCCTTCTTATTCGCAATGTCTAAGACTAAAAGTGGGAAATGGTGAGAATGTTCTCTTTTGGGAGGACATATGGTGCGGAACAGACACTTTTCAGACATTGTTTCCAAATCTTTACTTTCTTTCTTCACTCCATAATAGTCCTATCTCAAACTTTATTGTGTCTAATGGTGATGGACCTTCGCCCTCGTGGAACTTTCATTTGAGGCGGAATGTTTTGTCTGGGGAGGAAGACGAAGTGGTTCATCTTCTTAACATCTTGGAGGATAGTCACTTATCTAGGGAGGAGGATAGGTTGTTTTGGCCTTGGGATCCCTCTAGGAACCCTCTGGGAAGTTTTCTATTAAATCCTATTTTGATATTCTTAGTGACAACCCTTCTTTATATCTTTTCTCTCGACATCAATTGATTTGGAGTGCACAAGTCCCATCAAAGGTAAGGTTTTTGGGGTGGATCACCTCTCTTGGTCGGTTGAATACAGGTGAGATGTTACAAAGGAGATGACCGCATATGTTCCTCTCGCCACATCGATGCTCCTTATGCAAACAGGATTGGGAATCGGTGGAGCATTTCCCTAGCAGTTGTTCATTTTTTTTTTGTGTATATGGGAGAAATGGAGGTCTCATTTTCCAAAGAGGGATGGAGAGGAGATTTGGTTTCAAGGCATTAATATTTTTCCTTATTTGGAACGTATTCAGCCAATGTGGAAGGAACATTAGAAGGTGGTTTGTCTTGCGGTTTTATGGTCCAATTGGAAGGAAAGGAATAGAAGAATCTTTTATGATAAGAAATGCTTGATCGGATCGGTGTGGGAAAACTCAACACTGCTAGCTGCGTTTTGGATAGCTAACAGTAAATTATCAAAAGGGTTGTCTATAAATGATTGGTTGAGAAATTGGGATAACATTGTTATGGGATAACACTGTGTAGGGTTTGATATGAATGAGAACCTACCAATTCTCCAAATCATACTATATTGTATTTTGTACACTTATTCATATTTTATTAATCTATAGTTTCTTTTCAAAAAAAATATCATAAATAATATTTAGTGGTATAAATTGATTAATTCTTTGAGTTGATATAGCTTTGGAATAAGGCCATTTGTATTAACTATTTATCCAAGTTATTTTTACATAAACATGGATAGCAAATGTAACGTTTACGTATCTTCACATACAACAAATCTCAAGCTCGAATAAAAGAGGAGGATTGCATTAAGTAGATAACAGTCAGCATAAACTTTTGTCAAATCAACAACGATTCAAGTATATGAGAGGCACAAAATCACACCTAACGCTCATGATTGCTAAATGTAAATTATAAAAGGACCCAATGCTAATGGTCGGGGCCAAGGGTGCACGTGATGTGCAAGACTTACTTGGTAGCTACTATTTTGCGTCCAAAAGAGAGAGAGGAGCTTTCACCACAAAACACGGCATCTCGACTGTCGTTATCCTTTTGTTAGGAAGCCTAGACAGTCATTAACTTGATAACAGGCGATACAACCAAGATGTGCCTTGAACTCTTTTCAAGTTTCCAGACTATACCATATGGTTAACGACGACTACGTGAGACCTAGACAAACTAAAAGAACGATGATATAGACAGAGAGACTCTCCCAGGAAGAGTTGCTCTATAATCAGGTGACCAAAACTTAAGTAAAATTTTGGGCATAAACTATAAACAGTGAATTACAAATACCTATCAACGCCATTTAGACCATCACACTTCAACTAATTCTTCAGAATAAATTTTCTTAGCTCCAGAAGATACTACATTCGTATAATGTGACTAGCTATTTTCATTCTACGTTTACAACGGGAAAAAATCAGTAACTAGCTTACAATATAAAATCATAACCCAGGAGAGACAAAAACAATAAACAAAGAAAGTAAAACTAAAAATTCTAGCTCGGGACTTACAGCGCTCGAGAAAATTGTACTTCGTCAGAGGAGAATGATCAGAATTAGGGTTTCCGAATTTCCCCGTAAATCTTCCTGCATTCGATTCAACGAGTTCGTCCTCGTCTTTGAAATCGAAAACCTCGAGCCCTTTACGCGAAGAGCTCCGCATCGCTGAAGTGACACGGAGATCTAACAACGAAAATCACGGAAGAATCGATGAACGGAGCAATCGGATTTCGGAAGAACACTTTTAGTGCGTGGACAGGAGCTCCTACTATCACGGGACCGGTAAATTGGACGGAGTTCCGGCAAGGATTGCAGCTTTTCCGGTCGCGCAATCGCGGGAAGATGTCGTCGAGAGCGATCGGTAACGGGACGCGCAGGGGTCGTCACCACCGCCCTAATGTAGCCTCGCTGCACTGTGAGAAACCCTGCTGTACGCGAAACTGACCACGATGTCCCTGATCATTTTGCATGTAGTGCTGTGACTTTTGGGGCAAATTGGTCTATTTATGGACCTTCTTCCTTGAGCAGGAATGAGGGCTTAGACGGACGTTACTAGCTTTTGGGCCTGTCTGGCATAGACCCTGCACATTTGATTTCATGCGAGTGTTGTGTTTTTTTGTTTTTATTCTTTTTTTTAGATTTCATGTGAGTTGAAAATGCTTCTTGGACAGGAACTACTTTGAGAGATTTTATGAACACTTGTCAATTAGAAAATTTTATTAAATCTGCAAATGGAGAAATTAACTAAAATGTGGATGCATTTTTGTAGCTAGAATAGCATATAGCATTTTTCTTTGTGAGTTTTTTTTTTTTTATTTGGTCATCTACTCTATAGTATTAAATAAGGGACATGAGACATGGCATTTTATGATTAGAAAAATGTTAATCTAATCATAAATATTATAACTACAACTACAACAACATATTTATGTTCATTTAATGAGTATATTTTAAACTTTTTAATTTACGTAATAAATGATCAAATAAATATAAATATATAGTGATATATATATATATATATATATATATATATATTTATAATTAGATTAATAATTTTCTTATGAATAAGGTTGTCAGTTTACCATCAAATTAAATTTGTATCGTTGGACCCACCAACAAAGACAATTACGTAGTGTTGTACATATTTGCACTTATTTAAATATTCAGAGCCTTAGTACCATGGCATAAATTCAAGTCCCATGTGTATTGCCCTATACAAGTACCATGGCATAAATTCAAGTCCCATGCGTATTGGCCTATACAAGTATCATGGTATAAAATTCAAGTCCCGTAGTTCCCAATTATTTGAGTGGCAAAATCGCCTTCCCCGTTACACGCTTTCTTTTTCAACAATAGTTGTTTACATTTGATTATCATTATTTATTTATTTTTTTAAAATTGTTCCAACATTATTATGAAAAATATGGTAAGTTGATGACATAATTCAGCAGTGTGAGAAATATATATATTTTTTATTTCATACTATACGAGCTTGTTTGGTGCGCGGTACAGGATAAAATAATTTTTATAAGATGAGATAAGATTGGATTGAATTGAATAGGATAGGATATGATAAAAATAAAAATAAAAGAATATTGTGTTTTGTGTTATATTTGGAATTGAAAAATAATAATAATTTAAAAAATTAAATTACAAAAAAAAAAATCCTGATTTTGCATTTTGCATGATTTTACGTGGTTTTGCGATTTGAGGGAGAAGAAGGAGGATGAAGAACGAGGAAGAAGGAAGAAGAATGTTGTGATTTGCAGCGTTTTATTATTTATTATATTTTGAAAGAGAAGGAAGAAGGGGGTGGAATAATTTTATCTCACCCTTTGAGCCATCACTATTTTATCCCACTAAAGCAAGATAAAAAAGTTAATGAGATAAATATTATCAAATAGTCCTACCAAATTCAATCTCATGCACCAAAGGGGCCTTGTGTTCTTATCGAGAAGCCAAAGATAGTTAAGATGGTTTTTATTATTAATATTATTTTTTGTCAAAGTTTCATTCTATTCTAAGAAGAAAAAAAATCCCCGAATGGAGTACATTATTTCAATAGATACAATCACATAATGAAGCATGTTACATGCACAACTATAAGTCAAGACTCGTAAAAAGATGGGTAAACCCCAACAACAAGAAAGTGAAACCCTAACACCAAGAGGGTTGAATCCCACAACAACGGATAAATTCAACGACAAGAGGACATAGCCCTCGCAACAAATCTCCTTGTTAACCTAAATCCTGAAGGTTTTAGGAAAAATACCGTAACAACAAAAAAACTTAAATATAAACACCAAAGCAACTAAAACTGAGAACATTTGCTTCAAGCGGACTACAAGAGAGACAGAAAGCAGCGATTGACGAGAGTAGCAAGTGGTGAGAGCGACGACCGACAAAGAGAGAAAAAAAGAGCAAGAAATATGGAGTGGCAAGCTTAAGCAAATGAAAACGAACGACGAGATTGACGTTCAAAAGCTGGAAATACAATGAGAGAGGGGGAGAGAGATAGACAACTCCACCGGTTATGGTCCAAACCCTAAGCGACAGAGAAAGCTGTGTTTTAGGGTTTTTTCTCCTTTTTCGCTGTAAGGGCGTTGGGGTTTTCAATTGAGTAGAGAGTAGCGTGCATCGAGGATGCTATAATCCACAATTAGATGACTTTCTTTAATTAAAAATTGGAATAATCCCTCAATCATAAAACAGTAGAAAAGTGGTGGTAGTAAGCTAGAGAAGGTCTTCAACAAATTCATGGTGATTTGAACATTGATATGTGAGAATGGAAAACGAGGTAAGAATACATTTGTCAACTTGGTCAAAGAAAACTGTTGGTATCTCAAATCTCAGGATTATGTTCATTATCTAAGACAATAAAATTGCAATTTCTAAATCATGGTCAACGTCAATGACTAGTAGCTAACCTAATTAGGCATTTACCCATCTTCATACTTAATCGTTTATGAGATGAAGAGTTATTGTGTCCCTATTAAATGACTTGTTGTGGTCTCATTGGACATTCGTTCCCTTTATTAATAGTTGGACCCGCTCCTGTATTTGATTCATGGATTTCTAAAGATTTGCATGTATGCCACAATCCAATGTAGCAAATGCTTTGGACTGACAAAAAAGATCACGGTCAACAAAATTAACTGAAAATAACGAGTGAGGAAGAGCTACTAGGTGTCATCAAAGAGCTACATCCCAACAAAGTCTCTTGGGGCACATGGATATATCGGAAAGTTTTTCCAAGTAGCCGGGAAGTATTTTAGATGTGGATGTGATACAAGCTGTCAAGAGGTTTTTACATTAGGCATTGAAGGAAACAAATTTGTCTTTTCTCTGCTTTATTCCAAATGTCTAACGTCATGTCTAAAGTTTTTAACCAATTGAAATTGAGAGGCGGGGTTTGGAAGAACATCACCAATCAATCATGACACTTAAGTGGGCACCTGTAACTCCGTGAAGCACGTTACTCTATAAACTAGGGCCATCTTTAGGAAGTTCTCAAGAGAATGGACTTCCCTTTCAGATTCGATGCTTAGGGAGTGGAATGCATGTTCATGTATAGTGTAATCTTTTATGTCACCAGAATTCTGAAATGAACACTTGCACGACATTTTAGAAACACATAGAGTAAATAGGGTTGAGGTGAGTTGAACATTTATCTTGCTTTTTATTCAACCTTATATGGGCCAACATAAAAATTGGCAAAGTTAAAAAAAAATTAAAATTTTAAAATTCAAAGATTTTAGGTTCTAAACTCTTATCGTTAGAAAAATAAAAAATGGTCTTTATAAGAAATAAAAAATTGTCATTATAAGAAAAATAAAAAGTCAGGAAAGGGCCAATACCTTTTTGAAAATACAATCTGGCGATAAAATTATTATACAATTAAGTATTAATATTATATTTTTTTTAAGAAAAAAAAAAAAAAAAAAACAAAGGAGGAAGGGAAGAAGAAGAGAAGAGAGACTTTGCATCTAATGACAATTTCAACCATTAATCTGAGCATCCCAAAAGCGCAAAAGCTTTAAGAAGTTTCGGACAGCACGCGAGCGAAACTTCCACGTTAAGAGGGTATTTCTGGTAGTTTTTGGGTTTCAACTGCTGCTTGTACCCGACAAACCCTGCTCTTCTTCTCACATGGATCCCATTCCCGCCTCAAGAGAAGAAATCCATCAAATATTTATTTATTTATTTTGTATAACAAAAAAAAAATGCTTAGAATCACGCGACCTGTCCGGCCCAACCAAGGACAATTTCGTCTGTTTGGAATAATCCGTAATCCCGAAGGCCTAATAAAACCCTTTCATTACACGCGCACGCTCCCCAACTTTTTCTTTTCCAAATAAAATATACAATATTTCTTTTCTCATTTTAAAATTCGTTTATGGAAATCTGATTCAGCGAAAGTCAGACAAATACCCTTTTATTCTTTCGTGTCAGACAAATGCTCGATTCAGTTGCTTTCATACGGCTTTCGGGAGAAAGGGAGAATTTCGAGTCGGTAGATTAAAAAAAAAGTTAAACACTAGATTCAATTCTTCCTTCTGTAGAAATCAAAATCTCATCGGAAGAATTGAATTCAACGCGAGTCTATCAAATCAATTATGATCTCCGGAATTAATCCATAACAACAACATAAATGGAAAAAAAATAAAAATGATCCTGCTCACCATTATACATAATCCATGACGATGTTATAAATCCCAGAAAAGATAACAAATCATAGAAAAAAAGAACGAAAGAAAACCGCACAATCAACTGAACATATTATTCATATATATAAATATATTCGCAAATGATTTCTCAAGATACTGCAGCTGCAGGTGGGTTCTGTGGAGATTGCTGGGGTTGGTGCTTTGTTTCATGGGGAGTCTCGATGGGAACGGAATCAGCGGAGGGGTGGTTGTTGTTGGTATTGATAATAACGGGTGGTCGGAGAGGAGGGTCGATTCTTCCGTCGATGCAAGAACCGCATTTCCTCTCGACCCAACCTTCGACGTCGTATTGGCCGTGGCCCATGATTCTTCTGCCGGTGCAGAGCCGTCCGATCATCCCGGCTACCACTCCCAAGATTGCTATAACCGCAAGAACAGCTATAACGAGGCCGACAGATCCGTGACCCGAGTGAGTACTGCTATATGCTTCTTGTACTTCAATAGCCACCGGTGGTGGCTGCTGCTGCGGATCCAATGCCGTCGACATTTTTAGTTAAACAAATTCGTAATTATTGGGGAAGTGATTATGGTAGTAAGAACAAGAACGACACTATAACTGAAAAAATTACTGGTAATGATCTTTTGGGCGACTTTGCAGAACATTAAAGTCAGAGAAGAATGAATAAAAGGTGATCTGTTGCAGTAAATAAGAAGAATGAAAAGAAGAAAACAGCAAAAATATTTGATCTGGTGATATATGGCTTCATAAGACGGAAAATTATATCGGAATTTCGGAAGCTGCTACTTCACTTCACTTCACTTCACTTCACTCTCGTGTCTCTCTTTCTGTTCAGTGGCTAGCTAGCTAGCAGTTGTTGTTTCGCTGTGGCCTGGTTTGCATCTAGCCTTACCCTTCTTTAAAGATTAAAGTTAAAATTAGTATATGCCAAAACCCTAGAGAAACCATTAACCACTTCAGCAGAACATATACATACATATATATAGAAGAGCTTTTTTCTTCACTTTAATTTCTATTATATTTTATATATATAATCTAAAAAGAGAGGAGATTTGGTGCACCCGGTGGCTCTAAATGACCCATTATCAAGCCAAGTCCTCCTACGTACGTCATCTTACTAACAAATATTTATTTCAGAATCTGGAAGAGATTTCACGCCTATGGCCCATGAGATCTTTGGGCATTCCGAGGGTCTGCATGGCTAGATTTTGGCGTTGATTGCCTATTCTAAGGATTTTGATTTGTGGTACAGTTTTGATTATAGCTTATAGCCTATGTATGGGGATAATGAAGGAAAGCTGAATATAGTTTTTTCTTCTTCTTTTTTAACTCTCACTGTACACGCATTGTAAGCAATAATTATAAAGCAGCTTCAAGCCTTCAAATTTGGAAGGAAAGCAGAATATATATAGTTTTTTAATACAATTACATTCGAGAGAATGGTATGAGATCTGATGAATAAAATATTAGTGTGTTACAGAATTGTTACCGTAGTATAGCTCGTCAATCTAAATGTAAATCGATCACTAGATTTAACATGTATTTCTTTTTTTATAAACAAACTAGAAAATACAAAATGAATTAATACTAAACGTAAATAAAGAGACCCGGGCGAGGGCAGGGAGGGGCCATTGTACTGGGCTGTTTCGTGAACGACACGTGTCTTCTACGTGCGTCCGACTGTGTTCGCTGTTCAGCCTTCCATTTATGCGTCAGTGTTGAGTAGTAGAAAGACGCAAATGTAAGGAAGAGGAAAAGGAAAAGGAAAATAATGGTTGATTATATATCAACGGACCGCTGCAGAGGCATGCTGGGTTCGCTCTGATCGCGCAATCGTAACGCGTTGGTTGTCGCGAGATGATTTCGGGGTGGGTGGGTCAAGAGAATCTAAGTACAGCGCTCACAAGTAACGAATACGACTTTTTCTGCTGCCACCGGCCCTGCGATATACGAGTAAAATTAATGCCATATAAAGTAATATTTTTTTTCTAATTAAAGTAAAAAGCTCTGCCCGTTTTGAATCCGGGTAAAAGAAATAGATTATGTTAGATAGCGGATAATTAATATAAAACTTATCTAGTTAATTATGACCATAAATTTAAATATTTATGCACTTGACCCAATATAATAAAAAAAAGAGTTAATTAATTAATTGAATTGAGTATATAACTTTTACAAAATATGTTTTTAAAATATTTTCTATTTTAAAAAATTAAAATTTTAACTTTTTTTTTTGACGTAGTGAGAGTGTCCATTTGTTGTATAGAACTGGGCAATCATTATTGCTATTGGCATGTTTGAAAGAGCTTCTAGCAAAATTATAATATAAAAAAATAATTTTATACTTTTAAAAAAAAATTCGGAAAGATTAATTTTTTTCAAAAAATATTTTTCCTACAAAATCAATTTTAAAAAAACTTTCTCGAACAAGATCATTATCTACAAACCAATATTCCATCTAGTCATCTAATAAAGTCGACCATAATCACATGTATATTCCATTGTTTTCAACCAGCTTTGCCTAAAGTTACGGCTTTAATTCTCATAAATAAATAGATAAGTTAGGGCTTTATTTTTTATTTTTTTTACAAAAAGCCCTTTTTTTTTGTTTTAGGGACGTTAACTTTTTTACTTTATTTTTGTCCCTTAGCTGAAAATAAAATTGCAATTAATTCCTACTTTATCTGCATTCATCAGGGTTCCAATTAACTAAAAACTGCATGAAACAACGGCTTCTTAAAAGAACCAAAGTAAAAGAAGAAGACATCATGAATATTATACAGAACATTCCAGCTAGCCTTACAAGGCAAGATTTCGAGATTTATAATATTCAATCCTCGACACTTGGTTCTGTTGAAATTCGGGTAACGGACAAACATGTAAATACATACCCACACCCATACATATAAATTAAAGCAATAAGAATAACACGCATAGATTTACTTAGTTTGGCAAAGGAATACCTACGTCACAGAAAATTAAAATTTTATTATTTTTAGAGAAATCAGTACAACACTTACAATATTTTTTTATTTTTTTCTCTTAATTCTCAATACTAAATATAAATAACGAGCTTTAGACTTAATTTTTAATTTAATTAAAAAATTTATTAATATATATAATAAGCCAAGTCACCCTATAAATAAGACAAGCTGACAGCGAAAACAATAGGGGTTTCTTCTTGGAGAAGTTGTGTCGCTTCTATTGGAGTCAAAAAGTTTGCTATTATCAAGATTTTTAAATTTCAAAATCATGCAAAAATAAAATGGGTTTAGCATTGGTTCCTCTCATGTTAAAGTTTTTCTTTAATTAATTTTACTACTTTATAGTTTTAAAATAATTTATAAAAGTTAACTTGGCCCAGTTAATTAAGAAAAGTGAGCAATTAAGTAACAATTTATGATAATAATTAATAAAGATAAAAGAAGATTTAAAATAATAAGAATAAAAAAATTAAGAAAAATATAACTATTTATAATTTAAGAGTCAACTTAACATTTGATTAAGAGGGGTGAGTAAAATGGATTCATATAGCTAGGGGTGTCGACAGTTCAGTTTGAATTGGTTTAATGCTCAAATCTAAATTAAATATAATTAGTTTTAGTTCGATTTAGCTTAATCAGTTTATTTCGAATTACCAAACCGAACCTAACATAATCGGCTTAGTTCGGTTTTAATTGATCGATTTAAAATTTTATATGTAAATATATTAAATAAATTAAAATAATTAATTATATATGTATGTATATAAGATAATTTTAACTTTTTTAATAAATATTTAAAAAACTTGAAAGCTATCTTTATTATATAAAGATGATTATGTTATTTTTTAATAAAAATGTTTATATCATAAAAAATTATAGACGTTAAAAATAAATATTAATAGTTTTAATTTTAGAATCGGTTCGGTTAGGTTTAGATCAATTTTTAAAGTTTTAAGTCGTAATCCGAACTAAACCTATCGATTTATATTTTTTTCAAACCAAAATCAAACCGAACTTATTAAAAAATAAAACCAAACATATCGGTTCGGTTCCGTTTCACGGTTTAAACTAATCTATCGACAACCCTACATGCAACAGATCTCACCTCTTTTTTAAAAAAAAAAAAAACTATCTTCAAGATAATATAATGAAAGGGATATATAATTACAATCTAGAAGCCAACTCAAGGTTATTCTGATGACTAGAAACCTGTTTTCCAGATAGGCATAATAGACGACAATTCATTTTATAAGAAAAAATGTTGTGGGATTAATGTAAATTATTTTACCTAACATTAGGTTAGGCGAGTGACGGAGTTGAAAGACATAAAGTTTTATTATAAAATAGATATTTAGTTCGAGCCTTCCCACTTGTATAATAACGTTCTGGAGTATTTATGCCCCTTAAGTCTAGTAGAGATAATCGTCAAATTCTAACTTCAAAAAAAAAAAAAAATGTAAAATATTTTATCATGTGATTCTCTATGGCAACCTCTTAAAGAGAACAAAATAAAAGATAATATGGCTTTTTAATCAATACGAATAAATAAATGATAAAATTATCTTTATCCCAACATAAAGAGAATGATTTTGTTTTTGGAAATAAAATACTCAATGCAGACTGACTTGAGTCTCCTAACACTGAAGGATTTCACAAGTGCCACGTATAATAAAAAAAAGATAAAGTGACTTTTATGGCAAATAATCTAATTGATTGTCCTACTAACTTAAATAACAAATGTGTGGATAAGGATATGATTTATGGACAAATGGGTACATTGATAATGACGGAACTTAGGTTCATTAAGTCAGCAAACTACCAAGAGTACCCACATATACGCACTAACAAGGGCTGTTTTTGCATATTATACAAAAGAGATTGAAGATATAACATTAATACTCAAATAATAACTAGCTAGCGGATCCCACATTTCATCTTAAAGTACTACTAATAGAAGTAGGAATTAAAGAAAAGTAAATGGTAGAGCTTATCGCCAGCTTTTATTAGTTGATCATCACTTTCCTTGCCTGCCACTATATGATTTTGTTTACTTAATCTTAAGCTCAATCATTTACTTAAATAATGGACTTGTACGGCTACCAAACCTTCATATTTCCTAAACCTATGTTGGGAAAAGATGGCGTACCAAGAATTATACAATCAAAGAACAAAATGAAAAAAAATGAGAAAAGTAGAAGACGTACGCAAAAATTTCATGTGGTAAAACTTTCATCTTAAGATAAACGTCGACAAGCAAGTTGTAGAAGAATCATTATAAAAAACAGAGAAAACAATGAGACTTTATCTCTTTTTTGAATTGAAAGAGAATTATAGAGAAAAAAAGAAGAAGAGAATAATAGGATGAGATAAGATGGGACGAGAAGTATGGTGCTTATAAATAGGCACTCTAAGGCTACTTCAAGAGCAGACAATTATCACTTTTTAGTAACTTGTAAAGTAAGACGCGACAACTCACTTCAAAGCTTGAACAATCATCACCTCTTAGCCACCTCACACAACTTACTTCAAACAATCATAATTTATAAATGACTTGTAGACGAAGCTGCAACTCATTCAAACAACCGTCATCTCACAATATTTTACTACTTATGGGCTTGCTAGACTTAATCTCATATAATTGGGTTTATTTTGTACTTATTATGGGATTGCTAGACTAAAACTCATGGGCATTTTCGTCCTTAATATATTTTCTTATTGCATTTTTTATAACAATTGGCATACTAGGAAAAATAATAAAATGATTATATTTTAAACTACATTATCTCAACATTTAAAATTACCTCAAATCACATATCAATAAATAATTTAAAACAATATTCTGATAGTGTAAAGGTGTGGTAGCTCGAACATTATATATACGGTTGAATTACAACTAATTTTGCATAGTTTTGCTTTACTCACGGTATATTGACTAAGTGGACCACGAATGAGATACAAATATCAGTAGCATGCTCGATATGTATATACAGAGTGAATTTGTGCATAGTTGCTATCTGCATACTAACCATGTGCATCGTGTGCTACGGTGCATATATACTACATAGGTAGTGGATGAGATTAGTAGTCAGTTTACAAGTTTGAGGAAAAGTGTTATCTTTTGAGTTAGCTTTTGAGGGTTGAGAGAGACTTTAAGATCATTCCAACACAGCCATCAAGACCAATTTTTATTAGCAGTCTCCACCCAAATAAGCTTGGAGAGAGTATGGTTAAGGTAGATATTAGGCTATATATACCAAGCAACACGAAGTAGGCTACGTAAAGATCAAGAGAATGTTGATGGTTTTATTAATAGAAAAGCTATAGGATGTAAACAGGTCTTTAAGATCAAAGAGAATGTTGATGGTGCTATTAACAAGTACAAAGCTAGGCTTGTAGCTAAGGGGTTCCATCAACAAGAGGGCCTTGATTACACCGAAACCTTAGTCCAGTTGTCAAACCAGTAACAATTAGAATTGTTCTTACACTTGCTCTTACTCGTGGTTGGAGGGTACAACAGTTCGATGTCAACAATGCCTTTTTGAATGGGGTCTTCTAAGAGGAAGTCTACATGCAACAACCAACTGGTTTTGTATCTCCCTCATCTAAGCATCTTGTATGTCGCTTACACAAGGCTCGGTATGGTTTAAAACAAGCCTCAAGCTTGGTTTGACAGGTTACATGCTACGTTGGTTTCGTTTGGGTTCTCATCAGCTAAATCTGATCATTCATTATTTGTTAAAATCAAATAACACTTCTTTTGGTGCATGTTGACGATATTCTGCTTACTGGCAGCGGCAACAATGCTACTCAAGATCTTATCTGCAAATTGAATGCTACTTATGCTCTTAAAGATCTTGGAGAGATCAATTATTTCTTAGGTGTTTAGGTATCTCATACTACAAATGGTCTACACTTATCTCAAACAAAGTACATCAAGGATTTACTTTGCAAAACTAAAATGCAATTTGCTAAGCCAAACTCAACTCCAATGACAAGTGGACTTCGACTATATAAATATGGTAGTGACCCAGTTTCTAATGTGCAATTGAATCGCTCAACAGTGGGAGCTCTTCAATATGTTATTATCACTCAACCTGAGATAGCATTCTCTGTCAATAAGGTTTTTTAATTTATACAAAACCCTATCCAGGTTCACTGGAATGCTGTAAAACGTATTATTCGTTATTTGAGTGGTACTTTGGAGCATGGTTTGCAGCTTATGCGTACTAATTCTTTTCTTCTTGTTGCATATTGTGATGCGGACTGGGGATCAGATCTTGATGATTGATGTTCTTGTAACGACGCCCCTGACGTAGGCTGACGTCATGACCGACATAATATATTATACACTGTACATACCCATATACAGTATACATTACACTGTCATCCTCAACAGACATTCACAATACTTCCCAAAATTTATAGAAATTTTGACAGCATCTCCCCATAAAATGGACATTTCACATTTTTTCCTGATATACCACAAATCAAATCAAATATATATATATATATATAGATAATCATCCCATTCATTCCATAAATTAAATTCTCACATGATAGATATGTACGTTCATCCCATTCCATTATCACAAGCATTGTATAACTAAAGTATTTAACTATAATCCCCATTACCACACAACCCATCTAGGTGATATTATATATATAGTATGTGATAATGATACATATCAAACTAAAAAAATATAACCCGTTTCTTCCAAGCATACATACATATACCAAATGAAAATAATCACGTGATTATCACTCACAGATTTTTTCTTTTTCTTTCGACTAGGTACTCCCATTCACCTTATTAGACTTATATTATTTATTTAATAATTTTATTTCTTTGCTCATACCCCTTAAATATAGCATGTATTTTCATACACGCATATATTCGTCTCTTACGTATATTATACATCTCGATATACGCATAATTCAACAAATGTATTTAATTAAAATTACGGGGTGTTACAGTTATACTTCTAGAAGTTGTGTTTTTTTTGGGCTAAACCTTGTTGCTTGGCAATCAAAGAAGCAACCTACGATTTTCAAGCTTCAACTAAGGCAGAGTATTGCAGTCTTGCAAGTGTGACAACAAAATTACCTTAGCTTAAGTCTATTTTGAGTAAGTTGTATATCTCCCTAGCTCAATCAACTGTGGCATGGTGTGACAATTTGGGTGTAGTTTTATTAGCTACAAATCCTGTACAACATGCTAGGACAAAACACATAAAACTGGACTTATATTTTGTGCGTGAAAAAGTGATGCAGAAGGAGATTGTTATTCAGCATGTTCCATTGCATCTGCAACTTGCAGATGGTTTAACTTAAGCTACATCGAGCTCTTGGTTCTCAGATTTTTGTTCCAAACTCAGTGTTTATTCCCTCTCCACACTGAGTTTGAGAGTGGCTAATGAGGAAACAAGTAATGCTGTTAGTTCGTTAGTATTGTAAGTTAATTAGTTAACATCGTTATGGTTAGTTAGTACCATAGTTAGCTTCTTACTACTGTAGTTTAGTATGTCAGAGAGTTACTTACACGCTCCTGTATAAATAACATGTAGTTGTAGATCAGTGAGTTTAATACAATAGTTTCTTTCTTCCCTGTAACACTTTCCTCTGTTTCTTCTTTAGTTTCTTTTCTAGTAAAGAGAAATTCGAACGATTTGCCTGAATGTCGGCAAGAATTGGAGCAATTGCCTCATGAACACTGAAAACAACATTAAGCTTCTGTGTAACCGTTTAAGAGTATGAGAAAACCTCATGATCACCAGAGATAAAGCTGGTGATAGCCAAACCAACTTCAATCGTTGAAGCTTCATTTTGTTCCACTGAGAGAGTTCTGCCAATAGTCCCACCACTTGCCATTTCAATTTTGTTCTTAGGATTGAATAGGACCCATCCAACCCAGAACGAAAGATGGGTGGATCACAGGTAGCGTCTTTTCAAAAGACGCATTTTTAACTGTTCTAGCTCCCCGGTCCACATGGTGCCTGTGTGTCGGCTGACTGGGTTTTGAATAGTCAAACTAGGCCAAAACAATCATTATTTAGATTTTAATGATATTTGTCAATTTTTTTTATTTTTCAAGGGAATCAAGTCAAAAGCCCTATAGTAAAGCCCAGTTATCCATTTTTATTTTTATTTTTAATTTTTGCTTTTACATTTATAGTTATAATTTATAAAAATAGTTTACTTTTCACACTCAATTGAATTTTTTCTGTCTTTATCCAAGTATTTGTTTTTTGAATCTTGACATAGTTTGTTTTTTATTTTTTGAGAACCATGTTAAATTATTTTAAAATGGACATACTTGACCGATATTTCATTCTTAATGTTTGCCTTTTTTTCACAAAAAAATATGCAAATATAATATTGACATATCAATTAAATGGCCACATTTTGAGGTCTTAACCTTTGAAAAAAAAAGGTATAAGTACTGCAATGTTCTACATACGGCCATTTCTAAATCTTTGACACCATCTAGTGCCCATGAATCATGCAACGCTCAATCTAAACCATGTAGCCGCTATAAACTTTTTATCTCTTACTTTTTTTTTTTGTTTGTTCCTTTGTTTTTGACGTAAAACAAATGAAACTCAAGTTCCGCTATTCCAGCACGAAATTATTTTCTCAAATAATTCTATATCTTCCATTTCCCGCACGAAATAAAACCACTTGTATTTATTATTTCCCGCCCGTCAATAGCACGCAAGAAACGCGGGGAAAAACAACGACCCGACTCCGAATCCGACCCAGATCCATCGCCGTTAACGCTAATTTAATAAAACGGTCAATACCACAGGTGAAGAGAGCGATGCTTCTGGTAGCTGAGTGCGAAACCCATACGGCAAGCGAGCGAGCGTTTCCTCGAACAGTTGAAACTCCACACCGTCTCTCTTCTCTTGTATCGAACATGGAAGATGCTTTCGCTAGATCCGTCCCAGAGGTACCTATTGTTTCCCGACGGTTTTTTGCTTCCGCTCGATCCATCTAATTTTGGAATCTCATTTCATTTATTTATTTTTATTGATTGAATCGTGTCATGCATTTGATTAGGTTTTAGATTTCTTCGGAGTGGACCCGACCAAAGGACTTACTGATTCTCAGGCGAGGCCGAGCTTCTTAATTTTTAATTTTTAATTTTTTAATTTTTTTATGCAAATTGTATGAATTATTTAGTTTTTTGGTTGTGCTTTTTCTTGAATGCGGATTGGTTGTTTGTTTTTAGGTCTCTGAAAATGCTAGAGTTTATGGAAGGAATGGTACGTCCCGTTCACCTTTGTATTTTTTAATTTCACTTAAATCATATGTTCATTGTAGAGGGATAGAAAAGGGAGCTGATTTATTGGCTTCTGAATAATGTTAATGGCAATTTGTAGTGTAACTTTGGTAATGTTTTCCTATGGGATTAATTAGATGGCTTTGAACGAGGTATCATTTGTAGCATTGAGAGCATCATTTCGACTGTTATACTTGTTTTTTTTTTTCCTTTTGTTTTATAGTGTTGCGATTACTTCTGTTTTTTTTTTTCTTTTTTCTTTCCCACTGTTCTCCTCATTTTATCCGAAGGGGGCTTTAAGGCTTTACCGTTCCCACTTAATGTTGATCAGGTCTAATTGGTATTCGAACGTGATTTGGAAGTGGTTGTGTCTTGGGAATTATTTAGCTTTTTCTTGAAGAAACCATACATTTCAAAATAATCTCCGGGATGAAATGATTTTAAATACTTGCACTATTGGTCATTGATGTGGTTTCTTCACCAAGTGAACTGCACTTTCATCTCCGCGATGCACTTCAATGCAACCTTGCTGTAATTCAAAGTCATTAATTGATCTTGGAAGCTAGATTACTCCTTTTCATAATTATAATCGCAATCACGTAGTTTGCTTCAATAACAAAGCAATTTATATATAATATTCACTTCTAACAACTAGACCATGTTTTAAGCAAAAACATTGGTAGTACTAGACCATGTTTTTATCTATGCCACTTGCATTAGTGCATATTCAAGTTTTACGAACATAAGGACATTACTACAATAAGAACCACATCTATTGATGGCCTAGTGCTGCACTAAGGGTGCCCTATAGGTGCTGGCATCTTGCAACCGACATTTCATGCCTACATAAGTACCTATCTCCGTTGTTGCTTTTCCATCTGTCTAGCATCTGTATTGATTGCCTATGAACTGTTGAGGCCTTTTACAATATAGCAGCGATCTTCTTTACCAACTACAATATGAACTGTTGGTACCTCAAACGGATGTTTCTGCTAAAAATTTAGAAGTGATTGTATTGAGATCATGAAATGTAACCAATAAATATGCTTAGTGCCGGAGTTTTCCATGCACAATTTGTGAATGCGGTTGTTATGCGGGATAATTTTCCCTCATCTCTTTCCTTGCCACCTTTGTGTAAAAATTTCTATGTTATTTTGAAATCCTTTTTCTTTGGTTACTATTCTGAAATTCTTTGGATCTTTGATCCTACTATTTAAGACGTTGATTATCATTGTTGATTCAACCAAGGTATTCATGATTCAGAAAAGGGCAACATTCTTCAAATACTGAAATAGCGCAAACTGAAAGAAATCAGTACAAATACTGATAGAAAACTCTGCAGCAAAGCTATGATCCTTGTTGAAATACTCGATCCCTGATTTTCAGGGATACAACTGCTGATTTTTCAGGAATACAGTTGCTGATTTTCAGGGATACAACTGCTGATTTTCAGGGATCAGTTTCCTTTACTAGTTGTCTACATTAATTTAGGAATCAAGAGATTCTGGAAATTCCTGATATCTCTATTAGTTTGTTTCCTATTTTACTAGTTTCCTGATTTTTAGTAATTAGTATCTTGTTACCAAATATAGTGAAATGAATGTTTCTTCAGTCCATTATATATTCAGACTGTACAATGATCATAAAAATATATGAGAATTATTTTCTTCTCTAAATTCAACATGGTATCAGAGCAACCACCTCTGACCTGTAGATAGATGACAAAATACGGGATGACAATGGCTCAGCAAAGCCAATCCTCCTCAGAAGTCACCTCCCATTCTGAAACCCCAGTCGCAGGCAACAATGGAGGATCAGATGGAAATCTTCTGCCCATTACAGGGCACAAACTCAATGGACAAAATTACCTTCAATGGTCACAATCAGTAATGATGTTCATTTGCGGAAAGGGAAGAGATGACTACCTCATTTGAGTAGCAGTCTCACCAAGCAAAGAACAAATGGCACTTTTGCAAAAGTTAATCAACCAGCAACAATCCTCCAATACCTTTGTCATTGAAACCGGATCCTTGGCTCACAAAGGTAATTTCTTAAACGCACTCAGTACAACAAGAGAAAAAATCAGACCATGGATTGTGGATTCAGGAGCCTCCGACCACATGACTGGAGATGCATGGATTTTTAATACTTATAGTCCATGTCATAAAAATTTCTCTGTCAGAATTGCAGATGGATCTCTCTCAAGAGTAGCAGGAACAGGTTCTGTGATTATCTCAAAAAACCTCACCCTAAACTCAGTCCTCTTGGTCCCAAACTTAGATTGCAATTTACTTTCTATTAGTAAACTCACTCAAGAGCTTAACTGTGTTACTAAGTTATTCCCTAACTCGTGTGAATTTCAGGACTTGAATTCGGGGAAGATGATTGGCAATGCTAAGATGTGCTCAGGGCTTTACATCCTCAGGATTAGTGATCTTCTGGAACAACAAACTCACAAGGCAGATTCGGACAAGGCAAACAATCAGCCTACAAAAATTTCTCTTTCTGTTTCTCGTTTCAATAATGATAGTGAAGTTATGTTATGGCACTATAGACTAGGCCATCCCAATTTCGTGTACCTTCAAAAACTTATTCCCACATTATTCAGTAATAGAAGTCCAAAAGATTTTCAGTGTGAAGTTTGTCAATTTGCTAAACATGCCCGTACTCCTTATTCAATTCAACAATATCAAAAATTCCATCCATTCTCAATGATCCGTAGTGATGTTTGGGGACCTTCACGTATCAAAGGTGTGACTGGTACCCGCTGGTTTATCTTATTTGTAGATGATCATACTAGGATAAATTAGGTGTTTCTCATGAAAGAAAAATCAGAGGTCGGGCAAATCTTCAAGAATTTCAACAGCATGATTCAAACCCAATTCCATACCAAAATCCAAATCTTTAGAACTGATAATGCCAAGGATTACTTCAACCACATTCTCGGAGATTACCTACAAAGTCAAGGCATTATACACCAAAGTTCATGTGTCGATACTCCTCAACAAAACGGAGTAGCGGAAAGGAAAATAGACACATCCTAGAGGTTGCTAGATCACTTATGTTTTCCACTCATGTTCCAAAACAGTTTTGGGGGGAAGCCATACTCACAACAACTTATCTCATAAACTGAATGCCTTCCCGTGTCTTAAATTTCTAAAAACCGTGCGAACTCCTTTGTCACTCTTATCCCAACACCCGCATTGTCTCAACAATACCTCTCAAAGTATTCGGGTGCTCCGTGTTTGTTCATGTGCATCAACAACACCGAAGTAAACTTGACCCCAAAGCACTCAAGTGTATATTCCTTGGTTACTCTCCAAACCAAAAAGGGTACAAATGCTATTCTCCTATTACAAAAAGACTATACACTTCCATGGATGTTACTTTCTTTGAACATCAACCTTATTACCCCAAATCTGATATTCAGGGGGAGAATCTCATACAGGAATACCAGCTTTGGGATATTGATGCCACAACATCCAACAACTACCCAAGTTCCCAAGTCACCATCCCTCCTATCTCAACTACTCCTACTTCAAACCAAAGCCACCAAACAGAAACAAATTCTGATTTTGAAAATTCTGAATCTGAACCTGAAAATCCTTCATCTTCAACTCCTGAAAATCCTCCACCTTCAAGTCCTGTCCAATGTCCGAAACCTGCAATCAATGGTGAGTTCATTGTATATTCTCGGAAGAAGAAGATCCAAGAGGATGTTGAGCAACAAGCACCTCCCAAACAAAGTCAAGAATCTGACCCGAGTGCAAGAAATCATGAAAGTTCACCAGGTAGCATTAGCTCTGAATTCATCACTAGTGAGTCTATTGTTAATGACCTTGACTGTCCCATTGCTTTAAGGAAAGGTAGGAGGTCATGTACCAGTCATCCAATCTACAATTTTGTCTCTTATAAAGGGTTGTCACCTAGCTTCCAAACATTTGTGGCAAATTTGAACAAAGAGCAAATTCCTAACTCCATTCAAGAAGCCATTTCAATTCCGGAATGGAAGACTGCAGTATGGGAAGAAATGCAAGCACTAAAGAAGAATGGAACTTGGGATATTTCAGACCTACCGAGTGGGAAACATCCAGTAGGATGTAAATGGATTTTCACTGTCAAATACAAGGCTGATGGAAGTGTGGACAGATTTAAAGCGCGGCTGGTTGCAAAAGGGTTCACTCAATCCTATGGCATTGACTACCAAGAGACGTTTGCTCCAGTAGCCAAATTAAACACCATTCGGGTACTACTATCATTAGCTGCCAATCTTGACTGGCCTCTCCACCAACTTGATGTGAAGAATGCATTCCTCAATGGAGACCTTACAGAAGAAGTTTATATGGATATTCCTCCCAGCTTTGAAACAAAGGCAACTATGAATATGGTGTGTAAGCGCAAGAAATCCCTTTATGGACTGAAGCAATCTCCAAGAGCTTGGTTTGACAGATTCAACAAAACAGTGAAGAAGTATGGGTACAGTGTCAAACTGATCACACTTTGTTTATCAAACACTCAACCAAAGGAAAGTTGGCGATTCTCATTGTATATGTAGATGACATCATCTTAACAGGTGATGATGAAGATGAATTGATCAAGCTGAAAACCCTACTTGCCAAAGAATTTGAAACCAAGGATCTTGAGAGCCTAAAATATTCCTTGGCATGGAAGTAGCCCGGTCAAGCAAGGGAATCTTAGTGTCACAACGGAAGTACGTACTAGATCTACTTAAAGAGACGAGAATGCTTGGGTGCAAACCGACTGAAACACCCATGGATTCAAGCACTAAAATTGGAGCTAATAAGGACAATATTCCAGTGGACAAAGGAAGATATCAAAGACTTGTTGGGAAGCTGATTTATCTCTCACACACTAGATCTGATATTGGGTTCTCGGTTAGTGTAGTCAGTCAATTCATGAATGATCCAACTGAAGAACATATGGAAGCTGTCTATCGGATACTAAGGTATCTTAAAATGACACCAGGTAAAGGCTTGTACTTCAAGAAAAACACAAGGAAAGATGTTGAAGTGTTTGTTGATGCTGACTGGGCCGGATCAATAACTGACCGAAGGTCAACATCTGGTTATTGTACGTATGTGTGGGGAAACTTAGTAACATGGCGAAGTAAGAAACAACCGGTAGTTTCTCGAAGCAGTGCAGAAGCAGAGTTCAGAGCTATGACACTCGGAATTTGTGAGGGAATATGGCTGGAAAGACTAATGAGGGAACTAAGAATCATCACTTCTGAATCAATGAAGGTATTTTGTGACAATCAGTCAACTATTAACATTGCAAAGAATCCAGTACATCATGACAGGACCAAGCATGTGGAGATAGATTGCCACTTCATAAAGGAGAAGATAGAAAATGGGACAGTTAGTCTGCTATACACACCGACAAGTCAGCAAATAGCAGATATCCTCACTAAAGCTCTACCAAGGAGGAATTTTGAAGATTTGAGTATCAAGCTTGGCTTGATTAACATCTACGCCTAGCTTGAGGGGGAGTGTTGAAATACCCGATCCCTGATTTTCAGGGATACAACTGCTGATTTTCAGGGATACAACTGCTGGTGTTTAGGGATACAACTGCTGATTTTCAGGGATTAGTTTCCTTTACTAGTTGTCTACATTAATTTAGGAATAAAGAGATTATGGAAATTCCTGACATCTCTATTAGTTTGTTTCCTATTTTATAGTTTCCTATTTTACTAGTTTCCTGATTTTTAGTAATTAGTATCTTGTTACCAAATATAGTGAAAGAAATGTTTCTTCCTTCCATTATATATTCAGACTGTACAATGATCATAAAAATATATGAGAATTATTTTCTTCTCTAAATTCAGCAATTCTGGAAACCTAAATCTATAGCCAGTGCCCTCCCTTATACCTTGTAATCTAAACCTACTAACAAATCTATGTAGGAGTTGTTCAATTATGCACTAGATTGAGAATGACCAAATGACGATTAAGGTAGCGTCCCTGAATTCACTTATATGTTGGATGCTGGATGGATAGCACAAATTGACACTCTTTCACGATAATCAAGACTTGATCTAATGACTCTACAACTGTTTTATGATGATGTTAAACGGTACTACCAAACTGGTGATGAAAGAACTTCTTCCTATTTGATGTGTGCTTTGCTAGGCAGACACTCATGAGTGATCATTGTGATCTTTACTGGGTAACTGGTCAAGCTGTCTGTCATATGGGCTTCATTTGCAAAATGACTGAAGAATTTGTAGACTGGAAAGTGTGATGCACTGATGCTTGATGTATAGGAGGATGCAGTGCAATTTTTCTTTCTTTCTTTTGTTTATTTTTTTGGTCTTAAATGCCTAGCTTCTGTAGGCGATAGCTTGATTTCTTTCCAATCAATTCATATCATCATCACTTCCCCTTTTCTGGTTCTTTCCTTATGGCAGTGCAAGCCATGTGCTATTAATCAGCTGCTAAACCATTGATTACCATAATGTGTTAATATGGTGGGGCAGAACATTTTTGATTTTGTTTTATCGGAATACCTTAATTGGAATTCTATAATTGACTGGAAATACCCTACAATTTTCAGGATGCTGCCCTAGTATCATTTTTTATTTGTTTATTTTATTTTATTTTATTTTTCTAATAGTAGTTTGGTAACGGTTGGTTAAGCTTTACCAATAGTATCCACAAATAGTGGTTTTGTGAATATCATTTGGAAAATCACTTTAGTTGTAGGTCAGTGCATGAATCCTGTGTTTATGAAGTCAATAGGAAGTTGAACCATGAGAACACGTGTTTTTGTATAATTTTGCATGCAGGAGTTCCATGTCAATAAACTTAAAATAAAATTTTTATGATCTAAATTTAATTATTTCTGAATTGCAAATCTGACTCTATTCTTTCTTTCTATGCGTGCCTTGGGACAACCTGCAGTGCTGCCTCAAGAAGCAAGTAAGTGCACTTTTATCTCCTTTATTCACTCAATGCACTTGTTGCTAGATGGGAAATTTATTTATTTCTGCAATTTTCCGTTGTTATATCTTGTGTTCTCATGTTATTGTATCTTTCATAATCTACTACGTGTTTTACATATTTAAGTGTTGCCTTTTGTGCATTTATTTGTTAAAAGTTCTTATCATTTGGCGTCCATGCATGTAATATTCTTACAAAAGTTACAATTAGTGTAACACTAGACGTAGGTGAGGTCAGAAAAGACAAAAGAAAGAGAAAAAAAGCAAGGTGCAATGAGAGTCTGTCTGGATAGGAAGCCCCTAGCATAACCAAAATTAGTTCTCTGTTTATTTGTTTATTTATCTTTTGAAAGGTACGTGGTTGGGTTGACCATGACTTCCATGTTCGCTTGCCTCATGTGAAACCATTGAGTCAAAGGTTTAACTTCTTGTGCTCTGTTTGTTATTCAATCATTTGAGTAGTTCTTGGGCTCAAGCACTCAGGACTGCTCTGTGCTGCTTTTTTGGTTATTATGGCGCATTTTTGCAATCTGCCATCTGAGTCAAGCACTTTTTGTGCTGATGTCTACATACCCGATTTTCTTGTCCTTACAGCCTTAGACTGTCAAACATACACCCTGTTTCTCAGTGTGTTTTTGTATTTTATTTTACTGCAGGTACTCCATTCTGGAAGTTAGTTTTAAAGCAATTTGATGATCTGCTTGTGAAGATACTGATTGTAGCGGCCTTAGTTTCATTCATTCTGGCTTTAATTGATGGAGAGACAGGCTTAACAGCATTTTTGGAACCTTCTGTAAGATATTGAAAATACTTTTCTTTGTTGTCTGGTGTTTACTTTGATTAGTTTGTGTGCCTATAAACTACTCTTTTAAATATTTTCATGTGTGACTGTTGATGGTTGCATGAATTATATAAATTAATCTTCTCCAGTGGTATTTGAAATTTACATGGAAATAATCTTTCTCCATATTCTTGAGGCGGTTAGCTTTTGTTGACAAACATTTTGGAAGGTCAAATCTTTTAAAGAGTTCTATTGTAGAATGAAGGTTGTTCACAATGTGTGAAATATTACAATTTCTAGTTGGTTGAAAAAGTGCTTCAGGTTTCATTCTTTTTTCAATTGTTTTCTCTTGACTGATCTGGATCTTACATTTACAGGTCATCTTGATGATCTTAGCGGCAAATGCAGCAGTTGGTGTGATAACAGAGACAAATGCTGAAAAAGCTCTTGAGGTAAATTCATCAAGAGACTTGGCGTGGATGCTAGCATAAGGGGATTTACTAGATCGCCTTGTTGTTTTGGGCTTTTGCTTCTTAATATAGTACTATGACTTTATGTGGGATATCTTGTGTTGTTTGTATCTTATCATCTTCTTCATTCTGTCTAGGCTTCTTAACTACTTAAATGTAACATGTGTTCAGTTTCCAAAACTTGGACCATGCTAGTCAACTTTACAAAAGGAACAAGAAAGTCTCAATTGTTAAATTTGTAAAACCATGCATGTAGAACTACAGACATAGGCTCTATTCTTGCTTAGTGTGTTATCAGCCTATCACTTGCTTGTGAAAGAACCACTGTGCAGGGTTAGGGCTGCATACATTAATCCGATCCTAGGCCCTGCATTGGTGACAGCCCCGCATTGGTTACACCGACAAGGCTATACCCTTTTTTATTTATATTTATTTAAAGATTTTGCATTTTTATCCTTCATCAAATGATTCACTAGTTCGTTTTCCATTTTGATGAAGCTGGCTCCTAAGCAATTTAATTTTGATTTGCAACTTTAGCAACCATGGTGATGAATAATGATTTTAGTTGACCAAAAAATTGAATGTAGATATTATTTTAAAGTTGGATTTGTGACTGTAGCTACCATGGCGGTGAATTAATGATTTTAGTCAATGAAAAAATTGAATATAGATATTTCTTTAAAATTGGATTTGTTTTTCCTAACTTAATCTGTGATATCATATGCCATATAAGATATTTTTTGATGATGTTGTTAAAGGTTTATTAATCATTACAATGAAATTGCTGATTGCCCAGGGCTCCTGCTTCTGTTGAATCAATCATGTAAAAAATGATCTTGTCACTTACTTTGTTCTTTTCATTTCCATCATAGGAGCTACGAGCATACCAGGCTGAGGTTGCCACTGTATTACGTAATGGTAAGCAAACATTTCATTATGTAGTAATGTTGTTGTTAGTACCTGTTACATTTTAGAAAGAGACAATATGAATACAGAGCTTTAAATATCTGGCAGCCCAACAATTGATAATTTTACTTAGCCTGTTAATTTCTATAACATGCAGGTAAGACTTAAGAGTTCGAGAAAAACTGCTCCTATTAATTCTAAAAATACTTGCCTCAAAATGTTATGTCAGATTGCCGCAAGTGTCACATGGAAACCACACTGTGCAGGTTGCTTCTCAATACTACCAGCAACAGACCTTGTACCTGGAGATATTGCTGAAGTTGGAGGTATGTGGGTTGCTTTACAAAAAGAAACACATGGCCTTGTGTTGATGCTTATTATATCATATTGTGGAGGACTAGATGGACAATAATCAAGTTTCCCTGTTCTATTTTCTTCAAATTAAATAGTGGGATGCAAAGTTCCTGCTGATATGAGAATGATCGAGATGCTAAGTAACCAACTGCGGGTTGATCAGGCAATCCTTACAGGTATAGATCCCTTTTTCCTTTTTCAAATGATCTCATAATTGATGTGCCATCATTTCTCTATTTGTGATAAAAGTCAACTAATATATTCTTGTATATGTTTGACTACTTGATGTTTTTGCTTCAAGGCTTTATATATCTTTTATCATTGTCAAAATAATTCTGCACGTTTCAAATTTATCCCTTAAAGTTGGTCTTTAAGAGATGGTATGTTGGAACCAACGGTGGGTTGGTTCCGTGGTTGAGTGCAAGCACACCTAACCTGAAGGTCTCGAGTTCAAGACACCTTCCACCACTTATTGGCCATCCGTGTCCTCTTGTGTTTGTGGCTGTGATCTAGAAGGATTAGGGGGCATGTAAGACCCCGATACCCGCTGACCTCAAAAAAAGAAAGAAAAAAGAGATGGTATGTTGGAGAAAAATCATAAGATGATAACTTCTTGATACTTGCAGATGCAATATGCATTGAGGTACGAGTAAAATTGTCCAAGTTATTGTACGAGAAAAATACGAGTGAGCTTAGATGGTTGTTGCTTCATGTGATTGTCCATTATTATATGGTATTTATGTACACCTTTTGATATTTGAATTGAAGGAAAACCAATTATGCCTTCCTCTGCAATTTGCTCAATGAAGTCAGCTGTACATGTTTTCGTCAAGGTCAACTGTGAGACAATGTGAACCTTTGCATCTTAAATCATCCTAATTTTGATATTCTGTCGAAAGTCCAGAGCAATCCCATGTACATTATGTCCAAGAATAGAAGCACAGATTCATACAAAAGGAATTGATGAAGATTTCTTTTCTTTTGTGGCTGCTGGATTTGCAATGGTATTTTGTATTTGAAGGAGCAAAAGCTGCTCATTATTTAAACATCCAAGACATGTGAAATGCCTCATATTTTTTATGTTGTGTCCATCTACCATTCAGACTGAAGACATTAGAGTTCGTCCATTATACCTAGGGTAGCATTCCCAATTTGTAGTAAGTTTCCCTACTCAAATCTACCCCACTCAACTAAGCCTTTTTCCAACTATATGGGGTCAACTACGCGAATCTGCATTTTCTGCTCTGCTCTATCAAGGGCTAAGTGAACATTTACATTATTAGTAGTTGTATCTTTCTTTATTATTTTTTTCCATGATGTTTTAGGTTTTCACTACCTCTATCATTACCATAGATTGTTAATAGCATCCCTACTAGTGTAAGCTCACCATAATTAAAAAAAAAATTATAGCTCGCATCTTCATATGAGGCTTGCTGAAGAATTTTAGTGAAGATATCTACAATTAGGGTGGCAATAACATATGGAACTAGATGCTAATTCTTCTCATGAGATGCAATCAAGTTCATTATGTTTAAGCAGTACATGGAAAATGCATATTGTCTTGGGTGCAGATATATGCTTGGGTAACTTGCTAATTTCTTTTAGCATTAGGTCAATGTAGTGGGGATTGCACATCTAGTACAATCTTTTTCTCTTCTCCCTTAAATTCTTCTTTTCCAATTCTTACACAAATGTTATGAGTTGCAATCTACACCACATACTCCTCAACTGCTTCCACAACATCTTTGATAAGAAGTATCATATGGAGTGAGCATTGGGGAGGCTTGTGTAGAAGGCTGGATAGTTGGGATTGTTTTTTCATTTCTCCAATGATTTAGACATTTCTTCACATGCTAGGAATATATGGCGAGTGGCTCTTATGGTTGTCTTATGGTGCATATGGTAAGGAAGGAATAGGTGGATCTTTGAGGACGTTAGCAAGATGCAAACTCTGTTTGGGAGTTTTATCATTTGAAGGCTTCCTTATAGATTCTTGTAGCAGGCTTTCCAAAAGTTATAATTTGTTTGATTGGCAGAGGGGATGGAAGAATTTGTTGTAACTTGTTGTGGGAACTAGTGGGGCTCTTCTGAGAACTCCTTGTCCTCTTAAGGTCCCTTTATCCTTGTACTTTTTTCCTTCATTCAATGGGATTTTTGTTTCTTCTCAAAAGAATATAAAAGTACTGGCATCAACAAATTATGGTCTGAACCAACAAGTAGTTGGTTGAGTGGTCTTGGGTTGGCACCTCATGAAGTGAGACTAGTGATCAAGTTTCTCCTCCCACTTGTTGGCCACTTGGGATGTTTCTTGCTCAAGCAACCAGGGGTCTAAGGGATTAGTCAGGTGAAGCCCAAAACTCTTGGTTATTAAAAAAAAATGGTCTACAATTGCATTAGATGCATTAGTAGTTCACAATAGTATTATTCATTTTGACTTGTTAACTAAGAAGTTTATTAGATGCTAACTACATTCACATTACCAGATATCAAACACAAACCAAATCCCTAATCTTTGGCCTTATTTTTCACATCATTAATAGAAATAAAGACATCTATAGCATTCACCTCCTCCTTCATAATCCTTGTAAATAGCTCATAAGCACATGTATGGTGGTTTAAGAGTAAAAGAAGAGCTTTAGGCTATGCCAACGCTAGATCATTTTCACAAGATAAATCAATCAATATCTAAACATAGATTCTCAAAGCTGTCTAGATGATGTGGTCTCACTTTTATTCCTGCCTTACAATCCTTCCATGTCTATTTACATCCACAATATCCCCAAGCTCAACACCTTCGTCACTATCATCCATCGATAAACACAAATTGGTGTATAAGAAGGTCCCTAGTGCCTATAAATGAAGTAAATAAAACTTTGATCTTTAATATGGAAAGGGGTATCCTCGTATCTATCCCTATTATTGGATCCATTTTGTCCATACCTAAGTTTACCCTATTGACTTTTGTAAAGTTTTTATTTGTTTTTTTTTTTTTTTTGTGGATCTTTAATTTCTTGTTTGGCATTCTTTGGCACCCTATTACAAGAAAGAACATTATTACGGTTGCCTGCACGATGGTCTTAAATTATCTTCATTCCTTTTACATTTTTTGTCTTTTTATAAGAGACAAAATAAGTTTATATTAATAGAAAAGAGGAACACAAGCACAAGAAGTTCTAACTCAGTCACTCCTTCAATAATTTAAATAAGACATTTTGATCCTGCATTTGGAGAGTCAAGGCATTGACCTTCTCCCCATACTCCCATACATGGTCCATATTTCATTAGGTAGATATTTTCATGGAATGAAAATTCAACATAATTCTCCAAATTTTCATCGAATTTTACCAATCTTTCAGTCATGTAATTCCTAATTAAATGTAATCGAACTATTACAAAAATTTCATTGAAGGTAGGCAATCTATCGAAGTAAATTGTAAAACTTAAAAAATCTATTAGTATTTCCATCTAATTACTAATTAATCCATATATCTCCTATATATGTTAAGCATAAAAGTCATAAAATAGCTAGTTGCTCATGCGATATGTGATGTAACATAGAAATTAATCATATTTTCGTACCTCCCCATATTCATGTAGGAATATCATTACTCCTTATTATCTTAAACACTAAGAAAAAAAAATGGAAAAAGATGTGCACTTAAATAGTTCTTGCAAGTCCACACTCGTGTAAAGCAGATTGTATTACACCTGTGCTACAAACCCATCTTTGACCCATTAGTCCTAGTATCATAGGCGATTGAAGTAGGATGGCTACACTATAGCTAGAAGAGCTGGAGCAAGAAGGCAAAGACTCTCTAACATGTTCTTTGAGTGTATTTGTTGAGGTTCTTCATAAGAAACTCATTAAGAAGGAACGAAAATCGAAATCTAATGTATAATGAGTGAGTAATCACAATTTTTCTCCATTGCTAAATCTTTGATTTCATACAAATAACAAATAATAAAGGCTTGAAAAAGAAAACAAGTGTCAATTTTTATCCATAAATTGATGGCTTAGGGATGGTTTGGTCAAAATAAATGAATGTAGATTCTAAACCAGGCTTTCACCCAATTGTGAAATCTGCTACTCTCTATGAGGCACGTGTCTTGCACAAGTTAGGCATAAAACTCTCAGGAAAACTTGAGCCTCAAAGTTATATAAGGTTGCTTGACCTTGAAGCATGCCTCGTGGTTGGGCCACAGGAGATTTATAAACATTGATTACTAGTTTGAGGATGGGGCTTTTCCTAATTTTTTAATTGTTTTGATGGTGTAAAATTTTATGCATTTGTTGGTACCATACCTTCTCTTGTGAGATCCCATGTCACTATAGATATCTTTCATTTTTTGCTTTGCTTAAAATTTAAATATTTCATGTGTAATTGTTGTCATTCATAGTTTCAATGCTAAAAGGATGTGCTTGTGCTTCCATTGGAAGTCTCAATGTGTGCATACATTTGAAAGTTGGCGGCTGAAAATTTATATTCATGAGTGCCATTCTATCTGCATGCTTGTTGTGTTTGTCCCGTAGACTCTGTTACTTTACTTTAGCCCAACGGTACCCATGTCCAACACTTCATAATACGACATGGGTATGGGATGTGTCCGATACTTAAGATTTAGGAAGATTACTACATGGATTCTTCAATGAAAAAAGAGAAAGCATGAAAGAAGATACTGACTACAAGGGAATCCAGATTGTTGTTAGGATTTGTGGTGAGTCGTGAGAACGTGGAAGTCTCTCATTTGCAGTTTATGGATGACACCTTGATCTTTTTGGATAGTGATGAGGATAGTATCTCAAATGCAACAATGGCGATGAGATGTTTTTGTTGGCTTTTGGGCATGGCTATTGTTATGGCCAAAAGTCAATTGGCAGGTATTAATGTGCATCCAGATTGGCTGAGGGATACGACAAGTCATTTGTGTTAAGAAAATAAAATAATAAACGACACAAGATGTAACGTGGTTCGACTTTATGGCCTACATCCATGGGAGAAGAGAAATGATCTTTATTCTTGTGTAATGTCTTAATGGAGGGACTCCATATATATAGACATATAGGGCTATGTACTTATAGCTACATTTACAATTTTAGTAACTGCTATATTCCTTAAAGGAATAAATCCGTAAGGAAATAATTCTGTACAGGAAATAAATTTGTATAGGAAACAAATCTCAACACTCCCCCTCAAGCTGGTAAATAAAGGTTTACCATTCCCAGCTTGGACACATTTGCTTGAAATGCAGTATGATTTAACCCTTTAGTGAGCATATCGGCGAGCTGATTATTGGTAGACACATATGGAGTACAGATCAACCCACTGTTAAGCTTCTCTTTAATAATGTGTCTATCAATCTCTATATGCTTGGTTCGATTATGTTGGACTGGGTTATGGGCAATGCTAATTGCAGATTTATTGTCACAATAGAGTCTCATAGGGCCATCCCAGTGTATGTTCAAATCTGTCAAAATTATCTGCAACCATAATAGCTCACAAACCCCTTGTGCCGTTGCTCGAAATTCTGCTTCAGCACTAGATCTGGCCACTACATTCTGTTTTTTACTTCGCCATGTCACCAAATTCCCACCAAGAAACGTACAATATCCAGTAGTTGATCTTCTGTCAACTACTGAACCAGCATAGTCTGAATCAGTATATGCTTCAAGAACCATTCCTGTGTGTCGTTTAAATAAGATGCCCTGTCCTGGAGTCCCTTTAAGATACTGTAGAACGCGATTAGCTGCTTGCAAATGAATATCTTTAGGATTGTGCATGAACTGACTTATTACACTCACTGCATAGGCAATATCAGGTCTTGTGTGAGAGAGATAGATGAGTCTTCCTACTAGTCTTTGATACATCTCTTTATTAACAGTCAGCGCTTCTTCAGCTTCTCCAAGCTTGTGATTAAGATCAATAGGAGTATTCATTGGTTTGCATGCTAGCTTCCTTGTTTCTTTAAGAAGGTCTGTAATGTACTTCTGTTGAGAGATAAAGATTCCCTGTTTAGAGTGTGCCACTTCAATCCCTAGGAAGTATTTCAATCTCCCTAGTTCCTTGATCTCAAATTCCTCGGTCTCAAATTCCTCGGTCAAACACCGCTTCAAATTGTCTCTCGTTCTCATTGTTTCCTGTCATGATGATGTCATCAACATACACTAATAGAGCTGTAACTCCCCCTGAAGTCGAGTGCTTAATAAACAGAGTGTGATCTCTTTGGCTTTGTTTATATCCCATACTTGTCATTACTTTGGCAAACCGACCAAACCATGCCCTCGGGGATTGTTTAAGTCCATACAGGGCCTTTTTTAATTTGCACACTTTATCAGTGGTGCCAAATCCTGGAGGCACTTCCATATAGATTTCTTCATCTAAATCCCCATGTAAAAATGCATTTTTTACATCAAATTGTTGCAGATCCCAGTCATAATTAGCTGCCAATGACAAAAGAAGTCTCACAGTATTCATTTTTGCAACTGGAGCAAATGTCTCTTGATAGTCCACACCATATGTCTGAGTATATCCTTTGGCTACCAATCTTGCCTTGTAGCGCTCTAGGGACCCATCTGCTTTGTATTTTACTGTATAAACCCATTTGCATCCAACAAGTTTCTTTCCTGGAGGCAAGTCTACCAACTCCCATGTTGTATTTTTCTCCAGGGCTTCCATTTCCACATTCATAACTTGTTTCCAATTTGTATTAGATAAAGCCGCGGATAATGACGTAGGAGTTTGGATATTATTCAGGCTGGTAAGGAAACTCTTATGGGTTTGTGAGAACTTCTCAAAGTATACAACATAAGATAGTGGATATAAGGGATGTTTAGAGCATTCCCTTGTGCCCTTTCTAATGGCAATGGGAAGGTCATTGTCAGGTTCAGAGGTTAAAAGATCATTGTTAGTTTCAGGAACTAATGAAATTTGTAAGGAGGGTTCAGGATTTGTTACCTCATTCTCAGAGATTGGTTCCGATTCTTGAGCTTGCATCGGTTCAGGAGCTGCAACTTTATTCCTTGAGTACACTTGTCCAGTCATCCGATCCTTAGGTTCGTCATTGGGTACAGGGGGTGTAGGAGATTCAGGTTTGGTTTGTTGGAGGGTAAAGGGGTCAAAAAGATGAAAAGGGTTATCAAGGGAGTTCCGATCCGTATCTTCCATGATGACATTCTCCCCCGGAAGAGGAGGAACCGAAAAATAGGGCTCAGGTTCACAGAAAGTGACATCGGCTGAGACAAAGAATTTTTTTGATGGCGGATGATAGCATTTATATCCCTTTTGAGTGGAAGAGTATTCGACAAAAACACACTTAAGAGCTCTAGGGTCCAACTTTCCCCTGTTGGGTTGGTGAACATGGACAAATGAAACACACCCAAATATTCTAGGTATAAGATTATTGGAGATTTTAAGCTTAGGATAAAATTGACGTAACTTTTCCATAGGACTTTTAAAATCAAGGGTCCGGGATGGTAGACGGTTAATAAGATGTGTTGCAGTAAGAATAGCTTCCCCCCAATAGGACTTAGGCATATTACTCTGAAATAAAAAAGCTCGGGTTGTATCAAGTAGGTGACCGTTTTTTCTTTCAGCAACTCCATTTTGTTGTGGAGTGTGAACACAAGATGATTCATGAAGGATCCCCTCAGTTTGGAAGTAATTGGTCAATGTTTGATTAAAATAGTCTCTAGCATTGTCAGATCGAAATCTCTTGATTTTAGCACCAAACTGGGTGTGTATCATGTTATGGAAGGTAGGGAGAATAAAGCTCACATCGGATTTTTGTTTTAATAAGAATATCCACGAGACTTTAGTACAATCATCAATGAAGGACACAAACCATCGCGCTCCAGAAACATTAGGTATTGGAGAGGGACCCCAAATATCACTATGAATGAGATCAAAAGGATCTGAACTTCTGTCATTACTAAGTGGAAAAGATATACGCTTGTGTTTCGCAAGTTCACACACTTCACAATGAAAATCTTCAACATTCAGAGATGTAAACAAAAAAGGAAACATGATTTTAAGAGATCGAAAAGAAGGATGGCCAAGGCGGCGATGATGGAGCCATAACTTTTCTTTATTGGAAAGTTTGTGCTCAGAGAGAAATGAAGTGGTACTCTTGATAGGATGTACTGGTGTCTCAAGATAATACAACCTGTCCTGTTCCTTAGCATGTCCAATCATCGTTCCCAAGTCCTGGTCTTGAAATGTACAGTAAGTAGGGAAGCCTTACATTACAACTCAGATCATGGGTCAGTTTCTTAATAGAGATAAGATTAGTAGATAGTTTAGGGACATGAAGAATGTTTCTGGGTGTAAGGGTGGGGCTGATGTGAACATCACCTATACCAACAATTGTGGTTAAGGATCCATTAGCTGTGGCTATTTTTCGACTACTAGGACATGGGTTGTAGGTATGAAATATATTGAAAGAATTGGTTATGTGATCAGTGGCACCAGAATCTATAACCCAAGAGTTAGCAAAAGATTTATCCGAGACGTTTAATCCAATAGAAATAGGAAAATTACCTAAATTGGCCAATGAATTGGTACCTGAGGGTTTTCCAAGAGTGTCAAGTAGAGTTCTCAATCTCTTGATCTCATCCTGATTGAATCCGACTTGCTTAAGAGACTAAGAGAGTGCTCTTCAATTGATTGTACACTGGACATCTTTCTTTTGGCTCACGTACCAGTGGAAGCAGCAACAACAATAACAATGCCTGGTCAAATTCTTCAATAACAGCGATGAACGCCAAACAAACCTCTCTTTGGCAATGAAGGCCGAAGATGGAGGTTGATGGTTTTTTTTTTTTTTTTTACAAGAAAAAGAAGAAGAAAGAAGAAGAGATGCTGCCGTAAAAAGACAAAGACGACGATGATTTTATTTCGACTGTAAAAAAAATGGCAACCAGTCGACTGCAAAACAGTCGTCGACAGTAGATAAGAAAAAAAGAAAGACGAAGACGAAGATGATTTATTTCTTCTTCAAGAAGACTGCAAAATAGTGAGTTCAACAAGACTGCAAATCGCGATCTAACGCTGCAAAGGGATTTGGTCTTCTTCGCACTGCGACAACGACGAAGAGGAAGAAGATGAAGAAGAAGACAGAAGAAGAATGTGAAGATGAAGAAGAAAAAGATCGAATGTGAAGATGAATAAGAAACAGTTGCAGACAAGGATAGATCGAGTTGCAGGGATTGAACAGTGACAGATGCGATGAACAGTGACAGACGATGAACAGTGAACAATGACAGACACGATTTGCAAGGAAGACGAAGAACAGTGACGAGTTGCAAGGAAGACGATGAACAGTGAACAGTGACAGACACGATTTGCAAGGAAGACGATGAACAGTGACAGCCGCGATTTGCAGATCGCGATTTAAATGGCTATTTAGTAACAGTTCCAGATCGCGATTGAAATGGATATGGAAGATGAGGATCGCGATTTGCAGGCGATCCAGTCGCACGTACCAGTCGCACGAACCAACACGAACCAGTTGTAGACGACGGTGATGACGATGGCAGCGTCGCAGAAACACAGCGACGGCAGCGGAGATGCAACGAGCAGCAGCAACGGTGATAAAGACAGAGGATTCCGGCAGCGACGGCGATGAAGGCCACCCAAGAGGATTCCGGCGATGAAGGCCGACAATGATGATTCCGACGATGAAGGCCAAAACAGATTTCCCAGTAATAGAAACTAGGGCTCTGATACCATGTTAAGAAAATAAAATAATAAACGACACAAGATGTAACGTGGTTCGGCTTTATGGCCTACATCCACAGGAGAAGAGAAATGATCTTTATTCTTGTATAATGTTTTAATGGAGGGACTCCATATATATAGACATACAGGGCTATGTACTTATAACTACATTTACAATTTTAGTAACTGCTATATTCCTTAAAGGAAATAAATCCTTAAGGGAATAATTCTGTACAGGAAACAAATCTATACAGGAAATAAATTTGTATAGGAAACAAATCTCAACAATTTGGTATGTTATGCTGTTTCATGGCCTATGAAGTGTTTGGGCATGACGTTTGGGGGTAATCCATCTAAGGTTGATTTGTAGGAACTGGTGGTGTCTAAGGTGGCCAGACGTTTGGATGGATGGAAGAGATGTTTTTTGTCCAAAGGTGGTCACCTTACATTAATTAAGTCTGTGTTGGATGCACTTCCAACATATTATCTTTTTGTATTCAGGATTCCCAGGAAGGTGGCTGTTAGTTTCCAGAAGTTAATAAGGGGTTTCTTGTGGAAGAACGAGGATTAGGTGCACGGTTCTCATCTAGTGGCTTGGAGCATTGTTCAGAAGAAGGTGGAGCAAGGTGGTTTGGGAATTGGAAATATTTATGCTAGAATTTAAGCCTTGATTGGAAAATGGTTGTGGAGGTTTCCTAATGAGTAGGAGAAGCTGTCGGGGAAGGTGATCAGAAGCCGACATGGGCTAAGGGATAACCTTCGGGATGCTGGTGTGGCCATTAGAAGTACCTGTAGGAGTCTTTGGACCTTGGAAATTCATTTCTTCTGTTTATCCCTCTTTCCTTCCTTTAACCAGATTCAAATTATGGAATGACAATTTAATCCGGTTCTGGGAAGACCCATGGTGTGGAAATGTTTGTTTCCAATCTCTATTTCCTATTATTTTTCGGCGTTCCAGTTTCCATAACATGCCTATTTTTGCTTTTGTTAGGAGTGGTATGGCAGAGGGCGGGGCCCCTTTGTTTTGGGATTTGCACCTTGGGGGTATTCGGTCTCCTAGGGCTGAGTAGGATTTTGTGTCCCTTCTTAATCTTCTTGAGGGTTGTTATTTTTCAGGCGACAATAACAAAATTGTTTGGCCTTGGGATTCCTCGGGTTCATTTTCTACTAAATCCTTCTTTGCAGCTATCCTTAATGTCTTTGAGGATATCCCTTTCATCTATCACAACCTTATTTGGAAAGCACAGGTACCATCAAAGAAAGATTAAGTTCTTGGGATGGTTAACTGCCGCCCATGGGAAAATCAACACGGGGGATATGATGCAAAAAAGATTCCCAAATATGTGTTTATCCCCCTCTTGGTGCTTTCTGTGTCGATTGGATGTGGTGTCCGCTAGCCATTTATGTTGGAGCTGTCCCTTTTCTAGAGAGGTTTGGAGTAGGTGGTGTGACCATTTCCCGGTCATGAGTTCTTTGGTCGATGGGGGAGCTCCATAAACATCTTCTCCTTTATGGAAAGTATCCCTTCATCGTGGAAAGAACACTAGAAGGTTGTGTGTTTAGCTGTGTTATGGCCTTTATGGAAGGAAAAGAATAGGGGGGTATTTGATGATGTGTTGTTTTCGACGGCTAAGGTGTGGAAGCAATCTCACCTTTTAACCTTTTTTTGGGTAGCAAATAGTAAATTGAGTAATGGGTACATTCTAAGTGATTGGCTTAGAGGTTGGGAAAATTTTGTGTAGATTGATTGTGCTGTGGTTCGCGAGGTAGGGCCCAGTTTTGTATAGCTTCATATATTTACAGATATACGCATATATAACAATTTATAGTTTCTCTTTTAAAAAGAAGAAGATAATGACTAATATGTGACAATTCACTTAAGTGAGAGAACAAAAAGGACAATAAACTATTTAAGAAAAAAAAAAAACCACATAATATAGGAACATAACATTGTCCAAGTACTCAAATCCAAATTTGAAGACACTTTTTAGCCAGGTCCCCGTATCCCAAAATTTGAAATTGAACGAGTCCGACCTCTAGATATGTACTCGTATCTGACACCCATACCCAAGTTTGGGTAAGATAGCCCGCAGAAGCATGTTTAACTATTCTATTTCAACACATAACAATGTAAAAAAAAAATATTTTCTAATAATATTTTAATTGATTGTTTGTATGTACATTATTAACCATAATTGTGAATTTCTTTAGAGTTTGAATAAAAATCAAAAGATTCATGGACATCATATGAATCGTGCTAAAAATAGATGTACAAGTCAATATTAGTGGAGGCGTGGGATGTAATTTATGGTTTTTGTAACTACTCATTTTGGTCCAGATTGAAGATCCAAAATGGCCTAATATATTGTAAAGATGAGAAGTAAAGACAATAGTTTTTGTAACTAGTCATTTTGGTCCAGATTGAAGATCCAAAATGGCCTAATATTTTGTAAAGATGAGAAGTAAAGACAATATTCCTATAAAAACTAATTTTCTAAAATTAATTTCCAAATTAAAATATAAAATGTATCATTCATAAATGTTCATTTCTTATACCACCTTTCTCTAGTTATGATTATTGAGATAATTTAATTTTCATGTTGAAGAACATAGCCTTATAAAATTTACCAGCCTTGTAAAATTTACTTCACAATGAACTTTTTATCTAGGTTAAATGGTCACATATGTCACTCCTAAAAGTCCTTGCCCAATAATTACATATTTCTTATATTGGCATAATGCATATAAAAGATTTAGTGACATAATTAAATCTTGAAGTTGAAATATGTTGATTGAGATATATCATACAAAAATATACATTTCTTGCTTTTTGGTAAGATCTTATGAGTAGCTTGAATTGTAAGACTTGAATTATGAATTACTGATTCTACTAATATTTTTGGGATACTATGGGATTTAGAAGCATTAGGGCTCATGTTAATGATTCAAATTGGTTTCTCGTGAATCAAATCACGAATCATAAGATTCATAGATTCAAATAAATTCTTACACGTGAATATTCATTTTCACAAGTTGAAGTTATTACGTTTCTATGAGGTTGCTTTTGTGTGATGGAAGCATGTACGACTCAAACCCAAAATTGTTGTTTTGATGATAACAGGCGAGAGCTGCTCTGTGGCCAAGGAGCTTGAGTCCACGGTAGCAACAAATGCCGTGTACCAAGATAAAACAAACATTCTCTTTTCGGTAAGTGTTATGCACTTAGTAGTTTTATGTCTTCATGCTAGCTTCTGTGCTGGATGGTCCATGTATCAGTGAATTGCTGTTTGAAATGGCCAAGAATCTTTCAATTTCAATGATTATACTTAACAGAAAATGATGGGAATTAGGGCCTGACAATTTGAGAAATGTAACAAATATGCCCTTTTGAAGATTTATTGTCGTTTTGTCTTATTCCAAGTATATCCCATCATTATTACTATTAGTACTCATTTTATAATGCATCTTTGCAGTTCAGGTACGATGGTATTATCTATTAAATATGGTGCATTGAGGAATAGTTACTGATGCTGTCCATTTTATATGTTTCAATTTCTTGAGTCGCATTTTACTGAACCAGAACCTTCATGTATCATTGATTTACTTCTTTTAATCAATATTTCTCATGATGTAGTTGCTTATGGTCAAGGAATTTGCTGTCTTCATTCAAGTGTCAAATCTACGCAGTTAAATACGAAAACTGTTGGTCAATTTTTATCATATCGAACTTCAGGCTAAATAAGCCTGTGATTTGAATACTAGAACTTCAGTTAATAGTTATGAATGGTGGATAGCTCCAACTTTTATATACTAACAGAAAATAACCTTTCTCCTTAAACTGATATCTATTGGTTAACGTTCTTCATCAGGAGCTTATGGCTAAATTAAGCCCAGTTACCTTCAGGGGTTTTTAATTAATAAATATGTATGATGGATCAATACAACTTTTGCAAATGTTCAGGGAACGATAGTAGTTGCTGGCAGAGCAAGAGCTGTTGTTGTTGGGGTTGGATCTAGCACTGCAATGGGCAGCATCCGTGATGCAATGTTGAGAACAGAAGATGTAAGTATTTCCTCATTTGGATGTTCCTCTTCTGTGCTTCACAGTATGCTCCCATACTGATCTAATTTTTCTACTAATTTTTGCCTGTTATGCTTTTTTTCTCCCCCAGTTTTAATCAAAATTTGTTTTTGGTATATTGTGCTTATTTCATAAATACCAGTAAGTAGGTGCCCACTAGAGATAGCAGTGGTTCCTACTTTAGATTTGTTTCCTTTTTTAATGTGTTAAAATACTTTTGAGTTTGTTGCATTACTGTTACAGTATTACTTCATTTGGCAATTTTCTTCATCTACAGTATCTTCTCTGTACTCTCGGTTTTGCATTTAAAATTTAGAAAGGCAGGCTGCTTGACTTCATTTCTGTCTTCAAAATTTTCTGTTGCAGGAAGTGACTCCATTAAAAAAGAAGCTTGATGAATTCGGTACCTTTTTAGCCAAGGTGATTGTTTATTATCTTCGCATTTTCTTTCTTTGTTCTAAATATTGAAGTGTGTATTTTATAATTGACTGCCGTGTTTGAATCTTTAGGGGGATGAAGTACATCATAATATGATGGTCACAAGGTGTCAACCAACTTTTTTGACACAGATCTGTAGTTGTTAGAATGACCTCATGTGGACATGTTGGTATACATGGAATGAAAATTTAACTAAAAAAAGTGAAAATAAACATGAAAAATGACAAGGTGCAAATTGACAGCAAAACTATTAGTTTTTTTTTTTTACTGTAAACGTAGAGATATTATATTAAAATAGAAAAGTAAAAGCACCGGGATGAGATATCCACAACGCATTACAGAGATTCCAAAATAGAAGGCCAATTCGAAAGCCACTTTCCAAAACTATAACCCATGGACTGTTTGCCACTGCTCACCCAAGATGCAAAAAGGGTGAGGCTTTTCTCCCACACTTGAAGAGAAGAACAATAGACACCCCTGAATAGTCTATTGTTCCTCTCTAACCACATAGACCAAAGAACAACAAAAAACACACAAACCCAAAACTTTTTACAGATAGTCTTTACAGAAACAGGGATGACAAAGAAAATAGTGGCATCAGGATTGCTGATACTGCTGCTCCTTCCCGACCATTCATTCTGCATAGTCTTCACAAAACTGCATTCCTTAAAAAAGTGCTCAATAGATTCGTCGGAGTTCCTACATAGAACACACCAAGAGGGAGAAAGGGAAAAATTAGGGAATCTCTTCTGCATAACATCAGCACAGTTGAGATGGTTAAGAGCAATTAGCCAACCAAGGGTTTTGACTTTTAGAGGGATCTTGGCAGTCCAAATGACAGCTGAGTGGGGGAAGATGGGAAGCGAATTATCTGAAGAGATAGCATGGAAAAATGATTTAGAGGAGAAAATGCCCGTAGAATCACCAGACCAATGAAGGCAATCATCAGAATCACTAAAAGAGATGGAGGAAAGGCAATCAAGGAAAGGAATTTCCTCTAGGGCGTGATCAGACAAGTTCCTTCTGAAATGGAAATTCCAGTTTTGAGAAACTCCATTTGAAGCAAGCGTGGGAGTGATAAATGAAGAGATGGGAGCATTATCAAGATCAGATAGGCCAAAGAGAGTGGGAAACAATTGCTTGAAGGGGGTGGGGCCGCACCAGGAATCTTCCCAAAACAGAGCCTGATACCCGTTGCCAATATACCATCGAACCATAGGAGAGAAAATAAGATAAATAGAGAAGATGAACTTCCAAGGAGAGCGGTAGGTGACCCGAGGACAAATGCTGGAATCCCTTTGATTAGCAAGGAGCCCATGGCAACAGCGAATGATCCGAGCCCAAAAATAGTTATTTTCCTTGTAGAAACGCCATAACCATTTTCCAGCAAGAGACTGATTCCTCAACATAACATAAGATCACCAATCCCCAATCCGCCATGATGCAAATCGAGCTTGAGTTTACTCCATTTAACCAAGTTGCAACCATGCTTCGAATCTTCATTTTTTCACAAAAAAGCTCTCATTTTTTTCTCAAGAAAAGTAGCGCCCTACTAGGCATGCGGAACAGAGACATGAAATATGTTGGAATTGCTTCGAGCACAGACTTGAGAAGAACGATCCTTCCCCCCCGAGACAAATAGCTCTTCTTCCAACCATCGATTCTTTTGGAAATTGTATGCAACACTGGGTCCCAAAAGGCCATACTGAGAGGGTTACCACCCAAAGGCATACCAAGGTATTGCATAGGCCAAAAACCAGTTACAACACCAATCTGTGAAGCAAGAGATGAAACTTCCGTTTCCGGAACATTAATACCAACCAGTTGGCATTTGGACAAATTAATATGAAGGCCGGAAACGAAACAAAAACATTTGATGATGTGCATAGCTGAAGCCAGACTGAATCCATCGTTGTTGATGAAAAAGAGGCAGTTGTCAGCATACTGTAGATGAGAGACGTGGACCTTGTCCCTCCCAACATGGAACCCTTGCAAAATTCCTTTATCTCTTGCCTTGGTAACAAGGCTATCCAGAACATCTGCCACAATCGTGTAAAGGAAGGGAGACCATGGGTCCCTTTGTCGAAGCCCTCTGGAACCAAAAATCTTCCCCCTCGGATGACCATTGACAAAGATGGAAAAAGAGACAGAAGACAGACACCCCCGAATCCACTTCCGCCATCTGTTGCCAAACCCTTTTTTCTCGAGGACATAATCTAGGAAACTCCACCTAACTGAGTCGTACGCCTTTGCAAAGTCCACTTTCAAAACCAAACCTTGACGCTTAGCCATCCTCCAATCATTAACAGATTCATTGGCAATAAGGACCGCATCTGTGATCTGTCGACCTTTCACAAAAGCCATTTGAGTGGGAGCCACTGTAAGGTGAATGACCTGGCGAAGACTGTTGGCCACAGTCTTGGGAATGATCTTATACAAGCTAGTTATAAGACTGATCGAATGGAAGTCACCGACCTTAATGGAATTAACCTTCTTAGGAATCAGAGAAATGTACGTCTCGTTAGTGCAACAATTACCCACACCATCACGGAAGAATTCTTCAAATACTAAGAAGATGTCATCCTTAATTATATCCCAATGCCTTTGGAAGAACAACATCATGAACCCATCCGGGCCCGGTGCCTTGTCACCCTCACAACTGAACACGGTTGCTCTGATTTCCTCCATCTTGAAAGGACGTTCAATCCAATCTTTCTGAGACTGACTAATACTAGACCAATTGATCCCGCAAGACCCCAATTACCTGTATTAGGTTCAGAGAAGGAAGTGGTGAAGTGGCTTATAATCGATTGGCAACTGTCCTGTATGTTTTCCATGATAGAACCGTCCACATTTTCCAACTTAGTGATCATATTCTTGGCCTTCCGAATGCTCAAAAGGCGATGAAAGAACTTCGAGTTGACATCCCCCTCCTTGGCCCACTTAAGCTGTGCTTTTTGACCTGAGACATAGTCAGCGCGACGATCCAGAACATGTATGTCATTGATTACCTCAATTCTTCGACGATGAAGATCGATTGGATTGGGAGCGCGCGCTACTCAATTGGGAGTCAATCTGCTGGAGTTCCGAGAAAAGGTGAACCCTCGTAATAGTGTCATTGGCAGCGAAGTTTCTACTCCATTCCTTAAGCTTGACCTTAAGGTTTCTCAACTTAGACATGAATCGAAAACCGGCCAATCCTGGAAAAACAGGGATGAGCCACCATTCCGCTATTAACCTTTTTAGATCAGGGTAAGACAACCACACGTGCTCGAAGCGAAAGGGGGCAGGTCCCCAATGACCTATAGAAGTGTTCAGAGAAACAGGCCAATGATCAGAAACAAGACGGACCTCAACCTCTTGTTTGGAGACGATAAATTTCCTGCCATACTTTGGAGAACAAAAATCTGTCTAACAGGGACATTGCTGGAGGATGCCTGTTATTTGACCAGGTGAATGGCAAATTCAACAACTCTGGGTCACGAAGCTCCAACTCAGCAATGAGGTCATCAGAATTCTTCATGGAAGTCGAAACAGAAGAACAGTTCAATTTCTCCGATGGGAAGCGAACGACATTGAAATCGCCACCCACGCACCAGTTACCCGACAGTAGAGAGGACAGCCCAGCCAACTCATCCCAAAACGCTTGGCGGTCGCCAGAAGAACACAACCCATACACAACAGTGAACCACCACTCAGGCATCTCTGTGCAAGCAATTTTGATTGAGATGGAGAATGAAGCAGAGAAAGTTTCAACCGCATTTATCGTTCAGACATCCCAAATCAACAGAACTCCACTCGACAAACCAACAGAAGGGAGCAAAACCCAGCTGAGAAATTTTGAGCACCAAATTGATCGAATCAACTGAAAAGAAACATCAGAACGTTTGAACTCCTGTAAGGCGACGGTATCAGGATTGATCGAGTGTATGGTCTTCTTAATACTTCGCATTTTCTCCCCGGAGCCACTACCGTAGATATTCCAACTTAAAATCTTCATTGGAAACAACTAAACACTCGAGCCAGAAGTCAAACCTCAAACCTCCACCACTGAGTTGGTGTTTCTGTTCACCAACTTAACATCTATGGTCTTGAGAAAAGAAGCAACATTGACGCTCTCGTCACCCATTTCCATAGTTGGCACATCCACACTCTCTAGTGGCACAACAAAATCCTCATCAAATCCCTGATCGTCGATAGGACAGGACTGTGCAGCCAGTTGGGGGGGGGGGGTAGAGGGAGCAATACCGGTAGAAGAGGAAGGGAATGAGGGAGAGGAGACTGGTTGAACAGAAGTGGACGAGGGAATAGGGACTGGAGAATCATGAGGGGAAATCAAAATAACAGAGCGTACCTTTTTGTGAACCTGTTTATCTTCAGTCTGAGTACCACTTGATTCACCTCTCGAAGAAGAAATAGGCCCACAAGCCTTGGCTGACACATAAGCAACATAGTCAAAATCGGCCTCCCCACTTGGGCTAGAGAAGTCAACTTTGGAAGGAGATTCCGTCCACCATCTGCCATTGATTGTGGACTGTTGTAGGAGAAGCCCTACCCTTGCGCCTTGAATAAACCTGAAGACTATCATCGACATTGTTTGTGGGCCAAGAAAAGCAAACATGCTTAGGTGGGCCGAACTAAACATTCCATCAGATTGTGCTTGATCAATACGAATGGAGTCTTCAGCCGCAGTGGACTTTATCAAAAGATGGTTGTTCTAGCCCATCTTTACCTGACCCACAAGCAGACCCAACAAAAACCATATCTAGAAAAGGACAAAGTGAAGAATCGTTACGGCCGCCACGTGGCGAAGAAAGAGAAGGATTGGCAGAGGACGTTGTTCGCCGTCTGCGCTCAGGGATGTGACTGACGACTGGCATGCCAGTCATGTCGAGGACGGTGGTACGCACGTCAAAATCAGGGCGCCTTCGCCGACGTCGGGGACGAGCTCTGTTGCCGACGGGGTGAGCATCGTCAGAAAACGCAATAGAAGAAACTCTCTGAGATCCACCGTCTTCCTCAGCGCCGTCTCTGTTCGACGGAATCCACTACTTGCTGAGGTCAAAAAGTCGAAGATCCATCCACCGATTATTTCGATGAGTGCCGGAAGAAAACTAGACGGAAGACCACGAACTTTCATTACGGCCATTTCCAAAGAACGCCCTTGGATGGTAGAGGGTGCCATATCAAGCATACCACCACATTTCTCATCGATTTTGGCTAAAATTTCCATTTTCCTTTTATCCAGCAGAATTCCTTCAACAAGAATCCAACCTCTCCTACATGCAATCATCATATCCCGCCACTGAAGATCGTTGGACCACTGCTGAAAAACCACTTCACTAGACAGGGACGACAACTTGCCGTTAATTAGAGACCTTGCCTCATCCGTGTTGAGACACAGGAGAAGAGCGCGTGCTGCGTCCAAAAAGGCCAAACACACAGAATGGCCCAGCAGAGATTGGAGCTCGTTCTCAATAGAGGGCCAAGATAACTCATCGAAGAGGCGAGTAACAAGAACCTCTGAAGAAGCTAGAGGTTGGTTATCCTTCTTAGGGCCATCGGAGTAGACCTGCGAAGACTTCTTTTGACCCTCGTCAATTGGAAGAGGAAAACTGGGACGTTCCACACCTGAAGCGTGATCAAGAACTGAGGATGATGGACTGTCGCCCTTCACAACCAGAGAAGGGCCCTCCGGCTGATCATCCTGGGAAGAGCCACCTGAGCTTTTGCCAGAAGAGGAGTCACCATTCAGGATGGCCCTGAAACTTTCAGCCATGTTTCTCCAACCCGTCTCTTCTTCTTCGTCAGGAAGGTACGTCGATCTATACGTACCATTGACGACTGTCGTGAAACGCAGGAAACTTCCGCGACTGTTCGAATAAGATTTAATTGTGAGAACGTGGTTGTTGGCTCGCCGAACCACCTTAAAGGACCTGTCTCTTGGAGCTTGCCTAGCTTCATTAACCTTCTCCATCAACCACTCTGCTGCAAGAAGATCCAAACAAATAGAGAAAACCCTAGACCTTGTAGTTTCTTTGATAATGATTTCCGATCCATCTCTGGATAGGCATAGATGAAACCACTTGAATCTTGTGCGAAAAACTTGCACCGCCCACCTTCCTTAAAGAGAAGTATCAGACAAAGACTACTGATATGACCTACGAGAGATACTCTTTTTGCCTTTCCAGGGAAACGACGAAACGGGAACGTCAGAGCGAGGGACCCTGGATTGTCTAGAGGAAAATGTCGTTTCCTCTCGACCACAACCCATTCATCTCCTTTACGTCCCATCGATGTCGTGTCGTCATAATTCTTTCATCCTTTCATGACAGGCGCCATCATAAAGCCTACTTTGTCTTTTTAAAATAGTTTTTCCTTAAAACTATCTTTTTGAATATCTGAAGAAGTCAATTTAAGATTTACAGGGCACTTATCTACAATAACTCTTTTGATATCATCATTGTGATCACTAAGAAGCTTCAAAGTTGCTTGAAAATTTCCCTGATTGACCGAACTAGCAGATTCATCATGACCACAAAAAGCTAAACCTTGTCTCAAAAGAAATAAAACACAGTCAATAGAAGCACTTTGACGAACTCGGTAGTCACTTCAAGCTTGCCTTGTTTGCTTGTTAACATCTGTTTTTAACAGCAAAACTAATAGTTAAAAACAGATGTGTGGTCCACTATTACAGTGAATATGTTACTTCATGTGCTTAATAGAGGTTTCTTTAACTTTGCATGCTTTATTTGGCTTGCAATGTAATGCATGGTCTATATAAGTAACTGAATGCTATTCTTGGCAAACTAGATCTTTTCTCATAAGAATGTGAAATACAACATGCTAGGTTAAACATCTGTTAGCTAAATATATATGCATCATGCATGTAGGTGCTAGCAATGAGACATGTTGAAGTGAACCTCTAATTGGTTCCCTATGTTTGTTTAGGCTTGAAGAAGCTTGTGGCGACCCCACACTTCGGACCACCATCCCCCACGGGACGACGTGCGGAATGTCGAGGTGGGACTCCGACTCCTGGTGTAGGCATCATCAACCATCCCACATCACACATTAGGATGGTTGAGACCCTACAAGCCTCATCACAACGCTTAAAACATTCCTGTCATACAAAATATCTTGTAGGTACCTATAACAATTCTAATATCCACATCTATAGAACACATGACATTAATATCCTCAACATAACCGAGGTACCATCTCATTCCAAAATAGAATCAAAGTCCAATGATAAAGTCTGGTCTGAGGTGTGGGGTCGCCACAAAGCTGCTCAAAAACCTTGAGGCTTAAGTATCTTTGATCTCCTTAGAGCAATAGTTGTCAAGACTCAAAATCTTGAGAGGTAGAACCGTTTGGGGTCTTGGCAATTGAAATCAAGATTTAAATTCATAAATAGAATTTACATACATTGTATGAATCATTTATGGGAAAATTCATATTTAAGTGAAGATTCATAAAATTAGGAATTTAATTTGTAAATTTATGCAAGTTGGTTGTTTGACTCCATGTTACTAGGAATAGAGTTTGGTTGTTGGATACAAGTCCATATCTAGAGGTCCAACTTATTCATTTTCACATTCTAGAATACTTGGTTAAAATGTGTTTTGAAATTTGGATCTAGGTACTTGGACAATGTTATGTTCATTATGAAGCCTATATTGTATGTTCTTTTTTCATTTTTTTCTTCTTTCAAATTGTTTGTTGTACTATTTGTTCCCTTACTTAATTGAATTGTCACCTATTAGTCATTATTTTCTTTTATGCTTTATCTTCTTTCTATTATAGATTCCACATAGTAATATTCCAAAATCTTATGTATCGGACACATATTCCATGCCCTTGTCGTATCATGAAGTGTCGGACACAGGTACATTGGACTAAAGTAAAGAGTCCGGATAACATGGGTTTGACCCAAGTTAAAATCCTAAAATGGGCTGCACACGTTGAAACTTGAAAATATACCTTTCATAAGTTAGGAGATTGTCCTTATGAAGATTTAGTTTATTCTTAATTTTTTTATTAATCATTAGGTTTTAAAATTAACATTCGAAATAGCTACTTCATAATTGTTGATTCCCCACACCACATTTTACTAATTTATGAATGTTGGATTAAATTGTAATTTTCTTTTCCTAGTTGAAGAATTCACCCTCATAAAACTAGCTTATTTTAATTTTTTATGTAGGTTAAAAATGGTCACATCACAAGTCATGTGTAAGAGTTCTATTCAATAATTGCATATTCTTTAGGTTGGCATAACTTTGATAAGCAAATCAAATTTTGTTGTATGTGTTAGAACTATCGTAATTGGTTTTCTCATTTTATCTCCAATTGAGCCTGTTCCTACCACTCTATAAGAATTTATTTATCACATTTCCATTGCACAATTTCTTAACATATTGTTTTTTTCTAACTCAAATCTTTTGTTTCATAAAGCAATAACGGACTTAATTCTTTTTCTTTCAATTTCTAGGGGATATGCTAATCATATAATATTTTGTAGGCACTGCTCCACTTATCCAACGTACTTTAATTAATGTTATACAACTTATACTATGCATTGCTGTTTTTATCTTTACAGTAAAAGTATCAATAGTGTCAAACTGCCGAACCACTATTGAAATGCCTTTATTCCACTTTAGACAATAGTATTGCTTTGTTAGTAGCCAAGTCATGTGGGCATGCGACTTTGACTGTGCTTGACAAGATGTTGTGGATGATGAGAGCTGGTATTTAATAACTCTCTGTCAATTTTGATTTTCAGGATCTCTTCTCTCTCTCTCTCTCTCTCTCTCTCTCTCTCTCTCTCTTTTCGATTTCAATAGATCTAAAGAAATGAAGTTTACAAACTCAAGAAAAGAAAGTTCAAGAAAAGAATGTTTATTGCAAAAGTTTATGATTTTCAGTTTGGTGTCTTAATTTTTGGCCATCTATACAAGATTCTTTTCCACCATGAGAAAGCATGCGGGTGGTTCCAGTGCTAGGAAGAGAAATGAGGTGGGCATCAAATTGGAAAACTAGGTTGAATTGCAACAATTTTATAGAGAATAGAATGAAACTAGTTTTAATTCCGCATAGTTTGAGAACGTTGAGAAATATGGGTCTGTGGGAATTCCAGATTATGGTCAGCCAAACCTTAATTTAATTAACCTCCTTGTCCTTTTATTGCTTTGACATATCCAAATGGTACCTCAAGGGGCAATGTGGAATTATGGATGATATCTTAGTTTTAGGAGAGTGGAGTAGATTATGGATTTCTCTGACTATCATCCCTGTTTTTACATCCTTATCGTTAGAAAAAATTGTAATGGAGTGGTGCTTTTGCAGAAGTGATGGTGTGGTAGTTTGGCAAGTAGCTTTCTCCCAGGGCATTGTGGGGAGCCAAGGCAATTAGAATGCTATAAATGCATTTTGATTAAGGTCCTCATGGCCCAAGGCATAGAATAATATTATCGAGACTCTAGAGTATAACTTAGACGAGAGATCATGGACATTGTTTCTTTGAATATGACTTAGGAGTTTGAAGTGCTACTGAGGCATTCCAAGTTGCTCAGACCTAAAGTACTGTTACTGAATCAAGTAATGAAAGATCGTGGGAGGATTCCAATTAAGATAAATTGACACCTTAGTCGCAAAGACTTTCAATTGGTCCTTTTATTGACAAATTATTGACTAAAAATTATTGTAATTGTTGGTTGGTTTTCATTCCTTGGTGGATTTCTATGGTATTCTCGATTGATTAGTTACCCTAAGGCAAACAAATTTGAAATGAAGGTTTAAATTAATTGGAAACAAAAAAAATCTAAAAACTAGTGAAAGAGGGAAAAATTGTGCGTGACATTGACCCTATTGTTTCTCCTCCATTCAAAAAAGAAAACATGGGGGTATTGCCACCATGTGGATACAAAATGAATGAAGAGAGTTAGGTGCAATAAGTGTCAAGGTTTTCATTCCTTTCCAATTAGTATTTTAATATGTTTCTTGATATGTTAATTGAGCTAATTGAATGAGGTGGTATTGAGATTGGTTCTTGTTTCTAGAGTTGGTTGGTTTGTTCATGAAAGTTAACTGATATCTATTGTGGTGGGAGTGGTAGGTAATATTTAAAATCTTGTGTTTTGCTGCTCTTTTGGTCAAGGAATGGTTGAAATAAAGGGGAAATAATAGAAGAATGGGAGAAAAGGTTGCTACAAGTTCTCAGTTGCTAAGATACCAGTGAAAGTATTTGAAAGTTGAAGAAAGTGAAGGTTATCATTTTGTTGTTATGCAATTACCGCAAAGATGATGGGTAGTAGCGGTTATGCATTTTATAAATGCATCATTGGTTTTATTTTTTCCTAACTATATGAGGTTGACTACATAAATCTGTAAATCCACTTTAATTTTTTTTTTTTATCAAGAGTGATCTCTAGTTATATCACCAGTGGTTAATGATTATATCTTCCTTAATTATCTCTAAGCATATTATTTTAGGTTTCCTTTATCATTATAATTTCTAATTGGTGCATTCAATGGTGTTCACTGTATGCATCATAACCACTTTAATTAGTTATTTCTTGTTTTATCTTCAACTGGGGCTATTTCTATCTTTTGTCAAACATGTTCATTGTTAATTCAATCTTTTAGTGTTTTATCAAAATCCATCTTAACATTCATATTGCCATTATACTTTTTAATGTTTTATCAAAATCCATCTTAACATTCATATTTTCATTAAACTTAATTTTCTAAGGTATTGTTCGACTACCTGTTTCTGGAACTTAGCTGTTTCGGAGAAGGCAAAAACTATTCATGTTAAAGCATTTTAACGATTGTTCATATTCCTTGAAGCAGTCCCTGGGCACTTTCTTATAGACATTCATAGTATATTCCATTGGAAGCATGGGACTCATTTAGTTAATACCTTCTATTATTTGTGTTCATTGTGAATAGTGAATACTCAGTATTTATCTTCTATCGAAGAAAGAGGACTTTTCTGCTCTCACTTTACGTTTTGATTCTATGAAGTAAACTGGATTTTGCTGAACTGTCTCCAAACGTTGTCTATTAACAAGTTAGCACCTTTCTTTTTTCCCAGAATAGCTCTTTCTATGCTTGGTCTTATCTTTTCTTTTTGTTGGAACTGGAAATTGACCAAATTTTTCATTAATCTTTTTTGCTGATTGGAACACATGAACAATATAGTTTGTTTGATTATAGGTAATTTTCATTAATTCTTTTTAGTTAGATCCTGACGAGGTACCTTCTTTTTTTAATTTTTATTTTTAAATTTTAGGTCATTGCAGGAATTTGCGTGCTGGTGTGGATTGTAAACATTGGCCACTTTCGTGATCCTTCTCATGGTGGCTTCCTACGAGGTGCAATCCATTACTTTAAGGTATATTCTCAATTTTTTTTTTAAGAGACTAAAAATTATATTATATATAAGTACCTTGAAGAAACAATATGAAAAGCAATAGGGAGTATAAGGTATCCACCTAAGTTACCTATTGCATTACATACTTTCCCCAGCCCCAAACCCAGTAATTTAGTGCATATTGCTACTAACCAAAATGATGACAACTAATGAGAGTTCTCCCATACCCTAGCTGCAATAGATTCCTCCCCTTCAAAAACCCTCTTATTCCTCTCCTTCCATATAGACCATAGCACCGCAAGGGAAACTACCCTCCAATGCTCCCTCCATGATGGCAGAACACCATCTATATACGGAAAAATATTGATTCCTTGCGACCCATCGTCCTTTGACGATATTACGAGGCAGTGGGAGCACCTCTCCTCCATATGTCATGAGCAAATGGACATAGTGAACAAATGTGGCCATCGGTCTCCATGTCTTGCTTTCAAAGATAGCATCGCTATGGGGAGATGCACATGCTAGGGAACTTCTTGAAGAAAATCACCAGTCTTCAACTTACGATAAGTGGCGACCCATCCCAAAAATTTGACCTTTGAAGGCATAAGCGCTTTCCATATTAAATTTTGATGGGGAAGTGATGCAATGCGATAAGAGTTTGAGTTAGTGGAAATCTCAAATTTGTATTTTCTTATTTTAGGATAATTTACAAATTTTAGTAAATTTACTTTTCTTCCACTATGCCTCCAAGAAGACGACAGTAGAAAGCCCAACTTGATGACGTGTACACGACTTGAGCAACATATTGCTCAGTTGACGCAGTAGTTTGTTGCGTTCTTGCAAGTGGTATGTGGTGGGGATAGACGATGGGATTTGGGGATCAAGGTTAATATCCCAGAAGATCTGATCTTCTCTCCTGCAATGACTGATTTAGATGAAGAAATTGAAAATTCTTTAGAGGATTTCCATAACCCTTTCGACGGTCCATTAATATTTGATAAATATGCTGATGAAACTGAAAAGAGGATGAGGTTGTAGCAACAACAGATGAAGGACCTGAGTATAATAGTGGGAGTCATTTAGTTGATGCGAAGGAATTCCATTTTCCAATCAACTTGCACTATTGGCGGTAAGATCTACAAGATTGTGATTGATTTGAGTAGACGCAAGAATGTAGTTTCTAACGAAGCAGGACTGGAAAAGTTTGGATTAGTGAAAGAGAAACATCCAAAGCCCTCTAAGCTAGTGTGGTTGAAAAAAGGCGCAAGTACTTAGGATCGTTTGGTGAGGGATATTCACAAGTATAATGATGTTACTAATTCGAAACATCTAAAGGGTCGTCGAAAGCGTAGTGGCAAGTGTCACTTGAAATTATCGAGTCAAGACTTTGTTCTATGGTCTTACCTCAAGCGCGATGTAGCAAATTCGAGGGCGAATTTTTTCCAACATGGGGAGAATGATGCAATGTGATAAGAGTTGGAGTTGGTGAAATTCTCGAGTTAGTATTTTCTTATTTTAGGATAATTTACTAATTTTAGTAAATTTACTATTTTCGGTAATTTACTATTTTTAGTAATTTTTGTTTTTAGTATTTTATTAAATTAGGAAACTAGTATTTTTGTTGAATTAGAAAATTAGTATTCGAGTATGTTTAGAAGCCTAGTTATTACTATTTTAGTATTTGAGTCGAATTAGGAGTTTTTTCTTAGATATTGCCTATTTAAGGCCATTGTACGCATTATTGGAATACAAATTGAATAATATTGATTTTTTTTAGAATTTACAAATTCTTCTTTCACCTCTTTTCTTGGTATTCTGTGGAATCAACGAGTCTAGAGAAGCGCATTTATTGTCTTTCCTATCACGCCCAGCATCAGGAAGGGAGATACAGATGGATCATCAATTATAAAACCTGTATTTCACATTTCCTATGCAAGACCAGCTGCATATATGTTTTTGTCTAATGAGTCACGTGGTAAAAAGGTGAACACATGCTGTACCAGATACACTGAAATGTCTGTACAGCATGTTTCTATATTGGACTTTGAATTTGTTGTACACTCATGTTAAGTATATGATGTAGGAAGAGTGTTTGAGAGATGGTGATATAAATTAAATTATTTAAAACGATGAACAAACAATTGTAAGGAAAAAAAAAAAACCCTATAGTTTCATTTGAATGTGTGTGATGCATCTATACTAGCTGTTTGATGTACTAAGTTGTTAAAATATGCGAAAAACTTCTTTCAGTGTGCAGATTCATAAGTCATCATTACTTCCAATTGTTCTGCTTTACTCTTTGATTTGTATCATGTTTTCAAGGAGTTCCCTCATCGTCTTGCAGAAAGTGTCCTATCCTGTTTGATGCTTTTGTGCACTTGTGCTCCTAGTGGGCTTCACGTCATCCTTTGTTACCCAAGGATATTTGTGTGGATCTTCAGGAAAATTCTATTCTGAACATCAAGGTCCCGTTTGGTTTGTGATTCGGATATAGTTTTTATATCTGAGAATTCAGAACCACAAAAAACGCGTTTGGTTGCTCGAACCACAACCATTTTTTCAAAATTTTACTCAGAAAATAGGCTGTTTTCGGAAAATGATAAACGTCTGTTTTCTGAATTTTCATTGTTTTGATTTTATCCATGTTTTTGAATTACGAAACCTAGTGCAGCCTAAAACTTCTCGGTTTGAGATTTGTCTTTGACATGGATAAATGTGGTATATAACATGGGAAATCGTTATAAATGGTACTTTATTGTTAGCACAAGTTGCTTCACAGATGAGATTCAGCACATTGTATTTGTTGAACTCTCTAAATGTTTTCATGGATTCCAATAGTCATTTATTTCACGATCCTTTAGCCCACTTGGATATGCCTACTAAGGACTACACACACCCAACTGGCTTAATTTATTGTTAAGGTGTGAACTTCCGTTTCTCTACCCATGTGTTAATATGCTGGGTAGCTGCCCAGCCTTCCCTTTCTATAATGTGTAAAATTCACTTTTGAAATTGTAATTGCTTATCTTTTTCTTCAAATATCTGTTCTCAAAATGCATACTTTGGGTGCTCAAGCTTGGGCACTCTTGTTTTTCTAAGTTCTAATTGAACAGGCAGGGCGCCATGTGCTAGAACCATTTAGGCCTGGCCAAACCCTCATGAGCTTTCATAGTTGCCACAACTGTATATAGTACTGACTTCTCTATTTTCTCTTTGTTTTGGCTTGTTCTTTTGAATTGGACTTGTCTCTGATTTAAAACTTCAACTGTCATGCTAGAAAACTTTTGCTTAGTTAAGGATTTTGTAGGCAAAAAGTGTCTATTGCTTAAGACTGGCTTTCTGTGCAAAAAGGTCTTAAAAATGATGTGTCCTTGAGTTGTGTTGTATGGTATTCTATAATAGTAGTTAAATATGGTGTTTATTCCTTTAAATTGGTTATGATGTTTAAATGGATTTCCATTGCCATCTTGCATAAAGTTGTCATGTTTTTCTAGTTTCACGTAGTCTTATGAACTGGTATTGTTCTGCTTTGACATTGTGATAAGATTTATATTCATATTCTTCTAATCCTAAAAAGAGTACTAGAATGTCAGAACTCATGATTTAAGTGTCATTATTACTAGAAGGATCTGCAGTCACTTCTTTGTTTTAGGTTTTTCTTTTGGATGGAGGGCCGGGTGGTGGTGGTGGTGGGGGGGCGGGGGGAATTGGAAGAGATCGTGTATGGTCTTGAGAAATATTCTTGACTATATATATACATTTTTTTAGTTTATTTATTTTTATAATTTTAAGTTCTATTATGTCCTGAATAAATTCTCTATTGTTGTGAAACAGCTCTATTCTTTTCTCTACCTTATCGATTCTCACAATATGCTGCTTTCTTGAACAGCTTTACTATAACCTCATTCTTATATATTTCTAGATTGCAGTTGCTCTAGCAGTAGCAGCAATTCCTGAGGGACTTCCAGCTGTTGTTACAACGTAAGTTTGAAAACCTATATCACTGCAGTAATTATGATAAAATTATATATTAAAAACTACCTATGATTGTTTTGAAAATGCTATCTTCATAAGTTGGTAAGGTCTATGAATATTGAATAGTAATCCTGTGTTGCTTTGATCACAACCTTGACTTAATCTGTTGCCTCATAAAAGAAAAGAAAAGAAAAGAAAAGAAATGAAAGCAAGATGTATAATGTTTACTTAGTAGAAAAAAGATCCGAATAATGATTTAGTGGCTTCAAAGTTCAAACTATGTGCAGGTTTCATGGGAAATCAGTTATAAACTTCCCTCTAAATGATCTTCCATGTTTTATTTGTGGAAGGATTGAAGTTTCTTTGGGACAGTTAAAATTCTCTTTACATTTAAATTTTGACAATCCTGAAGATTTTAGTGGCTTATCTCCTTAGATTTAGAAGCTGTTCTAAATTACTATTAAAGCTAGTCAAGTTGGAAATCCAAACTTCTTTTTAAGATGATGTGGTATTTTCTCCTGGCCATATTGTACTTTTTTCCCATCTAACAACATTTTCTTTGGAACCTGCGCAGTTTTTCACTTTTTTGTTCTTTTCTCCATTAGGTGCTTGGCTCTTGGGACTAAAAGAATGGCACGACTGAATGCTATTGTGAGGTCTTTGCCATCAGTGGAGACCTTAGGGTGCACAACAGTAATCTGCAGTGACAAGACTGGTACTCTCACAACTAACATGATGTCTGTCTCAAAGGTGATTATATCATACTGTAGACATGTATTCTTATTCCATTGCCCTCAGTTATATATATATATATATTTTGGCAGGGGATGGGGGTGGGATTTAACTGCTCTACTGTATTTTTGACAAATTATTGGATACAGAAGGATTTTGCAATTTCCGTGATTCTCAATGCATTCAGTTATAAATATTCAGTCAAATATCCTTATTAGTTTACTTCCTTTTTTTTTCTTTTATTTAATGAATATTATTAAATGTTGAGTACAGTCATATAGTGGCTTGTATTTTTTTGCAGTTTTTGAAGATGGTTCTTAGACTTTGTGTTTTACATTATGCACAGTGTCAGTGATTATGAAACATATTCACTTAATGAGAGTGGTGAAGATGGATGCGACTTGGACATGGTCAAACAAGGGGTAACTAAAAGAGGAGCATGTATAAGGGAACATAGGAATAATAGGTAAAAATAGATATGAAGTTGAAATAATGGTGGCACCAAGACAAATGCTCTATTGTAGCTTGAAGGTTTGCAAATAACCAAAAAAACATGAATGAGCACACCAATGACGTGTTCGAGTGTAGTTCTCAAAATTTATATATTCTTGGAAAATGTTATATGAGAAAGCATTGCATAAAGAAGAAATTATCTGCATTTGTTTTTAAATGAGAAAATGTTGTTGTTGTTGTTTTTTTTATTTTTTATTTTTTTATATTAATTTTCCATTGTATGATTATTGATGAGAAAAAATATGGATGATTTTATATATGTTTTTTAATTACATATCTTCATTTTACAGTAAATAGAAAGTATAATTTAAATAAGTATAAAGTGGGTTTATAACTTTCATAAATTTATATTGTTATACAGAAATTTTTTAAATATAGGTTAATATAGATATTAGTTGTATTAGTAATTTAGTATATTCACATCTTATAACATAAGTGTTTATTTTTTTGACGTAACAATTTAGAGTTTATAATATATGAATTAATTGGATTAATATGCTCATTTATTAAGTATATAAAAGCCTGTACCATGCATGAGGCTTTGCAGGGTCTAGAGAAGGGACAATGAATACCATGGTACTACCTTACCTGCGCATAGCAAAGAAGTTGTTTTGGAATTCGAACCCACAACCACCATTGCATTAGTACACTCTTGTATATATATATTTTGGTAAGAAACAGGAGAAAATTTTCATTGGAGCACAAGTGGTACACCAACACAGCCTACAACAAAGACATAACATTAGTCAATTCCTATATGTATGTGTATATGAAGTCATCAATTATATTTGCTATATACATAAGCACTAGTCATGTATTATATCAGGCTGCTTTCCAATGTATTAACTATTATATAATTTTGTGTTTATGTATTGTAACTTTGTATGTTTAGTTGATCATATACGTTATAATACTTATGTTTTATATTACATAATAAATTGATTTCTCATTAACGAGTAGGCATATTTTAACATTTAGTATTATATCATTTAACAAAAACTAATATAACTCAACTCTGACATATATATCCTCTGTATTTATATGTTGGTTGTTTAAGTGTTAAAAACTTAAAATATTTCTTTCAGATTTAGTTTCCTCAATCAACACATTATCATTGACATTCATGGAATATGTTCTTGAGTATGTATATCCATTTCATCCATAACTAATAGAAAATGCGACAAAATATTTCTTTTGTTCAAATTTCTGTTAGGTTATAAACTTATAATTGAATTCTTGTTATTTCAGGGTTTTCATGTTTTTCTTCTCTGTAACTTCTGATTTTATCGATTCCTTCGTAATGACATAATTTGACGACTAATTAACCCCTTATGCTCCTTTTGTAGATGATATAGTGTCTTCAAACATAAGAAAGCTCCTAGGGCTACCGTTACTCATTAGTAGTATGTAATATTTATATGTTTTGCCTCTTGTATTCAGATATGTGTGGTTAACTCTATGCGGCTTGGCTCTGTTACTTCTGAATTTCATGTCACGGGGACTACATACGCTCCAGAAGGAATAATTTTTGACAGTTCAGGGTCGCAGGTATTCTTTTCCCTCTTGTTTTTAACAATTACTCAACTGTTCTAATGAATCTCACAGTTGGGCAACTGTTCAGACAGTCTCAATCTTTTTCTTTTGGTTATCGTGATCTATAGAAGTCTGTCTTTCATCAATTTCTCCTGTAGCTTACCTGTGAGAAAGCATGCAAGTTCCATGAACTTTCCTGGACAATACCTTTGACCATAGGATCTTTATGTTGAATTTTGAAATGACTATATTGATCTAGGTAAAGATTAATGTAGTACAGATAAAGAGACTCCAACTTGTTTCAACATTTTCAGACATTTCTTGTGACTGCTTTGTAATTTGTAAGCTGCTCTTGAAACTTGCAAATATTTACCGGTAATTCAAACTTAGCTTTGATATCCATATTATTGTGACAATGGAAATGATGTTATATTCATTATTTTTTGCTAGTAAACAACCAGATACTAAAAATCTGGTAATTTAGCTAGTCCCATCAAATTGTAACTTTACTCAACTGGGTAGGTATCTAGCTATCCTTAAGGTGATGGACACTCTCTCCCTAAAGAGGAAATTATATATTTAACTAGTTATTCAAAAGCGGTTGATGCATTCTTGATTAATAATTCATTTTAGGTGCAAATGCTGTATCCATGCTATGTAGATCGGAAATATCTGTTCCTTGGTATAATAATTTGTGTCCATGCCACCTTGGTGTTGCTTACTTGTGCTTTTAGGAAACGGATAATATCGGGTGACAAGGGTTGTTACACTTGTTGCCATAGAATCTCTACTATTATGGAGATTATCAGAAAGCCTTTAATATTGTGGCTATTCTACACTTCCTGTTGTATGGTTTGCTGAATCAATTAATAAATATGCATTAATGTGTGATTGAACCATTTGACACACATATTTTTGATGTTATTTTATCAACGTAGCTCCTAGAAGAGACTTGTCAACATGGTGTAGGACAGGTCAAATATTCATAGCTTCAGTTGTTTATGCTTCATTGCCCTGTATTCTACCATGGGGTGTCTTCAGGATTGAAGCTGGCATGTTCATGGTTGTGTTGACTATTTGATAGTATTGTGATTCCATTCTTTATCAGCTTACTCTTTTAGAGCAATCTTGTCAACAATGAGATAAAAAAAAGAAAAATATGAAGTTCACGTTTTATTTCCTGTCCTTCAACAAACTAGTGTGATATATATGGCTAATTATCCTGAGATTTTCCTTAATTATCTTTCCAACACATGATTCTTGTTATGTTGTAATTTAAGCAGCCCAAGGGCTTGTTAGTATCTTTAGAGTTAATCTTCTTTGGAATTGTCTTCAAAGGTTTTGCTTATTGTTTGCAGCTTGAGTTTCCAGCACAATTTCCTTGCCTTCTTCATATAGCAATTTGTTCAGCCCTTTGCAATGAGTCAACATTACAATATAACCCAGACAAGGGGAACTATGAGAAAATTGGCGAGTCAACTGAAGTCGCACTTCGTGTACTAGCAGAAAAGGTTTTTACAGATTCTTGTTTATGGAAAAATGCAGAAATGTCTCCTATTTTTTCTGTTTTTTTCATTATGGACTATGTTTGAATTAAATTTTTTATTACCAAGAACTCAGTGGCTTACTTCTATTACTATAATCAGGTAGGTCTACCTGGTTTTGATTCTATGCCTTCAGCTCTGAAAAGGCTGAGCAAGCATGACCGTGCATCTTACTGTAATCATTACTGGGAGAATCAATTTAAAAAGGTTTGCTTTCTTTACCATTATTTATACATGTGCTAATAATTAATTTTCTTGCTATCATAATGCTCTATACTGGATGGAACTTTTACATAAGTTGATTTCGTTCTAAGATGCTTTATTTGAGGAACGTCTCATCTAATATTTTTATATATGCATGCGCTTGGATAAAGTATTACTTTTAGATTCTTTCTTGCTGCCTCGTTTAAACCATTACATTCTTACTTGGTTAGTTTAAATGGTAGCTTGTTTCTAGTGCATGCCTGCATGGTGGACATGCTGGGGAAGATTGTAGTTCTTGCATTGAGACATGATTTTTTATTTTTTTTCCAAAAGATCGTGACATGTGCATGAGGTTCTTGCTATTGCAGGCTCTAGGGAGGGCTTGATGTATCATGTATGCAGAGAGTTGATCTGGTTGTAAATGAACTTAGAATCTCACTTTTATATGTAATATATCTGTACTATGATAAAGATAATACTTCAGTTACTCAAAATGAAGCCTTTAAGCCAATTCTTCCAAAAATGTCTTATGATTTTTAATAATCTTTAAGCTATTACCAAGTACTAAGGGTAGTGCAATAAATTTAAGCAAAACTTATTTTCCTTTTTTGTAGGCATGCCCACCCATGGCACCGCCACTTCCTATTTTTACCACTTTATTTATTTATTTTTCTATCTAACTTTCCATTAATGTATCTTGTTTCTATTGGTAATTATTAATTATTTGCATCTTCTGGTATCTATTTTATTATTAATTTAAGCAATTTATTAAATTACCCATATGCAAAGCAGTGGCTCAAACACTTTGTTTGATAAGGTTTAGATCATCCACAAACAGCTTGCAATATTTTCACCAATGGGTGATAGGGTTTTCTTCGTATGTTCTTTAACAACATGGACATAATATACATTTTCTTAAGGAATATCTTTATTCATGTTGTGAATTGGTTTTAGCTTTTAACTTAGTTTCTTGTGCAATATGTTATGGAGGTCATGAAAGAATATTTGGTAGGATTCTATGATGGTTGGAGTCTATGCATTGCAAAAGAAGGTTACCTTAAGTTTGGGGGCCTTTGACTTAATAATTTGATCCAAAAAGTGGGAAACAACTTGGTGAACTCTCATTGATTGGGGGCAACCACGCATCACAGTTCTCAGCCTGGTTTGTAAGAAGCGATTATACCACCGACTCATGACTGCTATAGCATTCCCTTCGACATTGATATGAACTTCTATTTTTGATCATTAGCCACTACAAGGCCTACACTAAACATGTTATATTTTGGACAAGCTAAATATGTTATCATAAAATCATCTCCGGTGTCCTATATTAAACAAAGCCTTTCCATTCTTCTAGAACTCAGAACTACTTAAAAAGGTTTCATTCACATTAAAATTCCTAGCATAGCATTGCTTTCTCTTAAAATTGCGTTTGTTGCACTTGTGATGAATACTCATAATATTGAACTTTGAAGGTTTTATGTGAATGCACCATGGTCACTATGACATCCTTGCATCCCTGGTCATTAAGGTTGCAAATCTAAAGTGGCTTGATTGTATGCTCTTAAGATCTGAGGTCCCTTTCCTGTTTAAATAGCCTATAGCATCATGCTATGGTAGGATGCTTTGATTCCATGCTCAATTTTTTTTTGTTTTTGGTTGCAAATTGAGGTCGAATTCCATTGCAAAAAAGCTAGATATAAAAGAAGGGCCCATCCCCAGTTCAATATCAATTAATTGGATCAGAATTGCTTAGGTTTTTCATTGGAAGAGGTTTCTAAGTGAGACAAAGGAGACTGAGTGAGATCAAAGGGAGAAGGGGAGAAGTTGGCTTTGTGCCTATCACCACATTGTTGTGTTCTCTACTATAGTAAAGACTAAAGAAGCCACGAAGTATCATATATCATGCTAGGATATCTTTTTCCATCAAATTTGGGAGAAGGAATTTAATCATATTCAATGGAAGTTCACAAAACCTGATGGATGTGAGGAAGTTTTCTCCTCGACTTTGAGCAATAATGTCCTTACACGCTCTAGGAAATAAAGATGGTAGTTGTTTTGGTTATTATATAGTGCACTTGGTCAGAAAGAAGTTGAAAAATCATTGAGGAAAGCCTGTAACGATGGGGCATACTATGTTGGGTGAATGTAACATAGGATTCTTGTGGAAATTAAGGCTACGTTTGGTTTGTTATTTAGATGCCATTTTCTGTACCTCAAAATTTGAAAACGTGTATGGTTTGTTGAATCTGAAAACAGTTGTTTGAGATTTTATTTAGAAAATATGCTGTTTTCAAAAAAACGATAAAAAATCATTTTCTAAAATTTCACTTTTTGGATTGTATTCCAATTTTCGGATCACAAACCAAACACAACCTAAAGAATCTTTGAGGGGTTGGTGCATGTAATGTAGTCACCTATGGTAGGCTCTTGCGAGAGAACTCCTTGTCCTCTTGCTTTTAGCCTTATTTTTGTACTCATAAGCTTTAGTAATGTACATGTTTGTTTTTTATGCTTCCATTGCTCACTCTTTTTTTACCTTAATTTTTTTCCCTTTCTCCTTCCATTTCTTTTGTTCTAGGTAAGCCTTTCCCAATTGTAGAGCCCAAGTTTTTTTTATTGATTTATTTATTTTTTGTAAAACTTTTATTTTCCCCTTGTTTCTCATTCTCTTCTTTTCGGTTAATTCTTTTTCTATTCTTTTCCTCTTTTTTCTTCATTTTTGCTTTTTTCTCTTTTATTTCATTAAATATATATATGCTAGTTTTATATTTTAAATTAAGAACTTAGTCTTCTTTCATTCTTTCTAATTTTTTTTCTCTTTATTTTATCAAATATTTGTATGCTAAATCAGTAAATTGTCAATATGTGCCAGGTTGTCATTGTTTCTTCGCTTTTCATTTTAGAATCAATGCCTATTTGTGTGTAGTTATGTGGTCCATCATCAAGCCAACAGTTACCTCAACAAGGGGGATACAAAAATGTAATAACAGAAGCACACATACCAATCCATCATATCAGTCGTATTCTTGAATTTGGAATAAACAGAGGAGTAATGCTACCTGAACGCATAATAAGACTATTGAGATCATAATAGCATTCATAGAAATGTTCTAGCATAGAGTAGAATCTAACATTAAAGAGATTAGTTGAATGAATGACTGGATGTTTTGTTCCGCCTTACCCCCCTCGAGATCCTTTCCAACACATCTTTGGCCCCTCCCCTCGATGCACCTACAACAGAAGACTTGGCCAACTAACTCCCAAATCAATCCTTTTCTTTGGTTCAACATATATGATTGGAATTCGACCAATAGGAATGCAATCCATGTTTCTCATGTTTCACCATATGGATTACCTATCTTTTGGTTTCCTTCCGCAACTTCCTTTGGTCTCCTTTAGCTTTGGTGGGCTTGTTTCACTCCGTACTCTTGCGCATGACCCGTTGCAACAAGATTCGTAGATGTAGATAGCACTCATCAATCTTGACTATATGCATAGCTTGGCTGGCCTTTACTTTCGTCGTGTAGGAGAAAGAAAGAGAAGAATCTTAGCATCGAAAGAAGCACATTTTGCTTTCCATCTGATATAACCAGGTCCAACCGCTACACATATAACAACCAATACATGGTTCCCACTTTTACATGTGTTGTTCTCCCTGGCAGAGCGTTCTTCACTTGAGGTGCTCAAATTTTCCGTGGCAACACCCGACTCGACATTTTAAAGCTACGGTCCCTTCAACATTACCGGTGCATTGAGAACTGCCTTCGGTCCCCCAACACTGATGGGTTATTTGAGTGAGGGCTTTCCCCCTTTGTATCAAATGAGACTTGTATGCCTGGGAAAAGGAGTTTAGCTTTGCCCCTTTTATTTTTCCACAATCTATTCCATCAACCGGACCTTGACTACATGGAAAGCGTGTAAGTTAACTCGCTACAACGTGAAAGCTGCGACGGTGGCTCCATACGGGGAATCATAGGCATGGAGGAAGTCAAAGAAATGCGCTCCGGCAAGCTGGGAACTTGCCCTTTGCTTTTATGATTTTTTTTGGAAAAGGAAAAAAAAACACTTTTATTTTAGGCTTTTCCCTTACTGAACGTTCAAATTGCATCCAGTAGGGAAAAGGACTAGAAAGGGAAGGGCGGTGGGTAGCTTGGGGTGGCGGCTTGTGCTGCGCTGTCATTTTGGATTCTCAACTGATTTCGACATTGGTGAAATGGGGTGAATCACCTAGATCTTGAATCAACTAGTATTTCATCAACACAGGGGCCCAATGCATTCTCTAGATGAGTTGGGAGTTGGGGCAGTCCGCGCGTGACCCCATCCTACACTCCTTTAACCTATTGTTTGTTTGTCACTTCTTGTCTGGGAAATCATGAAGGGGATTTCCGAAAAAGCTAGTGGAGGGGGAGGGAGTGGAGTTACTATGTGTTGGGTTCGTCAATCCATTCCATGGCGTGAAATCCATCATTGGCTAACCTTTTTTTACCATTTTTGGCCACCAAGTGATATGCCCAAGAGAAAAGGAACGTGGGGAAGAATCGACGAGGAATCCATGAAAGAGTGAAAGAAAAGCACGATGAGAATTCTCGACTCGAGATGTTAGACGGTGCAAAATCAATAGGTGTCGGACAAATTCTTAAATGAGTTCGTGTATTAGCATCATTTGATTCATTTGCTATATATTTTTTGATATAATTACTATATAACTGAACTTTACTTTTAGTACTTTGTAGAATTTTAAGATTCATGATCCAATCTTTTGATTCGATCCGCAAGATACCCGTAGCAATCCTATGTTAGGCCCTAATTTTATCGACCATGCTCGTGCCCATCGTTGTGAAGATTATAATACGGATCATAGGATCATATGATCCTTCAATATTGATTTCTACTAATGATTTGGGCCTCACATTGGGTTGTTAAATTAGTGAGTCTTATTGTCTTACGATGATTTGAATTTGAATCATGGGATTGTCCAAGACTGTGATTCCAAATGACTTGACCTTTTTTTTGCGGGTTTTTTGGGTCAAGCTCTTGGCCACTTGACTTTTTATTGTGCTAGGGCTCAAAACTCCCTCATGCTCCATATGAGCCTTGTCAAGAGTGAACTCTGCGAGAGAGGGACAGTGATTTTCGTTTCTAAAGTGAGTGACTTCTGCTTATTCCATTATTGTCATCATCAATTCATCATCTTCTTCTCCTTTTTTATCATGTTTGTCATCATTCTTCTTCTTTTCAGGCTTGCAAGTAGCTTGCCCATTCTTTTTTCCCCCCTTTGTACGAGCTATTTGTTTATTTATTTTATATTTTTGCTTTCTTTTCTTTCTTTCTCTTTGTATTTCCAGGGTTCGTGCTTCTTCTTCTTCTTTAATTCTGTTGTCTTACTCTTCTTTCCTCGTTATCCTCTTCTTCTTGTTCCATAGTTCAGTAATTCTTGTATTCCACACTTATTCCATTAGCAAGCAGCCAAAGCACACTAGCAGCACAGTTTTCTTTTTTTGGACCTCTTTTGCCATTTTTCCCGAAATTCAGTTTGTTATCTTTCCAAAATAGAAGGTTTAGACTTATAGATATGAAGTTATGACATATAGTATTTAGTAAAATATAAAGGCAGGATGTCAATGGAAAATAAAAGAATGATGACCTAATGATTTTTCCCCCTATATCCGTTTGGACTTCAATATCAAGATCTTGCTGTCATATCTGTGTTGTTGAAATCCATATCAATTTTTCTTTGGAATTAAACATTCCCCAAGTATTATGTCTCCTTTTGTGACATTGGTCCTCTCTATTATTTAATTCCTTTTGCAGGTTTCTGTTTTGGACTTCTCTCGTGACCGTAAAATGATGAGTGTCCTTTGTAGCCGAATGGAGCAGGGGATTCTGCTTTCTAAAGGGGCTCCGGAAAGTATAATTTCTAGATGCACAAATTTCCTGTGCAATGATGATGGTTCTACTGCTCCGATGACTGCACATGTTCGGACAGAGTTGGAGGCTAGATTCCACAGGTTAACTTTCTTTCATCATGAAAAAAATTATCTTTTTCAGTCTCTCCAAATTAAGTGTAGAAAGAAATGATGACTTTGGGGTAACTAATGAAAGTAAATTCATTAGTAGAATTCACATGCGTAATGCTAAAAATGCTTTGAGGAAGATGAGAAATGCATAGACTTCTTTTGAGGTTTTAAGGGCCCAGGGGAAATTGGAGACTTGTGGTTAATCAAAATCTTTAATAAGATTGTAGCAAATGAAAGAATGTCCGATGATTGGATGAAAAAAACCTTATTTCCTATATATAAACGTAAAGGAGATATTCAAAATTGTGAAAATAATAGGAAGGATAAAATATGAATCATACAATGAAATTGTGGAAGAGAGTAATAGAGAATCGAGTAAGAGCTAAAACCTTGGTGTCAAACAGTAAATATGGATTTCCGCATGGGAAATCCACGGTGAATACTATTTATTTGTTAAGGGGATTGATGGAAAGGTATAGGGAGAAGAAGAAACATTTTTTTTTTTTTTTGAGAGTAAACAAACAAATATATGAAAAGAAAGATAAAAAGAAAACACATAAGAGCACCAGAGATGCTCAGTCCAACAGAAAAAAATAAAAACAAGACAACGACAACAACCTCGCTCACCACCATTAAGCGAACTTACATAAGGCAATCTCCCCAGTTCCTCACCCAATCATTAATAGAGTAATCCCTGTTAACTCTAAATGCAAGTAACCATGAGCTCGCCATAAGGAGAATGTCATTCCACCTGTCCTCTTCACCATAAGAAGAAACATTTTTAAAATGGTCTTTATTGATCTAGGCAAATCCTATAATAAAGTACCTAAAGAAATAATATGGTCGATTTCAAGGAAAAATTGATTAACAAATTACAAATAGGTACACTAACTTTATATAAGATATGCATGATGGAGCGATAACTATTGTAAAAAAGATAGTAGGAGAAACTCGTGAGTTCTCAGTTAGAGTAGGTTTATACCTTGCCTTGAGCCCTTATCTTTTTGTGCTAGTTATGGATGAATTGGCTAAACATGTTCAAGAAGATATTATCTTCTCTCTCGCATTGACTTTTCCTGAGATTTACACTAATGCACATGCTATTGATTGGTCAGTTTTGCAGGAATAGAGACCTTAAGATGTTTGGCTCTTGCATTGAAAGTGATGCCTGTAGAACAACAAAGTATCTCATTTGGTGATGAGAGTGACCTCACATTTATTGGATTGGTATGTGTTCAATGATGCTTCTTCTGTGTTATAAATTTCTTGATTTGAGTTTCTCATGGCAATAGTGAATAGTCACAACTATTTGCTGATGTTTCTTTCAAAGGCTCATGAATTTATTCGGAAAGTTTATGGTTCATGAATGATGCCTGTCTACGGTGAATTTACTAGATACCTATTTAAGGCTTTACACTTGGGCTTGAAGTTGGTTGGCTTCATTATTTAGATTAATATTAGAAATTTTATGGAGATCATATGCTTTGGAGTCTTCTTTTCTAGTATCTTTCTAAAATTCTGCCTTTTAAGGATTTTCAGGTATATGCTCGATCTTATTGTTTTCTTCTCATCCAATCACCTCCGTAACTTTCTTTTGTTTGAGATATGCCTTTTCTCTATATTAGCAACTTATAGGAGCTTTTTAAGATGTCTTCTTTTCTGGTTCAATAGATTGACATTAATAAATGGCTTTGGATGCCTGTGATGTTGTGAAAACCAAAAGATTTGATTTTCTCTATGATCTTGATGTCAAGGAGGGTAGCACTCACACTCTTTTGTTTGGTTTTGAGGAATAATAGAATTTTTGATAAGGTTACTAAAAATATTATGTACTGTGGGAGCCCACTAGAGTATGTACCTCAAATTGGATTGTGGAGCCTAAGAAAACTGGTCATGGTTATCCTTTGTTTGAATGGTTAAGAGGGTGGGAAAATTTGTTGTAATTTTACGGTTATCCTTTTGTTTGGAGGACTTCTTATCCTCCTCCTTGTTGGTACTTTCTGATTTATATATAATACTACTATTAAACAATTATGCTCCATATTAATTTAATCTTATAAAATTTGGAAGTACTATTATCCTTTATGAAATTATGAAATTCGAGCAAATTTTTTTTATTAACTTATTGTCTTTGTTGATTACTTGTTCATGGTGGATGGAAATTTAAAATTGCAGATATTATCATGAAACTTCTTTTTTATCTTGTATATTTATTTGTGCTACACATACCATTATTTATACCTTTGTCAATTTGCTATCCGTAAAATTGCGACTGATTTTGCATGTTAAGGCGTTATTAGTTATACTACATTATTTTAGAGATTTTTATTGTTAACTTGATATCCATTGTCGAACCTATGCTTAACAGTTATAGCTTTTGGGCCCAATGTTATCCAACATGGTGTTATACCTTAGGTTCATGTAGATGTTAGGTTTAAACTTGTTTTCCATTTAACTTGCTGGTATTTGTCTGTCCGTTGCTTCTCCTTGGAAAATTATTGTTGCTTGCAAAGGCAATGGTTAATATTAACTCTATATATATTATTGGATTTCTACCTAACGCCTAACGGTTACAAGCTTTTTGGTTGTGTGGTAATCTAACAAAGCAATTTGAAGGGTATTGTGAGTGTGTGTGTGTGTGTTTTGATATGAAAGAAGGTATATTCTCTGAAAGCAAATGTAGTTTTATATACATATATAATATGGAAGAAGATACTCAACGTTGTACAAAATGAGGAGGACCAAAGGTCCTCATAAAAAGCACAATCGGAATTGAATGGTCCAATCTTAAACTAAATCTGTCAAAAGGTAATTTTCATTTGTTACTTGTGCTAATTTGTACACTGAAGCTTTTCCTTTGTTACTTAGGTTGGAATGCTTGATCCACCAAGAGATGAGGTGAGAAATGCTATGCTCTCCTGTATGTCTGCTGGCATACGTGTTATTGTTGTCACTGGGGATAACAAGGTAGGAAAAGTTGTTTCTTTTTCTCTTTTATTTTTTTGTCCTTATTATTATTATTTTTTTGGTTTGTTCTTTCCTTAAATCCTCAATCCTCTTAAAATTGTTTAACGAATATACTTTCAGGCTACTGCTGAATCTTTGTGTCGACAAATAGGTTCTTTTGACCACTTGGAGGATTTTGTAGGACGTTCTTATACAGCTTCTGAGTTTGAGGAACTCCCAGCTTTGCAACGAACATTGGCATTACAACGCATGGTACTCTTCACCAGGTATTAGGGATAAGGTGTTTGCAAACATTTACTTTTTGTATTATGTGATTGGCTGATACCATACTAAATCTGTTTGTTCTTTCTTCTAGAGCTTATAATTGTAAATGGTTTGTCATGCATGTGGTGAGGGTCCAGATTCAAATAGACCTTGAGGTCATCCTGAGTTCAGACCCTCGTGCATGTGTAGCTGACCTTATTTACTCATTTGCCTTTTTCAACTTGCTTTTACTCTGTTTGGTTCACTAAGCCTTCTGCATCCTCACATGAAAAAACATTATGAATTATTTTAGGGTTGAACCATCTCACAAGAAGATGCTGGTTGAAGCTTTACAGCGCCAAAATGAAGTGGTAGGTATTCTCTTTTTGAGTTCTCTAAGTGGTTGATAAAGTATAGTGTCTGGTGTGTACATGAGTAAGAAATTGACTAGTGCTTATTTGGTTTTACTCCTGCTTTACCTTGCTGACGGTGTTCTTGAACAATTGATATATAGAACTTGTTCTTCCTTCTGTGTTTCTGGATTATCTTTCTTGATAACATTTTGCTAAATTTGCTTGATGTTCTTATATTTCCATCGGTACAACTTAAAGCATTTGGTTGCTTATTTCTTTGTGACCGCTCTTAGGTTTTGTTTAGATTTTAGCTAATTTTTGCATACCCTGTTTCTGTTTATTTGGCAAACTGCAAATTTGACGAGTGCTTTTCTATATATATCTGCACAGTACAGTTTGGATAATCACTTGTACTTTCCATTGAATCATGTGTTTATATCTTCTTGAATGATAAATGTTATATTGTTTGGACTTTGTTCTCAAGGTTGCCATGACTGGTGACGGTGTCAATGATGCACCTGCGCTGAAGAAAGCAGACATAGGAATTTCCATGGGATCAGGAACAGCAGTTGCAAAGGTAGTGCCTCATGGGTCTATTCAGGCCTGGTCCCTTGCCATTCTAGCACTTTTGCTGCATTATGCTTCCTTGGATAGTTGAGAATTTGTGTTACTTTCTGATTTATATAATAATAAAACATATATTTGTTTCCTCTCAAAAAAAGCAAAAAAAAGAAAAAAAGGAATTTGTGTTACTTCTGCCTGCTGTTCTCAACTTAGTTTTCACTTTCCTTTGTTGACAGCAGTTAGTGTTTCCTGAATAATTTTTGATGTGTTATTTTTTTTTTCTGACATCATAGTTCTTCATTTTCTTTAAATTCATTTACTACTAATTGCTGGTACTCTTTGCCCGCATTACTGCATTGGGCTGCAGTTTTATATTTGGTATGATTCAATAAATTGTCATCGTATTTAGAAAATCAAAATGGGTGCCCTAAGGCCCTAACTTGAACTTTATTACTTTTACGTGTTCATGTGAAGTTCAATATTTAGGAACGACTCATTACCTTCGTGCAGTAGTTAAATTTGTGTTAGGATTAGAATACCATTCTAAGCAAGTTGAAGGGGCTTCATTTCCAATTTCTAGCTGAATGAGATTTTGAATTTAAGTCAATTATTAATTTTGAGGAAAAACTCTTCATTAGATATTTTATTCATTTTAAAGAATTGAGACATGCAACAGAACACAATCCAACCATGCATCTCCCACCTTTTGATCATTTTGCATATTGTTTCCTCAACTTCTGAGGGAGGAAAATGGTGAAGATGAGGTGTAGTTTGAAAATTGTTGGTTGGAACTGGCTCAACAGAGGGACTTTCCAGTTGTTCCATGGTGGACTGGCTAGCATCTACTTTGTTAATGCGCAGTTGGATGCTCAATCATCCTCAGATGTTTGAAGCTCTGCTTTTAGAAGGGGTGTAAGTGCCTTGATCTTCCTGTCTTAGTGAGATGTATGTTGCCTTAGATCACTTTTTTTTAGTACTAATTTATATTGATTGGCTTTAATGCCCTTCTTAAAGAATTGTGGAATTCCAAGGGAAGTATCCTGTATTAGTTCCTGTTTTTATCCTTTTAATGAGTCTGTCGAACTAGAAAATAGTCCTATGTGTCTCTGATTAGATTGTTTGCTCTACTTCTTTCATCTTTTCTTTGTTTGGACTCTTTGGAGGTCGTTTAATAAGTTGATACCGACCACATAACAAATTTGATGCACAACATTTTCTTTTCATGAGCACATGAAATCTACAAAATCTTTCTTGAGATAATATCAACTAACTGTTTGTAATTTTCAGAGTGCTTCAGATATGGTATTGGCTGATGACAATTTTGCATCTATTGTTGCGGTATGATTATTTTCAGCCAATTGAAGCTCTTCAACACTTGCTTGTTGCTACTCATGATTTGTCATGCAACTTTCATTTTTTTCCTTAAGTATCATGACTGTACTTGTCATGATCTCAATTGTAAAGTTGAACAGGCTGTTGCAGAGGGTAGGGCGATATACAATAACACTAAACAATTCATCAGATACATGATTTCTTCAAACATTGGCGAAGTAGTTTGTATTTTTGTGGCTGCAATGCTTGGCATACCAGAAACCCTTGTTCCTGTAAGTATATTCTTTAATTGAAATCTAGTATTTTGTTTTTATAAATTTTAGTTGCTCTGACACACTAATAAATCATTGGTTTCAACATAAATATATGAGGTCTTCATATTTTGTAGAATGTCCTGTATGTGTAATATTTCTGTGGAGACTTGTTGAGGGATGTGGATCCCTTATACCGATAGTCTGATACCAAAAAACAAAAAAATTATCTCATTGGGTGCGGCAGTTCACTTATGTTTCACTTCCTCAGATGGATTGTTCAGTGAATAATTGTAGTAAAGTTCAGCTCAGGCAATGCATTAGCCGCTTCGTATCCTAGTTGGGACTCCTAGTGCCGTCACAGTTGTCAGAGAGACTCAGGCCTTTAATTCATAGATGGATTGGGATTAAATAAGTTAAGATAATAAAAGTTATATTGTTTAAATAAGTTAAGATAATAATAGTGTTCATCTCAAATGCAACTATTGTCCTAGATGGAAACGGGTTTGTTATAAATGATACGATATAAAATCAAAAAATGAAACTACAAATACAGAGAAAAAGTTGTCTAAACGGAGAGAGTTTTTCGTATCTCTCATTTCATTGATTTCCATTGATATCAGAACAACTGATTACATCTTTAAATAGAAAAATAAAATCAATAAAATATTCTTTAACTTGGCAACTTGAGAAAGAAGACAACTTGATAGTGGGGATATAGAATATTCCTCCCACTTGATGAGTAGCAAACCTGTTCACACTTAGAGGGTGATAACTTGATAGTGGGGATACAACAAATATTATAACACTTCCCCCTTTGGATCCCCACTATTTGTAGAATATGCCTCGTTAAAACCTTATTAGAGAAAACCCAGTGGAAAAAAGTCTAGTGAAGGAAAAAAGAGTACAATATTCTATTGGAGTCTTATATTGTTAGGACTGCCTCGTTAAAAATCTTGCTAAGAAAACCCAGTGGGACAAAACCATAGCGAAGGGAAAAAGAGTACAGTGCACTAAACAATAACTCCCTTTTCATTCTCCCCTTCAAGATGCCATAGGAGAATGTATTTTTGTTTCTTTGCCTGAAAAATCTTTGAGTCGACTAGGGGTGTCGATGGTTTGGTTTGGATCGGTTTAATGCTCAAACCTAAACCAAACCAAATATAATCGGTTTCGGTTCGGTTTAGCTTAATCGGTTTATTTTGAATTACCAAACCAAACCGAACCGAACCACCGAACATAACATAATCGGTTTGGTTTGGTTTGGGTTGATCGGTTTGAAGTTTTACATGTACTTACATTAAATAAATTAAACTAATCAATTATATATGTATGTATGTATGGTAATTTTAACTTTTTTAATGCATATTTAAAAAACTTGAAAACTATTTTTACTATATAAAGATGATTATATAATTTTTTAATGAAAATGTTTATATCATAAAAGAATCATAGACATTATAAATAAATATTAATAGTTTTAATTTTAGAATCGGTTCGGTTCGGTTTAGATTGGTTTTTAAAGTCTCAAACCGTAATCCGAACCAAACCTATCGGTTTATACTTTTTTCAAACCTAAACCAAATCAAACTTATTAAAAAACCAAACCAAACATATCGGTTCAGTTCGGTTTCGCGGTTTGAACCAATCCATTGACACCCCTAGAGTTGATGCATCTCACTATTGTATATAATCTTCTTTGTAATTGACAAAGCTTTGATAAATAAGTTGCTTGATCTTATTTGCTTAGAATTCAATCTTATCATTGTTCTGTAGCTCATGTGCAAAGAAGACCTTTTGTGAAATATATTTGGTTCTGTCAACTTTAATAAAAGCTTCTCGTAACTATGCAGTGCATGCTGCATATCTTCTTATAATATTGTAAAAGAGCCTCTTGATTAAAGATGATCCATTTGATCTATACACATTCTCGACTTGCTTCACGAGTCGCAATAATTTTCTGGATAATTTGGAGATGGAGCAACTATTGTTTGCTTCACAAATTTTCATAGTATAGTAATATCACCATAAGCTTAAGATCGAGCATAGTAGGAGTTTGACAAATATCCAGTATTTGCATATTCAACCAGTCTTGTGCTGCTTGCTTTCTTGACGATAACATAATGCATGCTTAGCACAACTTTAATATGGTGTAGAGTTATATCTTGCAAGCATGTCAACAGAGAAAACAATATTTGGTTTTGTATATAAGTGCATCTATTGCACCAATGTATGATACTTCAGGACCAACTAGCTCTTCATTATTTTAATGAAGGCGAAAATCATCTTTATTCACTTTCATTGATCTTACACTATTGGGGAACCTAATAGATATGTCTTGTTCAGGTGAAATTTCTTCAATAAATTTCTTAATACATTTGATAAATGGACAAGGATCCCACTTGGAAAATTCTCGATTTGCAGGCCGAGCCAAAAATTTGTTTTTCCAAGATCTTTCCTTTCAAATTTTCCCTTGATAAACTTTTCGATAATCTTAACATATGCAACAATAAGTAGATATATGAAATGAATAAAGTGCATATGCAAATATGATTGTTAGAATGCTCACTCATGACAATTATGAAAATGTATATGCATATTGATCAATATGAATATTAATGCAGTACGTACTTCAGGCCTTCTAGGTTCTTCAGGATCATCATTTTGAAACTTCAAGTATAACTCATAAATCTTTCAGGGATTATATAACATCATTATCCATAGATTAATATATTTCTTCATGTATATCCAATATGATTTACCTCTTTAGGTGTTTGGACTTCTGGTCCAAATAACTCTCAATTTTTCAACAAGTTTAGCTATATTTGAATTTGCTCCTTTCTAATTTTTCAATGTCGACATTCTTTTATGCTTTGGGATTCCATAGTATCAAGGACACCTTTTAAAATATTATCAAGAGCAACATTTTTCTATTCCATAGTTTTCAAATATGCATGGATTTAAATATGAACGGATTGAGAATTCTTAATATTTACTCCTCTTCAAGGATATATATTCTTCAATCCATATCTCTTCAGGAGATATTCATACTCATACCTCTTCAATGCACATTTATTTCTCAATCTATATCTCTTCCGGAGATACCTTTTCATGCAATATTTATTGGCCAATTCATTCCTTTTTCGGAATGCTTATACATTTATCAATCATTTGTTTCTACCTTCCTCTTGTATGAAGTTGTGTCCTTTTATTTGACCCGTCAACCACACCTTGGGTGTGTCATTTGTAAATTGTCTTGCATGAACTAAATATGGGTATATCAATTAACTGATTTGCAAATTCTTTTGCAAATGATTGATCATGTGAACTTATCATTCATTTTAACTTATCATTTGAACTTTTGGTTCACTTTAGCTTATAGGTTGCTTATAATGCTTATATTGCTTATGCTTTTCTCCTAATGCTGGGAAGATTGGCTTTTATTGGCTCATATTGCATTCTAGCAATTTTGCACGCCATTATAAAATTGGCAGCTCTCCCCCTAATTACGGGAAAATTGTGTCATCAAAATGACTATTGCCATTATGAAAAACGCCATTGATGGTCTTCAATCTTGGCCAATAATATTTATGTCAAAGAACTTCTGGTTTCTTATCATAAATCATTCCATTGACCTCATAATTTCATAATAAGCCAAAACTTCAAGTAACAAGCTTTTCTAAATATTTTTGTTTTTCTCTAAAGCAAAATAAACATCTTCTTTGAATATGTGACATCTATCATTTAGATATCCTTAAAATCAACCAAGATCTCTTGGATTTGGTATATCATAAGGCATTACAAATATAAAATTGTATTGTATTTGACAACATAATATTCGCTCTTCTGAAGCCATGAATATATTTTCAATCCAACCTCTTTTTCTTTATTGAGGTTTGACAAATCAATCAAATGTTTGGCGTACAACTTTTCATTCCAATCATAGATACATTAGCATTTGGTTTATTTTATAAATCTTTATCTTGTGCTACGATAGGATTATTCCACTTCTGGTGGAACGGGATGGATCTATTTCAAATATGTGGTTGTAACCATAATCCAATAATTGAAACTGTCATGGTTCTCATAATAATTTATTTATGGCCTTTGCCATATTCATCCATAATTATGGCATTTCTTACATTTATTTGTCATCCATCATGAGCTTTGCCATATTTAATATCTCATCCTTGATATGCCCCATATATTTCGTATCCATGATCATGACCATATTTATTTCTCATTCATGATCAATATTCAAAAGAACATTCACTTCAGGGAGTGTTACAAAATTAATCAATTGGATGAGAATAGTGATCTTTTATCACATTTACTTTGAGAAGATTTCAACATCTTCCGTATTACTACTTCAAGAGCACATACGAGAATAACAAGTTATCTTCTCAAATGTCTTCTTCAATACATAATTTATCTCATGACACTTTTAATATTGCAACGTCACGTGCAATTCATTATTTGATCATAATAAACTTCAGGTTCATATATATAAGATTGTAATATTGCAACTTTAGGTGCAATTTTAATTGTGATGAACCTTTAAATAATTTGTCATGAGATGTTCATGAAATAAATAAATTTGAAATGTCAAATAAATGTAGAATTAGAAAGAAGAAAGGAATAACATTTATACAACACATATAACAAATAACTTGGGCACAAAGAGAAACATCAAAGAAAATGTCAGTGTCAATGTTAATGTTAGCAATATAACTATTCCCCTTTTCAAGGGGTGGTGAGTTTCGAACTTTGGGATTTTCAATTCCTCAAGTCGCTCTAGAACCATTAGGCCTTCTTCTTGTTAGCGTATTAGCTTCAGGCCAATTTACAAATTCACAAATATGTAGGTCCCGTGGGCAAAACTCATGTGATTTCACATGGAATATTCTCAATCTAATATAACTTCTGCCATTAAAAATCCTTTCATACCTTCTGGCTATGATTTCATCAAATTTCAATACATATAGCTCTTGGCTTGAAAATTCTCTCAGTAGCTTTATGCTATAAATTCTTGCCCACATGGCTTCTGGCCATAACATTCAAAATCTTTCTCAACAGCTTCAAGCTATAAAACATTCTCTTCACAACATAGCTTCAGGCTATGAAATTTCTTTATATATAACTCGGATCTTGCAACTTCAATACATCCGATCATAAGAATTTTGGATCAAAGATCACAATATTCACATTTCTTTTGATGTTACAACTTTTGGTGCAATCAACCATAATACACTTTTCCATCTAGCTTTAGCTAGAAAATATTCTTTCTTTGTATAGCTTCAAGCAAGCTATAAATTATTTTCATTGCACCCTTTTGCCATATGAATCAAAATATAACAACATGACTTCGTGCTATGAATAAAATAATGTGTGCGCAATATAAGATAATATCGAATAAAGAACATAAAAATAAAGCTTACTATAAGTGTACTCGCACCTTATTATCCTCAGTCGTCTTCCTTGTGGTCTCAGATACTATACAACCATATGAGCCCCTTCTATGGATAAGTTTTCGAAACATCATATACTAAAAATAAGGCTGCAGGGTCACTTTCCATAAAAACTCAACTGTCCAATCTTTTGTCGATTGAATGACCTTAATCAATCTTGAACAAGAAAAAAAAAAATTAGAGAAAAAGTTTGAACAGTCGTACCATCGGGATTGTTCATCCAATTGTTCTGGGGTTGAAGATGGAAAGCCGTGCGTTGCCGGAAAGCACCATCATTCCATCCTTACCACCACTTTGATTATAACAATATGAAATTGAAAATGGAGTGCTTTTTACAGAAAAAGAATTGTTAGAAAGGAAATTAAAACCAAACAAAAATTAAAGTAAGAAATAAATAAACTAAGCTTAATATAATACTATCATCATTATTACATAATTTGTTACGTAAGGCATAAACAAAAGAGAACTCTGAATTTTCTTGAGAGATCTCTGTAATTAAAGATTCATGAGGAAGATTAAGAATAAGATCTATGGAGAAGGAGGTGGTTTGGATCATCGAAAAACTACGAGACGATTGTGCTGATAACGTGTTATAAATAATACGATATAAAACCAGAAATTGAAACTACAAATACAGAGAAAAAGTTTTCTAAACGGAGAGAGAGTTTTTCGTGTCTCTCATTTTATTGATTTCCATTGATATCATAACAACTGATTACATCTTTAAATAGAAAAATAAAATCAATAAAATATTCTTCAACTTGGCAACTTGAGAGACAAAACTTGAGAAAAAAGACAACTTGATAGTGGGGATATAAAATATTCCTCCCACTTGATGAGTGGCAAACCTGTTCACACTTAGAGGGTGATAACTTCATAGTGGGGATACAACATATATTATAACAGTCACTTTTTTCTTTTTTTTGTTATATTTTTATGATGAAGAAAAGGAATAACTTTCATATGAAGAAGGGGAGAATTAAGCTCTTACAACAGGAATTACATTCCCCTTTGATAATAATAGCTAGCAGTGGAGGAAGTTCTGAAGGAAAAACAATCATATTCCTCTTCACTTTGGTTAGCTGGGTATACCCAGCTGACTATTCAACTTTTCTTTTTCGCTTCCTTCTGAACAAGGGTAATTCCATGGGATATTTTGGACAGACTAACCAAATATGATTCATTATTGAGAGCAACTACCATTGGCAATCTTACTCATTGGATGCATGCTTCAACTAGGAGCAAAGATTCACAAACTTGATTGACTTGGTGGAAAAGAGAGGAGAAAGGTACAGAAAAGAAATAACTGTGAATACTACTTTGTTGGAAACGTAGTGAGCACGAATACATCAAAATTGAAAAATATTAAGGAAGAAGGAGAAGTCTTAAAGTTGTGGAGGAAGAAAAAAACTTAAACTTTAGCACTTGTGCACTTCTTCGCTATATGAAATGAAAGATACATGGAGAATTTATAATCTCCTTAAGTTAAAATAACAATATTTTAATTACAATCATTGTTGTTCCAACGTATGCTCATAAGTCACGAATCACTAATTTCTTGGTGCTCAAGTCACGGATGTACAAGACTTTTCTTGGAGCTCAAGTAACGTTTGCTCAAAAACTTTTCGTAAGTAACGCGTTTCAATATTTTATTACACCGAAAGGTTTTTCGTTTTCTTTTGGTGCCATTATTTCATTACCCACTCCACTAACCAATATTTATGCACATTTATTCTTCCTGTTCACACTTGTTCATACTAAAATTATTGATGGCTCTAAATGAATCATGTTTAATATCTAACACATCCCCCTTTAAATATAATTCATATCAAAATGTTCAAATCTAACTTAGTCTATAACACCACCTCCTTTAAGTTAGACTTTGAACTACTCCAAGTGTTTGCTTGAGCTTCAAGAAACTCTCGGTCTTCCATGCCTTTGTGAAGACGTGGCACATTGGATCATGGCATATTTTACAAAAAGGTTGATCAACCATGTTTGGTTGGTTACAATGATAATGATTGGGGTGGAAGTACTGATGATTGCAAAAGCACATTTGGTTATATTTTTAACATTGGCTCCAGTGCAATCTCATGGGCCTTGAAAAAGCAAACATGTGTGGCTCTTTCCACAGCCGAAGAAAAATATTTGTCTTTGGCAATTGCAGGTTGTCAAACACTTTGGTTGAGATGGGTCCTACAAGAGGTCAAGCAAGCTCCAGTGGAACCAACAACTTTGTTTTGTGATAACAAATCCGCCATCGCTCTTACCAAAAATCCAATATTTCATGGCAAGAGCAAGCATATTAGAATTAAATCTTATTTTATAAGAGATTTAGTCAAGAATGGCGATGTTATCAAATATTGTAAAGCCCGTGACCAAGTGGCCGGCATCTTCGCGAAGGCATTGAAGATCGAGAGTTTCTTGAAGCTCAAGCAAATACTTGGGGTAGTTCAAAGTCTAACTTAAAGGGGCTGTTAAAGGCTAAGTTAGATTTGAACATTTTGACATGAATCATGTTTAAAGGGGGATGTGTTAGATATTAAATATGATTCATTTAGAGCCATCAATAATTTTAGTATGAACAAGTGTGAACAGGAAGAATAAATGTGAGTAAATATTGGTTAGTGGAGTGGGTAATGAAATAATGGCACCGAAAGAAAACGAAAAACCTTTCGGTGTAATAAAATATTGAAACGCGTTATTTACGGAAAGTTTTTGAGCAAACATTACTTGAGCTCCAAGAAAGGTATTTAATTATAATTTATATCTAAGGTAATTAGAGGTCGATTATCTTAAGTCATTAACTATAGAATGGTGACTGTTTAATTTACTAATTTTTTTTAATGTGTACTTGTACATATGATTACCTTTTACCCCTATGGCTCATCAGATTTTATAGCCTTTAACTTTCCTTTCTTCACTTAGACTTATGTTTAAAAATGTCGTGACCAAGTTGACTTACTATGAGGTTATACATGTGATCTCACTTTCAGGTGCAATTACTTTGGGTCAATTTAGTGACCGATGGGTTACCTGCCACAGCTATTGGTTTCAACAAGCCAGACTCTGATGTAATGAAAGCTAAACCTCGCAAGGTATTGCTAGCTTTAACTGATACTGTCTGTTTCATTCTTTTATTTGCTCTTTTACATTTCCACGAAGAGGATGATGCCGATTTTGATTCTAATTTAAGAGCTTGTCATCTTTTTTTTTTAATGGAAATTTATTATCTGTCCATGGTTAAGGTCTAAAGTAGTTAATATGATATGTAATTATATGCATAGTTTATTTTGTATTCATATTATGTGATTTATTAATTTTAATTGCCTTAACCCCTTGAGAACACTGGATTCAACTCAAAATCTAAATTAGCATCATCCTTGGGTTAGTTAATCTATTGCTATTCTCATTTGCTAAAAAGAGCACCTTTTTACATATATCTTGTATTTTATGGAAATATGCAGGTGAATGAAGCTGTTGTTAGTGGGTGGTTGTTTTTCCGGTATTTGGTTATTGGAGGTTGGTTTAGATCCATACAATCTTCATGTTCTCTTAATGTAGTTTTGTTTCTGGTATGAAGTCCTTGACCTATGGCTGGGAAGCCTGGTTATCTGCATACGTTGACAGGAAATCTTCTGAAGTATTCTAATTTTTGTATATTTTCTGACCTAATATGACTTGTGCTGAGTATTTTCATTTTTATAATTCCTTTTTAACGTTAAATGCTATTATGTATCAAACTGGGCTAGAATGAGATGAGATTGGATTAATGAGTTTTGGTATATAATTTTGATGTTCTCTCCTCTCCCCTCACTTAGTTTGTTCAGTGTTTTGATTGTAATTGACCTGCAAGCAATGTGTTGACAACATCACAACTGTCAATGTTTGGTAGCAGGTTCTGCACCCAAACAAATTCATATGTAAAAACAATGTTTGCACGATGCTACTGTCCATTTAGCATGCGTATTGTCCATATTTTAAATTTTTGTTTTTATCAATTTGCTGCAAGATCACATCTGTTCAGTTTTTTTATTGCATATATTTAAAGTGTTTTAATGAATTCTTTGTGCTACAGCTTATGTTGGCCTTGCAACAATTGCTGGGTTTGTGTGGTGGTTTGTGTACTCTGAAGGTGGTCCAAAATTACCATATAATGAATTGGTGAGATTTGACTCGTCTTTTAGGCAGTTGAAAACTGATTAAAGGGCAAATCCACTTTGATGTGTCTGGTTGCTGTAGCTTCACATTTTGCACCCTACATTGATCACTTAAAGCATCCTTGACTTGGGAAATCCAATTTGATGAAGAGAATTTTGTAAAATCCTATTATGTTAGAGAAGTTTAGAAAATTTGTACGCAATGTTCGGAAAAGATCCATATATCTTTTAGGATATGCTAAATCTAGTATACAATAAATAATTTAAAATATTTTACAAAAAATATAATAATTTAGACTAGATTTATAATTTTGAGAAAATCAATGTACTATTTTTCTTGTGTTTATTTTAGTTGATTATCTTGTAGTTTGTTCATAATATACTATTTTTAATTCAATATTGAAGTCTTGTACCTTTTTTCCCCATTTCTAGTCACTTGTTAGTTTCCAGTTTGCAATAGCTTGAGCTTCAATTTCAAATATTTCCCATTGTCAAGGACATCGTCTAATTGACTCTAATAAAAATCAAATTTTTGCCATCAATTTTTTTTACCTATTCATTTTAAAAGTAAAAAAATTCTAATTTGTTTTATTTTTGGGAATTATTTCAATCTTCTAAGTAACTTGGATCTATTTTTTTGTGTTTATATATAATTAATTCAAAAAATTAGAAGTTAGAGGAGCATGGACAAATTTGGAATTTTTTCTATCCATATTTTTGTTTGTAGTGAATTCATAGTTCTTTGATTAAAAGTCAGAGCAGTTTAGCAAAACTTCAAAAATTTTCAGTTCATGATCACAGTTGTATCATATTTACAACAGTTATGAACATTTTCATGCTAATGGGACTGTCGATGTCTTTGTGTCAATAAAAAAAAATAGTTCCCTTTGTCTGCTTGCATAATGTTTGGATAGTTCCATTAGTATGTGAAGCATACTTTCAACTGTTTTTTGACTTTTTTTGGGGCATTAATTAGTCTAATTTATGTCTCAGATTAACTTTGATACGTGTTCAACAAGGGAGACAACATATCCATGTAGTATATTTGATGATCGGCATCCATCAACTGTATCAATGACGGTGCTTGTTGTTGTTGAGATGTTCAATGCTCTGAACAATCTTAGTGAAAATCAATCTCTTTTGTAAGTATTTAACTTGACATGAAATGCTATGCCTTTTTTTTTTTATAGGAGGCATATTTTTTAATTCTATATTTCTATATATACCTTTCATTGTATAGTTGATGTTGTTTTCATGTGTTAGTGCAACATGCATGTTGGTTTTCTTGAGTTTTTTCCTCTGTAATAACAAGGATACAAATGTATTGAAACTTTCTGTTATAAATGTCATGTGGACTCTTCATTCTAACCCAAACTACTTGTGTTGACACAATGTGACATTGACATGGACATTTGATGTGTCTAATACTTCAGATTTCCGGAAACTGGTATGTGGATTCTCTATAGAAAGAAGAGAAATAAGAAAAGAAGAAAATGACAAGTAGGTGAAAATTCAATTAAGTGAAGAGAAAAAACAAAACAAAAGATAAAAAATAGAAAGAGTGTGAGGAGAAAAATTATAAAAGAAAATGAAGAAAAGAAGAAAAAGAAGAAATAGTATAGGCTTCATAATGAGCATAACTTTGTTCAAGTACTTAGAGTCAAATTTTTAGAAACTTTTTAGCCGAGTTCCCATATCCTATAATTTGAAAATGAACAAGTATGGCATCTAGATATATATCCATATCTGACATTGGCTCTGAGAAGCTTAATAGGTTCACACATTCATGAACTTATTTAATGCTATTCTGAAATCAAATAAATGAATACATTTCTATAATAATAGTTCTTTGTCATATTATTGTGAAGGGCAAGCATTGGTGTAGTGATGCGCCAAATGTGACCTATAGGTCTTGGGTTTGAATTCAAAAATAACCTGACCACCGTGTGGCTCAAACTTTCTAATGTTCAAATGTAATGCTAAAATGTTTCAATATTATTTTCCAAAATTGTCTTAGAAGCCTTTTGTTGCAATCTTGATCCTCTTGGATGATGAAATACCACATAAAATATACAAATATAGATATGTAAAGAACCAAACTTTGTGCTCCTTCATTGGTCAGGTTGGTTTGTATTTGTTGGTATTTTCTATCGACATTATCATATTCAAACAAAATCTACTTGATATCACAATGTTCTTCATCGAATAGCCAACTTACTTGAATAATTCATGGATTTTAGACACATAATTGAGCTTAAAACAATAACAAATACTTGATTTCATCACATAAATCAAGGGTGATTTTCTTTTGAATCGAGGCAGATTATAAACGAAAAGTGAACTTACAATTGAGGCACATAGCATTGGACCAATGGGTCCTCCAATTTCCTTTTTTTTTCCAACCTACCCTATGGGCCGTTGGGGGAGGAAGACTGGACCCTTCATGTAGTAGCACTCTAAGGGGCCTAATATAGAGCTCAAAGGTAGCTCAGAGCAAGCCAATATGTATGAAGCCACCACCCATGGCAGAACAACGCACTTAGGAGAATGGAACCAACCTCATGGTTGAGGGGAGAAGCCAGATGAAGTGGAGATTGGCATTAAAGGAGAGAAAGTTGGTCCTCCCTACAATCCAAGTAGTATTTTAGGGTACCTAAGCCTAAGACATAAAGGGTATGCTCAATGCTAAAGGCTCCCTTCAGACTCTATATTGTGTTTGTTTCTTTACTTTCTAGCAGTCCAATTTTTAAATCTAATACTAAAACTATCTTCATTTTCTAGTGTAATCACTCCTTGGAGTAATTTATGGCTTGTTGGGTCAATTATCCTCACTATGGTCCTCCATCTACTAATTTTGTATGTGCAACCTCTATCTGTTCTTTTCTCTGTAAGTAGTTCCTTTCTGGTTCCTTTATTCTTGAATCCATTGAATCTATTTTTCTGTTTAATTTCTATGATAAATTTCGTTTAAGATGAACCTCTTATGTATTGCAGGTGACACCGTTGTCATGGGCTGAGTGGACTGTTGTTCTATATCTTTCATTTCCTGTTAGTAAATTTTTCTTTGCTTCTCTTTATTTAATTTCTATTAAGATTGCATATAGGTAGTAAAATTTAAAATTATTGTGTAAGACTTTGCTTATTTTGCCATTTGCAACTTTTGCTTTTAGTTAGTTTGAAAATTGCTAGTGTGATAAAAGTAAACATATGTAAGGACTCTGATTTAGCACATACTTCTCAAATGCTATTTTGGCCAATGAAGCCCTGGATGTACATACAATGGGGATCACAGCAGTAGTCTTGATTCCCCTATCATATTGTAACTGGATATCCTCTCAATCTTGCGCTTAAGTCTTGCCTGAGTAGATCTTTTGAGTCAATTGCTTTGGAAAATAGGAAGTAGGTGCTATGGAAAGGTTGGTGGGTTTGTGAGACTTGAAAAAAGGCTGCTGATAAAAAGTAAAGTGGAGATGGGAGAAGATCTGGACATTTTTTGGGTTTTGTGGCATTTGGGCTTCTTAGAGCACCTAACTACTCCCTCAAGATTTATACGAACCTCCCTATCCTCTCACAACAAGAACTCTATGAGGAGTGGCTCACTTGGTGTTGAATTTTAACCTAGGACTCTCTCCATGAGGGAGGTTCCTAGGCATCATGCCAACCCCATGTTGGTTGATTTGTATCCTTACTAAAGCTTCATTGAAACCCTTTTAGGGAAAGAAGCTTGAGCACCATCATGAGAGAGAATCAATTAAGGTGGTTTGGACACATGCAACGGAGGTTTTTGGATGCATCAGTGAGGAAGAGCGACTTATTAACATTACACGGTAACAATAGAGGTAGAGAAAGACCTAAAATAACATGAACAAATATAATTAAGAAAGATTTAACTTCTTGTAATTTAAATGTGGAGATAGATCGGAGTGGAGGAGGCAGATTCATGTAGCTGACCCCACGTAGTTGGGAACATGGTTCGAAAATTCTCCGAAATTCGGCGAACTTCTACGAATTATTTCTCTTTTTTTACCATCGAAGTGCGAAGTAGATGTAAAATAAAAAATACAAAAATTCGCCGAAATAGTTCGATAAAATTCGATAAAATTCAACAAAGTTCGATAAAATTCAACAAAGTTTGATGAAATTCGACAAAGAAGTAAAAAAAAGTTATTTCATTAATAAAAACAAAAAAAATATCAATAATTATGTATTATTTTCAACTTCATCAACCAACATAGCAATATTAATTTTAAAAAATAATTTAATAAACTAACAAATTATGTAGTTTATGGGATATGCTTTGCCAAAAAGAGAAGAAAAGAAGCAAAAAAATAGATAAATAAAGTTGAAATAAGATAAAAACTTAAAAATAAATTAAAAAAGCTTCCAAAACCATCTTCTTTTAGTTAACTCTTATAAAACAAGATTAAAAAATAATACATTTAAATAATAAACTAATAAATTAAGCATGGTGAGATTCAAACTAGCAAAGTATATGGTTGAGAAGCAAGCCACCAAAAAACTAAATATCAAAACAAAGAAAATAAATTAAGACCAAAAGCCATCATTTCAAATTCATCAACGCACTTAATAAGATTGATTTTGTTAGGTCACTTATTGGTATTTTTATGAATTAAAAGTGTTTATTTATATTAGTTTTTTAGCTTATACTACAATAAATCTATATATTTAAGCATATATAAAAAAATTCTCTGAACTTCTCTAATTAGGAATTTTTTACAAAAATTCTCCATGTTAAATTAAACTTCTCCAAATTAATTCTAATTTTCAAGTGACCGAAGTCAAGTTGAAATCGAATTTTCGATCCTTGGATGTGCGTTAAACAATGTTAATGTAAAAACATATGTTTCAACCGATTATATTTATACTTTTATATGTGAAAAGTATCTATTTATGTTTGTTTTCATCATTTCTAATAGTAATTATGCATATTTTAACATCTATATAGAAATTCTTTAAACTTCTCTAAGTTGGCGAATTTTTACAATAATTCTCCAAGACTTCTCAAACTTCTCCGAATTAATTCTGATTTTTAAAGGGCGAAGTGTCGGGCGAAATCGAAATTTCGAACCTTGGTTGGGAAAAGGCTTAGTTAAGTTGAGTTGAGTAAAGCTTGAGCATCATCTCACCTAACACGTCTGCAACCAAAAGTCCAAAATGAGGAAAGGGGTAAAGGAAGGGTACCCGTGGTAATGATACTACAACATCTATAGTAGGTTGCTTGGGAAATAGAGGGTACCCCTGCCTAGTGATACTAGAGCTCCCATAGTAGGTTGCTAAGGGAGCCACTGAAGAGGATAAAAATTTAAGGAGAGGGCAAACAATCAAGACTACAATCACACAAGGGCCACGGAATTAACCTACTGATTATAGAAACTTCAATAGACATGGCTGAAGTCATTCCTTTCCAAATCTTCATTTTTTGTTTTTATTGCCCTAAGTTTAGGGTGAAACACAATCCCTGCCTTACCTTTGAAGCTGAAGAGTCCCACCATTCATTCACCCTTTCTTTCAAGGATGATGGATCATGGAGTTTGCAACTGTTCATCATATATTTTTCTGGAGAAATTTTCTATTTGTTATAGTGTGGATTAAGGAGCTCTTCCTCCATGGCTATAGAGGTGTGGGCTGGTACCGCATTTGAGGAGTTTTGGTGGGATCCCATTTGAATTAGCAGTAAGGTTTAGCTTGAAATTCATATCACAAGTATCATATATAATGGTGTGCTGTTATGTGCCAGTTTTAGGGTAACAATCTGTTTTGAATCTTTAAAATAGAGAGAAAAAAGGAGGTGATGGAAGGAAAAGTGTGTGTGTGTGTGTGAGGCCCACCTTAATCACAAAGGATCAAGCATGCTCTCATGAAGTGAGCAATTTGGTATTGGACTGAGTAAATGGCACCTCTTACTGGAAGGACATCAGTCATGGACTCATGGTATATCTGTCCTGAAATCACTTAATTGAATTTACATTAAATCTTTGCAGGTACCTTTTCTTGGGATGATTAATAAAAGTACAATACTTGGCTACGCATTGGTTGGTATCGAGATAATTTGAAAAAGGAGAAAAATTGAACTACTGATGGAAACTTTTAGCTATTGGTTTTTCATTTAACTCATTATTGATTGTTGGAATATTCAAAATTTATAACCCTGCAGTTGCTTTGTATAGATGGTTTAATCATGGTGGTTTGAGTTTCTGATTTTTCACATGTACCTTTATATCATTTCATTAATTAATTTTAGGTTTTTTCCCTCTTACTGTTTTTATCATGCCATTTGCTTTACAGGTGATAATAATTGACGAGATACTGAAGTTCTTCTCGAGAAATTCCAGAGGTAATGCTTTTACTATACGCCATCACCTTAATTGTTTTTCCTTGATGTTGATAAAATCTTGACATGTTTCCATGGCTGACAAGGAAACTATTAGTGCCTCTATTACTTTCCATACTAGGATTTCCAGGTGTTTTGTCTTCAAATCAACTTGGAGCCCTATTTTGTCAACCAGTACTAAGAACCACTGATACTATGACTACCCTATCTCGAGTTCACCATGGTTCAAGCTTAACTTGTTTAGATGACCAAGAGAGAGCATCTGCTTACGAGTTATTGATGAATTCCACTCATTATTAGTAGTAAAATTTAGGAGCAGAAAATGTCGAGTTTGACATTAGAGAGCATAATGACGTGTTTACAACCACTGTCTTTTGGGCATGATATAGCTAGATTGGAAGAAGTTTATTATTTTCACTTGCACAACTACACAAGGACAGGCCTTGGCACAACGGTTAAGGTTGCTCCATTATGACTTAGAGGTCACAGGTTCAAATTGGCAAACAGCCTCTCCATTGTGGAGATAAAACCACGTACATTGTTCTTTCCCTGGGTCCCTGCAATGGCAGGATCCCTGTGCACTGGGTATGCCTTTTTTATTTATTTTAACAACTATATATGATGGTTGCTTACAACATTATTTGGGGAAGTCACCAATCATCTCCAGAGAGCCTATAATCTCATTAATTTTTAGCTATTATGGTTCAGTCATTCGTGTGTTTTATTACATGACATTTGCTTGCATGGCGATCTACATTGAGTGGTATTGTCAAGGCATTGCCTAGGCATTTTAGGACCAATTTGTCTAGGCAGGTAATGGGGAGATATTTGAAACTTCTAGTAATTTTGGTCTTATTTGAAATTTCTATAAACGCTTATCATAATTTAGAGTAAGTTCTTAATGAGGTATAGAAGAGAACTTGTTCTTTCCTTAGAACTGATTTCTATGTTGTTCTCAAACTGGAATCTAGAAACACCTTATTATACTATAAAACTAACTTAATTTGGTAGAATTAAAATATTTAAATAGTTTCGGCATTTGCAATTATATTTCTTTTTATTCCTTTCTTTCTCTAGCGTTTTGTTCATTTTATTATCAGTAAAAGCTTCGTTTAGATGCTTGATTCAAAAAGTAATTGAGTAAAAATATGACTTATATTTGTATAGTTTACCTTATATCATAATTTCATTTGCACCAGAGAGTAATGGGTGATAGCTGAAAATGAGTCGTATATTAAGTGCTGACCATTCTTGAATTCTTGTCTATGATATCAATGTTCAATATTTCTATGTGTAGGTGTATAATTCAGGGTCCTATGAGTAATCATTTTCTTATCACCTAGGCGTCATCACCTAGGTCCTCGACTATGTAGGTCAAATTGCCTAGGTATCGCCTTAGCACTTGACAACATTTGCATTGAGTTTTTCGGGAACCATCTGCGCATGGTATTAAAAGAAGAGTATTTGGTTTTCACTTTCACAGCCCATGTGAAATGGTCGCTAGCTGCAGTACTTGGAATTTGATGGTCATGCCCCTTAGACTTCTTTCGGGACCATTTCTCAACCGTAGTCTTATTTGGTGTTAAAATGAGTTTTCTGCTGCAATTCTTCTTTGCTGGATTAGGATTGCTGATGATATGTTGACTCAAATCATTTTAAACAAGGATCTATATGCTGAAGTTTTAGGGCTGCAGTATAAGAAGTGTATAGACACAACATTAGGAAGACCTTCTCATACCTAAAACATGATTGCTGGGAGAAAAATCATTTTAGAAAACAGTTTATATCCTATCAAACAAAGTATCCTGATGCATGGAGAATGTGCTAAAGAGCTGTTTCAGTACAGCACGAGGAGAATTTACATTGGCTAACTACTTGGTGTTTCTGTCAAAGGGTCAATATACTGATCACCTCCTGAATATGCTGTCCTGTTGGGCCATCAAGATGGTCTTAGTAAATTTCTCATAGAGCAATATGCTCCTTTCAAAGTGTTTTAGTTTATTGATTCTGCTTTGTTGTTTATATGAATGTCATCACATGGTTTAATTACGCATATTTGTTTAAATAAATTGCTACTTGTTAACCATAGGTAATAAGTTTAGTTTACTGTAGTTAATTGTAATGTGACTTGTTAGTTAGTTGAGGGTTTTGCTTTATATAATGAGCTAGATGTAAATCTCTAAGTATGCAATAAAAATGTAGTCTTTTGGGTTTCTTGTGCATTTTCTTCTTTCTTCTTCAATTCTTCCTTTCTATTTCTTTGTTTTCAATTCAATTTCTCTCACTACTCAATTGTGGTGATTGTAAATTTCAGTGGCACCTAGCTAGAGAGAAAAACATAAAAAAACCGCAACTTTTTGTATTGTATGACCACTCTTTCTGCATGTAACAGTTTTATAGGGGAGAAAAAAAACAAGAACAATCTAGAATTGGAAAATCCTTAGTTCTCAGTGGATTTAAATGACATTGTTACCAACACAATTGATTAAGTTAGCTATACCCTTATAAAAATGAACAGATGGTTTCTGGTTACTTACCCAGTCTTCTGCCATGGCTGCAGGTATAAGGTTCAATTTCAGATTGAGGCGATCCGATTTGCTTCCCAAAAAGGAGTTGCACGACAAATAATTGTATGGAAGTTTCTACAAACCAAATTATGCAAACATGCTAAATAGTTAGGCGACACTAAACTCTAGCGATATCAAGCCGACGTATACCATCCTTTACTGGAATCAAGCTCCCACCAGTTCATTGTTGTTCTCGTGCGACTGGGAAGGGGGGATGCAAGGCATGATTTTCTCAATCTTACAGTCGTAAAGATGGCAGGAGAGCTGTGATTATATGTTAACCTATTTTGTTGTAACATACTGAAACACTGCAACCTTGATCATACACATTCCATACATGTCATTTTTGTTTTATTTCAGTTACTGTCATACTCCACACTTCTTCAGAATTTATTGAATTATTTATCAAATGATCTTTTGCCATTACTAATCTAACTCTCTTGGCATTATGTATATTCCCTTTCATGACATTTGAAATCTTGAACTCTTATGTGTATCTTGTCTTTCACGTATTAACTGAGATGTTGGGTGCTACTGTAATGAAGTAGTAACACCTGTTCTATCACACATTATTGAAGCCTCTTGATTGCATAGTAACTCATTTATCTTCTCAGAATCAATCATGTTTTGTAAATGACTCGTTCTTTATCTAGCTCACATATAACAAAATTTAACTGTTCATAGAGACATTTGCATTTGCTCGTTCTGTTGAGTACACAACTTCAAAGCTATAGCAGAAAACATGACTCTCTTTTGGACTAGAAGCAGTTGAAACAAGATTCTCTGTTTTGAGTCCAGAGAAGAGAGACTGCCAAAATCAGCTTTTAATGTTCCACATTGTCACTGTAGCCAATGTTCCCACCATTACCGTCAGAGCTCTGTCTCTCTTCACCGTTTTTGGTTTTAATCCTTTTGGCCATTCTTCTGCGTCGTAGTTTGCTTAGAGCATTGCTAGCACTAGACTCTCCCATAGCATATGATCCTATTCCACACCAAACACCACATTTTCACTAGTGAATCACATGATACATTTGGCTGGCGAAGAAGCTAATTCAAATTCCAGAGTAGTAAACCCTAAACCCATTACCTGGCTCGCCAATTCCCTGATCCAATCCAACAGCAGCAGCAGCATTGTCATCGTTACGAGGGGCCGAGGATTCATCATCTATATGAACTCCTTCGCTGCCATCGTTCGAAGGTAACAGTGGCCCAATGAATTTCCTGCGACAGGAAGCGGCTTCCTTCAGCTTCTTTCTCCTAAGTCTCTTCCTCTGAGCTCTCGTGAGCTTCGAAGACTCACATTTACTTGTGTTACTCGGAGAGTCTTCCTCTTCCGAATCGCGGGAAACATCTGATGCGCACACAACACGATGTTACTTGGAAGAAGCCGAGATTGTGAGATTCTGTAAGTACAGATTGTGAGATTGTTGAGTTTTTTTTTTTTTTTTTTCTTCGTTTTGAAATTATACCAGGAATGAAATCAAGATCTGAAGCTTCATGAACCGTTATGACCGCTTCTTCTTCTTCTTCCTTCACATCTTGCTTTTGGATGATATAATTAATGCAATAGAAACAGTTAGCTAATTAGCGAGATATCTTGGAAATTAAATTGATAAAGTAAATTTGAGAGATGGGAATTCATGATTTAGAGAGATGAAACGTCTCCATTGGGTATAAACGGTTGCTCTTTAACTGAATAATACATTTTAGGGTTCTTTCTATGCTTTTTTATTAAGGAAAAAAAAAAAAAAAGTACAGAGAGAGAGAGGAGAGTTAGAGTTTACTTACATGTGGTGGATAGAATATTTTGAGAAGGTTTTCGTGGAACTTTCTTCGTTTCTCGTCTCTCTTCATTCTCAGAAATCAGTTTCGCGTTAGGTGGAACGAAGCTCTAAGAAATGGAGGTCTCCGAGTCGCAGAATATTTTTAATCTTCCTATGTAGAGGACTTAGAGGTTTTTGTATGTATGTTCTCAACCCACTTTAATTAATCATTTTATGTTATTATTAATTGCAGCCGCTCTTACTTAACATTTTTTTTTTTTTTTAACACGCTCATTTTTTACTTTATAAATGTTACGTTTTGTTTCATAGAGCATGAAATTTTACAAATTTCCAACCCTCTCAGCTCCCTTATAATTGAACTTGAGAGGGTTAAAAAATGTAATCTTAAAGAAGAAGAGCCTAGAGAGATTTGATTTAAAATCCATGCAATTTGATTGTACTTTTAACTAAAATCTTTCCTTCTTTCATAACAAAGATTTTCCCTCAAGTTGTGTGCACCATATTGAAGCTGTAAAATCTCTCTTTTACTCCAATTTCATAGCTTTCTATTAGCCCCTGAATTCCCCACCACTTCTAGTAGTTGAACATATCTAGCTTTGGTTTCAACAATCCTCTTAGGAAATCTTTAGTTTCCATTGATAACCCAACTTGAGTAATACATAAACTTGCCCTCAGTTCACAGTTGACCATGTTTGAATCAATACAACATCTAAAAGGGCTTACTCATGTAGAAAATCTGCAGGTTCACAACCCCAGCATTCCTTTATTAGAGAGGATTATGAAATATCCACCTCTCAAACATGGCAAAGCATTCCTTAGGCCTGTACTCTGAAACTGTGTGCCCCCCACCCTGCACAACCAAACACTACATATATTAGAGAATTCATTTTCTGTACTGTGTCAAAGAAACAAGCAAAGGTATTTCTTGCCTTCACGGTTGCAAACGCCATGAAGTTGGAATAGGTCATTGTGTACCTACATCCCAAAACAAAAAAAAAATGGTGAAATATCATAATTTTCACATGCTGAGAGTACTGAACAAATTGTGAAACTCATTATTAAATTGTTAAACAGAAACTACAGAAATATAGGCCCCCACCCTGCAACTTGAGTGTCAACAAACCATGGTCGCCAATCTTCTATGATGGGGAAATTGAGGGATCTTATCCATGCGTGAGTACCGATATATGGAATACCCATGTCATGGTCACCACTGCCAAAAGGTTATAAAACATACCTATGTCAGAATTGAAGAAATAGAAACAAGCGAATAGAAGACATAAATCATTGCTACAAAACTTGTTTCACTCAGGCAAATGCATTGCAGCAGTGGATATAGACACTGATACTTTACCTGAATATCAGAGATCGATAACCTTTAGTACCGAGGTTAAGATGATAAGCAATGCTACTTTCAACGTCTTTTGTGTAAGATAAGCTCGTGTTGCACCTCAACCATGTGCCTATTGTTCCCTGAGTGTCATCATAGATAGCAGATAGTTATAATGAGTTTTTCCTAGTCTTAGTATGTTCTGTTGTCATGACTTATACCTTCTTGACATGGAGAGCCTTGCGGACACTATCGTCGTTAGCCCAATAATATGAGAGCCAATAATTATACAACTGTACATGATAAAAGCCTGGTTAATGGAATCTGAACAGTTGAAGAAAATGATATGTAGTCTAGACATACATATAGATTTATACATAAGTACATAGATACATACATAGTAAGGTGCATAGATGGACGTGGGAATGAAGTCATACCTTACATCCAAACTGAGGGATCCTGGGTTCTGACAGTAGTTCTGTGAACTTCTCTCCCAATGGTCTCCGGCTCTGTTTTATGCCATTTACAATTGAGGATATGGAAGAGCAGTTAACCTCCAAAATGTGTTCGCTATTAACTCTTTCAGTACACTGCAAATGCAAGTGATCACTCGTCATTAACATCCATGACGGTGCATAGAAGTATAGAATTCCTAGCCTAAGAAGGCGAAAGAGGATTTCCTTCTCCCACCTTTAATACAGCCTGAAGATCCTTAGAGCACTGTCTATTTCTAGAACCCTCAGTTACATAATCCCCTTTTGCAATTTTTTCTTGCTGACTGGAAAGGGTTGACACAGTTATAGGTAAGAAAAAGAGGTCTGAGAAAACATATAGAAATGTGATAGTGGAGAACAGATTGGCAAAATTAGATGTGATGAGTAAAATCACCTTGTAGCGTTCGTCAGATATAAGTGCCATTCCATGTGCAAACGGAATCCTCGAGTTCTCATCAATTTTTTTATCTGTTGCTGGGTTTCCTTCTAAATATCCCTGACCGTTATTTCTTAATGCATAAAAACACATGACCACTTTGTTCAAGTCTTAAAAGTAGAGATGATAATAGATCAGAAAAGAAATCTAAATAGGTGAACATAGTTCATGTTCCAAGTATTGGTTCTGATCAAAGTGAAATATTCAAATCCATAGACATTTGTATAGGGTTCTACAACCATAGTTAATATGTGTATATGGTAACACAAGTACTAATACTATGCAAAACTTGGTTGGCAATTGGTAGAAAACAAGGTCAGGATAGAAACACTTCCGGCTCCAGCCAATATAAATTATGGGATTTGACACATTGGTGAAGACACTCCAAAACCTCTTTCATATTCAAAAGTCGGAGAGTAACATATGTAGCTTTAATTATCTTCAAGATAAATAACAACTATGTGTTTTTTTCCTCATGGAACTTTCTTCTCATCTTTCCTGAAGAAAAGAATATACCTTGAGATTGATATGTGGTTTGTGCAGGGATTCAATACCTGGAGCTCACAAAGCAAAGAAAAGTTATTAAAAATGCAAATTCGTAGAAGTAAGAACATTTCAATAAGAAAAAGATGCACCATTGGCTATTTCTTGGACAACAATTGGAATAACCATGCCACTATACGAATCACCAGCAACATAGAGTGGATTTGTGATGAACTCTGAATGACTGCTCAACCACTGCACCACAAATCACATAAAAAACTAAATGCATAATAAACTTCAAAATCTTGATACTTTTTTCTTACAATTTCTTTAAGATTGCCAGAGGACATTTGATTCTAGTCATGGAAATCACGCACATGGTACCTATATGCTTAGCTCTTCCAAATTAGCTTATAAGCGGGCAAAACTTGTGAACCTTTACCAAAGAGATGGATTCAAATTTTGATTTATGACTATTACTCATCTTGTTCAAGACGGGGCTTACCCTCCTCAACACTTGTAGCATTTTTGTTGTCAAACAGTCAAAGACTTAGGTGTCAGACTCAAAGAGATTTTATAGTTTATATCTTACCACTCTTGGATTAGGGTTTAGATGGTGATTGTGTTTTTATATTGCTGTTTATTAAGCATTTCTTGAACACCCATTGTAATATACATTTGTATAAAGATGAATGTACATGTTATTCATGGGTTTCAAACCTTCCTCAGGAAGCTGTAGGTTTGCTTAGCTGATTTTGTGTCACCAGTATCGTACCCTTGCAAGGTCTTAGAGTAGGAGAATCCAGTACCCACTGGTGCATCTAGAAAGATTATGTTGGAGACCTGAAAGTTTAGCAACACCATCAGCATGTCACCATCAAAAGGACTGCAAAATTTGGATACAATATGGCAAAGGGGGTCATGTTTTACACCTTTGTCCATGAATATGGATTCAATACCAAAGTTGGTAAGCTCCCATTGTACTCGACAATGTTGAAGTTTAATGGGCCTACAGAAACAAACAGATTGCCCCATATTACAGACCCAACTCAATTATCTGGAAGATGAAAAGCTCAAGCAATTATATAATTATCTTAGGACAACTGAAGGATTATATTATATTGTAATTCACTTTTCTTATTTATTTATTTCTTAACAATAATAATATGATATTTTTTTTCTTACTACTAAAAAAAAAAAAGAACTGATTCCACCCTTCTACTTCACATGAAATGACCTACTGCTGAATTATAGGCAAGGAAGGGAATAAGAAGCTGAAAAAGAACCTGTCTGATAAGAAAGTCCACTGAAACTGGAGCAACCAGGGCCTCCAGTGAGCCACAGCAGAAGAGGGTCTTCTCTGGGGTTCATCTCTGACTTGATAAAATAGTAGAAGAGCTCCACATCATCTGATTCCCCCACACTAATATATCTAAACGGAACAATAAGAAAATCAACTTGTCCAATCAGTTGAAGCTCGCCTAATTGTTTAATTTCACTATCTGAAGCATGGTTTAGTAGGAAAATCAATGTTAATATTAGTGTCCTTTTTAGTCTTTCTGCGCTAATTAGGTTACTGTGCAGAATTCATGTAGGTCAGATTAGATGAAGCTTTAATGTTATATTGGTGTGATTTTGGTTTAATTACACACTCACCCAGTTTCTAATTCGAATGGGAGAGGCCCAGAAAAGCCTGGCAAAGACCTGATTTTTGAGTATGGGAGGGAAAATATTGCATGCCCAGGGCCAGAAAAAAGCAGTAGAAGAAGCAAATGCAACCGAACAAAGATGGAGCCGCCATGGTGGAGCTTTCTCATCATTCTCTTGTTCCTTACTCAACTCGCATGAAATAAGGCAACTTATTCAATTGCAAATATTGGGAACTCTTCATCAATTCACAATGTATATACAGGGAGAGATGCTTAGTTGCAACACGTAGTGATCATGCACATTCTTTCACCAGCTCTTACAGAGAATATTTGGAGAAGAACAAAAACCGTTGCATTGCATTACACCCTCTTTGTCTAATGAGTAATAAAAACATTACAATCACTTCAGAAATGCATATATATATATATATATGTTAACTAAGTCTTTTATAAATTACATAGATTGGAAACATACTTTCTTTGCTTTATTCTATTTAAGGCTAAGTCGGCATTTAAATTATAAATGGTTATATCTTTTTTTTAGTTATTTTTATTTATGTTATTTTAACCTTCTTTTACATCTGTCATAGACTTTTAATAGGTCATTTTTGTTTACTACAACAGGCCTTTGTTATACAACCACTAGATCAAATAAATAACTTTCTTCAATCAAATGTTAACTTTTACATTAAATACCAAATTTGATAGTTTTAAAGTGTATTTTTGAAATGCGTTGCAGCAACAATTTTTTTTTTTGTTATTTTAAATAAAGGTAGCAAAATTTCAGGTGTCAGATAATATGTTCACACTGAACATTGAGATATCTTAAATTTTCATACTTCATAGTTTTGCAAGTTCCATTCATTTTAATACACACTAAATTTTATTGAGGAGAAACAAGTTTGTTTGTTTTTTTAAATGTAACTGTAAAAATTAATTTTAAAAGTTTCTATAGCATTTCTAGTGGCATTTGGTTTTTGTCAAATTGTCTCTCAATCTTGTTTTATTTCCATTCACAACCATCAAATATATATATCTATTACAAAATATAAAGCCTTAAAAACAGGAAACATGTTATCAGGAATGTTATCAGGAAACATGTTCCATAATATCGTAATACCCTCCCTCAAGTTGGAGCGTGAAGATTCTGAACGCCCAACTTGCAGAGAAGAAACTCAAAGTTCGCTTTCCCGATTTTTTTTTTTTTTTTTTTTTCGTAAAAAAAAAAAAAACGAATTTTGAGGAATGCACAACGCCGACTGACGCGTGCTTCACCACGCGCGCTTCACCATTCGCACGCTTCACTAATCACGTACGCTTCACCAAGCACACGCTTCATCGCGCGCACGCATCACCGCGAGCACGCTTTACAAATCACGTACGCTTCACTAAGCGCACGCTTCACAACGCGCACGCATCACCGCGAGCACGCTTCACAACGCGAGCACTGTTCACCAAGCTCACGCTTCACTAGTGCGCACGCTTCATCGCGAGCACACTTCACAACGCGCACGCATCACTGCGAGCACGCTTCACCACGTGCACTGTTTACCAAGTGTACGCTTCACCACGTGCGTTGTTCTCCAACCGCACGCCTCATCAGTGCGCACGCTTCACCGCGAGCACACTTCACAACGCGCACGCATCACTGCGCGCACGCTTCACCACGTGCGTTGTTCATCAATCGCACGCCTCACCAGTGCGCACGCTTCACCGCGAGCACACTTCACAACGCGCACGCATCACTGCGAGCACGCTTCACTAATCACGTACGCTTCTCCAAGCGTACGCTTCACCGCGCGCCCGCATCACCGCGAGCATGCTTCACCAATCACGTAAGCTTAACAAGCGCACGCTTCACCGCGAGCACGCTTCACCAATCACGTACACAAAAAAACACTGTGCATAAATCACTGTTCATAAATCACTGTTCACGACAGCCACCTTTCACGGCCCCTGTTCACGGCAGCCTCTGTTCACGGCCGCTCTGTTCACAACCGTCGCTGTTGACGACCGCGCAGTTCACCTCCTCCATTGAAGCGCGCGCACGCTGCACACTTTCCAGCGCAGCACACTGCCCACTGGCACACTGCACGCTTCTCAATAATGTGCACGTTGTGCTGTACACGCTGCACAAGACTGTACACGCTGTACCGACGCGCTGTCCAACGCAGCACCCTGCACGCTGCACCACGCACGCTGCCCAACTCATCACGCTGTTCCACTTGCACACTGCACCACGCGCCCGCTTTACCACTTGCACGGTGCACCACGCGGACGCTGTACGCTGTGCTATTCACCGGCGATGTGCAGGGGAAAATTCTCGGTGCAAGACTTGTGGTGAAAGTTGTCTTGGCTATTGTTCTTGGTGTTTTGGAACTGGTGAATACAGGGAGACGATGGGCTTCCGTTTCATTAATATGACATTTGAACTCAAAAAAGAGTTCTTCTGAAGAGACCTTATTGAAGCTGATCCTCTTCTCAAATAATTTTACAGGTGGGCTATCTCCAGCACTCACCAAGTTCTTCCCCTGGAATTTTAGCCTTTTTTTTTTTTCTTAAATCACCTCTCAAAAACACTTCTTGCTAAGATTAGTCAACAATCTACGTCTCACATGGATACCCACTTCTTCTTTTTTTTTTTTAAATGACCTCTCAAAAACCCTTCTTGCTAAGATCTCCAACAAGATCAAAGAGACCCACCATTGTAGTCCTCAGATCTCTGTGCATACAACGCCAAAAACTCGATCTGTAAAACCCCCAAAATCTCATCAAAATCCCACCTTTTCTCTGCGATCTCTCGCCGCCGTTCACGCGGTCGATCCGCTCCCACCGTTCGACGCCGTCGCCACGTACGATCGCCGATCGCGCGAACGCATCTTCCTCGCATCTCTATTTGATCCTCTGATCAGCTCCGGTGGCCCTCAGATCGCAAACGACGTCCAGATCGGTGACGTCCTCGACCTCGGCGACGATGAGCTTAAAATCTTCTACTTCCTCGAGAAACTGAAGCGCGAGGCTTCGATCTCCCGCGGATCGATCATCACCATGAACTGAAACCACGAGATCATGAACGTGGACGACAATTTCAGGTACAAATCAATTCACACTATACAAATCATCAAAATTAGAAATCTCCAACAGATCCAACCAATCCCTCAACAGATAAAATCGATCAATCACAATTTCAAAGAACAATCAGGATTGAAAACCTTCAGAATCGCAGTATCGGAGCTGGGGTTTGAGAGATCGGAGTTGTGGCGGATGGCTTCACACACACATCTCGTTCTCAAACCCCAGCTCGGATCTTGAAGATTTACGTTCTTCAACAGATCCAAGATCTGGAAATTACTTGCTCTCTTGGCTCTGATACCATGTCAAATTGTCTCTCAATCTTGTTTTATTTCCATTCACAACCATCAAATATATATATCTATTACAAAATATAAAGCCTTAAAAACAGGAAACATGTTATCAGGAATGTTATCAGGAAACATGTTCCATAATATCGTAATAGTTTTGCATTTTCATACATTTTTCTTCCCACAATAAAGACTGCCTATGTCTTAACCTGTGTTAAGAGACCTAACACAGGTAGATCATGCCAGTTAATTGGTAATCATTTTATTTTTATTTTTTATGAACTCTCTTTTTGAAATTGGTTAAACCACTTTTTTTTTTTTTGGAAGTATTTTTTCATATAGTTCCAAAAAAAAAAAAAATGCAAGACCAAATGCTACATTATACCATTTTGCCCTGGTTTTGGTTTTGGGGTTGAACAGCGGTGCAACGACGATTTTGACGAAGGACTTGAAAGACCAACTTTTTGCTATAGAAAACAACGCTTTTCAGTATTTTACAAAAGCTCCCTCCCACCAGCTTCTGTGATTGGGATTTGCATTTGGTAAAAGCGCTTTTGGATCCAAATATCAAAGCTTTCCCAAATAAGTCCTATATAATAGTTTATCACGTCTCTCAATTCAAAGGCCTGTTCTCAATTTGTAGCAATTGCTTTGTTTTTATTTTTTAAAGGTTTGTTTGGTATAAATTCAACAATTTTTTTTATTTTTATTTTTTAACTTTTGAAAATAGAAGTTCTGTGTATATGTATGTGGTAGATTTTTTTTTTTAAATGAAACTATAAAAACTAATTTTACAAGTTTCTATAAGTGCCAAATGTCACGTTATTTGCATATTTCCTTGTGTACATACATGAAACCAAAACTGATAATTTTAATTTTTAATTTTAATACAAAAATCATCACAAACAATGTTTTAGAAATTATTATTTTTTGGATAAAAATTATGTAGGGTCGACGCGAATCGTGTAAAACTATTATTTTGATCCCCACACATTTAACATTAATGATTTTTATTGTGCATCAATGGGTTTTAAAAAAAAATTCTTTCCATGTCACTTATAATATATGACACACACACACACACATATATATATATATATATGCTAAGTGCCAACACCATTTTCAACGTTAACACCTAATTTTCGTTGGATGTTGGGGATGGTGCAGAATACACTCGCATCTCCAAAACATCCAAGGGTGCTGGGCTAGCGTCGAGAAATGACGTTGACACCCAACGTACATAAAATATTTTTTTATATTTTTTAGTTTAAAGAACATACAACATTTTTAGATCTTTGAAACTTCAATACTAGTTTCAAAATTACATGATCACAACTAATTAATGTGACCGTTTTTCTTGACAATTCTTATCACTATCATGTCCAAATTCATTCCATTGCAAAATAGAGGACTTCATGGATTGAGCAGCGATACCCTGAAGATTTGAAGCTTTGAACTGGGAGTGATCTTACAAGGGATCATGAGATATCCACCTCTTAAACATTGCAAAGCATTCCACTGGCCTGTATTCTGGAGCTGTGTGTCCACCACCTTGCACAACCAAATTGCTGTATCAAACTTCCTTAATTTCCTCACTACCTTTTTCTATATACTTGCTTTTGTTAAACATAATATATAGGCCTAATTGAATTTACTTTATGGGAACCATTCTCATATAGATAAACTGTTTGATCATAACTGAAGCTAATTAAGGAGTTTTTACCTTGACTGTTGCAAAGGTCATGTTATTCGCATATGTCCTTGTGTATCTACACAACCAAAAATAAGAGATTTTAGGTTCAAAGTATAAGTAGTGCTTAAATATGGAATTATGATTGAGATATCAGATTAAGGTCCTATACGTAGTTGGGAAAAAACTTTGTTGAATTGAATTAAGGATATAAGATTAAGGCCTACCCGCCAACTTGGCCATCGACAATCCATGGTCGCCATTCATCAACAATGGAGTAGTTAAGAGACTTTATCCATGCTTGTGTGCTCAAGAATGGCACAATTAAGTCATGATCACCACTAATTTTAAGACGAATTTAAGTTAATAAGGTGATTCCACCATGAGTTAAGATAACCAAAAGAGTGAATGAATGAAAGCCATGACAAAAAAAAAAAAAAAAAAAAAATGAATGAAAGCCATGATGAAACCTGTATATCAAAGATCGGTAACCTCTTTTACTGAGACTTATATGATAATTTATACTCCTTTGACCTTTTGTATAATTTAAACAACGGTTGCACCTGTTCCATTCCTGAACTTTTCTCTGTTCATTAATTGCAATAAGCATTAGTCCAGTTGATTCATTAATGTCACTAGTTGTTCTCACTAATTCCGAGTACCTTTCGTATGTTTAGTGCATTTTGCACTCTATCGTCGTTTGCCCAGTAGTAGGAGAGCATATATCCATAATCCTGCAAACAGTTTGCTTAATGCACAGCAGTTTGCCATTGTTGTTGGGAAATGCCTCAAAACTCACAAGTCAAACTTTGGATCATTAGCAAACGTATATGTGATATATTATGGAGTGATTTTTTCACATTTAGATCTGATTTCTTCAAGTGGTTTAGCGCACCGAAAATAAATACTTAAAATTTAATTACTCGTCGCGATATCATCTGTGATTCACGTTCAAAAAATTAATAAATTAGAACACAGATATCGATCCAAACCTTTTATACTATAATAGTTAAAAATTCATCTGTGTGATTCACGTTCAACCAATTAAAAGATAATTTCAATTTAATTAATAAATTAGAACCGAGGAAGTCCGACTCCCCAAGTCGAATTAATAAAAAAAATCACCTTGTTTCATCTAAAAAAAATAAAAAATAAACTAGAACCGAGAGATGTGGTATGCAAACCTTTAACTGTAGTTTATAACAAGCACCTCTAATTGATGCATGATACCACGTGCCAAAGTGAATACTTAAGGTACCGCTTGTCTAAATCACTACATAATTAGAATTCATGTACCTACTAACAAGTGAACAAATACCACACTCCCACTGAAAAACTAGTCCTATATTAAATGTACCTCGAAGATACTACAATAATTAACCATTTTATTGTCTACCAATGTGACTTTCTAAATTTGTTATATATATAAGGACAACACTAATTGCACATGGAATATTTTGTAACACCCCGATTTTCAAAACTTAAATTTCAAGTAAAATAATGAATATTTTAATTTTATCGAGAAAGATCACTGAAAATCGAGATGTTAATCGTATCCATCTATCTTAACTTATAACTATTATATAGATAGTAAAATTTGAAAAAAAAATATGAATTTGTATTCTTCTAACCAACTTACTGGTTAAGATAAACGAATACTCTTTCATTTTCATGTCAAGGACCACATAATTCCATTACACAAATTTTTATATTGAATTGTGAGAGTACTTGCCCTTGTCCATCCATTATGGACACAACCTTTTAAATATATTAATCAAGTAGAATTAATAAATTCAAGTTCAAGGCATTCACACGTGAAATAAACCGCAAGGTCTTTACTAACCGTAATAATATTCACTAAATTTTGATTGTCAATACAACCCGTTTAAATAATAAAATTTTAAAAATTAAATAAAAATATGCAGCCCTGTCACCACAATACTAACAAAATAATTAACTCACCCCTACTACTCTGAACTACGTCGCAAACTCGCGATTTTATTCTCCTAAGCACCTGCATATGAAAAATAGGGATGAGCTTGAAAGCCCAGTGGGTCATCTAAACAATTCACAACATTTTATCATGATATATACACAAGAACATTACAAACAAGTTTCACACATTAATCGTTGCAACATTTGATTGTTTGAGTCAAGAATTCTATCACGTTCTAAATCACGTACCTTTAGGAAATTAAACCCAGGGTGGCACTATCCAAAATTAAGATTTAGTTGGCGATATTTATAATGAATAACTGTCCCATAATAATTATAATCATTGGCGATATTCATCAGAATAACTGCCCCAAAATAGTCATTGGTGATATTCTTTAGAATAACTGCTCCATATGTGTTATTCTTATCTTAATCATGTTTTTTAATGAAGTCACAGTATCACACATGCGACATAAGCACGATACATAACTTGTATTCACATGATATCCCCACAACATATGATATCATATCACAATGCCAAATATATTAGCATCCACATATAAATTTTATTATAATAATTATGTTAATACTATCATGTCATATATCACGTCATTAAACTTTTAAAGTACACATGAATTACACACATCTAACATCAACTCGGGACGACAAATCATACACGTACATTATTATCATGGCCAACAATCACAATATATATAATCATGTAAGATAAGCATGCACGAACAATCTAATAATACTATAAATCTAATTAATTTAATGTTCCTATCTACATATCGAAATAAAATATTGTAAAGGCATAAAATCTTCCCCACCTGTAACGCACGCAATTCGTTGTTGTCCAAATTCCTTGGTGCGTAAAGTACGTCCTCAACCTATACATACATGTTACATTTGAATTAGCTCCGTATACCTACCCAAGTTTATATATATATATATATATACACACACATTTGTAATTGTAGCAACCCATGAGAGTTGCACATATAACATTTACTTATTTAAATGTATGTGTAGTATATAGTATATTTGTGGATAATATATTGTAATATAATGTGTCATATAATTGCATGTAGCATACATATAACCACGTCGGCAGCGGCAACGTCTCTGCTGCTTGTTCTTTTGCATTGGTTTGGAGGGGGAGACAGAGAGGGAAAAGAAGGAAGGGGGCAAGGCGTATGATCGCCCTACAACGATTTCATGGAAACCAACGGGGTGGAAACAGAGCATCGCCTTGCTCTATTTCCATCTCTTCTTTCCGGCGATTTGGATAATAGTCACTGGTGGAGGGCATTTGTTAGGTCTTGTGAGTGTTCGATCACCGGTGTACAGCTACTGTCACCGTCTTGTTCATGGTGATTTTTCAAATTAGAGAAATAGAGCATCATATGCTCTGTTTTCTTGATCACTACCAGCGGTTTTCACCGGCTGTTTCTTACGGGATTGCATCTGGAATCCATGGAGGTATGTTGCACAGGAAGAAGTGAAGAAAAGGAAATGGAAGGGAAAGGAAGACGAATAAGGTTGCTGCAATGCCCTTTCTTTGTTGCTGTCACTAGATCCTAAATATAGAGGTCGTTCAGAAAAGAGAAGGAGAATCAGTGAAAGCAAATAAGAAAGACAAAGGGAGAAGTCTCACCGTGGTTGCTTTGTTGGTTCTCCAGCGCCGTTTCCACATTTCTTGGTTGATGGTTCGAGAGAAGCGGAGTATGAAAGAGATGAACGAGACAGCTAAGGTGCGTAAGTATTATACATAGTATTATTAATTCTAAGGTTTAATGATGAGCATGTTCCACGATAGGAAGGTTAATAGTATCAGAAACTTGCCATAATTTTATATTGAAAAACTTGTCAAGATTTCTTTGGTGTGATTTGTAATTGATTCCTTAAAGGAATGTGAGAATAATGTTGAAATTGGAAAGTAGATATCCTCAGAATTTTCAGGGGATTACATATTTGGTCTAGTGCACATCAAAGCATACATCAAGCTGCTCACCGAACTAGTATATGAAAATTGTCATGTACTCACGCTCCTCATCAATGCAAGGAGACGTATTTGCTTAAAGTCAGTAAATGAGCAGCCAATAGAGTGCTCATTGGCTTAAAGTTCTCTATTACAAACCTCGTAAACACTTTCTCCAAGTACTTCATCGGTAACAAATATAACTTGTCATTTTTCCTTTCCCTATTTATTTCCATACTAAAAATCTTCTTTAACTTTACGCAAATCCTTCATCTCAAATTCTTTACTTAGTTGAAAGAGTCATCTGGAAGCTTCAAAAAGTAAACACAACTATCATACTTACACCTCGTGTATCCCTGCCTGATTATAAAAATGTCAAACTTCTTATACATTGGCTTATCATTAGGAGGCAATCCCCTATCACAAGATTTTTGGAATACAATACTTGTAAAGATTTCAAAGAGATTAGATGAGTGGAAAAAAAAAGCTTTTTTATCCTAAGGAGGAAGAATGACACTAATTAGATCTGTGTTATCAGCTATCCCGACCTTTTTTCTTTCCTTATTTAAAGGCAAATGACATTGAAAACGATTCAATCTTTTCTATGAAAAGAATTGGATAAGTAAAGTAATTGTCATCTAGTAAATTGGAAGGTGGTGTAAAAGCCAGTTAACAAAAGGGGTTTGGGGATTGGGAATGTAGTTGTCACGACGCCCCTGACGTAGGCTGACGTCATGACCGGCACAGTGAACCATACACTGTACATACCCATATACAGTATATAATACACTGTCAGCCTTCACGTACTCTCACAAAACTCCCAAAAATGTACATAATTTTTTTTTTTATATACCACACATCAAATCAAATCAAATATATATAGATGATCATTCCACTCATATTTATTCCATTCATTCCACAAATTAAATTCTCACTTGATAAATATCTATGATCATCTCATTCCATTATCCCAAGCATTATATAATCTTACCACATAACCCATCTAGGTGATACATATATATATATGTGTGTGTGTGTGTGTGTGTGTGTGTGTGTGTGTGTGTGTGTGTGTGATAAGTAAAATAACAAAAATAGAAGTTATTTCCTCCAAGCATACGTACACATATCAGACGAAGGTTCACGTGATTTTCACTCACGGATTTTCCTTTTACCTTCGACTCAATACCTGAAATATTGGAGGAAATGGGGTGAGCAATCAACAGCTCAGTGAATATAGTTCTTGAGATGACAATTATATACATTTAGAGAAATATGACATTTAAAATCCTTTCAAACACTTATTCAACACATGCATCATTCAACGAATATATTGTACATGTCAACAACATAAATTTCATGATTTTCAATAACACAATGCACAAATCTCCCTCCTCCGCAAGGCAAGAGAGCGGGTCTAACCCTTGTATGGCCGTTACAAGGTAGCCACAACCTCTCATTACCCAATTAACAGTCATTTCAAGGATCCCAACCCTTGTTAGGATAGACCTACTGACAATGAGGACTCGCAAAACCTCATCCGGGTCTAGTGCCTAACGAAATGACAATGAGGACTCGCAAAACCTCATCATTAAAAACTCCAATTGCTAAAATCAGTTTGCATGATCCATAAAACTCAATGCATTATCTATAAATATAACATGCATACAATGTTTTGAAAATTATTATTTTTTGGATAAAAATTATGTAGGGTCTACGCGAATCGTGTAAAACTATTATTTTGATCCCCACATGTAACATTAATGATTTTTATTGTGCATCAATGGGTTTTAAAAAAAAAAAATCTTTCCATGTCACTTATAATATATGACACACACACACACACACATATATATATATATATATATGCTAAGTGGATGTTGGGGATGGTGCAGAATACACTCGCATCTCCAAAACATCCAAGGGTGCTGGGCTAGCGTCAAGAAATGACGTTGACATCCAACGTACATAAAATATTTTTTTTATATTTTTTAGGTTAAAGAACATGCAACATTTTTAGATCTTTGAAACTTCAAAACTAGTTTCAAAATTACATGATCACAACTAATTAATGTGACAGTTTTTCTTGACAATTCTTATCACTATCATGTCCAAATTCATTCCATTGCAAAATAGAGGACTTCATGGATTGAGCAGCGATACCCTGAAGATTTGAAGCTTTGAACTGGGAGTGATCTTACAAGGGATCATGAGATATCCACCTCTTAAACATTGCAAAGCATTCCACTGGCCTGTATTCTGGAGCTGTGTGTCCACCACCCTGCACAACCAAATTGCTGTATCAAACTTCCTTAATTTCCTCACTACCTTTTTCTATATACTTGCTTTTGTTAAACATAATATATAGGCCTAATTGAATTTACTTTATGGGAACCATTCTCATATAGATAAACTGTTTGATCATAACTGAAGCTAATTAAGGAGTTTTTACCTTGACTGTTGCAAAGGTCATGTTATTCGCATATGTCCTTGTGTATCTACACAACCAAAAATAAGAGATTTTAGGTTCAAAGTATAAGTAGTGCTTAAATATGGAATTATGATTGAGATATCAGATTAAGGTCCTATACGTAGTTGGGAAAAAACTTTGTTGAATTGAATTAAGGATATAAGATTAAGGCCTACCCGCCAACTTGGCCATCGACAATCCATGGTCGCCATTCATCAACAATGGAGTAGTTAAGAGACTTTATCCATGCTTGTGTGCTCAAGAATGGCACAATTAAGTCATGATCACCACTAATTTTAAGACGAATTTTAAGTTAATAAGGTGATTCCACCATGAGTTAAGATAACCAAAAGAGTGAATGAATGAAAGCCATGACAAAAAAAAAAAAAAAAAAAAGAATGAAAGCCATGATGAAACCTGTATATCAAAGATCGGTAACCTCTTTTACTGAGACTTATATGATAATTTATACTCCTTTGACCTTTTGTATAATTTAAACAACGGTTGCACCTGTTCCATTCCTGAACTTTTCCCTGTTCATTAATTGCAATAAGCATTAGTCTAGTTGATTCATTAATGTCACTAGTTGTTCTCACTAATTCCGAGTACCTTTCGTATGTTTAGTGCCTTTTGCACTCTATCGTCGTTTGCCCAGTAGTAGGAGAGCATATATCCATAATCCTGCAAACAAAATTTAGGCTGATTTAGTTCTATAGAAGCATGTGTATGAAAAGGATATGGAGAGCGGCAGAGAATGATTTAAATTACCCGACACTCTAGCTCGGGCACACGAGGTTTTGAAAGGAAAAACTTGCTTGAATTATCATTTAATGATCTCCTTCTCTGTCCTACAATCTCTTTTGGATTTGGGGACGCCAAAGCGCAAAGGGGTTCCAAGATGTGTCTAACCTCAAGTCTACAGGTACACTATATACATAAAAGGTGGTAATATATTACAGTCGATATATCAACCATGCAAAGTTGAGAAATAAAGAAGCAAGATTGAGCATGAATCATGGTACTTAAGTAGTGAAACAGGCCACTCTTACTTACCTCTGAGACAGCTTGAAGTGCCTTGATACACTCTCTGTTGCTGGGACCCACATTAACGTACTCTTCTCCACATCTTTTCTTTGTTGACTGAAAATAGCCAATGCAATCAAGGTTTTTGCTTCATAAATGTTCTCTTAGGAACCTTCTTTGTTTATTTCTCAATGTAAAAGAAGAAGAAGAAGAAGAAGCTGATTCACCTCATAAAGTTCATTGGAAATGAGGCCCATACCATGAGCATATGGTATCTTTGAGTTTCCTTCAATAGTCCTATCTGTTACTGGATTGCCAAGCAAATATCCCTGGATTTCAAGATTCACGATCATAACGATTTAGTTATAGTAAAAACATGGTGTAAAATATTGTAGGAGAAAGAAGATATTAAGGAAGGTGATACAAAGTAGGAAACAAATTCAAATTCACACAAAATCTGGAACTGATCTGCAGCAACAACCAAGCCGAGAATCATGCCTTGTAAATTGCTACATTTAAAGAAAAATATTCTGTAACTGATCTGCATACCATTTAAAGAAAAATATTCTGTAACTGATCTGCATACCAGTTTTTGACAGCTGTATATTTCCTTAGATATGTTTTGTAAAGTCTGTATAAATAACTCTCGAATGATCAATGCAATTATGTTGAAAATTCTATTCTGAGTTCTTGGTATTTTTTACTCTTCTACATGGTATCAGGAGACCATCTCTCTCACGAGAATTTGATCTTCATTTCCCAAATGTCTTCCGCAAATCAGCCTATCTCTTCCCCAGAACTCCCTCTAGTTGTTTTCAACATCACAACCCAGATCAATGAGAAACTCACACCCTCAACCTTTCCCCAGTGGCGAGCTCAATTTGAGGCTCTCCTAATTGGCTATGATCTAATGGATTATGTCAATGGGGAATCCCAATGCCCCCCCTCCGACGGAACCCCACCGTCTTAGCCAAGAAAAACCGCTGGGTTAGGCAAGATAAGCTAATCCTTAGCGCTATCCTTGCATCTACATCACCCACAATCACGCCACTCATTGCCACAGCCAAAACCTCATATGAGGCATGGAAGAAATTATCAACTCTGTACGCAAGCAAATCGCGTACAAGGGCAATGCAACTCAAGGAAGAACTGACCTTGATTCAGCGTGGAAATCGACCGATCCCAGAGTATCTTCATGCAGTTAAAGGCTTGGCTGATGAGATAGCTCTTATCGATCACCCCATCTCCGACGACGATTTAACCCTATATGTCCTCAATGGGTTAGGTTCCGAGTTTCGTGAGATCGCCGCCCCTATTCGAGCAAGAGAAAAATCACTTGCTTTTGAAGAGCTCCATGATTTGCTTGTTGGGCATGAGAGCTACTTGAGGAGGATGGAGGCTGCTACACAGCAGCTCGTTGCCGCTGCAAACTTCACTAGCCATCGTTCTGGTTTCTCTGGAACTCAGCAACAGAAAGGAAATAACAGGAGCAATGGGCCTTCGCGTCAACAAGGCCAGAACCGCTCTTCATATGGCCCATCGCGAGACCAACGACGCAACAACAATGCGGGCCGCTCCAACTCAAACCAACGACGTTTCCAGCCGAAGTGTCAATATTGTGATCAACTGGGCCACACAGCAAAGGCCTGTCCGAAACTTCAGTCTTCTGAAATGACTGCTAACTGTGCTGGCACCTCTAATAGTCAAGAAAATAAATGGTTAATTGACTCCGCAGCCTCTCACAATATCACGGGTGATCTGCAAAATTTATCTATTCATTCTGAGTATGATGGCACTGATGAAGTCATTCTTGGTGACGGTACAGGTTTGCCGGTTACACATATTGGTTCCTTTGCTTTACCCACGCCTAAATTTTTTTTTCATTTACATGATACCTTATGTGTTCCACATATTCACAAAAATCTCATTTCAGTCCATCACTTCACCAAACAAAATGATGTTTTTCTTGAGTTTCACCCACTTTATTTTCTTGTGAAGGAACGATCCACGGGGGCGATACTTCTAAGAGGTGCATGTGAGAATGACGTCTACATGTTTCCAAACTCAATGGTGGCCTCTTCTACTCCAAAAATGGTTGCTTATGTGCATGAACGGACTTCAATCGACGGGTGGCACAAGTGTCTTGGACACCCCTCGATTAAAGTTGTTCAAAATCTTGTCAATTTTTTTTCTCTTCCTGTTACCACCAATAAGTTACCATCTTCATGTACGTCTTGCTCAATATATAAAGCACATCAACAACCATTTGGTTCTACAAGTTTGCAAAGTCATTCTCCTCTTGAGATTATATACACCGATGTTTGGGGCCCCGCTCACATCACCGGGTTAGGTGGTGCACGCTATTATCTCATTTTTGTCGATCATTATACTAAATATATTTGGTTTTATCCAATATCGGCAAAATCCCTTGTTTCTAGCATTTTTCCCCAATTTAAACGGCTTGTTGAAAAACGTTTTCAGTCTACCATCAAAGCTTTGTACTCGGACAATGGTGGTGAATTTCTAAGTTTAAAAAAATATTTGTTCGACCATGGTATAAGTCACTACACCACCGCCCCCTACACCCCCCAACAAAATGGCGTTTCTGAAAGACGTCATCGTCATATTGTAGAGACGGGTCTTACCTTGCTTCATGATGATTCTTTACCCCTCTCTTATTGGCCTCACGCATTTCAAACTGCAACCTATCTCATAAATCGCCAACCAACTCCTCTCCTCCAAAATAAATCTCCATTTGAGGTTCTTTTTGGTCAACAACCAAATTATCTCAAATTGCGAAAATTTGGGTGTTTATGCTATCCTCTCACTAAGCCATACAATACCCACAAATTACAACCAAAGTCAATTCCTTGTGTTTTCATTGGATATTCTCAGACCCAAAATGCATATAAATGCATGGACCCATCAACGGATCGAATTTATTTGTCTAAACACGTGACCTTCGATGAAACCCAAAGCCCAGTTTCCACAAATCTTTCCCACGGCCCAATATCCAGACCACGCCCTACTGAAAACACTCATTTCTTCCTCACGCCGCATTCGTGCCCTAGCTTTCCTCTCTCGGCTTCCTCTGGTCCTGCGCAACCCGTCCCCTCGAATCGATCACTGCTGCCATCAACGAGCTTGGAACATGTTGCTGCCATTTCTGCGCCACCTCCAGGTATACCTCCGTCTCTCTCTCCTTCTCCTTGTGATTACATGAAACTATACCTGCTGAGCATTTAAATTCAATTTCTGGTTTATCTGCTTCTGCACCGCATGATTTCTCCCCACATCATCCTGCATCCACTTCTATTTCTAATTTGCAATGTCCTGCACAAACTGAAAATCTTTCAACCCGATCCCATTCCATGACTACCCGATCCATGAATAATATTTTCAAACCCAAGCAATTGCACACTGTCTCTAAACATCCTCTTCCGTTACCTCTTGAACCAACATGTGTGAGTCAAGCCGTATCTCACCCTGAATGGCGTGAAGCCATGTCCACTGAATTAACAGCCCTTATGCGACATGGTACATGGGATTTAGTTCCCCCACCTAAAGACTGTAAACCAGTGGGTTGTAAGTGGGTGTTTAGAGTCAAACGTAAAGCCGATGGCTCAGTTGATAAATTCAAAGCCCGTCTTGTTGCAAAGGGCTATAATCAGCGTCCTGGAGTTGATTATAAGGAAACTTTTAGCCCAGTTGTTAAACCAGCAACAATAAGAACAGTGCTGAGTATTGCTGTCATGAATGGGTGGCCCTTGAGGCAAATGGACGTAAACAATGCTTTTTTACATGGAAATTTGACTGAAATTGTTTACATGATGCAACCTCCTGGTTTCAAAGACTTGTCTCGACCTGACTATGTCTGCAGATTAAGGAAAGCAATTTATGGGCTCAAACAAGCCCCTCGGGCGTGGTATTCAGCTTTAAGAAATGCTCTCATACAGATTGGGTTTCACAATTCTAAAGCTGACTCTTCGCTATTTATTTATCACAATGATTCCATAATATGTTATTTCCTTGTTTATGTCGATGATTTGGTCATTACAGGAAGTGATAATCAGTTTGTAAATCATGTTGTTAACAAACTTGGTGATTGTTTTTCATTGAAAGATATGGGCTTACTTCACTACTTCCTAGGAGTAGAAGTCATACCAACCACTGCAGGTTTATTTCTTTCTCAACATAAGTATGTTCGTGATATCTTGGAGAATAAAAACATGGCTGGTGCAAAGGATGTCTCCACACCTTTGTCTACTAGTCAATCTCTTCATTTGATGGATGGAACAGCTGCAGTGGACAGTACAGAGTACAGGCGTATCATTGGCAGTCTACAATATCTTTCCTTAACCCGTCCAGACATTTCCTTTGCAGTCAATAAGCTCTCTCAATTTATGCACAAGCCAACGGTTACTCATTGGACAGCTACTAAGCGGCTTCTTCGGTATCTCAAGAAAACAATATTTCATGGTATTCACATCAAGAAAGCTGCAGCACCTTGTTTAACAACTTATAGTGATGCGGACTGGGCTGGAAACATTGATGATAGAACCTCTACATCGGCCTACATTACATTTCTAGGCTGCAATCCAATCTCATGGAGTTCAAAAAAACAAAGAGCTATAGCTAGGTCCACTACGGAAGCCGAATACCGAGCACTTGCAAATGGAGCATCAGAAACAATGTGGTTACTTGCACTTCTTCAAGAACTTGGCTTTCCATTAAAGGTGGCTCCTTCCCTTCTATGTGATAATCTTGGAGCGACTCATCTCAGTCTTAATCCGGTTCAACACTCTAGGATGAAGCATATACAAATTGATCTTCACTTTGTACGTGATCAAGTTCAGAAAGGTACTCTTAAAGTAAGTCATGTACATACTCAAGATCAACTGGCTGATTTACTAACAAAGCCACTGTCCCGAGAACGCACTGAATTTTTACGAGCCAAAATTGGTCTTGCCGATGGAAGCTCAATTTTGCGGGGGCGTATTAAGGAAGGTGATACAAAGTAGGAAACAAATTCAAATTCACACAAAATCTGGAATTGATCTGCAGCAACAACCAAGCCGAGAATCATGCCTTGTAAATTGCTACATTTAAAGAAAAATATTCTGTAACTGATCTGCATACCATTTAAAGAAAAATATTCTGTAACTGATCTGCATACCAGTTTTTGACAGCTGTATATTTCCTTAGATATGTTTTGTAAAGTCTGTATAAATAACTCTCGAATGATCAATGCAATTATGTTGAAAATTCTATTCTGAGTTCTTGGTATTTTTTACTCTTCTACAGAAGATTGGTGACTGGGTTCACATACCTTAAGGTTGATGACTGGTTCATTCCCAGCTTTATTACCTGTACGTAATGGAACTGAAACTTGTAAGGCATCAGGTGAATAGACAAAAATTATGAAAGATCATCAAAATATTTAATGATTTATTCATGTTAAACATCTTGAGGATGCATCAGATTTTTTTTCGATGAAAGGAAAAAATTAATAAACTTTGAACATGAGGAGGCCCTTCAAGTTTCTTCATCAGGCACTTGACAAAAGGAATGACTTAAGGGATTACCATTAGAAATGTGTAGTGAGATCATGGGAGTTGTGAGGCCAGAGTAGGAATCACCACCAATGTAAAGTGGATTCGAGAGGAACTCTGGATGATCGATTAACCACTGGTAACATAAATGAATAGAAAAAAAAAAAAAAAAAACAAAACACAAATGAGCATAGTTTTCTTCACATAATATATCGAGCATTTCATCAAATGGGAACCAGTAATAACCATTTTAATACATCTAACAGTGTATTCTTTTAGAAACCACTCAAACCCAAAAGCTTTAATTGTTAGATAAGGGCCCAACAATACATATCAAGATATCATGAACACTCCCCCTCAATAGACTTGAACCCAAGACCTCTTGTAAAACCAAGACTCTAATACCATCTTAAAAATCACTTAACCCAAAATCACTTAACCCAAAAGCTATAGCTGTCAGATAAAAGCCCAATAATACATATCAAGCTATCATCAACATATCTTACAACTGCTCCCATAATGATTACTCAGAGAAACGGGGCAGTGTCTAGGCCCGTTAAAGTCCTATAGTGTCTCATCTTAAATTAATTTCCATCTAAGTAAAGGGTGGCCGGCCCATCATGTTATTTTGTCAAAATATTGTCTTTTTTGCTGGACTGTTAAGTACTGCCCTTCATTGGCCCCCTAATGTACCAAAAATATTCAGAGTGTTTGACTTAATTCCTTACCTTTATGAGAAAATTATAAGACTGTTTTGCTGATTTTGTGTCTTCATTATATGAACCCTGTGAGCTTCTTGAATACGAGAATCCAGTCCCCACTGGTGCGTCTAAAAATATTATGTTGGAAATCTAGAGATTTTCCAACAGGACTTAATGATTAGTTCACATATACACAAATCATTTTCAATCACAGATTGCACCCACATAGATATAAAAAAAGATAAAGGAATAATAATATGAATTCATAGGAAATTAATAGGGGTACCTTAGTCCATGAGTTGGGGTTCAGCACCAATGTGGGTAAAGTTCCATTATATTCAGCTTTGTTGAAATTGAAAGGACCTACAAATGCAGGAAAAAAAAAAAAAAACCTTGCCCATCATCAGTCTCATTAATCTAAAACCAAGGCTAAACTTGCAAAACTAGATTAAGTAGTGAAAAATATTAAATGGGTGTTAGAAATTTGATATAAACGAAGGGTGGCTTATAAGCTAGGCACCTATTTCAAAAGCAAGTCCAGAGAAGGCAGAGCAACCAGGACCTCCGGAAATCCACAGAATAAGGGGGTCCTCAAATGGATTCCTCTCAGACTTTATGAAATAATAGAAGAGCTGCACATCGTTATCCTCATCTACTCCAATGTACCTAATAATACACATACATATATAGATGCATGAAATTGAGTTGAAACTGATCATTAATCACCACAAATTAATAACTAATGCACTGAACACATGATGAATAGCAGAATTAAGTTAGTTATAAACTCACCCAGTTTCCATTTCAAAAGGAAGAGTGCCAGTAAATCCCGGTAGAGACTTGACATTGGAGTGACAGATAACAGTATCAGAACAAAGCACAAGCACAAGAAGAAGAACGAGTGAAGGTAAAGAAATAGAAAATAACAACAGTTTGCTTAATGCACAGCAGTTTGCCATTGTTGTTGGGAAATGCCTCAAAACTCACAAGTCAAACTTTGGATCATTAGCAAACGTATATGTGATATATTATGGAGTGATTTTTTCACATTTAGATCTGATTTCTTCAAGTGGTTTAGCACACCGAAAATAAATACTTAAAATTTAATTACTCGTCGCGATATCATCTGTGATTCACGTTCAAAAAATTAATAAATTAGAACACAGATATCGATCCAAATCTTTTATACTATAATAGTTAAAAATTCATCTGTGTGATTCACGTTCAACCAATTAAAAGATAATTTCAATTTAATTAATAAATTAGAACCGAGGAAGTCTGACTCCCCAAGTCGAATTAATAAAAAAAATCACCTTGTTTCATCTAAAAAAAATAAAAAATAAACTAGAACCGAGAGATGTGGTATGCAAACCTTTAGCTGTAGTTTATAACAAGCACCTCTAATTGATGCATGATACCACGTGCCAAAGTGAACACATAAAGTACGGCTTGTCTAAATCACTACATAATTAGAATTCATGTACCAACTAACAAGTGAACAAATACCATCGTCCCACTAGAAAACCAGTCTTATAATCATTGGCGATTTTCATCAGAATAACTGCCCTAAAACAGTCATTGGTGATATTTTTTAGAATAACTGCCCATATGTGTTATTCTTATCTTAATCATGTTTTTTAATAAAGTCACAGTATCACACATGCGACATAAGCACGATACATAGCTTGTATTCACATGATATCCCCACAACACATGATATCATATCACAATGTCAAATATATTAGCATTTAACATATAAGTTTTATTATAATAATTATGTTAATACTATCATGTCATATATCACGTCATTAAACTTTTAAAGTACACATGAATTACACACATCTAACATCAACTCGGGACGATAAATCATACACGTACATTATTATCATGGCCAACAATCACAATATATATAATCATGTAAGATAAGCATGCACGAACAATCTAATAATACTATAAATCTAATTAATTTAATGTTCCTATCTATATATCGAAATAAAATATTGTAAAGGCATAAAATCTTCCCCACCTGTAACGCACGCAGTTCGTTGTTGTCCGAATTCCTTGGTGCGTAACGTACGTCCTCAACCTATACATACATGTTACATTTGAATTAGCTCCGTATACCTACCCAAGTTTATATATATATATGCAACTCTCATGGTTTGCTACAATTACAAATGTGTGTATATATATATATATATATATACACACATTTGTAATTGTAGCAAACCATGAGAGTTGCAGATATAACATTTACTTATTTAAATGTATGTGTAGTATATAGTATATTTGTGGATAATATATTGTAATATAATGTGTCATATAATTGCATGTAGCATACATATAACCACGTCGGCAGCGGCAACGTCTCTGCTGCTTGTTCTTTTGCATTGGTTTGGAGGGGGAGACAGAGAGGGAAAAGAAGGAAGGGGACAAGCCGTATGATCGCCCTACAACGATTTCATGGAAACCAACGGGGTGGAAATAGAGCATCGCCTTGCTCTATTTCCATCTCTTCTTTCCGGCGATTTGGATAATAGTCAGTGGTGGAAGTCATTTGTTAGGTCTTGTGAGTGTTCGATCACCGGTGTACAGCTACTGTCACCGTCTTGTTCATGGTGATTTTTCAAATTAGAGAAATAGAGCATCATATGCTCTGTTTTCTTGATCACTACCAGCGGTTTTCACCGGCTGTTTCTTACGGGATTGCATCTGGAATCCATGGAGGTATGTTGCACAGGAAGAAGGGAAGAAAAGGAAATGGAAGGGAAAGGAAGACGAATAAGGTTGCTGCAACGCCCTTTCTTTGTTGTTGTCAGTGAAAAGAGAAGGAGAATCAGTGAAAGCAAAGAAGAAAGACAAAGGGAGAAGTCTCACTGTGGTTGCTTTGTTGGTTCTCCGGCGCCGTTTCCACGTTTCTTGGTTGATGGTTCGAGAGAAGCAGAGTATGAAAGAGATGAACGAAACAGTTGAGGTGCGTAAGTATTATACATAGTATTATTAATTCTAAGGTTTAATGATGAGCATGTTCCACGATAGGAAGGTTAATAGTATCAGAAACTTGCCATAATTTTATATTGAAAAACTTGCCAAGATTTCTTTGGTGTGATTTGTAATTGATTCTTTAAAGGAATGTGAGAATAATGTTGAAATTGAAAAGTAGATATCCTCAGAATTTTCAGGGGATTACATATTTGGTCTAGTGCACATCAAAGCATACATCAAGCTGCTCACCGAACTAGTATATAAAAATTGTCATGTACTCACGCTCCTCATCAATGCAAGGAGACGTATTTGCTTAAAGTCAGAAAATGAGCAGCCAATAGAGTGCTCATTGGCTTAAAGTTCTCTATTACAAACCTCGTAAACACTTTCTCCAAGTACTTCATCGGTAACAAATATAACTTGCCATTTTTCCTTTCCCCATTTATTTCCATACTAAAAATCTTCTTTAACTTTATGCAAATCCTATGATTCTTTATGTATTGAGTTGTGATTGGCATGATTTGATGTTTGTGATCAAATAAGTCTAGATTTAGGGATATTTAGGCTGTGTTTGGCGTGTGGTTTAAAAACTGGGATACAATCCAAATGAATTTGGAAAAGTACTTTTTGTTTTTGTTTGTTTGTTTGTTTTTTTTTTTTTTCAAAAGGCAACAAGTTTTCTGACTAAAATCTTAGAAAACTGTTTTTTGCATTCGATAAAAAAAAAATATTTTCTGTATTTTCAAGTTTTAGTATATAAACAATTGTATCCGGATAAAAAAAAACCAAACGCAACCTACAAATAACCATTTGTGAGCATGTAGGATCATTCTCAAAAAGGATGAGCCTGTTATTAAACTTACACTACCAAGCTAGTGAGCAATGGCCTTTAATTTTAAATAATTATGGACTAATAGTTAATCTTTAGAGAGGTCCTTTATCAGATGAACACTTATGTGATGGCGACTTCTGTGGTAAGAATGCCATCTCATCAAATTATAGACATTAATTCTCTACATAATGGCGTAATTTTTCTTGGTATTTGCTTTGCCTAGAATATTACAATGCCATGGACAAATTGATGTTTTGAACTGGATTTGAAAAAGAAAAAGAAGAAGGATTTAGACAGGAAGACAGATTGGAATGATTGAGTGCTCTTTTTCTTCTTCTTTTTTCCATCTTTAATTACTCCCTGGATATTGTGTGATCACTCTTTTATATACTCTTTGTACATAAATTGTTCATTCCTTTATTTTTGTGTGGAATCAGATGAGCAATCTTGGAAAGACTTGGTGGATAATTCATCTCAAACTCTTTACTCAGTTGAGATTCTAACCTGTTAATCTCATCCATGCTCTTAGCAATAGCAAACATGTCATCAACATGCAAGAGTAAAAAACACGAGTCAATTGGAAGCTTCAAACTATCATACTTACACCTTGTGTATCCCTGCCTGATTATAAAAATATCAAACTTCTTATACATTGGCTTATCATTAGGAGGCAATCCCGTATCACAAGATTTTTGGAATACAATACTTGTAAAGATTTCAAAGAGATTAGATGAGAGGAAAAAAAGCTTTTTTATCCTAAGGAGGAAGAATGACACTAATTAGATCTGTGTTATCAGCTATCCCGACCTTTTTTCTTTCCTTATTTAAAGGCAAATGACATTGAAAACGATTTCAATCTTTTCTATGAAAAGAATTGGATAAGTAAAGTAATTGTCATCTAGTGAATCGGAAGGTGGTGTAAAAGCCGGTTAACAAAAGGGGCTTGGGGATTGGGAATGTAGTAAAAAGGATTGTGGTCTTATCTTTGAAGTGGTTGTGGAGGTTATCTCGGAAATTCATTATGGGCCAAAGTAATTATTAGTATTCACAGGGCATCACGCACCAGTTGGGACATTGAATCTTCCTATCATTTCTTCTAGAAGTTTTATGGAAATGTATATCTTCTAATATCCCAATCCTTCGCCCTCACATTTCATTCTCATTAGGCAAGCCTTTCATTTCGATTTCGGAAGATAGCTCACGTGGGAATGACACATTGGCTTGGCGGTTCCCACATTTAATCACACACTTTGTCTCTACTAATTTAGGAAATGAGCCTAACAATAGCTATTGGAACTTTCACTTCTTCTGCTATTCCCCCTCTAGACCCTTAGGTAAATTGGAAGAAATTCGATCATTAATTTCCTCCTTAAGATTCACATAAGATACTGATAGCTAAATGTGGTCTCTCATTTCATCAGGCAAATTTACTTGCAAATCTCTATTTGAATTCCTCATAGATTGTCCGTCCATGGTAGATTAATTCTTCCTGTGTATCTACTTTTTGGAATGCTCACGTGCAAGTAAAGTTTCTTGAGTGGTCCTTGTTGCATCGGAAGGTTTACACTGCTGATATGTTACACTGCCACATTGCTGCCCTCTGCGCCAATCAGATGGTGAATATGTTGAGCATCTTTTTATACATTGTGCTTGGACAAGGTGTGTTTTTTGGTAAAGGTGGGTTGGATGGTGTGCTGGTTCCTTCGTCAATCTTCAATTGAGGAATGTTTCTCTATGTTACATTTTGTGGGGAGTTTGAGTTGAAAAGAATACAAGTCTTTCAAAATCAAAGAAAGGACATCTATGAGGTTTGGGACGAGGTTTTATTGGTTGCAGCTTTTTGGGTATCTGATTGGTATAGAAATTGGAATTGTTGTACTCAACAAAAGAAACTTTATTTATTATTAAATAGATAATACATCCATTAGACAAATGCTTTACGAATGTGAACTAGACATCTTTATTGGAGACTTTGCCACCACTTAATAAAATAGGTGGACTTTTTTAGTTGTCTTTTTGAAGCTTGTAACTGGCTTATGATTACAAAGGGTTATGCAATATCCATCTCTTAAGCATCGCTAAGCATTCCTTTGGCATGTAATCTGGAGCTGTGTGTCCCCCACCCTGCACAAAACAAATGCTCTATGAGACTGCCTTTTTATCTCCACATGTTTTATTTATTTATTTTATACTTGCTTTTGTAAGAAAACAAAGATTAATTTGAATTTTTCCCCTAAATTATAAGCTGCCTTTGGTTAGTTTTATCAACTTAATTCAAAATAACTGCAAGAAGGGGAGGAATGATTTCTTGCCTTTAGAGTTGCAAATGTCATGTTATTTGCATATGTCCTTGTGTATCTACACCAAAAACCATAATTGAGAATTTTAAGGTTCGCAAGAATTAAGTTTAAACAGAGAGCACCATCTGAAGTTAATTATATGCAAGATACAAGTTGAGGGCATACCCAGCAACTTGCCCATTCACAATCCATGGTCGCCAATCGTCAACGATGGAGTAGTTAAGAGACTTTATCCATGCTTGTGTACCCAAGAATGGCACTAATAAGTCATGATCACCGCTAATTTTAAATCGAACTTGAGTTAGTAATTAAGCGTTTCCTTCATGAACTAAGTTTATGTAAAGAGTCTAGTCAATGAATGCTGTGATCAAACCTGTATATAAGAGATCGGCAACTTCTTCTACTCAGACTTGGATGATATTTTATACTGCTTTCAACATCCTTTGTATAAGGTATACCAAAATTGCATCTTACCCATTCCAGAACTTTTCCTTGTTCATTGCAATAAGCATTAGTCTAACTAGCTAGTTGATTCATTAATGTCGCTGTTCTCAATAACTTTGGAGTACCTTTCGTATGTTGAGTGCCTTTTGCACTCTATCATCATTCGCCCAATAGTAGGAGAGCATATAACCATAAGTCTGAAAACAAAACACATAAAAAACATATATATACGCATGTGTGTGTGTGCGCGCGTGTGTGTACGAGGAGGGAGAGACAGTGAGAATAAGAAGGTACTCGACATTGGAACGCAGTCTCCGGAGATGGTGAAAAGGAAGGATTGGTTGAATTATCATGGAGTGATCTTCTTGTTGGTTTGTCCACCTCAATGAAGAGCTGCCATCAATAGTCAAGAAATGCATGCAATGAATAGTCAACAAAATCAAGCCGCATGGGATGCATGGGCTGGCTGCATGAAGCACGTGGGCAAAATGATTTTGTTTTTAGCTCTTATAAATATAACTCATTCTTCATTGTAAAAATCATCCCTGTGAATACAATTGTTGCCTCCCGTGGACGTAGGTATTTTTGCCGAACCACGTTCAACTTTGGTTGTCTTATTTTTCTTTCATGCTTTCGCATAACAAATTGGTATCAGAGCTTAGGTGAAGCTTTGGAAGAAAACGGACACTCGATCGAATTTTTCGAGATTTCATCAAAAAATTTGAGATTTTGTATCAGTGATCGGAAATGTTTTCTGATCATCCGTGGAGGTAGCCCTCGTTTCCAGGAATCCAACGCAATAAACAGCGAGAAAAACGGACAAGAAACGAGTCCCCGGGAGCCGTTCAAAGTCTAGGAAAAATCTCTGTAAATTTTTTGTTGCAGCGCGCAGGGAAGAAGAAGCCGGGTGAAGAAGACGGATCAGACCCTGATCCGACCAGACCCGCCTGTTCATTCGGGCCTGACTATTCATTCAGGCTCGACTGTTCATCCGGCCCAACTGTTCATTCAGGCCCGACTATTCATCCAGCCCAACTGTTCATCCGACCCAACTATTCATCCGGCCAACTGTTCATCCGACCCAACTATTCATCCGGCCCATTTTTTGTCTACTGTTCATCCGACCCACTATTCATTCGACGCTATTCATAAGGCCCAGCCCGATTTTCAGTCCGACACTATTCATCCAACCCATTTTTGTCTAATTTCATCAAAGTCAGACTCGTTTCCACCATTTTCGACCGTTCCGGACGCAACCGTGCAATCAGTTTCTGCAGATTCAACTCCGAAGTTATTGATATAGCTTAGTTTGGAGTTGTTTATCATTTGTCAAGCATTTTTCGGCGTCATACATATCTTCGGTCTTAATGGCGGAAGAAATCCCAACCACAAGTAAGCGTTGGCAAAGAACTTCGATATCCAACGCAAAGTTCGAGGTGGAGAAATTCAACTGCACCAACAACTTTGGCATGTGGCAATGCGAAGTTCAAGATCTACTATTCAGGGAAGGATCACATATCGCCTTGGAAGCCAAGCCCAAGGATATGTCCGATGATGATTGGCATTTTGTAAATCGTCAAGCTTGTGGCACAATCAGACTCTGTTTGGCCAAGGATCAGAAGTACTTTGTCATGAAAGAGACTATGACAATAAGTCTCTGGAAGAAACTGGAGGACAAGTACATGACGAAAAGTGTAGAGAACCGCCTCTACCTGAAGAAGAAGCTCTATCGTTTTCAGTACAAGGAAGGTACTCCCATGAGTGAGCATCTTGATAAATTCAACAAGATTCTTGCTGATATACTAAATCTTGATGTTGACCCTCTTGATGAGGATAAGGCACTATTGTTGTTAAACTCTTTGCCTGAAAGTTATGAACATTTAACAACAACTTTGCTATATGGTAAAGATGAGGTTAAATTCAGTGATGTTTCAAATGCTTTGGTGAACAACGAGTATCGAAGGAAGGACCAGTGCGATCACAAGGAAGCATCATCAACAGTCTTGACGGTATCCAGAGGCAGGGCTAACAACAAATCTGATAGATCCAGTGGGAGAGACCGATCTCGCTCAAAGTCAAAAGGACCTTCATCACGTCAACATATTGCAAATGATGAATGTGCCTATTGTCACCAAAAGGGGCACTGAAAGAAAGATTGTCCAAATAAGGGCAAGACAGATGCAAATGTAGCACAGAAAGTTGAAGAAGATTCTGCGTTCTCAGTTTCATCTATAGACATTCAGTCTGATAGATGGATATTAGATTCTGGATGTTCCTATCATATGTGTTCTGTGATGCCCCGAAAATTATTTCATCTAGCCCATAGCCCAATTGCATTTTGCCCAAACTCTATGTGTTGCCTTGATATGTTTAATGTTTGTATAGTTGATGCTTGATAATGTATATAAATATATGTATCATAAATTGTATATGAGTCATGTTAAATTAAAGTATAATGCATATGTTATTATTTATGCATGGGCTCATTAAACCATGAATTGATATGGGTTAGGATTGATTGAATAAAAGGATAAATGAGAATGACAATTTGGTGTATTAAATGGATTGGACATTTAAAATACATGGAAGCATGAAATTGGTTAAAGTACATGTGATTGGTATGGGTAGTATGAGACCAACACATGTGAAGGTTGGTGCATGAAAGTGGACAAGTGTCCCATGCCCTCAAGGAAGTGCTAGAATGAGTGGAGGAAATCAAGGAGGGAATCAAGGAGAGAATCAAGGAGGAAAACAAGGAGGAAAACAAGGAGAGAATCAAGGAGAGAATCAAGGAGGAAAACAAGGAGAGAATCAAGGAGGGAATCAAGGAGGGAATCAAGGAATTGCTAGAAAGAGGTGAGTGGAGAGAAAGGAAAGAAGAAGAGAAAGAAAAGAAGAGAAGAGAAAGAAAAGAAGAGAAAGGAAAGAAGAAGAGAAGGAAGGAGAGAGTTGCAGGAGGAAGATCCCTGCGACGTTTCCATCAAAGAGGTGGATCTTTGGAATATACGGTCAGATTGAGCTCAAATTTTATCAGCACGTTCGTAGCTTATGGTTCTTCATTCTGGTCGGTGGAGATCTTGATCAGAGGTTTCTTCTGAGAGATCTAACCTCTCAAACAAAGCTGGTCGGAAAGTCTGGATTTCTCGCACCGTTTCGTTCAAAATTATAGATCTCCTAAATCTACCTTTGGATGATTATAAAATTTGGGTATGTAGTTGGAAACTGATATTTCTACATTCTGAACGGTGGAGATCTTAATTAGAGGCTTTTTCTAAGAGATATAACCTCTGAAACAAAGCTGGTCGGAATTTCTGGGTTTCTCGTGCCGTTTCGGTCAAACTTGTAGAACTCCTCATTCGACCGTTGGATGGATATTAAATTTGGGTATGTAGTTTATAACAGATGTGTCTGTATTCGTAACGGTGGAGATGTTTATACGTTTAGTATTTTGTGTGATATAGCCATCTGAGTTTGGACATTTGCAGCAGGAAAGGAGAAATTGTCTAATTAGAGACTTGTTCATCAAATATAGTTATCTTTTCGGTCCACCGTTGGATTGGGCTGATATTTGGACAGAAGGTTTGTTTCTTCACATAATTCAATATGTACGGTTGATTTTATGATTACATATTTCTATTGGTAGATTAATACATCTGAACAGAATATTAAATGAAGAATTGGTAAGGTGCTTGTATTGGACCTAAATTTAGAATATGAACTTAGACATTTCCAAATAGCTTGTATGTCAACTATGTTGACCTAGTTGCCATTGTTGATGAACCTATGATGCAAAATCAGTGATATACATGGCTGAACATGGTGACCTAGTGTAAATCGACAATATGGCCTAAGTATGGAAAATTTCATATTTTAGGGCTTTTGATGCTTTTGGCCTAGAATCATTGAATTGATGCAACTTATGTTTAATTAAGCATGATAAGAGTTGATTATGCTACTGATTTGGTGGTTGTGACCATATCATGGGTTAGGCCTACTTATGATCAAGTGACCAAATTTGGGCATGTTTATGCCTAAGGAATTGAAAATCAGTATTTTTGATTAATAGAATGGTTTATGTATGAGAACTATGCATTAGAGGCCTAAGTCATGTGATTTGAGTTGAATGATAGGATTAGATGAGATTTAGGCCTATTGTCTATATGTGGGATGATTTAGGGTTGATGTGTAATGTCTATGTGATTGAGCATATAAATTGATGTATGGTAGGATATTGATGAATGTTTCAGGATCTTGATTGGGTTGATTCGGTTTGGAGGTCGTGTGTGGTTAAATACTCTCGCGAGGCTTGGTTGTGAGTAGACTTCACTTATGATTATATCATTTATGTCATCATATCACTTATATATATTGTATGTTGAAAGCATGAATGTGTTCTAATGTTTTGAATGATGCATTGATTTGAGAAAACCTTATGACTTTGGTTGGGCCCATCTATCTGGCTAATAGGGGGACTTGACCTTGTCATAGGAGGGTTTTAAGAAGGAAATGATTGGGATCAACGGCACGGTGAAATAGACGTGTCCTAGTAACCCAAATAAACATGATTGGGATCAACGGCACGGTGAAATAGACGTGTACTAGTAACCCAAGACATGTGGAATGTGGATCCAAATTGATAAACTTTTACTTGCATCGAACTTATTATAAATGCTTGATATCTATATGTTATGAGCTTTTAATCATGCTACACATTGACATGCATACATGGTTTTTATTGATGAGTATTGATATCATATTTGAATTCTATTCACTGGGCATCGTTGGCTCACCCTCATTTTCCTCTTTCAGGTCCTTCTGTCCCGAATAAGGGCAAGGGAGTAGTCATATCTTGAGGGCCTTGCCTGCGAGAGAATCCAAGGCCTCGATGTGAGTTGAGAGACATTTTGATTGAATTGTGTTTTATATTATGAAGTATTATATTTTGGATTATGTAATTATAATACTTACCACATTTTAGTATGGGTGAGTTGGGACTTGTTAGATAGACCATGTGGGCACATGACGGTTTTTTTTTGTACCCACAAATTTGGACTTTATGAGTATGCCAATTTTAATGGACTGTAGGGATTATGATTTTATTTATGGTTCATTTTTATGGATTATCTCGTCTTTGATGATTAATACGGTGGGTAGTTTTGTTTAGTACATTTTTATATCATGTCGTTGTTTGGGATAAGGCTTGTAGGGTCTCAACTACCTCACGGGAGTTGAGGAGTGGTTGGAGATGCTTACGCCGGGCGTCCCGCCCCGGCATTCCGCACGCCATTCCCTGCGTGGTTGGTGGTCCGGGGCGCGGGGTCGCAACATGTTCGAATCGCCATTGGTTCTCAAAATTGGATGAGTTCGATGGAGGAGTCGTGGTCATGGGCAACAACAATACCTGCCACACAAAAGGTATTGGAACTATACGCCTAAAGATGCATGACGGTACTACAAGACAGCTCACGGAAGTCAGATATGTCCCAGATCTGAAGAAAAATCTGATCTCCCTAGGAGTCCTTGATTCCAGCGGTTACAAGGTAACCATTGAAGGTGGAGTTTTGAAGGTTGTACGTGGAGCATTCTTGGCCATGAAGGGTACTCAGAAAGGAAATCTCTATTTCCTTGACGGACACACAGTAATCGAAAGTGTATCAGCTTGCACCCGTTCTAATGATGTTTCATCAGACACTTTCAAACTTTGGCACATGCGGCTCAGACATGTTGGAGAAAAAGCTCTTCAAACCTTGATAAAGCAAGGTTCTCTGAAAGGTGCAAAGACTGGGAAACTTGACTTCTGCGAGCACTGTATCTTAGGCAAGCAGACGCGAGTCAAGTTTGGCACTGCAATCCACCACACAAAAGGAACATTGGATTATGTTCATACCGACGTTTGGGGACCCTCTCAAAATGCTTCATTGTGAGGTAAACGTTGGTTTGTTACTTTCATTGATGATTTCTCACGTTATGTTTGGGTTTATACCATGAAGCATAAAGATGAAGTGCTAGATATCTTTCTTATATGGAAGAAAATGATAGAAACCCAAACGGGAAGGAAGATTAAGAGGCTCAGATATGATAATGGAGGAGAATACAAGTCAGACCCATTTCATAAATTTTGTGAGAATGAAGGGATTGTCAGACATTTCATAGTCCCAGGCACGCCACAACAAAACGGTGTTGCTGAACGCATGAATCGTACTTTGGTAGATAAAGTTCGCTGCATGTTATCTCATTCTGGACTGAGCAAGGCATTTTGGGCTGAAGCTTTGTCATATGCCTCTCATATCATCAATAGACTTCCTGCAACAGCACTAGATGGCAAAACTCCCAAGGAGGTATGGTCTGGACACTCCGTTTCAGATTATGATTATCTGCGCATATTTGGATGCACTGCATATTTCCATGTGAAGGAATCCAAACTGGATCCTAGGTCCAAGAAATCAATTTTCATGGGCTATAGTGAAGGAGTTAAGGTTTTCCGACTATGGAACCCTAAGACAAAAACGATTGTCAAAAGTCGAGATGTAACTTTTGATGAATCTGTGATGTTAAAGCATACAGTTTCTGATAAAGAAAATCGAGATCCAGATTTGCATCAGCATGTGGAGTTAGATATTCCAGTAACTCCTAGCAAGTTAGCAGAGATATCCAACCATCCTGAAGAAGACGAGAAGGAAATCTCAGTTGAGGTGGAGGCTTCAGGACCAGACATCAGTCAACAACCAGAATCAATTGCCACCAGTCGACCAAGAAGAGAAATCCGCAAACCTGCTCGGTACACTGACATGGTTGCATATGCATTACCAGTCACCGGAGATGATATTCCATACAATTACAAAGATGCTATTCAGAGTATGGAAAGTGATAAGTGGAAAATGGCAATGCATGAGGAGATGAAATCGCTCCATCAGAATCAGACTTGGAAGTTGGTTACACTTCTGAAAGGAAAGAAACCAATTGGCTGCAAATGGATTTTCGCAAAGAAGGAAGGCTCTCCCAGCACAGACGATATCCGGTACAAAGCCAGACTGGTAGCAAAAGGCTACGCTCAGAGGGAAGGAATTGACTACAATGAGGTATTCTCACCTGTTGTTAAGCATTCATCAATTCGAATATTATTGGCTTTGGTTGCACAGTTTGATCTCGAGTTAGCCCAACTCGATGTCAAAACTGCTTTTCTGCATGGTAATTTAGAAGAAGAGATATATATGTCTCAACCAGAAGGATTCAAAGTACCAGGAAGAGAGCATTGGGCTTGCAAGTTGAGCAAGTCATTGTATGGCCTGAAGCAGTCACCGAGACAGTGGTACAAGCGATTTGACAGCTTCATCCAAGGGCAAAAATATACCCGGAGTCAGTCTGATCATTGTGTCTACTATCGCAAACTTCAAGATGGTACATTTATCTACTTGCTTTTATATGTAGATGATATGTTAATCGCATTTAAAAGTACGGTGGAGATCAACAAACTAAAGGCTCAATTGAGCTCAGAGTTTGAAATGAAGGACCTTGGAGAGACGAAAAAAATTCTCGGGATGGAGATAACTCGAGACAGGGCCAAAGGCACAATCTGTTTGACTCAAACTCAGTATTTGAAGAAAGTTCTTCAAACTTTTGGCATTGGCAATGACACAAAACCTGTGAGCACACCATTGGCACCACATTTCAAGCTAAGTTCATCAATGTCACCAAATTCTGAAGATCAGAAGAAGCAAATGGAGAATATTCCATATGCAAATACAGTTGGTGCCTTGATGTATGCTATCGTGTGTACCAGACCTGACATTTCACGTGCTGTAAGTATGGTAAGTCGTTACATGCACAACCCAGGTAAAGGCCACTGGCAAGCAGTGAAGTGGATTCTACGGTATATTCATGGTACTGTGGATATTGGTTTAAAGTTCGAGAGAGATACGAAAAGTTGTAAGCATCTAGTTGGATATGTGGATTCAGACTATGCTGGAGATCTTGACAAGCGCAGATCTACTACTGGTTATGTTTTCACTATGGCAGGAGGACCAGTGAGTTGGAGATCAACACTACAGTCAGCAGTTGCTTTGTCTACTACAGAGGCAGAGTACATGGCAGTAACAGAAGCTTTCAAGGAAGCAATCTGGCTTCTTGGATTGACTAAAGACTTGGGAATTGTGCAGAAGAATGTTGAAGTTTTCTGCGACAGTCAAAGTGCCATTTGTTCGGCAAAGAACCAAGTTCATCACAGTCGAACGAAACATATTGATGTTCGTTTTCATTTTATTCGAGAAATAGTAGAAGAAGGGAATATTCTTCTACAAAAGATCAAAACTGCAGATAACCCTGCAGATATGCTTACAAAGGTAGTTATAGGAATCAAGTTCCAACATTGTTTGGACTTGATCAACATCTCACGAGCTCGTAATGCCTAAGGGCACTAATGGAGGCAATAACAGTGATTGTTGCTCTGCAGCTTTAATTAACAAATTACTGTCGGTGTGGAGGAGCCATGTTCCATATGAGGTGGAGGTGGAGATTTGTTGGTTTGTCCACCTCAATGAAGAGCCGCCATCAATAGTCAAGAAATGCATGCAATGAATAGTCAACAAAATCAAGCCGCATGGGATGCATGGGCTGGCTGCATGAAGCACGTGGGCAAAATGATTTTGTTTTTAGCTCTTATAAATATAACTCATTCTTCATTGTAAAAATCATCCCTGTGAATACAATTGTTGCCTCCCGTGGACGTAGGTATTTTTGCCGAACCACGTTAAACTTTGGTTGTCTTGTTTTTCTTACATGCTTTCGCATAACACTTCTAAGCTCTTCAATTTCCTTGTTTGGCTTCGGGGAACCATAAGCACATCCAGGCCCAAGATATGTGCAGGGTTAATTCCTGAAGTACGCTGTAGAAGGGAATAATTGAAACAAATTGTATCAACAACCAGGCAAAGCTAATTAAATAAGAGGATCATGGTCTAAAGGCAGTTAAATTGATCAACCTTACCTCTGAGACAGCTTGAAGTTCTCTGATACAGTTTGTGTTTTTGGGATTCACATTAGAATACCCTCCTCCACATTTTTGCTTTGTTGACTGAAAATACCATATACAACAGACTTTTTAACACAATGTGCTACTTACCATATTTTGTGTGTTATTATTTGTATAGGTAGAAATTAAGATTGTTCACCTCATAAAGTTCATTGGAGATGATGCCCATACCATGAGCAAATGGGATCTTTGAGTTTTCTTCATAATTCCTATCTGTTGCTGGGTTGCCAAGCAAATATCCCTGGGGTTCAATTTTGGGCATAATGGTTTAGATCTTCTCTCTTTTTGAGCAAATTTAATGCTAGAGTTGTAGAAGCTAGAAAGAAACCAAACCATCAACATTCTCTACTGTGATTAGCACATACATTAAGATTGATGAGTGGTTCATCCCTGGCTTTGATTCCTGCAATACCAATACATGGAAACCATCAGCATATTGTGTTAATTTCCATGTTTGCTTGATATACGTAAATGGGCCTCTACTTATCAACTATAGATTTTTTTTTTGTTTTTTTTTGTTACTAGATTACAATTATTCTCCATTTGTAGATTACATCCTGTCAATAAAAACGTAAATAGTTCTAGAGAACATGCAAGCCCAGAGAACAAGCAGCCTCCACAGGGGCCATAGAGATAAAATGGGGGCATAAGTCCTAATGGAAACACGTGTAGAAGCCCGAGGAGAAGAGGGAAAAGCCTTCACAACTAAGGGCACAACGGCTTGGCAGCAAGGAATAAGACCATGGAAAACTAACAACTATAGTTGCCATTATTTAAAGTCAAGTAGTTTCTAACATACTGAACTACAGAAATAGGAAGGAAAGTACTTAAATCATTTATTTGTTAAGTGTCACTAGTCTAAATATGGTTAAGGCAACTTTCTCGGTTCCTATAATTACTTTTTTGCTCATAAACTCCTTTCATTTATAAGAACACAAACAAACAAAAATTTAAACAAATTAATTAAAAGGTCGGACCCTGTTTATCCTCTTTCAATGTCCAACTTAGGTCATAAAATCTGTGATCCTTTTCTTCCTCCATTTACTCTGTTTAGAATGACCTGATTACATAAACCATGAATAATAATTTAATGAAAAGGCTCAAGGAATTACCATTTGATATATGTAGAACGAGGAGCGGAATGGTCATGCCAGAATAGGAGTCACCACCAATATACAGTGGGTTTGAGCTGAACTCTGGATTCTCAATCAACCACTAGTAAGATAACAAACAAAAAGAGTGAAGCTTGACGAGTACCGCTGTAATGCCATCATAATTGTATATGTTTTGACAGTATACCACCGTTTGCTAGCTGCCTTGCTCATAAAATGATTAGGCCAGAAAACAGAGCAGTATATCTTAATTGATATTATCACTAGGGAACCTTAATAAAATTTAGACCACACCAAACAATTTTCCAAAATATGTTGCAGAATGGACTCCCAAGATGATGAGGTATATATATATACAGCCAGTCCGATTTGTGGCCTGTCATCTCTAACAGTTTCCAACCTACCTTATAAAACTATAGAGTTTGTAGATGCCTTACCTTTCTAAGAAAATTATAATTCTGCATTGTTGATTTTGTGTCACCAGTATGTGAACCCTGTGAGCTTCTTGAATATGAGAACCCACTTCCCACTGGTGCATCAACAAAGATTATATTGGAGACCTAGAGAGATTTCCCAACAACACTAAAAATTAGTTTAATTACACACAAATCTTTCAATCACAGATAGATATAGATAAAAGAAGAAAAGAGAAGGAATGATAATATGAATCAAAGATGTAAGTGTACCTTAGTCCTTGAGTTTGGGTTCAGCACCAATGTGGGTAAAGTTCCATTATATTCAACCTTGTTGAAATAGAAAGGACCTGCATAAATTTTTCATTTTTTTTTCTTAAATGCATATTATATTTTTTCCCCTCCTTAATCCAATGTGGTGGGTGGATCAAGATGTCAACTATTACTCAAAAAGGAGGCCTGATACTAATAAGGTTTACATCCCAACTTATATTCATGATTTCAACCATATCCAACAAATTAAGTATAGTTGTACAGGTTGTTTATGATTTTCTTGTGTCAGTATATATATGTACTTTGTAAGCACTCATTGATCATTCGAATATAATTACATTTTTTTCTGCTATTTGTTTTCTTCTCTCTGTTTCTGTAATAAAAGTATATATGCAGTAGACAGTTGAATAAATGAGGTGTAACTAGGCGCCTATTCCAAAAGCAAGTCCGGAAAGGGAAGAGCAACCAACACCTCCTGAAATCCACAGAATAAGAGGGTCCTCATGTGGATTCCTCTGAGACTTGACGAGATAGTAGAACAGCTGCACATTGCTATCCTCATCTACGCCAATGTACCTATTTTATATGTTGATTATTTGGCTCGTCCTATTCGTGGGCGTTTATGTTATTTTATTATGAAGTTAGTATTTGAAGCAAACCCTAATTTCTATTAGTGTTTGAGTTGAACCAAACCTCTCATTATTATAAATACCCTATTACTGTATTTTGAGGGTATGAGAGTTTTGAAGCATATTTTGTACTCTCCTTTTGGAATTCCCCAATTAGTGATTCTCATCTCCCGTGGAATAGGCGGAGTTTCGCCGAACCACGTAAATCTTTGCGTTATTATTTTCATTATTTACTTTTGCATTCGATTGGTTTGATATTCGATTCCGCTGCGCACAACAAATTTGTATCAGAGCTTTGGGTTCTGAAATTGGATTCGAAGAACGATTTGAAGAAGAAGAACGTTCTTGACGACGGGTTGTATCGCCGTGGTAAGAAACAAAAGATCACGTTTAACTTTTGTTTTTCGTTTTAACGTTATTACTGTTTTGGGCGTTGAAATTGAAAAAAAAAATTAAAATAACGTGATTTTTTTTTTGTGTGAACCGTGAAGAAGAACTTGATTCTTCAAGTTTTTTTTTGGTCTTTTTGCATAAAAGACAAATTTTTTGTGGCTGAACTTGGAGTTTTGAAACAAAAAATTTTCACTTTAGTTGTGATTATTTTATCACAAAATCGATTGGTTTCTTGATCTTCAAATTGGACCGTGAGCAATTTTGGCGTGTTTGTTTTTGCTCAACGTGAATCTGGTTCTTTGAAAAATTGAAGATGGAAAGTTCTTCGAAAGTCTCGAATGTGAAATTTGAAGTTGAGAAATTTAATGGCAAGAACAATTTTGGAATGTGGCAATGTGAAGTTCTTGATGTCTTAGCCCAACAAGATTTAGACGTTGCTTTGGAAGAAAAACCTGTTGATATGGATGAGAAGATTTGGAAGAAAATTAATCGTCAAGCTTGTGGTACCATAAGATTATATTTGGCGAAGGAACAGAAGTATTCTGTTATGAAAGTAACTGAGGCTAAGGAACTTTGGCAGAAATTAGAAGATAAGTACATTGTAACACCCCGATTTTCAAACTTGTTTATTTTTTTATTTTATTTTTGTGAAATAATGAATACTTTAATTTTGTCGAGAATAACCACTGAAAATCAAGATGTTATTCGTATCCGTCTATCTTAACTCATAATCATTATATTCGTAATAAAATTTGAAACACTATGAATTTAAATATATATATATTTTCTTTAACCAACTTACTTGTTAAGATAAACGAATCCCAATTTGTATTATCTTCATGCCAAGGACCACATAATTCCACTATACCAATTTTTATAGTGAATTATGAGGGTACTTGCCCTTGTCCATCCATCATGGACGCAATATCTTAAATACATTCGTCAAATAGAATTCAAGTCCAAGGCACATATATTTAAAATAAATCATGATTCCTTCAATAATCATAAAAAGATTTTATCAAAATCTCTAATGTCAATACAACCCTTACTAAATAAAAGTTCACGAAATTAAACAAGTAATTAACTCATTCTCTAATTAAAATATTGTTCAGATTTCCATCCTACCCCTATCACTGAACCATGTCACAACTTGCGACTTTATTTTCTAAGTACCTGCATATGAAAAATAGGGGTAAGCTTGAAAGCCCAGTGGGTCATCTAAACAATTCACAACATTTTATTATGATACATACACAAGAACGTTACAAACAAGTTTCACACATTAATCGTTGCAACATTAGATTGTTTGAGTCGAGAATTTTATCACGTTCTAAATCACGTACCTTTAGGAAATCAAACACAGGGTGACACTACCCAAAAATTAGAACTCCATTGGCGATATTCATCATGAATAACTGTCCCATAATAACCATTGGCGATATTCCTAAGAATAACTGCCCCACAATAATCAATGGAGATATTCCTTAGAATAACTGCCCCATATGTGTGATTTTTATCTTAATAGTGTTCTTTAGTGATTTCACACCATAAATACAACATAATCATGCTATTAATTGTATTCACAAACCATATTAAAATTTCACTACACATAGGATCATGTCACAATGTCAAATATACTAGTATTAACACGTGAACCTTACTATGTCAATATTCTAAGTCAAACGTTTCATTATCCAACATTATAATTTATAAATGAGTCTCAAATATCATATAAATATCATGCATCTAATTATCATCTAATTAAAACCATAAGTCATGTTGACACATATCATCATAGCTATTAATCACAGCATGGTATAAATAACATCACGTACAATAGGCATGCATAAGCAATATAATGATATTATAGACCTAATTAATTTAACATTCCTATCTATATATCAAAATAAAATATTATGAAGGTCTAGAATCATCCCCACCTGAATCGCTAAATTCCAAATGTGTTGAGATTTCTCGACGTTGGGCGTTATCAACCTATCAACGCATAAATCACACGTTAATCACTTGTTTTGTATTATATTATATTAATATAATGTGCATACATGGCTATGTTGTATGTTGGTGGTCACATTATACATATAATATAACCTAGCTAATAAACTTCCACCTGATATAGATATAATATGATGATACATATAATATGATGATAACTTAGCTAATATTATACATATAACATAATACGATGATAACTTAGCTAATATTAGCTAATATTATGGTAACTTAGCTAATATTATACCATATCATCATATGATATGATGATAGCTAGTTAATTTTATACCCTAATATAACTTACCTAATATTATACATATAATATAATATGATGATAACTTAGCTAATATTAGCTAATATTATGGTAACTTAGCTAATATTATACCATATCATCATATAATATGATGATAGCTAGTTAATTTTATACCATAATATAACTTAGCTAATATTATACATATAATATATGATCTAGATAGGGTTGCTTAAAAGAAAAGAAGAAGAAATAAAAAAATAAAAAAATAAAAAAAACATTTGCATTACAGATTGAATGGCGGAAGGAAGAATCAGGGAAGAGAGAGAAAAAGGGGAAAGAAAAAGGGATGAGGAGAAAAAGTAGAAGAAGAAGAAGAAGAAGAAGAAGAAGAAAGGCAGAGGCGTTAACAGCGGTGGTTGCAGAGATAGAATAAGGAGAACGAAGGAATCGCAGGGGTTGGAAAAATAGAAATCGCAGGGTTGAAGATTAAGAAAAGCAGGGGTTTGAAGATGGTTTGGGTTGAAAAAATTGCAAAAATGGAGGAGAAATCGAAGGGGTTGTCTGGGTTTCGGAAAGGAATTGCACAATTTGGGGTTTTGAGCAGAGAGTTGAGAGAGTGGAGGAAGATGGCGGAGAAGAGAAGATGCTCACCATGGGATTCTTGTCGTCCTTCGCTTGCTTCAGTCACTGGTTCGTGAGAGAAGAGAGACAGAGAAGAGAGCAGAGAAAGAAGAGAGAAGCAAGACGGTTTCGAGAAAGAGAGGGAGTCTGTGCGATTGAGTTTTGAGGTTCAGGCGAGGTGATTTGGATTTTGAAAGAGAGGGTCGAGTTTTGGTTTTGTGCGGTTTGTTTCGAGACGTTAAGGTCTCAGCGATTGAGTTGTAGAGCGAGATTTCAGCGAAAGAGGCGTGATTGGGTATGAGGCGAGATTTCAGCGAGATTGACGCGATTTGGTTTTGAAAGAAAGGCGATTTTTGTAGGGCGAGTGAGATTGCAAGATAGCAATGCGATGTCGTCGGAGGCGGAGAAGAAGGTGAGAAATTTCAGGCGTTATTTATTTATTTATTATTGTTATTTTTTTTTCAGGGGGATTACATTCTTCCCTCCTTAAAAGAAATTTCGTCCCGAAATTAAAGTTTAAGCTTACTTACTTGATGATGTTCAACTTTTCTATTGTTGACCAGTTGTATCTCGAAACCTAGAGCGTTCTTCGGAATAAATCTGCATATTTGGTCTTCATTTCACTTTCAAGTTCCCAAGTGGCTTCTTCAACTCCATGATGCTTCCACAACACTTTAACTAATGGAATGTTTTTGTTTCTCAAACTATGAACTTTCCAATCTAGGATCTTTAAAGGTCCTTCTTCATAGGTGGCATCAGCTTGTACTTTTACTTCTTTCCAATCGATGGTATGAGAAGGGTCTGGTTCATATTTTCGCAACATCGACACGTGGAACACATTGTGGATGGCGGATAAACTAGTTAGCAAGTCTAGTTTGTAAGCATTCTCGCCAATTCGATCACTAATCTTGAACGGACCGATGAATCGAGGCGATAATTTCCCTTTCTTACCAAACCTCATGATGCCTTTTTGAGGGCTTATTCTCAGAAATACCTTATCACCTTTTTGGAACTCTAGAGGTCGACGCCTCTTATCTGCATAGTTTTTCTGCCTACTTTGTGCTGTAACTAACCTTTTCTGGATCAACTTCACCTTCTCGTTCATTTCCATTATCATATCAGGTCCTGTAAGTACCTTATCTTCCCAATCAGCCCAACACAGTGGTGATCTACATGGTCGTCCATATAGAGCTTCATACGGAGCCATTTGTATGCTTGCCTGGTAACTATTGTTATAAGCAAACTCTGCTAGGTGTAAGTATTTACTCCAATTTCCCTTGAAATCTAGTACACAAGCTCTTAACATGTCTTCCAAGATCTGAATAACCCTTTCGGATTGACCATCTGTCTGAGGATGATAGGCGGTACTCATGGTTAATTTGGTTCCCAATTCCCGCTGTAAGCTCTGCCAGAACTGAGATGTGAATAAGGAATCTCGATCTGACACTATTGATTTGGGTACTCCGTGTAGCTTCACAATCTCTTTAACATACAGCTCACCCAATTTACTAATTGTATATGTGGATTTAATAGGTAAGAAGTGCGCTGCTTTAGTAAGTCGATCCACAATTACCCAAACTTTATCCTCACCTTTTTGATTTCTAGGAAGAGCTCCGACGAAATCCATTGCTATGTTATCCCATTTCCATTCAGGAATTTGTAAAGGTTGTAACAATCCAGACGGTCTTTTATGTTCGGCCTTAACTTGCTGACATGTAAGGCATTTAGACACATATTTGGCCACATCTCTCTTCATACCTTTCCACCAGTAGTTTTTCTTCAAATTTTGGTACATCTTATCTCCACCAGGATGTAAAATATATTTAATTTGATGTGCCTCATCAAATAAGAGCTTTATAATTTCCTCCATTCTGGGTACACAAATTCGATCTCTGAACCTTAATAATCCCTCTGAATCGATCTTGAAATTTGCGTTTCCATTATTGGCTCTTGCACCTGCCATCCATTTCATCAATTTTCTATCCTGAGCTTGACCTTCCTTAATTTGATGTAGTAGATCTGGCTTGCAGCTCATATTATATAAGAAAATCTGATTTTCACCTTTTTGTACGCCAAAATTATAATCTTCAATCAATTGGTATATCTGGGCTTTTTCTGCATCGTTCTTGTAAGATTTTCGACATAAAGCATCTGCGACGACGTTGGCCTTCCCTGGGTGATAATGCAGCTGAAAATCATAATCATTCAGCAATTCTATCCATCTCCTTTGCCTCAAATTTAACTCCTTTTGTGTATAGATGTACTTCAAGCTCTTATGATCAGAGTATAGATCAAATTTCTCTCCATAAAGATAGTGTCTCCATATCTTCAAGGAGAATACAATAGCAGCCAATTCTAAATCATGAGTCGGGTAATTCTGTTCATGAGTCTTTAGTTGTCTAGAAGCATAAGCAACCACTTTACCTTCCTGCATCAGAACAGCGCCAAGACCATTCTTAGAAGCATCAGTGTAAATAACATAACCGACTCCGCTTGCAGGAGTGATCAATATTGGGGTTGTAGTCAATCGTCTCTTCAACTCTTGAAAGGAATTCTCACATTTTTCATCCCAACTAAATTTGGCATCCTTCCTTGTTAGCTTTGTCATAGGTTCAGCTAATCTCGAAAAATTTAGAATAAATCTTCTATAGTAACCAGCTAGTCCCAAAAAGCTTCTAATTTCTGTCACTGACTTTGGCTTTTCCCAGTTCATTACTGCTTCAACTTTTGTTGGATCCACGGATATCCCTTCTGATGACACTACATGGCCCAAAAATTTGACTGACTTCATCCAAAATTCACATTTTTCAAATTTGGCATACAATTGATTTCGCCTCAATGTTTTCAAAACTACTGTAAGGTGTTCCTGATGTTCCTCATTGGTCTTTGAATAAACCAAAATATCATCAACAATTGCCACCACAAATTTGTCAAGATAAGGCCTAAACGTCCTATTCATTAGATCCATAATTGCTGCTGGTGCATTAATGAGTCCAAATGGCATGACTCTGAATTCAAAATGTCCATACCTAGTTCTGAATGTTGTCTTCGGTATGTCTGACTCTTTGATTCTAAGTTGGTGATAACCTGTGACGCCTCGAAAATTATTTCACCTAGCCCATAACCCAATTGCATTTTTGCCCAAACTCTATGTGTTGTCTTGATATGTTTGGTGTTTGTTTGATGATTGTTTAATGTTTGTATAGTTGATGCTTGATAATGTATATAACTATATGTATCATAAATTGTATATGAGTCATGTTAAATTAAAGTATAATGCATATGTTATGATTTATGCATGGGCTCATTAAACCATGAATTGATATGGGTTAGGATTGATTGAATAAAAGGATAAATGAAATTGAAAATTTGGTGTATTAAATGGATTGGACATTTAAAATACATGTGGTTGGTATGGGTAGTATGAGACCAACACATGTGAAGGTTGGTGCATGAAAGTGGACAAGTGTCCCATGCCCTCAAGGAAGTGCTAGAATGAGTGGAGGGAATCAAGGAGAGAATCAAGGAGGAAAACAAGGAGAGAATCAAGGAGGAAAACAAGGAGAGAATCAAGGAGGAAAACAAGGAGAGAATCAAGGAGGGAATCAAGGAATTGCTAGAAAGAGGTGAGTGGAGAGAAAGGAAAGAAGAAGAGAAAGAAAAGAAGAGAAAGGAAAGAAGAAGAGAAAGGAAAGAAGAAGAGAAGGAAGGAGAGAGTTGCAGGAGGAAGATCCCTGCGACGTTTCCATCCAAGAGGAAGATCTTTGGAATATACTGTCAGATTGAGCTCAAATTTTATCAGCACATTCGTAGCTTATGGTTCTTCATTCTGGTCGGTGGAGATCTTGATCAGAGGTTTCGTCTAAGAGATCTAACCTCTCAAACAAAGCTGGTCGGAAAGTCTGGATTTCTCGCACCGTTTCACTCAAATTTATAGATCTCCTAAGTATACCGTTAGATGGCTACCAAATTTAGATATGTAGTTTAAAACTGATATTTATACATTCTGAACGGTGGAGATCTTAATTAGAGGCTTTTTCTAAGAGATATAGCCTCTCAAACGAAGCTGGTCGGAATTTCTGGGTTTCTCGTGCCGTTTCGGTAAAACTTGCAGATCTCCTTAATATACTGTTGGATGGATATAACATTTGGGTATGTCATTTATAACAGATATTTCTATATTCTGAACGGTGGAGATGTTTATAAGTTTAGTATTTTGTGTGATATAGCCATCTGAGTTTGGGTACTTGCAGCAGGAAATGAGAAACTGTCTGATTAGATACTTGTTCATCAAAGATACATATCTTTTCGGTCCACCGTTGGATTGGGCTGATATTTGGACAGAAGGTTTGTTTCTTCACATACTTCAAAATGTACTGTTGATTTTGTGATTACATATTTCTATTGGTAGATTAATACATCTGAACAGAATATTAAATGAAGAATTGGTAAGGTGCTTGTACTGGACCTAAATTTAGAATATGAACTTAGACATTTCCAAATAGCTTGCATGTCAACTATGTTGACCTAGTTGCCATTGTTGATGAACCTATGATGCAAAACCAGTGATATACATGGCTGAACATGGTGACCTAGTGTAAATTGACAATATGGCCTAAGTATGGAAAATTTCATATTTTAGGGCTTTTGATGCTTTTGGCCAAGAATCATTGAATTGATGCAACTTATGTTTAATTAAGCATGATTAGAGTTGATTATGCTACTGATTTGGTGGTTGTGACCATATCATGGGTTAGGCCTACTTGTGATTAAGTGACCAAATTTGGGCATGTTTATGCCTAAGGAATTGAAAATCAGTATTTTTGATTAATAAAATGGTTTATGTATGAGAACTATGCATTAGAGGCCTAAGTCATGTGATGTGAGTTGAATGATGGGATTAGATGGGATTTAGGCCTATTGTTTATATGTGGGCTGATTTAGGGTTGATGTGTAATGTCTATGTGATTGAGCATAGGAATTGATGTATGGTAGGATACTGATGTATGTTTCAGGATCTTGATTGGGTTGATTCAGTTTGGTGGTCGTGTGTGGTTAAATACTCTCGCGAGGCTTGGTTGTGAGTAGACTTCATTTATGATTATATCTTTTATGTCATCATATCACTTATATATATTGTATCTTGAAAGCATGAATGTGTTCTAATGTTTTGAATGATGCATTGATTTGAGAAAACCTTATGACTTTGGTTGGACCCATCTATCTGGCTAATAGGGGGACTTAACCTTTTCATAAGAGGATTTTAGGAAAGGAAATGATTGGGATCAACGGCACGGTGAAATAGACGTGTACTAGTAACCCAAATAAAAATGATTGGGATCAACGGCACGGTGAAATAGACGTGTACTAGTAACCCAAATAAACATGATTGGGATCAACGGCACGGTGAAATAGACGTGTACTAGTAACCCAAGGCATGTGGAATGTGGATCCAAATTGATAAACTTTTACTTGCATCGAACTTATTATAAATGTTTGATATCTATATGTTATGAGCTTTTAATCATGCTACACATTGACATGCATACATGGTTTTTATTGATGAGTATTGATAGCATATTTGAATTCTATTCACTGGGCATCGTTGGTTCACCCTCATTTTCCTCTTTCAGGTCCTTCTGTCCCGAATAAGGGCAAAGGAGTAGTCATATCTTGAGGGTCTTGCCTGCGAGAGAATCTAAGGCCTCGATGTGAGTTGAGAGGCATTTTGATTGAATTGTGTTTTAAATTATGAAGTACTATATTTTGGATTATGTAATTATAACACTTACCACATTGTAGTATGGGTGAGTTGGGACTTGTTAGATATACTATGTGGGCATATGACGGTTTTATTTGTACCCACAATTTTGGACTTTATGAGTATGTCAATTTTAATGGACTGTAGGGATTATGATTATTATTTATGGTTCATTTTCTTATGGATTATCTCTTGTCTTGGATGATTAATACGGTGGGTAGTTTTGTTTAATACCTTTTGATATCATATCGTTGTTTGGGATAAGGCTTGTAGGGTCTCAACCACCTCACGGGAGTTGAGGAGTGGTCGGAGATGCCTACGCCGGACGTCCCGCCCCGGCATTCCGCACGCCATTCCCTGCGGGGTTGGTGGTCCGGGGCGCGGGGTCGCCACATAACCGGACCTTAGGTCGATCTTGGAAAAACAAGTTGCTCCCTTCAGTTGATCGAACAAATCATCTATTCTGGGAAGGGGGTATTTGTTCTTAACTGTGACTTGATTTAATTTTCTGTAGTCAATACACAGTCTCATCGACCCATCTTTCTTTTTGACAAACAATACTGGTGCTCCCCAGGGTGATTCACTCGGCTGGATAAATTCCTTTGCACTAAGATCATCAAGCTGAGTCTTTAGTTCTATTAGTTCTCCAGGGGCCATTCTATAGGGTGACATGGCTATGGGGTATGTTCCAGGGTACAGTTCTATCTTGAACTCTACTTCCCGCTTAGGAGGTAATCCTGGTAATTCTTCGGGAAACACTTCAGGGAAGTCTCTAACCACCAAGTGCTCTTCTAAATTCCTCAGGGTCTTTAGAGGCTCGACTTCTGTTAGGGTTTTGAATTCCTCTTTTTGATTCACAGATTCGAGAAGTGCGGACATGATATTCCTCGGAATTTTGTTTCTATCCCCATAGATTTTCAACAACTCTCCCGAAGGTAACCGCAAGGTAATCTTCTTTCGAAGGCAATCAATCTGGGCTTGGTACTCAGATAACCAATCCATACCCAAGATTGCATCATAATCATTAATGGGTAAGAGTATCAATTCAGCTGAAATCAGCTTATCATTAATTCTAAGGTCACAACTACATTTTTCAGTTGTTGGGACGTTTACTCCTACTGGTGTTGAAATCTTCATAACGACAGATAAAGGTACAGTGGAAAGTTGTAGTTTCCTGACTAAGTTTTCAGAAATAAAAGACCTTGATGCTCCAGAATCAAACAAGATTTTAACTGTAACATGAAATAAAATGAAAGTACCTTCCACTACTTCGTTTGCACCAACTTCTTGTTCAGAATTTCCTTCTGTCATTGCGAAAACTCTGCCTTGATTTTGATTTTGGATTGGATTCTGATTATAACTTGGGCGATTGACTTGATTTCGTCCTTGCACATTGTTGTTGTTCTGCCAGTTGCCCGGACGGTAATTTTGTCGAACTCCTTGCATAGTGCAGTTTCGTGCCAAATGACCCGGTCGGTTGCATTTAAAGCAAAGTCTCGTAGCTACTACTTGATTTTGATTTTGTTGGGGTGCACGAATATTATTTTGCTGCATCTGTTGTCCACCATTATACCTAGATCCTCCTGATCCGTTGTTGTGATTTTGTCCCCTGTTCCACTGGTTCCCATTGTTGAACTTGTTTCTGTTCCAATTATTATTATTTCCACCGAAGTTATTCAGATTCTGTCTCTTGTTGTGATTACTCTGGTAATCAAAATTCTGTCCTTGCGGCCTTTTGTTCCTATTTCGTATTGTTTCTTGTAGGTTCAGTTCTCTTTCTACTAACAAAGCTCGTTCAACCACCTCTTTATAAGTCTCCAGATTCATCGGAACAACCACCTTTCTAATCTCTATTCTGAGATCTTCTGCAAATCTACTAGCTTTCATCTGTTCATTGACTACCAGTTCATGAGCAAATCTGAAAAGTTCGATGAACTTAGCCTCATATTCAGCCACTGTCATGTTCCTCTGTATCAGCCTCACAAATTCAGATTGTAGTTCTTTTCTGTTCGCCTTGGGGAAGAATTTATCATAAAATATTTCTTCAAAAGTTACCCAGGTCATAGTGTTCACGTCTACTGTAGGACTTTCTTTAACCATTCTCCACCAATGTTTGGCCTCACCTATAAATTGGTGAGCAGCAATTGCAACCATTCTTGGACCAGTCACTCCCAGAACTTCCAAGTGTTCCTTAACCTCCTGGAACCACTTGTCAGCTTCCCTTGGATCTGGTTTTCCTTCAAATTTCGAAGGATGCATACGTTGGAAATCTCTCAATTGATCTGCCCATTCTTTTTCTTCAGGCCTCCTGATGTTTCGAGCTCTTGGTTCATTCTACACCACAATTGTTGGATTCAGTTGAGGTTGAGGCATCTGTCTGGTCACCTGTTCCACTACTTGCCTCACAAATTCTGCCATCATCTCTGGTCCCAAAACAATTCCAGGGGTTGGAACTGCTGTAGATCGGACATTCTCTGCTTCAGTAGAGTCAACATTTGCTGCTAGATTTGTGTGTTCTTGCTCCGTCGGCTCAGGTTCGAATGTCGGTTGTGTCTGCACAACTGGTTCAGTGTCCCTTATGAGCTCACTCACAGACCTTCTATTTCTTCTTCGAGGTGCAGCCATCTATAAAATTTCAACTCATCTTTAGTACTACAGGAGATAATTATTTTCGGTTAGGGTGACTCTAGATTCAAAATTCTAAGTTCTCGAAAATAAAATTATTCTATTGATTCAGTTTCTAGGTTTTATAAAATTTTGACAATCCATGATTGTCATAGGGTACAGGATTTGATTTTGATATATGTAAACAAGACAAGCAAACAAACAAACAACATACCACACAACAATGGTATAAAGAGAATTCCCAAACTTTCACTTATACCCTCCGTATTCAAGTGTCCCATACCACTCTAGCCCGGTGATATAAGCTTCCATAAAGAAACTTCAATACACCCAAACAATGCGCAAATGTCCTACCAACTAAGGCTTCCCAGGTACCCACTACGTCCAAGCTGTCCCATACCAGTTGAACGTAGCGATACAGCTCGTCCAGAGTTGTTAGTCATTCACCAAACATGGCCTGTCAGTCTCCAAGTTCAAGACACCTCAAATACCCTTAAATTCCTCCACGTCCCATACCGCTTTGGAACCAAGAATATAAGATTCATCCTGATCTCAGATTCTAACCAAACAGTTTTCATACAAGTTTTTTTGTCTCTAACCGATGTCCTAAAAGTTTTGAATTTGTTAGACCCACTGTACTTTCATTCTCGATATTACGTTATAAAGTGACCTTCACTAATACTAAACTTCTCAAAATTTGTTGTAACACTTCCCATGATCTAAAGCCTAAAGCTCTGATACCAAACTGTAACACCCCGATTTTCAAACTTATTTATTTTTTTATTTTATTTTTGTAAAATAATGAATACTTTAATTTTGTCGAGAATAACCACTGAAAATCAAGATGTTATTCGTATTCGTCTATCTTAACTCATAATCATTATATTCGTAATAAAATTTGAAACACTATGAATTTAAATATATATATATATATTCTCTAACCAACTTACTTGTTAAGATAAACGTATCCCAATTTGTATTATCTTCATGCCAAGGACCACATAATTCCACTATACCAATTTTTATAGTGAATTATGAGGGTACTTGCCCTTGTCCATCCATCATGGACGCAATATCTTAAATACATTCGTCAAATAGAATTCAAGTCCAAGGCACATATATTTAAAATAAATCATGATTCCTTCAATAATCATAAAAAGATTTTATCAAAATCTCTAATGTCAGTACAACCCTTACTAAATAAAAGTTCACGAAATTAAACAAGTAATTAACTCATTCTCTAATTAAAATATTGTTCAGATTTCCATCCTACCCCTATCACTGAACCATGTCACAACTTGCGACTTTATTTTCTAAGTACCTGCATATGAAAAATAGGGGTAAGCTTGAAAGCCCAGTGGGTCATCTAAACAATTCACAACATTTTATTATGATACATACACAAGAACGTTACAAACAAGTTTCACACATTAATCGTTGCAACATTAGATTGTTTGAGTCGAGAATTTTATCACGTTCTAAATCACGTACCTTTAGGAAATCAAACACAGGGTGGCACTACCCAAAAATTAGAACTCCATTGGCGATATTCATCATGAATAACTGTCCCATAATAACCATTGGCGATATTCCTAAGAATAACTGCCCCACAATAATCAATGGCGATATTCCTTAGAATAACTGCCCCATATGTGTGATTTTTATCTTAATAGTGTTCTTTAGTGATTTCACACCATAAATACAACATAATCATGCTATTAATTGTATTCACAAACCATATTAAAATTTCACTACACATAGGATCATGTCACAATGTCAAATATACTAGTATTAACACATAAACCTTACTATGTCAATATTCTAAGTCATACGTTTCATTATCCAACATTATAATTTATAAATGAGTCTCAAATATCATATAAATTTCATGCATCTAATTATCATCTAATTAAAACCATAAGTCATGTTGACACATATCATCATAGCTATTAATCACAGCATGGTATAAATAACATCACGTACAATAGGCATGCATAAGCAATATATTATAGACCTAATTAATTTAACATTCCTATCTATATATCAAAATAAAATATTATGAAGGTCTAGAATCATCCCCACCTGAATCGCTAAATTCCAAATGTGTTGAGATTCCTCGACGTTGGGCGTTATCAACCTATCAACGCATAAATCACACGTTAATCACTTGTTTTGTATTATATTATATTAATATAATGTGTATACATGGCTATGTTGTATGGTGGTGGTCACATTATACATATAATATAACCTAGCTAATAAACTTTCACCTGATATACATATAATATGATGATACATATAATATGATGATAACTTAGCTAATATTATACATATAACATAATACGATGATAACTTAGCTAATATTAGCTAATATTATGGTAACTTAGCTAATATTATACCATATCATCATATGATATGATGATAGCTAGTTAATTTTATACCCTAATATAACTTACCTAATATTATACATATAATATAATATGATGATAACTTAGCTAATATTAGCTAATATTATGGTAACTTAGCTAATATTATATCATATCATCATATAATATGATGATAGCTAGTTAATTTTATACCATAATATAACTTAGCTAATATTATACATATAATATATGATCTAGATAGGGTTGCTTAAAAGAAAAGAAGAAGAAATAAAAAAAATAAAAAAATAAAAAAAACATTTGCATTACAGATTGAATGGCGGAAGGAAGAATCAGGGAAGAGAGAGAAAAAGGGGAAAGAAAAAGGGATGAGGAGAAAAAGTAGAAGAAGAAGAAGAAGAAGAAGAAGAAGAAGAAGAAGAAGAAAGGCAGAGGCGTTAACGGCGGTGGTTGCAGAGATAGAATAAGGAGAACGAAGGAATCGCAGGGGTTGGAAAAATAGAAATCGCAGGGTTGAAGATTAAGAAAAGCTGGGGTTTGAAGATGGTTTGGGTTGAAAAAATTGCAAAAATGGAGGAGAAATCGAAGGGGTTGTCTGGGTTTCGGAAAGGAATTGCACAATTTGGGGTTTTGAGCAGAGAGTTGAGAGAGTGGAGGAAGATGGCGGAGAAGAGAAGATGCTCACCGTGGGATTCTTGTCGTCCTTCGCTTGCTTCAGTCACTGGTTCGTGAGAGAAGGGAGATAGAGAAGATAGCAGAGAAAGAAGAGAGAAGCGAGGCTGTTTCGAGAAAGAGAGGGAGTCTGTGCGATTGAGTTTTGAGGTTCAGGCGAGGTGATTTGGGTTTTGAAAGAGAGGGTCGAGTTTTGGTTTTGTGCGGTTTTTTTCGAGACGATAAGGTCTCAGCGATTGAGTTGTAGAGCGGGATTTCAGCGAAAGAGGCGTGATTGGGTATGAGGCGAGATTTCAGCGAGATTGACGCGATTTGGTTTTGAAAGAAAGGCGATTTTTGCAGGGCGAGTGAGATTGCAAGATAGCAATGCGATGTCGTCGGAGGCGGAGAAGAAGGTGAGAAATTTCAGGCGTTATTTATTTATTTATTATTATTATTTTTTTTTCAGGGGGATTACATACATGACCAAGTGCATTGAAAATCGAATTTATTTGAAGAAAAAGCTCTACAGGTTTGACTACAAACCAGGTAATTCCATGACTGAACATTTGAAAGAATTTAATCAATTACTTGCTGATTTATTAAATTTGGATGTTACTATTTCTGATGAGGACAAGTGTGTTCTTTTACTGAATTCATTACCTGATGAATATGAACATTTTTCTACTACTTTATTGCATGGAAAGAAAGCAATTAATTATGATGAGGTATCTTTTGCTTTGATTAACCACATGTATCGTAAAAAGGATAAACATGACAGCAAGGAGACTTCGTCAGCTTTGGTAATAAGGGGTAGATTTGAACAGAAGCAAGGAAAGAAAGATAGAAAATCTCGATCTAAGTCGAGGGGGAAATCATCAGAAAGAAGAATTCCTGCAAAGAATGAATGTGGATATTGCTACGAGACGGGGCATTGGAAGAAAGACTGTCCCAAACTGCAGAATAAAAATCAGAACAGAGTTACTTCAAATATTGCACAAGTGAAGGATTCAGATTCAGATATTTCACTGGTTTGTTCATCTTTGGTATGTCAATCTGAGGATTGGATTTTGGATTCAGGCTGCACCTATCATATGTGTCCAAATAGAGAATATTTTTCTACTCTCGATGAATTCGTCGGTGGATCTGTTTTTATGGGTAATAATGATATATGTGAGACAAAAGGGATAGGTACAGTACAATTAAAATTACATGATGGAACAATCAGGGATTTGAAGGAAGTTCGGTATGTACCAGACTTGAAGAATAATCTAATTTCTTTGGGTATTAGAATCAAAAGGCTTCAAGATCACAATTGAAGACGGTATTTTGAAGATTGTTTTGGGAACATTGATAGTGATGAAAGGTACAAGAAGAAATAACTTGTATTTTTTGCAGGGTAGTACAGTTATGGGTAGAGCGAGCACAGTTGCATATGTATCTACAGATGATACTACTGAGTTATGGCACAAGCGACTTGGACATGCTGGTGAGAAATCTTTGCACGCACTGGTTAAACAGGATTTGTTGAAAGGTGCTAAAATTTGCAAATTGGAATTTTGTGAACATTGTGTTTTGGGGAAACAGACTCGAGTCAAGTTTGGTACAGCTATTCACTGTACTCAAGGTATACTTGATTATGTTCACACAGATGTTTGGGGACCTACCAAAGTGGCATCTTTGGGAGGTAAGCATTATTTTGTTTCATTTGTTGATGACTACTCTTGGAGAGTTTGGGTGTATACAATGCGTCAGAAAAGTGAAGTTTTGGAACACTTCTTATCATGGAAGAAAATGATTGAGAATCAGACTGGCAGGAAAATAAAAATGCTTAGATCAGATAATGGTGGAGAATATACTTCAGATTCATTTATGAAGGTATGCCAGGATGAAGGAATTGTCAGACACTTCACAGTTCGAAATACACCACAACAGAATGGAGTTGCTGAGCGTATGAATCGTACTTTACTAGAGAAAGTTTGATGTATGTTGTCTAATGCTGGGTTAGGCAAACAGTTTTAGGCAGAAGCACATCGCTATGCATGTCATCTGGTCAACAGACTACCATCAGCTGCACTTGACAAGAAAACACCTATTGAGGTTTGGTCAGGTAAACCTGCACATGATTATGATTCATTACATGTATTTGGTTGTTCTGTTTTCTTTCATGTCAGGAAAGACAAGTTGGATCCTAGAGCCAAGAAAGGTATTTTCTTGGGTTTTGATAAAGGAGTGAAGGGGTTCAAGATCTGGTGTCCTGAATCAAAGAAGTTTATCATCAGAAGAGATGTTACTTTTGATGAATCAGGGGTTCTAAATAAATCTCCCCAACAAGGTCTTCAGTCGAAACAGAACAATCAAGATGATCCTGAGCAGGTGGAGTTTGATGTTGCTATGAAGACAAGTCCCAACCGCACAAGTGTTACAGATGGTAAAAGATCAGATTTTGAGAATTCAACCCCAGCAATCCTACGACAGTCAGATTCTATTGCCTCCCGTAGACAGCGAAGAGATATTCGCAAACCTGCTCGTTTTGAAGATATGGTGGCATATGCACTCCCAGTTATTGAAGATGGTATTCCTACCAGTTATAAAGAAGTTATGCAGTATTCTGACAGTGCAGATTGGACAAAGGCTATGGATGAGGAGATGCAATCTCTTCATAAGAATCAGACTTGGGAATTAGTTCGACCTCCAGAGGGTAAGAAAGCTATTGGATGCAAATGGGTTTTCACCAAAAAGGAAGGTTCTGCAGAGATGAATAATGTGAGATACAAAGCCAGATTAGTTGCAAAGGGGTATGCTCAGACTGAGGGTGTAGACTACAATGAAATATTTTCACCTGTTGTCAAGCATTCGTCTATTCGTATTTTGCTTGCTTTGGTTGCACATTTTGATTTGGAATTAGCACAGTTGGATGTGAAGACCGCTTTCCTCCATTGTGATTTGGAAGAAGAGATTTATATGTCTCAACCTGAAGGTTTTAAGGTACCTGGTAAAGAAAATCTCGTTTACAAATTGAACAAGTCTCTTTATGGTTTGAAACAGTCTCCCAGACAATGGTACAAGCAATTTGACAGATTTATGATTGGTCAGCAATACACTCGAAGCAGTTATGATCATTGTGTGTATTTTCGTAAGCTTCCCGATTCATCGTTTATTTATTTGCTCTTATATGTGGATGATATGCTTATTGCATCTAAGAGCAAGGTGGAGATAGAATATTTGAAGACTCAGTTAAATACTGAATTTGAAATGAAAGATCTTGGAGAAGCTAAGAAAATACTTGGTATGAAAATTAGAAGAGACAGAGTGAAGAGTACAGTGTGTTTGAATCAGACACAATATTTGAAAAAGGTTTTGCATCGGTTTGAAATTGAAAAGGCCAAACCTGTTAGTACACCGTTGGCTCCTCACTTTAAGCTCAGTGCTTTGATGGCTCCACGTACAGATGAGGAACGTAGTTTTATGGCTAAGGTTCCATATGCAAGTGTAGTTGGCAGTTTGATGTATGCAATGGTGTGTACGAGACCAGACATTTCACAAGCAGTTAGTATGGTTAGCAGGTATATGCATGACCCAGGAAAAGAACATTGACAAGCAGTGAAATGGATTTTACGGTACATTTCATGTACTTTGGATGTTGGATTGGTATTTGAAAAGGATGACAGACTTGGTTTACATTTGGATGGATATGTGGATTCGGACTTTGCAGGTGATTTGGATAAGCGTCATTCTACTAGTGGGTATGTGTTTACACTTTCTAGAGGACCGGTGAGTTGGAGGTCTACGTTGCAGTCTACAGTTACTTTGTCTACTACAGAGGCAGAGTATATGGCTATGACAGAGGTTATTAAGGAGTCCATTTGGCTATTTGGTTTGCTTGGTGACGTGGGGGTTACTATGGATAGTGTCACAGTTCATTGTGATAGTCAGAGTGTTATTCATTTGGCAAAGAACCAGGTGCATCATGCAAGAACAAAACACATTGATGTCCGTTTTCATTTTGTTCGAGAGGTTATCGAGGATGGTGAGATTTCATTGATGAAGATCCATACAAAAGATAATCCTGCAGACATGTTGACCAAGATTGTACCAGCGATCAAGTTTGAGTATTGTTTGAACTTGATCAATGTCATTAGAACCTGGGCGCTTTCGGGCGCATTTGGAGATGAGATTGGTGATTGGTTTGTTTAGGCGATCTCGCCAAGGTGGAGATTTGTTGATTATTTGGCTCGTCCTATTCGTGGGCGTTTACTTCATTTTATTATGAAGTTAGTATTTGAAGCAAACCCTAATTTCTATTAGTGTTTGAGTTGAACCAAACCTCTCATTATTATAAATACCCTATTACTGTATTTTGAGGGTATGAGAGTTTTGAAGCATATTTTGTACTCTCCTTTTGGAATTCCCCAATTAGTGATTCTCATCTCCCGTAGAATAGGTGGAGTTTCGTCGAACCACGTAAATCTTTGAGTTCTTATTTTCATTATTTACTTTTGCATTCGATTGGTTTGATATTCGATTTCGCTGTGCACAACATTATATATATATATACATAAAACAGATAGATGCATGAAATTAGTTGAAACATATCCAAAGAACACATAAATTGCTGATAATTAAACCGTGTTCTACTAGTAACAGCAGTAGCAATGGGTAAACTAAAAAGAAAAAAGCTCACCCAGTTTCTAGCTCAAAAGGGAGAGGCCCAATCAAGCCCGGAAGTGACCGAACGTTGTGGTGACATATAACGCTATCAGAACAAAGCAGAAGGAGAAACGAAGGTAGAGATATAGATAATAAGAACAGTTGCTTAATGCATCTATGGCGTGATCAGCTGCAACTCTTGCCATTTTCTTGTTAGTGTCTTTTGATAAGTGATATATATTAATAGTACTTCAAATTTTAGCCTCATCTGTGAGCCAAGTTCAACTTAACTAAATTTTCTAAACACAAAAAAAAAAAAAAAAAAAAATAGTCAACTATATTAATAAACTTCTGAAATAAAAAAATAAAAAAAATAGATCAGAGGGATTTCACATCCCTGCCTTTAATAATATAATATTCTTTTGGTTGTTGGAGCTAATGCAATATTATTATCTTTGACCACGTTTTAAGCCTTGATATGTTTAGGGTTTAGGGATATGATATACAGAAGCACGTTCTGTTCTGGCGTTCTGCACTTGAATGCACTTGAATGATGTTGACTTTAATTATTATGATATTATTATTATTTGTTTGGTTACAATAATTTGAATAGATGAGATGATTTTTGAGTTAATTTTAAATATATATATTGAAAAAACTTGCTTTTGAAGATAAAAGTATATATAGGTATTAACTATTTGCATGGTTTAGTCGAACTTAGAAGAATTCTGAAATAGCACTTACATACAATCTTATTTGATAATTTAAATGATGTACCTCAGGTTAATTTATATAAAACACAGTGACTAATCTACTTGAAATTATTCGCATTATTTAGGGGACACAATGACATCTCATTTCATATATATGTGTATATTTTTAATAATCATGACATAAAGGCTTTATATGGGACCATGTCACGTCATCTATGTAAAAAAAAATAAAAGTCTATTTCACAATACTCAAACCCAAAACTTTATAAAAAAGAAATTATCCTCCTACTAAACCAATTGATGCAATCTTAAAATTTGTTAAGAAAGTACAATTGTGTTTGGTATTGGATTTAAATCCAATTTTTAGTATTTAAAAACTAAGATTTAAGAATACAAAAAAACATAAAAAAATATATTTGGTTAGTAAGAATTAAAAAACAAAACGTCTTTTTCGGAGTTTTCCTTTTAGCAAATAATATTTGTTTCTTGTTTTAACCTATCTAATCAAATTAAATATCAGTCATTAGCAGGTTTGAGAGAGTCCAAGTCATATCACTACAAAGCTGTCTTATTTTTATAATTTATAATTTATTGTTAATGAGCCCACAACTTAACTTTTTTTTGCTCTACTTCAGCTTTACCAAACTATTTGTTTCTTTTAACGTGGCTAATCAAATCAAATGTCATTTATTACCCACGTGACAGGTTTGAGAGAGTCCAAAGGACGTTACTACAAAGCTGTCTTATTTTTATAATTTATCATTCATAATTAATGGGTCCTACAATTCAACTTTTTTATTCCACTTTAATTTTATAAGACAACTTTTCATCATTTTCAAAACTTATTTTTAAAAACTAAAAATTAATAAAAAAAAAGAGAATTATATTTTAATTTCGTAAAATAATTTTAAGATTGCATAACAAACACTAAGAAAACGCTAAACCAACCGGACCCTACCTTTGTCTACTTTGACCATTTTCCTTGTTTTAAGTATTGAGCTGAGGAGACGTTCATTAAGACCCACCTAACAATATACGATACATACGTCAGGTGTCACACTTCTAGTGGGCCTATCACCCAATGAAGACAAAAAAGAAAAAAAAAAGAAAAAGAAAAAAGAAAAAACAAACTGAGTATTTGCTCAATAGACTTATCTAATTTTTTAATGTATTGAGTTTGATTTTTAATGTATGTAGGATTTTCAGTCTCATTTTTATCTTTAATATAAAGATATACATGAATAAAAATTAAGATGGGTTGATTTAGTGATTAAGTATAAGTGCACCTATTTTTAAAATTTCGAGTTTAAGATACCTTCTATTACTTATTGATTAATGATGTTTTTCAGTGTTTATAACTGTACTCTAAAAAAATTGGGGGTGGACCTAAATTCTAATAACTGCTGATTAAAAATAAAAAATAAAAAAAAATTACATGAATAAAGGCTGGAGGAAAAAGATAACTTTAATTTACACAAAATAAACAAAAAAAAAAGATTATACAAAAAACCTGTCCAATTAAAAAGGAAAAAAGACCATGTAACACTGATCTGGAAAAACTTACACCACAAAAAATGTTACAAACTTCCAAAATCCATTAAAAGATATCATTTTTCTAAAGAGAATAATATACCTTGGATTACTGAAACTTTATTTACTATTAAATAAATAATCAATCAACTGAATAAATACTCCCTTACGAATCTCAACTAGACATTTCTACTAGCTAGAGACTCCGTTACAACAAAGTAAAATAGGTTGAGGATTGTTTAAGTTGTATTTTTGGAACTCCATGTATGGTTATGTTATTTTAATTGAACAGATTATACATATTATTTGTTCAACCAAAAAAAGAAAAAGAAAAACTAGTACATATTTTCACCGTATGCATTGGTGCCTGTGTAACAGGCTTATGCTTACAAAGGGTTATGAGACATCCACCTCTTCAGCATTGCTAAGCATTCCTCTGGAGCGTACTCTGGAGCTGTGTGTCCCCCTCCCTGCATAACACAAATAATATTGCTCCATGAGACTGCCTTTTTCTTTCCACCTATTTTTTTATACTTGTTGCTTTTGTAGTTAAGAAAACAAAGAATCATTTGAATTCTTTTTTTCCTCCTAATTTTTTATAAGCAGTTTTCGATTGGTTTAATTACATACAAATTTAAGATAACTGTAAGTAGGGGACTGAGCAATGATTTCTTGCCTTTACAGTTGCAAATGTCATATTATTCGCATATGTCCTTGTGTATCTCCACACCAAAAACCAAAACTACTGAGAATTATTCATGCTCAAAAGAAGTAAGTTTAAATAGAGCACCATCTGAAGCTATGCGTATATCATTCAATTGAAATGCGCAAGACAAGTTATTAACGGCGTACCCAGCAACTTGGCCGTTGACAATCCATGGTCGCCAATCATCAACAATGGAGTAATTAAGAGACTTTATCCACGCTTGTGTGCTCAAGAATGGCACAAGAAAGTCATGATCACCACTATTTTTGAAAACTAATTTGAGTTAGTAATTAATTAGGTGTTTCTTTCATGAACTAGGTTAATGTAAAGAGTGAATGATGATCAAACCTGTACATAAGAGATCGGTAGCCTCTTTTACTCAGACTTAGATGATATTTTACACTGCTTTCAACATCCTTTGTATAAGGTATACCATGATTGCACCTCACCCATTCCTGAACTTTTCCCTATTCATTGCAATAAGCATTAGTCTAGCTGATTTATTCATGTCATTGTTCCTACTAACTTTGAGGTACCTTTCGAATGTTGAGTGCCTTTTGCACTCTATCGTCGTTTGCCCAGTAGTAGGAGAGCATATAACCATAACTCTGCAAACATGATTTAGGCTGATTTAGTTCTACTTATGCATGTGTATGAAAAGAAGAGGACTAGAAAAGAGAGAAAATGAGAAGTTACCCGACACTCAAGGCCGGGCACAGGAGGTGGTGAAAGGAAGAAGCCGGTTGAATTATCATTGAGTGATCTTCTATGTCCTAAAATCTCTTTTGGCTTTGGGGACACTAGAACGCAATGGGGCTCCAAGATGTGTGCAGGGTTAAGTCCTGAAGTACACTGTAAAAGGGGATTTAAAATAGATATCATGCGTGGTCCTTAGGCAGTGAAACTGGTCACTTACTCAGTATATATACTCACCTTTGAGACAGCTTGAAGTTCTTTAATACACTCTGACTTGTTGGGATCCACATTAAAATACTCTTCTCCACATTTTTTCTTTGTTGACTGAAAATATCCAATGCAATCAAGCTTTTTTGCTTCATAAAAATTTTCAAACCAACTTTCTCTGTTGTTTATTTCTCAATGTAAAAAAAAAAAAAAAAAAACTGATTCACCTCATAAAGTTCAATGGAGATGATGCCCATACCATGAGCAAATGGGATCTTTGAGTTTTCTTCAATAGTCCTATCTGTTGCTGGGTTGCCAAGCAAATATCCCTGGATGGAAGATTAAGCACGGTGACTTATTTATGAGCTATAAAACTTTGGTCTACTTTTTATCTGTGTGTTTGCATATAGGCAGCACAATTCAATAGTTAAAACATGGTGTTTATATTGTAGGAACAAGAAGATTAATGTTGGTTCACATACCTTAAGGTTGATGACCGGTTCATTCCCAGTTTTAATGCCTGTAGTGCACATGAAAACATTAAAAGGCATCATGTGTAATACCCCAAAACGATCTATTAATGACCAATGATTTGTCACATGCGTGAAAATTTATATTTTTCTCTCATATCCTTTCCAACAATATTCTCTAATCTTTTTATTGGAAATAACTAAAAATTACCCCTTAATCTACTCTAAATTTCCCTTCATGCAAGATGAATATTAGAAACCAAATCACTACCCAAAGCTCTAATCCTATAACATTAATAGGAGGACATTTTTCCAGCCGTCACTGTAATACTCCGAAAATTTTTAAGGATATTTTTGAAATTATAAATCCAAAGGTATTTTCACAATTTTACACTAAGATAAAAAATGGTTCAAATACGGCATGTGTTACATATAACGTGCTCCTATATTTTATTTAGATCTTAATTTCTATTACAATATCACTTCAAATTTAAAATAATAATTTAAATTTCTATGACTAGGCTTAAGTGGCCATATAAAAGTATAATAATAATAATAAAGTTATAGAATAATCCACGTGATTCAAGCGTTCCCAAAATTCCATGACTATTCTACTTAAATGTAAATTCAAACTATCTATTTTAATCTCATAAAATTTACATACAATAAATCTTATTATTTATGAAAAGCAAGTTTCTAATAATCAATAGTTTTGCAATCTCTCCGCATAAAGCCACCACATGTTAGACATGACAAGATATCCAACTTCCTTTTATTAATTCCTCTCATACTCCATAGTTAGCACATTCTTTCCATTTTGTGGACAAAGGCAATTTAGAAAATTAAGAGATCTTATCATTCTTAATTAGGCTCTATACACACGTGACACTAAGGCACAAATTTTATAATTTTGGTATTTTGTATTTTGATTCCTAGTACTTCAAAAATTATGCATGAAAAGACCACAATCATGCAAGTCACCACACCCTAGCTTATAAAAAATATATAGAACAATTTTGCAGCCGCCTTCCATCTTCTTCATTCTACTCTCAACCCTAGAGCGTGAGCACACAAAGTGACGGCAGTCGGCGCATCGTTAGAGCATCACCCATGGTGATTTCCTTTTATTACTGTAAGTTTACTTCCCATTAATTATACAATCGATCACTCTATTTTTGGCGTAGGAGATGGCAACCATGAATGAACCCATTTGCAACTGATTTTTTTCCCTCTTATTTTTCCTTTCCCCTTTCTCTCTATTTCCTCCTCTAACCAACGCAAAAGCAGCAGCCACGTTGCCGCTGTTGCCATCCTCTTCTATTCTCCTAATCCCTGTTTTGCATATGACACATCACCATATACCCATTAACATATGTCTATATATTGCATACAATATATTTCAAAATTTCACCGCAACATCACCCACCTAGTTAATTACACATGTCATATCATATAATTTGTATTATTATGTTATCTCATATGGTTTTGCATTATATTATGTGAAATTATATCATATGTACAACATAACTATCAACATGTAGCATATATGTATATTATATTAAACGTAATGTCTATTAATCAAAACCATCAATATATTTGTATATGATGTGTATGTAATATTAAGTTACAATATATGCTATAATACATATATTAAGTATGTGATAATACGTATGATATATATGCACGTGTATTATGATACGCACACGTATTATATTGTCCACCTATGTACATATGATATGCACATGTATTATGATACGCACATGTATTATATTGTCCACCTATGTAAATATGATATAGAAGTAATTAAGCGTAACCCTCAAAGCCACTATTCACCTTTAGATAGACACACCATATTTCTAAAATCTAAAATGATTATACAAAGCATAATTTATGTACAATTTTTACCTATATAGGTGGACATCATCGAGTGTCGAGGAGTCTGAACACTTTAGAATTTAGCAATACAGGTTGAGAAGATTCTATGCCTTCATAATATTTTATTTTGATATATAGATAGGAACATTAAATTAATTAGATTTATAGCACTATTAGATTGTTGGTGAATGTGTATGATACATGATTGTATATATACCGTGATGTGATTGTTAGTATGATGATATGTATGTGTGCATGATTTTTGTTCTGATCAGATGTTAATTGGATGCATGCAATTCATGTGGTAACTGAAATTCATATGTAAATTATAATGCTTGATAATAAGACATCTGACTTGAGAATATTAGCATAATTGTTATAATAAAGTTCATACATGAATACTATTATATGTGGCATTGTGACATGATATTATGTGTAGTGGAGTTTAAACATATCTTGTAAGTACAATTCATATCATATTTATGTTGTATATATGGTGTGACTTTATTAAAGAACACGATTAAGATAAAAATCATACGTATGAGACAGTTATTTTAAGAAATATCGCCAATGTTTATTATGGGACAATTATTCATGATGAATATTGCCAACGAGTTTATGATTTTGGGTAGTGCCGCCTAGGGTTTGATTCTCTAAAGGTACGTGATGGAATTCTTAACACAAACAATCAAATGTTGCAACGATTAATGTGTGAAACTTGTTTGTAATGTTCTTATGTATATATCATAATAAAATATTGTAAATGGTTTAGATGACCCATTGGGCTTTCAAGCTCATCCATATTTTTCACATGCAGGTACATGAAAGAATAGAGTCGCAAGTTCGTGACGTGTCTCACAGTAGTAGGGGTGGGTTAGTGGCTTAAGTAGCGTTATGGTAGTAGGACTGAATAATTATTTAATAATTGATTATATCAATTAAATGGTTTGTATTAGAAATCAATGCTTTTAGAACATTATAGTAGTCGTTGAAAATTTCATGGGTTATTTTATATGTTTATGCCTTGGACTTGAACTTGTTAATTCTACTTGATGAATATATTTAAAATGTTGCGTTCATAATGGATGGACAAGGGCAAGTACCTTCATGACTCAATATTTAATTTGGGTAATGAGAATCTATAGTCTGTGGCATAAAAATTAAAAAAGCCTTCTTCTATCTTAACTTGTAACCTTATTTTGAATATAAATGATATTATTAAATTTATTTTTACCTGTGTAAAGATTTTGGGGTTAAGGTAGGTGGATATAATTCACGCCTCAATTTTCTTTTTGCTATTTTCCTGATAAGAGCAAATATTTGTTCTTATTACTTTAAATTTAAGTTTTAAAAGTCGGAGCGTGAGATCAAGTGAACAGAGGAATTAGGAAAGATCATATTCAATGATTTTTTCATGCCGTTTTGATCTCTTTCGAGGACACATCCATGGATTGATGGTGATACAGTGAAAAAAAAGGCCCTTGAAGTTTCGTTAAATTCATGACAAAAGGAATGGCTTAAAGAATTACCATCAGATATGTCTAGTGCTATGACAGGAATTGTCATGCCGGAATAGGAATCACCACCAATATAAAAAGGATTTGAGAGGAACTCTGGATGATTAATCAACCACTAGAAACATATAAAACAAAACTTTGTGAGAGAATAGTTTGCAGAAATTTATTATGTATTTCATCAAATGAGAACCAGCTGTAGTAATAACTATCTTAATAAAGATACTTTGGCAGTATTCCACCATTGCTCTTAATAATAAGATGTCATGAATAGATAACCTTAGATTTTTTATTTTTTCTTCGAAAGCAGATAACCTTAGATTCATAGCTATTTGACTAAATTAAGGGTTGGTCACCAACCCATGTTGTTTTGTCATTTTTCTTTCTTTCCTTGCATTTCACCAGCTTCACTAGCCGCCTAACAGGCCCTAAATCTTACCAAATATTCAATGTTTGACTTAATTCCTTACCTTTCTGAGAAAATTATGAGTCTGTGTTGCTGATTGTTTATCTCCAGTATGTGAACCTTGTGAGCTTGTTGAATATGAGAATCCAGTCCCCACTGGTGAATCTACAAATATTATGTTGGAAACCTTGGAATTTCCCAACAAAACTAGTAATTTCATTCACAAATTGCACCACATATACATAAATATAAGATGAAAAGAGAAGAATATTTAATATATATGAATCACAAAAGTAGAGTACCTTAGTCCATGATTTGGGGTTCAAGACCAACCTGGGTAGAGTTCCATCATATACAGCCTTCTTGAAATTCAAAGGACCTACCCAGCAGTAAAAAAAAATTAAAATTAATTAACCCTTGCCCTTAAAATTGCAAGACTAGATTAAGTACTGGAAAATAGACAGGTAGTAGAAATATGTACAAAATTAAGGTTAATTTGCTAGGCACCTATCTCATATACAAGTCCAGAGAAGGCGGAGCAACCAGGACCTCCTGTAATCCACAGAAGAAGAGGGTCCTCAATTGGATTCTTCTCAGACTTTATGAAATAGTAGAAAAGTTGCACATCGTTAGCCTCATCAACGCATATATACCTAAATATATATAAAACACATAGATGCATCAAAGATGAAACTCGATCATCACAACCATATTAACACATCAAAGCTGATCATGACCTTGTTCCAGTTATATTAGTTGTAGTAGTAGTATTAAGAGGATCATTAGATGATGAACTTACCCAGTTTCCAATTCAAAAGGGAGAGAGCCTGTAAAGCCCGGTAGATATCTAACATTTGAGTGGCAGACCACAATTCCTAAATAAATCAGCAGTAGTAGTAGTGAGAGAAACATAGAGAAGAAGAATAGTTTGTGATGATAATCCATTGGCAAGCGCAAGAGATGGATTACTCTGTTTTTTTGCTACCTACTGTAATGAAATGTTGCTTTATTACATATCATTTGAGTGCAGTGCAAAAACGCTGTTGAACCCACCCCTCTTGCATGAGGAGGGGGGGTTTGACTTCTCTCGTTGTTAAGTGTAAAAATTCACGCGCCGGAACAAACATACAAATATGGCCAGACATAAATGTAAATTAAAGCAATAAAAAAAATACACACAGATTTACGTGATTTAATAAATATCTACCTACATTCATGAAAGATAAAAATTTCACTAATAATGAAAAAGACCAAGAGTCATTAAGAATAAGAAGCAAGAAGAGGTTGAAAGAACATCTAAATAAGATGCGTGACTCAACACGCGGTTATACCGCAGGAAAACTTATTTATATTATTTATAAAGTCAAAACTTCTTAATTTACGATGTACTACTTTTAATATAAAATTGTCAAATAATTTTTTATAAAAATATATATTTATGTATAATTTGTTAAAAATGCACTAAAAAATGATAAATATTGTAAGAATTCTTTTAAAGTGATTCTTTTTTTTTCGTCGCTCTTTTTTATTTTTTTGATAATTTTTAGCCCATTTTATTAATTTATTTTAGTCACTTTTTATTTTTTTTTGTGTTAACTTTTAGCTCATTCAATTTATGCACAATGTACATGCCAGTAGACTGATTTATATATCAAAAAAAAAAAAACATAGTAATATTTGTTTAAATTTATGAGATATTAATACTTGTTATTAAAATAAGTTTTTGTGCGTATTGTAAACTTTGAAGGAGAGAGGAATTGATTGTACGATATTAATAATTGTTATTAAAAAAGTTTTTATGTGTGTCATTATAAATAATAGACCATGTTAAGTTCAATTATGTTTAAAATATAATTTTAAATACTTAAATCATTTAAATATTTTTTTTTCACGTCTAATTTTTCAGCAAATATTAATATCTATAAGTAAATAAAGTATACAAATCTGAAGATAAATTTTGTGCTCAAGGTAAACCTGGCCATAAACATTTAATTTCTTCCATCACATATAATTATATTTTTATATCAATTTTTTTTTTTCCTTATAATCATAAGTAGTATTAATATAACAAACAACAACTATATGTTTATATTAAAACCATTAAATTCAACTGCGCTTTCATCAATTAAGAGCACATTACTGACATGTCTTAACAGCATACAATTATCAAAATAATAACATTAATAAAAACAAGTAAAACAGCAAATATCGATCAGATGTGACTAATAAACTCAGTATTTGCAGACGTGAAGCTCTGTTATTGGCTTATTGTTACAGAGGATTATAAGATATCCACCTCTTTAACATTGCTAAGCATTCCTCTGGCTTGTACTCTGGAGCTGTGTGTCCTATATGATCACTCCTACCTGTTTTCTATACTTGCTTTTGTAAACAATAAACAGATAATAATCATTTGAATTTTCCCCCCAAATTATAAGCTGTTTCTGGTTAGCTTTAAAACTATTATTCAATATAACTGTAAGTTGGGGAGGAATGAATTATACTAGCCTTGACAGTAGCAAATGTCATGTTATTTGCATACGTCCTTGTATATCTGCATGCATGATACGCATTTCTTACAATTTCTTTAAAATCATGATACTTTTTTCTTACAATTTCTTTAAGATTGCTAGAGGACATTTGATTCTAGTCATGGAAATCACGCACATGGTACCTATTTGCTTAGCTCTTCCAAATTAGCTTATAAGCGGGCAAAACTTGTGAACCTTTACCGAAGAGAGATGCATGGATTCAAATTTTGATTTATGACTATAACTCATATTGTTCAAGATGGGGCGTACCCTCCTCAACACTTGTAGCATTCTTGTTGTCAAACAGTAAAAGACCATAAGTAGGTGTCAGACTCAAAGAGATTTTATAGTTTATATCTTACCACTCTTGGATTAGGGTTTAGATGGTGATTGTGTTTTTATATTGCTGTTTATTAAGCATTTCTTGAACACCCATTGTAATATACATTTGTATAAAGATGAATGTACATGTTATTCATGGGTTTCAAGCCTTCCTCAGGAAGCTGTAGGTTTGCTTAGCTGATTTTGTGTCACCAGTATCGTACCCTTGCAAGCTCTTAGAGTAGGAGAATCCAGTACCCACTGGTGCATCTAGAAAGATTATGTTGGAGACCTGAAAGTTTAGCAACACCATCAGCATGTCACCATCAAAAGGACTACAAAATTTGGATACAAGATGGCAAAGGGGGTCATGTTTTACACCTTTGTCCATGAATATGGATTCAATACCAAAGTTGGTAAGCTCCCATTGTACTCAACAATGTTGAAGTTTAATGGGCCTAAAGAAACAAACAGATTGCCCCGTATTACAGACCCAACTCAATTATCTGGAAGATGAAAAGCTCAAGCAATTATATAATTATCTTAGGACAACTGAAGGATTAAGGATTATATTATATTGTAATTCACTTTTCTTATTTATTTATTATTTTTTTTCTTAACAATAATATGATATTTTTTTTCTTACTAATAAAAAAAAAAAAAAAAACTGATTCGACCTACTACTGAATTATAGGCAAGGAAGGGAATAAGAAGCTGAAAAAGAACCTGTCTGATAAGCAAGTCCACTGAAACTGGAACAACCAGGCCTCCGGTGAGCCACAGAAGAAGAGGGTCTTCTCTGGGGTTCCTCTCTGACTTGATAAAATAGTAGAAGAGCTCCACATCATCTGATTCCCCCACACTAATATATCTAAATGGAACAATAAGAAAATCAACTTGTCCAATAAGTTGAAGCTCGCCAAATTGTTTAAATTCACTATCTGAAACATGGTTTAGTAGGAAAATCAATGTTAATATTAGTGTCCTTTTTAGTCTTTCTGTGCTAATTAGGTTACTGTGCAGAATTCATGTAGGTCAGATTAGATGAAGCTTTAATGTTAATATTGGTGTGATTTTGGTTTAATTACACACTCACCCAGTTTCTAATTCGAATGGGAGAGGCCCAGAAAAACCTGGCAAAGACCTGATTTTTGAGTATGGGAGGGAAAATATTGCATGCCCAGGACCAGAAAAAAGCAGTAGAAGAAGCAAATGCAACCGAACAAAGATGGAGCTGCCATGGTGGAGCTTTCTCATCATTCTCTTGTTCCTTACTCAACTCGCATGAAATAAGGCAACTTATTCAATTGCAAATATTTGGAACTCTTCATCAATTTACAATTTATATACAGGCAGAGATGCTTAGTTGCAACACGTAGTGATCATGCACATTCTTTCACCAGCTCTTACAGAGAATATTTGGAGAAGAACAAAAACCGTTGCATTGCATTATACCCTCTTTGTCTAAAGAGTAATAAAAACATTACAATCACTTCATAAATGCATATATATATATATATATATATATATATATATATATATATATATATATATATATATATATATATATATATGTTAACTAAGTCTTTTCAAAATTATATAGATTGAAAACATGTTTTCTTCGCTTCGCTTCATTCTATTCAAGGATAAGCCGACATTTAAATTATAAATAATTATATTTTTTTTAGTTATTTTTATTTATGTTATTTTAGGCCTTTTATTACATCTATCATTATCGTTCACTCTTAATATGTCACTTTTGTTAACTACGACATCTAAAGGACTTTGTTATACCACCACTAGATCAAATAAATAACTTTCTTCAATCAAATGTTAACTTTTACATTAAATACTAAATTTGATAGTTTTAAAGTGTATTTTTGAAAAGGGTTGCAGAAACAATTTTTTTTTTTTTTTTAAATAAAGGTAGCAAAATTTCAGGGAGTGACAGATAATAGGTTCACACTGAACATTGAGATATCTTAAATTTTCATACTTCATAGTTTTGCAAGTTCCATTCATTTTAATACACACTAAATTTTATTGAGGAGAAACAAGTTTGTTTGTTTTTTTAAATGTAACTGAAAAAATTAATTTTAAAAGTTTCTATAGCATTTCTAGTGGCATTTGGTTTTGCATTTTCATACATTTTTCTTCCCACAATAAAGACTGCCTATGTCTTAACCTGTGTTAAGACCTAACACAGGTAGATCATGCAAGTTAATTGGTAATCATTTTATTTTTATTTTTTATGAACTCTCTTTTTGAAATTGGTTAAACCACTTTTTTTTTTTGGAAGTATTTTTTCATATAGTTCCAAAAAAAAAAAAAATGCAAGACCAAATGCTACATTATACCATTTTGCCCTGTTTTTGGTTTTGGGGTTGAACAGCGGTGCAACGACGATTTTGACGAAATACAATAAATGAGGCACTTGAAAGACCAACTTTTTGCTATAGAAAACAACGCTTTTTAATATTTTACCAAAGCTCCCTCCCACCAGCTTCTGTGATTGGGATTTGCATTTTGTAAAAGCGCTTTTGGATCCAAATACCAAAGCTTTCCCAAACAAGTCCTATATAATAGTTTATCATGTCTCTCAATTCAAAGGCCTCTTCTCAATTTGTAGCAATTGCTTTATTTTTATTTTTTAAAGGTTTGTTTGGTATAAATTCAACAATTTTTTTTATTTTTATTTTTTAACTTTTGAAAATAGAAGTTCTGTGTATATGAATGTGGTAGATTTTTTTTTTAAAAAATGAAACTATAAAAACTAATTTTACAAGTTTCTATAAGTGCCAAATGTCACGTTATTTGCATATGTCCTTGTGTACATACATGAAATCAAAACTGATAATTTTAATTTTTAATTTTAATACAAAAATCATCACAAGCAATGTTTTAGAAATTATTATTTTTCGGATAAAAATTATATAGGGTCGACGCACGTGTAAAACTATTATTTGGATCCCACACATTTAACATTAATGATTTTTATTCTGCATCAATGGGTTTTAAAACAAAAATTTCTTTCCATGTCACTTATAATATATGACACACAGACACACATATATATATCTGTGTGTTAAGTACCAACACCATTTTTTAATACTGACACCTAATTTTTGTTGGATGTTGGGGATGCTGCAAAATACACTCGCATCTCTAAAACGTTCAAAGGTACTGGGTGCTAGCATCGAGAAATGACGTTAACACCAAACGTCCATAAAATATTTTTTTTATATTTTTTAGGTTAAAGAACATACAACATTTTTAGATCTTTGAAACTTCAATACTAGTTTCAAAATTACATTACCACAACTAATTAATGTGACAGTTTTTCTTGACAATTCTTATCACTATCATGTCCAAATTCATTCCATTGCAAAATAGAGGACTTCATGGATTAAGCAGCGATACCCGGAAAATTTGAAGCTTTGAACTGGGAGTGATCTTACAAGGGATCATGAGATATCCACCTCTTAAACATTGCAAAGCATTCCACTGGCCTGTATTCTGGAGCTGTGTGTCCACCACCCTGCACAACCAAATTGCTGTATCAAACTTCCTTAATTTCCTCACTACCTTTTTCTATATACTTGCTTTTGTTAAACATAATATATAGGCCTAATTGAATTTACTTTATGGGAACCATTCTCATATAGATAAACTGTTTCATCATAACTGAAGCTAATTAAGGAGGAGTTTTTACCTTGACTGTTGCAAAGGTCATGTTATTCGCATATGTCCTTGTGTATCTACACAACCAACAATAAGAGATTTTAGGTTCATAGTATAAGTAGGGCTTAAATATGGAATTATGATTGAGACAAGTAGTTGGGAAAAAACTTTGTTGAATTGAATTAAGGATATAAGATTAAGGCCTACCCGCCAACTTGGCCATCGACAATCCATGGTCGCCATTCCTCAACAATGGAGTAGTTAAGAGACTTTATCCATGCTTGTGTGCTCAAGAATGGCACAATTAAGTCATGATCACCACTAATTTTAAGACGAATTTAAGTTAATAAGGTGATTCCACCATGAGTTAAGATAACCAAAAGAGTGAATGAATGAAAGCCATGACAAAAAAAAAAAAAAAAATGAATGAAAGCCATGATGAAACCTGTATATCAAAGATCGGTAACCTCTTTTACTGAGAATTGTATGATAATTTATACTCCTTTGACCTTTTGTATAATTTAAACAACGGTTGCACCTGTTCCATTTCTGAACTTTTCCCTGTTCATTCATTGCAATAAGCATTAGTCTAGTTGATTCATTAATGTCACTAGTTGTTCTCACTAATTCCGAGTACCTTTCGTATGTTTAGTTCCTTTTGCACTCTATCGTCGTTTGCCCAGTAGTAGGAGAGCATATATCCATAATCCTGCAAACAAAATTTAGGCTGATTTAGTTCTATATAAGCATGTGTATGAAAAGGATATGGAGAGCGGCAGAGAATGATTTAAATTACCGGACACTCTAGCTCGGGCACACGAGGTTTTGAAAGGAAAAACTTGCTTGAATTATCATTTAATGATCTCCTTCTCTGTCCTACAATCTCTTTTGGCTTTGGGGACGCCAAAGCGCAAAGGGGTTCCAAGATGTGCCTAACCTCAAGTCTACAGGTACACTATATACATAAAAGGTGGTAATATATTACAGTCGATATATCAACCATGCAAAGTTGAGAAATAAAGAAGCAAGATTGAGCATGAATCATGGTACTTAAGTAGTGAAACAGGCCACTCTTACTTACCTCTGAGACAGCTTGAAGTGCCTTGATACACATTAACGTACTCTTCTCCACATCTTTTCTTTGTTGACTGAAAATAGCCAATGCAATCAAGGTTTTTGCTTCATAAATGTTCTCTTAGGAACCTTCTTTGTTTATTTCTCAATGTAAAAGAAGAAGAAGAAGAAGAAGCTGATTCACCTCATAAAGTTCATTGGAAATGAGGCCCATACCATGAGCATATGGTATCTTTGAGTTTCCTTCAATAGTCCTATCTGTTACTGGATTGCCAAGCAAATATCCCTGGATTTCAAGATTCACGATCATAACGATTTAGTTATTGTAACACCCCATAAATTTAATTAAATATATACGTTGACGTACGCGTATATCGAGATATATAATACACGTATTTTATACGTATGAGCTAAACATGCGCATGATAATACATGTATTTTATACGTATGAGCTAAATATATGCATGTATGAAATACATGTTATAATTAAGGAATGTGAGCAAATAAATAAAATTATTAAATAAAGAATATAAGTTTTATTAGTTGAATGGGTTGATAATTAGATATGTGGATTGAGTTGAATTAAATTGATTAATTTATGAGGTTGGTTAATTAAAAATGTGGATTGGAGTATGATTGAAGGAATGAAAATGAAATAATAAGATCGGGAATTGGTTAACTATTGAGACGAGGAGTATTGGATCATTATTAAGATAAAATATCAATTTTCTCAACTCAATCTCTTAAACGTTTATAAATATAAATAATAAAAAAATAAATTTCTTTATATCTAGTTGCGTCCAACATGTGACCACTAAAATAAAAATAATAATAAAATAATAAAATAGAAAAATAAAAGAAGAGAAAGAGAAGTTGCTGAAGGTGTAAAAAAGAAATAAAATAAAAGGAAAGGAAAATAAGAATTGAGAATGAGAAAGACGAAGCAGAGAGGAAGACGGAGAAGAAGGAGAAGAAGAAAAAGGGGAAGCGCGCGATTCGAACGAAATTCGGACCGTCGGTAAGTAATTTTCACGCTTTTTCTTCGTAAAATTGATATCTAAGCTAGAAGTAAACTTTTTAGCGGAGTAATTTTGACTGTGGGAGCCGTTTTACGGCGTTCTAACAAATTGGGGTTTTGACTCCAACGTGAATGAAAACCCGCTAGGAAGGTAGAAAAACACTCCCTGGATTGTCGGGACTCCGAATCTGTGGTTAGATTCTATTTCATGCGTTTTGGAGACCGTTTGACAATTTTAATACAATTTACATCTTTCGGATGAATAGTGATAAATAGTGAATAGTGGAATAGTGAATAGTAAATGGTAAATAGTGAATAGTGAATAGTAAATAGTAAATATTGAATAGTACACAGTAAATAGTAAATAGTGTATAGTGACTAGTGCACAGTGCACAGTGAACATTGACTAGTGATGTAAATAGTACTGTGCACAGTGATGTGACCAGTGATGTGAACCCAATGAAACCCCGGTTTGAGAAAATAAAATAGTGAAGAACTGAATTCCGAACGTTGGAACATGATATTTGGATATGACTTGATCGTTTTAGTAACTAAGTATATGGTGTCGTGAAAATATGATTTGGACATCTATTTTCACTGTTCTTTCTTGTGAAAATATCTAGATTGACCACATAAACGAGATAATAGTTTCTTCAACTGCTTATGAGTCCTAAATGAATTTATTATTCGTGATTTGAAGTGAGTTGAGAAATTAAAGATGTACATAGATATGAATACATGAAATTGAATTATGGGGTGACTGTGACAGGTTAAATTAGTTGGATTTAACTTGGAGCTGGACTCGAAAGCGACGATGATTGGGTTTAAGTAGAACGTGTTGTACTGTGAGTATAGTTTCCTTGATTTGGTTCTTGTATGACATTGTACGCATATAAAATGTTTGATTGTATGCATGTTATATTTAGATATAATGCATTGAGTTTTATGGATCATGCAAACTGATTTTAGCACTGAAGTTTGTAATGATGAGGCTTTGCGATTCCTCATCGTCATTTCGTTAGGAATTAGACCCGGATGAGGTTTTGCGAGTCCTCATTTTCAGTAGGTCTGTCCTAACAAGGGTTGCGATCCTTGAAATGACTGAGAATTGGGTAATGAGAGGTTGTGTCTACCTTGTACGGCCATACAAAGGTTAGACCCGCTCTCGTGCCTTGCGGAGGAGGGAGATTGTGCATTGTGGTATTGAAAATCATGATATTTATGTTGTTGACACGTATAATATATTCGTTGAATGATGCCTGTGTTGAATAAGTATTTGAAATGATTTTAAATGTCAGATTTCTCTAAGTGTATATAATTGTCATCTCAAGAACTATATTCACTGAGCTGTTGTTTGCTCACCCTATTTCCTCTAATATTTCAGGTATTGAGTCGAAGGAAAAAGGAAACTCCGTGAGTGAGTCTGGTATGTGTATGTTTGTTTGGAGGAAATAGCTTTTGTTATTTTGATATGTATACTTATCACACATTATATATATCTATGTATTACCATCTAGATGGGTTGTGTGGTAATATTATATGAGGAAATGAGATGATCATAGATATTTATCATGTGAGAATTTAATTTGTGGAATGACTGGAATGAACGTGAGTGGAATGATTAGCTATATTGGATTTGATTTGTGGTATAGAAAAAAAAAATTCTGTAGATTTGGGAAGGATTGAGAGAATACGATAAGGCTGACAGTGTATGATATACTGTATATGAGAATGTACAGTGTATAGTATACTGTGCCGGTCATGACGTCAGCTTACGTCAGGGGCGTCGTGACAATATTGGTATCAGAGCCTTAAGTTTAAAATTCTTAAAAAGATAAAAGCTTTATGATATTATGATTGTTTGTATGGGTATACATATGGGTAGTCCTATTATGTGGAGCCAAATCCAATAGGTTATCTTGACTGAGAATCACCTGTGTCGGTAAATTTCAGATTTGGAAACGAATAGTCAAGATTAACAATGGAAATTGCTGATCACGAAAGGATCAGAAGGCTGAAAGAAAAAGAATTGGATGTAATCCAGTGATAAGAAATTATATAACTCATATATGGCTACGAACTACCCAACAACACTAAAATGCACAGCTTACGAGCTTGTGGCAAAGTTGCAATGTGAGAAAGATAGAAGCTTGAACCATTGATAGCTGATGTGGATGGTAATGGTGTGAGTACTTCTATAAAAACATATATAGTTAAGACTGAAGTAAATATAAATAAATAGAATGTCTCAATGATAAGCCAGAGGAAATGAAAAGATATGTGAAAGTTATGGAAACTTTCGGGAGAAGAGACTCTCCTATCTTAACTGGCAATATGATAGTAGACGGAATAAAGAATTTGCGACTCTGAGTGGAGACCAGAGAATGATTAAGTCTCTGAAAATGATAAAGAACGATAGCTAAGTTTAAGCTACCTGATGATAAGAGATGATATAAAATTGGGTTAAGGACTCCTGAGATGATTAAGGCATGAGATTAATTAAAGAAGCTATTTTACGAGGACTTCTATCATTATGCTGACAGTAATTTAAGGCATGAAAAAGTTTATCTTGTTAAAATGTAGTGACATGCCTAACCATAAATGCAAACATGAATTAAATAGACTGGTATAGTTTATTGTTGGAATGGATATTCTGAGAAGGATAAGGATCGAGAATAAATTTTGGAATCCTATACAACAGATTTGATAATTGTTGGGTTACAACTATATACGCAAGTTGTGAGGCAGACTATAAACTTTCGGGTCAGCCAATGCTGTGGTGAAATTGTTAACCCCAGCAATAGCTTGCACTGTCGTGTTATCAACACCAGTGTTAGGTAAAAAGAGAAATAAGCAATGTAAGGAAATGTTAGGGGCAATAATATAGTATTGGGTCAGGTATAAGAATGGAAAAAAGAGAAATGATGTTAACGACTTATGAAAACCAGAAGTGGTTTCCATTGCCTAAGCAGGAGTCACAGACTGAGTAAATTGTATCTCGACTTGAACTTGTCTATTAAAAAAAAAGATGTGTTAATGCCCATTTAGTCGATATGGAATGCGCCAATCTTTTTATCAATGTGACTCCACCAGATTTAGAAAATAAATGATAGTAAATGAAAGACCAGATCCAGAGAGTAGTAAGACGCTGAGAACAGGTATGATCAACATTTTGTTATTGTGGATATTCTGATGTATTGTTGGATCTACCTGGTCCTTTATCTCTAGTGATATGGTAGACAAATTGTATTATCTGCTGTTATAAAAATGCATCATTGATTGTGAGTATGTCTACAGGAGAAAGAATCTATCATGATATGGTTAGCAAATAATATGTGGAATAAATATGAGGGTCATCAAGTAAGTATGGACTTTAGAATATGAAGTTTTTGGAATTAGATGCTTTGTTGGATATGATTGGCTGGCTACCTCTCATGCCAGTTGAAACGTCTCTCCGAAAAGAAGTACTATTCTGCATAAGTGGAAAATTTTCATTTTGAATCTCGAGAAATTTATAGCCTCAAAATATTATATCTCAGATAAGATGGTTATTGACGAGGAAATAGAGAATATGGCTAGTACAAAGTCATTTAGAGTAACGTAATAAGGCATGCAGTTGATTAAAATTCTTGTGGTGAGCTGGTATATTGGAGTATTCTCTGATGAATTTTGAAAATTGTTACCTGGACAGGAGATTGATAGCATATAAAACTATTGCCAGTATAATATATATCTTCATTCCTTCATATCAAGAGTACCTGAGAAATTATAAGGATTAAAGGTAGGTAAATGTGTTAATGAGCAAAAGATTTATTATCCTTGATATGTCACCTTGGAGAGCATTTGTGATAATATGGCAAGAAAGTATAATGAAATATATTTAAGTATGAATTATTGTTAACTGAGTAGGATAACAATAAAGAATGAATATCCTTTACCATGGATAGATAGTCGAATTCGATTAACGAAATGGAGCCAAAGTTTCGTTAAGATCATTTTGGGATCTAGGCACCATCAGTTAAGCATTTGAGAAAATGATGTAATGCAAACTATTTTAAGACAAGACATGGATATTATAAAATTTTGGTAACCTTGATTACTGTGTCAATCACGTTGATAGGAGTGATGCAGTGGGTATATGAACCATATCTTGATCATTACGTAGTCTTCGATGATGATATGTGCAAGTGTCCCAAGAAATTAGAGGAACATGAATAGCACATCGGCATTATCTTGTAGTCACTAAGAGAGCACCGGTTGAGTGCCAAGCTTGGTGAATATGAGTTTTGAATAGACTTGAGATAAAAAATTTTGGATCTCGTGACTAGTTTAAATAGTATCGTTAAGGATGTTGCAAAGGTCAAAGTGATCATAGTACTGTGACAACTGATGTCAATGATAGAAATCAGAAGTTCTCTGGTATTCGATGTATGTTATAGAACGTGTGTGGAAAGATCCTTGAAGCTATCTGTTCCACTCACGAAACTAAGCCAAATGAATGTTATAGAATGTGTAGACCGTTGTGCATGGGGAAGCCCTCACAGTATTAAATGGTATTTTGATTTCCAGAACCTGGAAGTACATTGTGATTGATGAATATCACGTCCAGATCTGGATTGTGCATTAATACAAAAGGATAAGTTAATTACTTGTGCCTTCAAATATTTGGTAGTGCACGAGAAGAACTATCCTGAGAGTGAATAGAAATATGTTAGTAGTTATTTTGAAATAATGAGAGCATTGCCTCTATAATAAAAAGGTCACACTATCTGCAGAGTAATTATTTGAACGGAAAGAAACTGAATATGAGGTACTAAATGTGGCAGGAATTCCCGAAGGATTTGCTTTATATTGAATTATTATCTTGGGAAAGGCCAATATGTTGCTGAGGCATTGAGCAGAAAACAGGTTGAAACTGGAGTAGTATCTATCAGTTAGCCATAAATGGAGATTGTTTGTGAGTGAGAGTTACAGTTATGAGTGTACTCTCTGTTACTCCATGTGTTGATATTTGTGCTCGGATGCATGTTCAGCTAATTGATACTCATATTCAGATAGTAAAATTTATGATGAGACGAGTATGATATCAGTATGAAAGGTTATGAAATTATAATATGGATTGTATTAAATGACTATGGGATTCAAATGGTATCTTATGGGTTATGGGTAGAAATGATACCATTTGGATAACCATTAGTGGACTGGTAAGTCTATGTATTCTTCTAATAAACACCAGAATTCTATTGATAGACTGAGCAGATTGTATATGTGTGAGATAGGGAGATTTGATGGGAGTACTCAGATATTTGTCATGTCGGATTAAAATTCGAAGATTGTGTCGAGATCTGATATATGATGCAGACTCGTTTTGGTACTCATCTCCTTCTCAGTGTGATAATTTACTCTCAGACTAGTTGACAGACTGAGAGAGTGACTTTGATGCTTGCGAGCATGCTCAAATCTAGTATACTTGAATTTTGGTGGAAGTTGGAAGGAATACTTTATTTGTGTAAACTTGTATGTATAAACAACTAGTAGAATAGCATAATGATGGCACTCTAAAGGTTTGATAGTAAGCCTTATAGATCTCCAACTTGTTGAATTGAAAGTATGGAGTTATTGTTATTGGTGCCAGATGATATTAGTACATACACAAGGTTTGTATATCGACCTTGAAATGTATTGTGGCTGACTCAGTTTTGTTAAGGGTCTTACCACAGAAAAGCCAAATGAGATTTGGAATAAAAAAAGAAAGCTCGCACAGCGATTTGTTGGACCAGTAGAATCCTTGATAGGATGGTCCATTGGCTTACTGATTCGTTCTACTGTCACAATTGATAGGTGTCCGTAACATTTTTTATATATTGATGTTGTGGAACTATCATTCGGATTCCATATATGTTATGGTTATAACTCAACTCTAAGTTGGGGAGGATACCATGTATCAAGAAGAGCAAACATGGGAGCTGAATTATAAAATACGGGAGCAGTTTTCTAGAATTGAGTATCACTTGAGGAATAGTCCTTGTGGCGACCCCGCGCCCCGGACCACCAACCCCGCAGGGAATGGCATGCGGAATGCCGGGGCGGGACGCCCGGCGTAGGCATCTCCGACCACTCCTCAACTCCCGTGAGGTGGTTGAGACCCTACAAGCCTTATCCCAAACAACAATATGATATCAAAAGGTATTAAACAAAACTACCCACCGTATTAATCATCCAAGACAAGAGATAATCCATAAAAATGAACCATAAATAAAATCATAATCCCTACAGTCCATTAAAATTGACATAGACATAAAATCTAAAATTGTGGGTACAAATAAAAACCGTCATATGCCCACATAGTCTATCTAACAAGTCCCAACTCACTCATACTACAATGTGGTAAGTGTTATAATTACATAATCCAAAACATAATACTTAATAATTTAAAACACAATTCAATCAAAATGCCTCTCAACTCACATCGAGGAGTTGGATTCTCTCGCAGGCAAGGCCCTCAAGATATGACTACTCCCTTGCCCTTATTCGGGACAGAAGGACCTGAAAGAGGAAAATGAGGGTGAGCCAACGATGCCCAGTGAATAGAATTCAAATATGCTATCAATACTCATCAATAAAAAAAACCATGTATGCATGTCAATGTGTAGCATGATTAAAAGCTCATAACATATAGATATCAAGCATTTATAATAAGTTCGATGCAAGTAAAAGTTTATCAATTTGGATCCACATTCCACATGCCTTGGGTTACTAGTCCACGTCTATTTCACCGTGCCGTTGATCCCAATCATGTTTACTTGGGTTACTAGTCCACGTCTATTTCACCGTGCCGTTGATCCCAATCATTTCCTTCTTAAAACCCTCCTATGACAAGGTCAAGTCCCCCTATTAGCCAGATAGATGGGCCCAACCAAAGTCATAAGGTTTTCTCAAATCAATGCATCATTCAAAACATTAGAACACATTCATGCTTTCAACATACAATATATATAAGTGATATGATGACATAAATGATATAATCATAAGTGAAGCCTACTCACAACCAAGCCTCGCGAGAGTATTTAATCACACACGACCACCAAACCGAATCAACCCAATCAAGATCCTGAAACATACATCAATATCCTACCATACATCAATTTCTATGCTCAATTACATAGACATTACAAATCAACCCTAAATCAGCCCACATATAATTAATAGGCCTAAATCCCATTTAATCCCATCATTCAACTCAAATCACATGACTTAGGCCTCTAATGCATAGTTCTCATTCATAAACCATTCTATTAATCAAAAATACTGATTTTCAATTCCTTAGGCATAAACATGTCCAAATTTGGGTCACTTGATCACAAGTAGGCCTAACCCATGATATGGTCACAACCACCAAATCAGTAGCATAATCAACCCTAATCATGCTTAATTAAACATAAGTTGCATCAATTCAATGATTCTAAGCCAAAAGCATCAAAAGCCCTAAAATATGAAATTTTCCATACTTAGGCCATATTGTCGATTTACACTAGGTCACCATGTTCAGCCATGTATATCACTGATTTTGCATCATGGGTTCATCCACAATGGCAACTAGGTCAACATAGTTGACATGCAAGCTATTTGGAAAGGTCTAAGTTCATATTCTAAATGTAGGTCTAATACAAACAACCCTACCAATTCTTCACATGTATTATTCTGTTCAGATGTATCAATCTACCAACAGAAATATGTAATCACAAAATCAACCGTACAGATTGAAGTATGTGAAGAAACAAACCTTCTGTCCAAATATCAGCCCAATCCAACGGTGGACCGAAAAGATATGTATCTTTGATGAGCAAGTGTCTAATCAGACAGTTTCTCCTTTCCTGCTGCAAATACCCAAACTCAGATGGCTATATCACACAAAATAATTAACGTATAAATATTTCCACCGTTCAGAATACAGAAATATCTGTTGTAAACTACATACCCAAATTTGATATCCATCCAACGGTACGTTGAGGAGATCTACAAGTTTTACCGAAACGGAACGAGAAACCCAGAAATTCCAACCAGCTTTGTTTCAGAGGTTATATCTCTTAGCACAAGCTTCTAATTACGATTTCCACCGTTCATAATGTATAAATATCAGTTATAAACTACATACCCAAATTTGATAACCATCTAACGGTAGATTTAGGAGATCTATAAGTTTGAGCGAAACAGTGCGAGAAATCCAGACTTTCCGGCCAGCTTTGTTTGAGAGGTTAGATCTCTCAGAAGAAACCTCTGATCAAGATCTCCACCGACTATAATGAAGAACCATAAGCTACGAACGTGCTGACAAAATTTGAGCTCAATCTGACCGTAAATTCCAAAGATCCACGTCTTTGATGAAAATCTCGCAGGGTTCTTACTCCTGCAACTCTCTCCTTCTTTCTCTTCTTCTTTCCTTTCTCTTCTTTTCTTTCTCTTCTTCTTTCTTTTCTCTCCACTCACCTCTTTCTAGCACTTCCTTGATTCCCTCCTTGATTCTCTCTTTGATTCTCTCCTTGTTTTCCTCTCCTTGGTTCCCTCCACTCATTCTAGCACTTCCTTGAAGAAGACAAGTGGGCATTGGACACTTGTCCACTTTCATGCACCAACCTTCACATGTGTTGGTCTCATACTACCCATACCAACCACATGTATTTTAAATGTCCAATCCATTTAATACACCAAATCTTCAATTTCATTTATCCTTTTATTCCATCAATCCTAACCCATATCAATTCATGGTTTAATGAGCCCATGCATAAATAATAACATATGTATTAAACTTTAATTTAACATGACTCATATACAATTTATGATACATATATTTATATACATTATCAAGCATTAACTATACAAACATTAAACAATCATCAAACAAACACCAAACATATCAAGGCAACACATAGAGTTTGGGCAAAATACAATTGGGTTATGGGCTAGATGAAATAATTTTCGGGGCGTCACATCACACCCACCTTAGAATGAACTTCGTCCTCGAAGTTTTAAGGTTAAGAATTACCTAAGCCCATGAACTCGGCAAAGTGCTCCATCATGTAGTCCTCACGCTCCCAAGTAACCTGTTCCTCGCCATGGAACTGCCATCTCACCTTAACCATCGGAATCTCACGGTTACGTAACCTCTGGACCTTCCGGTCAAGTATCTGAATAGGTTCCTCATCATAAGTCTCATCCTGCCTCAGTTCAATGTTCCTCCAGTCCAAGACGTGATCAAAATCACTCTTGTATACTCTCAGCATTGACACGTGAAAGACATTGTGGACTGCTGCTAACTGAGGTGGCAAGGCTAATCGGTAAGCGACGGGGCCAATTCGTTCTAAAACCTCGAACGGCCCAATAAATCTCGGAGCGAGCTTGCCTTTTATCCCAAATCTAGTTTGGCCCTTCTGAGGTGAGACCTTCAATAAAACTTGGTCACCCACCTCGAACTCTACGGTCTTCCGCTTGGCATTAGTGTAACTCTTCTGCCTGTCTTGGGCTACCTTTATATTATGCTTGATCCTCTTAATCTTCTTTGTGTGTTCATGTACAAACTCTGGTCCCATCACCGCAACATCCCCTACCTCCGTCCAACAGATCGGAGATCTACAGGGTCGACCATACAATGCCTCAAAAGGAGCCATGCCAATACTGGACTGATAGCTGTTGTTGTACGCGAACTCACACAGATGTATGTACTCCTCCCAGTTACCACTGGACTCAAGGACACAAGCTCGAAGCATATCCTCTAAAATCGATATCAACCTCTCAGACTGGCCATCCGTCTGGGGGTGAAAAGCGGTACTGAGATCTAGTCTAGTGCCGAGCTGCCTCTGCAACCCCTGCCAGAATACCGATGTAAACCTCGGATCCCTATCTGACACAATCGAAACAGGCACTCCATGTAATCTGACTATCTCCCGCATATAGAGTCTACTCAGCTTGTCCATAGAATCCCTAGTGTTCACCGGTAGAAAGTGAGCGGACTTGGTCAAGCGATCAATAATAACCCAAACAGCATTATGTCTCCTCGGGGTGTTAGGTAATCCCACAACAAAGTCCATAGTAACATGCTCCCATTTCCACTCAGGAATGGCAAGCGGTTGCATCTGCCCTTCAGGCCTCTGATGCTCAGCTTTGACTCTTTGACAGATCTCACACCTCTGAATGAACTGAGCTATTTCTCTCTTCATGTCGGGCCACCAATACATTCTTTTCATATCATGATACATCTTGGTTCCGCCAGGATGAATAGCATAATGAGATCTGTGAGCCTCTTGGAGAACACTCTGTCTAAGTCGTGGATCTGCGGGAACCCATAAACGTCCCCTAAATCTCAAGGCACCATCAGATGACAAGTGCCAATCAGTAAAATCACTGCTCTCAGCCCAAGACTTGTATATCCCATAATCAACGTCAAGTCTCTGTTGGTCAATTACCTCCTGGACTTGTGTAGGCTGAGCTCTCATTTGAGCACATATCACAATCTGATCTGAAGGGGTAGCACATATACTCATAACCGTAGCCGCCTCAAGTAGTCTCCACTCATGAGACATCTGGTGTGCTACCATAACTGTCTCTACCCGCTTCCTGCTCAACGCATCAGCCACTACATTGGCTTTACCTGGGTGGTATTCCAATGTAAAATCATAGTCTTTGAGGAGCTCCAACCACCTTCTCTGCCTCATGTTCAATTCCTTCTGAGAGAACAAGTACTTGAGGCTCTTATGGTCAGAATACAGAGTGAATCTCTCACCATAGAGATAATGCCTCCAAATCTTCAAAGCAAAAACCACTGCGGCCAGTTCTAAGTCATGAACAGGGTAGTTCTTTTCATGCACCTTCAACTGCCTCGATGCATAAGCAATGACCCTATCCTTCTGCATCAACACGCAACCTAAGCCGATACGAGAGGCATCAGTATAGATAACTAACTCCTGATCAGGCTCTGGCAAAATCAACACTGGCGTAGATGTCAATCTTTTCTTCAACTCTAAAAAGGCATTCTCACACTCCTCGGTCCATACAAAGGACACATCTTTCTGGGTGAGCCTAGTCATAGGCGTAGCTATCTTGGAGAATCCCTGAACGAATCTCCTATAGTAACCAGCTAACCCAAGAAAGCTTCTGATCTCGGTCACTGTGGTAGGCCTAGGCCAACTGATAATGGCTTCAACCTTAGACGGATCAACTGAAATCCCCTCAGAACTCACCACATGACCTAAGAACTTCACTTCGGTGATCCAAAACTCGCACTTGCTCAGCTTTGCATATAGCCTATGCTCTCTCAGAGTTTGCAAGGTCACTCTAAGGTGTTCTTCATGCTCAGCGTGAGTCTTGGAATACACCAATATGTCATCAATGAAGACGATGACAAACTTATCCAGATACTGCCTAAAGACCCTCTGCATCAGGTCCATGAACATCGCCGATGCATTAGTCACACCAAATGGCATCACAAGGAACTCATAATGTCCATAGCGGGTTCTGAATGCTGTCTTAGGCACATCTTCCTCCCTGATCCTCAGCTGATGATACCCGGAGCGCAAATCAATCTTCGAAAAATACTTCGCTCCCCTCAACTGATCAAACAAGTCATCAATCCTTGGGAGAGGATATTTGTTCTTGATGGTCACCCTGTTCAATTGGCGATAATCGATGCATAACCGCAAGCTCCCATCTTTCTTTTTCACAAAAAGAACTGGAGCTCCCCAGGGTGACACACTCAGGCAAATAAAGCCTTTAGCCAATAACTCCTCGAGCTGTTTCTGCAACTCTTTCAACTCGACTGGCGCCATTCTATATGGTGCCATGGAGATAGGCTTCGTGCCAGGGACTAGTTCAATAATGAAATCGATCTCTCGCTTCGGTGGTAATCCTGGAAGATCTGCAGGGAACACATCTGGAAAGTCCCTAACAATGGCAATATCCTCAAGTATCACCTCACTAGTCTCTTCCTCTTCAGGCACTAACCCAACCAAAATCTCCCTATCTCCATCAGTCACAAATCTACCCCTCGTGACTGTCTGGTCTGAAGCTTTACCCTGTAGTGTAAACATTGGGTGTCCGGGGATTTGAAAAATGATTCTCTTTGCGAAACAGTCGACAACTGCATGATATGCCGTGAGCCAATCCATTCCTAGAATTGCATCAAACTCTAAAAACTCTAGGACTCGAAAGTCAATAGGCATCTCAACATCACCAATCTGAACCACACACTGGCTACAGATCATGTTCGGGTAGATCCTCTCCCCAGCTACAGTACTCACCACTAACCACGTACTAGCCATAATGGGAGTCAAATGCAAATTATCTACCATACGTCCAGATATGAATGATAATGTAGACCCAGCATCAGATAATACATGCATAGAAGTACCACAAATAATAAGAGTACCTTCCACCAAAGTCTTGGATGCTGTCGGGTCTGGCTCAGTAGCTGCCTTCACTGTCTCTCTGGCACTGGACTGCTGCACAAATCCCTGAGCTCTCTGAAAATTCGGACACTCGAGCTTCCTATGCCCAGCCTGCCCACAATGAAAACATAAGAATGGAGCCCTGGGCGCAAATGACCCAGTCTGAGATGTCGTCACATAACTTCCTCGGCCTCTACCTCTGCCTCGGCCAGCAGTCTGTGGGAATGGGGGTCTTGGTGCACTCGGTGCCTGAGTAGGAATAGGGACAGGAGAGGAAACCACTGGTGAGACCATCGTACCAGTCTGAACCTCGGATGTCTTACTCTGAGCACCCTCGGACTGTGCTCCTCCATAAAACTTTCTCTTCTTTCCCCAGTTTCCCTTCTTCCATGGAATTTTAAACTGTCCCCCGGACTCTGCCTGTGAAGTCTGTACACCCGGAGCTGCCCGTGTAGACATGCCATCAACCCGCTCAGCCAACTCATATTGTTTGGCCCTCTGGACCACTGTGGCAAAATCAGTCATCTTCGTCACAGACAACGCCTGTCGGATCGCAGGCCTTAGGTTCAAAGAGAACCTCATAATCTTATCACTCGGTGTCTGAACTAATCCAGGAGCATAAACTGCGAGCTGCCTAAATCTGAGCTCGTACTCCCTGACTGACATGGTGCCCTGTGCGAGATTCAAAAACTCGAGTTGCTTAGCTTGTCTCTCAGTCTCTGGAACGTAAGCCTGTAAGAACAACCGTTTGAAGGTGTCCCAACTCTTCACTGTCCCCTGTGTATCCAACACTGAAAGCCACCAATCCTCTGCATCACTCTCCAGTGTGTGAGCAGCACATAGGACCTGAGACTCCTCATCAAGCTCTAAGGAGCGACTAATCTTCTCGACATTCTTCAGCCAATCTTTGGCCTTTTTCAAGTCAACTCCACCAGTGAATTCCTTAGCCTTTAGTTTCATGAACTTCTCTAGCAGTTTAATCTGCCGATTAGTGGGGTTCCCCACAACAATAGGAGCAGGTGTAGGCATAGGCTGAGGTACAACCATTTGAGGTCATGCTGCCCCTGCAGCTCCACTAGCCTCAGCCCCACTAGTGCCCGCCTCATAACTACCCATATCATATAATACACACAGAAAATATGATAGTAAGGCTTTTAAGTTAGTTCCTTTAAGCTTTTTAATCACCTAAATCTCTCACCCAATTCCTAGGTCAAAGTCATCTAAGTCCAATACATAGACCAAACCTAGTAAAATCAGGCTCTGATACCAACTGTGGCGACCCCGCGCCCCGGACCACCAACCCCGCAGGGAATGGCATGCGGAATGCCGGGGCGGGACGCCCGGCGTAGGCATCTCCGACCACTCCTTAACTCCCGTGAGGTGGTTGAGACCCTACAAGCCTTATCCCAAACAACAATATGATATCAAAAGGTATTAAACAAAACTACCCACCGTATTAATCATCCAAGACAAGAGATAATCCATAAAAATGAACCATAAATAAAATCATAATCCCTACAGTCCATTAAAATTGACATAGACATAAAATCTAAAATTGTGGGTACAAATAAAAACCGTCATATGCCCACATAGTCTATCTAACAAGTCCCAACTCACTCATACTACAATGTGGTAAGTGTTATAATTACATAATCCAAAACATAATACTTAATAATTTAAAACACAATTCAATCAAAATGCCTCTCAACTCACATCGAGGAGTTGGATTCTCTCGCAGGCAAGGCCCTCAAGATATGACTACTCCCTTGCCCTTATTCGGGACAGAAGGACCTGAAAGAGGAAAATGAGGGTGAGCCAACGATGCCCAGTGAATAGAATTCAAATATGCTATCAATACTCATCAATAAAAAAAACCATGTATGCATGTCAATGTGTAGCATGATTAAAAGCTCATAACATATAGATATCAAGCATTTATAATAAGTTCGATGCAAGTAAAAGTTTATCAATTTGGATCCACATTCCACATGCCTTGGGTTACTAGTCCACGTCTATTTCACCGTGCCGTTGATCCCAATCATGTTTACTTGGGTTACTAGTCCACGTCTATTTCACCGTGCCGTTGATCCCAATCATTTCCTTCTTAAAACCCTCCTATGACAAGGTCAAGTCCCCCTATTAGCCAGATAGATGGGCCCAACCAAAGTCATAAGGTTTTCTCAAATCAATGCATCATTCAAAACATTAGAACACATTCATGCTTTCAACATACAATATATATAAGTGATATGATGACATAAATGATATAATCATAAGTGAAGCCTACTCACAACCAAGCCTCGCGAGAGTATTTAATCACACACGACCACCAAACCGAATCAACCCAATCAAGATCCTGAAACATACATCAATATCCTACCATACATCAATTTCTATGCTCAATTACATAGACATTACAAATCAACCCTAAATCAGCCCACATATAATTAATAGGCCTAAATCCCATTTAATCCCATCATTCAACTCAAATCACATGACTTAGGCCTCTAATGCATAGTTCTCATTCATAAACCATTCTATTAATCAAAAATACTGATTTTCAATTCCTTAGGCATAAACATGTCCAAATTTGGGTCACTTGATCACAAGTAGGCCTAACCCATGATATGGTCACAACCACCAAATCAGTAGCATAATCAACCCTAATCATGCTTAATTAAACATAAGTTGCATCAATTCAATGATTCTAAGCCAAAAGCATCAAAAGCCCTAAAATATGAAATTTTCCATACTTAGGCCATATTGTCGATTTACACTAGGTCACCATGTTCAGCCATATATATCACTGATTTTGCATCATGGGTTCATCCACAATGGCAACTAGGTCAACATAGTTGACATGCAAGCTATTTGGAAAGGTCTAAGTTCATATTCTAAATGTAGGTCTAATACAAACAACCCTACCAATTCTTCACATGTATTATTCTGTTCAGATGTATCAATCTACCAACAGAAATATGTAATCACAAAATCAACCGTACAGATTGAAGTATGTGAAGAAACAAACCTTCTGTCCAAATATCAGCCCAATCCAACGGTGGACCGAAAAGATATGTATCTTTGATGAGCAAGTGTCTAATCAGACAGTTTCTCCTTTCCTGCTGCAAATACCCAAACTCAGATGGCTATATCACACAAAATAATTAACGTATAAATATTTCCACCGTTCAGAATACAGAAATATCTGTTGTAAACTACATACCCAAATTTGATATCCATCCAACGGTACGTTGAGGAGATCTACAAGTTTTACCGAAACGGAACGAGAAACCCAGAAATTCCAACCAGCTTTGTTTCAGAGGTTATATCTCTTAGCACAAGCTTCTAATTACGATCTCCACCGTTCATAATGTATAAATATCAGTTATAAACTACATACCCAAATTTGATAACCATCTAACGGTAGATTTAGGAGATCTATAAGTTTGAGCGAAACAGTGCGAGAAATCCAGACTTTCCGGCCAGCTTTGTTTGAGAGGTTAGATCTCTCAGAAGAAACCTCTGATCAAGATCTCCACCGACTATAATGAAGAACCATAAGCTACGAACGTGCTGACAAAATTTGAGCTCAATCTGACCGTAAATTCCAAAGATCCACGTCTTTGATGAAAATCTCGCAGGGTTCTTACTCCTGCAACTCTCTCCTTCTTTCTCTTCTTCTTTCCTTTCTCTTCTTTTCTTTCTCTTCTTCTTTCTTTTCTCTCCACTCACCTCTTTCTAGCACTTCCTTGATTCCCTCCTTGATTCTCTCCTTGATTCTCTCCTTGTTTTCCTCTCCTTGGTTCCCTCCACTCATTCTAGCACTTCCTTGAAGAAGACAAGTGGGCATTGGACACTTGTCCACTTTCATGCACCAACCTTCACATGTGTTGGTCTCATACTACCCATACCAACCACATGTATTTTAAATGTCCAATCCATTTAATACACCAAATCTTCAATTTCATTTATCCTTTTATTCCATCAATCCTAACCCATATCAATTCATGGTTTAATGAGCCCATGCATAAATAATAACATATGCATTAAACTTTAATTTAACATGACTCATATACAATTTATGATACATATATTTATATACATTATCAAGCATTAACTATACAAACATTAAACAATCATCAAACAAACACCAAACATATCAAGGCAACACATAGAGTTTGGGCAAAATACAATTGGGTTATGGGCTAGATGAAATAATTTTCGGGGCGTCACAGTCCTTGAGTCTAAATTTCGAGGACGAAATTCCTTAAGTTGGGGAGATTATAACACCCCGTAAATTTAATTAAATACATACGTTGACGTATGCGTATATCGAGATATATAATACACGTATTTTATACGTATGAGCTAAACATACGCATGATAATACACGTATTTTATACGTATGAGCTAAATATATGCATGTATGAAATACATGCTATAATTAAGGAATGTGAGCAAATAAATAAAATTATTAAATAAAGAATATAAGTTTTATTAGTTGAATGGGTTGATAATTAGATATGTGGATTGAGTTGAATTAAATTGATTAATTTATGAGGTTGGTTAATTAAAAATATGGATTGGAGTATGATTGAAGGAATGAAAATGAAATAATAAGATGGGGAGTTGGTTAACTATTGAGACGAGGAGCATTGGATCATTATTAAGATAAAATATCAATTTTCTTAACTCAATCTCTTAAACGTTTATAAATATAAATAATAAAAAAAATAAATTTCTTTATATCTAGTTGTGTCCAACATGTGACCACTAGAATAAAAAAATAAAAAAATAATAAAATAGAAAAATAAAAGAAGAGAAAGAGAAGTTGCTGAAGGTGTAAAAAAGAAATAAAATAAAAGGAAAGGAAAATAAGAATTGAGAATGAGAAAGACGAAGCAGAGAGGAAGACGGAGAAGAAGGAGAAGAAGAAAAAGGGGAAGCGCGCGATTCGAACGAAATTCGGACCCTCGGTAAGTAATTTTCACACTTTTTCTTCGTAAAATTGATATCTAAGCTAGAAGTAAACTTTATAGCGGAGTAATTTTAACTGTGGGAGCCGTTTTACGGCGTTTTAACAAATTGGGGTTTTGACCCCAACGTGAATGAAAATCAGCTAGGAAGGTAGAAAAACACTCCCTTGATTGTCGGGACTCCGAATCTGTGGTTAGATTCTATTTCATGCGTTTTGGAGACCGTTTGACAATTTTAATACAATTTACATCTTTCGGATGAATAGTGATAAATAGTGAATAGTGGAATAGTGAATAGTAAATGGTAAATGATAAATAGTAAATGGTGAATAGTGAATAGTGAATAGTAAATAGTAAATAGTGCACAGTAAATAGTAAATAGTAAATAGTGCATAGTGACTAGTGCACAGTGCACAGTGAACATTGACTAGTGATGTAAATAGTACTGTGCACAGTGATGTGACCAGTGATGTGAACCCAATAAAACCCCGGTTTGAGAAAATAAAATAGTGAAGAACTGAATTCCGAACGTTGAAACGTGATATTTGGATATGACTTGATCGTTTTAGTAACTAAGTATATGGTGTCGTGAAAATATGATTTGGACATCTACTTTCACTGTTCTTTCTTGTGAAAATATCTAGATTGACCACATAAACGAGATAATAGTTTCTTCAACTGCTTATGAGTCCTAAATGAATTTATTATTCGTGATTTGAAGTGAGTTGAGAAATTAAAGATGTACATAGATATGAATACATGAAATTGAATTATGGGGTGATTGTGACAGGTTAAATTAGTTGGATTTAACTTGGAGCTGGACTCGAAAGCGACGATGATTGGGTTTAAGTAGAACGTGTTGTACTGTGAGTATAGTTTCCTTGATTTGGTTCTTGTATGACATTGTACGCATATAAAATGTTTGATTGTATGCATGTTATATTTAGATATAATGCATTGAGTTTTATGGATCATGCAAACTGATTTTAGCACTTGAAGTTTGTAATGATGAGGCTTTGCGATTCCTCATCGTCATTTCGTTAGGAATTAGACCCGGATGAGGTTTTGCGAGTCCTCATTTTCAGTAGGTCTGTCCTAACAAGGGTTGCGATCCTTGAAATGACTGAGAATTGGGTAATGAGAGGTTGTGTCTACCTTGTACGGCCATACAAGGGTTAGACCCGCTCGTGAGTGAGTCTGGTATGTGTATGTTTGTTTGGAGGAAATAGCTTTTGTTATTTTGATATGTATATTTATCACACATTATATATATCTATGTATTACCATCTAGATGGGTTGTGTGATAATATTATATGAGGAAATGAAATGATCATAGATATTTATCAGGTGAGAATTTAATTTGTGGAATGACTGGAATGAACGTGAGTGGAATGATTAGCTATATTGGATTTGATTTGTGGTATAGAAAAAAAAAATTTTGTAGATTTAGGAAGGATTGAGAGAATACGAGAAGGCTGACAGTGTATGATATACTGTATATGAGAATGTATAGTGTATAGTATACTGTGCCGGTCATGACGTCAGCCTACATCAGGGGCGTCGTGACAGTTATAGTAAAAACATGGTGTAAAATATTGTAGGAGAAAGAAGATTGGTGACTGGGTTCACATACCTTAAGGTTGATGACTGGTTCATTCCCAGCTTTATTACCTGTACGTAATGGAACTGAAACTTGTAAGGCATCAGGTGAATAGACAAAAATTATGAAAGATCATCAAAATATTTAATGATTTATTCATGTTAAACATCTTGAGGATGCATCAGATTTTTTTTCGATGAAAGGAAAAAATTAATAAACTTTGAACATGAGGCCCTTCAAGTTTCTTCATCAGGCACTTGACAAAAGGAATGACTTAAGGGATTACCATTAGAAATGTGTAGTGAGATCATGGGAGTTGTGAGGCCAGAGTAAGAAACACCACCAATGTAAAGTGGATTCGAGAGGAACTCTGGATGATCGATTAACCACTGGTAACATAAATGAATAGAAAAAAAAAAAAAAAAACACAAATAAGCATAGTTTTCTTGACATAATATATCGAGCATTTCATCAAATGGGAACCAGTAATAACCATTTTAATACATCTAACAGTATATCCTTTTAGAAACCACTTAAACCCAAAAGCTATAATTGTTAGATAAGGGCCCAACAATACATATCAAGATATCATGAACACTCTCCCTCACTAGATTTGAACCCAAGACCTCTTATAAAACCAAGGCTCTGACACCATCTTAAAAATCACTTAACCCAAAAGTTATAGCTGTCAAATAAGGGCCCAATAATACATATTAAGTTATCGTCAACATATCCTACAGCTGCTCCCATGATGATTACTTAGAGAAACGGGGCGGTGTCTAGGCCCGTTAAAGTCCTATAGTGTCTCATCTTAAATTAATTTCCATTTAAGTAAAGGGTGGCCGGCCCATCATGTTATTTTGTCAAAATATTGTCTTTTTTGCTTGACTGTTAAGTACTGCCCTTCATTGGCCCCCTAATGTACCAAAAATATTCAGAGTGTTTGACTTAATTCCTTACCTTTATGAGAAAATTATAAGACTGTTTTGCTGATTTTGTGTCTTCATTATATGAACCCTGTGAGCTTCTTGAATACGAGAATCCAGTCCCCACTGGTGCGTCTAAAAATATTATGTTGGAAATCTAGAGATTTTCCAACAGGACTTAATGATTAGTTCACATATACACAAATCATTTTCAATCACAGATTGCACCCACATAGATATAAAAAAAGATAAAGGAATAATAATATGAATGCATAGGAAATTAATAGGGGTACCTTAGTCCATGAGTTGGGGTTCAGCACCAATGTGGGTAAAGTTCCATTATATTCAGCTTTGTAGAAATTGAAAGGACCTACAAATGCAGGAAAAAAAAAAAACCTTGCCCATCATCAGTCTCATTAATCTAAAACCAAAGGCTAAACTTGCAAAACTAGATTAAGTAGTGAAAAATATTAAATGGGTGTTAGAAATTTGATATAAACGAAGGGTGGCTTATAAGCTAGGCACCTATTTCAAAAGCAAGTCCAGAGAAGGCAGAGCAACCAGGACCTCCGGAAATCCACAGAATAAGAGGGTCCTCAAATGGATTCCTCTCAGACTTTATGAAATAATAGAAGAGCTGCACATCGTTATCCTCATCTACTCCAATGTACCTAATAATACACATACATATATAGATGCATGAAATTGAGTTGAAACTGATCATTAATGACCACAAATTAATAACTAATGCACTGAACACATGATGAATAGCAGAATTAAGTTAGTTATAAACTCACCCAGTTTCCATTTCAAAAGGAAGAGTGCCAGTAAATCCCGGTAGAGACTTGACATTGGAGTGACAGATAACAGTATCAGAACAAAGCACAAGCACAAGAAGAAGAAGAACGAGTGAAGGTAAAGAAATAGAAAATAACAACAGTTTGCTTAATGCACAGCAGTTTGCCATTGTTGTTGGGAAATGCCTCAAAACTCACAAGCCAAACTTTGGATCATTAGCAAACGTATATGTGATATATTATGGAGTGATTTTTTCACATTTAGATCTGATTTCTTCAAGTGGTTTAGCGCACCGAAAATAAATACTTAAAATTTAATTACTCGTCGCGATATCATCTGTGATTCACGTTCAAAAAATTAATAAATTAGAACACAGATATCGATCCAAACCTTTTATACTATAATAGTTAAAAATTCATCTGTGTGATTCACGTTCAACCAATTAAAAGATAATTTCAATTTAATTAATAAATTAGAACCGAGGAAGTCTGACTCCCCAAGTCGAATTAATAAAAAAAAATCACCTTGTTTCATCTAAAAAAAATAAAAATTAAACTAGAACCGAGAGATGTGGTATGCAAACCTTTAACTGTAGTTTATAACAAGCACCTATAATTGATGCATGATACCACGTGCCAAAGTGAACACATAAAGTACCGCTTGTCTAAATCACTACATAATTAGAATTCATGTACCCACTGACAAGTGAACAAATACCACCGTTCCACTAGAAAACCAGTCCTATATTAAATGTACCTCGAAGATACTACAATAATTAACCATTTTATTGTCTACCAATGTGACTTTCTAAATTTGTTATATATATACGGACAACACTAATTGCACATGGAATATTTTGTAACACCCCGATTTTTAAAACTTAAATTTCAAGTAAAATAATGAATATTTTAATTTTATCGAGAAAGATCACTGAAAATCGAGATGCTAATCGTATCCATCTATATTAACCCATAACCATTATATAGATAGTAAAATTTGAAAAAAAAATATGAATTTGTATTTTTCTAACCAACTTACTGGTTAAGATAAACGAATACCCTTTCATTTTCATGTCAAAGACCATATAATTCCATTACACAAATTTTCATATTGAATTGTGAGGGTACTTGCCCTTATCCATCCATTATGGACACAACCTTTTAAATATATTCATCAAGTAGAATTAATAAATTCAAGTTCAAGGCATTCACACGTGAAATAAACCACAAGGTCTTTACTAACCATAATAATATTCACTAAATTTTGATTGTCAATACAACCCGTTTAAATAATAAAATTTTAAAAATCAAATAAAAATATTCAGCCCTGTCACCACAATACTAACAAAATAATTAACCCACCCCTACTACTCTGAACTACGTCGCAAACTCGCAATTTTATTCTCCTAAGTACCAGCATATGAAAAATAGGGGTGAGCTTGAAAGCCCAGCGGGTCATCTAAACAATTCACAACATTTTATCATGATATATACACAAGAACATTACAAAGAAGTTTCACACATTAATCGTTACAACATTTGATTGTTTAAGTCAAGAATTCTATCACGTTCTAAATTACGTACCTTTAGGAAATTAAACCCAGGGTGGCACTATCCAAAATTAAGATTTAGTTGGCGATATTCATAATGAATAACTGCCCCATAATAATTATAATCATTGGCGATATTCATCAGAATAACTGCCCCAAAACAGTCATTGGTGATGTTCTTTAGAATAACTGTCCCATATGTGTTATTCTTATCTTAATCATGTTTTTTAATAAAGTCACAGTATCACACATGCGACATAAGCACGATACATAACTTGTATTCACATGAAATCCCCACAACACATGATATCATATCACAATGCCAAATATATTAGCATTCACATATAAATTTTATTATAATAATTATGTTAATACTATCATGTCATATATCACGTCATTAAACTTTTAAAGTACACATGAATTACACACATCTAACATCAACTCGGGACGATAAATCATACACGTACATTATTATCATGGCCAACAATCACAATATATATAATCATGTAAGATAAGCATGCACGAACAATCTAATAATACTATAAATCTAATTAATTTAATATTCCTATCTACATATCGAAATAAAATATTGTAAAGGCATAAAATCTTCCCCACCTGTAACGCACGCAGTTCGTTGTTGTCCGAATTCCTTGGTGCGTAACGTACGTCCTCAACCTATACATACATGTTGCATTTGAATTAGCTCCGTATACCTACCCAAGTTTATATACATATATATATACACACATTTGTAATTGTAGCAACCCATGAGAGTTGCACATATAACATTTACTTATTTAAATGTATGTGTAGTATATAGTATATTTGTGGATAATATATTGTAATATAATGTGTCATATAATTGCATGTAGCATACATATAACCACGTCGGCAGCGGCAACGTCGCTGCTGCTTGTTCTTTTGCATTGGTTTGGAGGGGGAGACAGAGAGGGAAAAGAAGGAAGGGGGCAAGCCGTATGATCGCCCTACAACGATTTCATGGAAACCAACGGGGTGGAAACAGAGCATCACCTTGCTCTATTTCCATCTCTTCTTTTCGGCGATTTGGATAATAGTCACTAGTGGAGGGGATTTGTTAGGTCTTGTGAGTATTCGATCACCGGTGTACTGCTACTGTCACCGTCTTGTTCATGGTGATTTTTCAAATTAGAGAAATAGAGCATCATATGCTCTGTTTTCTTGATCACTACCAGCGGTTTTCACCGGCTGTTTCTTACGGGATTGCATCCGGAATCCATGGAGGTATGTTGCACAGGAAGAAGGGAAGAAAAGGAAATGGAAGGGAAAGGAAGACGAATAAGGTTGCTGCAACGCCCTTTCTTTGTTGTTGTCACTAGATCCTAAATATAGAGGTCGTTCAGAAAAGAGAAGGAGAATCAGTGAAAGCAAAGTAGAAAGGCAAAAGGAGAAGTCTCACTGTGGTTGCTTTGTTGGTTTTCCGGCGCTGTTTCCACGTTTCTTAGTTGATGGTTCGAGAGAAGCGGAGTATGAAAGAGATGAACGAGACAACTGAGGTGCGTAAGTATTATACATAGTATTATTAATTCTAAGGTTTAATGATGAGCATGTTCCACGATAGGAAGGTTAATAGTATTAGAAACTTGCCATAATTTTATATTGAAAAATTTGCCAAGATTTCTTTGGTGTGATTTGTAATTGATTCCTTAAAGGAATGTGAGAATAATGTTGAAATTGGAAAGTAGATATCCTCAGAATTTTCAGGGGATTACATATTTGGTCTAGTGCACATCAAAGCATACATCAAGCTGCTCACCGAACTAGTATATGAAAATTGTCATGTACTCACGCTCCTCATCAATGCAAGGAGACGTATTTGCTTAAAGTCAGAAAATGAGCAGCCAATAGAGTGCTCATTGGCTTAAAGTTCTCTATTACAATCCTCGTAAACACTTTCTCCAAGTACTTCATCGGTAACAAATATAACTTGCCATTTTTCCTTTCCCTATTTATTTCCATACTAAAAATCTTCTTTAACTTTACGTAAATCCTTCATCTCAAACTCTTTACTCAGTTGAGATTCTAACCTGTTAATCTCATCCATGCTCTTAGCAATAGCAAACATGCAAGAGTAAAAAACACGAGTCATCTGGAAGCTTCAAAAAGTAAACACAACTATCATACTTACACCTCGTGTATCCCTGCCTGATTATAAAAATGTCAAACTTCTTATACATTGGCTTATCATTAGGAGGCAATCCCGTATCACAAGATTATTGGAATACAATACTTGTAAAGATTTCAAAGAGATTAGATGAGTGGAAAAAAAGCTTTTTTATCCTAAGGAGGAAGAATGACACTAATTAGATCTGTGTTATCAGCTATCCCGACCTTTTTTCTTTCCTTATTTAAAGGCAAATGACATTGAAAACGATTTCAATCTTTTCTATGAAAAGAATTGGATAAGTAAAGTAATTGTCATCTAGTGAATTGGAAGGTGGTGTAAAAGCCGGTTAACAAAAGGGGTTTGGGGATTGGGAATGTAGTAAAAAGGATTGTGGTCTTATCTTTGAAGTGGTTGTGGAGGTTATCTCGGAAACGGAATTCATTATGGGCCAAAGTAATTATTAGTATTCACAGGGCATCACGCACCAGTTGGGACATTGAATCTTCCTATCATTTCTTCTAGAAGTTTTATGGAAATGTATATCTTCTAATATCCCAATCCTTCGCCCTCACATTTCATTCTCATTAGGCAAGCCTTTCATTCGATTTCGGAAGATAGCTCATGTGGGAATGACACATTGGCTTGGCGGTTCCCACATTTAATCACACATTTTGTCTCTACTAATTTAGGAAATGAGCCTAACAATAGCTATTGGAACTTTCACTTCTTATGTTATTCCCCCTCTAGACCCTTAGGTAAATTGGAAGAAATTCGATCATTAATTTCCTCCTTAAGATTCACATAAGATACTGATAGCTAAATGTGGTCTCTCATTTCCTCAGGCAAATTTACTTGCAAATCTCTATTTGAATTCCTCATAGATTGTCCGTCCATGGTAGATTAATTCTTCCTGTGTATCTACTTTTTGGAATGCTCACGTGCAAGTAAAGTTTCTTGAGTGGTCCTTGTTGCATCGGAAGGTTTACACTGCTGATATGTTACACTACCACATTGCTGCTGTCACACCTTGGGTTGCACAGCGTGTCTCTTACCCAGGTGTGGGCGCACCCCTTCGAGGCGAACGCCTAGCCATAGTACCACATAATATTGTCCTATCCTGGTACAGCCACCGCCACACAAGGACGTCTCTTGTACCCAGGATTATTTGTCCACAAAGGGGGCCTCCCCCGGGATCGAACTCGAGACCTCCCCTTCAAGGAGTCTGAATTCGCATCCTAGGTAGCCACTGAAACAAAGCTCTCAAACAAAGCTGGTCGAAAAGTCTAGATTTCTCGCGCCGTTTTGCTCAGACTTCTGGATCTCCTTAATCTACCGTTGGATGGATATAAAATTTGGATATGTCGTGTACAACTGATAGTTCTACATTATGAACGGTGAGGATCTTGATTTACGGTTTCTTCTGAGAGATCTAACCTTTGAAACAAAGCTGGTCGGAGATTCTGGATTTCTCGTGGTGTATCGTTCAAACTTGTAGATCTCCTAAATCTACCGTTGGATGGATATAAAATTTGGGTATGTAGTTTATAACTTATATTTCTGTATTCTGAACGGTGGAGATGTGTATTATTTAAGTATTTTGTGTGATATAGTCATCTGAGTTTGAGTATTTGCAGCAGGAAAGGAGAAATTGTCTGATTAGAGACTTGTTCATCAAATATACTTATCTTTTCGGTCCACCGTTGGATTGGGCTGATATTTGGACATAAGGTTTGTATCTTCACATAATTAAATTTGTACGGTTGATTTTGTGATTACATATTTTTGTTGGTATATTGATACATCTGAACAGAATAGTAAATGAAGAATTGGTAGGGTTGCTTGTATTAGACCTAAATTTAGTATATGAACTTAGATCTTTCCAAATAGCTTGCATGTCAACTATGTTGACCTAGTTGCCATTGTTGATGAACCCATGATGCAAAATTAGTGATATACATGGCTGAACATGGTGACCTAGTGTAAATCGACAATATGGCCTAAGTATGGAAAATTTCATATTTTAGGGCTTTTGATGCTTTTGGCCTAGAATCATTGAATTGATGCCATTTATGTTTAATTAAGCATGATTAGAGTTGATTATGCTACTGATTTGGTGGTTGTGACCATATCATGGGTTAGGCCTACTTGTGATCAAGTGACCAAATTTGGGCATGTTTATGCCTAAGGAATTGAAAATCAGTATTTTTGATTAATAGAATGGTTTATGTATGAGAACTATGCATTAGAGGCCCAAGTCATGTGATTTGAGTTGAATGATGGGATTAGATGGGATTTAGGCCTATTGTTTATATGTGGGCTGATTTAGGGTTGATGTGTAATGTCTATGTGATTGAGCATAGAAATTGATGTATGGTAGGATATTGATGTATGTTTCAGGATCTTGATTGGGTTGATTCGGTTTGGTGGTCGTGTGTGGTTAAATACTCTCGCGAGGCTTGGTTGTGAGTAGACTTCATTTATGATTATATCTTTTATGTCATCATATCACTTATATATATTGTATGTTGAAAGCATGAATGTGTTCTAATGTTTTGAATGATGCATTGATTTGAGAAAACCTTATGACTTTGGTTGGGCCCATCTATCTGGCTAATAGGGGGACTTAACATTGTCATATGAGGTTTTTAGGAAAGGAAATGATTGGGGTCAACGGTATGGTGAAATAGACGTGCACTAGTAACCCAATGCATGTGGAATGTGGATCCAAATTGATAAGCTTTTACTTGCATCGAACTTATTATAAATGCTTGATATCTATATGTTATGAGCTTTTAATCATGCTACACATTGACATGCATACATGATATTTATTGATGAGTATTGATAGCATATTTGAATTCTATTCACTGGGCACCGTTGGCTCACCCTCATTTTCCTCTTTCAGGTCCTTTTGTCCCGAATAAGGGCAAAGGAGTAGTTATATCTTGAGGGCCTTGCCTGCGAGAGAATCCAAAGCCTCGATGTGAGTTGAGAGGCATTTTGATTGAATTGTGTTTTAAATTATGAAGTATTATATTTTGGATTATGTAATTATAATACTTACCACATTGTAGTATGGGTGAGTTGGGACTTGTTGGATAGACCATGTGGGCATATGACGGTTTCTATTTGTACCCACAATTTTGGACTTTATGTGTATGTCAATTTTAATGGACTGTAGGGATTATGATTTTATTTATGGATCATTTTTATGGACTATCTCTTGTCTTGGATGATTAATACGGTGGGTAATTTTGTTTAGTACCTTTTGATATTATGTCGTTGTTTGAGATAAGGCTCGTAGGGTCTCAACCACCTCACGGGAGTTGAGGAGTGGTCGGAGATGCCTACGCCGGGCGTCCCGCCCCGGCATTTCGCACGCCATTCCTTGTGGGGTTGGTGGTCCAGGGTGCTGGGACGCCACAGCTGCCCTCTGCACCAATCAGATGGTGAATATGTTGACCATCTTTTTATACATTGTGCTTGGACAAGGTGTGTTTTTTGGTAAAGGTGCGTTGGATGGTGTGCTGGTTCCTTCGTCAATCCTTCTTCAATTGAGGAATGTTTCTCTATGTTACATTTTGTGGGGAGTTTGAGTTGAAAAGAATACAAGAGTCTTTCAAAATCAAAGAAAGGACATCTATGAGGTTTGGGACGAGGTTTTGTTGGTTGCAGCTTTTTGGGTATCTGATTGGTATAGAAATTGGAATTGTTGTACTCAACAAAAGAAACTTTATTTATTATTAAATAGATAATACATCCATTAGACAAATGCTTTACGAATGTGAACTAGACATCTTTATTGGAGACTTTGCCACCACTTAATAAAATAGGTGGACTTTTTTAGTTGTCTTTTTGAAGTTTGTAATTGGCTTATGATTACAAAGGGTTATGCAATATCCATCTTTTAAGCATCGCTAAGCATTCCTTTGGCATGTAATCTGGAGCTGTGTGTCCCCCACCTTGCACAAAACAAATGCTCTATGAGACTGCCTTTTTATCTCCACATGTTTTATTTATTTATTTTATACTTGCTTTTGTAAGAAAACAAAGATTAATTTGAATTTTTTCCCCTAAATTATAAGCTGCCTTTGGTTAGTTTTATCAACTTAATTCAAAATAACTGCAAGTAGGGGAGGAATGATTTCTTCCCTTTAGAGTTGCAAATGTCATGTTATTTGCATATGTCCTTGTGTATCTACACCAAAAACCATAATTGAGAATTTTAGTTTAAATAGAGAGCACCATCTGAAGTTAATTATATGCAAGATACAAGTTGAGGGCATGCCCAGCAACTTGCCCATTCACAATCCATGGTCGCCAATCGTCAACGATGGAGTAGTTAAGAGACTTTATCCATGCTTGTGTACCCAAGAATGGCACTAAAAAGTCATGATCACCGCTAATTTTAAATCAAACTTGAGTTAGTAATTAAGCGTTTCCTTCATGAACTAAGTTTATGTTGATTATTTGGCTCGTCCTATTCGTGGGCGTTTATGTCATTTTATTATGAAGTTAGTATTTGAAGCAAACCCTAATTTCTATTAGTGTTTGAGTTGAACCAAACCTCTCATTATTTTAAATACCCTATTACTGTATTTTGAGGGTATGAGAGTTTTGAAGCATATTTTGTACTCTCATTTTGGAATTCCCCAATTAGTGATTCTCATCTCCCGTGGAGTAGGCGGAGTTTCCCCGAACCACGTAAATCTTTGTGTTCTTGTTTCCATTATTTACTTTTGCATTCGATTGCTTTGATATTCGATTTTGTTGCGCACAACAAATTGGTATCAGAGCTTTGGGTTCTGAAATTTGATTCGAAGAACGATTTGAAGAAGAAGAACGCTCTTGACGACGGGTTGTATCGCCGTGGTAAGAAACAAAAGATCACGTTTAACTTTTGTTTTTCGTTTTAACGTTATTACTGTTTTGGGCGTTGAAATTGAAAAAAAAAAAAATTTAAATAAAGTGACTTTTTTTTGTGTGAACCGTGAAGAAGAACTTGATTCTTCAAGTTTTTTTTTTTTGGTCTTTTTGCATAAAAGACAAATTTTTTGTGGCTGAACGTGGAGTTTTTGAAACAAAAATTTTCACTTTAGTTGTGATTATTTTATCACAAAATCGATTGGTTTCTTGATCTTCAAATTGGACCGTGAGCAATTTTGGCGTGTTTTGTTTTTTGCTCAACGTGAATCTGGTTCTTTGAAAAATTGAAGATGGAAAGTTCTTCAAAAGTCTCGAATGCGAAATTTGAAGTTGAGAAATTTGATGGCAAGAACAATTTTGGAATGTGGCAATGTGAAGTTCTTGATGTCTTAGCCCAACAAGATTTAGACGTTGCTTTGGAAGAAAAACCTGTTGATATGGATGGGAAGACTTGGAAGAAAATTAATCGTCAAGCTTGTGGTACCATAAGATTATGTTTGGCGAAGGAACAAAAGTATTCTGTTATGAAAGTAACTGAGACTAAGGAACTTTGGCAGAAATTGGAAGATAAGTACATGACCAAGTGCATTGAAAATCTAATTTATTTGAAGAAAAAGCTCTACAGGTTTGACTACAAACCAGGTAATTCCATGACTGAACATTTGGAAGAATTTAATCAATTACTTGCTAATTTATTAAATTTGGATGTTACCATTTCTGATGAGGATAAGGGTGTTCTTTTACTGAATTCATTACCCGATGAATATGAACATTTTTCTACTACTTTATTGCATGGAAAGAAAGCAATTAATTATGATGAGGTATCTTTTGCTTTGATTAACCACATGTATCGTAAAAAGGATAAACATGACAGCAAGGAGATTTCGTCAGCTTTGGTAATAAGGGGTAGATCTGAACAGAAGCAAGGAAAGAAAGATAGAAAATCTCGATCTAAGTCGAGAGGGAAATCATCAGAAAGAAGAATTCCTGCAAAGAATGAATGTGGATATTGCTACGAGACGGGGCATTGGAAGAAAGATTATTCGAAATTGCAGAATAAAAATCAGAACAGAGTTACTTCAAATATTTCACAAGTGAAGGATTCAGATTCAGATATTTCACTGGTTTGTTTATCTTTGGTATGTCAATCTGAGGATTGGATTTTGGATTTAGGCTGCACCTATCATATGTGTTCAAATAGAGAATATTTTTCTACTATCGATGAATTCGTCGGTGGATTTGTTTTTATGGGTAATAATGATATATGTGAGACAAAAGGGATAGGTACAGTACAATTGAAATTACATGATGGAACAATCAGGGATTTGAAGGAAGTTCGGTATGTACCAGACTTGAAGAAGAATCTAATTTCTTTGGGTGCATTAGAATCAAAAGGCTTCAAGATCACAATTGAAGACGGTATTTTGAAGATTGTTTTGGGAGCATTGATAGTGATGAAAGGTACAAGAAGAAATAACTTGTATTTTTTGCAGGGTAGTACAGTTATGGGTAGAGCGAGCACAGTTGCATATGTATCTACAGATGATACTACTGAGTTATGGCACAGGCGACTTGGACATGCTGGTAAGAAATCTTTGCACGCACTGGTTAAACAGGATTTGTTGAAAGGTGCTAAAATTTACAAATTGGAATTTTGTGAACATTGTGTTTTGGGGAAACAGACTCGAGTCAAGTTTGGTACAACTATTCACTGTACTCAAGGTATACTTGATTATGTTCACACAGATGTTTGGGGACCTACCAAAGTGGCATCTTTGAGAGGTAAGCATTATTTTGTTTCATTCGTTGATGACTACTCTCGGAGAGTTTGGATGTATACAATGCGTCAGAAAAGTGAAGTTTTGGAACACTTCTTATCATGGAAGAAAATGATTGAGAATCAGACTGGCAGGAAAATTAAAATGCTTAGATCAGATAATGGTGGAGAATATACTTCAGATCCATTTATGAAGGTATGCCAGGATGAAGGAATTGTCAGACACTTCACAGTTCAAAATTCACCACAACAGAATGGAGTTGCTGAGCGTATGAATCGTACTTTACTAGAGAAAGTTCGATGTATGTTGTCTAATGCTGGGTTAGGCAAACAGTTTTGGGCAGAAGCACTTCGCTATGCATGTCATCTGGTCAACAGACTACCATCAGCTGCACTTGACAAGAAAACACCTATTGAGGTTTGGTCAGGTAAACCTGCACATGATTATGATTTATTACATGTATTTGGTTGTTCTGCTTTCTTTCATGTCAGGGAAGACAAGTTGGATCCTAGAGCCAAGAAAGGTATTTTCTTGGGTTTTGATAAAGGTGTGAAGGGGTTCAAGATCTGGTGTCCTGAATCAAAGAAGTCTATCATCAGTAGAGATGTTACTTTTGATGAATCAGGAGTTCTAAATAAATCTCCCCAACAAGGTCTTCAGTCGAAACAGAACAATCAAGATGCTCCTGAGCAGGTGGAGTTTGATGTTGCTATGAAGACAAGTCCCAACCGCACAGGTGTTACAGATGGTGAAAGATCAGTTTTTGAGAATTCAACCCCAGCAATCCTACGACAGTCAGATTCTATTGCCTCCCGTAGACAGCGAAGAGATATTTGCAAACCTGCTCGTTTTGAAGATATGGTGGCATATGCACTCCCAATTATTGAAGATGGTATTCCTACCGGTTATAAAGAAGCTATGCAGTATTCTGACACTGCAGACTGGACAAAGGCTATGGATGAGGAGATGCAATCTCTTCATAAGAATCAGACTTGGGAATTAGTTCGACCTCCAGAGGGTAAGAAAACTATTGGATGCAAATGGGTTTTCACCAAAAAGAAAGGTTCTGCAGAGATGAATAATGTGAGATACAAAGTCAGATTAGTTGCAAAGGGGTATGCTCAGACTGAGGGTGTAGACTACAATGAAATATTTTCACCTGTTGTCAAGCACTCGTCTATTCGTATTTTGCTTGCTTTGGTTACACACTTTGATTTGGAATTAGTACAGTTGGATGTGAAGACCACTTTCCTCCATGGTGATTTGGAAGAAGAGATTTATCTGTCTCAACCTGAAGGTTTTAAGGTACCTGGTAAAGAAAATCTTGTTTGCAAATTGAACAAGTCTCTTTATGGTTTGAAACAGTCTCCCAGACAATGGTACAAGCGATTTGACAGATTTATGATTGGTCAGCAGTACACTCGGAGCAGTTATGATCATTGTGTGTATTTTCGTAAGCTTTCCGGTTCATCGTTTATTTATTTGCTCTTATATGTGGATGATATGCTTATTGCATCTAAGAGCAAGGTGGAGATAGAATATTTGAAGACTCAGTTAAATACTGAATTTGAAATGAAAGATCTTGGAGAAGCTAAGAAAATACTTGGTATGGAAATTAGAAGAGACAGAGTGAAGAGTACAATGTGTTTGAATCAGACACAATATTTGAAAAAGGTTTTGCATCGGTTTGGAATTGAAAAGGCCAAACCTGTTAGTACACCGTTGGCTCCTCACTTTAAGCTCAGTGCTTTGATGGCTCCACGTACAGATGAGGAACGTAGTTTTATGGCTAAGGTTCCATATGCAAGTGCAGTTGGCAGTTTGATGTATGCAATGGTGCGTACGATACCAGACATTTCACAAGCAGTTAGTATGGTTAGCAGGTATATGCATGACCCAGGAAAAGAACATTGGCAAGCAGTGAAATGGATTTTGCGGTACATTGCATGTACTTTGGATGTTGGATTGGTATTTGAAAAGGATGACAGACTTGGTTTACATTTGGATGGATATGTGGATTCGGACTTTGCAGGTGATTTGGATAAGCTCCGTTCTACTAGTGGGTATGTGTTTACACTTTCTAGAGGACCGGTGAGTTGGAGGTCTACGTTGCAGTCTACAGTTGCTTTGTCTACTACAGAGGCAGAGTATATGACTATGACAGAGGCTATTAAGGAGGCCATTTGGCTATTTGGTTTGCTTGGTGACGTGGGGGTTACTATAGATAGTGTCACAGTTCATTGTGATAGTCAGAGTGCTATTCATTTGGCAAAGAACCAGGTGCATCATGCAAGAACAAAACACATTGATGTCCGTTTTCATTTTGTTCGAGAGGTTATCGAGGATGGTGAGATTTCATTGATGAAGATCCATACAAAAGATAATCCTGCAGACATGTTGACCAAGATTGTACCAGCGATCAAGTTTGAGCATTGTTTGAACTTGATCAATGTCATTAGAACCTGAGCGCTTTCGGGCGCATTTGGAGATGAGATTGGTGATTGGTTTGTTTAGGCGATCTCGCCAAGGTGGAGATTTGTTGATTATTTGGCTCGTCCTATCCGTGGGCGTTTATGTCATTTTATTATGAAGTTAGTATTTGAAGCAAACCCTAATTTCTATTAGTGTTTGAGTTGAACCAAACATCTCATTATTTTAAATACCCTATTACTGTATTTTGAGGGTATGAGAGTTTTGAAGCATATTTTGTACTCTCCTTTTGAAATTTCCCAATTAGTGATTCTCATCTCCCGTGGAGTAGGCGGAGTTTCGCCGAACCACGTAAATCTTTGTGTTCTTGTTTTCATTATTTACTTTTGCATTCGATTGCTTTGATATTCGATTCCGCTACGCACAACAGTTTATGTAAAGAGTCTAGTCAATGAATGCTGTGATCAAACCTGTATATAAGAGATCGGCAACTTCTTCTACTCAGACTTGGATGATATTTTATACTGCTTTCAACATCCTTTGTATAAGGTATACCAAAATTGCATCTTACCCATTCCAGAACTTTTCCCTGTTCATTGCAATAAGCATTAGTCTAACTAGCTAGTTGATTCATTAATGTCACTGTTCTCAATAACTTTGGAGTACCTTTCGTATGTTGAGTGCCTTTTGCACTCTACCATCATTCGCCCAATAGTAGGATAGCATATAACCATAAGTCTGAAAACAAAACACATAAAAAGTATATATATACGTATGTGTGTGTGTGCGCGGGCGCGTGTGTACGAGGAGGGAGAGACAGTGAGAATAAGAAGGTACTCGACATTGGAACGCAGTCTCCGGAGATGGTGAAAAGGAAGGATTGGTTGAATTATCATGGAGTGATCTTCTAAGCTCTTCAATTTCCTTGTTTGGCTTCGGGGAACCATAAGCACATCCAGGCTCCAAGATATGTGCAGGGTTAATTCCTGAAGTACGCTGTAGAAGGGAATAATGGAAACAAATTGTATCAACAACCAGGCAAAGCTAATTAAATAAGAGGATCATGGTCTAAAGGCAGTTAAATTGATCAACCTTACCTCTGAGACAGCTTGAAGTTCTCTGATACAGTTTGTGTTTTTGGGATTCACATTAGAATACTCTCCTCCACATTTTTTCTTTGTTGACTGAAAATACCATATACAACAGACTTTTTAACACAATGTGTTACTTACCATATTTTGTGTGTTATTTATTTGTATAGGTAGAAATTAAGATCGTTCACCTCATAAAGTTCATTGGAGATGATGCCCATACCATGAGCAAATGGGATCTTTGAGTTTTCTTCATAATTCCTATCTGTTGCTGGGTTGCCAAGCAAATATCCCTGGGGTTCAATTTAGGGCATAATGGTTTAGATCTTCTCTCTTTTTTAGCAAATTTAATGCTAGAGTTGTAGAAGCTAGAAAGAAACCAAACCATCAACATTCTCTACTGTGATTAGCACATACCTTAAGATTGATGAGTGGTTCATCCCTGGCTTTGATTCCTGCAATACCATGAAACGTTGAATACATGGAAACCATCAGCATATTGTGTTAATTTCCATGTTTGCTTGATATACGTAAATGGGCCTACACTTATCAACTATAGATTTTTTTTTTTTTTGTTTTTTTGTTACTAGATTACAATTATTCTCCATTTGTAGATTACATCCTGCCAATAAAAACGTAAATAGTTCTAGAGAACATGCAAGCCCAGAGAACAAGCAGCCTCCACAGGGGCCATAGAGATAAAATGGGGGCATAAGTCCTAATGGAAACAAGTGTAGAAGCCCGAGGAGAAGAGGGAAAAGCCTTCACAACTAAGGGCACAACGGCTTGGTAGCAAGGAATAAGACCATGGAAAACTAACAACTATAGTTGCCATTATTTAAAGTCAAGTAGTTTCTAACATACTGAACTACAGAAATAGGAAGGAAAGTACTTAAATCATTTATTTGTTAAGTGTCACTAGTCTAAATATGGTTAAGGCAACTTTCTCGGTTCCTATAATTACTTTTTTACTCATAAACTCCTTTCATTTATAAGAACACAAACAAACAAAAATTTAAACAAATTAATTAAAGGGTAGGACCCTGTTTATCCTCTTTCAATGTCCAACTTAGGTCATAAAATCTGTAATCCTTTTCTTCCTCCATTTACTCTGTTTAGAATGACCTGATTACATAAACCATGAATAATAATTTAATGAAAAGGCTCAAGGAATTACCATTTGATATATGTAGAACGAGGAGGGGAATGGTCATGCCAGAATAGGAGTCACCACCAATATACAGTGGGTTTGAGCTGAACTCTGGATTCTCAATCAACCACTGGTAAGATAACAAACAAAAAGAGTGAAGCTTGACGAGTACCGCTGTAATGCCATCATAATTGTATATGTTTTAACAGTATACCACCGTTTGCTAGCTGCCTTGCTCATAAAATGATTAGGCCAGAAAACAGAGCAGTATATCTTAATTGATATTATCACTAGGGAACCTTAATAAAATTTAGACCACACCAAACAATTTTCCAAAATATGTTGCAGAATGGACTCCCAAGATGATGAGGTATATATATACAACCAGCCCGATTTGAGGCCTGTCATCTCTAACAGTTTCCAACCTACCTTATAAAACTATAGAGTTTGTAGATGCCTTACCTTTCTAAGAAAATTATAATTCTGCATTGTTGATTTTGTGTCACCAGTATGTGAACCTTGTGAGCTTCTTGAATATGAGAACCCACTTCCCACTGGTGCATCAACAAAGATTATATTGGAGACCTAGAGAGATTTCCCAACAACACTAAAAATTAGTTTGATTACACACAAATCTTTCAATCACAGATAGATATAGATAAAAGAAGAAAAGAGAAGGAATGATAATATGAATCAAAGATGTAAGTGTACCTTAGTCCATGAGTTTGGGTTCAGCACCAATGTGGGTAAAGTTCCATTATATTCAACCTTGTTGAAATAGAAAGGACCTGCATAAATTTTTCAGTTTTTTTTTTCTTAAATGCATATTATATTTTTCCCCCTCCTTAATCCAATGTGGTGGGTGGATCAAGATGTCAACTATTACTCAAAAAGGAGGCCTGATACTAATAAGGTTTACATCCCAACTTATATTCATGATTTCAACCATATCCAACAAATTAAGTATAGTCTTTCAGGTTGTTTATGATCTTCTTGTGTCAGTATATATATGTACTTTGTAAGCACTGATTGATCATTCGAATATAATTACATTTTTTTCTGCTATTTGTTTTCTTTTATCTGTTTCTGTAATAAAAGTATATATGCAGTAGACAGTTGAATAAATGAGGTGTAACTAGGCCACCTATTCCAAAAGCAAGTCCGTAGAGGGAAGAGCAACCAGGACCTCCTGCAATCCACAGAATAAGAGGGTCCTCACGTGGACTCCTCTGAGACTTGACGGAATAGTAGAACAGCTGCACATCGCTATCCTCATCTACGCCAATGTACCTATTTTATATATATATATATATATATATACATAAAACAGATAGATGCATGAAATAGGTTGAAACATATCCAAAGAACACATAAATTGCTGATAATTAAACCGTGTTCTACTAGTAACAGCAGTAGCAAATGGGTAATTAAACCTTGTTCTACTATATATATATATATTGAAAAAACTTGCTTTTGAAGATAAAAGTATATATAGGTATTAACTATTTGCATGGTTTAGTTGAACTTAGAAGAATTCTGAAATAGCACTTGGATACAATCTTATTTGGTAATTTAAGTAGTGTACCTCGGCCAATTTATATAAATCACAGTGACTAATCTACTTGAAATTATGAGCACTATTTAGGGGACAATGACATCTCATTCAATCGTGTATATATATGTATATATGTACGTTTCCAATAGTCATAACACAAAGGCTTTACATAGGACCATGCTACCTCACCTATGCCGAAAAAATAAAAGTCTATTTCACATGGTTTAAACCTGAAAAAATTTGTTAAGAAAGTACGACTATGTTTGGTATTGGATTTAAATCTAATTTTTAGTATTTAAAAACTAAGATTTAAGAATACAAAAAAGCATAAAAAAAATGTTTGGTTAGTAAGAATTAAAAAACGATTTAAGAGATGAAATAATAAAAACGTCTTTTTTCAGAGTTTTTCTTTTAGCAAATAATATTTATTTCTTGTTTTAACCTATCTAATCAAATCAAATGGCAGTCATTAATAGATTTGAGAGAGTCTAAGTCATATCACTACAAAGCTGTCTTATTTTTATAATTTATAATTCATAGTTAATGAGCTCACAACTTGACTTTTTTTTACTCTACTTCAGTTTTACCAAATTATTTATTTTTTTTTAAACGTATCTAATCAAATCAAATCAAATGTCAAATCAGGTCGCTATTTTATTTTTATAATTTATTATTCATAATTAATGGGCCTGCAATTCGACTTTTTTATTCTACTTTAATTTTATGAGACAACTTTTCATTATTTTCAAAACTTATTTTTAAAATCTAAAAATTAATAAAAAAACAGAATTGTATTTTAATTTCTTAAAATAATTTTAAAATTGCAAAACAAACACTATATAAGAAAACGCCAAACCAACCGGTTCCTACCTTTCTCTACTTTGACCATTTTAAGAAATTATTTTTATAATTTATTATTCATAATTAATGGGCCCTGTAATTGGACTTTTTTACTCAGAGACAACTTTTCATTATTTTTAAAAACTGAAAATTAATAAAAAAAATAAAATTATATTTTAATTTCTTCAAACACTATATAAGAAAACGCTAAACCAACCGGACCCTACCTGTCTCTACTTTGACCATTTTCCTTCTTTTAAGTATTGAGCTGAGGAAACGCTCATTAAAACCCACCTAATAATATACTATACATACGTCAGGTGTCACACTTCTAGTGGGACTATCACCCAATGAAGACAAAAAAAAAAAAAAATAAATAAAAGAAAAAGAAAAAAGAAAAAAACAAACTGAGTATTTGCTCAATAGACTTGTCTAATTTTTTGATGTATGGAGTTTGATTTTTAATCTGTGATAGGATTTTCAGTCCGATTTTTTATCTTTAATATAAAGATACATGAATAAAAATTAAGGTGGGTTGGTTCAATGATTAAGTGTAAGTGTACATATTCTTAAAATTTTAAATTTGAAATACCTTTTATTACTTATTAACTAATAATGTTCTTCAGTGTTTATGATCGTGTTCTAAAAGAATTGGGAGTGGACCTAAGTTCTAATAACTGCTGATTAAAAATAAAAATAAAAAAATACATGAATAAAGGCTGGAGGAAAAAGATAACTTTAATTTACGCGAAATAAAAAAAAAAAAGGTTACACAAAAAACCTCTCCAATCAAAAAGGAAAAAACTTACACCACAAAAAATATGTTACAAACTTCCAAAATCGATTAAAAGATATCATTTTTCTAAAGAGAATAATATATCTTGGATTACTGAAACTTTACTTACTATTAAATAAATAATCAATCAACTGAATAAATACTCCCTTACGAATCTCAACTAGACATACTCCGTTACAACAAAGTGAAATAGGTTGAGGATTGTTTAAGTTGTATTTTTGTTCATATTATTTGTTCAACCAAAAAAAAAAACACACGCACATATACATATTTTCACCGTATGCCTTGGTGCCTGTGTAACAGGCTTATGCTTACAAAGGGTTATGAGACATCCACGTCTTCAGCATTGCTAAGCATTCCTCTGGCTTGTACTCTGGAGCTGTGTGTCCCCCTCCCTGCATAACACAAATAATATTGCTCCATGAGACTGCCTTTTTCTTTCCACCTATTTTTTTATACTTGTTGCTTTTGTAGTTAAGAAAACAAAGAATCATTTGAATTCTTTTTTTCCTCCTAAATTTTTATAAGCAGTTTTCGATTGGTTTAATTACATACAAATTTAAGATAACTGTAAGTAGGGGACTGAGCAATGATTTCTTGCCTTTACAGTTGCAAATGTCATATTATTCGCATATGTCCTTGTGTATCTACACACCAAAAACCAAAACTACTGAGAATTATTCATGCTCAAAAGAAGTAAGTTTAAATAGAGCACCATCTGAAGGTATGAGTATATCATTCAATTGAAATGTGCAAGACAAGTTATTAACGGCGTACCCAGCAACTTGGCCGTTGACAGTCCATGGTCGCCAATCATCAACAATGGAGTAATTAAGAGACTTTATCCACGCTTGTGTGCTCAAGAATGGTACAAGAAAGTCATGATCACCACTATTTTTGAAAACTAATTTGAGTTAGTAATTAATTAGGTGTTTCTTTCATGAACTAGGTTAATGTAAAGAGTGAATGATGATCAAACCTGTATATAAGAGATCGGTAGCCTCTTTTACTCAGACTTAGATGATATTTTATACTGCTTTCAACATCCTTTGTATAAGAAGATATACCAAAATTGCACCTCACCCATTCTTGAACTTTTCCCTATTCATTGCAATAAGCATTAGTCTAGTTGATTCATTCATGTCATTGTTCCTACCAACTTTGAGGTACCTTTCGAATGTTGAGTGCCTTTTGCACTCTATCGTCGTTTGCCCAGTAGTAGGAGAGCATATAACCATAACTCTGCAAACATGATTTAGGCTGATTTAGTTCTATATAAGCATGTGTATGAAAAGAAGAGGACTAGAAAAGAGAGAAAATGAGAAGTTACCCGACACTCAAGGCCGGGCACAGGAGGTGGTGAAAGGAAGAAGCCGCTTGAATTATCATTGAGTGATCTTCTATGTCCTAAAATCTCTTTTGGCTTTGGGGACACTAGAACACAATGGGGCTCCAAGATGTGTGCATTGTTAAGTCCTGAAGTACACTGTAAAAGGGGATTTAAAATAGATATCATGCGTGGTCCTTAGGCAGTGAAACTGGTCACTTACTTAGTATATATACTCACCTTTGAGACAGCTTGAAGTTCTTTGATACACTCTGAGTTGTTGGGATCCACATTAAAATACTCTTCTCCACATTTTTTCTTTGTTGACTGAAAATATCCAATGCAATCAAGCTTTTTTGCTTCATAAATATTTTCAAACCAACTTTCTCTGTTGTTTATTTCTCAATGTAAAAAAAAAAAAAAAACTGATTCACCTCATAAAGTTCATTGGAGATGATGCCCATACCATGAGCAAATGGGATCTTTGAGTTTTCTTCAATAGTCGTATCTGTTGCTGCGTTGCCAAGCAAATATCCCTGGATGGAAGATTAAGCACGGTGACTTATTTATGAGCTATAAAACTTTGGTCTACTTTTTGTCTGTGTTTCCATATAGGCAGCACAATTCAATAGTAAAAACATGGTGTTTATATTGTAGGAACAAGAAGATTAATGTTGGTTCACATACCTTAAGGTTGATGACCGGTTCATTCCCAGTTTTAATACCTGTAGTGCACATGAAAACATTAAAAGGCATCAGGTGAACAGAGGAATTAGGAAAGATCATATTCAATGATTTTTTCATGCCGTTTTGATCTCGCTCGAGGACACATCCATGGATTGATGGTGATACAGTGAGAAAAAGGCCCTTCAAGTTTCATTAAATTCATGACAAAAGGAATGGCTTAAAGAATTACCATCAGATATGTCTAGTGCTATGACAGGAATTGTCATGCCAGAATAGGAATCACCACCAATATAAAAAGGATTTGAGAGGAACTCTGGATGATTAATCAACCACTGGTAACATATAAAACAAAACTTTGTGAGAGAATAGTTTGCAGAAATTTATTAAGTATTTCATCAAATGAGAACCAGCTGTAGTGATAACCATCTTAATAAAGATACTTTGGCAGTATTCCACCATTGCTCTTAATAATAAGATGTCATGAATAGATAACCTTAGATTTTTTATTTTTTCTTCGAAAGCAGATAACCTTAGATTCATTGCTATTTGACTAAATTAAGGGTCACCAACCCATGTTGTTTTGTCATTTTTCTTTCTTTCCTTGCATTTCACCAGCTTCACTAGCCGCCTAACAGGCCCTAAATCTTACCAAATATTCAGTGTTTGACTTAATTCCTTACCTTTCTGAGAAAATTATGAGTCTGTATTGCTGATTTTTTATCTCCAGTATATGAACCTTGTGAGCTTGTTGAATATGAGAATCCAGTCCCCACTGGTGAATCTACAAATATTATGTTGGAAACCTTGGAATTTCCCAACAAAACTAGTAATTTCATTCACAAATTGCACCACATACATAAATATAAGATGAAAAGAGAAGAATATTTAATATATATGAATCACAAAAGTACCTTAGTCCATGATTTGGGGTTCAAGACCAACCTGGGTAGAGTTCCATCATATGCAGCCTTCTTGAAATTCAAAGGACCTACCCAGCAGTAAAAAAAAAAAAAAAATTAATTAATTAACCCTTGCCCTTAAAATTGCAAGACTAGATTAAGTACTGGAAAATAGATGGGTAGAAGAAATATGTACAAAATTAAGGTTAATTTGCTAGGCACCTATCTCATATACAAGTCCAGAGAAGGCAGAGCAACCAGGACCTCCTGAAATCCACAGAAGAAGAGGGTCCTCAATTGGATTCCTCTCAGACTTTATGAAATAGTAGAAAAGTTGCACATCGTTAGCCTCATCAACGCATATATACCTATATATATATAAAACACGTAGATGCATCAAAGATGAAACTCGATCATCACAACCATATTAACACACCAAAGCTGATCATGACCTTGTTCCAGTTATATTAGTTGTAGTAGTAGTATTAAGAGGATCATTAGATGATGAACTTACCCAGTTTCCAATTCAAAAGGGAGAGAGCCTGTAAAGCCCGGTAGATATCTAACATTTGAGTGGCAGACCACAATTCCTGAATAAATCAGCAGTAGTAGTAGTAAGAGAAACATAGAGAAGAAGAATAGTTTGTGATGATAATCCATTGGCAAGCGCAAGAGATGGATTACTCTGCTTTTTTGCTATCTACCGTAATGAAATGTTGCTTTATTACATATCATTTGAGTGCAGTGCAAAAACACAGTGGAACCCACCCCTCTTGTACGAGGAGGGGGGCTTTGACTTCTCTCATTATTAAGTGTAAAAATTCACGCGCAGCGGAACAAACGTACAAATACACCCAGACATAAATGCAAATGGAAACAATAAGAAAAATACACAAATTTACTTTGTTCAATAAATATCTGCCTACATTGACGAGAGATAAAAATTTCACTAATAATGAGAAAGACCAACAGCCGTAAAGAATAAGAAGCAAGAGGAGGTTGAAAGAACATCTAAATAAGATGCGTCGATAGACTCAACACCTTTTGCACTGCAGAAAAACTTATTTATATTATTTATAAAGTTAAAATGTCTTAATTTATGATGTAATATTTTAATATAATGTTGTCAAATAATTTTTTATAAAAAAATATATTTATGTGTAATTTGTTAAAAATGCACTAAAAGATGATAAATATTGTAAGAATTATTTTAAAATGATTCTTTTTTTTTTCAGTTTGAGCTCTTTTTTATTTTTTTGATAATTTTTAGTTTTATTTATTTATTTATTTTAGTCACCTTTTATTCTTTTTTGTGTTAACTTTTAGCTCATTCAATTCATGCGCAATGTACGTGTCAGTAGACTAATTTATATATCAAAAAAAAAAAAAGACAGTACTATTTGTTTAAATTTGTGAGATATTAATACTTGTTATTAAAATAAGTTTTTGTGTGTATTGTACACTTTGAAGGAGAGAGGAATTGATTGTACGATATTAATAATTGTTATTAAAAAAGTTTTTATGTGTGTCATTATAAATAATAGACCATGTTAAGTTCAATTATGTTTAAAATATAATTTTAAATACTTAAATCATTTAAATATCTTTTTTTTTCACGTCTAATTTTTCAGCAAATATTAATATCTATAAGTAAATAAAGTATACAAATCTGAAGATAAATTTTGTGCTCAAGGTAAACCTGGCCATAAACATTTAATTTCTTCCATCACATATAATTATATTTTTATATCAATATACATATACATATTTTAATCTCATATACATATACTTATTTTAATCTCATATTTATCATATATGTATGAAACTTTATGAGATTCCCTCATATAAATTTATTTCTCTTCAAAAAAATATTAATTCTTCAAATTCATGATATATCTTCAAGACATACTTATGTCCCTTTATTAAATATTTATATCAAATTTATTTATCTTTAAAAAATATTTTTTTTTTTTTTGAAAATATTTATTTCTCTTTAAAAAATATTTATTTCATACTTAATACCTCTTCAAAAAATTTTATGTTTTTTTAATGAACATTTATTTCTATTCCTCTTCATGAAATACATACATATGTTAATTACAACGTGAAAAAAATAGTTGTTCCAGAAAAAGTTTTTTTGTTCTCCTTTTCTAAAAAGAAATAAATTCCTAAGGGGAAGAAAATTAGCAATGGGCAACTGCCCACCTCGGTGACGGTGACAAAAAGTTGTAGAATATACTGCTTGTCAATTGAGTATTTATATCACCTCAAATCATATGTTAATGTGTGATGATTCGAATAGATCAAACAACTCTAAAGATAATGTCAATAAAGTATGTTTTCAAATCATTCTCCTTTTAAGGTAGAAACTCGTTAATTTGAGTTTCCATTCATTCTAATCTTTCTTCAAGCTCATATTTTTAATGATTTTGTTTTAATTTTGATATATTCTTCACTATTCTTTTTCATGTATTTTTTTTTTCAATCATAACTTATTCAATTAATTTCAAATTCTATTTTTGATTTAAAAGAGACATCCCTCAAGGTTGAAGGTTTACGTATTCTTAAAAGAGTACTGCTTGTTTCATGAGTGGTTTAATACCTAGAGATGATTGAGAGTTCTTTATGAGCTCATTGGGCCTTTGAGTTACTTATATAAGAGGATCCGGCTTCTCTCAAATTTCTTTCTATTATTGGAAATATAGATATAATAGTTCTATGTTTTTTTTTTTCTTGGCACCTTAGAAACTGTTTAACTTAAAAGCTATAGCTAATATACAACTTGCACATAAAGAGACAAAAAAGAGATAGGAGAATAGACAAATACCAACTAGGTAAATAGGAAATATGCAAATGACAATAACAATTATCAAGACTTAAACCAAAGATCTCTTTCAAAATCAAGGCTCTAATACCATGCTAGAAACAACTTGACCTACTGAAGCGTTGTAACTGGCTCATGGCTACAGAGGGCTATGGGATATCCACCTCTTAAACATGGCTAAGCCTTCTTCTGGCTTGTACTCTGGACCTGTGTGTCCAGCACCCTGCACAAAACAAATGCTTTATGAGATGTCCTTTTCCCTCCACTTGTTATTTTCTATACCTGCTTAATTTTTTAAACAAAAGAATCAGTTGAAGTTTTTTTGCCTTAAATTATAAGTTGTATCTGGATAACTTCATAGGCATCCTCCTCCCATAGAAACCAAGAAAAACTATGCTCTATTCTCAATAAGGAACAGTTTTATCTTAATAACTAAGTTGTAAAGGAAAGAATTCTTGCCTTTAGAGTTGCAAATGTCATGTTATTCGCATATGTCCTTGTATATCTACACAAAAACAAAAAAAAAACTGAAAATTTTTAGTTCAAAAGAAAAGTGTGCAATTTCAATTGAACAATACCATTTGAAGCTGATTGAATAAAGATTCAAGATATAAAGTTTAAGGGCATACCCAGCAACTTGGTCACTCAGAGTCCATGGTCTCCAATCATCAACAATGGAGTAGTTAAGAGACTTTATCCACGCTTGCGTGCCCAAGAACGGAATGAAAAGGTCATGATCACCACTATTTTTAAAAATTAATTTGAGTTAGTAATTACTAAGGCGTCTTTCGTGAACTAAGATAATGTAAAGAGTTTTGAGTGATCAAACCTAAATATAAGAGATCTGTAACCTCTTTTACTGAGACTTTGATGATATGTTAAACTGCTTTCAACATCCTTTTTATAAGATAAACTGCGATTGCACCTTTGCCATTCCTGAATTGTTCCCTGTTAGTTACAATATCTGTGTCATCAGTTTCTGATTATTTCATTGATTTCAATGTTAATTACTTCCAACTTGGCGGTACCACCTTTCGAATGTTTAGTGCCTTTTGTACTCTATAATCGTTAGCCCAGTAGTAGGAGAACATATAAACATAGCTCTGCAAAAAACATAAAAACACTTAAAACTCGCATATGTGTGTGTATGAGAAGGAGAAAGAAAGCGATGATGAGAATAGGAAGTGGTACCCGACACTCGAACCCAGGCCATGTAGGTGGTGCAAAGAAAGAATCATCAATGAGTGATCTTCTCAGCTCTACAATCTCTTCCTTTGGCTTCGGGGAAGCCCGAGGACAATTGGGCTCCAAGACGTGATACCGTTGAAGCCCTGAAACACACTGCAAAAGGGCATTGCGACTAACAAATACTTAGCCATATATAGAAAGAGTGGAGCAGAGGAAGTGGTTCATCTAACCAATTCCGTGTAGTTGGGAAAAGGAACTGTTAGATTAAGTATTTTCTTAAGGTAGTGAAACTGATCATCCTTACCTCTAAGAAAGCTTGAATCGCCTTGGTACACTCGGCGTTTGTTGGGTCTACATTAATATACTCTCCTCCACATTGTTTCTTTGCAGACTGAAATTGGCAATACAAGAGACTTTTTCACAAAATGAGCTAACTTGCCAGTTTTCTGTGTTTATTTATCAAGGTAGAAAGATTGCATAATATTCACTCACCTCATATATTTCATTGGAGATGAGGCCCATACCATGAGCAAATGGGATCCTTGAATTTCCATCCAAACTCATATGTGTCATGGGATTGCCTAGCAAATATCCCTAAATTCAAGATTGAGCATAACAAGTTAGACCTTTTCTTTCACTGACCAAATTTCATTCTAGAGTGGTAGAAACTAGAAATTTTATTAACCAACGTTTCTCTTCTATGCGAGCACATGAAAAGTGGATATACCTTAAGGTTGATGATTGGTTCATCCCCGGCTTCGATTCCTACAATGCCATGAAAACATTGGAAGGCATCAGGCATATTGATCACTGCAGATTTAGGATTATCAAATCTACTTGAATCATTTATTCCTGTGTTTCAAGCATATGGTTGAGGCAGGCAACTTATTCTATTCTTATATATAGTTACTTTTGCCCATGAAGTCCTTTAATGAACATAGTAGAGTAAAGAGAGCTTTTAGTATTATTAACGGCTAGGACTCATTACATAAAACATGAATGATAAATCGGCGTATATAGATAACAAATTCTTCAGACACTTTAAATGAAAAGGCTCAAGGAATTACCATTTGATATATGTAGAGTGACGAGGGGAACGATGAAGCCAGAATAGGAATCACCACCAATATAAACTGGGTTTGAGAGGAAGTCTGGATGCTCAATCAACCACTGGTGAAATCATCAAAAAAAAAAAAAAAAAAAAAGTTTGATATAAGGCCAGTTGTGTTCTTCATAATAAGCATCTATTCAGTATTATTGAAATGTCTAACAGCATACCACAATTGCTCTTAACATATATAATTAAGCAAGAAAAAAAAAAAAGCCATACATGCTTAATTATCAATTTTATGACCTAGGTGTTGGATTTTGGCTCAAACATGAATTTCTTGTTGGATTAGAACATGGAGCATGTATTTAGAAAGTAATTAGGACTTTCTAAATATGGATAAATGTTTTATGATCTAGTTGTATTTGAATAAGGAAATCATGTTAGTATAGAATGAGGAATCCTTGTTGGTTACAGTTTCTAAATATTGTGACTAGAAAGTCTATATATAGTAGGTCCCTCATTTTTTATTGATTATCCCAACTAGTGAGTGAGATCTTGAAAAAGGTGAAGCTTGGTCCATGGAAGCTTTGTGAAAGAGTGTAGAGTTTAGAACTTATGCGGGTAACGCGGTTGGAGTTTTAATTTTTTTTTGGGTATTCTTTTTTTGTTTTTCTTCTTTATCAAAGTTTCAGAGTTGTGTACTATCTGGTGTAGAAGTACTTAAGGTGTTTAATTCTTCAAAGGTACTTGTTAATTGATGGTAGATTGTTTTTGCCCGTAGTTTTTTTTTTTGGTTTATCGACGTATATATTTCGGTTGTGGGTGTTGATCTCTATTGTTCTATTCTTTATTGGATCTTTGAGATGAGAGGGTTTTGGTGTTTTTTCCAACATGAGGAACCTTAATAAAATGTAAACAACCACACAACACATTGTTCCAAAAGAAAATTACAACCTACCTTATAATACTGTGATCAGTTTGCGGATTAATCCTTACCTTTCTAAGAAAATTATAGGACTGTAAAGCTGATTTTGTGTCACTGGTATGTGAACTTTCTGAGGTTCTTGAATATGAGAATCCACTCCACACTGGCGCATCTAGAAATATTATGTTGGAGGCCTCCAGATTTCCCAAAAAGACTAAAAATTAGTTTAAACATAGAACTCTGCTTTCAATCACAGAATATTAATTCCAACCACATATATATAAATTATATGAAGAAAAGAGCAAGAATAATAATAATAACATGAATCTCTGAAATAACAGTATATACCTTAGTCCATGAGTTTGGGTTCAGCACCAATGTGGGTAAAGTTCCATTATATCTAACCTTCTTGAAATACAAAGGTCCTACACCCACCAAAAAATAAAATAAAACAAACCCTTTGCTCATCATCCCTTTCACTAATCCAAACCGAGGCTAAAAATTAAACTTGAAAACTAGATAATTAATTTAGTGAAAAAATAAATAAATAAATAGGGACCTATCTGATATAAAAGTCCATAGAGGGAAGAGCAACCAGGACCTCCTGAATGCCAGACAATAAGGGGGTCCTCACTTGGATTTCTCTCAGACTTTATGAAATAGTGGAAGAGCTGCACATCATCATCCTCATCTACATTAATGTACCTAATTATAATATAAAACACATACATACATACATGAATTAAACTCATAGTCATAGGAAGCTGAAAAATCATCATTATAACCTTGTTCCAGATATTAGTACTAGTTTATAATAGCAGTAGTACTAAGAGTTAAGTGATGGAGTTACCCAGTTTCCAATTCAAAAGGAAGAGAGCCTGTAAAGCCCGGTAGATATCTAACATTTGTTTGACAGACTACAATTCCTGGATAAATAAGCAGTAGTTGGACAAACACAAAGAAGAAGAAGTAGAAGAAGTGCTTCTGATGATCTTCCATTGGCAAAGATTGTTGCGTTCAAATTTTACTTCTGCTCTTGCTATCTAATACTTTGTTTAATTTCCTCCACAAATGTTGCTTTATTATTATATCGTCTGAAGGGGATGCCTCAAATCCCTAGACCCTGGAGCAATAATTGCTTATCTGCTTACAGGACACGCTGTAAAGAACGTGTCGCGTCTCTGACCTACCTGAGTTTACTATAGGACCCGTTTGGATAGCTTTTAAAAAAACACTTTTGTGAAAATGACATTTTTTTATACAGTAATTTAACAAAAAGTTAATTGCAAACACCGTTAAAAGGTTTTTGCACCAAACAAACATGAAAAATCACTTTTTCCGTAAACGCTCCTTAAAAAAATATTTTTTTTTAAAATAACTCTTACCTCATTTCTTTTAAAAATAGTAAACTATTTTTTTTTTATTAGTTTAGTTAAAAGCAAGTGTTGTCAAGCACTTCGAAAAAAAATTTTGCTCTAAAAACATTTTGATAAAACTTTCCTCAACAGGTCATAGTCACTTTTAGGGGTTGTTTGACAGCTAAGATTGAACATAATAAGACTAAAAAATAGTCATATATTGTGTTTGGTGGTGAAAAAATTATCCCATCTTACCAATGTATCTCGCCTATTTTTTATTTATTTATTTTTTTCTTCTCCCTCTTCAGCCCCACTTCTTCCCTCGTCTTCTTCTTCTTCTTCCTGATATTTCTTCTTTTAAAAAAAAAAAAAAAAGAAATCTTTGGTTTTGTATATCGCAAAACCAACATGTTGGCTTTACAAAAACCAATTAACTTTTTATTTATTTATTTAATGTAATTTTAAAAAGAATTAAAAAAATTATTTAATTATTTTTTATTTTAATCTCATTTGTTGCACCAAACACAAGATACATTATTTTTAGTCTAATCTAATTCAATCGAACCCAATTTAATCTAATTTAATATCATAAAATTAATTATATTATATCCTGCACGCCAAACCCCTCCCTAATAGATAAGCAGGCAAATAAATAGCGTCGTATGTAATTAATTCCATGTTCATAGAAAATGCTGAGCTATGTATTAAGCAGCTACATTTTGGGTGTCTCACATCCATGTGGGACTCGCTTTAACAAATGACAAATTGAGAACAAATGTAAAAGTTGGTTTCCTAATCTATATACCATTTTAAGTCCAATTTAACTTATCTTTGATAATAAATACATGAAAAGCACATTTGAAGGAATTTAAAAAGCATAATTAATAACAAAGATGTAGCAACCTAGGCGGGACATTCAATCTTATTCATGAAAACTCTTTTTACATGGCACATATATAAGAGCCAAGAGGCTATATTTAGCAACATTCTCACAAGGTAATAATGGCAACTTAGAATGTGAATAATTTAGAAGGTAACCTTATTTAGAAGGACCATAATTGTCTCCTATCCAATACTACCCCCAAGTTGGTTCAAAAATGTTAATGGAGCCCAACTTAGGTAAGATGGGGTTTGGTCTGGGTTTGGTCTGTCATGAAAGATAGGGTTTGAAGCAATGTAAATTGCAGCCTGATTATCACAAAAGTGCTCAGTGGGCTTAGTAGGTCCTGAAGTAATGCACAAAGCCAAATAATTTCACTAGTTGCAACAGTCATTGCCCTATACTCTACCTCAGCACTAGATCAAACAACAACATTTTCTTTTTTTACTCTTCCAAGTAACTAAATTACCACCGACAAAGGTACAATAACCAATGGTTGATTTGCGATCAACCTGACAACCAGCCCAATCTGCATCAGTATATGCAGATAGCAAAGTGTGGCCATTATTACGCATCCATATGCCTCGACTAGGAGAACCTTTTAAATATTGTAGGATTTTTGTAACAGCTTGCATATGAGAAATAATATGAGCATGCATAGAACGATTGGCAATATTGTCTGCATATGCAATATCTGGTCTAGTAATGGTCAGATAGATAAGACGTCCCACTAGTCGTTGATATTGACCAATATCGTTGTAAGGTTCATCTGAACCATCAATTTTTCCTTCAGTGAAGGTGGGTATATCATATGGTTTTTCTCCAAGCTTTTCAGTATCTTGTAATAAATCTAGCACATTTACATTGATGGAGAAAAATTCTTATCTTGGAATATGCAAGTTCAATGCCCAGAAAATATTGCAGAATACCGAGATCCTTAATAGCAAACCTTTTTTTGTAACAAGGACTTAAGGTGAGTTATACCAACATGATCATCCCATGTGATAATCATTCAAGACAACTATTGTGCCTGTGGAACTCCTTTTAACAAACAATGAAGAATCAACTGCATTACAATGTAAACTACTTGATAAAAGAACATAACTCAATTTATCGTACTAAGGAGATTGTTTCAGCCCATAAATGGCCTTGTGAAACTTACAAACAACACCGAATTCAGATTCTCGTGGATCACAAGGAGGTAAGTCCATGTAGACTTCTTCTTCGAGATCACCATGTGAGAAGGCATTTTTAACATCAAGTTGGAATAATGTCCAATCATGATTAACTGCAATAGACCGAAGAACTCAAAGTGTATTCATTTTTGCAACAGATGCAAAGGTCTCAGTATAGTCCTCACCATAAGTTTGAGTAAATCCTCGAGCCATCACTATTATACTTTGTCATAGACCCCCTTTGTAGGGTGACGTTACGACTGTTACATGCAAACCGCAAGTGTACGGTGTCAAGTTATAATATAAAATCGATAAGATATCAGGTTGTCTTCCTCTAAGATTGATACTCACACTAAATATCATTTCACTAACCCTAACTTTATTTAGATAATCGAATTCAATAGTGTCATCACTATTATACTTTGTCGTGACCCCCTTCGTAGGGTGACGTTACGACTGTTACATGCAAACTGCAAGTGTACGGTATCAAGTTATAATATAAAATCGATAAGATATCGGGTTGTCTTCCTCTAAGATTGATACTCACATTACATACCGTTTCACTAACCCTAACTTTATTTAGATAATCGAATTCAATGGCTCAAGTAATTAAAACCAAAATAAAGAAATAAAACTACACTAGAAAGTAATCAAAACAGCAAAATATCAATAGAGGGACAACCTTGAGAATCGATTTTACATAACTATCAACTATGTCCTTTCCAAATATTTATCGTCAATGTATCCACCTAGTTTATAAGCAGAAAATCATAATGTTTCTAACACTTTCTCTCGAGTGTCGTGTTAGAGCATATTTATAGGAATTAATCTCGACCTCTCGATAAAGATCTAATTCCTACAAACTTACTAAGATCTGTGATTTTCATTAATAACTTCAAAGGGTCTCAATCTCCTCTCGGTCTCATGATAACCTACGCTATGTGAGGAAGTAGTTATTTCAGGTTCTACAGAATGCCAAGTGTCAGTTACTTATTGGACAGTGATGTATATATAATGGGATCATTGTAACTATGATATGTAATGAAGAGCATGTTGTGCGGAATCGTGGTAAAGCATGAAAGAAAAAATAAGACAACAAATTTAACGTGGTTCGGCAAATTGCCTACGTCCATGGGAGGCAGCAAACTTGTATTACTTCACCCTTAGGTAGATCTTACAGATTGAATCTCTTGAATTAGATCTCTCATAATAGATCTCAGGAATAGATCTCACTGAACATGATTTTCAAGATCAAAATAAGGCTCTATTTATAGGAGTAATCAGGGACATTTTCGTAATTTAAATATATATATTTAAATATATTTAAAGTCAACTAATTCGGCACAGACGCCGAATTGGACCAACCCACTCTTTTCCTTTTATAACAGAGGTGGACCCCACAAATCTTCACCTCCACCTCATGTGGAACAGAACTCCTCCACACTTGCAATCTCTCTACAGATAGCAAGCTTCCTTAAAAAAAAATTGTTGCTGCCTCCGTTAGTGCCCTTAGGCACTCCGAGCTCGTGAGATGTTGATCAAGTCCAAACAATGTTGGAACTTAATCCCTGTAACCACCTTTGTAAGCATATCTACGAGGTTATCTGCAGTCTTGATCTTTTGCAGAAGAATATTCTCTTCTCCTACTATTTCTCGAACAAAATGAAAACGAACATCGATACGCTTCGTTCGACTGTGATGAACTTGGTTCTTTGCCAAACAAATGGCACTCTGGCTGTCGCAGAAAACTTCAACATTCTTCTGCACAATTCTCAACTCTTTAGTCAATCCATGAAGCCAGATTGCTTCCTTGAAAGCTTTCGTTACTGCCATGTACTCTGCCTCTGTAGTAGACAAAGCAATTGTTGACTGTAGTGTTGATCTCTAACTCACTAGTGAGTTGGAGATCAACACTACAGTCCTCCTGTCATAGTGAAAACATAACCAGTAGTAGATATGCGCTTGTCAAGATCTCCAGCATAGTTCGAATCCACATATCCGACTAGATGCTTACAACTTTTCTTATCTCTCTCGAACTTTAAACCAATATCCACAGTACCATGAATATACCGTAGAATCCACTTTACTGCTTGCTAGTGGCCTTTACCGAGGTTGTGCATGTAACGACTTACCATACTTACAGCATGTGAAATGTCAGGTCTGGTACACACCATAGCATACTTCAAGGCACCAACTACATTTGCATATGGAATATTCTCCATTTGCTTCTTCTGATCCTCGGAATTTGGTGACATTAATGAACTTAGCTTGAAATGTGGTGCCAATGGTGTGCTCATAGGTTTTTGTCATTGCCAATGCCAAAAGTTTGAAGAACTTTCTTCAAATACTGAGTCTGAGTCAAATAGATTGTACTTTTGGCCCTGTCTCGAGTTATCTCCATCCCGAGAATTTTTCTGGCCTCTCCAAGATCCTTCATTTCAAACTCTGAGCTCAATTGAGCCTTCAGCTTGTTGATCTCCACCTTGCTTTTAGATGCGATTAACATATCATCTACATATAAAAGCAAGTAGATAAATGTAACATCTTAAAGTTTGCGATAGTAGACACAATGATCAAACTGACTCTGGGTATATTTATGCCCTTGGATGAAGCTGTCAAATCGCTTGTACCACTGTCTCGGTGACTGCTTTAGGCCATACAATGACTTGCTCAACTTGCAAGCCCAATTCTCTCTTCCTGGTACTTTGAATCCATCTGGTTGAGACATATATATCTCTTCTTCCAAATTACCATGCAGAAAAGCAGTTTTGACATCGAGTTGGGCTAACTCAAAATCAAACTGTGCAACTAAAACCAATAATATTCAAATTGACGATTGCTTAACAACAGGTGAGAATACCTCATTGTAGTCAATTCCTTCCTTCTGAGCGTAGCCTTTTGCTACCAGTCTGGCTTTGTATCGGATACTATCGGTGCTGGGTGAGCCTTCCTTCTTAGCGAAAACTCATTTGCAGCCAATTGGTTTCTTTCCTTCCGGAAGTGGAACCAACTTCCACGTCTGATTCTGATGGACCAGACTTATCACTTTCCATACTCTAGCTAACATCTTTGTAATTGTAAGGAATATCATCTCCTGTGACTGGAAATGCATATGCAACCACTTCAGTGTACCGAGCAGGTTTGCGGATTTCTCTTCTTGGTCGACTGGTGGCAATTGATTTTGGTTGTTGACTGATGTCTGGTCCTGGAGCCTCCACCTCAACTGAGATGTTCTCCTCGTGTTCTTCAGGATGGTTGGATATCTCTGCTGACTTGCCAGGAGTTACTGGAATATCTAACTCCACCTGCTGATGCAAATATGGATCTCGATTTTCTTTATCAGAAACTGTATGCTTTAACATCACAGATTCGTCAAAAGTTACATCTCGACTTTGTACAATCTTCTTTGACTCAGGGTTCCATAATCGGAAAGCCTTAACTCCTTCACTAAAGCCCATGAAAATCGTTTTCTTGGACCTAGGATCCAGTTTGGATTCCTTCACATGAAAATATGCAGTGCATCCAAAAATGCGCAGAGAATCATAATCTGAAACGGGGTGTCCAGACCATACCTCCTTGGGAGTTTTGCCATCTAGTGCTGTTACAAGAAGTCTATTGATAGTATGAGAGGCATATGACAAAGCTTCAGCCCAAAATGCATTGCTCAGTCCAGAATGAGATAACATGCAGCGAATTTTATCTACCAAACTACGATTCATGCGTTCAGCAACACCGTTTTGTTGTGGCGTGCCTGGGACTGTGAAATGTCTGACAATCCCTTCATTCTCACAAATTTTCTAAAATGGGTCTGACTTGTATTATCCTCCATTATAAGAAAGATATCTAGCACTTCATCTTTATGTTTCATGGTATAAACCCAAACATAGCGTGAGAAATCATCAATGAAAGTAACAAACCAACGTTTTCCTCCCAATGAAGCATTTTGAGAGGGTCCCCAAATGTCGGTATGAACATAATCCAATGTTCCTTTTGTGCGGTGGATTGCAGTTCCAAACTTGACTCTCGTCTGCTTGCCTAAGATACAATGCTCGCAGAAGTCAATTTTTTCGATTTTTGCACCTTTAAGAGAACCTTGCTTTATCAAGGTTTGAAGAGCCTTCTCTCCAACATGTCCGAGCCGCATGTGCCAAAGTCGGGAAGTGTCCAATGAGACATCATTAGAACTGGTGCAAGCTGATACACTTCCGATTACTGTGTGTCCGTCAAGGAAATAGAGATTTCCTTTCTGAGTAGCCTGCATGGCCAAGAGTGCTCCACGTACAACCTTCAAGACTCCACCTTCAATGGTTACCTTGTAACCGCTGGAATCAAGGACTCTTAGGGAGATCAGATTTTTCTTCAGATCTGGGACATATCTGACTTCCGTGAGCCATCTTGTTGTGCCGTCATGCATCTTAAGTCGTATAGTTCCAATACCCTTTGTTTGGCAGGTATTGTTGTTGCCCATTACCACAACTCCTCCATCGAACTCATCCAATTTTGACAACCAATGTCGATTCGGACACATATGATAGGAACATCCGGAATCTAATATCCATTTATCTGACTGATTGTCTATAGATGAAACTGAGAATGTAGAAGCTTCTTCAGCCTTCTTCTTTAGGTAGAGTCGGTTCTCTACGTTTTTCGTCATGTACTTGTCCTCCAGTTTCTTCCAGAGACTTGTTGTCATAGTCTCTTTCATGACAAAGTACTTCTGATCTCTTGCCAAACAGAGTCTGATTGTTCCACAAGCTTGACGATTGACGAAATTTCAATCATCATCGGACATATCATTAGGCTTGGTTTCTAAGGCGATATGTAATCCTTCTTGGAAAAATAGATCTTGAATTTCGCATTGTCACCTGCCAAAGTTGTTGGTGCCGTTAAATTTCTCCACCTCGAACTTTGCGTTGGACATCGAACTTCTTTGCCAAGGCCTGCTTGTGCTTGGGATTTCCTCTGTCATTAAGACCGAAGATATGTATGACGTCGAAAAGTGCGTTAAAAATAATAAACAACTCCAACTAAGCTATATCAATAGCTTAGGAGCTGAATCGGCATAAACTGATTGCACAGTTGCCTCCGGAACGGTCAAAAATGATGGAGATGAGTCTGACTTTGCTGAAATCAGACGAAAAATGAGCCGGATATGGTTGGTCAACCGAAAATGGATTCGGTCAACTGTCGGGCCGAAAATGGGCTGGGCCGGGAATAAACAATATCGGGCTGGATAAACAGTATCGGATCAGGATAAACAGGATCGGGCCAGATAAACAGGATCGGGCCGGATGAACAGGGTTGAACAGAAACGGATCTGGGCCGTATGAATAGAGTCGAACCGAAACTGACTGGGCCAGATGAACAGCGTCGGGCCGACCGAGCTGGATCGGGAGGAACAGTGCTGGCCGAAGTGGGCTGGACCGGGGTTGGCCGGAATGAACAGTATCGGCAAATGGGTCGGATTCAGATCGGATGAATAGTATCGGGGATGAACAGATCCAGGATGAACAGTGCCGGCAAAGACTGTATAGGGATCAAACTTTGATCGGTTCCTAGGAACTTGGGAACTCGTTTCTTGTCTATTTTTCTCGCTACTTATTGCGTTGGACTCCTGGAAACAAGAGCTACCTCCACGGGTGATCAGAAAACAGTTTTGATCAGTGTTACAGAATCTCGAAATTTTCGACGCAGTCTCAAAAAATTCGACAGAGGGTCCGTTTTTCTTCCAAAGCTTAACCTCGGCTCTGATACCAATTTGTTGTGCGGAATCGTGGTAAAGCATGAAAGAAAAAATAAGACAACAAATTTAATGTGGTTCGGCAAATTGGCTACGTCCACGGGAGGTAGCAAACTTGTATTACTTCACCTTTAGGTAGATCTTACAGATTGGATCTCTTGAATTAGATCTCTCAGAATTAGATCTCTCAGAATAGATTTCAGGAATAGATATCACTGAACATGATTTTCAAGATCAAAGTGAGGTTCTATTTATAGGAGTAATCAGGGGCATTTTCGTAATTTAAATATATTTAAAGTCAACTAATTCGGCGCAGGCGCAGGCGCCGAATTGGACCAAAATGGTGGCCGCCCTCGTGGGCAGCCACCAACCCACTCTTTTCTTTTTATAACTGAGGTGGACCCCACAGAGCATTCATCTTCATCTCTGTTAATGGTGAAAGTTTTAGAAGCTGAGTTCAGCTGAACATTTTTCTTTCTTCTCTCTTTTCATTTACTTGTATCTTTTCTTCTTTCTATAGCATAATCAAACCTGCTCAAACTCTCATATGGTATCAGAGCTTAAGACTAGCGTTTAATGGCAGGATCAGATTCAACCAACTCTTCTGCTACAAATCGTTCATCTGTAGCAGATGTTACAACAATCGCAAAAGCCTTGAATTTCAATCTACCTATAAAGGTATGTGAAAGCAACTATTCTTACTGGAAAGTGCAGACAAGATCTGCAATAAGAGCCTTAAGACTCGAATCTTTGATTACTGGTGCCAAGAACTCATTGAATCGACTTCAAGATCGATCAGTTGATGGAGAAACATTTGAGTCTAGACCTCAAAGTAGTGAAGAGGATAAAATGTGGCATAGATCTGATCAGCTACTCATGTGCTGGTTATTTTCAACAATAGGAAAGAGTGTTATTGGACAGGTAACATAATGTCAATCTTCATTTGACATATGGAACACCTTAGAGAAACTCTTTGCTAAGTCGTCAATGGCTAGAACATTACAACTGAAGCAACAACTCAATATGAAAAAGAAAGGATCATCATCCATTTCTGATTTTGTATTGAAGATTAAGTCGATTGGTGCAGAACTGAAATCAATTGGTCAGGTTATAACTGAATCAGATTTGATTCAAAGTGTTCTAAGCGGAGTAGGTCATGAATTTGATCCAGTTGTGGTGTTAATCTCTTCACAACAACAATCAATTACTCTTCAAGATGCTCAATATTTGTTTGTGTTTCATGAGCAAAGGATTAAACAATTAAATGTTGTTGCTCAAGTAAATTCTCCAATTGTTTCAGCAAATCTGGTGACTAGTTCAAATGATAAAAAGAATCAGTTCAATCTGAACAACTCTCAACAAAATTCTGGAAGAGGAGGTATGAACAATAGAGGTGGAAATAATAGAGGTGATAGAAATGGTGGTAGAGAACAGAGAGTTTTCTGTCAAGTTTGTTTCAAGCCAGGACACATGGCTCTTCAATGTTATCATAGATTTGATCACTGTTATCAGACATCGTCTCAATCTCAGTCTCCACAAAACAAGAAGTTTAATCAGTTCTCTTCAAATCAGTCTCAGCCGTTTGTGCATCCTCACGCAAATTTGCATCAGATGACTGGTCTGTATGCATCTCCTAGTTCCGTTGCTGATCCGTCTTAGTATATGGATTCAGGAGCCTCAAGCCATATGACTGCAGATATGAATAGTCCTACAAACACAACAGAATACAAAGGTATGCATTCTGTAACTGTAGGAAATGGTGCTAAGATTAGCATAGCACATATAGGTAATGCTGCTCTTCTACTACTACTTCTCCATTACATATTCTGCAACTCCAAAAAGTGCTTCATGTTCCTAATCTTACCAAAAATCTTATTAGCATTTCAAAGCTTACCAATGATCATAATGCCATAGCTGAATTTCACAATGACCATTTTGTTGTCAAGGGCAAAACCTCGAAGAAGACATTGCTTCAAGGACTGCTTGAGGATGGCTTATATTGACTCAATTATGATCATAATTCAACTTCTTCTTCTCCTGTGAAAGATTTTGGTACTCAACAATCTACTTTGTTCACTCACACACAAAGTTCATGTCACGACGCCCCTGACGTAGGCTGACGTCATGACCGGCACAGTGTACTATATACTGTACATACCCATATACAGTATATAATACACTGTCAGCCTTCGCGTAGTCTCACAATCAATCCCAAAATTTATAGTAATTTTTTTTCCCAATATACCACAAATCACATCCAATATAGATCTCTATAATCATTCCCTTCCTTCACACATCACATTTTCATTTCATCATCCAATATATTAAACTATCTATGCCCACACATCCCATCTAGATGATAATACATATATATATAATGTGTGATAAGTATACATATCAAAATAACAAAAATATAATCTATTTCCTCCAAACATACATACACATACCAGACGAAGGCTCACGTGAGTATCACTCACGGAATTTTCCTTTTCCCTTCGACTCAATACCTAAAATATTGGAGGAAATGGGGTGAGCAAACAACAGCTCAGTGAATATAGTTCTTGAGATGAAAATTATATACATTTAGAGAAATATGACATTTAAAATCATTTCGAACACTTATGCAACACATGCATCATTCAACGAATATATTATACATGTCAACAACATAAATTTCATGAGTTTTCAATAACACAATGCACAATCTCCCTCCTCCGCAAGGCAAGAGAGTGGGTCTAACCCTTGTATGGTCGTACAAGGTAGACACAGTCTCTCATCACCCAATTCACAGTCATTTCAAGGATCGCAACCCTTGTTAGGATAGACCTACTGACAATGAGGACTCGCAAAACCTCATCTGGGTCTATTCCTAGCGAAATGACAATGAGGATTCGCAAAGCCTCATCATTACAAACTTCAATTGCTAAAATCAGTTTGCATGATCCATAAAACTCAATGCATTATATATAAATATACCATGCATACAATCAAACATTTTATATGCGTACAATGTCATACAAGAACCAAATCAAGAAAACTATACTCACGGTGGTTACACAGGTTTCTAATCCAATATATCCTCTAAAATCGAGCACCATAAACGTCATTGCTTCCTCAAGAGCGTTTAGCCATGTACTTAAGCTCTCAACTGAAATAAACCAGAGCTTATCATGAGAAGCACCATTTATCATATCTTTAGCTACTAAAAATATCAAATCATATCCAAAAATCACGATCTTCTTATCGAAACGTCCGGAATTCAGTTCTCTACGATTCTATGATCTCAAACCAGAGTTTCATTGGATGCACATCACTGTTCACATCATTGTTTACATAGACTGTTCAAAACACTGTTCACATTTACTATTCAGTATTCACTATTCACTATTCACTATTTATCCGGAAGATGTAAATTGTATTAAAATTGTCAAACGGTCTCTAAAACGCATGAAATAGAATCTAACCACAGATTCGGAGTCCCGACAGTCCAGGGAGTGTTTTTCTACCTTCCTAGCGGATTTTCCATTCACGTTAAGTCAAAACCCTAATTTATCAAAACGCCGCGAAACGGCTCCCATAGCTAAAATTAGTCTGCTAGAAAGTTTACATCTAGCTTAGATATCAATTTTACGAAGAAATAGAGGGAAAATCACTTACGCAGGTCCTGATTTCGCGCGAATCCCTCCCCTTTTTCTTCTTCTTCTTCTTTTGTTCCGTCTGTTCTTCTCTCTGTTTTTTTTTCTTTCTTTCCTTCATTCAGCAACTCATTGCTTCTCTCTCTTCTTTTATTTTTTTTATTTTTATTTCTTTTTGTTTGGAGGTTGGTGAGAGAGATTGAGAGTGACTTCTTTTGTTTTTTTTTTTATTTAAACATTTGAGAAAGTGTGAGATTAGACATGAGAGATGATAATTTTATATATAAAAAGATCCAATGCACCTCATGCTCAATAATTAACCAACTCACCATCTTAATATTTCACTTTCATTCATTCAATCATACGCCAATCCACATTTTTAATTAAATCATACACGCGTATATTTAGCGCGTACGTATCAAATATGTGTATTATCGTGTATATTTAGCTCATACGTATAAAATACGTATATTATACATCTCGATATACGTATAACTTAACGTATATATGTAACTAAAATTACGGGGTGTTACAGTTCATATGCTCATCATGTAAACTTTGTTTTCAATAAGCCTATGTCTACTGCTATGTTAGATAGTTCACATAATTCCATCTTATGGCATGCTAAACTTGGGCATCCATCTTATAATGTTCTTCGTAAAGTCTTGAATAAAATTCACTTGCCTATGTCAAAATCTAAAATTCATTTTTGTGATGCTTGTAAAATTAGCAAGTCTCATCAGTTGCCTTTTAGTAGGTGTAATATTACAGCTAAAGCACCTCTTGATTTTGTATATTCGAGTGCCTTTGCATGAAGTTTCAGAATGATCGGAGACCCGTTCGACGTCGAAACATGTCGAAAACGGTGTTTTGGATCAGTGGAGCTCGCTCCATAATAGAAGAAATTTTTGTCACCGACTACATCAATAGCTCCTAGATCAGTGGTCCGATTAAGCTAAAATTTTGTCAAACTATTCTTCTCTGACAGATCTTAATTATGAAAGGCGAAGATCTTGATCGGGGTTGTCTACTGTGAGTTATAAAGCTCTAAACACTATTTTTGGATTTACGGATTTTATTGCGCAGCTTTGATCAAAATGTAGGATCTCGTAATCCCACCGTTGGATTGAGTTGAAATTTTACCAGAATGTTGGTAATTGAATCATAAAACGATTAAGATGTTAAATTGATGAGTCATTTGTATAAATTTAAGTATCTAAGTGGAAGTAATTGTTGTAGAAAAAAATTATTCCTTTTGTTTAAGTGTATTTTGAGTTGTGGGCCCAAATTTTTCTATAAATACAAACCAAAACATGATTTTCTAACACTTGCTCATTTTTCCACCTTCAAGAGTGCTAGAGAGCTTGGAGAAAGGAAAAAGAAGAGGAGAAGAGAAAAATAAGGGAAAAATGATGTTTTTGGGTGGATTCTTGCTCAAGGATCATCGAAGTAACCATTTCATTCTTATTTTTCTTCCTTCCATCATTCTCTTACAAGCATGCAATTGGTTTTTTCGATCTAGGGTCTATTGAATCCCGTTTTTGAAAGAGAGTATGGGGAGTACTCTAGAGATGAAACCTCCAATTTCTAGCAAGAAATTGGAAGGGTTTCATAAACTTAACCTAATACTAGTGTTTTGACCTAGTGTTTTCTATTCAAATTTCTTGTGATTTGTATGAAATTGATGAGTAATTATGGATGTATGACACTCTAAATTACTGATCTTGAATAGGGGGAACCTAATTGTAGGGTAATTTTGGCTTAGGCCATGTAAATTAACATTCTCATGCAATTTTGGGGTTTCCATGTAAATTGAGAATTTTGCCCAAATTAGGGCTTTAGACCTAAACCAAGTCAATTAACCAAATTGACTTGGGAATCATCTAATTGGACCTCATTTGAGTAGATTCATGGGTTTAGAATGTTTGAACCTATGTTAATTTGGTATGACTTAGTTCAATTTGGCCTTAGGTTATGTATTGTCAAATTGGGGATTTTGACTTGAACTTAGTCAATTGATGTAATTGACTTGAAGAATAGCTTAATTAACCCTTAATATGATTGAATGCTTTGTATTATAGTGTTTGGGATCATGGGAATCAACTTATGGCAGTCAATTTGGGTTAGGTGTAGTCTAATTTGATGATTATATGGTCGAATTGAGCAATATGTGTGGTGGCCCCGCACCCCGGACCACCAACCTCTCAGGGAATGGCGTGCGGAATGCCGAGACGGGACGCCCGGCGTAGGCATCTCCGACCACTCCTCAACTCCCGTGAGGTGGTTGAGACCCTACAAGCCTTATCCCAAACAACGATATGATATCAAAAGGTATTAAACAAAACTACCCACCGTATTAATCATCCAAGACAAGAGATAATCCATAAAAAAATGAACCATAAATAATAATCATAATCCCTACAGTCCATTAAAATTGACATACTCATAAAGTCCAAAATTGTGGGTACAAATAAAATCGTCATATGCCCACATAGTCTATCTAACAAGTCCCAACTCACCCATACTACAATGTGGTAAGTGTTATAATTACATAATCCAAAATATAGTACTTCATAATTTAAAACACAATTCAATCAAAATGACTCTCTACTCACATCGAGGCTTTGGATTCTCTCGCAGGCAAGGCCCTCAAGATATAACTACTCATTTGCCCTTATTCGGGACAGAAGGACCTGAAAGAGAAAAATGAGGGTGAGCCAACGGTGCCCAGTGAATATAATTCAAATATGCTATCAATACTCATCAATAAATATCATGTATGCATGTCAATGTGAAGCATGATTAAAAGCTCATACCATATAAATATCAAGCATTTATAATAAGTTCGATGCAAATAAAAGCTTATCAATTTGGATCCACATTCCACATGCATTGGGTTACTAGTGCATGTCTATTTCACCGTACCGTTGATCTCAATCATGTTTATTTTGGGTTACTAGTGCACGTCTATTTCACCGTACCGTTGACCCCAATCTCTTCCTTTTCTAAAACCCTCCTATGACAAGGTTAAGTCCCCTATTAGCCAGATAGATGGGCCCAACCAAAGTCATAAGGTTTTCTCAAATCAATGCATCATTCAAAACATTAGAACACATTCATGCTTTCAACATACAATATATAAGTGATATGATGACATAAAAGATATAATCATAAATGAAGTCTACTCACAACCAAGCCTCGCGAGAGTACTTAACCACACACGATCACCAAACCGAATCAACCCAAATCAAGATCCTGAAACATTCATCAATATCCTACCATACATCAATTTCTATGCTCAATCACATAGACATTACACATCAACCCTAAATCAGCCCACATATAAACAATAGGCCTAAATCTCATCTAATCCCATCATTCAACTCAAATCACATGACTTAGGCCTCTAATGCATAGTTCTCATACATAAACCATTCTATTAATCAAAAATACTGATTTTCAATTCCTTTAGGCATAAATATGTCCAAATTGGGTCACTTGATCACAAGTAGGCCTAACCCATGATATGGTCACAACCACCAAATCAGTAGCATAATCAACCCTAATCATGCTTAATTAAACATAAGTTGCATCAATTCAATGATTCTAGGCCAAAAGCATCAAAAGCCCTAAAATATGAAATTTTTCATACTTAGGCCATATTGTCGATTTACACTAGGTCATCATGTTCAGCCATGCATATCACTGATTTTGCATCATGGGTTCATCAACAATGGCAACTAGGTCAACATAGTTGACATGCAAACTATTTGGAAAGGTCTAAGTTCATATTCTAAATTTAGGTCTAATACAAGCAACCCCACCAATTCTTCATTTACTATTCTGTTCAGATGTATCAATATACCAACAGAAAGATGTAATCAAAAAAATCAACCGTACAGATTGAAGTATGTGAAGAAACAAACCTTCTGTCCAAATATCAGCCCAATCCAACGGTGGACCGAAAAGATATGTATCTTTGATGAACAAGTCTCAAATCAGACAATTTCTCCTTTCCTGCTGCAAATACTCAAACTCAGATGACTATATCACACACAATACTAAACTTATAAACATCTCCACCGGCCATAATATAGACATATCAGTTATAAACTACATATCAAAATTTGATATCCATCCAACGATACATTTAGGAGATCTACAAGTTTGACCGAAACGCCACGAGAAATCCAGAATCTCCGACCAGCTTTGTTTGAGAGGTTAGATCTCTCAGAAGAAACCTTTAATCAAGATCTCCACCGTTCAGAATTCAGAACTATCAGTTGTACACTATGTAACCAAATTTTATATCCATCCAACGGTAGATTAAGGAGATCTAGAAGTTTTACCAGAACGGCGCGAGAATTCTAGACTTTCCGACCAGCTTTGTTTGAGAGGTTAGATCTCTTAGAAGAAACCTCTGATCAAGATCTTCACCGTCTAGAATGAATAACCATAGGCTACGAACTTGCTGACAAATTTTGAGTTCAATCTGACCATGTATTCGTAAGATCCACCTCTTTGATGAAAATGTCGCAGGGATCTTCCTCCTGCAACTCTCTCCTTCTTTCTCTTCTTCTTTCCTTTCTCTTCTTTTCTTTCTCTTCTTCTTTCCTTTCTCTCCACTCACCTCTTTCTAGCACTTCCTTGATTCCCTCCTCCACTCACCTCACTTTCTAACACATTCTTGGATTCTCTCCTCCACTCACCTCATTTTCTAGCACATTCTTGAATTCTTTCCTCCACTCACCTTATTTTCTAGCACATTCTTGGATTCTAGAAGTGGGCATGGGACACTTGTCCACTTTCATGCACCAACCTTCACATGTGTTGGTCTCATACTACCCATACCAACCACATGTACTTTAACCAATCTCATGCTTCCATGTATTTTAAATGTTCAATCCATTTAATATACCAAATTTTTATTCTCATTTATCCTTTTATTCAATCAATCCTAACCCATATCAATTCATGGTTTAATGGGCTCATGCATAAATAATAATATATGCATTATACTTTAATTTAACATGACCCATATACAATTTATGATACACATATTTATATACATTATCAAGCATCAACTATACAAACATTAAACAACCATCAAACAAACACCAAACATATCAAGGCAACACATAGAGTTTGGGCAAAATGCAATTGGGTTATGGGCTAGATGAGAAAATTTTCGGGGCGTCACAATATGGGTTGATTTGTGACTATTACCATGCTAGAATCTCAAATTGACTATAGAATTAGGTTTGAACATGGTTATTAGCATACTTTGGCCGATCTTTAGCATTGTATGGACCATGCGCTATATGTAGGGACCTTGGATGGTTTGAGCAAGCCACGTAGGCAAATTGGTGATTGAAGTACTCGAAGTGATTCGTGGATCTTCTAGTACTTTTTTGGATTGGAAATTGGATTGGCTAGACCTAGCCAATCAATTGTGAGTGTTTCTTTACTTGTGTCTTCTATGTGTAGCATTCTATTATAGAAATGTTTTAAATGCTTAATTTTTATGGTATGCATGATTTGACATCTCATGAAAATTATTTGATCATAATCAGTCGGAAAAACAATTTGGGTTGAGTCTCCTAGTTGGGGTTTCCTTCGAGAAATTTCGTAAGTCTAGTGGGATCCCTGGTTGTGGACCTTACAGAAAGTTTCAAGGGTAGGCGCAGCCGTAGTTCGTTTAAACTTGAAATAGGGTTTAAAATGAATAGTAAATTAGTGACATACCCTTGAAATTCCTATTAAAATATGGGTAAGAGGTCATTCGGGCATGGGTCTCGCTTATTCATGTTCTTGAATCGATTCTTACATAGGAGGTTTTTAGGTGCATGAACATATCATAAGTGATATGCATTGTCTTGATATGACATGAGGTCTTATATTGAACATGTATGTAACCTCGTTTACATCCCAGTTGTTTAAACTGTTTTAATGAATCTTGCAATATTTTACATAAATATACATGTATGTAGCCACTTATAGAAAACATTCACTGGGTTTTTTGTAGCTCACCCCTCACTATTATCTTTTCAGGATCGGATAGGAAGGGGAAGGGAAAGGCTTAGCTGCGGAGCATTTTCCGAACTCTGGTTGATGTAAGTGTTAGTACTTTTCTGTATTTATTTTGATAAATTGTACTATGTAACACCTAATACGTATACTTAACACTTAGATGGGTTATAATCATTGTTAAGTATTATTTTATATTTTTGATCACTGTGGACTTTGAAAAAAAAAAATTATAGCTTACATTTTGGGAATGTAATATTATGTGATTATGTCCATATGTATTTATTGTTGTGTATTTGGGATTATGATGTGTATTAAAAGGCTTATCGGGATGTCGTGTATATCGATGGAGGATATACATGGGGTTCCGTGTCGGTCATGACGTCACGTATCGTGGGTCGTGACATTCCTGAAAGAAAACATATAACTATAATCGAGATGGGACTCACACTTTTAGCTCATGCTCAGATGCCATTGTCACACTTTTAGAAATTTTATTAACCAATGTTTTTCTTCTATGCGAGCACATGAAAAGTGGGCATACCTTAAGGTTGATGATTGGCTCATCCTCAGCTTGGATTCCTACAATGCCATGAAAACATTGAAAGGCATCAGGCATATTGATCACTGCAGATTTAGGATTATCAAATCTACTTGAATCATTTATTCCTGTGTGTTTCAAGCATATGGTTGAGGCAGGCAACTTATTCTATTCTTATATATAATTACTTTTGCCCATGAAGTCCTTTAATGAACATAGTAGAGTAAAGAGAGCTTTTAGTATTATTAAAGGCTAGGACTCATTACATAAAACATGAATGATAAACCAGCGTATACAGATAACAAATTCTTCAGACACTTTTAATGAAAAGGCTCAAGGAATTACCATTTGATATATGTAGAGTGACGAGGGGAACAATGAAGCCAGAATAGGAATCACCACCAATATAAACTGGGTTTGAGAGGAAGTCTGGATGCCCAATCAACCACTGGTAAAAAAAAAATAAAGTTTGATGCAAGGCCAGTTGTGTTCTTTATGATAAGCTATTCAGTATTATTGAAATGTCTAACAGCATACCACAATTTCTCTTAACATATATAATTATGACTGAGGAACCTTAATAAAATGTAAACAAGCAGACAATACACATTGTTCCAAAAGAAAATTACAACCTACGCACCTTATTTATAATACTTTGATCAGTTTGCGGATTCCTTACCTTTCTAAGAAAATTATAGGTCTGTGAAGCTGATTTTGTGTCACTGGTATGTGAACCTTCTGAGGTTCTTGAATATGAGAATCCACTCCACACTGGTGCATCTAGAAATATGATGTTGGAGACCTCCAGATTTCCCAAAAAGACTAAATATTAGTTTAAACATAAAACTCTGCTTTCAATCACAGAATAAATATTAATTCCAACCACATATATATAAATTATAAGAAGAAAAGAGCAAGAATAATAACAATAATAATATGAATCACTGAAATAAGGGTATATATACCTTAGTCCATGAGTTTGGGTTCAGCACCAATGTGGGTAAAGTTCCATTATATCTAACCTTCTTGAAATACAAAGGTCCTATATACACCCGCCAAAAAATAAAATAAAATAAAATCTTTGCTCATCGTGATCTCTTTTACTAATCCAAAACAAGGCTAAAAATTAAACTTGAAGAACTAGATAATTAATTTAGTGAAAAAATAAATAAATAAATAAATAGGTACCTATGAGATATACAAGTCCACAGAAGGAAGAGCAACCAGGACCTCCTGAAAGCCAGACAATAAGGGGGTCCTCACTTGGATTTCTCTCAGACTTTATCAAATAGTAGAAGAGCTGCACATCGTTGTCTACATTAATGTACCTAATTATAATATAAAATACATACATAAATACATGAATTAAACTCATAGTCATAGGAAGCTGAAAAATCATCATAATAAACTTGTTCTAGATATTAGCAGTAGTACTAAGAGTTAAGTGATGGAGTTACCCAGTTTCCAATTCAAAAGGAAGAGAGCCTGTAAAGCCCGGTAGATATCTAACATTTGTTTGACAGACTACAATTCCTGGATAAATAAGCAGTAGTTGGACAAACACAAAGAAGAAGTAGAAGAAGTGCTTGTGATGATCTTTCATTGGAAAAGATTGTAGCATTCAAGTTTTAGTACTTCTGCTCTTGCTATCTACTATTTCATTTAATTTCCTCCAGCCATAATGTTGCTTTATTATTATGTCGTCTGAAGGGAAATGCTTTAGAGCCTTTCTAAAAGTGTCATATATAGGGAACTATATATGGTGGGATATCCATGTCCGATGGATTAAGATCAAGATGCGTATTTTTTGTGGTTCAATGATGATTCTCTACTGGTCAAAACAAAAATTAAAAAGTTAATCAGATCAGTGTTTTCATTAAGAAAAATACTGAGGAGACTCAAATCTCAATAAATTTTTTAACATTGTATTACATGATAGTATATAATGTAATCATCTCTAACTAATTTAAAAAAATAATTTTTTTATATTTTATACAAACGCCACATCAACATAAATTAAAAATTGTACTAAAAGATAGAGTCCTTTTACATTTTGTAATAGGATCTCTTTGTTTTGTCAAAAAAAAAAATGTTAATTTTACTGTTGCAAAAGTTATAGTAATTAAAGATAAAGTAATTAAAAAACAAGTTTAAGGTGACAAAAAAAAAATTATATGAAAGGAAATAAATTCCATGTTGATTAGAATCAATGAAATAAACGCATTAAATCTAAAATCCCTTTAAGTTTATACAAATCCGAATTGGAACATGGGATGTTTCTAAGAGAGGCTTGAGGATACACGTGTAACCAATGAAGACTGAGAACGACGTATTTCTCCTTTGCTGACAAGGTAGAGTTGCAAAATCTCCAATGAGAACTACGTCCTGAGACGAATCTGTGATTATGTTGGACAAACCGAGCCACTGTTCCTAGCAAAAATGGTAAGATGACATTTCATTATAATACACCTTGAGATATCAGTGAGCACACACCGTCAATTCATAATGTAGTATGTCATTCAGGTGAAAGGTCAGTAGTGAACTATTTCGATATCTTTATTGGGCATATATTTTTACGGAACATGTTTCCTATTTTTAGACGGAACATGTTTCCTGATTTTTAGGCTATTTCGTAATATATATAGGTGAGATGGTCGTGAATGAAAACTAGAAAAAATGTAATAGAGAATTTAACATGGTATCAGAGAGGCTTGAGAGATCAGCGACGGAACAGCAAAACTCTCTCCGATCTCTGCTCCGATCTCAGACGGCGCGACCGCGCGGTAGTACAGAAGTCGAAGTAGAAGAAGAAGAAGAAGACTCCGGCGAGGTGCTGTGATTCCGGCGGACGTGAGGCGACCGGCGACCGGCATGTCGCGTTGGTGCGCGTGTTGCGTTGGTGCGCATGCCGCGTTGGTGTGCGTGTTGCGTTGGACAGTGCTCACTTTGGGCAGTGTGCTGCGTGAACAGAGCGCGTGCGCGTGCTGCGTGAACAGTGCGCGTGCGCGTGCTGCGTGAACAGTGCGCGTGAACAGTCTTGAACAGTGCGGCTCAGCTTGAACAGAGCGGCTCGGCTTGAACAGTGCTGCTCGGCTTGAACAGAGCGGCTCGGCTTGAACAGAGCGGCTCGGCTTGAACAGAGCGGCTCGGCTTGAACAGTGCGACTCGGCTTGAACAGTGCAGCTCGGCTTGAACAGAGTGCGTGAACTGCGTGCGTGAACAGTGCGCGTAAGTTCATGGCTGGCGGAGAAGGTGACAAAAGGGTGGATATGACGTATCATCTTGGATCGAGTGACGGTCCGGGAAACATCATTACCCCGATTCAATTACGTGGTGAGAACTACGATGAATGGGCGAGGGCAATTCGAACCTCGCTTAAGGCAAAAAAGAAATTTGGCTTTGTGGACGGGAAGGTTCAGAAGCCAACAACAGAGGAGAAACTTGAGGATTGGATAGTTGTGCATTCGATGTTGGTGTCATGGCTGACCAATACCATTGAGTCGTCCGTTCGGTCGACCCTTGGAGAATATGATGATGCACAACTTCTGTGGAACAATCTCAAAAATAGATTTTGTGTGGTAAGCGGTACTCGTATATGTCAATTAAAAACATCCTTGGGAGAGTGCAAGCAAGGAAAAGAGGAGACTGTGGCAATTTATTTTGGTCGTTTGTCAAAAATCTGAGACGAACTGATCACATATGTGAAAGTGCCGATTTGTAAGTGTGGAGGTTGCACGTGTAACATAGTCACGCAGGTAGAAAAACTGAGAGAAGATGACTGTCTACATCACTTTCTTATCGGCCTCGATGGAGCATATGCTTCAATTCGAGCAAATCTGCTTGGATAAGAGCCATTGCCGACGCTTGATCGAGCATATCAACAAGTGATTCAAGCGAGCATATCAACAAGTGATTCAAGCGGAACGACTGCGTGGCGGCGAGTCATCCAAGGATGGACGAGATAGTATCATGGCATTCGCAATTCAGCCTGATACGCGTGGTAAGTCTCATTTTGTGGATACTACTGATAAGTTTTGCAACCATTGTAATAGAGAAGGCCACGCCGAATCCTCTTGCTTTCAATTACACGGGTTCCCTGAATGGTGGGGAGACCGACCTCGCGGAGGAAAGGGACCGGGTCGTGGTGGAGGACGGACAGGAAGAGGAGGTGAGCGTGCAGGTTCTGGTCGTGGCAGAGGGCATGGTGCACCGTCTGTCCGCGCACATAAAACTAGCGGGGCTGGAACTTCATCTGGGCAGCACGCAGGGAACTCGCACGGGCTAGCGAGTGCAACCGACGCTGCGACTCTTGCAGGTGTTTCTGCAACGCAATTGCAGCAACTTCTTGCATTTTTGAACTTCGACAAAACAAAAGATCAACTACATGGTAAGAACAGTCATTTTAGATGGATTATCGATACAGGAACGTCGAACCATGTGACGTGCGACTTGTCTATTTTGAAGAACGTGAGAAAGGTGCAATACTGCCCGGTGGGTTTGCCGGATGAAAACACGGCAGAAGCAAACCTAGAGGGGAGTGTCGTGCTGCCAGGAGGATTGAAGCTCTACAATGTGCTTTATGTCCCACAATTGACATGCAACTTAATTTATGTTACTCAATTAATCGATAAATCAAATTGTGTTGTACAATTCACTAATAATATTTGTGTTATACAGGACCAACCGACGAGGAAGGTGATTGGAGCGGGTGAAAGATTGGATGGACTTTATTTTTTCCGTGGTGTTCCTCAAGTGAAGGTCTTGACAGTGGATGGTGATTCATCGTTCGAGTTATGGCATCAACGAATGGGGCATCCGTCGGAGAAAATATTGAAGATGATTCCGGCTGTAAGTCACTCTTGTAGAACAAATACTAAAGCTTGTGATGTGTGTCCGCGTGCAAAGCAACCTAGATCTAGTTTTCCAATTAGTACGAATAAAGCTGGTAGGATTTTTGAACTTGTTCATTTGGATTTGTGGGGGCCTTACAAGGCTCGTTCTTCGTGTGGGGCTACCTATTTTTTGACAATCGTAGATGATTTTTCAAGAGGAGTTTGGGTCTATTTACTTTACAATAAAATGGAAGTTGAATCTATGTTTCTTAATTTTGTTGCTATGGTTGAACGTCAATTTGACCAAGTAATAAAACGTGTGAGAAGTGACAATGGGACCGAATTTAATTGTTTGCATGATTATTTTTTAGACTTCTTGTATTGGGACTCCTCAACAAAATGGGAGAGTTGAGAGAAAGCATCAACACATTTTAAATGTAGCTAGAGCCCTAAGATTTCAAGGAAACTTACCAATCAAATTTTGGGGTGAATGTGTGTTGGCGGCGTGTCACTTGATTAATAGGACACCTTCCACTTTACTTAAGACTAAATCGCCATATGAAATGTTGTTTGGGAAAGTGTCTTCTTATGATGCTATTCGAGTATTTGGTTGTCTTTGCTATGCTCATAATCAACGACACAAAGGAGATAAAATTTGCAAGTAGGAGCCGTAAATGTATCTTTGTTGGCTATCATTTTGGGAAGAAAGGTTGGAAATTGTATGATTTAGAAACACATGAGTACTTTGTGTCGAGGGATGTGAAGTTCTTTGAGAAAGAATTTTTTGCGCCAAACCAACTAATGAATGTGGTGACTCCTGTGCTGGCGAATAATGAGGATGACGCATGGAGTGACGATGAGGGTGCCGATGATGGTGCTGCGTGCGTTGAGGGGGGGTTGGAATCAGCGTCCACCCTCGAGGGGGGGTCTGGTGGTATGGTGCAACCCGAGCAACAGCCCGCACATGAGGATGTGCGTGATGAGGGGCTGGAGAATACGGTGGGGGAGCAAGGTGTGGAAGTTGACGGTGAGCTAGGGCGAGGAAAACGAAACAAAACTCCTTCAACACGGTATCGTGATTTTGTTACTCATACTATACGAAAAATAAGTCCATCTGAGAATTCATCAGCTCCTTCATCTTCCTCAGGTACGCCCTATCCTTTAACACATTTTGTGAATTGTGAACGTTTTTCTGTGAGATATAGTAATTTTCTTGCAGCAGTGACGGCGGGACATGAGCCAAAGCATTTCAAAGAAGCGATGAAAGACTCGGGATGGCGAGATGCGATGGGTAAGGAAATACGAGCCCTTGAAGACAATGAGACTTGGGTAATGGAGACTCTTCCACCCGGTAAGAAAGCACTAGGGAGCTAGTGGATATATAAAATTAAGTATAAGTCCAATGGCAGCATAGAGCGACTCAAAGCAAGACTCGTGATCTATGGCAATCATCAGGTGGAAGGAATTGACTATAACGAGACATTTGCTCCTATGGCAAAAATGGTGACTGTTCGTATTTTTCTTGCAATTGCTGCTGTTAAAAATTGGGAGGTACATCAAATGGATGTGCATAATATTTTCCTTCACGGTGACTTAAGTGAGGAGGTTTATATGAAGGTTCCTCCAGGTTTCAAAAATACAAATCCTAACATGGTTTGCAGGTTAAAAAAGTCGTTGTATGGTCTGAAACAAACTCCCCGATGTTGGTTTGCAAAACTGTCAACAGCATTGAAGAATTATGATTTTGTGCAATCCTATTCAGATTATTCCTTATTTGGATTGTGCAGGGAAAGAACTCAGATCAACGTGTGAGTTTATGTTTATGACTTGATTATTGCAGGGAATGATAAGGTTGCATTGACAACTTTTAAAGATTACCTTGGCAGATGCTTTCATATGAAGGATTTGGGAGTTTTGAAGTATTTCTTAGGGCTAGAGGTAGCCCGTAATCCAGAAGGAATTTTTCTTTGCCAAAGAAAATACACACTAGAGATAATTTCTGAAACGGGTTTATTGGGAGCAAAGCCTGCGGCATTTTCTATGGAACAAAATCACAATTTGGCCCTTGCTAAGGGCGAATTCCTTGCAGATCCGGCGCCGTATAGGCGACTTGTAGGAAGATTGATTTACTTGTCTGTGACGAGACCTGATCTTGCATATTCGATTCATATTTTGTCCCAATTTATGCAACAACCTCGTGAGGATCATTGGGAGGCAGCTCTCAGGGTCGTGCGATATTTGAAGAAGAGTCCAGGGCAAGGGATTTTGCTTCGTGCTGATAGTGACCTACGCGGCGTTCCATGACAGGATGGTTCGTGTTACTTGGTTGTTCTCCTGTGTCGTGGAAGACGAAGAAGCAACAAACAGTGTCTAGATCGTCTGCGGAGGCTGAATATAGATCAATGGCGGCAACAGTGTGTAAGTTAAAGTGGCTTCACCAACTTTTAAACGACTTAGGTATGCGACATCCGAAGGGTATGAAGTTATTTTGTGATAGTCAGTCGGCGTTGTACATTGCTCAAAATTCAATTTTTTACGAAAAAACAAAGCATATAGAGGCTGACTGACATTTTGTTCGAGATGCGGTGACTGAAGGGATGATTTGTCTGTCATATGTTTCCACTCGTGTTCAATTAGCAGACATCTTTACAAAAGCGTTGGGAAATGCGAACTTTAAGTTTCTACTCTGCAAGTTAGGCGTTCGGGATCTTCACGCTCCAACTTGAGAGGGGGTATTACGATACCTTTATTGGGCATATGTTTTTAGGGAACATGTTTCATGTTTTTAGACGGAACATATTTCCTGATTTTTAGGCTATTTTGTAATATATATAGGTGAGATGGTCGTGAATGAAAACTAGAGAAAATGTAATAGAGAATTTAACATGAACTTTCATTTGTCTCAAAATTGTGTTTCAATTAGATTTTATTATTCAACATACAAACTACAACAACCAAGATCAAGTCATTAACTCAAATTATTTTAAGTTTTCCCAAGCTTTTATGAAAAGGAAATGCCTACTCAGCCTTTAATAAACCAAAAGGGAGGAAGTAAATTCATATAGCCGATCTATGTAGTTGAAAAAAACTTAGCCAAGTACATGAAAAGAAAATGATTTACGAACAGAGAAGTTGACGTCTCATGAAAAAGCAAGGTTTCCACGTCCATTCAATCGAACCACAAATCCATGCTATCAAATGGGTGCAAAAACCACAAATTTTTATTGGACGTCAAGTTCCACATCCCTCCCGCAGTGCCCACTGCCCACTGCCCATATGAAAATTTCATTAATTTCACAAGTTAATGATTAAATATGAAGTTAGTGCAATTAATAAAAAGGTGGCTTCGGAACCCAAAAGTTCTAAGTTCAACTCTTGTCACTGTCTCACCCTAAGGGGTGAGGGAGATTAATGTGTCAAGAACAGGCTAGATACCCTCCATGAAAATCCAGATTTGGTGATGAAGCTAATTATACAACTAACTATTAATAGAGTATCTTCCCAAAACACATAAAGTCAAGTGTATGTATAGATAAAGGTTGCCCATGCAGTAAGATCAGCCATCAGAGATGCAAAGAGTTAGCAAGAAAAGAAAAAAAGCTCAAAGAATAACTTTCAAATAGAGGGAAAAAGAAGGCTTTGATGAAAGCATCTAGATGGAGCTAAAACCTTAATGGAGAGGCTCAACAGGGATCTACAGATACAGCATCACTAGGTTGGCCTGAACTAGATTCAACCTTTTCCATATCTACTGTTACTTCATATATATCTCTCTCCTCATTCTTTACTCCTACTTCGCTTCTGCCAAGGAAACAAAATTTCTTCATTAAAATACAATTATGGAAATTTTAAACTAAATATGTCTGTCATTATTAGTACAACTCCTGAGATCTAATAAAAGAAGTAGAAAACAGTTTTCATCTAATTTTTGAATCACGAACCAAACGTATCCAAATAGTTCGGCTTCCATCTTTTCAGAAGTAGAAAATAATTTCTAGGCCAAAAGAAAAGGGACCACAACAACAAATCCTTGCAAAGTCATTGTCTTTTTTCTGCAGTAATTAATCAAAAAAATATTGGTTCAGCTCTTCAAGCTTACTATGATAAGGAATTTAAGTAGAAACCTTAGTTACCTTCTTTTCTCCTCCATCTGTTGTTCCAAACATGTTCATGTAGAGTTTTGAATCTATCTTGTTTTTTTCAGCCTGAAGTTGTTTCAGATTCTTGTACAGTGATTTTACCTCCCTGAAATCAACTTTCCCTTGTGAAGCAACAAAAGAAATCATAACAGCATAGCAGCCGTAACTGAACTAGTTTAATTAGTTTTACTGACCTGTTGCTAGGATCAACCTCAAGGACTTTCTTGATGTCCAATTCAGAAAGGTCCAAACCTGCCGTTTCCATATAAGCATGTGCCCGCCTATACAAGGCTTTCACGTTGTGGAACTCGATATCTAGAACCTGAAAGCACATAAGATTTAACAATTGAAACTGATCTGATATTGACTTTCCTAGTCCAATGAAATATGTATGAAACAAAAAACTCTTTGAGCAGAAACAGTTGTGCATGCATAGAAATTTCTTTCTTCCCATTATCTTTCGTAGAGGAATGGCATTAGCACATCACAATTCAGATATTCTTGTTTTCACTAGTTAACTTCCCTTGCCCACTCAACGAAAAGATTAACAGGCTCTCGGTGTTTTAACATACAACTCACCATAGGGGGATTTTTAAAAAATGTTCGGAGAGCTTCTTTTCATATACACATATACAACTGCTGCCCAACGAAAAGAGGAATAATGAAATCAAATGGCTACGCACCATTTTCCCATTTATTTGAAAACCAACTTGATTGGATTAAAAAATAAAAATAAAAAGGGCTAAACTTTTCATTATGATGACCTCCTTATTGGAAAAATACTCATCAAATATCAACCTATTCCAAAATTTTCCATGTAGACCAAAAGACTATCAATAGAAGAACAAATGAAATTTTCTCAAGTCTATAGAGCAAGTGCCTTGCAGTTGTTGTATGCCATTTACCTTCGAACATAAATTGATTGCTTCCTGGAACTTATTTAGTTTGAGGCAGCACGCAGCATGATTCAACCAGCAAGACACTCTAAAAGCTTTAACAAGCTTTTGTTCATCATCCCCAAAATTTCCATCTTCCATAACATAGTCTGCTGCCTGAGTAACATAGTACCAATCCACAAATTGAACAGTTATCATTGTAGACCCTCAACATGTTCAATTTTAGCCAACCCTGACTGCTACTACCTTATCATATCTTTTTTCTGCTCGCTGATAATTCCCTGTCTTAAATAACATGTTGCCTTGTTCTTTCTTCTTCCCAGCTGCCTCAATTTTCTCATGGTTATTCATCTCCCATGGAGTTTTTTCCTGTGAGAGAAAAAATAGAGAAGTGCTAGTAACAGGAGGAAAAAAGAATGATACGCAACCATTCATGAAAGCCAACTATAGCTTAAACTGTGCAAGGGAAAAATCCAGAAAAAGAAGATTACCCTAGTAAAATCAACCATTTCTACTTCATAAGTTATAGTTGAATTTGGAGGCACAACAGCAAGATCGCGTCCAACTTCTCTGCTTCCAAACCCATATTCTGGTTTTACAGTCACAATGGCTAGTTCACCCTTCTTCATTGTTGAAGCAACTCGGTCTAATCCACCAATAACTTGTTCTACAAGTAATAAGAAACATAGGCCAAATTCAAACAAGATAATGTACATGGGTTGTTAAGAACCTAGTGTCTTATCTGTGAAGGATGACTGGATCCAATAAGCTACAAAAATAATATTATATAGATTAAGAAAAACGAGATAGACCCAACCTTCATCAATTACAAATTCGAAGAGCGCTGTTCCATCAAAACCTTTTCTCTCAAATACAGTTCCATCTTCAAGCTTAGCAGCATACCTGACTATAAATTAGAAGAAGGTGAATCAATGGGTAAGCAGTCTAAACCAGCTCAATAAAACCACAAATATTATTGTGATATGGAAGCAGCGATTCATTACAAAAATTACCAGCATCTAAATTCTATAAAAATGAAGAAAACATTTTATAGGACAGTATTAATAATATAATAAGCACATATTATTAATTGCGACAAACATTCTAAATAACTTAATAAGCACATATTATCAGTCAAAATACCAAATATTAGGTCTTTAACTATTGAACAATAGTCAGAACCTTATCAAGTAGAATGCGCAAATATTACGACTTCTGCTACTTTTCACATCTTGAAGTGCCGGTTGTCAATGTCATGGGTACAAATTTAGAAATAGCCTCTTAGCAATATAGGAGTAAGATTGCATACATTAACCTTTCCCTAAATTTAAGGGATAATAAGTGAGTAAATTGTTATTTTTCTCCAATGAGTAAAACCCATAAACTCCAAGCTACAATGAAAATACCTCTTACCATATTGTCAATGTCCACCCTTAAAATGCCTATTCAAATAATTTCCTCAACTCAAACAAATAAAGTAGAAAAAACATCCATCAAAAAGTTCAAATCCATACCCATAATTGCAGTTCTTAAACAGTCAAAGGCAAAATCCAACAAGAATATTATAGCATATATATGGTCATCAAAACTGTTTCTTGCTATTAATACTAGCATACGGAAAGTAGATAAATGAAACAGAAATACCAACAAAAGTTCACATATACTGTTAAGAAACTATATCTAGTTTGTGACACAATGAGAACAAACTAATCATGATAGAACAATTTGGGTTGGACAAGAATAGATTTCCACAATACTTAGAAATTAACTCAAATATTAGAACACTTACTAGCAACAGCTGCTCCCTCATTTGCAGTATGCATGCCTTCTCCCTCCTTTAAGATCTTCTTCAAAACCTTGAGATCACCAGTAACGTCAACAACTGGCTTAAAGGATACCAATTCAATATCTATATTTAACATGCAATTTGGGGGAATGGCTGGACATCCGCCTTTAGCTTCTACCCCATGCTGTCCAAAGGCATCTGCAAAAACATTTCGATTGGAAGCATTTTTTTTTTCAGCTTGAACTTAGGTAATCATTGCTCCAATCTCAACAACTTTTAGAACTTTTCATGGATTAACTTTCTAAAACTAGGATTCATTGACAGCTCTTCCATTTGTTTTTGTTCTTCCATGGCTTGAAAAACCCAAAAAATTCGTCGAAATTCAGCAAAAATTTTTAGTTTTTGAACCACTAATGTACGATAGTGGATGCAATATAAAAATGCAAAACTTTGCTGATAAAATTCAATAAAATTTGACAAATTCGACAAAATTTGATAAACATCGATAGAAGTTTAATTTTTCAGTTAGAAAATGCAAAAATTTGATACAAAACTCGATGAAATTCATTAAAAATTTAACAAAGAACTAGATAAGTATATAAATGTTATTTCATCAATAAAAATATTACCAACAATTATGCATTATTCTCAGCTTCATCAACCGATGTAACGATGTAAATTTTAAAAAAAATTAACAAGCAAACAAAATTATGTAATTTCATGGGATATGTCTTATGTAAAAAGCAAAAAAGAAGCAAGAAAAACAAATATAAGGAAAAAAAAAAAAGTTAAAATAAGACAAACACTTAAAATACATTGAAAGAGTTACCAAAGTCATCTTCTTTTAGTTAAAATTCTATAAAACAAGATGAAAAAGCAATATATTTGAACAATAAACTAATTAATTAAGCAAGGTGGAATATCAAACTAGCAAATTATATGGTCAAAAAGGAAGCCACCACAAAATTAAAAAACAAAACATAGAGAAGGGATTAGGACCAAAAGCCACCATGTCAAATTCATCAACACACTTAATAAGATAGATTTTATTAGGTCATTTATGGATGTTGTTATACATTAAAAGTCTATTTATATTAGTTTTTAGCTTATATTACAATAAATATAGATATCTTAGAATTTATGCAAAAAAAAATTCTTTAAACTCTCTAATTTAGCAATTTTTTACCAAAATTCTCCATTTCAAATTAAACTTCCCCAAATTAATTTTGAGTTTCAAGTAACCAAAGTCTAGAGCGAAGTCGAATTTTCAATCCATGTGTTTGATGAGTTCTTGAGTTGAACAAGTTAGAGAGTTTAGAAATTCCTACAAGGACCATTCATTCATTCAACACAAAGAGCAATCGCAATTTCTTCCAACGTGTTAAGTACTTGAGTTTCAGCAAAAAATTGTCATACCAAATGCTCAGAAATTGGAAAAGAAAGAAAATTCAGAAATTGGAAAAGCAAGAACAAGTGATTTCAAGGAACAAGTAGATGCCAAATTAAACAGTAAACTTTCATTATATGACATAAAAACTTTTAAATCATCAAGCTGCAACTGTGATTGAAATACATACACTTAGGCTGAACAATTAACCTGGCATGCTCTCCACTTTTCATGGTCTTGAGTGCCTTTGGCAAGGCAGGACAGAAATGACCTGCACAAAAGACCTCAATTGGGATATCTGCTCAAGGATGAAATAATGCACAGCCCCTTCTATTATAAAACTAAAACAATTTTCAAAATTACAAGTTTGGGTACACAGATTATTACCATCTTTGAGATAAAACTCCAACCCAGGTGTTGTCGCAACAACTGTTCCATCATTCAGCATTACATTATACTTTACTGCATGAACAAACAATGGCATTGCCCATATAATTTCCCCATAACTGATATAAAACCAAAGGGAAAGAAGCCGAATCACAAAACTGATAGATTCTTCTTACAGTACCCATAACTTCATCCAAATCTCCTGGCTGCGCATTCTTTGTCCCTTTCACCATAATTTTCTTGATGATTCCACCATCCTTGCATACATCCATGGCCGTGATCCAAGATATGAGTTCTACCTCAAATTGAACAGTAGAATTGGGAGGAATGCCATTGGCATCCATGCCTCCATAGCCCAATTCAGAAGGCAATGTGAACAATGCCAATTCCCCCTTCTTCATTGCAATTATCCCATGATCTAAACCAGTCACAATTTGACCTAAAAAAAGACCCATCAATGAGACAAAAGAAAAAGATACAAAGTGATTACAAACTAAACATACCACGAAGTTAGAAAAAAAAAAAAAAAAAAAGGTTAAAAAAAGAGCATGAAATGCATTTAGAAATGTAATGACATTGAGAAAAAGGCAGAAATCTCACCATTTCCAAGCTTTAAAGTGACTGGCTCTCCTCTATCTCTGGTGGAATCGAACTTGCTTCCATCAGTTAGCGTACCCACATAGTGAACTGCGTTTGTTCATCAAATTCCCTCAAATTTAAACACAAAAAAGGAGAAATTGAAAATCAAACCCTAAAGCCAGTTCTAGAAATTAAAAATTAAATGAAGGAAGAAGCATTGAATAGAGCAATTGCAAAAACCCAGTTCCAGTTAGTGTACCCATGTTGTGAACTGCGTTTGTTCATCAAGTTCCCACAGAATCAAACACAAAAAGGAAAAAATTGAAAGAACCCAGTTCTAGAAATTGAAAATTAAAGAAATAAAGCGACACTGAATATGATCAACCGCCTAAACCCAGTTCTTGGAACTGAAAATCAAAGAAGAAGAAGAAGCATTTGAATTGGTGATTTACCGGTAACTTCATCGCCAAGATCAGGAGATTCCCACCCCTCACCACGCTTGAGGAGTTTCTTTCTCAGGCCCAAGCTGTTAATCTCTCTCTCTTCTCCAACTTTGAGAGGAGGCGCTGATTCGATAACCTCGCCTGGTTCTTCGTCGACTTCGTTTTCGTCTTTAATGTCGGAGACATTGGTGTCTATGCCTCCTGCCATTGTTACTCAAACTTATAAGCTGCTCTCTATCGATTCGGGTGTTTTTGCGTCCTGGATTTTATGGGCAAGGAAGAAACTAGAGATAAAAATTGAACTCGGTTCAGTCGCAATAAACCAGTGTTTAATAGCATGGACTTTGTTAGCTATAAATGGACAGGCCGATACAAATTAGAAATGGCTAACCCAATACAGTATTTATTCTAAATATTAAATATACCTATCTCATTAAAAATTTATTAAATAGGTAAGTAAAGCCGTACGTATTTGCTAGTTACATTTAAAAGCTTACAATTACTAATATGATCTAAAATCATATTCATGCTAACGGACAGTGGCAAAGAAACAAAGGAAAAGGTATAACTAAAAATTATACCCAAAATTATACCCAATATTACGTAACAAATCACTGATCACTACATGCAAGGAGAAAAGAAAATTTAAAAATAATTAATAGTAACCATTCATTGCTTACCACGTCAGCAAGAACATTTCTATTATATATATATATATATATATATATATATTATCACCACACACCGCTCAGGGTATGAGCCCAAGTAGGGTTTTTCTGGATCATTTTAATATTTAAAAAATAAAAAATAAAAAATTGTAAGAAATTCGATAGTTCTTCCTTATGATAAACCAGTGTTAAGTTATATAGAATAGACTTAATTTCTCTTAAAAGAATTTATTTACAAAAATGTAATTGGATTATTAGGGATGTGTGAGAGATTGGTGGGAAGTGTTTGGTGGAAGTGGTGTGCAATAACGTTAGACGGGTGGACGTGGAGGTGAAGTGGGGGATTAATAATATATAGGAATGAGGCGGTAGTCTTTGATTAATTTGTGATTAGAGAACAGACTGTTATAACTTATAGGGCTCCGTTTTTAAAGTACAACATCTATTTTTAACTAAATTTTAATAAAAAAAAAATTAAAAAAAAAGTTAAGTGAAACTAACTTTTTAAAGTGTGGTGTTTCATAATATCTATTTTTAATTAAATTATAATAAAAAATAATAATTTTCTTTTTAAAAAAAGTTAAGGAAGACTAACTTTTTAGAGTGGATAATTGACAACATCTATTTTTAACTAAATTATAATAAAAAATAATAATTTTATTTTTTAAAAAAAAGTTAAGTGAAACTAACTTTTCTCAAATTTGTTTTTTCTAGAAGCGTTTGTAGAAGAAAAAAAAATACTTTTAAAAAAATTCTTTCAAATGGGTCATAGTAAGCATGGTGTAAGTTTTGTTTGAAAATGGTTGGTTGGGACACTAGGAGTGGTGATTACAATAATAATTATGGTGATTAAATGATAATAATATAATGTGGTTGAGAAGGTAACTGTTTAAGGGTGGGGGAAAAGTGACGTTAATGTCAATAATAAATAATGAAGAGGAAGGAGATTAAATAATATAAATTGAAGCATTATTAACAACCCTACGTAGGTATAAGTTGATATGTTAAAGAATTTAAGATAATTTCAAGGAATTGCGCTTTGAAATCATAGGTATTAGTAGCAGCTACGGTCCTAAGTTAATTGAGTGTGTTGGAATTGTAAGAAGAAAAATATTTTTACGAGTAGAGGGTGTATCATTTTCTTTTTTCTCCCTGATGATGTGGTGTATTGTCATATTAACTTAAGTATAACTTTAAATACATATCTTAGATCGTTTTAACACTCTTCTTACCTTTACTATATCAGTTGTCATTCTCATAAGCCCGTGAGATTTTTTTAAAATTTTAATTATTTTTTTGCTAAGTTGAGCCAATAACTATATTGTTTGACACATATCATATGAAGACATGATATGTGTATTGTCAATTCTGTTGATATATACCTTTCGAGTAAGTAAAAACAAAACCCATGAAAGAAAAGGTACATATGATTGATAAATGAAGATGTCATGTGTAAAATGAAGAAGATGGGCCTTGCAAGTTGCAACCATTAGCGTCTCTCAGCTGTTAGAAAAACAGGACAGCACTGTTGGAAAGCAATTTAAGAGAATTATTTAGGTTGGATTTAAAATATTTTCGTGAGAACGCTACCCGTGATTTAAAAAAAAAAATGAAGTTAAAGTGATTAAGTGCTCTGGTACATGGTTACTCTATTTTTTATGTATGGGCCCTCTTCTCTCAGCGATCATGCCAGCTTTTGGCAACATAAGTTCGTACAAAATCATTAACGCTGTAGAAAAGGGGACAAAAAGAAAAGATAAATACAATTAGCATTTTTCTTTTGATCTTTTGAATACAACTTTGTCATCTTTCCTCTGCAAACATGAACTATTAGAGCTACCAAATCATCATCTTGATCATCTTTGAACACAAATCAATTATCCCCAATTCAAAATTTTGCACACAATCAATTGGCTTAATTTTTGTTTTGGGTACTCAAAATTAACCAAACATCCAATAGAAGAAGCCTTTTCCGAACAATAACATCATCTATACAGGGTAACTGAAACAAAACATTAAAGAGATGCAACAAAAGCAAACAAAGAAAAAGGCTCCAAATGAAAAACACAGAATTAATTAATTAATTAACTCCTGTGTTTCTTCTTCCCCCGTCTCTTCACAGAAAGTACTCTAAGAAAACAAACCAGAAGTAGCATAGCTTTTGCTTCTGGGATAAAACACACCAGGCTTCCCCATACAATCATCCTCAAAATCACAAGGCTTATCTTCATCAATTCTCCCAATCCCAACAGTCATGCTTCTTGGAAGACCCTCAGATTTCATCCCAACACCACCACCAGTTTTTTGCCACTGTTGCTTTTTCCTGATTTCCACACCGATCTTGTCGATCAAACCTTTCTGAGAAGCAGCTCTGATCAATTCCCTCATATCATCATCTTCTCCAAACCTTGAAGAACTCGTACTAAAGCTCTTGGGCAAGCTTGAAACAGGCCCAGAAGTTGCCATTGCAGTAGTGTAACTACTTCCCGCACACTGCGTCATGCTTCTAACATAAAAATCCCGGGCACTACATAAAATTCTAATTGGTGCCCTTATGCATCTGCTCAGCTTGCTTTCTTGCTTACCTTTGTTGTTTCCCATATCTCTCTTTTAATGAAAATTTAACCAAAACCAAAAATAAAAACCAGGGTATGTATGTAATTAAGGGAAAGAATCGAATTTTTGAGTTTGTAGCAGATGATGATGTTAAAAATGGGTTGGCATGGAGAAGAGATGGTATTTCTTGAAGTTAGCGTTAAGAGGAAGTTGGAAAGAAAAGGAAAGATTGTGGGACAGAAATCTTGGTGGGGGGGATAGCGTATTAGTTGTTTAAATAAGGAAATATATGATATTATCATAAATAATAATTGGGCAACCACCGGTGTTTGAAAGTTTGAAGGTACGTGTGGACTTTTTCTTTATTAAATGGGACCGGTCGAAGATAAGATCAAAGTAAGCGTAACTAAAGCAGGCCAATATTGAAATTAGTTGCTCTCATGACTATCTCAAATTGCAATTAAATTGCTTCCTATATTTAGTTCAAAAGAGTATACCTTTTAACCCTATATAGAAGCAAAAATGTAAAATAAGTTGTTGAGTCTTAATTCATTCCATTATTTATTCAAAAAAAAATTTAGATAATTTAGTGATTCTTAATTACTAATCAACCCAATAATGGACTTTCTACTTATGCACGTAACAATTGAATATTGTTCAATTTGTAATAAGTCAAATTATGTATAAGTACCGGCTATTGGTGTTAATGGTTTGGTCAAAATTACGAAACCAAAACGAATTGATGCATTCGATTCAGTTTGGTTCGATTTTTTATATGTTCAATTTAGGTTGTAGATTGAGAATTTAAAAATTATACCAATCCGAACCGAATCGACCAAGGTTTTTTTTTTTTTTTTTAGTAATAATACAAAGTCAGAGGACGCTGGTACGTGAGTCAGAAGAAGTCGAGACCCTTCAATAGGGCCAAAAAGGCGAAGAGAACAGTAAAAGACATAAGAGGTCTGAATGAGAATAATACAAACTAACTACTATAATTTAGCTCTCATTTTTATTAGAGAAGGGAAAGTTCGTACTTATTTATAAGGGAAGAAAATCGATTACCGACTTCGAGTAAAGAAGATCAAATACATATCGTTGAAACTAGCAAACGTTTGTCGAACTGACCAAAGTTAATTTATATAAAATGTATTACATAATTAGAAATATAGTTCTTATTTGTAAAATTATATAATTTTATTATATTATCATCTTTAGATATAAAACAAATATTGTTCTGGGTTAAAAGGACTAAACTAATTAATTCAAGCCGAATCATATCGACTTTATTTGGTTCAATTTGATTTAGGTTGAAAAAATATTGCATTCAATTTCTATTTAGGCATTAGGTTAATCCAAACCGAACAGAGTACAACCCTAATTTCATCCGGTAATGTTAGCTACAGTGCAAAAGGTAAAAGAGCATGGTCAAAAGAAGTAAAGTTCGATGAAAATGATCTGAGAAAAAGTTTAAAAACTAATTGCCTTAATAGGAACTCCATTGACTTCAAGGTCTTGGAAGGGTTGATCGTGACAAGATAACCACTTGGCGACTTGGCGTGTCTTCAATGTTGCCAGATAGATATATAGTCTACGAAGGTTGACAAAGCCGACATGCTTCAATCAATAGATAAGACCCACAGATTTTAATGACCTGCCTTCTCAATCTGTGCTTGAGACTTGGAATTTTAAATCAGTTTTTTTTTTTTTTTTCTTTTTCCAAAGGCAAAAAAAAAAGTGATGTCAAGGTGACATTTATGGGAATAACATTAAAAATGATTTGTACTATTAACTTTTTATCAAATAATTGACGAGTTATGTTATAAAGAGTTGAACATGATACCAATCATCTCACTTTAGTTACTTTAATTTTGTCTCTATGCCAGATTTGATTCTCTTGGATGGAAATTAAGTTTAATAGATTTCTAATTATTGATATTTACTTCTTTCTTACATAAAAGGAAAGTCATTTAATTAAAGATAAAAATATAAGTTAATAACCTCGATAAATTAATAACCTTGACTGAATAATAATATCTTTCCGTGCTCGGATTAGTAGTACTAAATTAATAACCACGTTAAATATATAAAATAATAATTAATAATTAATTAAATACATAAAAAAATAACATATAAAATTCATAATATTAAGGTATTTTTTTCTAGACAATTTTTTTTTAATTCAGCTCTTTACCAGAATATGTATCTAAAGTTGTTTGTACTAAATTAATGACTATTTATGTACTAAATTAATGACTATTTATGTCTTTATTTGGACTATATGTATATAACATTTATTATTTTTTATGTAGGTACATGATAACTTTTAAAATTCTATGCATATGCATAGTTACTTTTGACCACATTCTTTTTTTTTCTTTTTTTATTATAATTCATACATAAGTCTTGGTAAAAAAAAATTAATGTACAAATAATTAAAACATAAAAACTCTTCTTAAATTAGTAAATATTCACTTATCAATAAATTAATAAAATAAGATAAATAAATAACTTTTATAAAATAATATATTTTTTCTTAGTCCCTATTTATAGAGTTTTTAGTGATCATGTTACTATTCTATTGGTACATTGGATGTGTTTGCTATTTACTTACTTTATTTCATAATTTAGGACTAATGTTAATATTAATTTATTAATAAAATATTAAAAAGGAAAGGTTATAATTTTGTTTAAGTTTTATTACAACTCGAGAATTTATCTAATAATATTAAAAATTAAACTAGTTACCAACCAAGGGTTGATTCCGTGGCCATAAGATCAAACCCGAGAGGGATTGAGGGACCTGTAACGTGGGAGGGGAAGTCTTTATTCAGCGAACTCCTAAGCCTAAATAAATTAGTCTCATTGTAAAAGAAATGAGAACATAACTTGGTACCGAAAAACTAATAATCTAAATAAATAAAATAAACTAGTTAAATAACTCTATGGAATTTATTAATTTTTTGAAGCAGTGGTTCCTTGATAGAGAGCTGGTACGTGATTTTCACCAAAGAGTACTCAATCTCTTACCCACAAATTTGAAACATAAGTCAATTAATTAACTGGTTTTGAGTTTCATCCATTATTATATTTTTTAACAAAAATCATATTAATTAATTAATTGTTTGATCTCCTATTCAGAATCAAAATTCATAACTAAACGAAGTTTGGTCTTCATTAACTAAGTTTGATATTACAAGTCAATTGATGATAAAAAAAAATGTGATACATGTAATAAAATAAAAATATATATTGGAATGCGTACAATGTGAGACATCAAAATAAAATAATAATAATACTAAAATTAAAAAAAATACATGAAATGCGTGTTCGGACTGCAGCCTCCGGAATCATTGACTTATTACTATACTCGGGAAAAAGACATTGCCGTCTCTAATTAAAATAAATAAATAAAAGAAAGGAAAAAAAATTGTAGAAAATACAATGCCTTAAAATAAAATTATAATGTACCCATTAAAATACTTTCTATACCCATTTATTATGTAACATTGTCGAAAATTTGTAAAGCATTTTGGTGGATACATTTAAAATAATAAAACTAATCTTTATTAAAATAATAAATCCAATTTTAAGTAAAATATGAAATTAAATTTTACTTAAAATAATAAAATAGTAAAATTAGTGTTCTATTAATCTTAATTAGAAACATTTTTTTATTAGAAATAATAAAATAGTAAAATTAAAAAAGAGAGTTGAAATAGTAAAATTAATGTTAATTAAAATAATAAATTAATTTTGTAAAAAATAATAAAATTATCTTTTTTTTATAAAAAATAATAAAATTAATTCCACCCATCAGTGGAACAAAAACCACTTATTCAAGCCAACAAAATCCTTATCAGTAAATGGGTTTCCCGCATTGCTTCTAACCAAAATAAGAATAAATAACAAATAAATAAAATCAATGTTCAAGTCCCATAAATCAAATAGAATATAGAATAAGATACATTTCCTTAATTACTGAAGTAGTAATTTCAAAATCAAACTTCAAACTCTCTAAGATATAAAACTCTTGGAGAATAAAGTTAATACTGTTTAATTTTCTTTCCCTTCAACACTCTTTTGAAGCAAAAGAAATTGATTTAAAGATGAGAAAAAAATGATTTAAAAAAAAATTATAGTTGATATTTGAAACTTTTAGGATAAAGAAAGGGTAAAGTTTTAACGTGAGTAAGTAAGGTAAAGAAAGAGCGGGTAAAGAGAGTATTTTTTTGTGAGTATATACATTGGGCAGTTAATTATACACAGCTTATGTGTCATTGTCTAATAATAAGTGAAGGTTAATTTTGTCTTTGTAAAATAAAGTGGTTATTTGGAAACCGTCGCCTTACAATTGTTAACCAATTTAAAGTATTTTTTTACAAGTGATGTAATTAATTTAATATAAATGTGAGTGTGTTGTGTGCTGTGTGCATAAATAAAATATTAATATACAATATTATTTTTGCTCTTTCTAAATTAAAATACAAGTGCTGTGTGCATTTAGGAAACCATAGACAAATATAAACTAACAAATGTAAATATTTTATAGAACAAAGATTCAATTTAATCAAGTAACTAAGTCAAGTTTAATTCCCCAATTTAATTATGCTAACTTGACCAAATACCCCACTTTTCATTTAAATCTTCAAAGGATGACAAGTTCCAAAAGTTTAGTGATCCCTATTTTATTAATTGTTTTAGTGATCAGTATTTTGATAGAAATTAGGTTCAATATTATATGAGCTCTCAATTATATGGTTAACTATATATTTTGAAAATAATTTTGTGGTATATAGTTAAGTGTCAACACTATTTATTGATATTATATATATATATTATTATTATTATGTAGGTGTATGCCCATCAAGATTTTGTAAATATTAAATAATATATAGCCTTAATTTTTGAATTGTTCTGCATTGACTAAACTGAAAACTGTGGGAATTTCGAATTCTTCAAGTTGCTTGAAATGGCGTTAAACCAATAGGTGGTAGTTAAAAGTCAAAGAATAAAGTCAATATTGCATGTGCATCATGTGCTGTCTTCATAGTTAGGGCTGGTCAAGGAGGTGGAAGAGTGCTAATGAAATGGCAAACTATATATAGTCTTAAAAAAATACAGATACTTAAAAGCAGGTTGAACTAACCTATCCTAGTTTTTACAAGAATCTAATTGACATTATTACAATATAGAGGCATTCTTTAAGCTCACGAATGAACTTAATTCATGGATGATGATGATATATATACCATGCTCAATTAAATTAATGTTACCATAAATACGCCCTATGCACTTAAATAAACAAGCTTTCGTACATTTAGATATTTCTTAAATATTAATTAGTAAGTTAATATATCCCCTAAATGATAATATAATAAAAACTCAATTAAGGGTATCTGATCACTCTTTTTTTTTATTGTGAAGTCAGGGGTATCGAGGGACTCATCCCTACTAATTTTTTAGGAGATGACCATAAACACCTAATGATGTCGTTGTTAGAGTGAGGAAGCTCAAATTCAGAATCTGATCACTCATTTAATTTGTTCAATGATTGATAAGAACTGCAAAATAAATAAATAATTAGAGAATAAAAACGCTCAAGTTTAATTAGAATGAGTTATTTTGTCGAGCCTCCTTGTTAAAATCATGATTGAGAGGGATGCCCAGCCTCTGTAGAGTTCTAAAGTATGGTAGAATAGTCTTGTCCCGAAGGAGAAAAGGACACTACTGGATGTCAGAATCCTACTAATAAATAAATAAATAAAATTATAGCAATATATACGAACATTATAGTATCATGGGCATTATATATATATATATATATATGTGTATTAGTATCATGGGCATTATATATACTATACAAGTCAAACCTTTGGCATTATATATACTATAGTTTTGTTGCCCACAATCCTCATTCCGTTTATTAATTGCATTATTATCATGGGCATTATATAGACTATAATGTGTTTAGAAGAATAATCATTAATGTAACAAATAATAATAATCATTAATGACTTAAATGCTGTTTTAGAAAGGATATAAAAAACCAAGTCTTCTCTATAATGTGGGAATTCATCAAACTTGTCTTGTAAATTAAAGCTACTGGACACATAATGGATTTGTTTGACATAGTTTTTAGAAAAAAAAACTTTTTAATTTTATTTCGTGGGATTAAAAATAGAGTTTTGGGCCATTTAAGAACATTTGCAAATTCATTTTTTATGTGTTTTTTAGATGTCTTTTTCTTTTATAAAGAAGTATTTTTGCAATAGTTGTACAAACAAGTTCTTTGAAAAGTTGCTTCTAGCAATCTAAGCTCTTTATTAATGATTTAAATACAATTTTTTGTATATGAAAATTTGAAAACACCGCAAAAATGCATTTGGTTCATGAATACCAAAAACATTTTTTTATTAAGAAAACAAGTAATTTTTAAATAAATGATACAATATCGATCGTTTTCTAAAGTTTCTATTTTTGAATTGTATTCTTATTTTCAAATCACGAACAAAACGTAACTATACTTTAAAAAAAAAAAAAAGTTAACTAGCTTTTTTTAAAAAAAAAGCAAAAAAACTTTTTTATTTTTTTCTTACTATATAGTTTGGTTCAAAAACAAATGTTACCAAACAGACTTAAAAAATATGTTTGGTTCCAAGACAAATTTCAACTGCTTAAAGAGGCCAATGCACGCCTTAATATCATGAATTTAAACTCCACCACTTTCCTATGAAAGAACAAAAAAAAGGACATATTCTGTGATTTTTTCTTCTCCTTCCATTATTGTTAAATTGTAGGTGATAAAATGATTTTTAACATCTATATCATAAAGAAAGTATTTTATTGAATACTAACTTGTTCATGGAAAAGAAAAATTGTCACCTTGTTACTAAAAAATTGAGATGATGAGGAAATGAGTGGGTTCAAGAAAATATTATTCTTTTTCAACAAAAGGGTTAAAAGAAAAGTCCTTAGATTTGAAAAATCCATATATAATGTGGGTATTTGATCAAAATCACATTCAAACTCAGACAATTTCATATGCATTGAATCTGATAGATTTACATGCCTTAAATTTTGATACAACTTCATGTGATTTTTTATTTTTTTTTTCAAGAAAAGTCCTTAGATTATTATATATATATATATTGTTTACAACTTCCAGATCATACACCAATAAATCTATAACAACAGAGCAAAAGAACCAAGCAGCAAAGGGACCTGACTTTTATGGAGGTGAAATCTAAATATAACCCAATCTTTGAAATCCCACTTAAAGCAATATAAATATCAATGATATTTTTTAACACTGAAACCCAACTTTTCTTGAATGTTTTGAGGAAATGTATATGTTTGAAGATGTTATATAATACAACTATTTTTTCAAAACATTTAAAAACGTTAAAAAATGACGTTGACACTAAATATTTATAAAATAATGGTTGATGAAGCGGAGTTAAAATGGATTGATTAATCATAATGATTGAATAGTCAAAGCGGGAAACAGCTGAGTAGCTAGTTGTTTTGTTTTTAGGAAAAATCGATGAAGTAGACCGTTTTTAGTGACGAGAGGGAACCGTCAGTCAAGGAGTGCCGGTGGCTATCGTTGTCCATTTGCCCTCATTTTTCCAAAATGCCTGCTGGCTGCTGCCACTTCTTCTTGTGTTTCAACTTGCTCTATATTATTCTGCCCAATAAAATGGACTTATTACGGAGGGTAGGGGAGAAGTCCCATTAGTTACTATTATTGAAGATAACCACGACAACTACAGCTATGTTAATTTCTATTTTATTCTCATTAATTTGTCTTCTGTAAGTAAGCATTTAATCTGGATAAGATTTATCAAGTTGTGACGTGCAAGTAGAAACACTAATATTGTCTTTACTTGATTACTTTCCAGTCTAGTTGAGATGTCAAACTTATATTTAATAGGATCCCTTTTCTTTTCTAGTCTCTTGGGATACGGCTAAAAATATTTAACTTAAAACGTTGTTGTATGAGTGGAGAGATTCGAACTCAGAATCTATTATATAATAAAATCTTATGTCCCTTAATTCTGTCACTCACCCAACCTAATATTAAGTGATGAACTTTGTCATTTTCAACCCACATTCATTAGCTTGAGTGATAAAAAACATCTCCTTACATATAAAAGGTTAAGCTTTGAATCTCCCTTACCTCAAAAGTGATAGGAAATAATTGTAGCCTTATTAGGCCTTTATGTGGCTTTCACTATTGTATAGTTTCATTAGACTCACGAGTTTTTGAGTGACGTATCTCATGATGAATAAAGTCTATAAATAATGTACACTAAAAATAAAAAATAAAAAAAGGGTCCTCCTTTCCCACAAAAGAATATTATTTTGATTTGCACGTAGCCAATGTCCCGCTCCCAATGGTTAAAGCAACAACTCTAGGCTTAGTATAGAGTTTTTTTAATAGCCTTGTAAAGTTGTACTAACGAGGATAATATTCTAATTTATATTTTAGGTAATGAACTTGTTTATTTTTTTTATGACTGTTATTTCATCCTAAAAAATTCTAACAAGCTCCACCATATTGACATATGTGCATCCTAAGTGAATTATTAATTGTAATACCACTTGTTAGGGGACTAAATCTTAATTAGTATCGATATTATTCTCAACTTAATCACCAGAGTCATTTAGGGTTTTACACTAAAGATCTTAGTATTAATAAGAATAAGATCCTAACTTCTATTTATATATTTACTCAAATCCTATTTCAAACCACACAATCCCAAACACCTACATCGTAGGACATATGGGTCGCGTCCCCATTTACAAAATATGTGAGAATTGAATCATGGATTAGTTCCCTTGTTCCAGGCCCACTTTAGTGCTTTCAATAAAAAAAAGGCTGATCACGTTAATTCCCTCTAGTGGAATGTGTCACTTTTAATTCCCCTAAAGATAAAAAAGTGAGACAATAAAATGGGTCGATTTGGTTCATAACTGATCATACAACTATAATAACTTGTTCTGTTTCGCACAACCTGATGGAGTGCATCAAAGCATGTGCCCTTGTAACACAACACCATTCCTACTTGTAGGCCAAGCTTCAAACATACAAATTAATCACCAGTGTAATTAACGTGGTCTACACATTCCTTTTTACACATTTTTCAAATTAAGTAATGCTACAATGACATTTAAAAGTGTATATTACTTTAACCAACGTGGGGTTGGTTCGCTGGACGAGAAACACACCTTAAGGCAGTTGAAGAACTTGCACCGCCAGTTTGAGTCAACCTTTGACATATCCCTATTGGGAGGGCTACCCAAAATTACCTCTGCAATGCTCAAAGTTCAGAAGGATTAGTCTCACCCTTCGGAGAGGAGGACACCGCCCGAGCGCTGCAAAATAGGTAATAAAAAAAAAGTACATTACTTTAATACACCATTAGATTATCTCGAATCATATTGTCACGACACCCCTTACCTTACGTAGGGTGACGTCATGACAAACACAAGATACTATATATTGTACATATCATATATACCCTCATCTAAAATACACATCTTTCAAAAAAAAATTCATCAGCATGTCTCCATAAAATGGACATCTCACAAATTTTCTCCTAATAAACCACAAAGTCAAATCACATATAATCATCCACATCTACACTCATGTATATTTATACTCATCTATATTCAGATATTCATTATCCATCCACAAACCATAGTCATAACCTCACTGTACGTCTATACTGTTATATGTGATAATATTTACATAACATGATAATTATACATAACAAACTAAACAGTTTTTCAATCTCTTTCTCCATACATACATAACAAAAGAAGAGGTCAAGTAGCTTTTATTCTTCTCTTGTCTTTCCTTTGCCCTTGTGATCTTTACCTAAAATATTAAAGGGAATTGGGTCAGCTACATCAGTGAATATTTTTAGTTCTATGGCATTCATATTTATTTAATAAACATGATGATAAAGTCAAGCCAAACACATTTAAAGAACCAAATGCAATGTAACAATACATATACGCACACAAATAGCTTGAAGCTTACTGTAATATTTTTCAAAACATATATATATATATATATATATATATACTTTTCATTGAAAGTCTCGTCCATCTCTTACCTTTCAAGTATAAAGCGGGACTCACCCCTCATTTGTCTCAAACAAGGGTAGCCTAACTGTCATCTCATACTCAATATCATTCCTATCAATTTTAAGACAGCCACCAAGCCCATGAAATACTCAAGGTATAACTTATGCGGGACTTATTCCTGGAATGATTCATGTTCTAACAGGCTATTACAAGTTAGACATGCTTCGTTTTTGAAATATAGTTTCATGAATTCAAACAATGCAATTATATAACATGTCATTTATACATGCTTGTCATTGCAAATAGTTCATAGCTACAATGTCATACAATATAACCAAGAAGTGAAATAATACTCACAATGTCAACAGCCTATGGCTCACCAAATATCACTATTGCTACGTACTGTACTCACCTATTCCAAACTTTGTTGTAATTTCACCAAACAATAATAACCAAGAAGAGGCGAGTTGTCCGGGCTAGCACTCACATTTCAAGTACTAGTAACCCTATTCATATACCACCTACACAAATTCCATACAGATATATGTTCCATATCACCACCAACTAAATCCCTGAACAAGTCCTCTAAGCATAGATTTATAAAATTAACTATTAAGTCTCATATAATCTAATAAAGTCCACACCAAGTGTGCGGAAGTATGAAAGCCGAATAAACGGGTTCAGTCAACCCAACCCAAACCATACCTAGCTTAAATGTTCAAATAGATTAATAGAGTACTGAGCAAGAAATAATAAAACCTATCTATGCCCTATACTACAGTCGCACCAACTATACTCACTTCTGATCTAAGCGAACCTTTCGATTACAATATGACTCCTTTACCCTTGTCTAGGGCACTAGAAGATCTTAGAAGATGTGAAAAAAAAGGGTGAACTAAGGCCAGTGAAATAATATAACATATCTACCATCATATACTCATCAATAATTTAAAACAATGCATATGTTTGAAACAGTCATGCCATATAGAATACATAAACAATCCAATATGAAAATAAAGTTTTATAGACAAAAATAAATAAATAATTTCGGGTCATGTTTCTAAAGTTTCTATTTAGTATTTCTGCGAATATCAAATTCCAGTACTACTCCTAGAAAGTTTCCTACTTAAATTCCACGTAGTTCAAATTTTGAAACTACGCAAATGACCCAATAACTAGGCAAATTTATGGTTCATTCCATATAAGTATATGAGGAGGCTCATCTAGGTCATGGTCGTAACTTAGAAATTTAATTTAACATCAACCATGTTTACACAAATCTAACCGTTGAAAATACATAAAAATGACATATGTTATACAACTCGGCGCGAGAAATACGAATATATAATTTTTATTGAAAAAAAAAAACATTTTTTACCTTAGAATCATGCGCCCTAGCCCTTCTTCTTTTCTTCCTCTTTGTTCGTCTCCACGCTTCCCCGCTCTTGTGGTTTTGTAATGGAAATGGCTGATACATAAAAACTTAAACTTAATCTCATACTCCCACCGCCTCAACATCCAATCGCATTCTCTTTTGTCTTTTAACTTTGTTTATTTTATTTTTCTTTTTCCATAAATTCGTTCGTTAAAGATAGCTTAAAAGGAACAACACATTATTTGTCCTTGTGCACTTTATTCCATGCATCAAAAGCCATCTAACTAAACAACCTCTCCATTAGATTTAATTCATTTAATTTAATTTAACTCCTCTAATTTATGTAATTCAATATCCTTAATTTATATTTTTATTATGTACTATCATACACACATATATTCTACATATGAAATATACGTATGTATATACATTAATATATGTATAAGTCAATATAAATATATAATTTAAACGACGGGTATTATTTTTTATTACTTTTTATTTTTATTTTTTTTAGAAAGCCAGGTCACGTTTTACACCAACTTAGTCTATCTAGTGTTTGTATCACAAAATATATATATCTATAATCTATAATTATTATAAAAGAGACAGTTTGCTACACCGCAGCTTTTTTCAATAATCCAATTTTTATGACTATTTTACCCCTTAACTTTGTGAGTTTTTCGACTTTTTATTCTCCTCTTTATCTTTTGTTTCTTGTTGATGAAGTACGAGAAATAATGATAAATTTTACAATATCTCCTTTTTCACATTTAATGTAGTAAGGACGTAAAATTTTCATTTTTTTTCAAATTTCGAGAAACATATCTTATAAGTTTGTACCAAATAAATAGAATTAACAAGAATTATTATTTTTTAGGAGAATGTTAAATTGACTGCCACATTTATAAAAAAAATACAACCGGTGCTGAGATGATGTAATATGAAGAAATGGTTGTTTAACTCTCTCATTTAGTTGTCTTTTGTGATATGAGGGACAACCCTTCATATCAGGTCACCTCAGCAGGACGGCAATCAATTTAACATTCTCCTATTTTTTTTATTATCAAAACTATAAGAACAAGATTATATTGTTTACTATAGTTAATTCTAACTTAACTTTAAGCTACATATTTATATATACTTTGCTTATCTTCAAGTTCTTATTAATGTTTTAATCATTTTCTATTTATCTTTTTACTAACTTATGTTGTACAACCATATTTAATAATTTTTATTATGGTAAAATTACAACACTTCTATTTATACATCTCTATATGTTTTTGCTCTTATTCATCATTATTCACATATTAACTTTAGTATAGTTGACTAACTAAACTTTTAGTTATATATCTTTATGTACTTTGCTTATCTTAAAGTTCTTGTTAATTTATATAATCTTTATTGAACATAAATATAATAATACACTAATTTTGTTCAAAGTGTGAATCCAAATCATTTATAATATTTTAGTTAATTTATAATATTTGATTATCAATATTGCATAAAATAACTTTTTAAAAAATCAGATTTATTTATTTTAGAATAAACATTGAGCTAATTATTGAATTGCATCATTTTGAAAGAATTCACTTATCTCATAAGTTATATTTTTATTTAAAAGTTGGTTGTTAAATATTCTTTTTAAGTAGCATTTTCTTATTTTGTCTATTAATCAATATTAATTACAGGGACGATCATCATTATTATAGAGGCAATTATTAAATTGTTAACTACATGATTTAGATTTAGATTTAGATTTAGACACCTAATTATTAAATGAAAGATTTAAAAATTAGGATATAAAGATTAATACATGTGTCAATACTTGGTTAGAACTTAAAAGGGTTTCATTATTATTTATTTTTACAATATGTGAAACGTGCTCAAATTTCTAAAATATGATAGTTTATGTTTTCTGCATCATAATTAAATTAGTTTAAGAGAATTCAATTGCTAATTTAATTACTTAGCTCGGGTTTATTAGGTTTTATTTTATTTATCTCGTGTTTTATTATCTTTGTTCTAAATATTTTTAACCTTTTGATAGAATTTTGCGTTAGTATTTATTAAGTTTTATTTTATTTGCCTTATGCGCTTCTTCTTGCACCTACTTTATAGATACGTTAGATTTCAAATGCATACTTTAACCTTTTAATTTAAGACAAAACCTAACTATTGTTCAATTCAAGGTTTGTTTTAAATATATTATATTTTTATTTTTTGTAAGTGGCAATTCAATGTTATGATGAAGCTCATTAATTGAATTTTGCTTACGTCAAACGGTTAAATACAAAGGGGTTAGTTATTAGAATAAATTGTTAGTCAAATATCAAAGAAACAAGAAATGACATATGGGGTACCTTATTACATACACAAGCAAAAGATGTAGAGAACGATATCAATATGTTATGTTTTCTTAAGTTCATATCATTTATACAGTAAATTTCTAAGGAAAGCGATAGAGTTAATATATTTTACTTTGTTGAAATTGTTTGTATATCTTTATTTTTCTTTGTTTTCTCTTTGTTTTAGATAGAAGTTGTTGAATTTTATTTTATTTTTTTCTACCACATAGCTTATATAACAATTGCAAAAATTCTCGCGTTGATTTTAATAGATGCATGATACTAACTTCTCTATTAGATTTTTAATGTCACCCTATTATTATTTTTTCTTAATATGTTTCTTTACCATGTTAAAGTTTACTTAGGCTTGACATACTAATTTAATATTTTACTTATATTTATTAATATGTAGGTTTTAATTGTACATTTCTTTCGTTCTCTCAACTGCAAATATTATATTAGGCATTGATATTGGTATTGTCATTATTTTCATTATAGTTCCTTCGCACACACACATATATGGATGACTGAATGTATATATTTCTTTTTTATATTATAATGGGACAGATAAATTGTTGAATTGTAAGTTTTTTGAATTCCTTAAGTTTCTTAATGCAAGAAAATTATGTCCTTTTGTAATGAATTTCATTTTTTTTTAATCAAATGGGCTTTGTTATGGTTGTACATAATTGTAAACATAGATTTAATTGTAGCTCATGGTGATTATTTTATTTCTCCAATTCTAGCAATTAAGATTGTCTACTAATCATGAATATGTCATACCAAACTTTTTTTATTTTGTTATAAAGAGCAAATTATAATCTCTTTATTGCACAATTATTTTAATTATAAATTAATTTATGTAGTTTATTTATATTAAACAAATTATGTTATAAAATTTATTTACACCAAAAAAGATAGTTAGGGGCCTTAACGAACACATACGGTAGATAATAATATATATATATATATATATATATATATATATATATATATATATATATATATATATATATATATGTTTATAAAATTATACTACATTTTATAAAAACATAAATCTTATTTTTTTCGTTCTTTCGTGTTAAGTATTATTAACTTATTTTATATAAGTTATAATTTTGCTGCTCTAAAAAATATTTATTAATATTTTATTTCATGCTACTTTGTCAATTATAGGAATCCTATTAATGTACTAAAATATGTTTCTACTACGTACGAACTAGTATATATATCAAAGCCCAGGCTACATAGATTTAATAAATAATTTTTTTTAAATTTTTTTTAAAAATAAAAAAGTATGGTGGAGTGGACATCTTAGCACCACACATCAAACTGCGGCAGGTAAGCGGCCAAGTAAGCTCCAAGTCCCCCGACCTCTCCAATTTTATTTTATTTTTCAAACAAGCAAAATACAAGGAAAAGAGAGAGAGAGAGAGAGAGAGAGAGAGAGAGAGAGAGAGAGAGATATGAAGTTGCACAAAACACCACCATTACCCATAATGCTAGTGGCAATGGCGGTGATGCTGTACACGTGTCAAGGCAGAAGTGATCTCCACCCTCTGATTCTGGTGCCCGGTAGCGGTGGAAACCAGCTAGAAGCTCGGCTGAGCAAGGAGTACGAACCGTCGAACCTGGCGTGTAGGCTATGGAGGCCGGCGTGTTGGTTCAGGCTGTGGTTCAACCCAGTTGTTCTGATCGAGCCCTTCACCAAGTGTTTTGCGGAGCGTATGACTCTATACTATAACGCGGAAGGCGACGATTATCGAAATGCGCCAGGTGTCGAGACCAGAGTGCCTCACTTTGGATCCACGCAATCCCTTCTTTACCTCGATCCTCAACTCAAGTAAGCTTCCTTCTCACTCCCTCTCCACTTATAACCAGGTCCTGAGCCAAGTTATTAAAATAAAAACACATTTTTATGATTACTATTATTATGATTTTGAAAGCTACTAAAATTACCCATTCAATCCTCTTTGACCATTTGTTTAAATTAAAAAATTAAAAATTAAAAATAATTTTATGAAAAATTACTAAAATAGATATATGAAAATTATCCTACCCTTTCACTTTCTCATCACCCACCCGTTTTTCAACTATAAAAACTTCACTTTTAATACAAAAAATCTAACTTATAACTTATAAAATTAAAGATTTTTTTATTTTTATAACTAAAACTAAGACATTATGACTGAAAAATAAGTGAGTAAAGAGAGAGAGAGTGGGAGGATAGAATAATTTTTATGTCTATTTTAATAATTTTTCATAAAATTATTTTTTATTTTTTATTTTAAGTTGATGGACTGAGAGGATTGAGTAATAGCAGTTCCCATGATTTTTTAGTCTTTTGTGCCCATGTTCATGATTTCATTTTTTAAGCAATGGGCTGGACTGTACCAAATATAGTCTTAGTTTAACCCAACACAACCTTAAGCCCAATCCAATGATTTTGGGTTGATTGAATAATGACTAAAGTTAGTTGGGTCGGTCTACTCAATTATTAATTCTCAAATAACAGCTCAACAAGATTTTTTTAAGGCGACTTTTACCATGAAATTTAAAAAGAAAAAACAGTTGTAGTTTGTAACTATAGTGAAAATTGTAAATATAACAATAACTAACATTTCTTTATTAGTTTGGGTTATAAGGTCTCGATTCTATTTATAAGCTTTTGTAAACTCTTTACCTAACCCAATCGTAATCAAATTTTTAGACTCAACTCAATCAAACTTGATATGCAATCTCAACCTAACTCAATCATATGATTTGGGTCGTCTTAGGATTAGTCATATTGCCGACCAATTGGTCGGCAGGATAAATACTCTTGTTGGTGCATCTGATGTTGTTTCTATTTTAACTTGGAGGTTGTAAGTTCAAATATAAAAGCAACCTTTTCTAATGTAGTGGCGAGGCTGCGGAAATTATCCTTTTATTAGATCTTATGTTAGTAGAAGTCATTTGTATTCGTTTAGAGAAATATTTTTACGAACCAGAAATTATATTTAAAATTATACTCACGTTAATGTAGTATACGATGAATGAATGATATATATATATTTTTTTCTCTGATGATATGGTGATGTGGTATATTTGCACATCTATTTAAGTATAAATTTAGATACATATCTTGGATCATTTTACTACTCTTCAATTATTTACTACTTTACCCTAAAATGTTTTATTTGAAAAACATTAGCCAGGCCCAAGTCCATCTCTTAAATTCCGCTGAGAGTGCAACATACATGATTGAACAAAATTGGGCTAAAGAGCCCAATGCCCAGTTCCATATCATAGCTCTCTCAGAGTCGGAACTTTCAATTGTGTTTCAACAATGGTAGTTGTTTTGCCAGGCACATAACTACTTACATGGCGCCCCTAGTGGAGTCTCTCCGGAAGCTCGGCTACTCAGAAGAGTCAGAACCCAAAAACCTCTTCGGCGCGCCATACGACTTCCGTTACGGCCTCTCCGCCGAAGGCCACCCATCACATATAGGCACCCAATTCCTCCAAGACCTCAAAAACTTAATAGAGCAAGTAAGCCATTCCAATGGAGGAAAGCCAGTGATAATCCTCTCACACAGCCTAGGCGGCCTCTTCGTCCTCCATCTTCTCAACCGGAACCCGCCTTCCTGGCGCCAACGATTCATAAAACACTTCGTCGCCTTATCTGCACCGTGGGGCGGCACAGTTCAAGAAATGCTCACTTTTGCTTCAGGCTACTCCCTTGGAGTTCCTCTAGTAGACCCATTACTAGTAAGAGCAGAACAAAGGAGTTCAGAGAGCAACTTGTGGTTATTGCCTTCTCCCAAGCTATTTAGCAGTGAAAAACCACTTGTAATCACAGTAAATAGAAGCTATTCTGCATTTGACATGCCTCAGTTTCTCAAAGACATTGGATTTTCACAAGGAGTTTATCCTTATGAGACTCGAATCTTGCCGCTTTACGGGCAGTTAATGGTGCCGGAGGTGCCTGTTACTTGCATTGTTGGGAGTGGCATGAAGACGCCGGAGACTTTGTTTTATGGGGAAGATGGGTTTGATAAGCAGCCGGAGATAGTTTATGGTGATGGAGATGGGACTGTAAATATGGTGAGCTTGTTAGCACTAGAAACAGTGTGGACAAGGGAAGCAAAGAAGCTTCTTAAGATTGTTAAAATCCCTTGTGTTTCTCATAGTTCGATACTGAAAGATGATGCTGCACTAGAGGAAATAATGCGAGAGCTTTCTGATATAAATTCGAAATCTATAAGCTCAGTTTTGTAGAATGAAAGAAGGGAAATGATTTTTGCTGTCAGTTAATGTTTCTTTGTATTCTAATTACTTCTTTGGATTTAGATTATTTCATACATCAATTGATTAAACAAAAGCATAGTAATACAATTATACATTTTTAAATTAAAATAATTTAACATATACAACTCAACTCAATTTAAGTAATCCTTTTCTCAATTTCACAGGTCAGCTACATGATATGCTACCTCTACTCTATTAAATATATTTAAGGCTAAATTGATAATTAAATTATAATTAATTATATTTTTTTTAATTATTTTTATACTTTATGTTATTTTAGGTTGTTTCTACCTCTATCATAGATTATTAAAAAATTATATTTTTATTAACTAATTGAAACAGTTAAAGGTTTTCCTTGTATATGTCATAATTTGACTACCTATCTACATGCTACATGTATTGTAGAATAATAAGAATAATCATATAAGAAGTTTCACTGGTTAATAACCAGTAATGGTTTCACCTAATTAATAAAATCAAATTTAGTTAATAAATAGTAAAAAAGCACGTACAATATATATTATAGACGCCTAACTAGACTTTAATATTTTGTTTTTATATATATTTTATTTTCAATCAACGAATTTTTCTTTTACCGTCAAGATTTGTCTAAAAAAAATTTAGCCCCCTCAAAATAAAATTTCTGGCTATGCCTTTGCTTGCACCCAACTCTTTTGGATATTTTTAAGATGCGTGTATATTGCGTAACATTCTAAATACACACGTATTTTTAAAATATTGAAAAAAAATTAGGTATCGGTATCAAAAAATGGCATTGACACGCAACGTACATTTAACATTACTATTTTCATTATATATATATATATATGTACATGAGCATATGCATACATATGCTAATTTGGTGTTGGGTTGGAATTTAGTCTTTTTAGATTTATCGATAGAACAAGCTAAGTCAAAATAATAACAGGGTTTATATCCTCCTAAATGGACAAGCTCATAAATTTTGCTATGACATCCTGAATACAAACTACATGTTCAATAATTCGACAATAGGGCTCGGTATTGCATTAATTAATTAATTAAATACATACACGCAGATGAATAAGAAGGTTTTGGCAGATGTACACCTAATTAATTAAAACTTGGGAAATGTCTTTTGGTGGAAGTCGGTAGTCTCATGTAAAACATTCGTAACTCACCAAAATTTTATATGTATGCCACTGATCGATGATTATATTAATTAATGAGACAACACCAGTAATTAATAATGTAGAGCTAACTACCAGCAAAATCAAGGTGGGTTGTCTCATATCATCTTCCAAAATATTCAAAGTCTAAAGTTTGATATAATAATTCGTAATTTGGGATATTAGTAAGTTAAATAGCTGCAAAACTAAGATTATATTTGGAATAAGGATATGCAATTACAGATCCTGATGACAATATTTATAAAAAGTACACCAGTAGACTCAACAACTTAAGACTAGTCTTTCACTTGATTTGCAAGACAAGGACTACACTTGAGGGGGGAACACTAACAACCAGCAAACTCGAGGTGGGATGTCTCATATTTTGAGAATATGAAGTGATTTAAGATTAAATTATTATTGATGGGTGATTTAAGAGTAAATCAAAACATCTTTTCAGTAAGTTGGATAGATGGACCAAAGCTAGCTTCTGTCAAATCTATCATCTTGCAAATAATGAAGAGATTATGAAATCTGGTCTAAGTATGTTAGGCCAAGACCCAGCCCTGCCCACCTATTTTGTTTTTTGTGGGCCTTCTTAGAAAACTCATGTAAAATTATTGATATATACTGTTATTATATGTGAATTCGATAACTTAATTGTTTGAATAAAACCAATAATAGAGGTTTTCATGCCTTAGACTCTTAAATATTGATGCTTTAAATCATGCTACCATATTCTCTCAAAAATAAATAAATAAAATCATGCTACCATAGCATTTGGGTTTCCATTACCTAGGAGTGCCAAGGCAAGTTTGGAAAACTTTTTCAAATGCTTTTAAACAAAAAAGGCTTTTAGAAAAAACTACCCTTTCCCTGCTTTTTCTAAAAGTTTAATTTTTTTTTTATACGACAGTTTAGTTAGAAATAAGTATTGTTAAATATTTTAAAAAGTATTTTTACTTTAAAGGTACTTTAAAAAAAAAAAACTCTCTTAAACTAACAATGGGTTGATTTAGTAATTGTGAGCAAGTGTTCCTACCCTAGAGGTTCAGAGTTCAATTCACGGAATGATAGAACTCATCTATTACGGTATTAGCCAACGATTCTAAAAGTGTTTGTGCCCGTGCCCCAAAGGGACTAATGATAATATAAGTTTTTGATACGGTTGATCTAAAAAAAAAAACTCTTCCAAGCGAAACCAAACACGATTTCCAAAATTTGTACTTAAAAAATAAGATTAATGGCTGAAAGCTCTTGTTATCAATTTTAACAACTCTTAAGAGTCCATTAATTTGTACTGCACTGTAATAACAACTTTAAACTTTCATTAATTTTTTAAAACAGGTTATTTAAATAAAATGTTGAAAAACTACTTTCAAACTCAACTAACAAAACAAAAATTTTAGATTTTCCGCTAGCAGATTTTTTTATGATGATATTATCAATTTTTTTTTTTTTTTTTTTTTTTTGGGGGGGGGGGGGGGGGTGGTATTTACCTCATAAAACATTAATTAATAATTGAAAATAACTTGAATCATTTTTTTCAATTTGTGTACTGGAGCCAGGGATATATATGTATAAAATTAAGTCTAAATTTTTATGGTGCCACGTGGTGAAGTCCAACAGGAAGAATCACATGCAAGGTGATATTATGGGTAATGCGGATGTGATGAGGATCCACAGGATCAGGGTTTTAAAGATTTTGAAGAGGTGGTGGTAGCGATGACGGAGCAGAGAGGACAAGAGACAGTTTATAAAAAAAACTCCCTATCAAGTTGGGACAATGATGTGGGCAGGTGTCGCCACTTGGACCACCACATGCTCTCTTTGACCAACCACCTCCTTTCTTCTCTACACCTCGTAAATTCAAACTGTTTCGGTGTCACTTTCATTTTGTTTATATGTGTTACATAATATATAAAGTTTTTTAATTTATAAACATGCCCATGAAGCCAAATGATGGGCTACTCTCCAAATACCCTTCATCATACATATATATGTGTGTGCCCATCAACAAGTATATGTTCCAAAAGTAAATCAATGGGAAATAATTAAAATCTAAATTAAGTACATCACATTTCTTTCTTTTTTCTTGGAAGATGATAGCCCTTTCTATAAATAATCATTTTCTTCATTATAAGAGTCAAAAGAAAATTAACCAATTAAAAATCTTGAGTTTGATCTTATGATCAAATAATAATATTCTTTACTTATTTATAATATTATAATATTAGGCTTTTTTTAATTCTCATTTTTCATATCGTATATTTTTAATTCTCAATTTTTCATTTTTTTTTTCTTTTCTTAAACTAAAGGTATTCAGGCTTCGTCGGACTAATTCGTTGGGCTCAATAGCAGTACCTCTTCTCCCTCATCCCTCTTTTAAAACAACGTACTTTACTGGCCATGTTAATCATATCAAAACACAAAAAAACTTAAAGAAATATCTTATTTTAATTAATTCATAATCAAAATTATGTGCAACACATATGTTAAAATACTAGTATATATCTATATATATATATATATATATATATATATATATATATATATATATATATATTAATAATGCTATCAATAATGTCAATTAAGTTCATGAAGTTAAAGGCTCGAGTCTATTCACTCACCTATAATTATTATGATTATGGTATAACTACAGTTATAGTGTTTATTTTGTATGTCTTTTTAATATCATTGTGTTTGTTTATTAATATTCCAATTTACTAGACTCATTATATGAATTAAAATAAAATAAAATAAAATAAAATAAAACATAAACTTTTAAATAATAATAAATCAGAATTATAGAAGGATGCTCAAGCAAATGTGAGAAAATGCAAGTGCTCTTATATGTGCGTAAATTCATAATAGTATTTCTATTGAGTTTGCTTTTGCATCTGAATTTAAAAAAAAAAAAAAAAAAACTATGAATTAAAACTATGATAATTAATTAAGGAGTCATATTCTTGTATCCCTCAGATGCTGATATTTAAACATGCACCCGCTTTTGATTGAGGACTTGTTTCTTTGACCAGACAAATTTTCTAACCAATTTAATTTTATACTATTTCTTTTCTTTTCTTTTTTATAAGTTGTAGCCAAAGGATTTGATTTGTTATATAAAAATGTGGATGTATGAGTAGGATGGTCAGTCAAAGAAACCAAAAACAAGTTGGTAACGTCAACAAACGCTTTTGTCTGGAAAGGAGTTGGGGAAATGGCTCGGCTGTACGTACAACCATCAACACCAAAATAAACCCAACAACCGTGTGCGTCCACGGAGCCTCTATTGTTTGTACCTTCATCTTTATTACTGTGACTTATTGTTATATATTTTAATTATATATTTATATACAGTGAATGTCACTTTCTACGCGGAATATTCACTCTGTAAGATCGCATCCTTAATTTTGCGCCGTTATAGAAAAATAAAAATAATTATAACGGACCGTACAAAGTCTTTAAATTATATAATATGTCTTTCAAAACCAATACATTTTCTTTTTTAATTAAAAACAGAATATGAAATGGAAAATGAAACTTTTATACAAATGCATAATCATAAGCACTTATGACTAATTCGGATAATGTACTTTTACACGTATTATTAAATTGTACTTGTTTACATAAATATGAATTATTGGTACTTAAACCTCCAAATTATAATTGATATATATTGATGGGTTTTGAGAAAGGATCATATCACTTTTTTTTTTTTTGGTCTTTTGACCCTTTAGTATTTATGTTAACCCCTTTACTTGGACGAAAAACTATTATAGTGTTGCTTATAGACGTGGCTATAAGTCAAACTTCTTCAAAAGTATTTTTATTAAAAAAACACAAGTTTTTCTAAACAGAGCCTGAGACAATATTTTTATCCTCTCGTCTTCCATTGTCAAAATTGATGTTGAATCCATTGAAAGGTCACAAATATCCAAATGGTTCTTTTAGGACACTTGTACAGGATGTGTCATCACCTAATTGGATATATTCATATTACAAATTATTTAAATTAGAATCAACAAAAATAATTTAAAAAGATATAAATATTTATAATTGAATTAAATGTCAATTTAATCGTTGATAAATTAGAGTAAGAAGTAGAATTATATATGTAGCCGAATCATGTAAATTGAATAAGTTTTGACTAAATTGAGTTGATTATATTTAAAAGGGCAATATTAAATGTTAATTCGGGGCACAGCCTTTATCAAACCTGATTTATAATTACTACCCTTAAATCTAAGTGCCCATTTTCTTTCTGTTTTTTATAAATTTTTATGAATATAAGGTGATGCTTGGTGAATTTTGTAGAAGGTTAATATACCATAGTTGAGCAACTAGAACTATTAATGTAAATGGTTGAATTTGCAGCTTTGTTACACTTTTTTTTTTCTTTCTTTTTTGTAAAGTACAATTAGCCCTACCAGGCGCAAAGACTGAAAATCAACCTCGAATGATAATACTATTTGAGAAGCACAAATTTTCTGACAATAATGGTCGTAGCTCACAATAATTGATATTCTAAACATCTAAAAGAGTTGAATCATTGTTCTCATGGGTGAGGTGCAATACCACCGGAGTTGCTTTATTAGTGATTGTCCAAGTCAATGTCACCAATCAGCAGTGCGCGTATGCTTGCCATCTTAGATACATGTGAATCTAATGCCATTTGCACCATATTATTTAGTGGGCAACAGTTATACGTCATTTTTTATATGGGGGAGAGAGATGCTTCTCAATTATATTCAAAATGTCAAAAGAATACCTATGAACTCAGCAACCTTAATTTGGTGGGCAATTAGCAACTTTTATTCCTCCATTATTTTCACTAGTTCTATTGTATATATTCTGCAGTTCTTTTAACTAAAGTTGATGAAGAATAATTTATGTATATATCAAGATATATATTAGGAGCTAGAATTATATCTCGGTTCCCCAAAACTGAGACTTAAATTCTTCAAAAAGCGCCTGAGCTGTGAGCTCATCAAAAGCAAATGCAGAATCTCGTGGATGCAAACCTAATTATATATATATATATATTTCCAAAATGGCCCTAAAGTTAGAAGATATGAGCCCTCTAATTTACTTTTGATCTGATAATAACAAACCCTAAAGCATCTACTTTATGACTAAATGATACAATTTACTGAATTTGGGGGAGCTAGTATTACCTAATGAGATTCTTTTGAGATAATAAAACTCCCACTAAAACACTCAATCCCCTGATGTTAGAATATTATTTAGGTAAATATTAATTATATAAATGAGAAACATATAAATGTTAATTACAAGACTTGAACCCAAGACATCTTGTAAAATTAAGATTCTGATATCATGTTAAAAATATCTCAACTCAAAAGATTTAATTATCAGATAAGAGTCCATTAATATATATCAAATTATCATCAACTATGCTAATTATTTCTTATATATTGAACCATTGCCTCATTAACTTTTTTAAATACCCAAATTAATCGGTACATTAATTTATTGAAAACGTGAATTTCATTTCAGTGTAGATAAGTAATTCATACATACGAGTCGACCGATCTTTTTCTCAATTACATAGAGTCTCATATATTTATTTACTTCTTCCATTCAACTCTATATATCAAAGAAAATAATTCACCCATGTATGAAATATATGTATTTAAAGCGAAGTGATAATAATTGAGAAAACAAGAGGGTTGGAGGGAGGTGAAATTAATTATATGGTTTAAAATTTATATTGCAATATTAACTGAGTAAATGATTTTAAAAATAAAGAAAATAATAAACTCTAACGAGTTAATTTTGAAAAATCTCTTCGAGTATCTGCATTATATGAGATACAAACATAAACACAAATTAAAATGAATTTTAAACTACAGTACTATAAATCTGATCTCCAAGTGCACTATTCTCTGATCTGTCAACTCAAGATCGAATCGAACATTAATAAAAAAAGAAAAGAAAAAGATATATATATATATATATATATATTATTTTAAAAATAAAAAAAATACACAAATTTCTTTTGTTTGTCATAAAAGTAGTGGCAATCCACATTTAGAGTTGTTGGCATGAAATGGCAGTCACGTTTCCCCCGCTCAACCACACAACACACATCGGAATGGTTGGTCGGATGTTTCAGTAAAAAAGAAGGGATATATTGGTAAATTCAAATTCCCTACTACAGAAAAAAAAAAAAAAAATTCAGATCAACGGATCAGACCACCTGTACCTTGCAACAAAAGAGTAATTAATTAATTGAGACTCCCACTCCTATAAATAAATCTTTTGTACAAACCTACACACTTAATTTAATTTAATAATCCTTGAAGAATTAAATCCAAACAGAGTTTAGTCAGGTGAGAGAGCGAAAGCACGGACTTCATTCCACGTGTCGAGGGCTCATTCGGTTGAGCGAAGAAGCATGCAATGCAGCGGGACTAGCCATGCAAAGGCGGTCAAAGCAAAGACCGGATAAGCCCGAGGAGTACAGTCAAAGCAAAACAAAGAAAGAAATGCCCTCAATCTCCCAGTCTTTCTTGCTGGTCAAATGCTGATCTAGCACTTTTAAAAAAGGTTCAGTTATGTGGGTCCCACCCACACCCATTTTCTCTCTTCTTTTTTTTTCTTTTAATTAATTATAAAATAATAATGACGAGAAGTTCGAACTTCGAACATAGAGCGGTCCACTTCACCAGCCCCCTATGCGCATTTTTGTGAAAATCGGCGTTGCTTTTTTTTTTTTACGTCACTCGTGTGGGTGAGCGTGCGGGAGTTTAACTACTACTAGGACTATGGGGGGTATTTTTTGTCATTTTATCGAAAAAAGAAGGGATAAAATGGAGAAAAAGAGTTTTTCTTTTTTGGTTATTTATTTTCGTACAGTCATAGCCGTCCGATCTTTGATCTAATTTGACGGATGATACTTAGGTTAGGGGACCCTGGAGTAAATAGAGATAAAGGTGAAGATATTTTTGTGATTTCGGGGTTTTTTTTTTTTTTTTTTTTTGGGTGAGTGTGAAATAATGAGGTGGTAACTGGGAGACCACGCAGGTATGCACGTGTGGTGCGGGGGTCGAGGCCCGAGGGAGAGTTGTGACCGGCTATAGCCGGTGGCTTGCCCCTCGAAAACCAGAAAAAAACAGGGAGGAAAATTCAGAAAAAAATTATCATATTTTTTGGGGGTTTGGGAGAGTAATCAGCAACAGCGGCAGCAACAGCAGCAACCACAAAAGAGGAGCAGAAGAGGAGCGTTGCAGGAAGAGAGGATATCTTTTCCCTGTTCTCTCTCTTCACTCTTCAATCTATCTATTTTGGGTGGTTATATTCTCTTGTTTAAATCTCATTTTTAGTGGTCAAAATTTCAGATTTTTTATGATTGGGGTGTAAATTTGGGTTTTTTGTTTCTCAATTCCTTAAACTTGAAGTGGGTCTTCTTTGTTATTTTCTTTTGGTGGGGTTACTGTTGGTGTATTGAGTGTGTTTTTATTTTTGATTTTCTGATTTGGTTTTGATGATTTCTTCCTTTTGAGCTTGAAGAGGAAGGAAATGAGTGAGCTTTGGTGTTAGGGAATAGGATTATGTGTCTATGATGTATGTTATGGTAATGGTGATGAGTCTTTTGACTGGAGAAAGAAATCAGATAAAGTGAAAAAAAAGAGAGAAGAGGAAACAAAGAGAGAAAAATTGTCCCCATTAAAGCTTTCTTGTTACTTGCGATTTTCAATGTGCTCTTTCTCACACATCTCTGTGTAGAAGCTGTTACTGCTCCTGCACCTGTAGTAGATATGATGGTCCTTCAAGATTTTTCCTTCTTCTTACATAAATTTTAAGGGTCTATTTTACACTTCTTCTTCTTTTTCTTCTTCCTCTGTTCTTTGTTTTTTTTTTTCAATCCTTTCCTTTGCTTATTTTCTTCTTCTCCCAAGAGGGTCTTCAGAAAAATGCCTATGTTTGAGGTTTCTAGCCGTAGAAAAGAAGGGGATGTGAGATTTGATGTTGGTGGAGGAGGGCATGTTCTAGATCTAGACACTGCTGTAAAAGATGGGATTTTGGGTGGTCTTGAAGGTGCTGTTTGTGGTTTAGCTGTTGTTGGTGAAAAACTGGATCTACAGAAAATGATAGAAGAGCTTGATTTATCAGATGTTCCTTCAGTCTTCATCTGTCCAATCTCTCTTGAACCCATGCAAGACCCAGTAACTCTCTGCACAGGCCAAACCTATGAGAGATCCAACATACTCAAATGGTTCTCTTTAGGCCATTTCACATGCCCAACAACTATGCAAGAGCTCTGGGATGAAACAGTCACTCCAAACAAGACCCTTTACCATCTGATCTACACTTGGTTTTCTCAAAGGTACTTGATGATGAAGAAGAGATCAGAAGATGTTCAAGGCAGAGCTTCTGAGCTTTTAGACATATTGAAGAAAGTTAAAGGCCAAGCTAGGGTTCAAGCCCTTAAAGAGCTTCAAAAAGTTGTTTCAGTACATGCTTCTGCTAAGAAAACTGTTGTTGATGAAGGTGGGGTTTCTCTGATTTCTTCTCTTCTGGGTCCTTTCACTTCTCATGCTGTTGGGTCTGAAGCTATTGGTATTCTTGTGAACTTGTCTCTTGATTCTGAAATGAAGTTGAATTTAATGGAGCCCGCGAAGATATCGTTGATGGTTGACATGTTGAATGAGGGATCCATTGATACTAAGATCAATTGTACAAGATTGATTGAAATGTTGATGGATGAGAGCGATTTCAGGTCAGAATTTGTTCCAAGTTTGAGCCTTTTGGTGGGATTACTGAGATTGGTTAAAGATAAGAGGCACTTAAATGGGATTTCAGCTGGACTTAGTCTTCTGAAGACAATTTGTTCACATAAGCAAGTTAGGAACTTGGTTGTAAGCGTTGGAGCTGTTCCTCAATTGGTGGAAATCTTGCCTAATTTGAGCCCGGATTGCTTGGAATCTGCCCTTTATATTTTGGACATTTTGGCCACTTTACCTGAAGGGAAGCTGGCTTTGAAGGATTGCCCTAATACAATTCCTAATGTTGTAAGGCTGTTGATGAGAATTTCGGAGAGTTGTACGCAATACGCGCTATCGATCTTGTGGGCAGTTTGCAAATTGGCTCCCGAGGAATGTGCATCACTTGCCGTGGAAGCAGGTTTGGCAGCAAAGCTCCTACTTGTTATTCAAAGTGGGTGTAATCCTGTGTTGAAGCAGAGATCAGCTGAGCTTTTGAAGCTTTGTAGTTTAAATTATACAGCTACTATCTTCATCTCCAAGTGCAAGCTTACAAGAACAATCCAATAATTGGGGGAATTTGATTTGGTACATGGTTGGTTGGTTTGATGCATCACCACCCGGATCAGGATCACCCATTTGAATGCTTGTTTTTGGGTGAAAGGGAATCATCATGAACTGTACAGAGCTCGCGCGTAAAAGTTGCAACAAATATGGGGATCCTGAGGTATACTTTGAGCTCTGCAATCCTCTGTGTATAGTAAAAATCTTGTAATTTCATGATTGATTTTCAATACATAAAGAAAAAATCATAATGTGATTTCTTCCCAACTTGCAACATGCTTGGTGAATGGTGGATTTGCATTCACTATACCCTATTGCTGGTTGCTCCTGCAGAAGCGTTTTTAATAATCCCAATCAAGTTTATATTGAAATTAAGCCATTTTTTTGTTCTTCAGAAGACACCCATCTTGTGATTGCTTTCTATGTAATGTCTTATAGAACTGTAAAACATAGCCCTTATAATGGCGTTTGGAGGTAGTTGAATAGACATGAGAAGAATGCAGGAGAAATCTTGCTTCTTTTTATTTTTTGGAACAAAATGAAGAAGGGAATTTGGTTTTGCAACCACCAGGAGGAGAGTTTACACTTGCAACTGTAATTGCTGTTAAATATTCTGTTTTTCCCTTGTTTTCTTTATCTTTTCTTAATTTTTTTTTGGGTCTTGGAAATTTCGTATTTTCCAACCATTGTAGAGATTGCAAGAACCATGTTTCTCATGATCAATCAATTTTCACTTCTGTACAATGAAATTTATTTAGTTTTCTCCAAATAGACTTGAGTAACCATATAGAACACCCATTTGTATTCTCTTTGTAAAATTTCTCTTTTTCTAATTTTATAGAACTTGTATTATGGATTCTGCATTTCAATTCTGTGAGTTTCAGTTGAAAAATGAGAAAAATGACCAAACTACTAGACACACTGAGTGCATCTAGAAAGCCAGTTTTTTGCTACCGACCACTACTTTGTGCCGGAGTTTTGAAATTGACGCATGTGCTGACGCATGTGCAAGTGCAACAACAGCTTCTGTTTCTGGGATGACCATTGTGACCACAATGGCAATCTGTTGTACCCTTTTATCCATTTACAGGAACAATTCAAGTGGTGTTGAATCCCTTGTACTTTACACAAGCTATTAATAATACCGAGTTGAAAAGGAAACAAAAGAAGTTGATTTCAGAAGTGCCATTTCTTTTTTGCCATGTTTGAGTGGGACTTCACAGATTTCAGGGAAAGAGGTTTTTTTCTCTGACATTTCTTGGTAAGTTTTGAATTGAAGATTGTCAAATAAAGGGTATCACCCACCAGCCACCAATTCCAACTGCAGTTTCTCCAATTTCTGATTTTGGTGGCTTCTTCACTCACCCATTAAAAGTGACAACTTTTTATACCCAATTCAAGTGCTAATTTTAATTCTTTTTTACTTGTAATGCTCTTTAGTCTAGTATTTTTCTTTCGTTCTTTATGGATTGTGACGCAAAACTGTGAAGGGGATCCGTATAAACTTTGCTTACGTTAAAGTGATGGAAAAAGTAGTACTGAATGGTGCATTAGCATCTTTGAAAGAGAACACCAGCCCGTAAAACTGTAGACAAGCTTGGAGATGAAGCTTAGGGTCAGCTATATATATGTATATATATGGTGCCAAATCATTCAGGTTCCCTTGCTTTTGTGACTCAGCTTGTTTGATCTATCAATTTCTTGTCTATAAAGTCCGATCCGATGTAGACCTTAATTGTTGAGTGATTTTGGCAATTGGGTTTCGTTAAAGAAAAGGAATCTTGTAGAATTTGATGCTAGAATCACGTCTGATTGTTTAATTGAGAGCATGGTTTTCAATGAGTTTGTACAATTTCATGCCCATTTTGCATCTGTTCATGCATGTTATCTCTTGATTACGGCGCATCCAAGCACCAAATTGGATTGGCAGGTTAAATCCTGCATCCAAACCACATTGCTAGATCTGTTTCCATGATCTCAGCCGAAGACGGTGCAATGTTCTTTACTGGCGTGTTATGATGCTCTGCACCAGTTTTGTGGCCTGTAAGCCCTTTGTTGTAAGCATGCCATAAGCATTTAGATTTTGTGGGCTAAGCCTACTTGTTGCTAAGAGTCCACTTGCTTTTCTTAATCACCAATGCTAGAGCCTTTGGTACACAGAGCCTTCAAAGGGAGTAAAGAGCCCCTATTGATATACCATGCTTGTATACCAATGACTTTCTCAAGAAATATAAGTTATGAATAATATTACAGTTTAAAAGAGTGTTACGATCGCTTTATTTTATATACATATATTACCAGAAATAATATTATAGAAGGAACTTTGAAAAGAAAGTATCCAACCCCATTTGTATTGTCGATATTCTAAGGTAAAAGTGGGCATATAATTAATTTTAAGTCAACAAGGCATTAGTTCGATGGTTCGAACGGCTGATCTATTACATGTGGTCGAAGGTTCAAGATGAGATTTCAGAGAAGTGTATACTAAATCTTTTCAAACTCTTTTATTAGCACGGAGTGGCTGCATAGACTGACTATGGGCTAGCTTTGAGGGGCCGTCAGGTTAGGTTTTGTCGGTGTTAGTATTAGTCGGGTCATGCGTAGCTCGAATTTCTCATGGATAGAGTTGGTATCAAGTTATACTTGTTTGTTTTATTAAAAAAATATAATAATAATAATTAATTTCAAAAAATATATATTGAGCATATCCCCAGGTCCATTAATATAGTAGTTTTTTTTTTTTTTGTCAAATTTCCATTTCATTAATAGAAAAATCTCCAAATAGAGAATATCCTATCTATTGATAAAACCCTTACAACAATAGGATATCCTAACAGCAAAAGGAATAACTTCATAACAATGGACAAACAAACTCCAACAAGAAGAGGGCACATCCTCACAATACCAAAACAATAAAAAAAATTAACCACTAAAACAACAAAAGAGAACTAAAGCAACAAAAAAAAACTACATTTGCCTCGCACCGCAAGCTCTGTTGTCGGTGAAGGAATGGCGGCAGAGAGAAGGCAACGAGAAGATGGAGAGCAACGATCGAGAGAGGCGAGGGGCGGGAGCGTTGGCCTGCAAAAAGAAAAAAACAGAGCAAGAAAGAAAGAACAGCGTGGGAGCAGCAACGAGCAACAGCGGCACAAGCATTGAGCAGCAGCGGCACAAGCATTCAGCAGCAGCAAAAGAAAAGAAAAAACAAGGGAGAGAAGCGGCGGAGCCGTCAACCAAACACATTAAAATTGACTACAATTTTGTCTCTTACAACCAAAGAAAAAAGCCCATTGGATCCTATGTGGCTTAATTACATAGTCACTTCTGTCGCCTCATTATTTTTAATATATAAAATACTAAAGTGATATTTTGAAATGTATACCCCTGACTGTATATATTTCATCTTATCAAATCACTCTTATTATGATATGATTCTAGGAGATTAATAGTGTTCAATAATTATTGTCTTTAAAGGCGTTTCATAAGTAATGTTATCTTGATATTAATAAAAACTACAATGCAAATTATAATATCACCTATCAATTTTGATCATCATCAAAGAATAATGTTATGAAATTGCAATATTAACTACATCAACCTAACACTTCCATTTTTTTTTTTTTATCAAATCTCTACAAATGTATGATTTAATACAATTTAATATTGATGAGTGTTACAGTTTATATTATTTTTTATTTTTTAAAGTCAACAGATATTGAAGACTTACATCTTCTTTAATTTTTTTTAGTACGGTCACAAACACTTAAAGACACCGTTAGTTAACAACTGACGAGAAATACTTCGAACCCGAGACCTTTAGGGTAGGTGCGCTTGCACCCAATTATTAAACCAACCCACTCTTGGTTATTTTAGTTTATATTACAATACAACACCTTAATCAATTTAGTATTATTCTTCATTGAATCACGTGTCAATACATAATTTCATACAATTTAGAAGTAATGATATGCTAAGATTACTATTGTAGGATGACTTCTCAATCATTTTAATATTCTTTTAATTTTAGAATAAGGTACCACCCTTTTAACTATATACAAGTGAGATTTATTATTTATACATATCAAAATAGGTAAGCCCGGTTCGACAGTGTGTCAAGAAAAGAGCTGCCATGTACTTAACCATGCTGCCAGGGACCACCGTGGGTGCACCCTTCACACACCTAATGATTTGAGCAATAGATCGTAAAGAAAAATTTGTCCCATTTCAAGAAATTACGAGTTTTTCCAAATCGTTTGTTCTCATTTAAAGAAGGAATTAATTGAGTACTTCCACCAGCTGATACTAATGTGTACTGAAGTTGTCATATATTGTTTGTTAGTATCTCTCTTGATTTATTATAATGGCCAAGGTTCCAGCCAGATCAGGGAATCACCCTCATAAAATCATATAATCTTGAATCTTTCAAATTATTGGAAAAAGGCCAAGTTAATTAATAAGGACTATTAATCATACATTCTTCATTTAGAACTGCAGGTTTATTTTGAAAAAGAAGGTATTTGTATTACATTTTAAGCAGTAAATCTGGTAATACTCCTATTGTGCAAACTTCCACACCATAGATTATTTGTTTATATAATTATGTTACAGGTACCCCACTATAGTTTAAGCTATAAAAAAAGAGTGTACAGAGTGTAATAATTAGTATCTCATATGAATAAGATATATTTTGAAGTTTGAACCTGTGACCACTAGATATTAATAGACCACCCTCAGACATAGTATATATAATATATTGATTATTATGTATTATTTAATTTGTTTATTGTATGTAATAGGTGATTTAATAGTTAATACGTTTATGTTAGGTAATAAGGCTCATTTGATGTTATTAGTGTTGTACGGCCCCTGAGCACATCTTTAGTCTAGGCCCAGTCACATAATTTTATTGTTTTTAATAAAAAATTAATTTTACTATTTTAATAAAAATATTTTATTCTTTAAAAATTATTTTTTATTCTAACTTTATATTAATAATAATAATTTTTATATTTTTATAAAATATTTATTTTATTTTTAAAAAAATTTAATTTTGTTATTATTTTTTCATAACAACTAATTTTATTATTTTTAATAAAAAGCTAATTTTACTATTTTTAATAAAAATCAAGTTTATTATTTTAATAAAAAAACACATTATTATTTGAAAAATATTTTTAATAGAGAGCAACTGGATGGACCCACTTATGCACTATCTACACTCCAGTTCATACTTTTTTGCTTATCCCTAAAATATCCTCAATCAAATTTACTAAACTAACTTTAAAAAAACACCCCTCCTTTTCTCACCCCACCGCCTTCTTCTTCTCTTTAACGGCAACACCAACGCCACCGTCCAAGCAACACCATTGCATTTCTCTACACGTCGTAATCGTGGTAAGTAGACTGTTCAACGATTTTTTGGATGTTTTGTTGAATGAATGATTGTTTAATTTTTTATGTTAAATCATTCAAAAAACAACACCATCAACACACATTTCAATCAATATGGCCAAAGAAGATTGTTCCCGTGACGACGTACATTAAGGAGGGGTAAGTTTTGGTTGTGTGCGAATGGAAATGACAATTTTTTTTTTCAAAAAATCGGGTTGAAGGTCGGCCCTGCGTATCACGACGCCCCTGGCGTAAGCTGACGTCATGACTGACACAATGTACTATACACTATACATATCCAATATACAGTATACATTACACTGTCAGCCTCAACGGAATTACACAAAAATTTTCAAAATTTCGGTAGTATGTCCCCATAAATTGGATATTTCACAAGTTTATCTGATATACCACAAATCAAATCAAATATATATATATATATATATATATATATATATATATATATATATATATATATATATATATATATATATAGATAAACATCTCATTCATTCATTCATTCCATCATACAATCATATACATCATCACTCAGTATTTTATAACCACAATATTCAACCATCTTCTATATTATCACCCAACCCATCTATGTGGTAATATACATGTAGTATATGTTAAGTATACATATCAAAATAAAACAAAAACAAACCATATCCTCCGTATATACATTAACAAAGCAGAAATCCGGATCAAGTGTCTATCATTCTCTTGCTTTCCCTTTTCCTTTTGAATCTTTACTTGAAATAGTAGAGGAAATGGAGTGAGCATACCACAAGCTCAATGAATATACAACTTGATATGACAATCATATGCATTTAGAGAAACATGTAATTGAAATCATTTAAAACATTTATTAAACACACATGCATCATTCAACAAATGTATCATACATGCCAGTAATATAAATTTTTATGATCAGGTTCAATAAAACAATGCACCATTTTTAACGAAATCCACAATCTCCCTCCTTCTAGCGAGATAATAAAGCGGGTGTAACCTTTTATGGCCGTTACAAGGTAACCACAACCTTCCATTACCCAATTCATAGTCATTTCAAATATTTAAAATCCTTGTTAAGACAGCCCTACAGATAATGAGGTTACGCATAACACTTATCCGAGATTAATTCCAAACGAAATGACTTTATATTCGACCTGCCTTCGCAAGTCTCCCATGCTAATATAACACAATGCATAATTATATACATAACATGCTTACATTTAAACATTTCATATAAGTACAATGTCGTACAAGAGCCAAATTCAAGAAAATATACTCACAGAACAAGACTTTCCAACTTAAAATACAATCACCATCGCTTTCGAGTCCAGTTCCAATTTAAATCTAACTAACTCAACCTGTTCACCAAAAGGAAGGTGAAATGTGTTCGTTTCTGGTTGTCATCTCTCCACAAACGCAGTAATCAGTGTCTTGTTGGCGTGCGTGTACGAGCAATCGATTAGGAGGCTCTACCCAGATCCATCTATGATTTCTTTAAGTCTTTCTTTCTCGGGGTGACATTCTAGATCCCACTAAGCCACCTGTGCTCCATGATTTATGCACCTAAGTAAGGGTCAATACTGTAAACAAAAAAGAAAACCAACCAAAACAAATATGAATGGTTAATATTAACAAGATATAACTATCAACAACATATTTACTATACACTAGGGATGGAGACTTACTTCGCCAACCCATATAGCTGCAGCAATATGATTCTTGAAACTACGAAGGACAGAGGGATCGGTAGGGCCTCCCAGAAATGAGACAAGGGCACTATCAGCTTCTTCAGTGTACTGGCTCTCTTGGCCAGTGTGTTACGTGCTTATCTCGTCTATTTGCTCTTCTTCTTGTTCCTCTTGTTGTGCAACATCTACAATGGCCGATAAATTGGTTTCAGTGTGCCTACGTATTCTCTTTGATGCTGTAGGTCGAGTTCGTGACCCACTTTGCTCACTAGAAGTAGTGTTGCGTGTCCTCGACATATCTGTACATAATAAAATGGTTAATTACTATTTATTTTTTTTTAAAAAAAAATTCAGGCAGGTCGGCCTTGATAGACCGACCCTAGAATGAAGGTCGTCCATGGTGGTGACCTTCGTTCTTGCCTATGTTTTGCGCAAAATACATCAAAAAATACCTATACATATTGCATTTCATGAATAAAAGTAAATAGAAACAAAAATAATTATTAAACCATGCAGTTCTTACCGATTCAAAGGATCAATCGGTAAAAAACGCACTAAAATGGAGAGTGGTGATTTGCTCCAAATGGGGTCAAAATGATGCTCTCCTACAACCAATATTCTTCAAACTAAGATAAAAAAGATAAAAATAGTGGGCTTTAAAGTTAAGAGCTATGGTTTTGGAAGAGAAGGATTGGTAGAGAAGAAGAAAAAACCAAGAGGGGTTTGGGGTGGGGTACGTTAGGGTGAAGGGTAGTTTAGGATTTTTTGTACTTTTGACTGGGGTAGGTAGAGTAAATATGTTTTAGGGTGGGGTTGTGTTAGTGACTCGGTGTAAATAGTCCATAAGTGGGGTTCATTTAGCTACTTTCTTTTAATAAAATAATGATAAATTTTAATTATTTATCATATTAATAAAAATTATTTTTAATAAACTTAATATTTTATAGTAAAAATTATTTCATATCTAAGATTCTGAAGTGGTACCAAACACAATAATGTGATATAGAAAGTTGTGTAAAATTCTTATGCGTAATTAAACACAGTAATATAACATTTTCATCTTCAGATTCCCATAAATCTCTTTCTTAGGAATTTGATTACCGCGTATCAAACACAACCTTAATATATGAATTAATGAATGTAAAACAAAAAAATTAAAAATTAAAACAAAAAACTAAGCAATAAGACAAAACAATAATATTCTAAAGGAAAATCTAATCTAACTGCCAAAAAAATACTACAATGCAACTATATGTTTATGTCTTTTGGATCATTAATTTATTATATACCTTGAGATGTGTAAACCAATGAACATAAATGTATAGTTGCATTCTTTTACAGTTAGATGTTGCTATTATTTTGACAGGTTCATCACATAAATCTGTATTAAGCATTCAATGAAGTTGAATTACACTATATGTGTTTATAGTTTGTTGAAGTAAGATGTTAGGCTACCACAATTAGGCCTTTTATGTAAAAATTTAATATTATTTGAAGATCTTTGTTAACAGAAAGCTTTCTTGTGTTGGACCAGCTTGGATATCTATTAATACTGATATTGTCCCCAACTTAACCATCTTTGGATCCAGGTGTGAGGTTTTACTTCAAAATGTCTTGATTCTGGTAAAATTTTAACTTATATTTTATATGATGAACTTACTCATATCCGATGTGAGACTATTATTTCGATCTACACATACCGAACACCTTTTGTCAAATGTTCATTAATTATGCTCAATTCGAGTAATATGTAGGACTACAGTTTCCAAAGCTTATTTTGCAATATTCAAATCAGTTGATGGCATTTATTCCATAAATATATGAGAAAAACTAATCTAATTGCAAAAAGTTACAACTACACATGTATATTTATTAGATCATTTATTAGACACCTCAAGACGTGTAAAATATTAATATTTAATAAATATATGTGCATATAGTTACACATGTAATTATAAAATTTGGTCTTTTTTTAGATGGAAAGTCATCATATTAGCATTTTCCTAAATATAAAAAGACTAGTAATAAGTCCTAAGTGCTGTCTTTTTTTTAGATGGAAAGTCACCATGATAAGTCACCAATGATCACCCTTAGATTTTCTTATATACTTGAATAGTTGCATCCACTTCATCTTCCAACTCTTTCTCCCCCATATAGAATTTAAAAAAAAAAAATCCATTTTAAACATTTAGAGGCAAAAAATAATTGCTCAGGGTTTGGAAACCAGTCTAGGTTCATTATTTGTTATTAAATGCATCTTATTTTAATTATATTACATTTATTTATTTTACAAGATTTGTCGAAGCATATAATCTATATATAACAAGCAAGAAAATGATAGTTATACAGACTGAAGATATCATTAACTCGTCTAAGCTCCTTGAATTAATCTGGAGAATATTATAAAAATAATAATACTCATGAATAATATAATCCAAATGCATCTCCCCTTGATACCAGATGTCACAATAGTCCCAAAGCAATACTTATTAAAAAAAAAATAAAGAAAAGGAAAAAGAAAATTGTACTCTCATCAAGATAGGTAATTGGTTAATTTGCCGCAGTCAAGTTGACCAAATAAAATTATAATAAGATAGTTTTCTAGGTTTTCAACAAAGTAGATCAAGAACCCATACTCTCATAAAATTTTATACATTTTTAATTTCTTAATTATATATACATTATTATTGATATTTGAAAAGGATGCACGTGTGGTCCACTGGATACGCAACAAAGATGGGCCACTCATACCTCACGTGAGTTTTAAATTAATGGAAATATTCCTCCACATTGATTTTTCCTTTCCTCGCGCAGCTTGTCGTATGTCCCGTTCTAACATTTCCAGTTGAAGCTTCACAATCAACTCAAGTTATGGAATGGGTACATTATATATATAGAGTAATGCTATAGTAATTTTATATTTTAACACAATTTTTAATTTATACTGATGTAATATTATTTATATAAAATATGAAAATCACTTTTTTAAAGATTTTGCTTTTACCACCCACAAAATATATTCAAAACTATATTTATGTTAATGTAGTGTATGGTGAGTGGTGAATATTTTTTTCTTTCTTTCTCCTAATGTTGTGTATTGCTGCATTAGCTTGAGTATAATTTTAAATACATATCTTAGATCGTTTTAGCATAATTAGAGATACGTAATACAATATTAAAAAATTTGTTGAGATTTGAATATCTTAAGTATTATATATATATATATATAGATTAGAGAAGATATAATGTTAACAGTTGTTTATATAACATACTCTATCATCATACCATATTCTTTAAAAGGTATTACACCCGTTCTTGACCCATCAATTTCCCTCAGGCAGTGACACGAGTTGAACCAATAACTTTTGGATTGTAAAACAATCTCTTTATTAGATTTATAATATTATGCTCTAATTATTTAAAGATTTGTAATTTCCTCTATTAATCTTATTTTAGTTTGTACAATGGGTTTTAATTCCATTGATTCTGATCAGTGTAAAATCCTCTAGACGAACGAACATATTAAGTGAAGATAGAGCATTGAATCTAATGCCGATTCCCATCATATTAAATATTTTATCAAGATATGATATATATATATATTATATATCTCATAGTATGGAGGATAACTCATTTGGTTGTATCGTAAAGAGAACTGATAGTCAGTCAATGTTGATAAATTAATTTCGCTAACTAGCTAGCTAGTGTTCAAAATAGTAATTAATGAAATGCATGAATCTGATTAATTTTGATAAATTCAAAATATGGATATATTAATATTATTTCTTTGGATCAAGAACACGGACAAATTAATGTGTTGAAATAGAAATTCATATCGTCACTTAACCATGACGTCGTTTTCCTTATATCTGAATAGAATATGTGAAAAATTGAACTCCATCAATTTTGTTCAATTTTGCTGTTTGAATTATTCAATTTTACAATTTGAAGTAAACCACTTTCACCCCAAACCAAGTAAATAATAGAGGCAAGTCCCATTAACAAAGGGGAGGCGAGACCCAATGTCACAACTACTCTTCACATTCTAAATATCCAAATCTTGTTAATGCAAAATACATATAAGACACGAAGCCTTGTCCTTTCATAGATAAGGTGTGATGATAATTAAATTTATTAAGAAAAATATTTTATATATGTTGAGCACCAATGTTATTTTTTGATACTAGCATTCAACTTTTTTAAATATTTTAGAGATTTATATGTATTACACAACATCTTCAATATTCAATAAAGATTAGGTGTCAGCGTTGAAAAATACTGAAATCTCTAGATCATTCAATCATTGAGGAGTCTTAGATTATTTAGACCATATTAGTCTACATACAACTCAATTAACTCAATTAAGTTTTTTTTTAACTATATATCGTCAGCTATATGAATCCATTTCTTCTACTTTGTTTTATCAAAGGCTAAATCGTTGTTTAAATTATTAGAACTAAAGTTTTTTGTTTTTTGTTTTTTTTTTTTCATGCAATGTTAATAAGTAACTATTCTTAATTGGTGCATTCAAAAACTTTAGTTGTAAGGGAATGTCCTAGTTCTTTCCATAATTTGATTAAAATTTATGTCATAATTGATCTGATGTAATTTTATACAAATTGTGTTACATAATGTAATCCTTCTTTTTTATTTGTGCTTGAGACGTAGTTGCCCATTGCCATATAGAGATATTAATTGGAGTTACCAATGGCCATACATGCATAGAGATATTTATTTGTAGCACATATATATTAATTCATTAGTCCTAGTTTTATTTTTATTTTGAGAGGAGTGTTCCTATTGAATAGAAACTTTGAAAATTAAGGGAACCTTCGATCCCTTGCAAGAACACAAGAATACATGATATAAGGACACGCATACAATCTGAACCTTATAAAAAAAATTCAGTGTTGGTCAAAGTGGAATTTTTGACCAAATATTTCTAACGTCAGCAGCAGCCACGACCCCACCCAACCGGCGACGGCTGGCGACTAATTAAGCATTGCCCTTTTGTCTCTCTTTCAAACTGCACCTCTAATTGCCAATTTAATTTCCTTTCTCCATATATATATATATATATATAGACACATATACAAACTCATGAATCCAACATATATAATTTCTAACAATCCTCACAAAGCTTGATAAGTTCAAACACTTGAACAAAGAAATTACAGAACCTTGCCCAAATGGATCCTTTCTCTTCCTCCTCCTCCTCCTCTTCTTCTTCTTATTCTTCTTCTTCTTTCGCTGCTTCTGCTTCATTTCCCATTAAAGAGAAATCATCATCAGTAGCAGCATATCTCCATTCTGTTGCACATAACAAACACTTAGCAAAACCATGGAGGAAGCCCATATTACCACCCCCTCGTGTGTACCGAGTGCATTCCTCCAACTTCCGTGAAGTTGTTCAGAAACTCACCGGAAAGCCCGAACCGACCCAACCTCAGCACCCGCAAAGCGTGGCTTTACGGCCTTCGCCGTTGAAGATAAGTAGTTATACAACTTCACTAGCAGCACTGCAACAGCCCATGATCCGGTCCATCTTCGTTGAGCCTAAGAACAACTTTTCCGATGCTACCAGTAGCTCTGATGATCTGATGATGAGTAGTAATTCGTTTGGCGGGTTGGCGTCGCCTTCTTGGTTTCCGGCTTGGTGCTCTGTTCCCCTTCTTAGCCCCGGAACCGATCTTCCTTCTTTGGAGCCAAGTACTGTGCTTTAAAGTTTAGCGCGACTTTGGTTCTCCGGGCATTATTTGCCCGGGGTGTGAAGAGCTATAGGTGACTACAAAACACCTTGCATGTGGGAAGGTAATCAATGTGCAGATTACATGAATATTCAAGCGGCTCTTCCACTCGCAAAGTATGGTGCTACTCCGACGAGTGTTTGCGCGCCTCTTCTCCTGGTGGATGTAGTCGGTGTTCCTTTTGTTAGACCTCAACGGTCTGTAGTTTTCTTCGTAACCCAAAAAAAAATAAAAAATAGATTAAGCTAATTAAGGCTGGTATTTTCCATAATTAATTAAGGAAAATGCTACTTTATTTAGTAGTTAGAATGCTAATAGAATTAAGGTGAAGGTATGTTTTACACGTTTGAATATATGTAATAAATCATCCAATAGAGATAAACATGTAGTTACACTCTTTAATTTATATGTAGACAATTCTAATTTGCCAACTCCTACGAAGTACGAACATGGCCAGAAGTGTTGTTTAGGAATGAACTATGACATGGAATTGCATTGATGCAACTGGTTTTTTTGTTCAAATTGCTTATTATTTATGCTTGATTTTCTTCTCTTGTCAATGGAGTCAATGGAATGGTAGTTCTTCTCTTCAAAGAAGAATCAATTACACTTGTGTGTGTGTGTGTGAGAGAGAGAGAGAGAGATGGTGGGTACGTGGGCGTGTTGGTGCGTGCAAGGTGGACCATGTCTTAGTGTGGCTGCAACCGAAGACCACATACCTAAATCCTTGCGGCTTGAACCACCCACTAAAAATGGCTGCTCCAATGTGGACACTGCTTATTGCGAGGAAACAGAGTTTGTGCTTTGGAGGGGAAGTCGCTAAAGTTGCAACTAGCCTTAAAAAGCTTATCGTGTCGTAACGGATGTTCAGACTTCCTATTTGTAACTTTGATGACATGTTCCTTTCTGTTAATTAGCACAAGTTCAACATTAAGTACTTTACAATGAGTATGCATTTTTTAAGATTTATGGAATTTAATGGAAAACTTAAAAGAAACAGAGATTAGTTAACAGATTTTCACTTTTCCTGTGTTTTTAAGATCAACAAAATTATAATTTCTTTTGTTAATTAAGATTAGCAGTTTAGCGTCTCCAATTTGCATAAATAAACTTTTTTTATTGGATAGCTAGCTGCATAAATAAAATTGGGGCTAACAACAATGCCAATTTCATGCAGCAGAAAGCAAGACGACCCACAAAAAATATAGAAGAGGTAAACAACCACCATCCCACTTCAGAAAAAGGCTTAAATAACTGGCAGCTCACAATTTAGTGTTTTACATACAATAATTGTGAAGGAAAATACCAAACAGCAGATACTTCTGCTTTCAGTAGTGTATCAGTAGATTCAGTACCACAGGCCACAATTGAATTTTACAACTTCCAAAATGATGCAGCAAAGCTCTTCTTTTCCCATTTCAATTCAACCCTTTACAAGGTAGATTATACATAGGTAACCCAAATCCAGGAACTTTGGAGTACCTTAACACAGATAAGGCCATATCAGGAAGATGTTGCTTCTTCATCCCTAATTATCCCAGTAGTTTCTTAGTTGTGACATATGAAGAAGAAGCTCATCCCTGCCCAAGCCAGTGACGCTACTCGTCATGATCCATGGTGGAGGCTCCTGGTAGTTTTTTCTAATTATCTCTTGGAAATCCTTGATGTTCTCATCAGGCCGCTTTCCTTTACCTCCCTTCATTTTGTCACACTTGGTGAACACAAAAGTCAATGGTATCTATATTGCACATGTAAGGGCAGAAAAACCATGTTAGAAATTTCTCACCTCCACAAAAAAGAAAAAAGAAAAAAAAGGGGGGTTGAGGAGTAGAACCAAGATGCCCCACTGAACTGAAGATAAAACAGATAAAAACAAGGAAAAGAAGCTTACATTGTTGCGGCCGAGCCAATTAGCACAATCAAGGTCAATCATTTGAGGTGGAATACTTGAATCAACAAGTAGTAGAACAGCAACAAGAGTTTCTCTGTTCAAAAAGTAGCCTTTCGAAAATGATGACCAATCTGTACGAGCAGATTCAGGCGCATTTGCAAACCTACAGTCATTAAGTATCATCAATCATATTCCAATTTTCAAATGAACCATCAAGCTCATCACCGAGTAGTCTCAAATGCAATCATAGAGAACCTTATAAAAATTGTATGTAACTATCAAGAAGGAAGAATTTTGTGAGATATGACTAACTCGGCCATGGTTTACTAGATTTCAGGAAACAAGTAGGATTTAATAAGACTCTAGGATATGAAAAGAGGTTCAAAGAATGCATAAGCCGCATTTCTTAATCTCTTCAATTTACCTTCACACAGTGCTGATGCATCATCATTACTTTCTCTTACTGTTTTATGGTTTCAGATCTAGCAAGATTCATATATACTAGAATGATTCTAGACTGAAACAGGGCAGGCTGAGAAGACCAACATTTGATACATGAATAACCATCACGTTTCCTGAAACAGGGCAGGGCAGGTCTAATTTTAATGTATATGGCACAAACTGTTAAGCGTCAACTTCTTCATATGCACAGATAAGTTCAACAATTTCTTTTAGTTTTGGATATTAGATAATATGAAGCCTGATCTTTGGTTTATTAAGGTAATAGCACCATACAGAATTTCAGTAGTGTTTGACATAATACAGTAAGTTGCCAAAAGAAAATGGCAAAAATCTTTTTGAATAAAGGATCTCTATTTCACATGATAGACAACAGTCCTCGGCAAACCAAATCAAGATTGCAATGTAAGGGCAAAAGCATTCAACATCCAGAAAACTTCACAAGCAATGCAGCCGTGCCTCAACTTGAGAAAGTTTATAATCTGGCTGTCCCAAATCCTGATCATTGATGACATTACACATTAATAGCCCAATGATGCATCATTTAGGTGTTCAACTGACACCCAATTTAGTCAATGCACTACAGCCAAAGTTTATCCAAGTTTCATCATCCTAAATGTCCACTGGGATTCGTTGCAGATGTAACACACAGACATGCATTAGCATAATTGCATCCATCGCAAGACGAACAAATTGGAAACCCAAATAAACAGCTAAATGTGCCATTATTATTCATGTTGACACTTTCTAATTCAAAAAGGATAATTCCAAACAAAGATAGTTCAAAATCCAAATGAACAAGATGTAAAACAAAGTGTTCTCCATTAATTTATATCAAACTACCTCCAAATATAATAGAAACTAATCAGTTATAATAAAAAAGCACCCATAAGAAGGCTTACCCATAACCAGGCAAATCCACAATGTACCAACTTTTGTTCACCAGAAAATGATTTATAAGCTGAGTCTTACCTGCACATAAAATATACGCTAAAAAAAAAATTAAAAAAAATCATTGCACTATAAAAGAAAGCAAGAATTCAAAGAAGCCCTGAGAAATAACCAAAAAAAAAAAAATTCAAAACTTTAGCTCCAAAAACCTGGTTTTTTGGAAGTAAGAGCGACTTCCTTCTTACGAACGAGAAAATTAATAAGCGAAGATTTCCCAACATTGGATCTACCAAGGATAGCGAACTCGGGCCGATCATCCTTGGGGCAATCTTTCACTCTACCACTGCTCTTTACGAATTGTACCTCTTTAATCTGAGAGTGACCGGCGTATGGGCCAACCACGATATTGGAACCGGGAAGAATCATGTCATCTGTAACTTGGTCTGGTTCTACACCCGGAGGAACAAAGAGGGCCCTTTGGACGAACTTGGCGATTTCTGGAACTACAGGTTTTGTGGTCTTCGAAGCTCGGACGCCATTGGCGGAGGAATGCACGTTAGGTGTTTGATGAATTGACTGAGAGAAAGATTTTCCGAAATGTAGAAATAGAGGAGGAAGTGTAGGTTCTCGTGGAAGAATGATGGATGAAGGAGATGGAATTAGTGAAGCAGATGAGAGAGCAAGGCCGCGATTTCTGAGCAGCATTTTCCAGGGGTTTAAGGCGCCTGTAATGATGGAACTCAAAGTTTAATCCTTTTGCTTTCGGCGCCAGCGTTCGCTCATCTGAAAGAGCTCCTTAGGCATGTCTTGTAAATGTTTTTGAACCAAAACAAAAGTCATATAAATGTTTATCTTAATTTTTGAAAATAATTTAGTTTTAGTTTAAAACTATTGACATAAAAAAATTAAAAAAATAACTTAGTTTAAAACTTATTAAAATTTCAATATATATATACTTGCAGAGAAGATCCTCTTGTGGCCTCTTTTCCTAGTCTTGATTATAATTTTAATAGATATTCATTACCTTTTTTTTTTAAATGTTAACTATAATTAGAACATATAAGTTTTAAGTTTTTGGACCTTTTTTTTTCTTTCTTTTTTTTCGGGTATTCCTAAAAATGAAGATAGAAGAAGAAGACTTAAAATAACACGATTAAAAATATTTAAGAAATATATAATTATTTATATCACTTAATCGAATAATGTGGAAAAATTGATCTACTTAGCCAATTCTCACTTTATTTAGAAAATAATATAAATTCTCACTTATTATAAAAAAAAAGGAGAGAATCAAACTCTTCGGATGAATTAAATGCACACAATTAAAAATAATTAACGTTCAACTAACCACTATTTCAAATCCTCCTATTCTTATTATATTGTTAAAATATTTTTTTACTCAAACAAAGTAACATGCCGAATTTTTTAAATAGCTTCAACATAATCTATAATTCGCCATTTATATATATATATATATCTATTTTTTCCAACTATAATGAGTGAGAATTGAGTAAAAAGGAGCCTTCTTGCATCGAGGCCGCTGATTGAGCATCTGATTATCACTCGTTTCCACGAAGCCCATCTGAAGCGACACGTGGAGCCCGGCGTCGGTTAGTTATTGATTTACCAGGAGCATGATTCTCCTAAATGAAGCGCGCAAAGCTATAAATAGCGATCTAAACAGTGAGTACGTTACCTTGGCGTCTGCGCTATCTCTTTTACTGCATTTGTTGTTTCGGGTGCAATGTCATGGCTAGCGACGTCTTTTGCGAACTCTCTTAAATTCGACGACAACGATCACGAAAGTGACGCAGAAGTTGGTGATGGAAGATTACTGAATAATAAAGAAGAAGAAGAAGAAGGAGGAGAGAAGTCGCAGATCGAATCATCTGATGATGCCCCGGGACGAGGCGTCAAAGAGGATCTCTCGAAACTCACCAAAACCCTAACTCGTCAGCTATGGGGCGTCGCGTCTTTCCTCGCACCTCCTCCGTCAGAACGATCGGAACCGTTGGTTTCGACTACGAATCGAATGTCCTCCTCAGATGATTGTTCGATAACCGATTGGAATCGCTGGGAGTCTTCGGATCAATCCGTCTCTGGTCAACAGCCAGATCCGGATATGCATAATGCGGCTGGAATTGAAGGAATACGTAGTGATTTCGCGGAGATCGGAGGGAAGTTCAAGACCGGATTCTCAAAACTGTCGAATAATAAGGCTGTTAGTGAGATTTCGAAGATCGCTTCGACTTTCCTTCCGTTTGGATCAGACGAGGACTCCGAGGAGAAATACGCGGTGGAAAGTGCTGTCGGTGTTACCGATGAGGTGATGGCGTTCGCAAGAAACATTGCGATGCATCCAGAGACTTGGTTGGATTTTCCACTCGCTGATGATGAGGATTCCGACGGTACGTGGTTTCATGTTGTAGAGTTTTGAATTTCATTGACTTCCTTCCTCTCTGATTCGTTTTGTTTGTATATATGAAATGAAATTTCATTTTGTTTTCCTCTATTATGTGCGACTCCAATTCTGGCCTGCTGTTAACATGAAGAAAAGAGAATATCATTGTAAAAATAAGCATTTCACATATCTTCAGCATTTGATATTCCTCATTGAATACAGTAGGTTCAGAGGAAGTAGGTATCAGCTTCAATGATGGCTAGTGGTACTAACACTCCTCCATTTACGGACTAGAACCTGCATAAATAACCTGGAATTTTGACACCTTAAGTGCGGTGCATTTGGCTACTGGAAGGGGATATGAAATGAAAGCCTTTTCACCAATTCACCAAAGAAGAGGGAGAGCAATGGTGGTGTATAGGTGAAGGTTAATGGTGTTGACTGGGCATCATATGAAGTTGATATCAGCAGATACTGGTTCTTTCTGATTATAATCCTTACTTGATGCCTTTGGATAGTATATCAACCTTAGACAGTTTTATGTTAGTCTAGTGTTGTAGGGGACTGTAGTGACTAGAGGAACTGATATTTTGGAGGTGATTAGAATTCAAATTGGGGTTAGTAGACTCCAAATGGAAAATATCTATTTAAAATTATTAAAGAAACGCTTGAATGCAATTAAACTAGTGAAGGTGATTGAAGTTTTCAACTTAATAATCTCGTTTACCTTCAATTGTGGTTCTGGTGTCATCCTTATTTTGTTTAATCACCTTGATCTAGGAGTAGAGAATATTTTGGGCTTTTAGTTTAGAATAATGCTAAATTAATTGGGTACTGCAATGTAAACTACAACATTCCATCCCCTTTGAATTGCATTGAATTTGTGTTGACACGTGATTTGATGAAAATTCAGAGGTGATGGGGTGTTGTAGTTTATATTGCAGTTTCTACCCCAATTAATGTAGCATTAATCTTTGGTTTATTAGAGCGTTGAACTCCTTTTGAGTGTTTTGCATTTAATAATTCATTTCATTTTTCCAATAAGTTTGACTGATTTTTTTTTTTTTTTTTTGGTACTATCCTTCATATGTTGTACTCTTGTTCTCAGCACCACCAGTTTTTGAAACATTTCCTTTAAGGATTACTTGACTTCAGAACTTTAGCATCTGTACATGTTTCAAAAGCTTCATCTATAATTATTGGTGCTTTGTTTAAGGTACTCGTTGTGTATAAAAGGTTTGTTTTGGATTATCATTGGATCCTAAGGGGTTAGTGACTAAAACTTTCTCAACGCAAATCTTTTGGAAAATCTGTCAATTGCCTACACATCATTCACCCTTTGCTTGGATATGAAACCATAACTAATTAATGCATTTCAATTGTCTTGGATTTGTTGAAGGTCGAAGTTGTGAGTTTTGGGAGGTTAGTCTAAGAAAATGATATGTTGCTTTTCGTATTGTTGTGGAGTAGATCAAATGAAAGTAATACAAGAGTATCTTAGGGAAAAAATAATTTATGGGATAGATGATTATGAATGACAAGGGCATTAGTGATAGATAGGTATAAATTGTTGGACGGGTGCCTTAGCTATAGCCATTAGGTCTAGTGTTTATTTAGTATTGTATAAAAGTTTAGGTTTGAGAGATGTCTTGGATTTAAGGCTCTTTGTTGTCATGTATATCTTCCTCATTTGGCTACTTCTAAGCAAGTCCAAGCAGGTGCTGAAAGGCTTAAAGCCATGCCAAATAAATGACTAGCTGGGGTGATATCTTTGTTTTTCTTTCTTTTCTGTCTTCTTTTCTTGAGGGGTTTTCTCTTTTTATTTTGTTTCTCTTGCATGTTTGTTTGTTAGGTGCCATCATGTCTTAGTTTTTTTTTTTTTTTTGAGAAGAACTATGTTGTCTTACTGTTAGGTTCCTTTATCTTTTTAATTCTAATGAAGTTTCATTCGCTAAAGGAAAAAAGGGAGAAAAAAAAAGTTAAATTCTATTGCTAACTTATGATTAGCTTTGAAAACATATAGCTTTTTACTCAAGAAATTAGATTTATAAGTTATTAGATGTGGAGAAAACCCTATATAAAGATCTACAGCAGCTATGTTTACAACATTTATTGCAATTTTTTTATGTGTCCAGCTACCCAGACCTCATAATTCGGTCAAAAACTTAGACTAGTTAAAAGTGGGCAAAAATAGAATAGTCTGCTACTTACCAGAAAATATTTCATACGTGTTGGATGGATAGGCCTTGAACTAAGTTTTCAAAACGTTACATTTAGTATTTATTTTACTGAGTTTCCCTGAAGACTTTTTTTAGTTTCTTTACCGAATACTTTGTTTGCTTGGATTATAGCACCTTCTAGAAGGTTTCTTTTTAATTCCTTTCGTTGGAAATATTGGTTTTCATATTGGTCAAAGTATTCTCCCTCATTGCATCATAGATAGAGTACCATAATTGGTACTTGACAACTTGTAGTTGTAGGTTAGATCTTTTGTCTTTTGATTGTTTGGTGTTTATTCCTTTTTGGCGGTTCAACTTATTTGCTTCTACTATATTCTCTCCTTTTTTATATATTCATGGATTTTTTTTATTGATATGGTAAACTAATTAAGACGCATATTCAAGCTAGCACTGATCTAACTTCAGTTTGGAAATGCTTTAGGAAATGTTAATGTACCAAAATCTGACAGTTACTAATAAGTAGTAACTTCATATTTAAAGAATTTACAAATGCAGCACCGCCAGATAAAGCATCTTGTTCATCTGTGCCTTTGTCCTTCAGGGCCCTTGAGTGTGTCCAACTCTGCAGGATGAGGATATATAGCTTAAAGCCTGCATATCAGTATTTCACTCTAGGCATGCACACTATAAGCCAAAAGCCCTGTGGCCTGCCTTTTCAACAAATATACTTTACAGTCAAATTATATGCTGTCATACTATACTTTCTTTCTTCTTTTTTATTATTTTCTTTACTTTTGAGTGACTATCTTAATGATGTCTGGCTGAATTTTATGTGTTATTAATTTGTATTTTTCAGATTTTGACATGTCGGATGCCCAGCAAGAGCATGCATTGGCCGTTGAACGTCTTGCACCAAGATTAGCAGCTCTTAGGATTGAGCTTTGCCCAAGTTACATGAGTGAGGGATTGTTTTGGAAGATTTATTTTGTGCTTCTGCATTCTAGACTCAATAAGCATGATGCTGAGCTTTTGTCAACACCCCAGGTAAGCTTCATATATCATATGATTCTGTGAATATGCTCTTTTGAATTATCTTCTTTTGTGAACTCAGCACAGGTAAGTTAATTAAAAAGATAGCAATTTTATTGCTTTGCACAAACCAGATAGAAAGAAGATAACAGGGCACTAAGAGTGCACAAAATTGAAATATTTGCCAAGAGTTCCCTTACTTCCCTCTATGTATGCACATTTCTTTTAATCTCCGATCCATTCATATCTCCCACTACCTCCTCCCCACCCTTTTGCCACCATTCTTCCTACTACCCTGCCGAAACCTCCATTAAAGCTTTCTCTTGCTGCTGTAGTATCCATTCAACAAGCATTTCACCCCTTAACTCCACGCAGATGGTTGATTGCTACTATCCAGCCCTCTACCTATGATCCCTATGTTGTGATGTTTAAGATCAACACCTTGTCTATATATGATGCATAAAGAATGGATCTCTATGGTCCCTCAGGCATTTCTGATGGTGGTCATGCAATTCACTCCAATTGATTATCTTTTCCATACAGTGAAATACTGATTGATGTTTGGATAGCAGCTTACACTGTTGTGCAAAATCTTTAGTTAATTTTGTTAAGACTTCAACATACACCAATCTGAATAACCATCCAATGATCTGTGCAAGGTTCACGGTCAAAGTAAATGAAATCGACTACTAGTATGAGAATATACCTGGCAATGGTCCACGGTCAAAGTAAATGTTCACGGTAGAAGGGAAAATGTTAGGATAAATGGTTAGAATCTAAAGCTGATTGTTCTCATTACTCTAATCTCCATCACTTCTGTGCAACAAAAGTAAAAGATATTGGCATCCCTGTGTGATGAATTTTGATGCAGGCAAGGTTGATAGAATCCCGATTCGAATCCGTGAATCCTACGATTCACTATTTGATTCATCCTCCATCGATCTAAATCCTATGAATCCCAATACTTGTGAATCCCCCCTGAATTGGTCAGAATTAGTGTGAATTGTGCAATTCACACGTGAATTGCACGATTTGACAATTCGAACCGATTCAGGGAGCTTTTTTTTTGGCTCCTTGTGTTCGTGCTCAACAACAAAGAGAACTCTCTTTTCCATTTCTTTTTTTTGTGCTGCGTGTTTCGTGTTAACTAACCTTTTTTTTTTTTTGTTTTTTTGGGAGGGGCGGGGGGGGGGGGGGGGGGGGTTGGTTATTTTTTTGGCTCGACATCATACTCTAAATCATTTTTAGGTGTTATCTTGGACAAACTTTGTTTAATTTAAATTATGCATTGAAATTCAATTATTAGATTTAATAGATTTAATCACAAAGAAAAAACAAGATATTAAAATTTATAATGAAAATCTAATATAATATTAAGAATACAAATAAATGTTTCTAAAAATTAAATTTATATACGATTCACAATTGTATCTTGAATCCTACGAGTCATCGATTCTAATCCTAGTTCGATTCAGAGGGACCCCACCGATTCACTTCTAGGTCACGATTCTGACTACCTTGGATGTATCTTGATTTGGTTGGGATCTGAATATGTAGGACTACCAAATGTCTTAGAATTGCATCTGGTGATGGGAGGTTTAGACAGGATATTGGCTTAAGAATATGTTATTTTTTTGCAGTATTTAGTAATTTTGTTTTCTTTATTGTTTTTAACTAAGATTCTACATCCATCTCTCTTACATCTTTAGCATTTTAAAAGCTAGTTGATTTGAACTCTCTAATGCTCTCGATGCTTCAATTGCATCCCATTTCCATGCAGATTGTGGAAGCCAGAGCTATGTTGATGCAGGACTTGCAAAAAAGAACATGCCCAGAACCAGATTGGTCTGGAAGGGGCCCCTCCCATTCGAGAGAGCCGGTTAATTCACTACATGAAGAGAGGTTCTCTTCACAATCCAGTTTTGCAACTGGAACCGTGCCACTGAAGACAGGTGCTCTCGAACCATCAGCAGATTCGGAGACTGAGAAGCACCCTCTTGTATGTTCTGAAACACAGTTCATTGACAAAACTGTTGTTAAAGAAGAGCCAGCAATTAATAAGGAGTCAATGGATAATAGCTCCACCAAACGCCTAGACCAGACATATGAAGATGATGAGGATGATTGGCTGGAGGATGAGAGTTCAGAAATGGGAGGTTTCGCTAGAACCACTATCCCTCTAGGAAATGAAGAGGATGTGTCCTTTAGTGATCTTGAGGATGATGATGATGGAGACATGGGCTCTAGCTCCAAAATAGGAACACAGAGTTCTATTTCTTCTGCAGTAAATGACTCTCGCGACTGGGTTCAGTTAAGCAAAAGCACAGGTGATTAAGCTAAGGATGGCCACGCAAATGCAATGCGGCTGAGCAGTTGCATGATAATAGCCTTGAGAACAAGCGGTCGAATGATTGGCTTAGTCTGGATGATGTGGATGTTGTCTGATAAACAGTGTGGAAGGCCGTTTATTTATATGTTAGTAAAAATGTTGGGTCATAAATTACGTTTTATCTCACAGTATCCATGTCTTTGTTCCTTCGGCTTTCAGCTGCAGGTAAATGACGTTGTTCCCTGTATATAGAAGTGGCCCTTTTTCTTTCTGTGGTCAACTTAAAGCTTCATCTGCATTTGATAGGTTCTGTAATCGAACTAACAATGTCATTCAAGTAATTCAGATGAGTTGAGCAAGGCCCATGAAATCGCCAAGACCAATGAATTATTGGATATTCTCCAGTTAAAGGGCAAGAACTGCCATCGAAACAATCAGTTATCACTCGTTGTGCAGCTAAGTTGAAGAAAGAGGATGGTTGTGGCAGGAAATAATGCATTAATATATTATTAAGGAGGTAAAGCAGGGAAAAAGAATAAATCAACACTTCATCTTCTAAGATGCTGTGACTATGTACAGTGGTTGACTAGAAACGGTATATTCTCTAGACATGCGATGACAGTTCGAGACAGAAGCCTTCTTTTTTTGTACAGATGCGACGCCATATGTATGGTCAAAGACTTTTTTGCATTTCTTTTTTTTTTCTTCTTTTCCTTATTATGACTTGATGCCTGAAAGGCGCTCAAGCTGAGCCCAGAGCAGGCTTCCAAACGAGGATCTGTTGGGTCTTTGGTCTGCCCTGCTGCTGTTACTGTGATTACTGCTGCTGCTGGTAGATGATGAGCGTAGAGGAGAACACACTGGTGACTTGTTGACCATCAATGATGCCCCTGTGCCTTCTATCTCATTCTGCACCATCTGAACGGTCTTTGCATCAACTTCCTTACCTGAAGCTTCCACCACATAGAACGACCCAATTGCCCGCTCTCCACGGATTCCAATCTCAGCCCTTGTCACTGATAAACCATGCTCCCTGAACACCCTTGTGATGTCTGATAGCAGTCCCGCCCTATCTCTAGTGCACACGTCCAACCTTAGTCCCTGCAAATCATCAATTTGTTTGTTAATTTTGCATTGTTTTTCTCAAGTGTACCATGTTTTGTTTGAAAAAAAAAAAAAACCCACAAGATGCTTTTTTTTTTTCATTAATTAGAGACGTACATGAGAGACCCTACGCTCCACGGCAGCCACCAAAGACTGCACGACTCTCCGTCTTTCATCCTCTGCATCTAAAGTGCAACCATCTTTGTGCCTTATGTAGTACTCCTGTTTCACGGAAATACAAATACAAATACAAATTCAATAATAAAACAATCTATCATAAAAATAAATAGATACTGCATTCTTCTATTTCTTTCCCTGTTTTAATTTGTTAAGAGTTTTTTTATTTCCTTCTCCTAAATATACCTGAACAGCGCGAGAGCCTTTGGAGCTGATGGCCGCGTGAAACACCACGTACTGCATGTCCGTTAGCGCGCAAACGGTATCAAACAATAGCTTAGGCCGGTCCCTGCTTGTTATATTCACCACAGAATATCCTTTCTCCTGGCAGTTCTCTATAGACACCTGGGTGCTCCCATTATCCCTGCTGATGCTTCCCAATAAATCCTTCTTAATAATACCGGTACCACTGCTGGTGCTGCTGCGCTGTTCTTCTCCACAAGAATCCATCCCACACCCACATCTTTCATAGTCTTTGTCTGCGTACATCAACTGATGCAGTCTCCGTTCGGTGTGGGTTCTTCCCATTGTAGGGGGTGCCAACCTAACCCTTCTCTTCTCGCCTGTCCCATTATGGGCACCTACCACATTTCCCAATTGGTCCTCTATGTGAGCTAGCCTATGTGGTTCAGTGATGGGCCCTCCCCCTTTTGATTCGTCTTCAACGTAGATTATGCAAGCCGCCCGGGTATTATGGGTCCAAGCCACGGCTGAGACCACTTGGCAGCCAAGCTCCACAAGAACAGCCGACACTTCTGAAAGTAAACCAGGCCGATCAATGGTCGTCATCTCCAAAGCAGTGTACTGCTCAGATAATACGTGACTTGGCTGCACCAACCTATCCCCGCAATAACGCTGTACTTCCCATTGGTTGGCCCTTGCTCCTGTTCTTCCTGCGCATAGCGCCTGTAGTATTTTGGAACACAAATCAGAAAAAAATAAAAAATAATAATAAAAGAAAATTTCTTTCAGGAAAAGAAAACAAGAAATTGTGGAAAAATGGAAGGAGGGGGCACCTGTTGGATGTAATCGATGAGTCTGTCGTCAGTAATTTTGTTACCTAGCTGATCCGTTACGTGGAAAACTGCGCACCAGGTGGACAGCAACAACAAAAATGCACGTCAGAAGTCGTACATCCGCCATGTGAGTTCCATAGTAGTGGTGGGTGTGACAAGTAAAAGGTAAAGGTTAGTGACTTCCGAGTTGGACATCTAACGAAAAAGTTTTGATATTTAACTGAACTGAAAGATTTAAAAAAAAAAAAAAAAAAAAAAAAAAAAAGAAGAAGAAGAATAAGAGAGGAAGGGAACGGGAGACTTGCCATCCATAAACCAATCACCATCGGAACAGATGTAAGACTTCGAGATTACAAGGTCTAGATCCGTCAGAACTTGGACCATCTCCAGCAGAATCCCATGTTTGTTAGCGCTATCCACCTGCCCAATTTCAACTTTTATTATATTCTTATGAAACGAAAAGCACCTTCAATTCATAAGTCACCATTGAGTTCACAGTATATGCCTCCAATTATATGATACGGAGAATGAAATTAGTCTTATTATTAGTTTGGGCCAGTGACATGAGTTTCAAAATTCATGCTCTTTTTATTCTAGAGGTGACGGGCTTCATTATAATAGAGCTTGGAGGAGCAAGAATTGGGGGTACGACCGTACGAGTGACCAAAGCCCGTTTGAACTAATCTAGAGAAATTCTACGTGGCACTCTATTGCATAAACTGGCGGCTCAAGCATTAAAAACTCAAAACTTATATCAGTGGGACATTAATTGAGACGTTGGAAGTTTCCTGGACAATTTCTAGGTAGAAGGGAAAGCACTAAATCAAATTTTTAGTATGGAAAAGCAAATAAGAAAGGAAAAATGGCAATAGATCGACCTTTTTGAACTAATCTGATAAGAACCACCCGCATCAAGAATAACCAATTATGTCGGATCCAAAACTAGATAGCTTTATGGTTCATCTGGAACCAATACCCACAGACACTCTAAATTCTTATGGTTCATCATGGACCATGCAATTAGGACGTGGCTGCAACACGGTTAGTTTAAAGTAGCTTCAAAGCATTATCTACGAAAATAAGCGATCCTAAACATAGATGGGGGCATGATCTAATAAAGGTCTTTCTTAAATTAGGTCCCGCGTTCAATCCTTGTCACCAACATTAAGTCGGCAGGTTGGTGAGATGAGGGATGAGCGACATTAGGTCCTCAGTCTGAGCCTTGACCACTATCCTTTAAAGTTTTAGTTAACAACGTCGGACGTCCATGAGTTTTGTACCGAGTGCGGGGTGAGCCCAGCATACCCCTGAGCTCAACACACAATATAAATAAAATAAAATAAAATAAATCATCGTGACTTTAGAAGAAGCGGGGGAACGGGGATAATTAAAAGCAAGTAGGCCGGAGACCATTACTCCTTTATTCAACGATGGCAGGAAAATCCGAACCGACCTGAGCGTACTTCCAAAGGTCACGTACACCAATAGGTGTTCAGCTTAGAACAGTGGGTCGGTACCTTGTTTCATGAACCAGTTATCTGGCCTGGACCCCATACCCTACAATGACATGAAAGGGGCGGCCACCATGGTGGCCCATCAGCACCTCCTCAACTACTAACTTTTTCTTTTCTTTTTTGTTTCTCTTACGCACGCTTGATATTTTAGGAAGAAAATATAGTCAGCTTTTCTTTATAGAGAGGGACAAACCCATCTTTTTCCAAGAGCATAAACTCTCGGGGTTGAGTCAGGCCTACCCACTTCCTCCCCCATAATCAGTTCTCAATTTCCCTTCCTCCCCAAACTTGAACTAATTACAAACACCATGCATTATGAAACTTAAAGCCTTCAAAAAAAAAAAATGACATAGTTTCATAGTTTCACGGTACCTTCACAAGGGTGCAGTCTTTACATGAATCGTTATCTATAGTAGCCCTGCAAGACCAAACCAAAAAAGATAAAAAAAACAAAAAAAAACTTTACAAAAACGAAGAATAGAAGAAGAGGAAGAGGAGCAAAAGGGTACCTGGGTGGATGTATTCTGGCGATGAGAGATTCGAACTCCGTATCAAAGTAGGGTTTATAACCGGTCTGCAGCATATTTCCAACAAGTTCTTGGGCTTAGAACAAGAAACAAAGAGAGGAAGAAAGAGTTTTTAGATAGACAAGGGAACGAGAAGAAACACGTTTCTAATGGGAAAAGAGAGCAGCGTCGTCGTCGCCGTCTTACTTAGAGAGAAAGGGATGAAGAGAAGAGACTGGAGAGAAATATAAGGAAGATTAAGTCATGCCAGCACAATTCCACCGTGTTTATATAAGTCCCCCACCAGTTTGTCTCACGCTGGAACTACGGAAGTCCCAAACAGAAACCAAAATACTTTTCTGTTTCGGTTTTAAACGCCTTTTTGTGTGGTATGACACTTAGCCACTGCCTGCCACGTAGCCATAATCCGACTCACTTCCGATATTTCACTAACACATCATAATCGGTGCATTATATTAATGGTTTTATTATTAAAAAGCAAAAAATAATAAATAAATAAAAACTTTCCCACCTTGGATTTACTATTTAGCACTTGTGCTTGAAAATTAAGAAATGGAATTGTACACGTTTCTATCTTTTTTATCCAGCCTTAGGGAACACTAACATATATATATGCCATTTCCACACTTAGCCATTTGAAGACCACTTGGATTATATCAAAACAAGAAGAGAAAACCAATCACATGTTTACAGATTCTTACTGAAAGAACAGACATAGTTAAGAGACCATTATCTAGCTTATAATTGGGATCTTATTTTTTTTAATAGATAATAATTTTCAATTTCAAATATAATTACTTATATGTGGAGCATATATAAAAGGTTCTTTTTTCTCTTTTTTGGAAAAGAATAAAAGGTTTAGGAGCAATATATAGTAAAGATATTAAGAAATACTTAAATAGAAGCCATCCGTGTATTAGAAAATAGTCTGCATGATATGATACAAATTAATAGTTTTAAAAGAGGATGCATTTAATTAAATCACTAAATCGTTCTACTAAAACTTTCCTTTATTATGTTAAATCAATACTAAGAAAATTTATCAAAATATATAAGAAAATACTGAAAAATATCTGTTTTGAAAACTATCCCCGTAGAATTTTCAATTGGAAACGAGAGAGAGAAGATGATAAGGCAACACGTAAGAGTACCAATATTCGACTCTATACAGGGCACGTCATCCCCGTCGAGATTCCAATTCAATTTGAGAGTTTTCGCTATGGCTGACTTTTTCCAATTAATTTCAATGATTTCTTCGAGATCTCAAATGAGATTAGGTATCACCGATCCAAAATGATTTATAGACTGGAAAGACAAAATCAACGGCACGGAAGAGAGCAAGTACAGAGTACAGACACAGAGATTCACTCAAAATTCAATTTCGATAAAACCAAAAGGAAAGGAAAGTAGAATTGAGAACCAGGAGACAAGATCGTTACGTCTTGAAAACGAATGCAGGAGAAACAAGAGTAAAAACAAAGCTTCATTGTCCGAGAAGAACGACAAATTTTCTAATCAAGCTTCTTTTATACTAATTAAATATTATTATTGAATTCGCAGTTTCAGATCCAATCGAAATTAATTAACTAAAACCTCGTCATTAAATTTGCGAGACCGATAAAAGGAGTGGATACAGAAATAGAGAGATTCTCTTCGATCCTCCAAACGTTTTTCTGCGAAAGAGCGGCATTTCTAGAGAGAATCGAATCATTTAATCTTAAAAACGTTCCCAACTTTCTGTGACTTTCTTCGACATGTGACCTCAAGAAGGTCCACAGCCACACCTTTAGATATAAAAGAAAGCAACGGTGGCAAAAAAAGAAAAAGACGATAAAAGAAGGAAGCATCATCTCCCACTGATTCTCCAGGTTTTTCTACAATCTACATGTCTCCTCCGCAGAAGTAGTCTCAGTTGAGATCAAGCCGAATAAACTCTCGATTTCTTAAAAAATCACAAACATCGAAATCAAAAGTAGAATTTATTCAAAGTACCGATAGAACTTTCCCTCGAAGAAAATAAATCAAGAAAAACAAGTCCATATCTTCCAGTTTGATCATAACTCGGGCTATTTTCAAAAATGTCGTCGATCTAGCATAATTGCACGGATCCTAGTAACAAATAAGCAACATTACAAATCAGAGATCTAGAAGATTACCTCACAAAGATCCTCGTCGGAGCGTGAACTTCGCATTATCTAACAATCCAAATTGCCGTCGATCGATCGGCACTGAAATACGATGCGCCGGCCGGAAGAAATCTATAACTGTAGCATCTGTAAAATGAAAATCTAATCAGGTTTCCGATCTTTCAGAGCTTCGTACTGCAAATAGAGAAAAACAGAGCTTGAAACGAAGCAGAATAGTTCTAGAAGAGTCCGCACCGAAAACGAAGGCGAGTGTGAATAACGGAACCGCGGTTCAGAGTTTAACGAAGTTGAAGCTATGGGGAGGGGGAGGAATCTGTTTAACCGTATCGAGCATCCGCCACGTCTGCATCGGAGGATCCACTTGGCGTTGTCTCCTCGTCCTCTCCTTGTCCGAGAGCGGCGGATCGCTTCCGCACTCGCCACCACGTGTTCCCCTGCGAAGCACCATGACCGAAAGTTTCGTTCGGGATTGGTCTCTATACGCAGCAGCTCCGCTTAACTGTCAAACTCACTCACTCACTCGCGGTTGAGAGGATTTGAAAGAAAGCTCCTCCGCCGTTATCCCATGCGCCACCGGGAAACACCGGCGCGGCTGTGCTATTGACGCGTGGCTTCTTTTTTTGTGTGGGGGGGGGGGGGGGTATGGTTCCAGCCTTGTCCAGCCCCTGGTTCGCACGGGCAAAACAGACGAACGGTGTTTGATGAGTCAGATCAGTTCACATTTTCGAGATCATCAAAATCATTTTTTTATTTTTTATTTTTCTGCCACGTGTTCGTTGGTACTTAGAATTTAGAAATGAAATACAATGGCTTGTTCCATAAAGGTCGACAACAACGAATACAGAAACGTAGTGCTTTTGTAAAAGGTCAAGCGTTACCAACCGTTGATGGACGAGATTGGTATAGATCTCGAGGTGGTGGGATAGGGAGTAGTTGGTTGGTGAGGACGAAGTAGTGATAAAATCCAATTTTGAGACATGGATAGAGACGCAGAGGCTTAGTGAGGATAAAAGTTAAAAGATACCGCCTATAAGAGAAAGCTTTAGTGTGTAAAAAAATAAGAGAGCTTAAATTAAGCTTATGTTGTCTCTTTGCACCGCAAGTAGGGGGTCGTGGGCACTGTAAAAGAACCAATCTCATCACATATTTATTTATAAAGTCAAAATGATTGATATTTTTTATTATTAAAACTTGACTGATTGATTTATTAGTCTTTTATTCATTATTTTACATATGAGTTTTTCCCATCTTACAACACAAATCATATTGTAGAATGCATATTTAAATTTTGGAAAATCCTAATTTATCCGTAAAAATTATAACTTATGTACAACTACTCATGCATATTCATCAAATATTAATATTTTACAAGATGTAATTAATAATCTAATATATATATATATATATAGTTTCATACAGTAACAATCTAAACCTTTGATCTTATGGGGCAAAACAAAAATATATAATATAGTTTTAAAAAGTTTTTTTAAAATATTACCTTCCTTGTCTCCGGGATCTTCTTATGGTTGCATATTCAGTTATAACTTTTTACAGTTATATTAATATTTTTTAAAAAATTTTAAGCATATTTGTGAGCCTAAGTCCTGTTAAGCCTCTTATAGGTAAGTTTAAGTGACATTATAGATATAAGATTCATTCTCTCACTAGCATTTTACATGTGCCATTTGGCATTCTTAAGTATATGAAAAAAAAAAAAAAAAAGAAAAAAAAAAAAGAAAGATCCAAGACTTTGTCATGTCTCAGTATCATTCATCTTGAGGTTAATTTCCTATTGTTTTACTTTAAAGATTTCATGATTGCCTTGCATCAAAGAAGGCTTTATTTTCCATCTAATGGCATACAAAATTTTTGTGTTTTAATAGTGAAGTCCAAACCATGTCTCTTATATATATATGTCAATAATTGATCTTCATAAAATCTAATATTACTATAAGATCTAAGGAAGATGATCGATGGTGTAGTATCCTTGATGTATCTCATAAAGAATTCATCTTCTATCTTTACACTTTAGTCATTAGGTAAACAATGGAAAGTATTAATTTACCACTATATATTCATCCACTAAATACACATGGGATTGGTTGGGCTCCTAAATTTTGTCACCCACCTTTCTCTTTGTTTCTATTTGACTGCCGTGGAAATGTCATATTAAAAAAAATAAAAATATAAAAGTAAAATTTTCAAGTAATTGATTTAACTCTCTATATATGCTATTTCAAAAAAAAAAAAAACTCTCTATATATGTATTATTTATAAGGTTTTTCTTTTAACGACATTATTTATATCATTTATAAAGCCAAAATTTCATAACAACGGTGTGCCACTTTTTCTAAAAATATCAAAACTACCAATTATTTATTAATGCTCAACTAAAATTACATTTAACTTAAAAAAAAGAAGAAATAAAGGCATTTTTATAAAACATCACAACTTTCTAAAAGTTTGTCATGCACGTTGTCCAACTCACTTTTTAAAAAAACTGTCTTGAATCAATCTCATGCTCACTTCTCTCTTTAACTTTTTAACTACATTCACACGTGGTACGACTTGATGTTTTTTTTTTTTAAAACTTTTTATAATGTTATTAAATATAACACAACCTCATTTTATTCTTTTAGCAATTATTAACCCTATTAACTGTTTTTTATAACTTTCAATCTTTTTTATTTACGGGCAGGTTAGACTAGCCATTTTAATAACAATAGTCAACTAATGTGCAAAGGTTCGATTCTACTAAAGGCAATAAAAGGAAAATATTTTAGACTGAGCCTTACTCCCCTTGTTTGCAAGGCTTTAGTATCTACTTATGGGCCTCGTGGCCTAATATTGTAATGCTGTACTCAAAATAATAATACTAATAATAAGTTACTATTTAGTATCTCAATTGACTTTTTTAAAACATAGAAAAATATTTCTTCCACCGAAAAACAAATGTTGTCAAATGATAAAAGCTACGTTTAGTCAAAAAGCAATTTGCAACATTAAAACTAAATAAAGGCTTTGTTGGGGGGCACTGTAGAAACTCCGTTACTATGTAAAATCGAGAAAAATGTAAGGTTAGCGCATTTAATAAGCGACGTTTTGATTTTTTTTAACTTGATTTTGAGCCTTTTTACAAAACACCCTCCTTTTATTTTTGTGTTAGCCATTTGCATTTCAAAAAAGGACTTTCGGCCCAAAACGCCAATGCTCTCCCCGAACAAGCCCCAAATCATAATAGTTATAACAACAAGGGCCCAAGAGAAGAACACGAAAGCCAATGCTTATAACTTTTTTTTCATGGAAAAGATAATTATATTGGAAAGAGAGTTAACAAATTACAATCTATGATAAACTAAACCTATGGCATCCTTGTCAGCTAAAAGAAGAGCCTGACCAAGGACCTAGGGAAACAAAACTTTGAAGGGCCATATCCTATGTTTTAAAAGAAAAGAAATTTCATATAATAGAACACAAATTTTTAGGTACTACGATTTCCAACAACAAAATTTATTAAAAATATTCTACTAATTTCTCATATTTCTCTTAAAATGTCCCAACTTATCTTATTGAAAAGTTATTTTTATTTTTATTTTTATTATCTCTAAATTTGATATCATTTTATAGTGTTTTGTTTATAATTTATACCTTCATTTCATCAAGCCAGAGAATATAATAAAGTAGATGTAAATATATTTTTGAGAAGCGATAAAACGACTCAAGATTTATATTTAAAATTGATAGTAACAATCCATCACATCACATCACCCCCAACCTAGTACAGAAAAAAGAAAAAAAATATACCCTCAATTTCACACCGATATATAAAAGTCAAAAAAGCAAAAACACATATAACGATCGTTTCATACATACATTAAGATAAAAACAGCCAAGACTCTTCAATGGAATCAAATAAACGAGCACAACAGCACAAAAAACGTAAAGGATCAAGACAAAAATCGTGCAAATTAACTGTTATAATCTCACTTTTACTTTAATCGGAAGAAAAAAAAAATGATTTAAATGTAAACAAACCTACATGTACCATTAAGAACAAAAAAGAAAAGAAAAAAAACTTGAATTATAATTGGCTTGGAACGTGTGGCCTGTTGATGCACACAGCACACGTGTGGTCCATAATGTAGACGTCCTTATCTTTCCGCTGAAAAATATTTAGCTTTGCCCCCATTAGCCATTATTCGGTGGCCGTCAATGCGTGGCGTACTATAGCAAGTTTATATGAAATTTTCAGTTGACTTTTATTTCAAAGAACTAAAACTTTTTTAAATGACTTTTTACACTTTTTCTCAAAATGACCCTTCGAGTTCATGTCCATTCGATGCAGTCTGTACGGCCACAACGACGCCCTAATTTTTGGAAAATGTATGTGTTTTCGTTCAAAAAAAATAAAAATCCTAAATTCCTAGAGAAAGAACTAAAATTTGTCTCTAATCGTTTACAGAATCCCCAAACAACAGAAAACATGAGAAGAAAGCGAAATTTAAGAAAAAGAAAAAGAGGAAACAGTTTGGTTTCATCTTCTCTGCTAATTATTTGAATCGAAGAAAAACACACAAATTAATACAGTAAATCGCTCAGATCCATGGAAGTTTTTCCATTAAACCTCGCAGGAGAACTACTACATATTATATATAGAGATAAACAGATGACGTGAGAAACTTCAGTAGATCGATAATCCTAACTAAAAGCGGTTCCAAATCCTTGCAGAAAAGCAGAACACATAGAAGAAGATAACATTTTATATATATATATATCTACAAAGACACGTAGAGAGAGAGAGAGAGAGAGAGAGCGAGAGAGAGAAGGGAAATTGTGTATTTGAAGTAGTAGATCGAGGTCGGAGCTTGCAAGAAGAGATCAAGAAATGGTCTTTTTACCAGGACGATCTGCGGCTCTCATGGTCTTGTCTATGAGCTTCCTGGCCTGTCGGCTTCGAATCTCCACTCTCACGCTTGAGCTTTTGTCCATCTTTACGTAAGGTTTCTTCGACTTTTTCAGTGCTCTCACCTTCGATTTTATCGATTCAACTATGTAATCCAGCTGAATCGCCATTTCTCTTCTTCTTCTTCTTCTTCTTGATCAGAGCACAGAATCGAAGAGACTTTAAGCTCTCTCTCCCTCCCTCGTCTTAGCTATCTAATTATAACATTTACTTGTCACGTCTTTTCACACCCAACGCTTGCATTTATTCCGTTTAGTCTTTCCATGATCGTATCACGTCTTCTGACTCTGATGGGTCTTTGGCCCCATTCCCTTTGGTTGATTTTCAACAAAATTTAACGCAATTCAAAGCTCATTAGTGTTTTTTAATTTATAACTCAATAATTTCTTTTCAGATACTGAATCTCATAATAAAACTTCATAAAATAAAATTAAGAATTATTATTTTGAGGTATTTTTTAATTTCTTTTCTTCTCCTACAATTAAATTATTTATGGGAAATGTTATTTAACTACTCATTTAGATCATTGGATCATTTTTCTTTTTATATATATATATATATTAAAATATATAAAATATTAATATTTAAATAAATATGCATCTATAATTGTATTTAAGGATGTTATTGGTTCGATTTAATGCTTAACCTAAAATCGAACAGATCACTTCATCAAACTGAACCAACCAAATCGAATAAAGTAGTTTGGTTCTGTCTTAGTTGATCGATTTAGATATTTAACCTATAATAATGTTTATTTTATAAAAAATATTAAAAATATCTAGTTTTATCATCAAGAACTATCCTTATAATTATATAATAAGTAAATATTATAATATATTTGACATAAATTATGATTTAAACTTTAATCGACTTGATTTGAATTAATATAATTTTTAAATTGTTTACCCGTACTTCAAATCAAACCAAACTGAGCTAAACGCATCGGTTCAGCTCAAGTTCACAATTTTAACTAAATTATAAACATCCCTAAGTTGTACATGCATATACAACTTTAGAATAACATTTTTCTCGAATTAAAACTATAAGAAGTTTCATTTTTCAAAGTAGGTATCAATGTCATTAAGTAAATGGGAGATTATTTTAGAAACCAATTCAAAAATCTTTTGTTGGGTTAGAGTTAGATAACATCCAGGAAGATTAATTAATTTTATTAAAAACAACTGCTTTACTCCTTAAAATTTCAAAATCAAACTTATGAACGAAAAATAAAAATATTATTAAAAGTTTTATGAAAATGAAAGTTGTTCTCAAAGTTTACAGACTAGCCCCTTTTATCTTCACCTATATTATTTCACGGCCCAGTTTGACTAAATCTTTTTTAAATGTATAACTTTGCTAGTTTGCTGACCAAACGGTCCATACCTGCCTGAGTTAAATTTTTCGTGCATTAAAATGTTTGAATAGGAAAATATATATGAGAACAGCAACAAACACGCCACTTAATTTATAAATTTATTAATTAAAAAATATTAATCTAATTATAAAAAATATAATTATATATTTATAATTATTAAATAAATATGTATTACACATTTAAAAATATATAATAAATAATTTAATAATTATAGTTATATTTTTTTTAATTAAAATTTATTGACAAGCAAAAGGATGTGTATGAATCTTGATATTAAATAAATAAAAAATTTTAATTTAACTGTAATTTTTATAATTATATATGTGTATTAAATAATTTAATATATATATATAATTATACTTATAATTATAATATTTTATAATTAAATTAATATTTTCTTAAATAAATATAAAAAGTTAAATCACTTGCTTATATTGTCTTAATTTCAACATTTAAGAACGTATATGCTTTGGCATATTAAACATAGAGCACACGTGTTCATCAACTAATAACGAGTATATTGTACCTGATATAATATACCTGGTTCGCCACCATCTTGGAATCTTCCCAGCTTTGAATTTGGCGTTACATTGCTTCGGATTCAACAAAAGGTAGAGCAGTTGGATAGTTGGGAATGTAAAGTAGTACGAGGTAGTCAAATTTGTCTAGCCGCCTCCGCAGGCGCTGCTACTTTGTACGAATGTATATTAATTAGACTATGTTACTTAGCTCCATAAATAAATATGGAAAATGATGAATGGACTAAATAATTTAATTTAGCTTGGTTAACTGGTACGTTAAGTCACTTAGATCATTCTAAATTATTCTGAATTAAACGGCGTTAGGATGATTTAATGAACTTGAAGTGCATGAGGACATGAACTTTTGACCGATTTAAAAGCAAATTGAGTATAAATTCATCAGGACAATGCTATTTTAACTATAGAAAATAAAATTACAAGTTCAACTATAATTTCATGATTATTAGATTATTTATTACACTTTAAAATGTGTAAAATATTTATATGTAATGAATATAAAAATGTAATTGTATTGTTTATAGTTAAAAAAATATTTTTTAATTCATTAGGATAATGTTACAAGTATTATTCTAACTATAGAAAAATAGTAAATGTTGTCCATACATATTTGTGTCGAAACAGAGAGAGAGAGTGAGAAGTTAAAAGGGCTAATAAAAACTATTAAAGATATGTCACGTGTCACTAATAAATCTTTTGTTTTATTTTTTGGAAGCAAACATAAACTAATTTTATTAAAAAGAAAAAGAAAGAGGAGATGTCACCTCTATTACAAGATTAACAATTAATACATAATTTAACAGGGCGTAAATAATATATTTGTATAAATCATCATGCATACTCTAACAAATATATATATATATAAATCATCATGACATACCTTAATTGATTAATTGGTAGAGTTGTCACTGAAAAAACTTCTAATTGTATCTAATTAACTCCTTTAATCATATTTAAGAGAAGTGACATCACTTAGTGAAATATACTTTTAACATTTTAATATATTTCAAATAACAAGTACCATCAATATATACATCTTCAAAAAGTTCAAAAACATAAAAAAGTAAATAACAACTACCATCAATATATATATCTTAAAATAGTTCTAATGATAGTAATGATGTGGACTTTTCTTTTTTGGTTCAATGATGTCGGCTATTTTAATAAAGAACAATTTAAAACCAAGTTTAGCAAGCAAAAAAGTATCTATAATTTACCAAATAAAATAAACAAAAACAATTACACATTTTATATGTATAGATTGGTTTTTTTATTATTATTTGCAAACCCCACAATTTCACTCAAGAACCAAAAGGAGGACAAACCTCAATAACAACGAGATCAGATACAATGGGCGGGACATTGTTCCCATATCTTGAGATTGCTTTAACAATAACATTTGGCCAAGTAGCTAATAAGCTTTTGCATTGTTCAATTATATTTCCTTCCTCAGTTAGTCGGTGAGATTCAACTGCAATTTCATTCATCACTTCACAAGAATCACCTTCCACACATTCAAGTGGAATTCCCATCTCCCTAGCAAATGATAACCCACTTCTAACAACCAGAGCTTCAACAATGAATACAGAGAAATTACCTTGTAAACTATGTGCTAGTACTGCAACAACTTGCCCCATTGGGTCTCTTAAGACAGCCCCAATGCCTATTCGACTTTGGGATGGATTTAAACTTGCATCCACATTCATTTTCAGTAAATTTTGAGGATGGGGAGTCCACCTCCTCACGTTTGGGCTGGTTGAAAGGTGGGGAATCAGGGATGCATTTTTAAATTCATCCAATAACATTGTGGATTTTTGGACAATAAAGTTAGTTTGATGGCTCTTTTTTCCAGAGACGATCTTATTTCTGTTGCACCAAATGCCCTAAGCCGTAATGACGAAGGTCTCCAGTTTTGAGCGCGACTGGTTTAGGATAAAATCTTTGAAGTTCCCATATTCAATAGGCCCCAGCATGTTTCTGTCTTCATCTGATACCTCACTACAACTCACTACCAACTCCAGATTTCTTTTGCTAATGCACATCTCATTATGGCATGGGCATCATTTTCCATCTCTTCTTCACATATTATGCAAGTGGGGCTTTTCAAGAATTTTATTTTCTATAGGTTGATAGCGGTGGGTAAAACATCTTGAATGAGCCTCCAACTAAAAAAATTCACTCTTGGGGGGGAGGGAAATGTTCCAAACTTTATCCCACATAGTCGCATTACTGTCTCCTTGAGAATTTTCAGCATGCATTTTATCATCCATAGCCAATTTATAGCCATTCTTGACGTCATCCTTGGTGTAGTTCCATATAAGTTTGTCATGAGGATGCCTCCAACTGATGGAGATTCGAAGGATTTCTTCGACGTCCATCAAAAAAACTGATTCTTGGAGTTTTCTAATGTCCCATGTGCCATATGGGAGGATGAAATCAGCTACCATACAATCGGTTTGAGGGGACAATGGTGTGATTATCTTGAAAGTTGTTAGTCTATTTAGCCAAAGGTCTTTTGATAAATGAACATACTGTTCATCTCCAATCCTCCAACGAACACCTTTTTCCAGAAGCTCTTTTCCCCACATGATACTTTGCTATATTTGAGATGCTCTTCTTCTCACTGTTGCATTCCTGAAATCAGATCTAGGGAAATATTTTGCTTTTAGAACTCTAGTGAGCAATGACTGGGGATTGTTTACTAGTCGCCATCCTTGTTTGGCCAGGAGGGTTTTGTTGAAGGCTTCTAGAGATTTGAAACCAAGACCACCCAGCTTTTTTGATGCACATAGTGAATTCCAGTTTTTCCAGTGAATTTTTGAAGATTGCTCATTTGAACCCCACCAAAACCTTGCAATCATTGAATTTATCTTGTTGCAGATAGCTTTTGCGATCTTGAAACAACTCATTGGAAAGACAGCTTGTGCTTGTGCCACTGTTTTGATGAGGACCTCCTTTCCACCAATAGAGAATAGCTTCGATTTCCATTGTTGGAGAGTTAGCCAAATCTTTTCCTTGATGAAGTGGAAAAGCTGCATTTTGTTTCTTTATCCTAAAGATGGCAGCCCCAGATATTTGGTTGTATAGCACACTTAGAGATGGAAAGTCTTCTCATAAAAATCCCTCGGGTCTCCACGTCAACATTCGGGCTGAAATAGATAGAAGATTTTGATAGATTGACTTGCTACCCAGATGCTTGCTCATACGTTCGTAGAGATGATTGAATTGTGATGCTGTTAATAAAATTTGCTCTACAAAAAATCAAACAGTCATCTGCAAATAATAAATGTGAAATCGGTGGGCTTCCCTTGGATATGGACAGGCTTTCTAACGTTTTAATCTGTTCCGCCTGCCTCAAAATTAAGGATGTTCCCTCAACATAAATCAAGAAAAGGTATGGTGATAGGGGGTCGACCTTGCCTTAAACTCCTTGAGGGAACTATGTTTCCATGAAGATGGCCATTAACTATGATAGAAAAAGATACATATGAGATGCATTTATAAATCAGGTCCACCTATTGGGCAAGGAATCCCATTTTCCTCATGATTGCCATTAGAAAAAGGCCATTCAACACGATCATAGGCCTTACTCATGTCAGGTTTTATTACAACATAGCCTTTCCTTTAATGTCCTAAGTTTTTTAGGTGGTGCAAGTGCTCAAAAGCCAAAATGATATTATCAGTAATGAGCCTCCATTTTAAGAAAACGCTTTGATTTTCAGCAACAATGCGAGGCATTATGGATTTCAATCTATTAGCAAGCATTTTGGCCTTAATCTCTTAAGATATGTTACATAAGCTAATAGGCCTAAAATCACCTGGGTAAGTTGGTTCAGGCACTTTTGGAATCAATGCAATGTAAGTCTTGTTCAACACAGAAAAGTTACCATAACCATTTAAACAGTTAAGAAACATATTACATAGGTCAGGCCCTACAATATTCCAATATTGCTGGTAAAATTTTGCTGAAAAACTGTCCAGGCAAGGGCTATTTAGCGGGGCCATTGAAAATAAAGCGAATTTTACCTCACTTTCAGCGAAAGGAATAAGCTGGAGTTGTTGCCTCATTTCAACTGGGAGAACATGCTGAACTCACTCCAAAGATTTTTCAATCAGCTCAGAAAAGGGAAAAGAAGATGTGAATAAGTGTTGAAAGTGTTCCTCCAAGACTCTTCCAATGTTTTCCCTTTCCGTCTCCCAGTTACCTCTGACATTCTTCAGCCTCTTAACAAGGTTAGTTTTCTTTCTTTATCTAGCTTTCAAATGAAAGTACTTTGTATTCTGATCCCCAAACTTGAGCCAATTCACTTTAGCTCTTTGTTCCCAAAACTTTTCTTCTTTAATTAAGAATTTCTCAAGGTAGACATCTAGCCTTTTGATTCTCAGATGTTACCTAACACTAATTCAGCAATAAGTAGATGTTAAAGCATGAAGTTTCTCAACACATAGAAGAAGAAAAATAAGTCAAACATATGTAGATGAGATGGTAGTAGTAGCTTTCGTTTTTACATGCACTAATTCATGGTTTGAACCTGAAAATAGAGATTTTGTTGTTTGGGTCTAGTACCCGATTTTGACGGGCCTAAGTTTGTTTGGGCCTTTTGCCCCTAGTCTCTTTAGGACCTTGCCTCCTTGCCAATTATAATTCCATATATCTAGGATATATAGGTCCATTTAGGATAGCTTTTTCAAAGTGCTTTTAAAGAAAAAAAGACTTTTGAAGGTTTTAGGTAACATCTACTTATAGTTGAATCACAGTGGAAAAAAAAAAACTTTTAGAGAAGTTTAACAAGATTACCTTTTTCCAAAAACATTTTTTTGTAAAAGCGTTTTTTGAAAAAATGCGTTTGAAAAAACTCTCCCAAACGTGGTCATAAGATGATGTACAAATAGAGCATCCAAAAAAATAAAATAAAGGCCCTCTTTAGTTTTGGGTGGGAGTAGCGGTACAATAGTGTTTTGCCAAATGCATTAAGTAGCTTATTTAGAGATTAGCTTTTAGTGGGGAAACACAATTGCCTTGATAGCCAACGTTCCTCTACATGTTTTTGCATCCGATTAGGGAAGAAGGGAAATTTTTAGGGTGGAAAGAAATAATCATTTGTCTCTTTTCCATGATTTACCTGTTTTTATGTTTAGAAAAGTGTATTTGAGGTCAAAACGGAAAAGCTGTGCCAAACAGGGCCAAAGAAGTTAAAAGAGAAATTTTTATATGCTCCTTTATACATTTTTCTTAGGAGAAAACAAAAAAAAAAGGAAAGAAAACAATTTCCAAGTTGATAATGGTTTCTTATTGAAAAAGAAAAAAGAAAAAAAAAACAACAAACACAAAAAAGAAAAAAATTGAAAACAAAGGACAAAGTGGTGTGCAAACAGGGAGAGTCGTAAAGGATTCCTGGTTCTTTATGGTCCCCAAAATTATCCATGCAACGAACCATGCCTCACATCAATATCTCCTTCTGATTTGATTTTTATTCTGTGCTCTTGCTTTTTCAGCTTCTACTCATCACTTAGCGCCACGTTTGCGTCACGCCAGTTAAAGCACACGCGGCAACATTAGCACTCGTTCTCCAATACGCAACGCTACACGCTGTATGACTTCCTCCTATGTGAATCTTTAATTCGCCGTCTCCTTCGATTTATTGTGGACGCGAGCACAGCCGTAACTGGAACCGCGCAATCCCTTTTTCTTCGATTTTATTCCAAATATTTCTCTCTTTTCCCGAAACAAAGCCCTAAAACTCAACGTTGTTAGAAGCTCTAAATTCTTTGTACCATTTATATAAATCGAGTGCAAATTTTGGATTTTTGTTTTCCGTTTTACAAGAAAAGATGGATCGAGATATGGTGCAGAAAAGTTTGAATTTCTGCAGAAGAAAGAAGAAATTGATTTTATTACTAACGGCATTAGGTTTTACCAGTTACGGAGCATATAAAGTTTACAATCTACCTGCAGTGGCGAAGAAGAGACAGAGGATTTTGAAGCTGTTGGAAGCGATGTTTTCAATTGCAGGAGTTGTAGCTGATTCCGCCGAGACAGTTGGAGTGGTTTCCAGAGATTTAAAGCAGTTTCTGCAGTCCGATTCGGACGAAATTCCAACGAGTTTGAAGCAGATTTCGAAAATCGCCAAATCCGAAGAGTTTCCGGAATCGCTTGCTAGGGTTACTCAAGCTGTAACAATAGGGATTCTGCGTGGTTACAAGTCTGAGACGAAAAGGAATGGTGAGACACTTTATACTAATAACGATTCTAGTTTCTCCGATAAGATCGTGGATAAGCTTTTTACTACCGCAGGGTCTGATTTTGCTTCTGTTGTTGTCGGAAGCTTTGCTCGGAATGTGGTCTTAGGTTTCTATTCTGTGAATTCGATAGATGGTGATTCGAATTCGATTGATCGGTTGAATGCGTATTGTTTTAGGTCTGATGTTTCGTCGGTTCCAAAATGGGTTGGTATGGTGTGTAGTGATAAGTGTAGAGAGGTAATTGGGGATTGTATACAGATGTTTGTTAGCACAGCTGTTGCGGTTTATCTAGACAAAACAATGAACATTAACACCTATGATGAGATCTTCTCGGGGTTAACCAATCCGAGGCACGAAACGAAAGTGAGAGACTTCTTGGTTTCTGTTTGTAATGGCGCTGTGGAAACCCTTGTGAAGACATCTCATGAAGTGTTGACGAATTCAAATTCTATTTCGAACGTTAAGTTAAATTTGAAATTGAATTCGAATGTTAAATCGAATTTGAACTCGAATTCGTCTTCTTTGGCGATGGATCATATGAATGGTACTAAAAGTGGTCGATATAAGGATTTTGAGGACGAGGCGTTGGAGATGGAGCTCAAAGAAAGGAACTTGATTGATGGGATGATGGACAATTGGTGGGTCGATAAGGTGTCATCTACATTATCTGTGCCAAACAATAGGAGATTTGTCCTTGATTTGACGGGAAGAGTTACATTTGAGACGGTTAGGGCTTGCTTGGACTTCTTCTTGTGGAGAGTGTTGGATTGCTTGAAAAGGAGTTCGAAGTTTGTTCATGAGGAAGTCATTGTGAAGGGTGTTGAAGTTTTGAGGTATATTAGTGCGAAATCTGCAGTTATTTTTACTGTATGCATTGCCTTATGTTTGCGAGTGGTTTATGGGACGAGGATGATGATACCAGCTTAAATTGTTTTGGAATATGTTTGTCACAAGTGGTTTATGGAAGGGTTCTTCAAATCAGATGTCTACATCTCTCATGGTTGAAATATCCAAGGTTCAGTTAGTTACTGGTTATACTCACATTGACGACTGCAATATGCTTCTAGAAATTGGTGATTTCTGTGGTCTGTCCTATTGCCAGTGTATAATGAGATAACAATCTTCAGTGGTTAGCTTGGTTATAAAATTAGTTGATATAGTGTTCCTTAAATTTATCGAGTGGAGGGTGATCTTGTAGTAGACTAGGAAAATACTTGGACGTGGATAGCAAAAATAGAGTTTCACTTGTTTGTGAAAATGTCAGCTATTATTTTTTGGGAGCACAACTTTAGTTTTACCATGTGGCAAATGTGTTTGAAGGAGTTGTAAAAGTGAGAAATGGCTTTCATCTGTTTGGAATTTCTTTGCAACTGGAGCAGGATTAACATGATGACCACAGTTATGAGTTTGAATTATACCAGGTTGTGGCAGTCCATTAACAACAGTTATTTGCTAGAAGAAGTCGGCATTGTTCAAGTTGAATGATCTGTGATATGTAAGGAGTTGTCTCCAATCCAAGAGATGTGGAATATAGACTCACATTACTTTTATGAATGGTGATTTTAACACTTGTGACTGGCCTCGAGTCCCTGGGACAATGTAAGTTCTGTGCTTTCCAAATGTATGATCTTATCTTACTGAATAAATTTATACTCATAACTGGTTAGAATTGAGATATCTGAAGAGTGGAATGATTATTTCTTTACATTGAAAAGTAAAAGGTTCTAGCTATTTTGTTTGTTTATTTTATTTTTTACTGTTTTCTTTTGTCCATATCTTGCAAAACCATGGCTGGCGCAAAAACTGGCCTGTGATTGCGTCAGCTTTATATAGCCATGTGCTTGATGCTTGGTCTTGTGAATCCATTAGATGACTGGCTGTTATCTCTGCACATATAAAATCCCAAGCAAGAATAACTGAAAATTCAGCAAATGATCTTATAAAGACTCTATTGCATGTCATCCGGGAGGTGCTTATTTTTTCTACTCTTCTTTTAAAATGCTGAATAAATTAAATTCATTGAAATGTCATGAACTCATTACTGGGAAGTTTAATTGCTGACCTTGACACTAGATAAGTGTTAAAACCTGCAGTAAGGTCCATTTGTTTGCTATGGCTGACCATAACCGCAAGGGTCATATGGTATTTCCATTTTTCACTATGTGCATCTGTACAGTCTATAGGGAGGCAAATGAAGGGATGCATAGTCTGGACAGGACATTTGAACTCAAAATGTGTTTTAGCTGATCATTGCATTGGTCCAATAAACCATATTATATCTCTATCATAGATGGCTTACCCAAGAGATGGTGTCATATCTTTTGGAAAGATGTGATTGATATGATTGAAGAACTCTGATGTTTTCCTTTATTGGAAAAATAATTAGACCTTCATTACATATCTTACTTTTGATGGAACAAAAAGCTTGTGATATGTAGCCCAATAAGCTTAGTGGATGGTATTTGTATAATTATATTGAAAGGCCCTGGTTTGTAGGAAGTGATACATTCCATGTCAGGGTACTTTTTTGTTCAGGGTAGGCTTATCCGAGTCAGCATTCTCATACCTTTCTTATAGATTCCAGACTTCATGAATGTTTTCGTGGAGTATGCCAAAGTTTCTTGATTTATGTTAAACGAATCTTTTTCTTGGAACATAAATTTTAGTAGGAATGAATTACTTGGAACTTCTTTGAGAATGGTGATTCTTGATTTCTTTTCTAGTGTGGAGGTATTGAAGTGGCTTGATATCAGATTTTGGCAATGGAGATTACTCTTCAGTATTATTTTGCCTAAAGGTGGGAATTGGGAAAGAGGATAAGTAAAGATTCATCTTCACTATCGCATTTTTCGGTTCTGGATTGTTTGGATTAGGAAGATTCTATTCACAAGTTATATTCTTTACTGGAACTGCCTTTCTTGGAGCAGCATTATAGTTTAGGAATCGGCTGGTTGGCTTCCTTCTTCTGCCCTTTAGTGCTTTAAGGGCTAAGTGCCCTTGACGTTCAAGAATAGATAAGTTTCTACTTGATGGTCTCTCTCTCAGATGCATAACCTGAGGATCTTCTGCTACATGATTGGTTTTGGCTGTAGGTTTGTTAAGTTGTGAATTTCAGAAGCTCTGTAGGGGTGGCGTCCCTTTTGGCGGGCATTGTGATTAGTTTTTCTGGGATGCAATTTGTACAATCATGTGAAACTCGTGCTCCATTTGGTTTAAAGGATGACTTAAACAATCAGCCTATATACTTAACTCTTGCCTTCAAGTCAAGTGCTCATTTTCTCAAGTTTCTTGGAACTGTCTCTAGCAAATAGAATTATCCTTGATCTATCTGTTTTTATGTAATTGTCTAAGCTGAAAGAAGTCTTGACTTTCACTTCCCCTTTTTCTTTTTCCTATTTTGTTACGGATTTGCTTGGATTGGTATTTGTGATATGCTACTGTTTTTCTGGGAAGTCCTTCATCTATGTAATGTTCTTTTGACAACCTCGCCTGCATAGCTTGTGAGGTAATTATGTAAACTTTAATGAGATTTTACCTTGTTGCCAATCTACATTTCCTTCCAAATGTTCCCAACTCCTTGGATAAAGATTCAAAAACAACTCCTTTATGTGGAACTTCCTTAATGCTCATACAAATCAAATGAAGACCTTGCAATGACGTTGCGCTTACATGTAGAAAAAAAGCAACTCAATTTTTCATCAGAAAAAAAAAATAATAATAAAAAAAATAAAAATCAACTTATAGCTGCTCTCTGTAGTCAAGGTTACTGAACTGGAAATCTGAAACAATTATACAAATGAAAACAGAATGAATGATTTATCCTCAGATGCAATTGCATCAGATGTGCAGTGCTGTTTCATCCCTCCACTTCTTTTCTCATTATTTAACTTCAAAGCAATGAGTATGAGATCTTGTGTTGCTATGTTGAACCCGTTTTAGTATCTTTGGCAGCTGCCTCTTCCTGAAGTTTCTTAGACCAGTATTCTTCAAGTGGGGGTCCAAATATAGCCTTGCCAGAAACAACTCCAATACTGCAAAAATGAATCAAAAAACATTCCAAAAGAAACTAGTATGTCAAAACATAGTTTTATAATGCAAGCCACTCAAGAGAAAACAGTTTCCAATCTTCTTTATCAAATGGTAGTTCCTCTGAATAAATGCCAAATTGTTAATGGGGTGAAATTGATTTAGCTGGTGTTGAATGTACTTTTTTTTTTTTTTTAAGAAATGGACAGCAAATCAAAATTTACTAATTGGGATCAAATTGCCCTTCATACTTGGATTTGAAAATATACCAACTCCAAAAAATTCTCTTCAAGTCACCAACAAAATAAAAAGAAACAACCCACTATCAAATACAAATAGCACACTATCAAATAGGAAGATCAAGTTAATCCAAGAAAAAAAGGAAGATCAAGTAAATTTATCCTCTCTTTTGTCCAAGATCTAATCCTCTTTCAGCTGATTTTTTTTTTTGGTCAGAACTCTTTCAGCTGATTAATCACCATGAAGATATAATAACACTAACCCACCAAGTAATCTGATCAATCAATTTATTCCAAGCACTTGGTGTACATGGAACTGTTTTGGCAACCCAAAGATAGATCCCCTCAACCTCAAGGAACTAATTTGCCTAATTATTCAGCAAATACAACAGTTCTCCCACTAAACTAGGGCTCTTTCCAACTACCATTCAGAACAAAACACATGTGGTTTCTCTCAAGATTGATGAAAATCTTTGATCATGAAGACGGAATGAGAGGACCCAGAACCATGAAACAGACCCATATGGAATACGAAGGAGAAATTATGATGAAAAATAAAGAGAATTAACTAAGTGCAAAAGAAGATGATGAGGAACAACTTACACGACAGCGCCTATAACCATTGGCAGTGACAGAAACCTACTTCTGCCGAACATTTTTCAAGTCCTCTTTTGCTCAGATCGAGCGCTAACTCGTTAATCATCGACGGGAGCAACAGCTATTTTGAGTTGCTTCGATTACTTCAACATCTGCGCCCCCTTAGGTTTTGATTGCCACAAAGATAATGCTTAAACGAAGTCTAGATCTGGGCTTTTTGTTGATTCTTAACAGGTCCAGGCCCAGGCCCATAAATTCTTGCCATCATTTATTTTTTATTTTTTTTGGGTGGCCAAGAAACCACAAATCTATTAAAGATAAAAATAGTTCTTTCGTTACACCACAAATAAAAAACTGAGGCTGATCTTGCTAAGTTACGAGCAATCAAATGATTTTGTCTATTTATACAGTAGAAAGCACAACAGATTAAATTCTCCTCAGCAAAATATAAAATCTTCTGAATAATGGGCTCAACGTGAGCCCGACTGTCTCCTTCTAAGTGACAGCTCTTGAGAAACAACTAAAGAATCAGAGATATCAAAAGACTGCGCACCACAATCTAAAGAAGTAAGAATACCTCTCATGACAGCCTTCGCTTCTACGTCTTCAAATATAACAAAAAATCCGGGTTGAATGTTGACTTCACAATAAATAAATAAAAATGCATGAAAAATATTATTCTAATTATAAAAAATGTAATTGCATATGCAACTATATTATAATAATCATATTCAAGCACATATCACATGTCCCAATGTATGTAACTTATAATGCCGTAATAATGTAGATGCACCTGTATTTCTCAATTAGAAAAAACTACAATATTAAAACTTTGAATCCATCACTAAGGGTGTCAACAATTTGGTTTGGTAAAATGTTTAACCAAACTGAAGCGATCAACTTTGTCAAACGTAATTGAATGCTGAATATAAATCGGTTTTAGTTCGATTTCAGTCTATCAATTTAAAACTTATAGTATACTTTTATAAAAATATTAATGAATTAATTATATATATGTGCACAAAGTAAGTTCGTTTAGGAAAGGTATGCCCAAAGGATCACAAAGCCCTTGACCCCCTCACCCCTTCGAATACAATTAATTCCAGATTGCAATTTTTGATTTAATAACAAAACGCTGCAAGTTAGCTTTGGCATTTCTTCAAACACCTAGTCCCCCAAACTAGTTACAAAAAAAAGATGCAGAAGCAGCCCGCAAAACACACACCTACCCGTATCACTTCGTGTACAACAAAATACAGAACCAAAAGCCACAAAACAGAGACCCAAAAAATAAGAGCCACTTCCTCCTCATTTTCCCACATCTACCGCTGCTCCAAAGTTACTCTATTCATCACCACCGTCATCATCTTCCTCTATTGGGCCATCTTCAAACCCACCTCCAATCTCACAAAGCCTCTCCCACACCTTCTTCGGAACAGGAACAATAGACAACCGAGGCTGCTTGAACATCGCAAACCCTTTCAACCCATCGTCTCCTTTCATCTCCTTCAAGTCCACTGGCCTCCTCATCTCCCCCACCGCTCTCACGTCCACCACTCCCTCCTCGCCGTCTCCGTTCAAGTACCATTCTTTCACAACCGATACGACGCCGACGATGCAACGCGCCTTAGCCCCGGAGTGGTAGAAGAAGCAGAGATCGCCGTGCTTCATGGACTTCATGTACTTCTGGGCTTGCTTGTTCTTTACTCCGTCCCATTGAGATATGCCTCCGTTGGCTGCTTGGTCGTCCCATGACCATTCTCTGGCTTCGGTCTTGAGGAGCCAGTAGTTATGATGATTCTCTTCTTCCATGATTGCTTCGTGATCTTCTTCTGTGGTAAAACCGGTGGTGCGGTCGATTCGGCTGATTTGAAGGGAAGAGAAGGATGGCGGGAAGCTTGTGGTCTTTTGGCGGGAGATTTGGTTAAAAAATATAGAACTGTTCCTTCGTACTTATGGGCCTGAAAGTGAGGACTGGGTCCAAGGGCCAAGATGTAAGGATCTGGCCCGGGCCAGTACCACTTGATATAACTCATTGAACTCTCTTGTTAATTCATTCCCATATCTAACTCCCTTGGTACAGGAGAACAAAAAAAAAAAAAAATCCTTGGTACAGCGTCGGGGGAGGATTTTTATCTTGGGTTATGAAATGATACTTCAGTAATTAACTATGAAATATAAGTGGGTTAGATTAAAAAAGAAGAAAAAATGGTTTAAATTTTGCTGTATTGGGACTCTAGATGGATGGATATATAGGTTAATTAATTTTATATTTAATTTTTTAATATTATTTTAAAACTTTTTTAAGTAAATCATTTTTTTACTTGGCTCATGTCCAAAATCACAATACAATTCGATACCTAATAAACCTTTTTAATTATTTTATATTTTTACTTATTGTTAGTGTTTAAAATTTTATCGCAATTTGAAACTTAAAGTGAGAGAACTGCGATTTCAAAGACGAAATCTGGTGACGGCGATTTCTTGACCTGCAACAAAATCTAGCGACTGCGATTCGTGACTGATGACGACTTCTTCCTCTTCTTCTTCTTCTAATTCTTGTTCTGCCTTGTCTACATAAACTACACTACAAAGTTCAATTACATTTTTTTTGTCCTGTCCGTCAATAACTGTTTGTGCGCCAACCCTTATTTTTTTTTTATTTAAAAAAACTACTTTTGCAACCCCTTGATGCAGGACAAGAAAGACACGAGGGGAGAGAAAAAAAAAAAAAAAGAAGAGAAATCAATAATTAATATTTTTCAATTTATTTTATCGTGCCTTTATTTATAAATATTTAAACTACTTAATTTAATTCGTACTAAAATCTTACAAAATATAAAATCAGAATCTCACTAAAATAAGACTTGATTATCGACATAATCTTGAAACTAAAATCTTATTAAATAATAAAATGTAAATCCTTTTAAAATGAAATTACACTAAATAAATAACAATATAACTTCTAAAGTTAAAAGAACCAAAATATTATTTTATTTATCCTTATTCTCATGCCACATTATCTTTTTTTTTTGGAACTATTTCTACAATTCATTCATTTTTTTTTTGTTTGTTAATTTTGTATCTAGATCAAATACAACAATTTTATCAACCAGCAAAAGTTGAAGTTGTCAAAATAGTAGACTGGTGTTTTCTTAAACTTATTACTATTTAAAATTTATGTAAAATTTAAAATAATTTTTTATTTGTGTTCATTTTATATATAGTTTTATTGTATTGATTTTGTTACTTTTAATGTGTTGATTTTTTAGTTGTATTAATAAATATTTGTGTGAAGCTTGAGATAATTTTCTATTTGTATTAATTTTATAGTTTTATTGTGTTTGTTAAAAAAAAATTGTTTACTAATATATAAAAAGGATCCATTTTATGTATTTCGCCATGGCCCATTAATATTTTATCACTACAAGAAAACAACACCTTTATAGCTTTTAAAAAATGCTATTGTATCCTATACATATATATATAGCATTTTTCCATGTGTTGTGATAGCCCATGTTATCAAAAGTATTATATTTTTTATAGCATTTTATACATGTTATGTTAAGATTGACTTTGATAGCTTTTTATAAAAGCTATAACAATGACTAGGCATTGCTTTTATAAAAAGCTATAAAAGTGTTTTATTGTTTTTTTATAGTGCTACGGTAAGAGTTTCATGTCTTAACTTCCAAACATCCATAACTAATTAAAAGTGCTACGAAAAATGTCTCATTCTCTAAAACGTCCATAGCCTTTTAAAAATGCTATGGTACTAGAAAAAAATGCCATGCTTAATGTCACTGCTTATATAATGATCTTCTTCCATTTCATATTTAAGATAAAAAGGTAAATTTACATTCGACAACACGAACAAATACAAAGAGAATGACTTTTACAAAAAAAAATGTCTCAATTGTTTATAGTACATGAATCATTAAACTAGTGTTTTCCTAAATATTCTTTTGTACCAAGTTGATCACTCCATTGAAGCTTTGGATAACTTGTAAAGAGACCTCCAAAGTCTAAAGACCATAAATCACCATGCAACAGCTACTGATGAGCCAAGTATTTGAAACAAATCAAAATTCACAAACCTAAATTAGAAATTGAACACTTTGAAGAACAGCAAAGTTCACAAACCTAAAATTTATACATAATTTCTTAAATATGAATTTACTTGTCTATTAGATTCTAAGGGCAAATAAGCCTTGAATGTCAAATAACAGCAAGCCTAAAAGCTAATATCAGAGTAGGTATTAGCTAGCTAGATTCGATCCTTGTTCAATCACAAGTATTGTTAAAATTACACTATATAAAGATCTCAAAAGCTCTTAGAGTAACCTAGTAATCACAAGTATTGTTAAAATTACACTATATAAAGATCTCAAAAGCTCTTAGAGTAACCTAGTAATCACAAGTATTGTTGTCATTCTATATAAAAAAAATCAAAGTTGTTAGTGTATTCTATTTAACAGTGTACTCTTTATAATACCATGTCATTTATAAAATCTTACTAACTGAAGTTTGTGAAGTTGTTGATGAAGCATTTGTGCTAGATAGACTTTGAACCTGTAGTAGTAGTGTAATGTTAGTTACAATCTTTACAATATGAAATAAAATTTATCTTGAGAAAACTTGCGTCTTTTTTCAAGTCATCAATTGTATTTTGTTGATTATTCATTCTTTTGTTCAACATTTGAATTGTTTCTTGCAGTTGATTTATGACATCATTTCTCTGATGTATTATATTCAGTTTTGTTGAAGTCACTCCACAACCAAAACCTCTTACATGTCCAGGCTTATCACTACCGATGACCTTTGAAAGGGCATCTTCTTTCAAATTTGTCAACCTAGCTTACCCAAAATATAAGATTGCATATGAAAAAGTATTATTAATACAAATGTATATGAAGAATCAAGTAACAACAAATTTACACTAACACACCATCACAATCATATATCACATGTCTACCATCTCGATCATAATAAGGACTCTAGGTGTACTTAATTATTACTTTTTTTATTTATTTTTATCAAATTAAACCATTTGTATATATGTTCTCAGATGTTGCTCTTGCTCATGAACTGTCCAATGAAATCCGATCAAAGCCACACCATGCGCACTTCCAAGAAAATATTTATTCCATGATTATTTTTTATTGCTTGTAATTAAGTTTGTAGAAAGTTTCAAGTAGTTAATTCTACAGGTTTTAGGTTGGCAGAAGAGGCCTTTGGAATGGGAGGCGCTTCAACTCTTGAAAGCCCCTCTGCTGCCTGTGGGTGGTGCCACTCCCCTGCATTAATCTTCTCTACTGCCTGTGGGTTGTGCCATCCTGCTGTTTTTGCTTGATCAATTGCTTGAGGGTGGTGCCAATTTGCTGCATTTGCCTGGTCTACTGCTTGAGGGTGGTGCCATCCTGAAGTCTTTGTTTCCACAGCTTGTGGGTGGTGCCATCCTGCTGTTTTTGCTTGATCAATTGCTTGAGGGTGGTGCCAATTTGCTGCATTTGCCTGGTCTACTGCTTGAGGGTGGTGCCATCCTGCAGTCTTTGTTTCCACAGCTTGTGGGTGGTGCCATTTGGTCTCTAGTACTGCTTGTGGATGATGCCACCCTGCTGCTTTGTTCTCTGCTGCTTTAGTCTCTACTGCTTGTGGGTGGTGCCATCCTTGTGAATTGGTTTCCTCCGCTTGTGGGTGGTGCCACCCTGAATCACTCCTTCCTACTACTACCAGTGGCTGCAGAATTAGGAGAAGAAAGACTGCTAGCAAAGGCGCCATTGTTAAGGAAGAATATGCCATTAGCATTAGGGTATCAGATATGGAGAAAATACTGACTTCAAGGATTGTTAATTTCTTCTTTCTTGGTTGAGTGAGTAATGGCCTCCATATATCCCTCATTGCTATTTATAATGGTGGTTTAAGTGCAAAAAACGTGCCAAGCCCCAGTGTAACTAAAATTGGAGCAATTAAAATTGATGGAAATTATATTCAGACTCTCAGCCTGCAAATGTGCCACGTGGAGCACAAGAAGATGAATATTTGAATGCGAAAACATGCCAGGCCCCAGTACTGTAGCTAATATTGGAGCAACTAATTAATATTTATTGAGCTATCTAATTCAGACTGTATACCTGCAAATGTGCCACGTGGAGCACAACAAGACTTTAGCAGTAAAATTTCCACGTGGAGTACAACGAGATACATTGCTCAGTTCGGTTTTATACACACCTCCTCACCTGCACAAATGGGCCACGTGTTGCTCAACAAGAAATATGGATTTTTTTTTACATAATTATACAAATTACAAAATAGTGTAATTATACAAATTACAAAATAACAAATCTAAGATATATAAAAGATGGTTATTTAATATATATATATAAGTGTTTCAGGTTCAATTCTTGAAAGGGCCCTCGTTAAGATATGTATATCATTCTGCTTTTATTTTGAATGATGACTAGTTCTATATCTAAAAGGTGTAAGAATATCTAATGGGGAAACCAAGAAAAAAAATGTCATTTGATAGGAATGATTTAGATAGAAAAATGAGTAATACTGTCTAAGAGATTCAACTATTCCTTTAAACCAAAAAAAAAAAAAAAATTGCATTGTGTTATTATTAAAAGTATTTAGTGAATTTAAAAAATTCTAAATTTGTTATTTCATTTTTAAGATTTTATTGATGGGAATTATGATTTTAATTTAAATAATTAGTGGCAATATGGATGAACTTTCACTCATGACATAAACTAAGAGATTTTTAATTTTCATGAGCACATGCCTTTGTCACTTAAGATGTGGAGTTTGAGAGGGGCCTGATTACTTTAGGTTTACTACATACTTGCATTTTAAAATGCTATTTTCACAACTTAAACTCATTACCTTCAGGTTACCTGACAATAATTCTTACCATTACGCAAAGGCTTCAAGAACCAAAGTTGTAATTTGGAATTGATTTTTACTTTTTCGCATGAAAGATGAGCAAATTAAGCAAGAGTATACATCTTAAATTAATTATAGACGATCTAGCTAGTTAAATCTTTTGTGTTTGTTTAATTACTATAAAAGAATCCTCCCATGATTGAAGCAAAATGTATGATTTTGTTTGCAAGCTTCTAGCATTAATACTGTTATTATATCTAATACAGAAGATATTCAATCCATTCAAACTCTTTTACATCTCTTTTCAAATCAAATTAACTCTTTTCAAATCAAATTAACTCTTTTCCACTCCCAAACCCCTTCTCTTTTAAAAATTCTCACATCTGTTTCATCTTAACTTAAAGACATACAAAAATAATTTGGAAATTAATAAAAAAAACTATATATATATATATATGTATATATATATATTTATAATTTAAGTTTAAATATAGTTGTATATTTAAAATTACAATTGTAATGATTTTTGTAAAGACAATTTAAATAGGTATTACTATCATCATAAAAGTTTGTTTGAATATTTAATATTTATATAGTTAAATATATAAATATTTGTTTGATTCAATCTCACTGTCTGGGCATTAATTTGTATTATGTGGGCCAAGAGGGCCCTATTAATTGTTGTTAGTGCACATAGAGCCCACTAGTTAATTATTTGGGCCATATTCTTTATTAGTTATAGGACATATATAAAGATCTCTTTTCATAGAGGCCAGTGGTGTGTTCATGTTTACGGAATCAATATGATGTATGAAAATACCCACTAGGTCTTGGCATGGGTGGCGGGTATGTCACCTCCCACCCTTGAGGTGGAAGGATCAATTCTTTTGAAGGAGAGATCTCTGATATAATTGTGGGTTTAGGCCTTAGTCATGGATTTTGACTATTGTTGTCTGAGATCATTCTAATATCACATAGTTGTTCGTCATTGACTGTTGCGTCCTTGGGCTAGTTATAGTATCTTACAAAGAAGAAAAAAATGATGTATGAATATAATATATATACAGAAAAAAATTGCATAGAGATATATATATATATATATATATATATATAATGATCCTTTATTTAATTACTTCAAAAATTCATCTCAGCTTATACATGTAGCACCAACATAGATACTGGTTAATTAGTTTGGCTTTAAGTGCTGACATGGTACTGATCTACATATATATAGAGCCATGCATACATATATGTATGGCCTACTTAAACCTGAGATGGTGGTGGTGGTGGTCTTCATGAATTCTCGTCTAACGTCCCATAACGGTTGTTCCAGAACTCTGTATTATAAGGAGTCGTCGCTGCTGTAGTTATACTAATACGGCTCGCCAGTACCAGAGGATCGCAGTGTAGTTGCAGCAGGAGGGCAACTATTGCAAGAGCAATTGTGAAGTTTGGGCAAGAGTAGCAATGTTTAGCCATGGCAATAATAATAACATTGGTGTGAATTAGTATTAACTTCTGCTGGGCTATGAATGAACTACAAGCTTGCCTTGGGGGTGCTATTAAAGAGCTTGCGTGCTGTTTAAAGGTGACGAGTGCAGCTGAACAAGAAGGTATGTACAGGACCGGGCCTTTGAAATTAATGCAAAAGAATGAAGATCAAGCGCAAGATTTTCTTGCATGCAAAGAAACAAAAAGTCACATGGAATTACTATTCTCTACCCGACTGCAAAGAAAAAGAGTGAAGGATATGATAAAATTTGCATTTACATGATTAGGTGAATCCAAAGCATATCTTCCGGCAAAATCTTACACTCACTAGCACGAGTTGTAAAGAGCTTAGGTTTGAGTCTCCCTAACCTCAAAAAGAGGTTTGTAGGGCCTTAATCTCCTCCATTAACAGGGCTACTCCATTATTGTCTAATTTGTCTACTTATTTTGACTCATGAGTCATGAGTCTTTGAGGGATACATACGTCTAATGTAGTCACGAAAAAAACTAAAGCTTGTATGGTTAAAACAAAATTTTTAAAAGAAAAATGTTAAAGTGACACTTATTTTGTATATCCAAAGCGTATATCATTATTAATGCATCATTAAATTATCTGAATCATGTACCAACGCATGATTCGAGGCAATCTAATGATATATAAAGTGATATACAGTTTAAATGTACAAAATAGGTGTCAATACAGCATTATTTTTTTCAAAAACAGCTTGTGTTATTTTAAGGAGATGAGTGCTATTTAACACCCATTTTTACCATCTATTTTCAGCCTAGAGACAAGAGACAATTACATGCATTGAATATCCTTAAATTATGCATCAATACGTGATTTAATGAAATTCAACACATCACAAAAAAAAAAATACTAAAATTATATAGTAAAATCATGTATGCTTAGTATCTTCTAATTTAACCGTATTTATGTTCTCAAATGTTGCTTAGTTATAAATTGGCCCAAGAAAATGAATTGATCAAAGCCACCATGCACCCTTTCAATAAAATATTTATGCCATAAATTATTTTATTAATCATAAATTTTATTGCTTGTATTATGGATGTACAAATTAAGTTTCAAGTACTGCACGCTTTCAGCAAATTTTGGGTTGGAAGAAGAGCCTTTGGGATGGGATGCGCTGCTACTAAGGCGCTCTCTACTAGTTGTGGATGGTGTAGGGGTGAGCAGGTCACCCGCCAACCCGACCCGAGCCCACTGACCCGAACCAAAAACATTGAGTCATGTTGGGTTTTCTGAAGAGAAGTGGGTTAATCGGGTGATAAATTTAAGAATCTGATAGATTCGGGTTGGGAGTCTGTAAATGAAAAATCGACCCGTATAACCCGACCTAACACATCTTAATTAAACACTAAAGAAACTCGTCTTTTCTCTCTTATCCCTTTTTTGCGCCTGTCTCCCTACTGGGGGCTTTGAAATGTGCGCTAATTGGGGGCTTTGAAAGAAAATGAGATTATTGCGGATGGACCTTCTAATTTTATATTTTGTTTTTTCTTCCTTTTCCTCCTTATCAACTAAAGTATACAAACTTCTTATCTAACAAAGATTATCAATTAATTGCACCTCAATGAGATTAACATATTGAAGTTTTCACTTAATTGAAATTATATTTTCTAACAAACTGTGTCAAGCGGCTAAAATTATCACTAATCGAATAGAAATGATAACCACATACCAATTAAATTAAGTATTGGCAAACATATCAAAAAATACTTTCAAAACCAATTAATACATAATATACACGTGGAATTCATATAATACTACAGTTTTGAATATTACAAAATCAGATAAATACCAAGAGCAAACACCTATACCTAGCTCATATATGTGGACCATACATTTACCTAGCTCCTAGATAGTATAAGTAAATGAAAAAAAGCCCGCCCAGAGGGCAGGGTTGCAAACTTGTATATATAACATGTTTGCAATCCCGTGCTATGCGCAGGTTATTTATGAAAAAATGTTTTAAAAAACTTTATATGAAACAAAAATAAACGAAATAACTAAAAATAATTCATATAATGTAAATAGATAAAATTTTTATGAAGTAAAAATAAATGAAATAATAAAGAAATAATTCAAATTAAGTTATTATATTATGTATCAATTGTTTTTGCAAACTATTATAATTAAAATTCAGTTATCAAGTCTATTATAATTAATTAATATAGCTACTATGCAAGTAATGATGTGATGGAAAAGAAGAAAATAAAAATGTTGAGAAAAGAACATGACTCTTGATTGTAAGTTATGAGTGGATAATTATAAATTATTAACATAACTTGTGTTATAATAAAACTAATAAAATTAATTATTAGATTCGTAAATTAAACTATAAAGATAATTTTAAAATTATAAACAATAATCGGAAGAGGTAGGTTTATATGTATTAGGTTTCATTAACTGTACATTTGTCACCATGGGAATGAAAAAAAGTATTAGAAAAGGTTTAGAATTCGGTGAAATTAGAAAGCGCACATTAGAAAAGGAGAACCTGTTGGAGGAAAAAAAAACAAAAAAAAAAAAAAAAAAGCTGAAATCATAAGAATGGAATAAAAATGGAATTGAAAAAGGGACACATGTTGAAAAACACTCCGTTTTAGCTTTAAGCTGGATAAATTTGTAACAAAAAAATGAAGCTTTATTTGTCATTTCAATAATAGAGGAATTAATAATGAAATTGAAACTCGTCTACTTTAACATTCATCAAAAGTCAAAAAGTTACTTGAGGAAGATCTTTCTTTATTTCTTTTTTATCTTCTTATTTTAGAATAAAAAGTACATGAAAATGATAAATTTTGTAGTTATTTTTTGTCTTGTCACTTTTCTCAAGATTAAAACACACAAAGAGTGAATGTACAACTGTTTCTTTCCCCCCACTTGCCACACCTTTTGTCCCCGTCCCTATTTCTTCCTCTTACGTACCATTATTGATTCTACGTAAGTGTCATTTTTTACTTGACATACTCAAGCTCAGTCACCTTAAAATCGTGTAAGGTTGTATATAAGAATTTCATATTTAGATAAGTTTTATAGTACTATAACGACAATAGCTTAGAGCGGGGAACCTATTCTCATCGTTGTATCTTAATATGTCACAGATTAAAGTAATGCAATTTGTTTTTGTTAATAAATTAATTCAGTCATTCACAACTATTGTGTGAATGACCCAATGTAATAATTTTTCTTTAAAGTATTTTTTGCAATAATTGTTTTCTATCAGTCATATCATTATATTATATTAGATTATATTATGTAATGTTATATTATATTGTATTATATTGTACTATATATATTAATTGCTTATATATTTATAATTGATGGAAGAGAAGAAGACATTGAGAAGAGGATATATTTAAAAAAAAGAAGTGGTTTTATTTTTTAAATGTTTTATCACCATATTCCATATTGTTTAATGGACGAAAAATAAAATAAAAAATAAATAAATTGTAACAAACTAATTATTGAATCTGTTAACTATTAATCCTATCCTATTCTATCCCTGCACATATTAACATGTGTAATTTACGCATATCTAATAAATATGAAGATGTGAGGGTCATTAATAAAATAATTACAAAATTTTGCAACTACATAATATATACCTTTATATTCATTAGATCATTAATTTAATCATGCACACATATTAAGATGTTTATGACGATGTGTATAGTTGTATGTAGGTGCAGTTGTAATTTTTATAATTTGAATAGCATTTGACTTTCTCATATTTAAACCATTGTAAATTTAAACTAATCAATCTCACTATCTGTGGCATTGATTAGGAATATTTATAACGCAGATAATAATGTTATATATTAGGCAAATTAAAGATCAACATACGCTTCAAATTTAACAAAAAGACCATCAATAACTTAGTGAGCTTTCCCTCCACGCCAAGTGATCCTTTATTTAGTTACTTCAGAAATCCATCTCATCTTATACATGTAGCACTATATATATAGATATAGATATGCTGGTTAATTTGTTTGCATTGGCTTTAAGTGATGAGATGGTACTATTATTGGACATATATATGTAGCCATGCATGCATGGATTCATGGCCCTAACCCTGATGACCAATACCAGGGCTGTGACCAGGCGTAGTGGGTCGGAAATCATCGGGCTCTAACATCTTATAACGGTCGCTCAAGACCTCTGTAGGAGGTGCTGCTGTAGTAGCCTCAAAATTGCTTGAAGTAGTAACACTATTAGCAGTACTGCCTCTCGAGATTGCTGGATTTGCTTCCTTTTCTGCAGGGATACGAGCCGCCAGTACCAGTGGATGGCAGTGTTGTTGGAGCAGGAGGAGAAGTATTGCAAGAACAATGGTGAAGTTTGGGAAAGAGTATGAAGCCATGGCAATATTGGTGTGTGAGTTAGTAATATTTCTGATGAGCTATGAATTATGAATCACCAGCTTGGGTCGGCTGCTATTTAAAGAGTTTTCTTGCTGTTTAAAGGTGACGAGTGTTGCTGAACAAGAAGCTACGTTCAGTATTAGGCCTTCCAAATGCAAATATTGAAGATTAGGCGAAAGATTTTCTTGCATGCAAAGAAACAAAGTTTAGTCTACACGTGGAATTATAATTCCCACAAGACTGAAAAGATAAAGACAGAAAATAATGATAAATTTACATTTACTGGTTAAGTGAATCCTAATTAGATTTTGGTTCAAAATCTTAGGAATGAATACGGGTACCCTCTTTTAAAAAAAAATGAGAAATATGTAGTCATTTTAGTGTTTAATTTCTTAAAGAGTAATGCTGGTTATAATTCTCAGAAATTTTTTCAATAATTATAAACCAATTAACGATCCATTCAATAGTTATTTAAAGTTCTAGTGCTGGCGAACGAAATATTTTAGAATATCAACGTGTGATCAATTTTTAAATATTAATTTACAATAATTTTCTTCCACATATTCACTTGTTCAGATTTAATTTATATATTTCTAGTTTAAGTAATGCTACATATTCTAGCTGAAACATTCACAAAAATATCACCTTCCTTCTAATATTCTTATATATATGCTATTATAATGAAAAGAGTTCATCACTCTTATTATTTTTGCATTTCCCAAAGTACCCTTAATAGCTTTATTATTATTTTAATAGCTTTAAATTTAAATTATTTAAATTTAAAAAAAAAAATATGTTAGAAATATAATGTGCAATCGTAATTTAACATTATTCTATTAATTCTCACTACTCCCACAACTTTTTCACTTTTAAGGGCTTAAATTAGTATTTTATAATTTTACTTTTTTAAATATAGCATTTTATTTCAACTCAATTCAATTAAGTATTTTCTTTCTCAACTATAGCATTTTACCTAATGCATAAATATTTTAGTTTACATAAGTTGGACAATTCTAACTAATAGTTTTACTAAAACCAATATTTTTAACAAAAAATAATAATAACAAAATTTTGTAAACTTAGAATTTTGTTCATATATAGTAAACTCACATACACATTGTTGAAGCTCATTTTGGCCCATCCTACAAGTCACAAGATATTTTTCCTTCTACGATGGAAAGTGCTAAAGGAATTGAAAACCTCACACCAGTTGCTACAAATCTGATATGAATAGCCTCCACATCAAGTTTTTCCTTATTGAAAATTATGTTATTTGGATAAATTTAAGTTATAAAGCTGACATGACATTGATTTTGTAGCAAATATTGTAGGGTTTTCAATCTCTCTAGCATTGCTCTTCTACGACTCCCAAATTTAGACAACCTCTAAGTTTGGCCCTTGGGCCTATGCGCCCCCTTGTAGGGCATGCCATAAAAACATGTTCTTGAGGGATTTTGTTTTCTCTTTAGAAAAAGACCTCTTGTTAGTGTAAAAGGGTGAGACTCCTTATGTGTCTTAACTTTGAAGACCACATAGTCTATAGCACTCGTACCTTTAGATGACGTCATTTTGACTCATAGTTTACCAGTATATGTATTTGTATATGTATATGTATGCGTATTTGACGCTCGACGCCCATAGGTTTGAGTGTATTTGTATGATTTTAGGTCACAGAGAGTGCGCATGAAGTTTTGGAACCATCGGAGACCTGTTCGACATCGAAACATGTTGAAAACAGTGTTTTGGATCCAGTGGAGCTCGCTCCATGGAGGAAGAAATTTCTGTCACCGATTACATCAATGACTTGATCTCCTAGATCCGTGGTCCGATTGAGCTAAAATTTTTTCAGCTTATTATTCTTTGATAGGTATTCATTATGAACGGTGAGATCTTGATCAGAGTTGTCTACTGTGAGATATAAGACTCCAAACACTGTTTCACAGATTTGCAGATTTTCTTGCGCAGTTTTGATCAAATAGTTGGTTCTTGCAATTACACTGTTGGATTGAGCTGAAAATTTACCATAATGTTAGTAACTAACTCATAAAACTTTTGAATTGTTAAGATGTTAAATTGATAGTTCTTTTGCAAGAAATTACTTATCTAAGTGCAAATAATCACAGTAGAAAAACTGTTCCTTGTTATTTAAGTGTATTTTTTTCATGTGGGCCCAAAATTTTTCTATAAAGGCAACCAACTCGTTTTTTTTAGCTTACTTGCTCATTTTTTCACATTGAAGAGAGAAAGGGGCTTGGAGGAGAGGAAAAGAAGGGGAGAAGAGAAAGGAGAGAGAAAAGGCTAAGGTTTGGGTGATTCTTGCCCAAAATCCCTTCAAGGTATCAATTTCTTTCTCATTTTCTTCATTCTATCTCTTTCATGTGTGTTTGCAAGCTTAATTTTGACCTAAGGTTTGTATGAATCTAGAAATTTAAGGGAGTGGTGGAAAATCAATGTTGGACTTAGGCTTTGATTTTGTAATATGTGTATCTAGATGGTATGGGAGTCCATAAATGATAAAACCCCTAATTTCTAACAAAAAATTGATGGGGTTTTATGGTTTTGACCTAAACTAGAATTTTAGACCTAAGGTTTACTATTCAAATTGCATGTATTTTTTATGAATGCATGGGGAATTGTGAATGTATTGCACTCCAAATTACTGATTTTGATTAGTGGATACCCTATTGTAGTGTAATTTTGGTCTAGGCCATGTAATTTGAAAAATTGTCGTGTAATTTGGGGATTTGCTCAAATTGGGGCTTTTGACCTAAGCCAACTCAATTGATTAAATTGACTTGGAAATTGTCTAATTGGACCCAAATTGAATAAAATTATGGGTTTAGAATGGTTGAACATGTGATAGAATTGAATGACCTAGTTCAATTTGGTTCTATGCCTATTGTAGATGTTTTTGCCTAAATTGGGGATTTTGACTTAGACTTGGTCAATTAATGAAATTGACTTGATAAATAGTCTAATTGTGATAAATAGTGGTTGGATCATGGAGCTCAACCTATCACGTTCAATTGGGTTAATTTTGGGTTATATTGATATTAATTGGTTGAATTGAGCAATATGAGATTTGGCTCATGTGTATAACCAATTTAGAATCTAATTGACTTTTGATCTGGATTTAAGCATAAGTTTTTGACACACTTATAGGCTGATTTTCAGTTTGTGTAAATCATGTTATTTTTAGGTTTTTGTGATTGATCTAGAACCCATATAGTCAATTGGAGAGTTGTGGTGATTGGGTTAGAATTGGATTGGCTAGACTTAGCCAATCAAATGTGAGTGTTCTTTTACTTTTGAATTATTTATATGTGGCATTATAGTATAAAAATGTTTTAAATGCTTATGTACTATGGTATGCATGTTTTAATGTTCCATGAAATATATTTGAGCATAGTTCGTGGGATGACAATTTGGGTTGAGGCTCCTAGTTGGGGTTTCCTTTTTGAGAATTCTCGTAAGTGTAGCGGCGATCCCAGTTGTGTACCTGGCAGAGGGTTTATGGCTTGTGTATAGGTATGTTAGCTTAGGCTAATCCTACGTGCTGCATAACCCCAGAAATCCTATTAGAATACGAGTATTGTGTGTGTATTCAGGTGTTGTGTGTCACGCACCAGCCCTTTGATCCTCATACTCAGGAGGTGTGTTAGGATTGCATGTGCATGATTACAAATAATATGCATTGTCTTACGTATGACATGATACATATATGTTAGTATGTATGTAATCTTATTTCGTCATCATGATCTTGTCATGTTTTTATAAATGCACGTATATGCCACTTGTATGGGAAAGGAAAGGTTTGATTGCGGAGCGTCCCTTGATTTTGATTGATGTAGGTGTTGTACATTTATTTTTGTATTTTGATATTATGTACATGATAACACTGAGTATTTGTATATTTAACACATAAATGAGATGTGTTGGGTTGTATTATTTTGTGGACTTTGGAATATTATTTTTGGTAAATTTGGAGATGCAATGTAACAACCCACTTTAATGAATAAATAATGAAATGAATAGATTAAACAAATAAGGTGGTTTGTGCATGCTATGTACTAGGTGTCTTCATCAAATGCAACCACCATGAACTCCTTCAAACACCTATTTGCTTGCTGGCATGATGGATTAGCCACTTGTTGATTTGCTTGTGTGTTGGCAACTAGGTGAAAGTGGTGGCAAGTTGATATCAACACATTTTGACACATGTTGGATTGTTGGCAACTAGGTGCAAGTGTTGACCGTGCTGCACTTGAAGATAAGAACTTGCTGGAGCATGTTCTAAAGTAAAGAAAAAAAAAACAGAGAAGAGGAAAGAAAGACAAGGAAAGAAATGGATGCTTGAAGGCTAAAATCCTAGGTAAAGAATGGTGATTTTGAGCTAACAATTTCATTAATGAATTTCTCTCTTCAACTTGTCTATTATATGTAACATGCAAATGATTTCCATTGCTAGAAATGAAGCTAGAAATGAAGCTAGAAAGTGAGGGTTTGAGCTGGATTTTTAGTGATTCATTGAAGGAAACCATGGGAGATTGCTTTCTTGTTCATTGGTGAGTAAATTAATAGTTTAAACATTGATTTCTATGGCTAAATCTGAATCTGGAGAATGGAAATTTGGTATTGGATTTGATTGATATGTTGACTCAAACCATGGGGGATTAATTCCTTGTCCATTGGTGACCATTTTGATAAAAAAATCACTGATTTTTATTGATAGAACATAGTGTTCCAGCCATGTTAAAACAGGGTTTTGGAACCCAATTTGAGTGACCATCTGTGGTATTTTATTATGTGTATTGACTAGAAATTGATTATGGATGTGTTGGGTTGATATTTGACAGACATTGGAATGCTGAATTTCTGAAATTCTTGGTTGATGATGATTATTTGGATGACTAATGAACTGAACAAGTGCTGGAAATTTAGAAATTGGGCAATGGCAATACATTGGTAAGTTGTTCAATGATAGATTTTGATCAATTTGATGGGTAATTGGCTGAAAATTAAGTGCTGGAAATGTTAGAGCATTTGAAGAATGCTTAGGTAACTTGCTTAGGGATTAAATTGATTAACTTATAAAGATGGAAATTTTGTGTTAATTTGGTGATCAAATGAGTAATTTGATCATGTGCTGGAAATTCTATCTTAGTAACTGAAATGGTAAGGTAATGGGTTATTGATACTTGGTAATTAATCCAGCGATTAAATTCATTTTTCTAGCATTTATTTGTGTGTGTGCAATGTGTAATTTGCAGTGGATGAATTATGAATTGGATGAAGATTCGTGAACAAAATTGAAGTATTGGTGAATTGGTGAACAAAAAAAAAAAAAAAAAGTGGACTTAGGCAAAATTTTGTGATTTGTGAGTATTTCTCACCTTACTTCTCCATGTATAGCATTGTATATATATGAAATTGAATTATTGAATGATATGCATTATATTATATATGTGCATTGTATTTATGATCATGAGCACATATTTTATGCATTCACATGGCCTTAGATATTTCGAATTAAATACCTTGGCGTTGGATTTCTTTATATTTACTTGTTCTTTAGGGAAAAGTGCATTGTGAAAAGGACTTTTCGAATCACTAAGGAATGTAAGGGTAGAAGGATTAGTTGGATAACGTGTTGGTTTGAACCCATGGCGCAATGGGGGAAATGTAGGCAATGTTATCCTGATATGACCTCCTGTTGAGGCTTTTCTACATATCTTTTATGAAAATGATGCATAATTATATCTTTAATTTGGAAGCATGAATCATATATTTTCTTAATGCATTTCAATTTACCAATGTTATTTCAAGTAACATACATGTTTTACATAAGTGCATATGTGGAGATTTTTGTGAAAAGTATTCACTGAGCTAGTTGAGCTCATTCCATTTTCCTTATATTTTTCAGGATCAGATCGTAAAGGAAAGGGCAAGGCATAGAGTTGGTGTAGCCTGCCTTACTTCTTTTAGATGTGAGTTTTGATTTGTACATAAGGAAAATAGTAGATGATATTTGTGTTTTGTTAGTGTATATAATTATCACAGATACTATGATATATAACCTATAGTTCGTGAGAGAATTTTGATATGTATATGCTAAATGGAATAATAATAAAATAACATTTTGAAGTTCCATGTTTATAGTAAGGATAGTCGAATCTTGTGGATTGGGTCAATGATCTCATATTCTCGATGATGATGCCATATCTCGGTATTTAATTCAACTATCCTGATCCTATACATATTATGTCTTTGGATCGTATGTAACCTTCCGAGTAAAGGCTTATCAGTGCCTCAGGTTTGTCGGGTTGTGACATTCTCTGGGGTACTGTGCCGGTCGTGACGTCACCCTGGAAGGGGTCGCGACATGCAATATGTTTATTCATTGTTGATCATGTTTAGATGGATGTTATATCAGGTTTGTATTTTATTGGGATTCGTTTTTAAATTAGGCTGACAGGATGCCGAATGTACTGATGGAGGGTATACTTGGGGGTTCTGTATCAGTCATGACGTCACGTATAGTGGTCGTGACATAGTCGATATAGGATTAATCTCTAAATTTGAACTCTATCAATAGTAGGCCATCAGACCCAACACCTTACAAATGGCGTCAACTCATCCTATGGTCGCCCTACTCATCATGTCGAGTTCATGACCATCTAGCTCATTTTTGTGGTCGCTCAGTTTATCATGTTGAGCTCAAGACCATCTAGCTCAACTTATAATCGCACAACTCGTTATGCTGAGTTCATAATCATTTAGCTCATCCTGTGGTCTCCCTCAGGCTCAATGACTCAACTTAGGAGTCGGCCAAACTTGGAGGACGTAAGAAGAGCTGATCTTACGATGTGTGATGTAAGCCAAAATGAGTTTCAACACATACGACGTGCATATAACAGTCTGTTTTTTAAAAACAATAACATTATAAATAATTTTTTAATTAATAGTCTATAATAACTAGTAGAATTTTAATTAAAAACGTCTAACCTTATTTTTTATTTTTTATTTTTGAAATTACAAGACAAGCTATAACCTTAAGGTTTTCATGCTATATATCAAAGAAACTAATATAAAAGAATTATTGAAGTTGAATCCCATTATTAGAATCCAAGTTATTATCTTGTTATATAAGACCATGCACCTTTCTTTGGACTGGTCAAGTCTTTTGTTTAGCATTGCCCACGAAAGCCACGTGAATGGTTCGACAACACTTCGATTAGGCGATTAAAAAAATAATAAAAAAAAAAAAAAACACGAAGAAAGAAGAAAGAAAGAATATTCTAGAAAATCTTATAGTTTTTTTTTTTGGAGCGCTATTGTTTCGATTGTTTGGTAGGAAGGTGACCACCGAATCATTTTCCCTCCAGTGGATGATCCAACGGCCACCCTTACGCGAGATGGCGCCATCATGATTAAACGGATAAACCGCCTTGAAAACCCTAATTTCCTCGTTATATTTCCATTTTATATATAAAAGTCTCGTACTCCCTTTTCTTGTAAGTCGTTTTGCTTTGCTCGTCGGCTTTTACGAGTTTCTTCGCTTGGTATTTTCTCTGCTCTCGTTTTCTTCATTTGAAGCCATGCCTCGCCGAAGCTCCGGAGGTTCGTATTTCTTTCGATCGATTACTTTACCTTCGCGTTGGTCTTTATTCGATTCTGAAGTTATGTCAATGTGTCTTTGCCTTTTTGGATTTGCTCTTTTTGATTGTTTGCAGCTCTCGATTGCGCATCGATGTTCGTCTTAGGTTTTCAGTTTTGTTAAATCCTTGGGTTTGATTGTCCTGAGTTTTTTTTTTTTTTTTGTTATCCTGCTATCCACGATGTAGATCTAGGTTGAAGAGGAAGAGTAATTGTTTATTTAGATCTGAGGATGCGTTTGCTTCTGCTTTAGGCTTGAATTTCGAGTCCTGCTTTTGCGAGAAGCGTTGGATTAGGTCTTGGATCTTTTCCTTTATTAGTTGATTTATGATGCTATTTTTAGGATGTCGTGGGCGGTATGTCCCTGAAAGCTGCATAGCCGAAGCCAGGATGCGTTTAGCTCTTGTGTTCATAGTTTTTCTGATCACAACGAATGTATTAGATTTGGTTAATATTGTTGGGAACTTTGATCTAAGAACAAGAACACAACAAGCTGGATTGAATGACTCACGTTTATTAACAATAACTTTGGCTTAAATAGCCATTCAATACACAATCTTAACAGAAACGAGAAATCAGCCCACTTAGCGGAAATACAGCAAAGTGGTAACAGAAACTTTGAATCGCAACAAAAACAAGTAGATGTCCCTAAAGACTAGGACTTTCCCTGTAGACCAGGACATTATTCTAACAAATAACTGCAGTAAACTCCTTCATTCCCTCCCTTAAACTAAATGCTGTGAAGCAATTAGTTTATACCAGAAATTCCACATACTCCTAGCAGTTTTCGAAGCTTCTCAAAAACTTCAAGCTTCAATGGTTTGGTCATTATGTCTGCCACCCGATCCAGACTCCCACAATTAACTAATTCCATTGTACCCTCCTTAGTAAGATTCCTTAAGAAATAAAACCTCACATCAATATGCTTGCTGCGACCATGCATAACTGGATTTTTAGACAGCTTGATGGTTGAACTGTTGTCGCACATTACAGTAGTACAACCTCCATCGCAATGTCCCAGCTCCTTTAAAATTCTCTTCATCTAGACTCCTTGACAAGCACAAATTGCAGCTGCCACAAACTCAGCTTCTGTGGTTGATAAAGTCACAATAGGCTATTTTTTTGAACACCATGAAACAACACTTGAATTCATTAAAAACACGTAACCAGATGTACTCTTCCTGTCTTTCATATCTCCAACATAGTCGCTACCGTAAACGCCAACAACTCACCATGTCCTCCTTTCTTATAATGAATTCCATAGTTCACAATTCCTTTTAAGTATCGAAGTGCTCTCTTAGCTGCCTGTAGATGAATCTCCATTGGTTTTGCCATATATCTACTTATGAGACAAGTAACAAACATCATGTCAGGTCTCGTGACAGTGAGATACATTAAACTACCCACCAGCTGCTTGTAGTACGTCTCATCAACAAAGTCTTCATTTTCGTCTCTGCTTATTTTGAAACCTGAAACTATTGGACTGCCCACCGAATTACTTTCCATCATACCAAACCTTCTCAAAACCTCCAATGCATATTTCCTTTGGCATATATAAATACCATCAGACTTTTGTAGCACCTCGATCCCAAGAAAAAACCTCATCTTCCCCAAGTCAGACATATCAACCTCTCTTAACATAGAGCTTTTAAAGTGAGACATCATAACTTCATCATTACCAGTAAAAATTAAATCGTCAACTTAAACACTTACAATGATAATTTTTCCTTCTTTGCTTCTTTTTGTGAATAATGTATGCTCGCTATCACACCTCTGAAACCCTTCACCAATAAAATGTGCTTCGATTATACTAAACCAAGCTCGTGGAGCTTGTTTTAATCCATACAAGGCTTTGTGTAACTTGTAAACTAAATGCTCATTGCCCCTTTTTTCATATCCTCTTGGCTGTTCCACATAAACTTCTTCACTCATCTCACCATGAAGAAAAGCCGACTTGACATCCAGCTGAAAAATTGTCCAATTCTTCCATGCAGCTAGAGCAATAATCATCCTTACTGTATCCATCCTTGCCACTGGTGCAAAGACTTATGTATAGTCCACTCCATACTTCTGAAAGTACCCTTTAGCAACCAAACGAGCCTTGTACTTATCAATCTTTCCATACTCATTATATTTGGTTTTGTAAACCCACTTTACTCCTATTCTTTTGGCCCCAGCTGGCAGCTCAGTGAGTGTCCATGTTTGGTTCTTTTCGATAGATTTGATTTCACTGTTCATGGTCAATCTCCAATTTGTACTCTTCACAGCTTCCTCAAAACATAATGGATCAGTTGACTCACTAATGCCATATGAACTTCATCCTCAAATGGACCTTCACCACTAACATAATCACCCATCCACCTAGGAGGTTGCCTCTCACGAGATTGCCTCAACTCCCTCACTCTCTCTTCACCCTCACTAGAACCATCTTCCTTTTCTCTAACTTCCTTATCACTAGTCTCTCCTACCTCTCCATCAGTATTTTCTCTATTCCCATTTTCACTCACCCCTTCTCCATTCTCACCATCATCATCACCCCATTCTAAGTCTACTACTATTTGTTCTTCATAACTCACATCCCAATCCCATTGTTTTTCTTCTTCAAAAATTACATCTCTACTCACAACAACTCTCTTAGCAACAGGATCAAATAGCCTGTAACCTTTTGATTTCTCACTAATTCCCAATAGCACACAAGTAATGCTTCTATTATCAAGTTTAGTCCTCCTTTCTTCTGGAACATGAACGTGTGCTATGCAGCCAAAGACCCGAAAATGATCTACTGAGGGTTTCACTCCACTCCAAGCCTCCTCTGGTGTAACATCCTTGACTACCAATGTAGGACACCTGTTTAGGACATAAATAGTCCAGTTCACTGCCTCCGGCCAAAATGACTTGGGAATGTTCTTGTTAGATAACATGGAACGAACCATGTTCATCACTGTTCTATTTTTTCTTTCAGCTACACCGTTCTGTTGCGGAGTATAAGCGGTGGTCAACTGCCTCTTGATCCCACTTTGTTTGCAAAAATCATTGAACTCATTTGAATTGAATTCTCCTCCTCTATCAATGCGAAGACACTTAACAAATAACCCTGTTTCCTTTTCAGCCATAGTCTTAAAGCATTTAAAAAAATTTAAAGCCTCTGACTTCTCTACCAAGAAATACACCCATGCTTTTCTATTATAATCATCAATGAATAACAAAATGTACCTCTTGTTGCTATTAGATGTAGGAGTGATCGGACCACAAATATCTGCATGAATAAGTTCCAACTTCTGAGTTGCTCTCCAAGTACTCTTCTTTGGAATAGGGTCACGGTGTTGCTTCCCGTTGATGCAATCAGTACATGTCACACTTGAGGCAGAGAGTTGAGGAAGTCCACGTACCATGTTCTTGTACAGCAAGGTTCTCAAACCCTTGTAACTCAGATGCCCATACCTCCGATGCCAAAGATGAGATAAGTTTTGAGTTCTTGTGTGAAAGCACTGATCAGATTGTACTTGAGAGGGAGCTTGAGACTGAGGCAGCAAGATAAACATCCGATTGGCACTCATGTTGGTTTGAATTATCAAACCCTTCTCTGGATGAAATATCTTGCACATCCCTCCCTTGATCAAAATAGCCAAGCCTCTTTCTTGCAACTGCCCTATGCTCAAGAGATTATTTTTCAACTCTGGAATATAGTATACCTCAACAACAACATGATTGACTCCATTCAGCAGTAGCTTCACACTTCCCTTTCCCATCACATCCATCTTAGTGTTGTTCCCCAATTTTACCGAATGTCAAAATTTTTCATCGAGTTCATTGAACATAGTTTGATCGCCGCACATGTGATTAGAACACCCTGAATCAAGGAACCATGCATCTTCTCTTCTAGCCTTATACAACTCCACATAAGACATCAAAAGCATTTCTTCTTCCTCATCATGCTCTGCATAATTTGCTTCTTTGTTCCCAAAAGGACATTCATATCGAAAATGTCCAAGTTTATGGCATCGGTAACACTCCATAGTTGCCTTGTTGAAGCTTGCTCGACCTCTCCCTCTTCCTCTTCCTCTGTAGGTACCACGACCACGACCTCTTCCTTCTTCAGATGTCACTTTCAAAGCCTGTTCCTCACCATTACGTCTTTGAAACTTCTGTTCATGCACTATTAATGAGCTTTGTAACTCATCAACAGTAAGAGCATCAATGTCCTTTGACTCCTCGATAGAACATACAACATAGTTAAACTTCTCAGTTAAAGAGCGTAGAATTTTCTCCACCACTTTAACATCCTGTATATCTTCTCCGTAAATTCGCATCTTGTTGGCCACTGTCATTACCCTAGAGAAGTACTCTGTCACTCCTTCACCGGACCTCATCTCAAGAGTTTCAAATTCTCTACGGAGAGCTTGAAGATGAGACCTCTTGACCCTTGCATTTCCTTCGAATTTTGTTTTTATGGTGTCCCATATATCTTTGGAAGTATCCTTGAGAATGGTATCAAGAACGGTTCGGTCGATCGCCTGGAAGAGATAGTTCTTCACTTTCAGGTCCTTCAGCTTCATCTCATCATTCTTCTTTCGCTGTGCATCTGTCTGCACCGATTCACTTGCTGGCTCAATATAGCCCGGCTCCACCAGCCCCCAAAATTCCTTAGATCGTAGAAAATTTTTCATCAGCATGCTCTAATGGTCATAGTGACCATCAAAGCGAGGCTATATAAAACTTCCTTCTGTAGTCATCTTCTTTGCTGCTCAAGAACTTCAAAGACTGCTGCTTTGATTTGTCAGACCCAATGGTGGCTCTGATACCAAATGTTGGGAACTTTGATCTAAGAACAAGAACACAACAAGCTGGATTGAATGACTCACGTTTATTAACAATAACTTTGGCTTAAATAGCCATTCAATACACAATCTTAACAGAAACGAGAAATCAGCCCACTTAGTGGAAATACAGCAAAGTGGTAACAGAAACTTTGAATCGCAACAAAAACAAGTAGATGTACCTAAAGACTAGGACTTTCCCTGTAGACCAGGACATTATTCTAACAAATAACTGCAGTAAACTCCTTCAAATATTGATTGTTACTTTCCTATTGGCAAAACTGTTATGGTATTTTTTGGTTTTTAAATTAAATTATGGATTGGTAGCTCGTTAGTTATTTTGAGAAATGTCATACATTTTTTTTTATATATGCTTATTTTGCGAATTCCTAAACTATTCTCCATGTTGCTGGTCATTAATCATTATTCTCGTCTCTAGTGTAAGATATATGTTTCTGGACTGATTTCCACTGTTTTTTTCTAAAGTTTTATGTCCAACTTTTTCAGTCTCCCAACCTTTTTTTTTTCTATTTGTATTTCTAACAAGAATCTTTTCATTGCTTATGGACTTAAACCTTATACCACTAGCAAGAACTCCTGCTTCTGCACTGAAGCCTAAATAAGGATGGTTACCGCACTGACCATACTGTATTTGGTTTTCTTTTTTTTTTTTAAATACTCTATTTGGTTTAAAATTATTGTCTCTAATCATCGAAATATCATAGGACGGGTTGGCATTCTTCAACTGCTTTGAATTCAAATGAAATAGAATTGATGTTGTATTGGTTGACAGTGTTTTAAAGGCCACACTTAGGCCATGACTGGTCCATTGCCTAGGCCATTTAGAACTAATCACCTAGGCCATACTTAAGACAAAGCATGGGGCTCTTTGAAATTGTTTAAAAGTAAAAGGAGGTAGGTGTAAATATACAAGTTGTAAAGTTCTTTGTTTTTATATTGTTACAATATGATTATAGATCTAAAATATTAACATAACTTTTAAGTCAAGTGGTTTAATTGTAATTCTATTATGTAAGTTTTTTTTTTTTTTCTTTCTTCTTATTCTTGATATTTTTTGTTTTATTTTTATTATATAATTTATATTGCTGCAAATATTTTCCATTTTATTCTACTTCTATATAAGTATTACTTCAAACATGGTTCTTTAAATCGTTGGCATGAATTTATGAATCTTGGACATGATTTAATTTAATACGAAGTGTTTTTTATCCGTTTATAACAATTTGACATTCATTATAGAAACAGTTAGATACATATAATTCTATGTATGAATTATCCAGAGACCTAAACATATTTAATTAATTATGTAGTGACCTATAAACTTATTTTTTTATTTATTTATGGCCTAGGGATCATCTAGGCATCACCTTGATTACGTCTGATCTAGATAAGAAAAATCATCTAGATATTACCTTGGTGCCTTGAAACCATTGTTGGTTGATGGTTCACATTCCAATCATGAGAATTGCAATTGGCAATAACTGTACTGAGTTCATTACCATGGGAAACAGGGGAAAGAACGAATAGGTTTCGACTATGGACAAACTAATTGATAGTGTCAATAATATAACATTTGGAAGGCTCGAGGTCCTAATTGAATTAATTTTCCATCATTCAATGAGGATAGCTTATATTTTGTTAATTCAGTGGTTCAACAAAGGTTTCTATTGACTTTTGTCAGTGTTGTAGAATTTTTCATCTACTGTGCAACGATATCCATATCAATGCTTTTTTTCTAATATCTTTCTAGTGAATTAAATTCTTATATTCTTCTTTTGTCCTATCTTTGCAGGAAGGTCGGCTCCCCGACCAGCTTCACGTCCTGCTCCTGTCCGTAACCCACCTCAGCCTGGTAACTGTATTTAATGTCTATTGATAGAAAATGTTCCTCTGTTTATAATAGGTTGCAAAGTATGTTTGCTCTTGAGAAGCTCTGGTAAATAAATTGATGTAATTTTGATGCTATGCCTAAATGCTTGTCACATTGGTTTCTTGGTTTCTTTTTTGCAGCAAGGCATGCGCCACCTCCTGCACCTGCTCAGAGTGGAAGTGGTGGATCCATGCTTGGAGGACTTGGTGCGACCATTGCCCAAGGTGAGTTTAGTAGTTTTCTTCTTGGGAAAGATTTATTTTGGAAATTAATATTGGAATTATTTCATGCAACGTGCTTGTGCTTGATCATTGCAATTTGATATACCCTAGTAAGCTGGTTTCTTTTTCATTTTCTCCACAGGCATGGCTTTTGGTACTGGAAGTGCAGTTGCACACAGAGGTGTAGATGCAGTGATGGGTCCTCGCACCATTCAGCATGAAACTGCAGTCTCTGAGGCCACTGTTGCCCCAGCACCTACCATGAACAGTGTTAGCGGATCAGATGCATGCAATATCCACTCCAAGGCCTTCCAGGATGTATGTGAAATTTGCTTGAATTTGTTGTGTTTTAACATATCTTTTTTCCTTCAGTCATATTTCTCTTAGTAGTGTGAATAACAACAGTTTGTTTACAATTCACGAGAATTTATGAACACAAATATAAATAACATGTCATCTATAATTCCTCACTCTTATTTTTTGTGAAAAGAAAAATGGAAGACACACTGGGTAATGTTTTGTATTAGGGATAAAGTGAAACTTTTCAGGGCAATTGTTTGCGGAAATGTGTGCCAGGTCTTGCAGTAGGCCAATTTGTCCTGTGTTTGGTGGGACTTAGTTGAGTTGAGCATTGGTAATATGAAGAATTTCTGGCAGTAATAAGTTGTGACAGAACCATAAATCCTTTTTAATTAAAAATGTCTTAATCTAGCCTTCTGCAACAAATATTCCTTTCTAGTTGACGGAGTTAGTTGGAGACAAGATGCTAGCATTATGTGAAAAAGCAGAATTGTGGCATAGTATATTTGGTAGCCCATTTTCATTTATTTGTATCACTGTCACTCATTCTACCCCAAATAGTCATGTGAACATTTCTAGTTTCCATACATGAAGTCATGTGTGAGCTGGATAGCTGTAGCATTCTAAACTGATTATGTGGGGGCATTCTAGGAAATAAGTGGTTGTGATGTGTAGGCGTATTTCCAAAAGAAGCTAGGATAGTATGTCTATGGAATTCATTGAATTGAATTATGAGCTTGGGCATAGGTCTTATGGAAGAAGTTACTGGTGTACTCTTTTCATGACATTGACGTTATATTGTTAAATTAAGGCCGTAATATGGTAGTCCAGAAGCAGTCCAGAAGCGTGTGGAGACTGGAGCAGTCGAGTTTGATGTGATTGATGCTGTTTTGCGTCTTGCATATATTTTGAATGTGAAATACTATTGGTAATTTTTGCTTCTTTTGGAAATGAATTATTCGAGATATCTAACTAGTTATATATCGTGATTTTCTATTGGACCAATTTGATATCTGGTTTGATCAAGATACTTTGATTTCATAGATTGTTCCTAACCGCAACTAGTTAAACATGATAGATTTTTTTGTTGCTATTAACTAGATTATTGTTTATCTAATTACGTAATGCTTTTATAAATTTTGCAGTGCCTGAACAACTATGGGAGTGACATCAGCAAATGCCAGTTCTACCTGGACATGTTGTCGGAGTGCCGCAGGAACTCTGGTTCTGTTATGGGTGCCTGAGGGCTTATTAAGTTATTGCTTCATATTGCTCTGAAACATCCACCATGATATACTTCTTGAATTTGTTTTTGTTGGTCGGTTTAATCTAATAATGTTGTTGGTACCGGATATAAAGCTAAGATACTGTTCTGGTATTTGAACGTCTTAAGATGAAACATTCTTGGGGACTTGATTGGTCTGCCGTTCATTCTACGCTGTTTCTTGTCATGTTCTGGTCGTTTGAACTTCGAATGGTTGTGTTCAGTGATCAGAATAGCAATATATCTTCTATATCTATCTATACATTTAGTTTTAGATGGGTGTTAAGAGCTTAGATGCTTTTAGATTACGCATAGATACTTGATTGGACGGTATTTAAAATTTTGTCATTTCTTTAATTCCACCTTCCAACCTCAAAACCGTTGCCTACTACTATAAGTAACTGTTGATCTTTTTCACCTGTATTTTGGGTTTTTTTTTTTTAATGTTGTATAATTATGTTGTTAGTGGTGCAACCTCACTGAAGTTATAGAATGGTGCAATACTTGGGATGAAATCTGAGTTTTTTTCTTCTCTAAGATTTCCGAAATAAATTTTCCTTTTATTATTTTGATCTTCTGAGGCCTATAGTAGTTTTTAGTTTTGATGGTGCCCATTTCCTTGAAATTGTGATTTATACCAAATTGTTAATCTTGCATATCACATGGGAGTACTATTTTTCTTCTCAATTGTGGCAAAAGATTAAATGATTGTGGTTTCAATTATGAGCTATAGACCATTAAAGAGATGGAAAATATTAAAATGACATTTGAAATGTACATTACCTTTATATAGAGTATATACCATTAGATTGTTTGGATATATTAATGGTGTATAAAGGCGGTGTACCTCCAGAATAGATGGAAAATATTAAAACAATAAATAACTGAATCATAAAGATCAACATGTGCTTTTACAATGCAATTGAAATTTGAAACAGGACGGCAACCTCCAAGTTACGAGCTATGAGTGGAGTTGTATGCATCCATTTAGATCAGCTTCTCTTATCCTCCGCAATAAACTATGTAGAGTTGAAGTGAGCCAATAGTTTTTGAATAAAAAGAACAATATGTACAGTCTATATATTGAAATTATTTGTTTCCCAATTTAATTGCTAGATTTATTTCTATAGAACTAGTTGACCCTTGAGAAAGCTCCTGCATAATCTCTTCCACGTATCTCTGTCTGGTTCACATCCCTCAATGCATTCCTTCACTTCTTCCGCTTTAGATTCCTGAATGCCCCAAGAAACAAGAAAAACAGAACCGCCCATTAATATGATTGATTCCATCTCTTAATCTTTACATAAAAAATAAATACATGGAAAAATACCAGAATGAGATTGGCATGGACGAGACGATCAAGGAGGTGGTCGAGAATGTCTTTGTTGTATTCTGGGTGGCCTTGGATTCCCAATATATGATTCCCGTACTGGAACATCTCTACCCTTGTCTTACTTGACCATGCAATCGCCTCTGCTTCTTCTGGCAACTCTCTCACCTGTTTCAATTCAATTAATTCGCAATTACAATAATATATTAATTAGTATTTTTTTTTATAATTATAATAGCCTGAATCTGAATTAATACCGATATTATCCTTATCGTAACTATATCAAGACCTCTAATGGGTTTAGGTATAGGGTTTTAGTTCAAAAAGCATACTAATCAGGAGAGAGATCCACACTTATAAATTATTCCTTTGTGGTCTACACACGTCTAACAATCGTTTGGTATTTATTTTTTTAAGTTTTAAATGAATGAAAACCTCGTCTCGGTGGCATTCGATTATAGGAAGAGAAGAAGGCAACTGCAGAGACGCCATTAACGTGGAAGGAAGTTTCAAATTGATTTTAGTCACTCCAATGTCCCACCCTGAACTTGCACGGCCCGTCTTCCCTCCCAGTGCACGCACCAGTATCTGCCCATCATACATCCATTGTTTGCTTAATAAAAAATCAGCAAAAGCTTTCGCTTAAGAAAAAGAAATAAAAATATCAGCGCACTTAATTATTTTGTGTCAGCACGTAGTGGCTGACGCCCAAAATAAGTTGAAACGCACGCTACTGTGCTTTTTAAAAAATAAAGAGTCTAGAAAATACATGATATACGCGTGTGTGTATACCTGATGACCAAAACAAATGCCCAGAACTTTCTTCTTCATGGAATTCAATTTCTTTAACAAGCTCAACAGTTTACAGATCCAAAGATCGTTTCCATGAGCGTCATTACAACTACCAGTGATCACAAACCCATCATAGAGCTTTAAGGCTTCTTCTTCTTCTTCAGGAAACTCTCCTGAAGCTACTCTGAAAACGTCCCAAACCTCTCCTTCTTCTCTCAGCATTCCCACAAACACTGCGAAATAGCCTCCATATTTCTTCTTAACGAACTCTGAATCCTCCGCGCATAGAAGAACGGCGAATCTCTTCTCACCCATTTCAATCAATCTCTTCTTGCTCTTGAGATTCGTCGTTCCTTCTTCTAACTTCTCTTTAATTGAACAAAACCAAACCACAAGTTCGAGTGGAAGTACACCAAATTTCGCTTTATTTGATGCTCTATTTAAAGTCCTGAAGGGTGGCTGTCTGGCTGACGTGGTTGTTTGATTACAAACATGCCCCGGCTGCTGCCAGCTATCTGTCTAATTACAAACATGCCCCCGCTGCTGCCAGCTCACTGTTTAATTGTATTTTAAAAAAAATAGTTATATTATCAATGTTAAGAGATTTATTTTCTATTTAACATAAAATATTACTTTGTAGACAATTAAGTTAAAAATATTTTTTAATAGTTATATTTAAAATGTACAATGTCAAGATATTTATTTTTTACGTAATATAAATTAAATAGTTGTCAAATGGTCATGTTAACAGCCTAATCTATTTTTTTTTGTCACCTCAATTTAATAGTAAATGATAATAATTGCATTATAGAAGTATATTTTAATTTAATATATATTTATCTTATACGACACTTATTTTATTTGCAATTCACAAAAATATTATAAATGCTCTTAGCGTTTAATTAATATTGATGTGGCTAAAGATATTAGCTAATTGTCTAATTATTCTTCTTTAAAACAAAACTCATTATAAAATTATAAAAACTCATTAACTAATTACATCGATTATTATATAACACTAGCTTCAAAACATACAATTATATAACACTAAAAATATAATTTTAATAGAAAGTAAATATTAAGAAATATATTAAAGAAATAAAAAGGCAAAAATAAAAAAAATAAATGTTTTTACAACTTATTCACACTCCTTTCTTTCTTTCTTTTTTTTTTTTTTTCCTTCTATGAGGCAATTTAATCCCTATCCTTACATCAACATAAATGTATTAGCTAGCCAGAATCCCATTACCTTTGGTAACAAAATCTAACGATTCGCTAATTTAAAGCATAAGATACAATTTAAAAAACATAATTTACAATTTAAGAAACATAGTAAATAATTTGAGTGTATGATTTGAGCTCATCCAACAAATAGTATAAGATGACTCATGTGCTAGAAATAGGTGCTAAAAACATCCATGTATGCCAATAATTATTTTTTTTCTATTTTAAAACCCTAAAATTAACAATACGCCATTTATTTAATACATACATGTATTATTATAGTGAACTTGCACGTGCGTCAGTTACACACCTGCATTATACAAATAAAATTAGCACGTGTCTTCGTAAAAACCCTGACTAATCTCTATCAACGTAACGTCACCGTAATTCAAACTCATGACTGTCAATATTTGACATTAAATGCCCTTCTTCAGCGAACCAACCAACCACACTGAAGCCTCCCGTTAGAGTGATAGATAATTATATTCTATAACACCTTTTCGGTATATTATATGGGTTTATAATTTGGAATATGTTTTTTTTGTTTATATAAGTACTTTAATTTTATCAATTCAAAGATTTAAAAAAAAATAACGAGTGTGCTTCAATAAAATGATGAAATTGTTTAAGTGTCTTTTATAATTTGGATTATGATTATTTTGGCTTTACCTTTATATATATATATATATATATATATATAGAAAGCAGAGGGCATTCCGGACTTTACAAAGAAGTCCCCGTCTAGAAACGACCTGCAACCCAAAGTAAAAGAAGAAGAAGGCCCCTCCCCCTCCCCCTGCCCCACCCCCTCCCCCGCCGCACACACACTTACAAAGGTCAAGAGTCACGTGGCTTTCAACGATCACGTGCTACAATTCGTACTGGACTGGATCATCGACACGTCTTCCGTGAAAGATAAGTTTTTTTTTATTTTTATTTTAAAAATTTTTGCGATGTGGGCCGTCTCTGAAATTTGAAGCTCCAACATGAAACATCCAATCACTTCGTGACACGTAGATGGAAGCCCCACTAAATAAAAAAATAAAAAATTGACAAAGTCAGTCTATTTTCTAAAAAATAATAATAATAAATTTATATCATTGGAACAATAGTAGAAGCAGAAAGCAGCCCATGAGATTAATTCTGTCCAAAAATCGAAAAATATATGATTCTGTGGCATTCATAAAATGACAATAGAGTTGGCTATGTTGACTTGTTTGCAACTTTGCATTGTAGAGAAAGTGGCAATGGTTGCCTAACCTTTGGATCATAACCTAGTTTTCACTCAAGAGTTCAAAAACTAAGAGTTCCTTTTTTCTTGGAGTTTTTATTGGTTATCCAATCACTTGTCATAAAATTGTTTAATTCATAGAAATATATATATATATATATATATATATATCTAAATTCTATTTGAATTAAACAAGTTCTTATGTTTTTCTAGTTAAGTATATATTCTTGACAAGTGACAAAATCTGAACCCTAGTTCTCTCACGCACAAAATAGGATAACAAGGAAAATCACTCTCTTAAATTTAGATTTTAATGTTTTTCGCGATAATAATAAGGGCAGGGAAAGACATAAAATAATAATTAAAAAATATAACTAATTATAATTTAAGAATCACCTTAGCCTTAAATAGAGTGAAGTAGAAGAAATAGATTCAAGTAGTCAACTTCAGTTGAAAAAAAATTAGTTGAGTTGATTTAACATCTTATCATTTTTAATTTTTTATTAGTAAACTTGTATAATATTTTTCCTTTAGTGCTGTCAAATTAAAGCAAGGTTGCCAATAAATCAAAAAGAAAAAAGTAATGTCTCAGTTAAGAAAAGGAGTAGAAAAAGTTTTAAACTTCCTTTTTCTTCATTGAGATGAAAGTAACATAAAACCTAACACGTCTGGAAGAGTTATTACATAGAACAAAAACTTTCATATATATAAACCTTCATGGTTTAATTAATTCCGCATTTAGAAGAATTACATGTGGAGGTTTCTTTAACGGGGTTGAAGCAGTTGAAACACATAAAGATGGCCATATTTGTGTGGTCATTAGAGAAAAATAAATGTTAGAACTACTAAATGAAGTTTTTTTTTTTTCGGTACTAATTTTTCGGCACCCAACATGTGTCATTCTCTTTTTTGGAACGAAACTAATCCTTTCGGATTCGAGAATTTATAAGGGTAAGGGCATCTCTCTCAATAGGAATGAACGAGAGCTGACTTGAACTCGTAATGAGTCTCTCAACCGTACATCGTAGTTCGCTTTTCGTACCAGTAAACCAACACCTTATTGGTTTACCAAATAAAGTATTGCCAAACTCTTTTTCAACTTTTTCAACCGAAAGTGAATTGGAAATTATTCTCATTAATTTGATACCTAGGTGAGTGATATAATGAGTCATATAAAGCTTAAAATCCGTGAAACTAATTGTATATATATATATATATATATATGAAAGAAAGCTCTTTTCTCCCTTTCTATTTTGCAAGTGCTGATGCAAACTCCAGTCACCATCCAAATTTTTAAATAAAGACATATGATTAAGTTAATGACTTCAGCATAATTTATAAACCTTTTTTTTTTTTTTTTCAAAAAACATAATTTATAAACTTGTACGGAGAAATTTGCGTGCAAGAACCAAAGGACATACCTTTAAATATTTTGTTGTTAGAGCCTTGGCCGATGGTCACACCTCACAAGCTGCCTGCTACCCACTGCTCGACAAGGCTAATTAGGTGTTAGGTTCCAACCAATTAAATTAAGCTTACATAAATAATTAAGACATTATCATATACATTCGTGTAATATTTTTGATATAATGGATATATATGTATACTTTAAATCTTTTTATGAAAATTCAAGGGAAAAGATCATTAATGGGAAAGAACAAATGTCATAATTAAGGATCAGTATCATTATTTAGAAAAATAAAACTTATTATCTTATTGTTTTAGTAAGATAGTAACAAAATAACATGAAATTAAAGATAGAAAGTATCTATTTATATCTCATTAAAAGAGCTAAACATAACCCCCCATAAAACATTTATATATGTTATCCAAATGACTTATCTACCCTTCCCTTGTTTTCGGAAATAACAAATAACAGAAAACGAACGAAAATATGTACGGGTAAGAGAGGAGAGCGCTACCGTGTCCTCGTCGTAAACCATCTCGCCACGTACCACACTCACCAGTCTTCCACGTGGCAGTCCGATGAAACCCTGTCGACATGTCAGTCGCCCAGTTCTCCAGGTGGGCCATTCTCACCAATGGAGCTTCTCGAAAGAATACTAGAAGAGAGAGAGAAAAAGTCAAACCAACCAGCCTTGGAACAGCAGAATCTGAGAAACGCAGAGCTGAAGCTGTGACGAGAGGTTGAAGATGAAGATGAAATCGGAGACGGTGACGTTGGTACTGGTGAACTTAGCGGGAATAATGGAGAGAGCGGACGAGTCGCTGTTACCAGGAGTGTATAAAGAAGTGGGTGCGGCGCTGCACACGGATCCGACGGGTCTGGGCTCGCTCACTTTGTTTCGGTCCATAGTCCAATCGTCTTGTTACCCGCTAGCCACGTACCTAGCGGTGCGCCACAACCGCACCCATGTCATAGCTCTCGGTGCCTTCCTCTGGGCCGCTGCCACCTTCTTAGTCGCCATCTCCTCCACCTTCTTCCAGGTCAGTCAGATTCACACACTTATAAATCTCCAAAAAAATAAGATTGATAAATTTGTTTTTTTAATTCAAAAAAAATGTAACACAATTAGTGAAGGAAGGTTGGATGAAACTTTTGCCCAATTTTAAGGGATGAAAGAAGAAATAGGAAAGGTTGAGGGTTAATGGGTGGGAGGATTGTGCATTTGAGTTCATCTGGGTTTTGTGGAGAATGATTAGGATTTATTAAATTATGAAGTGGGGCAGGGGAGGGAGTGTTTAGAGATAATCTCTAGATTATGATTTTATTAGAGTTTGTGTTTATTTAGGATTTTGACTGATTAGTAGGCTATTGAGTGTTTTAGTTAATTAGAAATTAGTTTCGGGTGATTACATAATGGTGAAGGGTGTTGGGCGGTTAAGGATTGAGATTTTGGAATTTCTGAGGAGATCTGTACGTATGTTGTGCTTTTGTATTTATGGTTGTCGATGGTATCACAGTTCTTCTCAGTTTATTCAAGTGAAGAAAGGAAAAAATTGAGTTTTTGATGTGTGAATCAATTTGTAATTGCAGTCGTGCCTGATGGCAGGTCTACATTTCCAGTTCTTTAATTGCGGGGCAAAAGATGGTAAAATCAGTGTATTTAATTGTTATGGAAATTGTAATTTTGGAAGACTGATGAAGTTATAACAGTAAGATTAATATTAATTGAATGAAGTCATATGAATTCTTGATATGAAAAGTTTCCATTTTGGAAATGCTTAATTGTCTGAAAATTGTGTACAAGAATTCAATTCTAGGGTGGATGAGAGATTATATATAGTTCTACTACATAAATCCTCTGTTATATATAGCTGCTAATTTAGCTAAGATAATCGAGTTGCACACACAATAGTCGTTGCTAGTTCTATGACCCTGAATTAGCCTGCCTTTGTAAGGAAAGAATCTGAGTACCAATCATCTCTAAAACAAACAATTATTTGATTGTATGCTGCTGTTCTTCCATCAGATTAGCTCATGCTTGAGGAATTACGTCTGCGTTAAATTCTCTGTCTCTAGGGCAGCGATACCTTGGAGAATTCATTAATCTGTTAAACAATGGAATCAATAATGTATTATTAAGGATCCAAAGGAAAACAAAATCAGTTGGTTACAGTGCAGAAGGAGAGGCAAAACTTAGAGGTTTAAGCTTAGTCATTGGCTGCAAATGTAGCAACTTACTATTTTGTGAAGCAATGCAGTCTGATTCAACCTTGTTGCAACCTTTTTTTCTTTTTTTTTTCAAACAATTACAGAAAATAATCTAAGAATACAAATTTCTATATTTCACTAAATGCATTCAAAAAATTGAAATCTCTATAATCTACATTGAAGTTTATTTGTTGATTTATGTTTTCATGTTACTTGGTTGGTCCATTCAGGTGGCAGTTTCACGTGCTTTGAACGGGATTGGGCTTGCTATAGCTATACCTGCAATTCAGTCCCTCGTCGCCGACTCCACAGATGACAGCAATAGGGGTGTAGCCTTTGGATGGCTACAACTAACAAGCAATCTAGGATCAATTCTCGGGGGTCTATGCTCAGTTCTAATAGCTTCTACATCGTTCATGGGCATTCCTGGTTGGAGAATTTCCTTCCATCTCGTTGCTATATTAAGTGTCATTATAGGAATTTTAATCCGCCTTTTTGCAAATGATCCAAGATTTGTTAAAGAAAGTCGCAAAAGTGATGATCAAGGTCCAAAAAAAGGCATCTTGTCAGAAGTAAAGGAGTTAATGCAGGAGGCAAAGTCAGTGATGAAAGTCCCTTCCTTCCAGATAATAGTCGCACAAGGTGTCTCCGGTTCATTTCCATGGTCGGCATTGTCTTTTGCACCAATGTGGTTAGAACTTATCGGCTTCTCTCACAAAGAAACAGCATTTCTTATGGGTTTGTTTGTAACTGCTGGTTCTCTCGGGGGACTGTTTGGAGGAAAAATGGGAGATATCCTTGCCAAGCGTTTCCCCAATTCTGGTAGAATAGTTCTGTCACAGATAAGCTCAGGATCTGCCATTCCATTGGCAGCGTTGCTGATGCTAGTTTTACCAGATGATCCCTCCTCTGGATTCTTACACGGGTTGGTGTTAACTGTTATGGGCTTGTCCATATCATGGAATGCTGCTGCAACAAACAAGTAAGCTCTCAATTTCAAACCCTGCATTTTCCTCTCTTTCTACTTAGAGCGTTCATACTAAAAAGATGAAAAAAAAGAAAAAAAGTTTAAACGATCTGAGTGGGTGATGATTAGTGTCATTGTTAATGTTTGTGTTCACTTGATATACATAGTCGAGCCTCTATTTATTAGCTATATAACTTTTAAGTCAAGTGGTTTCTAATGCGGTATCGGAGCTTTTTTTTTTTTTTTGAGACGAAACAAATGTCATTTATTGATGAAAATGTAGAAAAATACAGTAATAGCAGCTACAGAAGGGCACAAGAAGAGCACCTACAGCAACCAGACCAACAATACTAAAATAGAAAAAACCATTTATCCCTCCTTCTAACCATCATGCAAACAACCTCCCCAATCTAATACCTAGTCGGTAATAGATCGACCTTGAATGACACCTGCCGCATGAACCCATGAACTAGCCACAACCTTAAGATCCTCCCAAAGTTTGTGCCTCTCCTTTGATCTTCCACATAAAATTCTACGATTCCGCTCAAGCCAAATATGCCATAAAGTGGCCAATGAAGCTATACGTAGTACCTCATTGACCTGACTAGAAGTTATATTACTATTTGTGGGGGACATACACTCCTCAATAGAATTGGGAGGAGATAACCTAGCATCTGAAAAGAGGAACCACCTCTCCCAAATCCATCTCGCCCAAGAGCAACGAATGAAGAGATGCTCTGGGTTCTCTTCATCCTGAAAACATAGTACACAACATTGAGGAGACAAATACATATGAGGTAGCCTTTTTTGCAACATATCCATAGTATTTAATCTTCTCAGTGCAAGTAGCCATTCAAACACCTTAATTTTCAATGGCATGCGTGTTTTCCATATGAAAGCCATCAGTGTAGAAGGGGAAGAATTTTGGTTTAATAATGAAGTAAGTTTTTTAACAAGGGAATTACATGAAAAGACACCATTAGATTCCAAGCTCCAAGAATAACGGCTCGGGGAATCAGATAAATGGACCTGGTTAAGGCAAGCAAGAAAGTTTGTAATTTCAACATTTTCCCTACAGGTCAAGGCTCTAGAGAAATGGAAATTGTAGGATGGGTTATTAGTAGGAAGAACCGTGTGAGGGTGAAGAAAGGAAGCAATAGGATGGCCCTGTTTGGAAGACAATCTATAAAGGTGTAGGAATTCCCTTGCCAATGGAATCTAACCCACCCAAATATCTTCCCAGAACCGAAATGTATCCCCACCACCAACATCTGGCCGTACATACTCAAAGACCAGTGGAGCTAGCGAAGCAATAAACTTCCACGGGCCTCTGCCTGAGAATCTTCTGAGCCTATTCAACCCCACCTCTCTTTCAGAGAATGAAACTTCCCCATATCTGCTGTGAACCACCCTAGCCCGTAGGGAATCATGATCACACAAGGATTTCCATTCCCATTTGCCACATAGCATTGTATTCTTCAGAAGAACATTCCCCACCCCAAGTCCACCATCTTCCACGGGTTTCTATACCGCAGTCCACTTAACCAGACTGGACTTGACACATCCCCTACACCACCCCACCAAAAACCTCTAGTCGTCCTCTTGATCACTTTAGCAACCCCAGTTGGAATTTTGAAGATGGATAAAAAATAGGTTGGAATAGCTAATAGAACTGCTTTAATTAAAGCAAGTCGACCCCCTTTCGATAAGAAAGTGTGCTTCCAACCCTCAAGTCTCCTTGAGATAGTAGATAAAACTGGATACCAAAACTCCTTTACTCTAGGGTTCCCACCTAGGGGAAACCCTAAGTATTTTAGTGGCCAGACCCCGATTGAGCATCGCACCAAGTTAGCAAGCCGTAAAATCACTTCATGCTCCATATTGATCCCGGCCAGTTGACATTTTGCCATGTTAACCTTCAACCCCGAAAATTCACAGAAGGAATACAAGACCTTCAGAGCACAGACAAAATTTATTTCCTCCCTAGAAAGAAGGAAAAGAGTATTGTCTGCATATTGTAAGTGTGAGACCTCTACATTTGCCTTGCCCACTTGAAATCCCTTCACCATGCCAACATGATGAGCATAAGAGAGTAATCTTCCAAGCACATCGCCCACCAAGGTGAAAAGGAAAAGGGAAAGATGATCCCTTTGTCAAAGACCTCGCCCAACAATAATCTTCCCCCTAGGTCTGCCATTAATCATCACAGAGTAATTCACCGAGCTAACACATCCCATGATCCACCCAATCCATTTTTCCCCGAACCCATTCATCTGCAAGACATATTTCAAATACCCCCAGTCAACTGTGTCATAGGCCTTGGCAAAATCAACTTTGAACACTACCCCCACTTTTTCACCAGCTCTATAATCTTCAATCGCCTTATTTGCCACCAAAACTGCGTCCAAAATCTGTCTCCCATGGATGAAAGCAGATTGGGACTCGCCAACTATCAGGTGCAAGACTGCTCTTAGCCTGAGAGACAACATTTTGGAAATGATTTTATATAGACCGGTAAACAAGCTAATAGGCCTAAAATCCTCAATCGCCTTGAGTTCGATATCTTAGGAATTAGGCAGATATAAGTTTCATTTACCATACTATTGATCACTCCATTTTGAAAAAATTCTTGCACCACTTTCATTACATCCTCCTTCACCACCTCCCACTCCTTTTGAAAAAATAACATTGAGAAACCGTCTGGCCTTGGCGCTTTTGATCCCTCACAGTTGAACACAACTTCCCTCACTTCTTCCTCGAAAGGGCGTTCAAGAAAAAACATTGTCCTCCTATGAGATCCTCCCCCAATCAAGTCCCTCGGTCTCCCAAACATAATCTCATTTAGCTTTGTAGACATCTGAAAAGTACCGTATAATCTCCTCCTCAACCCTTCTTTCCCCATCAATGATAGAACCATCCTCCAACTCTAATGAAGATATGGCATTCTTTCCTTTTCTACAATTCAAGATTCTGTGAAAGAAGCCTGAGTTTGCATCACCCTCCTTGAGCCACTTGATTTTAGATTTTTGAAGAGCCATTCTGTCCTCCCACAAGCATAGTTCTTCTAAATCAGCTTTATACATCTTCCTGAAAGTGTCCAACTTAGTAGACCAGTTCCTTTCCTCCTCCATTTTATCTAGAGACCCAATGATCTCTTCTAGCTCCTTCCTCTTCTCTCTTGTCTCACCGAATACCTGTTTATCCCACTGCTTGATACATTCCTTCATGAGCTTGAGTTTAATCATAAATATGTGGCCCTCCCTGCCAAACGCCCTTGCCTCCGGCCACCACTAAGCCACCTTCAAATGAAAGTCTTTGTGTGACAACTATACATTCTCAAATCTGAAGGGAGACAGTCCCCATTTCACCTCATCCGTGTCCAATAAAATAGGTCTGTGATCAGAGGTGGTCCTAACAAGAGCTCCTTGCCTATTTGATGGAAATAAGTTTGTCCATTCTGTAGACACTAAGAATCGGTCCAATCGACAACACACAGGATCCACTCTGAAATTGGACCAAGTAACAGTTGCATTGCGCAAAGGCAGGTCATGCAACCGTAGTTCATTTATTAATTGGTCAAAGTCCTGCATGCTTCTTGTTAGTCTCGGACTATTCACCTTCTCACTCACAAATCTTGCGGTGTTGAAATCCCCCGCCAAGCACCATCCGCCCTCACATACCACAGACAGCCCCGCAATCTCGTCCCAAAATAATTGCCTCTTCGATGACGAAGAAGGCCCATACACCCCTGAGATCCACCACTGAGAAGCATTAGAATCTTTCACCTTTACTATCATTGAAAAGGTGCCGATCAAACACGACACCACCTCAAATACCCTAATATCCCAAGCAATTAAGATCCCTCATGACGTCCCAAACGATGGAAGAGAAGCCCACCCTTTGTACCGTGAGCCCCATAATTTCCCCACCAGACTTCTTCCAACCCACTCCTTCTTGGTTTCTTGTAAGATTTTGAAATTCGGATTCACCTTCCTAATTGCACTTCGTATTAAACTTCTTTTTTTGCTTGATCCACAACCCCTAATATTCCACGAGAATATCTTCATTTAAGTAACGTACTTTTCCCCTTGCTGCTGCTTCCTTTACCAAGAAAATCCCTGTGATCTGGCCCTTAGAAGTTTTTGATTCCCTCCATCACCTGATTCCTCTGAATCCGACATGCACGCAAGTTCATCCTTAACATGTAATCCACTACTACCTCTTGGGACATCATCTCGCCATCCCCATTTCTGACTCCTGTGAAAACTGTAACCTCTCTTAACTGCTCAGTTCCCATATACTCCCCCAACCCATCCAGCACGCCCACCTCAGCTGATTGTTCCCCAGCAACTTCTTCATCTGCATCTAAGTGGTCACTTCCCTTGGCAAGGTAAGAGGCTGATTTCCGGGTTACTTTGGTTAGCAATGGCTTAGGTGAGGTAGAAACAGATGCCTGGGTACTAGAGTTAGAGAGAGATGCAATAGAGCAAGGGACACAAGAAACTGACGGCAATATAGGAAACACAGGTTCCTCATCCAAATTTAAAGAGTGATGGCACACCTGTCCTTGCTCATGGTCCGGCACGAGGGAGAATAATTCCTCCAAGTTTATGCTCTGCACATGCTCAGAGTCTGCAACAGACTCAGCTCCATCCATTCCTGGCTGGATATCCTCAGAATCCTCACTCCCGAATTCTTCTGACTCACCACCCCACAACTCACCAACATCCTCCAAGTGTTCAGAGCAGCTCCTGGATATATCCTGCCCCCTTAAATGGCCCTGCCTTGACTCTTGATGACGCAAGGCTTTCTTGGATTTACACATCCCATCCCGTCTCTTTGCCACCGAAGCTCCCTTTAAGACTGAAGTTGATCCCGTCATTACCACTCCCCCCTTACATCGTTGACAATTCCTTTCCACCAAACTTTCTACCTGTTGTGACAGTTCAATCACCCCAGTTTTCAACCCTCGCTGCACATCACCCGCCTCACCTGGTGTGAGGTTCCCTTCTCCCGTCCCCACTCCCATATGCCTCTCTTGAGGGAGATCTTCAGGGTTTATGTTACCAACCTCATACCTTCCATCGTCGTTCGTTTCTCTATTCCCCACCATTACGATCACGTGGTCATAATCCGCCCCCAAAACAGTTTGCTCACAGTTTATCTCGTCCTGTGTCGAGTCCTTTAGAGCGGCTAGTGATGTTCTAGGAGTTCTACAAGTCCCCTCAGAGCAACTTTCGTCCCTCGTCTTAATCGCTAGTGTCACACCTTTGTACCCAGTGTGCAATAGCCCAGCCTCACAACCATTAGGATCCAACGTTGGTGCAGTAGATCCGACACCCACCATATTAGGTTCTGGCCCAACCTTGGGCTCGTGATGTTGGCCCATTTCAGCTCAGCCCAATAGCCTCACCTCTGACCTGTCTCCAGATCCATCGTTCACCTGTTGAGGAGCCACGTCACCCTCGTGATTGCTATCGTCCTTATCACGACCTGCCACCCGATTCTTGTATCGTCTGGCAGGGCCATTTGTCCCTGCAAAAACTGTATTTTCAGTTGCCTGCAGCTGAGACGTGGCACTCCCAGAACCTTCCTTTGTCAGAGGCGCCGTCAGGTAGGTAGTCGTCCGTTGTGGCCGACTTTTGCCGGTGACGTTACCGTCCCATTATCACCGGCCACCACCCTCCGAGATTCCGAATGGGAATCATCATTATGTCCGTCGTGTGGGTGTTCAGTCTGCCCCAGATCGCCGGTCTTCTTCGCCAACACAATCGTTCTCGCATCGCAAACACCTTCTTCAACAACACCGTCTTCATCGGGTACGACACCTACTGAGATCCTGAAGATCCTAAGTGTATGGTCAGATCCGTCGTAAGCAACGAACAGAAAAGCAGGGATGTAGCCATCTGTGCATCCTCTTACCTTAAGCTTAAGGTACCGAAGAAAGGTGAACTGTTTTGTGTCCTCGTGAACCTCCAGAAGGCCACCACAAAGACCACCAATCTTTTCGAGTAAATCATCCTTCCAGAGCTGGAGCGGTACCCCATCCACCCCAATCCAGTTAGTTACACCGTAAACCAACCCCCGACCATTGGAGTTGTTTGTTCCATTTCATTGCCTTTATTCCTAGAGGCAACACCATGTCGGTCATCATGGACACTTCCCCGTCGTCATTGCACCAGAGGATCGCACAGTCATCCGCCATGATGGCTAGTCCAATCTCTCTACCAATCACAGACGAGAGCTCCTTTTGTGCTTCTCCCCAAGTTAGGATAGAGCTGCTTTTGAAAATAACCATGGCATAACACTAGCATCTTTGATCCTCCAGGACTGGTTTCCCAGTAGGGTTGGATACCGCCTCCGATTGTCCGTTCAAAGGCCTAGCTCGTTGAACAGCCTGTTTATACAACCTTGTTTGCCAAGATGGGTCGCTTTTGGAATAGGCTGTGTGGGCGGTGCAAGCATACCTTTCAGCTTCATAGCTTGACGAAATCCTTGAGTAAAAGTGGTCCAACCCTTACCAGAACCATTATCAGGGATGATGACAGCTCTTGAGTTTCCATCATCAATTTTCATAACCCGTAAGAACTTCCCCCACTCATTCGCCATATCTTCCAAGAACAGGACGCCGGTTCCATCACGGGTAGTCCATTTACCCTTCTTCCATCTCCGATCCGCCGAGCCCCCAATCTCAATTGATCTCAACCAATCGGCAGCATCCCAACAATGTAAAGGCTGAACGAACGCGACCTTGTAATCTCCTCCACCCTAACCCTTTTCTCTCATTCCAAATACTTGAATGAGAAATTCTTAGCCCTATTCTGTAACTCTCCTTACCAGAATCGTTCGCCATCTGTTCCCTTGAGCTGAGCTTGGTTATTTTAGAGGTCTGGTGTTCTAATTTCCTTACAAGCATTTGCTTGTTTCTTTCATTTATTAATCATATATTCCGACCCCATTCTAAATTTAGTCCTCGTGCCATCATGCACACGAGGAGGAGAGTTAACGTCTATATTTTGCTCGATGATATACATAGTTGGGCCTCTACTATTTAGTTATAGTTTTTAGGTCGAATCAGGTTTTTTAAATTGGGACGATCCCAAACATCCACTTGATTTGAGTTCCAATAATGCTAATTTCCATTTTTCAGTTCCTGCCTCCTTGGGACGCAAAACTAATCTATTTGCTAAGTGCCAGTGAGTACAATTTAACTCAAAAAGATGGATTAAAATGGTGTATTTTCTTGCAGTCCAATATTTGCAGAGATCGTCCCTGAGAAATCAAGGACAAGCATATATGCTCTGGATCGATCGTTTGAGTCCGTCCTGGCATCGTTTGCTCCCCCTGTGGTTGGAATTCTATCTCAGCGTGTTTATGGTTACAAACCAGTTCCTAAAGGATCCACTGAATCCATTGAGATTGAAACAGATAGAGAGAACGCAGCTTCATTGGCGAAGGCTCTTTACACAGCAATAGCGATTCCCATGACTCTCTGTTGCGTCATTTACTCCTTCCTCTATTGCACTTATCCAAGAGATAGAGAGCGAGCGCGGATGCAGGCAGTGATAGAATCAGAGATGCAGCAAATAGAATCTGATAACCCTTCGGTAGGAACAGAATATTCTCAAATTCGGTTCTCACAAAGTGTAATTGAGATTGATTATGGAGAAGATGGAATTGAGATAGATGATAGTGATGAGAAGACACTGCTCTCCCAACAGTTGGAGAACAGTAATTAACTTCTACGACAAGAGTAATTTGTGAAGCTTCCATGTAAAATGTGAAGAAATTTTCGTTGTTCTTCCTGGTTTTCACAGGTGAGTTGGACTAACGCGCGGTAATGAGAAATTCAGCTTGTGTCTGGTCGTTGGTCCCAAATCTTGTGTCATTGTAAGTATGATTTTAATCCTGTGGAAAAGAAAATATACAATGCGTAGAAATATAAAGTGCCCACAATCTGCAATATTGATCAGTTTCCTTGAGTTCAATATGTGAAACAATCCCTTGACATTGATGATCGTCATGTGCTAGCTATCTAAACTAGCACAAATATCATAATAGATCAAGTAGAACATTTATTTGACATTGCCTTTGTATTAATACAAAACCTTGTAGGTTTATATGCAAATAAATACCAAGATATTTTATTACATATCCAACTAAATATGTGACAATTATAGTTGGTACTCTCAACCTATAAATTAAATCTAGTAGTTGTTGCTTGAAGAGTTATGAAGCCACTTTTAATAAAGTGAAAGCTCAGTAAAGCTAGTTTGTAGCTGGTTCACATCCCTCTCCCCTCTACAAATATCTGAAAAATGAAAAAAACAATGATTTAGAGGGAAAAATTTAACAACATTTTGGCTGAAAAAAGCATGCTAAATGCCACTACTTAATTGAAAGAAGAAAGAAATCTCCGTCATCATCCCGAAGAACTTCTTGTTAGAAATTACTATATCTAAAAGTTATAGTTGATAAGTAGAGGCCCAATAATGCATATGAAGTTATTACTAACACTCTCCTTCATAGCCTCATCTTGCACTTGTAGAATTATAAAATAACGAAACTTGAATCCATGAATTTTTGTAAAATTAAGACTCTCATATTATGTTAAAAATCATTCAACCTAAAAGTTATAGTTGATAAGTGTGAAGGCCCAACAATACATATCAAGCTACTACTAATATTCGCAAGTAAATACTAATTAATACGGATTAATTTGATTGGCAGAACATTGTATTTAAAATAATATGATAAAATCTTACAATCAAATATATAGTTGGCATAAATGGCGACTAAGACGACAATAGTTCAAAGTACACTTGCCAAATGAGACTAAGCAGGTTTAATTATATAATATACTTCAACCTTCCAGCAACTTCAGTCACGTTTGGTAATTGGCATCAACAAATAAGTACAGGTTTGACTACATTACCCTCAAATTATTGATGCATACCAGTAGAGATCCAATTCTACCCACCAAATGAAAATCAGAGTCAATGACACATATATATATTCCAAGTTAACCATCACAATGACCTCAAGGTCGATTCGATTTTTTACTAAAGTAATATAAATATAAGTTACATTAACTTGCTAATTCGATACTTATCACTTTAATTACTATTAATATTTTGGTTTTAGTACAACATTTTCTATAAATTAATGCATGGCCTTTTAATTGTCATACAAGTAATAAACAAAGTCAGGAGATTCAATTCTATCCAACAAATAACTTGAAGTCATAAGTTTGATTTTCTCTTCTTATAAATAAGTGAGAGTTTTTTCTCTTTTAATAAAAATAAGAGCGAGACTATAGTAGTTGATTCGTATAATTTTCATTTAAATTTTTTATGTCTATTGTCGTTATGTTTGTCTTATTACGTTTCTGAGAGATTTCAATTTTTTCGGACGTGAGTGTCAGTATTCTCTAATTTTATTTTCACAATCAAAAATAAAAAAAATATAAAAAAAATAACAAACGCGTCACGTTCATGCAACAAGACAAGTCCCGACCCCTCTTACAAAAGCAAGATTGACAGCGTTATCACCTTTCCCTTTCTCACCTGCTTTTGTGTATGGGTTCTTCCTCATTTATACACACACATAAATATCTCCATCACGGGGAATTTCATTCTTTCTTTTGTAAAATCAATTAAAATTCTTATATGGCTCATGCATGCAGTCGCAGCCCGAGCCTGAGCTCGTTTGGTCTCTTTTGTCGTTCGCACTTCGAGTCTTTGAGGCTACAAAGGTCACAAGGCGCTGTTTTAACTTTTCTTACTAATTAAATCATGTTATATTTGGTACTTCGACTGCAACTTAATAAAATGGCCCGACAAGCCCCCAACACCGTCAAACAAACCTGATTTCTGATGAATCATTGTTCAAACCTTTTTCAAGATAGATCAATGTACTTACTGTTATCACAGGGCCCACTCTATGATGGGTCTTAAACATTTTAAATGTAGAAAATCTGATTCTCTGATCCTTAGACGTACAGCGATAAATAGGAGTTACTTTGATTAAGTGGGAGAGGCTAAATAAAAAGAAGCACGCATGTTCTATACAAGGGTTTGTGTCGGCGGTGGTCATTCTAGGGAATCTATTATTGCTAGAAAAGAATGAAAAATTATTATTATTGTTGTTTTTTTTTTTTTTCGATGAAGATGACACTAAAGTCAAGTATTTCAACTTTTAGGTCTGAACTCGTTGCCTCCTGCCTCTTAACTACAGGATATTAAAAAATAACAATAAAAATATATATATATAACGCATGCTTGTAAAATTCTAACGCATGCTTGTAGAGTTAATATTACCGTGGAGTTTAAGGGCATGTGGTTCGTGGTTTAGATACAGTAATATGTATTTAAAATTAAAAAAAAATTATTTGATTTAAATTAATTTAAAAAATAATTTTTAATTTTTTTAAATAAAAAAACATGTTGTTTTCAAATAAAGTCAACAAATTGTTTTTTGAGTTTTTTAAATAGCCTATTTTTTTAAAAAAAATAGAATTATAACGTCAGTCATTTTAATATGACAAATATTTTTAAAAAATTAAAAGTTAATTTAAGAGGAGAATATTAAATAGGTAAGAAAAATGCCTTCAATATTTGTTTACAAGTACTTTCAATATATATATATATAAAATGTTGGGTAGCAGTTAAATGGGTCAGGGGCACATTCATTCTCATTTATTGGCGTTAAGTGCCTGTGAATTGGATAGAAAGATCTAGTGCTCCAATATTAACTGAATTTAGCTAGCGCCACATTTTTTATCCACGAGTCAACTCCTTTATAGTCCTACCACTAGATTATTCGGGAGTTAGATTATGTCAATTAAAATCAAATACTAACCCAATCTAATTCAATAAGACTCTTAAATTTAACCTAAGCCAACTCAATAAACTTAAGATTGATTTACTTTAATATATTAATTCTAAATTTTTATTTGTTAAATTAATTTTTAAGTTAAATATAAATATAAATATAATTTTAAATAATATTTTTAATTATGTTATTTTATTCATAAAATTTTATATAATTTAATAACAATAAGTGATTCTAATAAAAATATTAACTAAAAAAATATTTAATATTTTTGATAAATTTGAATTGATTCAAGTTGATTGGATTAATATGTAAAATTTTGATCCAATTCAAACTTAATAAGGTTAATTCCTTATTCAATCCCATTCAATTTAATATAAAAACCCATTGGAATTAGTCGGGTTAAGTAGGATAAACACGACCTATCACCAGTCCATCAGTCGGGTGGGGTCAACATGAAGACTATAGACCGCACTAGGGCCTGTGCCACGTCACACAAAAAACTGAGAGTTGGATAGAATCACATCAACTCCGGATCATGGGAACATCGAACGATGTAGTAATAGCGTTAATTTGGTTTGTTTTGTATTTTTTTAGTTATTTATTACCACACCGCGTTCTTCTGGTCCACTAGCTCGCACCACCATGTGACCTATGATCTCATCTTCTTCTTCTTTCTTCCATTTAAAGTCGCTTGGCTACTTCACTCTTTCTCTTGTACTTCTCTTTCTTTAAGAAGTTCAGATCCAATCTTAGTTCGTCTTAAGTTCTGTACCTGTAAACCAGAAAGATCATTCTTTATTATTAATGGCTGCTGCGGTTCAGTGGTTTTGTTTGAGAAAATGGGTACTTTTTTCTCTAATTCTCTTTCTATTTGCTCCTGTTTTTGCTTGTGCTTTCTCAGAATCCCAATCCTCAAGACCATTTCATGGTAGAAGAAGAATGCTAGCTGAAGAAGATCAACAACAACCCAAGAAGATAAAATCCAACCAAACCACCAAAAACCAGACCAAAATCATCAAACCCCTTAGTACCAATTCAACCAAAAAATCAGCCACCACCAGCCAAATTATCCTTCCTTCTAAGAAGCTGAATTCAACATCAAAAAGTTCCAACTCAACCAAACTCAACTCTATAAACCCTCCCAAGAAGCTGAATTCAACATCAAAGATCTCAAATTCCACTAAATCCGCCAAACAATCCCTAGATCCACCCAAACCCAGCACACCCAAGAAAAAAACCTTACCCATTATCCCCAAACAGCCCACCAAAGCACCATCATCATCGTCATCATCATCCCAGAAGACAAAAACCCCAGAAAACAAGGTTCAGACTGAGAAGAATGAGCCCAAAAAATTACAGAAAGCCCAGAAACCCAAAAAGCCCAATTGGGTCGATGAAGACGACGGCGACGACGATTTAGTCGCCGATTTCCGAGATCTACCTACAAAATTTCATCAAACAATCGTCCCGGATCTGGAGAGAATCTCAACGACATCCAAAGCTTACATCAACAAAGCCAATAAAGAAATCATAGAAGGGTTTAGACCTTTAGTGGGCAAGCAATACGCTTCCACCATAGCTCCTATCACTTCCTGTATATTCATTTTCGCTCCTCTGCTTCTCGTATCTCTCATTATCAATCGTTTCAAAGCTTATTTTTCTCTTCAAAAGATCTTGATCTTCGTTCAAGTTTACTTGTCGATATACTTCACGATCCTCTGTTTGGCTGCGTTGATAACTGGGCTCGAGCCACTGAAATTCTTCTACGCAACTTCCCAGTCCAGCTATGTTTGGCTGCAGGTTTTGCAGACGCTCGGATACGTGCTGTACCTGCTGTTGTTGCTGATGTATCTGGTTCTGGTTTTCTCTACTGAGACTGGGCTTGGATCGAAGGTTTTGGGCTTGGGCCAGACTGTTGTGGGCGTTTCTGTTGGGCTGCATTATTACGTGAAAGTGTTTCATAGAGCTGTGTTGCATGAGCCGCCCAAGACTAATTGGAAGGTTCATGGTATTTACGCCACGTGCTTTCTCGTGATATGTTTGTTTGCAAGTGCTGAGAGAAGGAAGAAGGCTTATTTGGAAGAGGGTGGCGAGGAAGGCAAGAAGAACTAAATTTTTTTTTTTAATTAATTTTTTGTTGTGGTTATTTTTAGTGCAATGAGCGAAAGAATTTTGCTTATTGCTTGAAGTATTTAATTTTCACTACTGAAATAAATATTCAAAAATGAAGCCCATGGAAAAAGTTATGTTATAGTGGCTTGTCGTGGTGGAATTGTACGTGCAACCAAACACTTTATATATATATTTAAAATGATTGGTAATTTCTATTTAAAGCGATAAGGGTAGTATGGTCATTTGAGATGTGACGTGTCGAGATCATGATGTGTGTGTCGATTGATAGAGACATAGCATTAGTGTAAGGTTGTCATGGTGTCACATTTTCGAAAGATATTTATAGCTCACTTGACGGAAAAAAAATAATAATAATAATCTTTTTTTCTCTTTTTTTTTTCATAATTTTGAGTTATTCGAATTTATTTTTATTGAAATCTGCAAACAGAAAATATCATGCCAAGAGATATAATCATTTATTGAAGCATGTTACAGTCATAATCTAAGGAGAGAAATAACTCTTAACAACAATAAAGTAAAATTTTAACATTAAAAAGTAAAATCCCACAACGGATAAAGTTTAACATCAAGCACTTAACATGCACTATATGAATGCAAATCACCTGTAGCGAGTGGTATTGTACCTTGACCATTTACGAGAGCAGGGATTTAACTCTGTAACGAGTTCAAGAATTCGACTCTCTTAGATGATATTTCAAGAAATAATATCACTTATTCAAAAAATTGTCTTATTTTCGACTACTGTAATTATTTGATGTTGGTTTTTGGTTGTTGCGCCAACAAGGCTAATTGTACTTGATAAATATATATAATCACTGTATGAATGATTGTGTTGTATACTGAATCAAAATAATTAAAAAATACTTAAAAAAAAATGTTATATTTCATTTTTTATTTTCTATCATTTCACCAATATATTTACAACTCATTTTTTTTTAATCTTTTCTGCATTTCTCTTACTCTTCTAATATTCTTTATAACTTTTCTTCATGATCTCTCTTATATTTATTGAGAGAAATTTATATAAAAAGATCATTAGCTCACATAATAAGTAATTATACTCTCACATAATTTATGTTAGATATATATACATACGTTTTTATATAATTTAAATACATATATTACTTAAATATTATACTGCTTAATATATATATATATATATATATATGTATAATACATATAATTATTTTTTAAATATTCAATTGTTTATTTTAAGTTAATTATCTCAAAACTCAACTAAATAAATTTTTAAATTTTGGGTTGAGTCAATTGGCAAGTTTGACTAATGAATAATAATATTAGTTTTGGACTTTTTCTGTTTAATAATTTTGTTGTTTATGAGGGTGACTTGATCTTACAAATCTGAACTCTCAATATTTGCAGGCAGACCCTTCTCCTGTCAGTACTCCTAGGACGTCTTGCTCTCTTGGCCCTCGTCCTTGGAAGTTGTTTTGTGACGCTGCTGCAAGGCATCCATCTTCCTTCATAACAGGGTGGGTTAGGTTGGGTTTTAATTGATGATAAAGATGAGGTGCGCATGGGTGAATGTTGGGTCGAAGGTGCTACCTCTTCAGTTGAAGATGTTAAAGCTTGTGCTATCCTCTGCGGTGTCAGACATACCACCGTTAGCTTTGATTTGTCTTCTTTGGAAGTCCTATCTGATTCTCTATTGGTAATTCAAAAGCTTCATCAAAAAAATTATTCCTTTTCTCATGTGGAGGTTGTAGTCGTAGACATTCATGTTTGTTTAAATCAATTTAATTTTAATGTTTGTTTTGGCCATATTTCTCGTCAGTTGATTTGTACAGCCCACTCTTTGGCAGGTTGGGCCCTCTCTTCTGGATTCTCTTGTTTGTGGGATCAGTTTGTATCTATTGGTGTCCCCAAAGACTTTTTTTTATCTATCATTTAAGGCTTTCATATTTGAATAAATAAATAAATGAATAAAAATGACAGAACAACAGGACCAATGAATCAAGTTTAATTTGAAAGTAAACCTGAAACCCCCTAAACAAAGTCTCAGTTGCATTTGGTTTGTAATTTCAATACCGTTTTTCATATCTAAAAAATTTAAAAATACAAAAAATATATTTAGTTTATTAAAATCCAAAAACATTTTTTTTAAAATAAAATATATTGTTTTCAAAAAAAGATAAAACATTATTTTTTAAATTTTTTATTTTTTAAATTATATTCTTATTTTTAAATTATGAAAAAACGCAACCTTTTTTATTTTTAATTTTTGTGGTTTTTTTTTTTTATATTGGGCTTTACAATATAACATTAGGGAACGGCTTCTGTCAAAATATAGGTTTTACATTTTTTTCTTTTGTAATTGCTAAACCAAACAAGGTCAATGCCTTGAGTTGAGATTAAATATAAAGTCAAAATCTAAACTTATGATAAGAAAACAAAAGGAAAGATTTATAGGAATTATTTATAAAAGCTCAAAACCATATATATGTGGCAAACAACAGTTAGCTCAACCACTTGTCAGCGCCCCCATGGCTCTCAAAGGTCAAGGGTCCACGTTTTATTAGGTTTAAGGTTTAGGATCGGCTCCCTCTAGCTAATGTATCAGTAGAACAAATAAAAAAAGAGAGGCTTATATGAGGACCTTTGCCAAGCTGAACTAACTTCAAGTGCAGCTTCAATAGGCCCAGTTCGTTAAGGCCCACCTAATTACGTTCTAGAAAAAGGTCTATTTAAGAAAGCTACTAAAACCACCAACTCATTCCTCTCGGTCCATCCTCCCATTTACTTCACCACCTAAAAATTCAAAAATATGTCTCCACCCACCCTAATCCCCAAAATACTCTTTCCGCCCTCTCTCCACTCTCCAACGATCCATTTTCCTCTCCTCTCAATCTTCATTTCTTGTTTGATTTCAACCATTGAAAGAGTTAAATCAACGCTTTAAGACTTTTGGGCAAGAAAAGGAGGAGATCTAGCGGTAAAATCGAAAAATTTAGTGAAAAAAATCTCAAATATAAATCGGTGAGTAAATCTTCAATTTTTTAAATTATAAGTTGGATTTGTTATCTTATTTAGTGTTATTTGTTCATGTCTACCTAGATCTAAGACCTAAATCATGCAAAAATCCGTTGAAATGTGGTGAGAAAGGGTTTCTTTGAACCCTTTCTCGCAACGAGCTGTCCGGTTGACTAGGGCCGGACAGACTAGCCTTTGTCAGTCCAACCATGGACGGACAAAAACCCTCTTTTCGTGTAACTACGAACAGACAGATAAAAAAATAAAAAAAGAATTGTCCGCCCGTCCGTGATGAGACGAACCTCGCATTCTATTCGTCCCCCAACAAACGGACAGTTCTTTTTATTATTATTTATTATTATTATTATTATTTGCACTAACATATGACAACAAAATCGTAAAACAATATGATATAACTCCAAAAAAATTCAAACAGTTGTAAGTTTGAAGAAGATTGAAAGAGTTGACAAAGTGGAGAGTTAGAGTTTGGTTGAAGAATGAGTGAGTGAAGAGAGAGTGTGGGGGGTTTTGAATATGATATAACTCCAAAAAAATCCAAACAGTTGTAAGTTTGAAGAAGATTGAAAGAGTTGAAGAGGTGGAGAGTTAGAGTTTGGTTGAAGAATGGGTGGGTGAAGAGAGAGTGTGGGGGGTTTTGAATAGTTTTTATATGTTTAGTTTAGTAATTTCACATTTTCTTATTATTTGTTTTTTTGTTTTTAATTTAGGTGGGTGAATAGATAAGAATGAGTGGGTGATTTTAGTAGCTTCCCTATTTAATTATGCTCCAATTCTAGGAAACAGTAGAGTTTGAATAGCCTCAAGGTTAGCCGATCTATTTTTTTAATCAATTTATCCTACATTATATTGAAATGCATGGATCGGTATGATTACATCAATACAAGGGTAATTCCAAATATTACTACGGAGAACAATACCAGAGAATAGAACTCCCAACCTCATAAAAGGGAGGAGGTGTCTTAACCAGTGAGCTTACGCTAGTTTTGACGGCTCTTCTATTTAATTAGGGCTACAATTACAAACATTTTGGCATCCCAAATCTTAATGTTTAAATTGAATTGGGATATCTCTTGAGCCAATTCAATATAATATTTCTTTAATATGTATAGACTGATGAAAAGAAAATAGGTTAAATCAGGTAGTTCAAATGATGTAGATTGATTAATTATGGATAATATTTGAACATTAAATGATGATCTATCTCAAATTCAATTATAAAATCATCTATTTTATAATGTACTGTAACTTTGGAAATATCAACAAAGATGCATGGTCTTGATGGTTGCATGTGGAAGCAGTAAGGCCATCGATGAATTGGGATCTTTCTTAAGAGTCTTTCATTACATTATTTTTAATTTAACTTTCATCATATCTATTTTTACTCTATATATATGAATAATAATAAAAAAATCACAAATGCTATAAAAAGTTAATATTGCTTTATCCATCCTTAAGGGGAAGGTCAGACTTTGATGTTGAAAAACTATTTATAAACAATAAGTCAAGTCAAGCAAGCAACATGGTAGAAATCTCCCATTATTTGGATAAGACTCTACATTGATGGTGTATAATTATTGATGTGTTAAATTCATATTGTAACTTATATCGACAAAGTTCATGATATAACTAATAGGGTAAATCTGTCAAAAATAAATAAATAATAGGGTAGTTTTAAATATATTTATCAAAAATATTCTCTTTTTTTTTTTTGGTACAAAAGAAAAGACCAAACCACTGGTCTTGCACAAAAATGACACCAATTACATTAGCTAAAACCCCATAAGGAGGAGAATTATAAAACACAAGAGGAGCAGTAGTCTACAAATTAAGATTCGCCAAGACGTAATGTCAATTCCAAGATAAAAGCCGACGACAGTCCCGAATGATAACGCTTAAAGGATGCTCCTCCAAAGTAAAGCCTTCTAAGAGACTAATCACAACAATTGAGTCTGTTTCCACTATAAGCCTTTTTCACTTGAAGAATCTATGCCATTTTCATACCTTCTCGAACACCACATAACTCCTCTACCACATTATTTGCTGTTCGAATGAACTCATTCACACCCATGATCCAGCCTCCACTACTTTGACGCAAAACACCACCAAAGCTAAATATTCACTAAAAACACTTAGTCTACCTACATGCTTTATGATTTTTTAACAATCATGGATAACAAGTGAGTATAAAGAATATTTTAGGTGAGTACATTTAGAATTATCCTAACTAATATTATTTTAATTTTTTTATAAAATAAATTTTTTTATTTTTGAAAGATTTATGGAGTAATTAAATCCTTTGAAAAATATCACCTATATATGATGTGGATAGTAAAAGTTCAATGGCTTAAATTTAAGGTTGAGTAGACAAGACAACCATGCCCACCAACCATGTACCCTTGATAGTATCGATCCAATGCATGAACATTGAATAATATTAATAATAACATATAGACAAATTAACTGACATGGTTGCCCTCTTTTCTTTTCTTGTTGCATTACTGTCTCCACAAAACTCCACACAAAATAAACAATGAAGATGGAAGATGATGCTTCATTCAACACAATGTAGATGGGTTCACATCATTTTATAACATGAAAGGAACATGGGCAGAAGCTCCACTCTCTCTTCCCCAAAACACTCCAAAACATGTCAAATTAATAAAAATATCACTTATTTTATGCCTTGGCCTTTCCATGTGACAGCATCTGATCATCGTCCTCTCTCTCTCTCTCTCTCTCTCACACACACACACACACCTTACCACCATATATACCATTTTACCATGTTGAGAGCTTTTAACTTGTCGACTAATTATAGGGATTTTTTAGCAATAAAATAATAAATACAATTAAATTGGAGTACTATAATTTTGTAGAAAGAGTTAAAAATTTTACTTCTATTAAACGAGCTTGTAGTTAAGAACATTATCTTGTACTACATATTTTCAACAACTATTTAAGTAATGGTGCATTGATTTAGGTAAAAATCACAGTATAAATTACATTACTCCACTCACTTAATTACATTATTTATTATTTATTTATTTATTTTTAATAATTCAGGTGATGTCTCTCGGGCCAATTTACTTACATCACTTTAAAATAAACACAATAAAAAAGAAATAGTAACATTCTATTTAATAGTGTGTGAGCGTTTTTATGCATGACGTGACCACGATACTACAAGGGCTTCGATAAAAGCCGCACCACCCCACCAATACAATGAAGATATAAGTCTACCCAATAATTAAGACCTAATGGGTATAAACCCATCTTCCTGCCACCCCGCCGCTTCAATGGTGGTAATTCGTTAATTTATTGTGTACATTAAATATTATCAAAGAATGATGTGTGATTGGATGTGTGTCCACGATACAAATTACATCACTTAAACACTTTTAAATTTGTAGTGAATCAAGGATCAATGTGTGATTTTTATTATTATTATTTTTTTTTCAGAAGGATCATTGTGTGATTTGATACAATATAAAAGTAAAGAGTAATGCAACATATTACATTACAATACACCACCTCAATCACTTTAGCATTATTCAATATAAAATATTCATCAAATGCATTAGGTTATCTATTAATCCATGTTGGATTGTGTACTAAAAATGTGAACTATATTAATCATTTTCTTTAAATTTTAATTAACTTATTGTTAAGAAGTTGTATTCAAACTATAAATTCATAGCCAAGGAGGCTTGCTTCAATAGTTGGCATTCCGAACCTTTAATATTAACGTTCTCCTTATACATAAATATGTGGGAGTGTTTTCTTTCTCTGTGAGTTGGTGGGCTATGAAGTGAGTTATATAATTCAGGTCTCGATTTTTTGTACTTTCAGCCATTATATTTGCTTTCATGGCATTACTGGTCCTGTTATCTCTAATATCCACGTTCGGGGTTTAAGTCCTTTCTCCTCTTATATAAAAAAAAATAGTAAACTTAATTTTCTTGAATCGCACCTCGATACATGATTTATGATAATTTAAAAACTCTTAAATATAATGTTAACAAAATATATTTAAAAAATGAGTTTACTTATACGTTACTTTTGGAGCGACGTTAAAAATGTAGTTTTGAAAACCGTAAAAGCTATAAAAAGAAAAGGTACTTTATGGTCCTCAAAACGGGTCAAGAAAAGAGGGCTTATGGGGCCCATAATAAATTTGTAAAAACAGTAAATCGCACCGTTTGAACCAAAACTCCAATTAATTAGAACAAATATAATTCTAAATGGGGCCTTATAAGCCCAAAACACGTAAAAAAGCTAAAGTTAAGCAGAATCAATGGGCCGGGGGCCCACTTACTTTAAAGCTCGCAATAATTAAGATTGTGAGAACGGATTCCACTATTGGATCGTCCTCGATGAAACATCTACACTGGATCCAGTGGTTTTAACATGGGAGAGTCGTCTTCCCGAGATGAACCCTGTAACCCTGCTCATAAGTCATAATAAATAAATGTAATTAAAGTTTGTAAAAAATAAATAAATTATTGAAAAAAAAAATTGGGATAAAGTTGCAAAATTTGCACCGCCAGATCTTCTCTCTGGGCTGTCCGAATCAATCCTTTCTTACTCAAAATATTTGGTTTGAGATACGTTGAGAAATACTGCTGTATTGGAATCTCTTGGCTTCCTTGTTCTTTCTTCATTAGAGCTTCATATTCAACAGAGGAAGAAGAAAATATAAGGAAAAATTGGGTTTTTTGTTTTTTGATCAGTGAGTTTGAGTTCCAAGGCTCGTTTGATTTGTAAAGGTATATTGTTCTTTGTTTCTATTGAGTGTTCTTTCCTTTTTTTTTTTTCTGGTTTTCTGGGTTTTTCAAGTGTTTGTAGAGAGAAGTAAGAAGAATAGTTATGGTGGGTGTGAAGTTGAAAGTGTGGAATCTTTTCAGCTACTTGTGAAGCTTGGTTGATGGGCTTTCCTTTTTTTTTTTTTTTTTGGGTGAGGGGGGGCTAGAATCTCCATTGTTGTTTTCATTGTTTATTTATTTATTTTGAGAAGGGGTGTTTCCACTATAAATTGATTGTTTTAGGAAATTTATGTGATTTTCTAGAGTTAATTAAGTGCTAAGGTAGTTGCTTTTTTTTTTTTCTTTTTTTTTTTTGCAGTTTTTCTATGTGCTTGGTTTTGTTTTCTTATCTAAGATCACATCAGGACATCATCATCATCAGGATATTCAGTGGTGGGTGTTGGAGCTGGCTGACCTGAACAAATCCTGTTTGTTTTATGCTCAAAATGAATAATTTTGACTCTTTTCTTCTTTGATTTGGGACCTTTTGTTTTAGTTTTTGTGTAAATTTTTCAGTTTTTTCAGCCCAACCATAGTTGATTGTTAATACATGTATTCAATAGAATGATTGAATTTGTCAACAAACAACTCTTCTTTGGATGAAATGAATAATATGCGCTCATGGCTTGTATAGGATCTTTGATAAGAAGTCATATTTGGAATTTTACTTTGGTTTCGGGGCGTTTTCGATTTCAAACATTTAATTTTCAGTTTGGCATTGAGAAATAACTTATAGTGTTTATCAATGCATGCAACTAAGCTTGGACCCCTCATTTTATTTTAATTTGTGTAATTTTATCTTATCTTTTGGTAATTTGCTTGTTGTATAGTCTTCTAATGTACATTCATTCACGCCAATGTAGCATCACTGTGCCGCTTTGAAGTAATTATGAGATGTTTGTTATCTCTGAAGGAATTTAGTTGATGTTCTCTGAGGAATAGTTTATTTTATTCACATGGAAAAAATATCCCAGGACTGTCCGTACCCTGGTTGCTTCTTCTGCGTTATGAAGGAAGCCAATCCAAGTAAACGCAGAGCTAGCATTCATAAGTTTTTCAGAGAACTTCCATCTCAGGACGATGATGGTCAGGTGCTTCCCATCAGTGGCCTTTGGAATACTGCCATGGCGCATCCCAACGATCCTGAGTTCATTGACTTGGGCATATTTGAATGCATGGCTGCCCTTATATGGAAGGGCTTAAAGAATCGCCGCTGGCTTTCTCATGACCAAAATATATACATTCCATACTATGCGGCTCATATCATTGGATCTTACACAATGAATATGGAGGAATTCGCAGAAAGCGCTGTGCATGCTGGAGTAATTCCTCCTCTAGTTGAGCTTTTGAGAGGGAGATTAACTTGGGTTGAACAGAGAGTAGCTGTTCGAGCTCTAGGGCATTTGGCTACATATGCCACCACTTTTCCCTCGGTGGCTAGTCACGGGGAAATTCTTGAGCTTTCCATTCAGTTGGCTATGAGTTCACTAGAAATTGTTTACTCGCACTTTTATCAGTACCCAGATAGAAGGCTTAGTTATCACTGCGACCTTCTGACCCGTGGCATGGGAGGAGTAGAAATGGAGTCTCGGAAGGCTGAAGAATGGGCTAGCCAGTTGCAGTGTTGGTCTCTTCAGTTGATTAATTGCTTTGCCTTCAAGCCCGAGTTTCTATCTGTTATATGCAAGCCTGAATTCATAGTAAAACTACCAGGCATGTGGGGTGGACTTGTTAATGAAAACTCGCCTGCTGGTATTGGCTTGTTGAGAACAATTTGCCACCATAAGCTAGGTAGAGGACCTGTTGCTAATTGTACTGGTATTGTTGAAGCACTGTGCAATATTGCTCGCTCATCAGATGACTGGCAGTATATGGCGATTGACTGTCTTCTTTGGCAGCTTCAAGATTCAAGTATTTGTCATAAGGTAAGATCTTCCTCATTTGCATTTTCCATTTCATTCAGGAGCTTTCGTTCTATTTATTGCTCAGAAAGTGATGTTACCAAGGATGATTCATTGAAATAAAGAATATTCGATACAATTATATTTTATACAATTGCAGTGGTGCCAGATATATCATATGTATTTGTCTTAATTATTATCATTTTGGTCAAGTAATCTTGTAGTTTTTGTACTTTAGGCCTACATTTCTCACACAAAAAAAATAATATTTAGCCTCCAAGAAAATTTCCTCAGCTTCTTCCATTTTCATCACAATGGTAGAACTATTAATAACGCTTTCACTTGTACATGATTCTTGCAGTTGGCCCGTTTCTTTCTATATTGATGATGGTTTCCCCATATATTGGATCTTGAGTACATTGGTTGCCTCCTTAAGTTTTTCGATTTTGGCTGATCAGTTTTCACTTGCATAACTCATGTTCATATTACATGTTCAACCTACAAATTTTGCATGCGAGTGACATGGCAAATTCATATCAAACACATGAAAACTTCCCACTGAAAGAAACACGTGCAAATTTTTCTCTATCTGAATTGCTTATAGTAACCTGTATGTGAGAATGCTTTTAAAGTTGACCACTTATTCTGGATTTGAAATCTTGCACCTCAGACACCTCATTGCTTTGACCATGGCCAGTGCCATCATGTCAGTTTTTAAAATCATTAGTGCACCTTTTCCATCAATCACTAAGTGTGGCTTTCTTTACATCAGGGGAAAAAACTGGGAATGTTTCAATGTTTTTGGTTATGTTAATAATGAATTGAATGATTTTCTTCATATTGTGGTAAATGTAAGCACAGCAAAACCTTATACAACTGCGTTTCCATGTTCGTAAAGGGTGCTAAGAGTTTAGAGCATAAAACTATACCATGTTATAATGTGTCAAAATTAGGTATATCAACATGTGTTCAAATTCCATGTTCAGTGTCTCCAAATCTAAATTATTATTGATTTGTGTTGGAAACGAAAATGATTCTAAATTGCATTATTGTTACATTGGATAATGGTGACTTCTAGGAACTTGATACTTCCTGCTGTGCTAGCTTCTGCATCAAATAGCTGTTTTCATTTTCAATTAGTGGAATTAGGTAATAGTATACTGTTGTGTGCTTCTTGTATAAATTGGTCATTGACAATATTAGGTCGGGAAAATACAAACAAATACTATGCTTCTACGACCTATCATTATGCAATTGCATTATTTGAAAGTTTTTCTACGTCAGAATGAGTTTTATTTTACGCGGTCATGCTTTCTGTTTCACTGCACAGGTGATTGACAAAGCCGTTCCTACACTTATAGACCTTGCAGAAATCTCTACTTTAGGAGATCACAAAAAGCTTGGGGATACAATTGTTAGTGTTCTGCAAGAATGCGTCCAATCACAAGGAACAGCACGCAACTCTGTCAGTAACCGCATTAAAGAACAGATAGATGAACTATTGAGTTCAAGACAGAGACTGAAATGGGAGAAGAATATGCCAAAGGAGGATCTCCATATCAAGCAGGCCGCTGCTCTAGTTGTTAAGCTTGAAGGAAATTCTTTATTCTCTTCGGGGAATATATCAGGAGCTGCATCAAAATATTCAGAAGCATTATCACTTTGCCCAGTGAGATCCAAAAAGGAAAGAGTGGTATTATACAGCAACCGGGCACAATGTCATCTCCTAATGCAGCAACCATTGGCAGCCATAAGTGATGCTACACGTGCTCTATGCCTTCATAATCCTCTCAACCGTCATGCCAAAAGTCTATGGAGAAGAGCTCAGGCATATGATATGTTAGGGTTAGCTAAAGAGAGCTTACTAGATGCGATTCTGTTTATAAATGAATGTTCCCAATCAAATGATCCTGACCTGTCCTTGAGGCAAAACAAGGTTCCTGACTATGCTGAGAGATTGGTGAAGAAGCAGATGCGGGCAGCTTGGTTATTCAGGGAGGCGGCTGTTAAACATGGGGGTGTTCATTGTGAAGGTGAGGCGGGTGATGGCTATGGGCAGGAGGGTGATGATTCTGAATGGGAGACAGCAAGTGAAAGTGATATAGGAAACGATGGAAGGGAAGAGTTGGTCGATGATGACAGTGAATGGAAAATTGATGATGAAAGGAAAGACAAGTATGAGAAGCCTTCTCTAAAAGGTACGTATTCAAAATTTTAATTTGATGAACTTTGCTTCTAAAGATGATAATATCCCAAAGAAATATCCATGAAGGGCCAATGGAGAGAGTATCTGAGACCATCTATGATAAACCCCATATAAGAGATCACTTTGGCCAACAGTCGAATGGTCATAACCGTCTCTATTGACTCTTCAATATAAATTTGACTGACGATCCATGATATCTTTACACTAGATGACTGCTCCTATTGGCATGAATGTAACTTGCGATGTGATGGGTGGATACCCAAAGCATGCATACCTACTGCAAGTTCTAAAAACTTTATAGCAACCCCTTACTTTTGCTATTATCTATCTCATGATGCCACTGACATCATTTCTTGGTGAGTTTTACTTTGCATTTATTTCCACGCCTCATAGAGACTCATTGCAACCTTCTTGTGAGTTGAAGATCTCTTATCTCTTCATATAGTTCTGCTAGGATAAAAAATTTCTCCTACTAACTGAATACTTCATATAGTGGATCAAGAAGCCTAGATTACTTCTTTATGGTGACACGTCATATGAGTCTTAAACTGAGGTGATCGCAATGTCACTTAACAGTTAATTGTTCAGGTCATATCCTTCAAGTTAAATATGCAAATTAAAAATATAGCTAATATAGTGTAATAGGTTGGAAAGAACAATTCCATGAATCTGTTTCATCAGAGAGTATCACAAAATTCCTAGTGTCAGCTTTGTCCATCAGAGTCATCATCTTCCCTATCATTTGATCAGACACTAAATCCTATTTTCCTTTCAAATTCTTGTAGGGCCAAGGCCAATTGTATCATCAATTGTATATGAAAATCATTATATTATTATGGTGTTTGCTTTTGGAAGGTGCTAAAGAGGGTGGTGACAGAAAAAACTTATTATTTGAATTCCTGTCGTGCTCATTGTTTAATTCTCATTGGTGGATGCTCTCAATCGTTATCAACATGGATAGTGCCCTTCTTTTCAGACCAACATGAATTCTTTTTGCCTTTTTATGTCATTTTTAAAATATTTTCAATTGCCATTACACCCATTATTCCATTGGTGGGTCTCCATAAAAAAACATGTTTCAGGCTTACACATTTTAACATGTTATTTTCTTATTGAAAAGCATCTTTATACCACCGGGGGATCTTATACCAGCCTTCATGCATGCCTCTTGTTTCTTGTCCATCTTAAATCCTGTTTTTGCACTTTATTTGACACAGATATAAAACATGGCTACAGTGTCCAGCTTGCTGAAGATGAAGTTTGATTCTACATGATCAAGTCTAAGTCTACTTAAGCTTCCAGCTTCATCAATACAGAACTTGCAATTGATGATACACAGGAGAAGCGTGAACAGAATATTTGTTTTGATTATTTTGTAGATTAAGTTTGCAGAAAGGTGTTGTTCAGTCCTTGCGTTTTGGAACCTGTTTGATATATGATTTTTTTTTTTTTTATCCTTTTATTGTTTGAAGATCAAACTGCAAATAGTTCAAACAATATTGAGTTGTGTATCTTAATTTATAACTGTGAAGCTTGTGTACATAAAAACCCTTTCTCAGTTTTGACTGTTTGTGTTAATGATAGAGACCTGTTGAAAATAATTTTTGGGAGAATCTTGTTTCCAAATATGTGTTATTTTGTTGGCTACAATCTGACAGAAGATTTCATTGACAAAGAAATCATTGATTATTTATAAAATACTGAAGGATGAACTAAATACAGGCATGCTCAGGTTCAAATTCGAGACTTAGACTTAACTCCACTTATACCCAGTTCATCAACCAACTAAGCTATTGCCTGTTGGTATTTTTTTGTTAATTTTACCTCTTTTTCTTGGTAAATTTACATGTAAAACATGATAAATAGTTAATTTAATGAATTAAATGCCAAAAAAAACAATTTTTTTGTATTGTTTGGTCTTCTTCGACCAAATCAATTACGATCGGTTCGATATCGCAGTTTCTTTCCCACGTCGGTTTCCTTCCACTTCTGGCGACGTTTTTCACGAATAAAAATACCAAAACATTTGATTTCACGTCACCTAAATACTAAATATGATACAAAAAAAATAACAAATCTCTTATCAATTTAGTGATTTTTACCCTCAAAACTTTGAATCTCAAACGATAAATCTCACCGCTTTTATGGCATAACTAACTCGTTTTTTTCCGCTAAAGGGAAGATTATAACAATGAAATAAATTATTTTTGCAGTGATTTAGGTTTTTAAGTATAGTGATTTAAGGTTTTGAGTGTTAAAAATGTGAGAAAAATGGAGAGGGAGTGGAAGAGGGTTGGGTTGGAAGAGGTTAAGATGTGAGAAAAAATGAGAATGATGTTTTGAAAAGTTCAATGGGGTAAGAATAACAGTCTCTTAAATTTTGTGATAGAAATAAGATGAGGTAGAAAAATGACTTTTTATGGTTTAACTAGTAGCTTCCTATATTTTTTAGAAAAATGCTTGCAAGGCCTAATTTTTAACATTTTTTTCAATATTGTATTAATTGGCATTATGTAATGTTTGGCCACTTTAAAAAAGTTTTTTTTTTCATGTTGTATATAAATAACGCCACTGGGATTTACATTAAAAAATAGAGTTATTCTAGCGTTACTCTTTTTTTTTTCATGCACTTGTCTGATGACAAGGAGGATGCTTGGTTACAGTGGTTGTTAACATTATTGTCAATCTCATTATTATTATTTTTCATGGCACTTGTTATCTGATGACAAGGAGGATCTTGGTTACAGTGGTTGTTAATATTATTGTCAATCTTATTATTATTTTTTTTCATGGCACTTGTCTGATGACAAGGAGGATGCTTGGTTACAGTTGTTGTTAATATTATTATCAATATTATTACTTTTTCACAAGTTAATCCAGCTAAAGCAGAAAAGATGACCATTCATGCAATATCCTAGGTATCTTGAGGATGTCGTATAAAGATGAAAGATACTATACTTTAATTAAAGGCCATATCTCTTCTACACCTCCTTCTTACTACTGGCCACTCGCAATTAAGCTTTGTCATACAACTTGGCCTTATGGGATTTGTTTAGGTCAATTTGTTACTATTCCAAGGAAATTCAAGTCAAGCCTTTAATATGAAAGCCAATATGTTATATTTCTACTCAATTAGAGGTAAAAAATAAGAGTATTTATCATTTTTTTTAAATCTTATTTTTTTTTTAGAGCTTACAAGTAGAGTTAACAAACAACACCTTAATTTCACATTAAAGAATGTTTTTGAATTCAAATTTGTGACCATGGCATTTTGTCTGTTTCTAAAAATCTAAGTTGGATTTGTCTATTCAGGGTCTTGACAAATCTGGAGTACAATTTGAAGTATGGATGGTCTAATTTAGGTTTTGTAGTTCATTATGTTCTTGGTCACACTCGTGGTTGAGATCTTTTATGAATAAATGAGTGTTTTTGTTGTGAGGATTATTACTTCTTGTTATGAAGGTTTTTCCCTTTTGTTGTCAGGATTTTACTTATTTATTTATTTATTTATTATTTTCCTTATGAAGCCTCTGAGCTCATCTTTGGTCTATGGGCCTAGTTGTATATTGCGTCTACATTGTTCTTTAAAATGTACTTGTATCTTTGGGGGATGTTTTTCCAAAAATGGAGATGGAAATGAAAATGAAAATGGAAAAAACAACTTACATGTTAGATAAAGTTTAGGTTTTGATTCAACTCATCACCTAGGTGGAACCCATCAAGACTTAGTTTTATTCTTTTTCTTTACATTGAAGCCAGCCATAGATTTCTAGAATTGAAAATCCAGCAAGAAAGATAGGTTCACAAATCACAAGCTGTCCTTTCTACTCTTGTATTTATGTGTATTAGTGGTTATTCACCAATGGGTGCTTAGCCAAATCTAACATGAGCTGATAATGATCTTATTTCTATTATTTTTTTAAAATTATGAGGACCTTGATATACATGAAGCTTGGAAATGGGGGAGTTAGCAAGCACCAGAAGCATCCTTTTCCTACCAACGTGTTAACCACAATTCAAAAATATATATATTCAATCACCTCCCACCCACCATGGCACCATCCTTCCGGACCTTCCCCAGTTGCCGACCTTTTCATTACTAAAGAAGAAGAATCTAGCCCGAAGATCATATTATTCATTGAACCTATTATAATATTACTGTAAAGGCACATCCCTGAAATCTCTCAAGGGATCAAATCCTTGATTTGTCCCTCTAGGATTAGAAGCAGATATCCTAGAATCTAAAAGCACAATAACTAGTTCACTAAAGGCACAATTTCCTAGTCCACTGGTTAGCATGGCTTTTCTGCTGTCAATTAATCAGTAATATTAAGAAACTATCACTTGACCTACTCTTGCAATTTGGAAAAACGGTTTGATCAAAAGAGAAAGTAGATGGTGTTAGATAACTTTGGTGTCCATTGGCCCCATTTGGAGCAACGCTTGGAACTTGTGTCTATACCAAACTCAATTTTTTGTCATATTTGGGAACATTTGCAGTTGGTCAAAATTACGGTAAAAAGATAGTTTTTGTGCATTTTGGAGAAGTTGATTAAGGCCACTCACTGGTTAGCATGGTTTGGCATTTGCCTGTTCTTACAATAATTCTCTACTCTTGGAATAAATCCTACCAACAACGTCATAAATCATTCTGAGAAACATGCAAGCATAAAGAACTATCGACTCCCATGAGGAGCATATACAGAGACAAAGTAGGCGCATAAACCCTACATGAAAACGGACATAGGCCCAAGAACAAAAGGGCAAAGCTCTCACAACAAAAGGTCGTGGACAACAAGAACCATAGACCCACAAAAAGATTATGGAGAACTAACAACTATTTTTGCCCTATTCTTTCATTGTCTCTCCAGGTGAAAAAAAAACTCTTGGGATCAGAATTAAGCCAGATAGAGAAGCAGTAACTATGTGGGAAGAGCTCTTGTGCTCAATGATCTGTCACAAACCACACTCTCTTTCAGTCGTTATACTGTAGATATTCACCCTTTCATTAATCTCAAAGGTTGGTTCCAAGTCAATTTTAGTCTTCAAAACATGATTTTGATCCATATCCTTCCCCCTACCCTACTTTATTTTATATTTGAAACCATATATGTGGGCGGCTGATTTTCTTCATTTCTTTATGAACCAATAGCAACTTCACCGAAAACCACACGACCTCTAGTCCTTCCCCCCACACACACATATATAAACAACATCAAGCCTTTGGCTCTTCACCACAACCCCATAAACAAACATTTCTTCTTCTTTGTCACTTCTCTCCATGGATTCTACTCAAGCCCTTTCCTTCCTCAACTGCGAACTAAGAATCATCAAAGCAAAAAACCTTGATTTCTTATCGACAGGAACCATATTTGTCAGATACTACCTTCAATTCCAAACAGGAAACAACAACAGAACAAGAAGAATAAAGCTCAACACCCGGGAAATACCCTTTAAATCCGACCCATATTGGAATGAAACAGTGTGCTTGGAGTGCTCATCAGTAGCTGAAGAAGAAGAAGGCGCCATGGAAAAACTTAAGCAACAAAGCGTTGTGTTCGAGCTTCGGTGGCGAAAAACAGAAGCTGCAGGGCGGCGGCTTCTTGGGAAACTTGGAGGATCATCAAAGCTGTTAATGAGAGCAGAGATTGGGTGGAAAGATGTGTTGGAGTCTCCGGAGTTGGCAATAGAGAAATGGGCAGTTGCTTCTTCTTCAACTTGCAGGAACTATGGTGGTTCTGAAGATTTGAAGCCACCAGCAATTCAAATTGGAATGAAAGTTGAAGCTCCTGGGAAGGCTGAGATGATGGAGAGAAGGAGGAGACAAGTGTTGTTGAAGAATTGGAATGAATGTGGATGTAGAAATGGTGAGTGCTGTCATGTTGGTGGTGCAGATCATGATGATGTTTTTGCACTAGGAGCAGCTTTAGAAGCGTTGTAGGAGCAGTGATGATTTAGCAAATAATTACTTACTGGAGTGTTGTTGCATTGTTTTTTTAGTGATTTTGATGGGTCTTCTCATGGATTGTATTTAATTTTTTTTTTCTTTTATTCTGTGATTTTGAACAAGGTATAGAAATTAGAAATTGGATTTATAGTTATTCAAAAGAGGAGTTGGATTAATATTTCTTTTTGGTACAATTGAAAGCTCTAAAATCCATGTAGAGCGACTCACGAAAACGTTGTGGAAGTGTACTTAGGTGCCTGTGTCCTTGAGATCAACACCGAGCCTTAGTATAAGGAGCTCCATATTGATCAAGGGTTTCAAGTCCCCAAAACATAAATAATTAAACCACTAGTTCCATTAGAGCTTCACTATTCTTTGAATATTTCACAGCAGATTTTTAATTAAATAAATACTTGGGTATTCATTTTCTGCTATTCAAATGACCTCACGCTTAGATTTCTTTTTTTCTATTTTTTTAAAATTTAGGTATTTAGATCAGCTTACTTCGGACTAATTGCAAAGAGTGTAAGCCCCTAACCCGCAAATAGGGCATTCTGTGAAACCTTAAGAAAAAACTTCATTCGGGCTCATACCTTGGAAGAGGCACAAGTAAATGAGATTCGAACTCGTAAACTCTCGATAATTTTGTCTCCATGCCCAATCACCCTCTTCAGTACCTCATGCTTAGATTAATACAAAATTATCCCACTTTGTACTTATAAATTAATACCATATGACTTTAGCCTCATTTGGGAGCGAGATTCCAACCACATCGCATTAAGAAAATGAAACATAATTATTTTGCTGCTTAAGAAACCTGTTTTTATAATAAAAAAAATCACATTTTGTGCCGTTTTTCAAAACAGGACTCGACCAGCTTTTACATTTCAACGTTGCATTTAGGATGCTAAAGTTGTTCTAAACAAGGCCTTTAGGACATAGGGTGGATGCATTTTTGCATCATATTCCTGCCCATATTTGCATTGTAACTTTGGTGTTGTGTGGCATAATACAGTAGGATAATAGAATATAACCTAGTATATATACTTTCAAATAAGAGAGTTAAATACGCTTTGTCACTATTGCTCGAAGTCTAACTAGCCTTTTTTTATTATTATTGAAAATCTAACTAGCTTATACTTGAATCTCAAAAGTCGCAGAAAATTTCAGCTATGATTATTATATAGATTTTAATAAAACAAATTGTCAAGCTGCCCGTCTAGCTCAGTTGGTAGAGCGCAAGGCTCTTAACCTTGTGGTCGTGGGTTCGAGCCCCACGGTGGGCGTCTTTACCACCTTTTATATTTCTTCACCTCTTTTTATTTTTTTTTTCTTTTTTTTCGAAATTTAATTAGATACATACCCACCATATTTTCACTTATAAAAATAAAAATGTCCAAAACGATTCCTAAAAAGAATCAATATATGGATTGTGGGTAATTAAACATGATTATGATTTTACCCATAACTGTTCCTATTCCAACAACTACCTCAAGTATTCGACAACCTAATTGACTTGTAACCTTCTCAACACTACTGTTGAAATCTCCCTTGACTTCACCTCTAAAAACTACAGGACTAACAATTTAACTTTATTCACAAGTCATTATTTATCACAAATGCAGTTTTCAGGAGAAATAAAAATTAATAAATGTTTGAGACCTACCATCGTGGCCATAGATCCCAAGTTACAATCCCAGGAAGTCGGAAGTCAGTTCTTGAGTTGGGGAACAGATAATTGAAAGCTTCTCTACTTTGATTCTGCCTCTACTAATAACTTTAGTCAAGTCCAACCCAGTTGTTTTAATGATTAATTTGATAAAGCAGTGAATATAACATGAACAAATCATAATAAATGTCAACAAAAATATGTTTTTATTAGTTTCTTTTAAGGAATCCGTGGGGAAGGGGTTTGTGTGGGGGAGGGGTTTGTTGGTGACTTGGTGTAAGTTCCAAGTCAAGTCAAGAGCACCTGAGACATCTTTGCCTTTTGTTAACTCCCTCCCTTCAAATAAAATTTTCTCACCTTTTCAATTTTTTGATTTCAAATTCCAAATTAAAAGAATCAAAAATCAAAATAAAAAAATGAAGACAACATCTTATGGAATATGGTCGTGATGCATTCTTTGGAAGAATTTTTTTAAAAACGGTTTTTCAATAAGTGTTTCTAAAAAAACGTTTTTAAAAAAAACTTGTCTCCCCCTGCTTCTTCTAAAAATATAATTTTTTTTTAACTACAGTTTAGCTATAAGCAGATGTTGTCAAATACTTTCAAAAATATTTTTGTTTTAAAAGTATTTTGAAAAGACTCTATCAAATGAGGCCTATAAATAATATCTTGTTTATTAATTCTGAAGATAATAAAATAGTACCCGAAGAAGTCCAAAGTTAATTAAGTGGAGACAATATTACTCTTATATCAAGAGTAATAGGATTCAAAATACAATAATATCGATATTAGTTAAGATTTAAGTTCGTCACCAAATCCTCCCAACAATTTTAGAAATGTAACTTTCAAAGAGTGATGCCTAATTAACACACTTTTTAAATACACTTTACTGACATTGCCCTTGAAAATTGTAGGATTGTCTCGAAACATGTGGTGATATGTGATTCAAGGCGATCTAACAACTTTCATAGGCAATATCAACAAAATATATTTAAAAAATGTATTTTCAAAGTATTTTTTAATTTTAAAATAATTTTGTTTCTTTATTTCCTTATCAAAAAATAAGAAGAAGAAGAAGAAGAAGAAGAAGAGATGATGATAACGATGATGATGAAATAAGTGAGGATGTGAATCATAAAATTAAAGCAATATAGATTTAAAGTAAGAGTGCTTGTGGAGATTATTTGATCGATGTATTCCTTTAAAGTTAAAAGGAGAATAAGTGAAAATTAATAAAAATAATTTGGACACGTACAATTGAAAGAACTTTAATTTAAAAGCTCTACTTAGAAATTGTGGTTTATTAAAGTGTGTAACAATAAAAGTAGAAGAAGACTATGAACAGAAATAATAAAAAATATATAATTAATTTTAATGTAAATGTTGATTTAGGCCATTAATACAGTGGAATAGAAGATTTATGTAGCCGAGAATACAAAAAAGAGTTTTCCTTAGTTAAGAGGAATTACAATTATAGTGCATAGACGTTAAAAATAAGGAAAAACTTGGATTGTCAACAATCAATATTATATTCATTTGTGTTTTATATCACAGTTAAGGTCTTGATATAGAGAATAATGATGTTTCCATTACCCAATTACATTGTCATTAATTCGGTGATTAACCAAAGATTTGTAATCTAATTAATTAATTTGATTTTTTATTTATTTTTAGTTGATTAATTAATTTGACCTGCCGCCACAAAATAATGAATTGTCGATGTCAATAAAATCATGATTCGCTTGATGATGGTGGCCCTTGATTATTACCTTGTAAAATGATGTAGCATGGTAACCTTTTCTTATTCCCTTTTGGGACATGATTTGTTTTATTACGTTCTATATATGAGATTATGAAATGGTGCCTTAATATTTATTTTCAAAAATCATAAAATTATAATTGTAGTGATTCGTCTAAACAAGGCTACAAACTTACATTGATTCATCCGTTCAACACTGCATAATAAATGGTAACATTTTAAAGAGCTGAATTTATAAAAAAAAAGAAAAACAAAGGTTGCTTTAGGAGCAATGTCACAAATGATCTAAAGGGAAAGTAGTTTGAAACCAAACTTAAGTTTCCACTTATTATTCATGTGAGTTGATATATAAGAAATATCCTAAGAAAAATAAAACAAAAGATAATTGGACTAATTAAACTTCATTTATGATTGTTTCCAAATGTTTGAATTTTGAGAATTTATTATTATTATTATTATTTTCTCTTAATCTATATCATTTGTTACCTATCATTTCAAATCAATTAATCAAAGACCGGAGCAGTTCTAACTATTAATATCTTTAACTAGGGGTGTAATGGATTAAGTTAAATTTGAGCCAAAATTCAATTTAGTTTAAACAGTTTAAATTAGAAAAAAAATAAAACTCAACCTGAGGCAAACTACTAACTCTTTAACTCTATACAAACTAGTTCGGATTGAGGTAGATTGATCATTTGGGTTAAAGTGACTTAAATTTTTTTTTTTTTTTATTTTTCATAAAGATGTCTTGAACTTTCGATGAAAAAAATCTAAGAAGAAGAAAAAAGAAAAAAATATCAAAGAAGAAGAAAGGTTGTAAGATTTTTGTAAAATGCCAAAAAGGTTGTAATTTAGATCTTAGACTTTATGAATTTTGTTATTTTGTAATTTGGTGGCTTTAGGGATGAAACAAATTAAAGGTTAATGTTAAGTTTAGGTTAAATTCTAAGGGTATTAACCCATGACCTAACTTAAACTGTTTAAATTAAAAATTTTAAATTCAATCTAATTTAAATACTTTGATCAATTCAACCAAACTCATGAGTTGTGTTGGATTGGATCGAGTTGATTGAATTAATTGAGTTAGCTTATACACCTATAAAAATAAATACTCTTACTATAATATAATAAAACTGCAACAAGCCGGGCACCATAACTTTTCACCGTACCTGAGGTTGAAGAGATTTGAAATTTTTTGCGATGGATGCTAAATGCCTTACCCAATAAGCTACGAATACCATTTGTACCATTTGTTCCTTGGGAAGGATTACTTGGAGTGACCATAGAAGTAGGTAACACGTGTCGAATCATGAATGGCTAGTAGAAAATGGAGGCCCAGCCAGATTGTTTCAAACCCCAGACCCTCACCGCAGCAATGATGGGCCACGTGGTTTCAGCTTGTAGCTTTTTTTTAAGTTCATTAAATTAATTGACCCACAAAGAAATGATAAAGTCATTAAACGTTTGATAATAAATAAAAAAATTGTTCCCATTTTTTCTATTGAGATTCCTTGTGCTTTCTTGGTCCGGAAGGTTCTCAATCTCGAGTGCGGTGGCGGTCACGTGTGTAAGGCCCCCCCACCCTTTGCTACCACGTGATACCAAAGCAACAAAAGTAACACCGGAATTATTTTTTATATATAATCTCGATTTTAAATTTGAAAAAAATGTTGCCACCTGGCCCAGCTCTGACAGTTGGATAAGGATTATCTTATTGATTTACGAGATTAGTTCAACTAAAACACGAATTATATGTAAAGTTTAAATTTAAAAATTTTAATTTTATGTGGACGTATTTTTAAACAATTTAGAAAATTGTTTAAAAATTCATTTGATCCGAGTAAATTTAGAAACAATTTTTAACCTGTAATGGAGAAATTAGATTGTTTTCAAAAAATGATAAAAATTATTTTTTAAAATTTCTATTTTTTTATACCAACCAAACGTAACATTTTTAACTGTGAAATCATAAATAATAATTTATTAACATTAATTACTAATGATCTTAATTGGATTCATAAACAGTACATTCCCCCTTCAATCCAAAGAAATAAAAGTGACACGAAATCCCTTTTTAAGGGACACACTAAAATTGATAAAGACTTGACCCAAATTAAGTTGAGTGGTGTCAAAGAATTCGCCTTTTTTTTTCTTCTCCACTTCTCATCCTTCGCTTCTACTCACCAAGTCAGGTTGATTTGATCACGACCTCTCAAGAACTGAGCCCACCTCTCCCCTTGACACCCGTAAGCACTGTAGCATTTCTCGCTCTCTCTGTATACATACACGCTAGCCAGAAAGTTTACTGGAGTTGGTTAGTTAAGCAGGATGTTGGAGTACAGAATCTAGATTTTACCAAAAATAAAAACAGAATTAAAATGAGAAGCGGAAGCGGTACCGAAAATTCAAATTAAGTAGAGCCTTTTTTTCTTTTTTTAATGGTTTTTTTGTGCGTGAGGAGGGAGACATTGGCACAGAAGAGAAGACACTCACTTCACTCTTACTTAAATAGACTTGTTTCTCACTCTTTCCTTTATGCTCTGAAACGAGCGTTTGTTTAAGAATTAAGAGAGAGAGATTGCGTTGTTCTTGAGCTCAAGAAGCGGAGAAGAAGAGAAACAATGGAGAGAAGTACTCCTGTGAGAAAGCCACACACGTCTACGGCAGATCTGCTCACTTGGCCGGAGAAGCCTCTCTCCGATTCTTCTCCGACTAATTCGGCAACCTCAGGTTCTCGTCCGGCGATCCGTTCGCACCAGGTAGGCGTTTTTTTTTCCGGTGAAAACGATGGATGTCTTTTGTTTATTTTTATTTTCCGGCGACTTAGGGTTTTGTTTTTTTTTTTGTCGAACCGTATCGTAGCCTTCGGATGGGATTAGTAAAGTGTTGTTTGGAGGTCAGGTTACGGATGAAGAGGCCGAGAGCTTGTTGAAACGGTGAGATCTGGTTGTGTTTTTCAGCAATTTTTGTTTTACTGCGCTTATTTGTACTTCTCGTTGTCGGCATTTTGGTGTGTGCTCTAGCTTTAGTGTTCTTTATTGTTTCAATGTATGATCTCGTGTGAGGAGCTTGTTGCACACACAGGAATTCGTTCCACTGCTTTTTGTTTCTTTGTTTAATTCATGGATTTTGCTTTCTTAAGTTTGGAGCAATGCGCTCTTAGATCGGTGAAGCGTTTTGAAATTCATCCTACTTATTTCCTAGGAAGAACTTTGATACGATTTGCGATTTCGGAGCTGATCATTCTTTCAGTGATTTATGCTGAGGAGTGCTGCAAATGACACTTACATATCTCTCTCTCTCTCTGCATAGGCGCACATGAGAAGTAGATATGTGAATTTTTATTTATTTATTTATTTTGTATTTGAAGTCTGATTCGATATTGGTGAATAAAAATGGAAACCTCCTGATGTTTTTCTGAAAAATTGTGGTTAGAGCGGTTTGAATCTTTTACTGATTATTAGCTCAGTTGTTTATTGTTGTTATTATAATTCTTAATAATAATAATAATAATAATCATTATTATTATTATTATATTAAACAAAATAACTATTATTCTTTCCTTTGATCTATGGAGAGAGCAAACCGGTAAAATCTTATTCTCTTTCTCCTCAATCGTCATATAAAATGTGAACTTTCACCTTGATCACTATTTGCTTTTAACACTTTTTGCTCTTTTCTAATTTTACCTTTCTTTGATTTCCAACATGCCTCTGTTTCAGGTTCAGAGAATTTTTATATGGGTGCCAGATTCTATTAATAATTTTTTGGCATGATGCATTCACATTCATGAGGGGATTGTTTGCACACTCTATTGACAATTTACCTTTTCTACCTTTATTGTTCTTTTTTTTTTTTTTTCTATCTTTAATTCTATTTTTATGATTTTTTTTTGTTTAATATCCCCCATTTCTTTTTTATTTTTCTTATTTCAAAGAAATGGAAGAAGAGTGGAGCAGAATGGAAAAATTAGTGGTGTTGAAGAAATCCTTGTGAGATGGGTTGCCAAAGGAGATGAAGAGAGGGGAAAAGGAAGCGCAGAAACTAAGGGTAGTAAAAAGTGAAGAGACGGTGTATGTGACATGAAAAAATGTTGGGTGAAGGAGAGGAGGAAGTCAAGAAGTAAAAGAGGGAAGAAAGAAGAGGTTTGCTTGAGACTTGAGAGAGGAAAATGGATAATAAAAGCAAGGACAATGAGAAGTGAGTGGAATCTAGAGAGTGGAATGGAGTTGACACTTAAGAAGGATTGATAAACAGAAGATTAGGATTCAGCAAACTTTCAAATTCAGATAATGTTCCCTTGACCTCCACTCTTTCTTCCTGTCACCCATGTTGGGTGTGACTCAGAGGAATTATCTAGTTTTTGAAGAATAAAAAGTTCAATGTAGGTCCTACTAGAGTTTTAGAACAGGACAAGCCAAATGTATTTTCTAGGACTTGTCATACATCCAATTGATTTACTGAATTACTGATTTTATAATTGGTAAGGTTGAAGATCCATTTTCCTTGATTGTTGATCAATGATCACAACTTGGTTCTAAGGGGCGTTATGATGTTTTTGATATTTTGTATCTATTTTTTTTTGGTAGTATAAGCGTACAAGTCTGACGACATTCTCTGTTTCTGTTTCTGTTTCGAGTCTGTTTCTATTTCTCTTTTGAATGGTTTCTCTTGCATCGGCGATACCTGATTTGTAGCTTGATTCTTAAGAAGCCCGAGTATGATACATGGCAATCTTCTTATTTTACTGCTCATATGATTAGACTTTTCTTTTCCAATCATGATTAATTTCAATTCTGCTTCTCAAGTTATTTACTTCATTTAGTGGTTTTTCTTCCCATTTATTGTGATGGGTCTCTATAACTCGCTGTTATTTATATTACATTGGATAATTATGTGATGATGGTTCTTCTTGCTTGGGAGCTGAGTGTTAACAGTGATTGAATGAGTGCTATTCCAGTCAATTTGAGATTTGAATTTCCAGTTTCTTACCTATACTTTAGGTTAAGCCCCTTGTTATTAGTTTTTGGTAGATCTCTACAGACTCTTGTATAGCAAGTCTTTGCTTGTGAAACCTCATGCCGCTGATTGTTTCAGCCCTAGGGTTATTATTATTATCTATAATTGCTTCAGTTGTCTTGTTTGAGTATGGTCTTGCTGCATGACTAAATATTTATTTGGTTCTTATCGTGTTCTTCGTTAAGCCTGTTAAAACCTGGGACCATTTAGAAAATACTTTTACTCAGGTCAAGTTTTAGCTTGATTGTAATCAGTTTGTGATGATTCATTTGAAGACACTGGTTTGATGATTGGGGAAGTTTGGGAGTTTGTTTTTCTCATCTGACCACTTTTTGAGGTTATATTTGTGCACATAGCTTTTTTTTGGAAGCATTTTTGGTTAAGAGCAAGATTTATTCTTTAGGCTTGGACCTCTGTATCCTTAGGTGCTAAGGAGAAAGAACCTGTCTGGTGGATGAATTAAGAGTGTGTCAGAGAATGATTAATGGTGGTGTGGGGATTGGTTGTGGAGAATCTTTCTTTGTTTTGTCAATTTCAATCACTGAGATGGTGTTCAGTTGCTGACAGACTATTGGTGATGTTAATGAGACTATTAAGTGTGAATAACTTTTGACAAGGAATTGATGACCATCAAATTACCAATCACGACACCATTTTTTATGCACTGGTAGACAAATATGCGTCTAGTCGTCTGAATTGGATAATACATTGCTTGCTTATCCCCTATTTAAGGGCCAGTTAGTGCTGTTCTAGTGCCTAGTAATGTAACTACCACATCCTTAGCTAATATTTCCTTTGGCCTGCTGAGACTGACTTCATTGCAACTTTCAGGAAACCTTGTTCAGGGTATAAACTGAAAGAGATGACTGGCAGTGGAATCTTTGTAGGTGATGATGAAGATGGTGCACCAGAATCTGGCAGTTCTAATCAAGTTCCAAATAAAACAGGAGTTCGTATTTACCAGGTATATCTGTTTATTAATTTCAAGTTGTAAAATTGCATCGTGAACGTGGGATCCTCCTCACAAGTTCACTTGTCACCTGAGTTTTTCGTGATTTCAGTTCTCTTTTATGAGTTTACAGATAAACTTGGATACCTATGTCAGTTAACGTATTCTTTTTGGTTCTGCATCTCAGCAAGCACTTAGTGGAATGAGCCAGATCTCTTTTAGTGCTGAAGAGTGTGTTTCTCACAAGAAGCCCGCCTCTCTGCCTGAGGTGGCTAAGCAAAGAGAGTTGAGTGGAACCCTGGAAAGTGAGTCAGAGGTGATGAAGAAACAACTATCAGATGCCAAATGCAAGGAGCTTAGTGGACATGACATCTTTGGCCCTCCTCCAGAAATTAAACCTCGACCATTGGCTGCACGAGCCTTGGAGCTGAAAGGAAGCATAGATCTTGGAGAACCTGCACCACAAAATGTAAGCACATCTGCCAAAGTATCTAACATGAATTAATTATGCAAATTTGAAAGTAAAACACAATTGCTTCTCCCATTATTTTCCCCTGTCGAGCATGAGAGACATTTGCCATGAATGTCTTCAATGCTCCTGTGTCTGTCTAACCGTGCTTAGAGATAGAAGATCTTCTGCCTGAAGATTTGTTCTACTAGATGAGAAAATGGTTAGAGAAAATTAGGAGAAATTACTCGATTAGAAATTAATCTTCCTAGAATGGTTGGCCATTCTCAACTTGCTCGATGTTTCTCTCTCAACTTGCTCGATGTTTTGCTTTGATTTCTTTTTCTGCTAGATAGTAGTTCTAACCAAACCCTTTTCTTTTCTTTTTTTATCCTTTGATTGAAGTCTGCGGGAGGTCAGACTAATATCGTATCTAGCGAGGAAACTTCAATGAAGACAGCAAAGAAAATACATAACCAGAAGTTTCAGGAGCTCACAGGCAATGACATATTCAAGGAAGATGCTCCACCAGGCTCAGCTGAGAAGCAACTGAGCACAGCAAAGCTGAGGGAAATGAGTGGTAGTGACATCTTTGCCGATGGAAAGGCAGCATCAAGAGACTACCTGGGCGGTGTTCGTAAGCCCCCTGGTGGTGAAAGCAGTATCGCCTTGGTTTAAACCAATTCTTTTCTCTATTTTTTTTTTTTAGTTGTTTTTTCTTATTTTTAACATTATTGGTTGTTTATTAGTCCAATGTTGTGAGAGGCGTTTCCAGGCACATTTGACGGGTGAGTTTGATCTAATGTTATTTAATTGGTTCCATTTTATAGGTCATTGGTTCATGGGTCCAACACCCAAACCATGGCAAAATCGGACTTACGTCTGTCCTGTTCATCTTCAATAGGTTTTTGTGAAATCACTGCCTATAGAATGTGTTAGGCTCTTTTTTCTTTTTTTTTTGTTTGTTTTTTCTCAGAGAATGTGTTAGGCTTTAACGGTTTAACCATGTGCATACCTATGGAAAGAGATACCAATTGTTTTATATGAAAGACAAATCAAAACAATGTATATTCACAATAATATAAACATGCGATTCTTGTTTTAAAAATCTTGATTGTAGTTAATTGATTATATTCTGAACAATTGTACGCAATTTAAAGGTTTGACAAGGCATTAAAAATGAAAGGATTAGACCTAGTTTCGTAATAGACGTAACATATCCCAAATGAGAAAATGACGAACGCGCTTTTTTGCAAAATTGTTTGGAGATAAAAAGAGTTGTATGCAAAGATTAGCCATACCCATGTGGATCTGCATTAAAAAATTTATAGAAAGAAAAGAAATTTTGTAAGGAAATTAAGGGAAGGTCTTTCCGCAGATCTTTATTTTGTTGAGACACTAGTACAAAAATTTTACATTTCCTCCATAATGGCCCTGTTTGGGTGCGCAAAATCAGGGGAAAACGTTAGGTTGGCACGTTTGGACAGTTAAATATCACCATTGTATTTTGGTTTCTAAGCATCCACCCTTTGCTTCTGCCTTCGACATTTGCCTTTTAAAAAAGATACTTTTGACCCAAAACGCCGCCGCTCTCCAAAAGAAAAAAATGTGTACGAGACAATTCTACGTAAAGAACCTCGTAGCGTAGGAGGGGCATCCTTCCTAAAATGCTAGTTATCACTGCGCGGTGGACTGTTGTGAGTGTATTATAAGTGTCGAGTAAGGAGTTACAATTTCCCGCGCAGATATTTGCGAATGTAGTCGCTTTGAGTTTGAGGAAAAGTTAAATATATATTGATAATATTATATAATAATAATAAAATAATTGGAATGGGTTATTTGCACGTTTCTTTTTAACTCAATCCTTTAGGTCTCCGTTCATCCTACGCACCCTTTTCCTTCTCAAGAGTGTTTTTTTTTTTAAATACTAATAATAATAATTTCTTGTGCAACAAGTAATTGAGTCTGAACAAGCACAATTCTCAAATAAGAAATTGGTTTCAATCTTCTCTCTTCTTCTTTTTAAATCAATTAAAAAAGTAATGCACACATGAGAAATAAAAGATCAATGCGTATAGATTATGAATACATTATGTAAAGGTTATATTCTCTATTTGAGACTCAAATTCCAATCAATATCATTTTTAATTTTAGAAAATCAATAATTCACAAGCATATTTTAAGTATATATCAAATTCATATACCCAATATTCTATTATGAAAAGGGTGCTAGGTCATTTCCAAAGATTTTTTTTTTTAATAAACTTTTTACATACTACCTACGTGGATGATCTTTGACTGCAAGATGATAATTTTTTTTTTTTTTGTTGGTGTAGACAGATGATGAAAATCAAGATAACTATATCACAAGTTTGTTACACAATCAGATAGACATAAAAATAAATAAATAATGTTAACCAAAGACATAAAAAATATGAATAATAATAAAAATAATTAAAAAAAAAAAAAATATATATATATATATATATATATATATAAAGAAAAAACCTTCTTTAGTCACAAGAGTAGTGGCTTTCTCTCTCCCGTCTTTCTCCGTTTCTGCTCTCGCTGTGTTTACTCTTTCTCGCTTTAATGGTTGTTCTACAACCCCACAACTATAATCCTTCTCAACCTTTCTTCTTCCTCTTCTTCTCTGCATGTTACGAAACCAAAAAAATCGAATCAGATTGAGAGATTAAATGAAATGAATTTGAATTCCCATTTCCACCATTACTTTACCTCTTACGCTTCCCCGAAAAAGAAAGAAACCACAAGAACTGGCGATTTCTTCTTCTGGGTGTTTCATATTTCGCTTCGTTAAACCATTTTTTGATCTGGGCTCTTGATATTACTTCTTTCTTTTTTGGGCATTTTGTATCTGTTCATCATCTTCCTCTGTTTTCCCTCTGTATCAATATTAAAAACGTAGAACTGAAACATGATGAAGGGTGATCAGGAGTTGGAAATGCTGTTGGAAGAGATCCCTTATGCCACATCTGGTGCGTTTTCTTCTTCTTCTTCTTCTGATTACTTGCCCGTTTCACCTTTCTTCCAAGAGACAAAATCTCAGTCTCCATTTATAAGCACCAATTACCCAAATGAACTACTGTTTGATTCATCTTCTTCCGCCACGAATGCCGTCGTTCGGAGCTCGACTGAGGACATGGGCTTGTCGAAACATCTAAGAAGATTGGGTATCAGAGATGAACAACTAGAGGGTCGGATGATGCTTGATCGGTTCTTACCGGAATCATATGGATTTGACCATTTTGATCAGTTTTCAGTAATGGGTGATTGTGACAATGGTGAAAAGAATGATTACTTGGTTCCATGGCCTTCAATGAATTCGAACATGGAAAAGATACCTGAAATTTTGGCATTACAGCAGCAGCTTTGTCTTATGAGGGGTAGTTTATATGGGTCGTATGGTCTGTTGGATTGCTCGCAGCAGAAAGTAATGGAGAATTCGGGCAATGTTGCGTTTAGTAATTCACAACTCCAAGGAAATAATGTTGTTAATGGTGGAAATTGTTATTTTAGGAGAAATGGGATTCCTATGGGCATCTCATCTATATCTAGATATTCTGAATATGATAATTTCTTGGGATCACAGAAACATCAGATGAAACAAGCAAAGGTAACTGATGGAATGGGAAGTTCATTACATTATAATCGTCCCTCAATGAGATGTGCGCCGAATATTGAAGCTTTTGGTCGCGAGGATGGTATAATCATACAAGGAAAAGGGTCGAACTATGTTGTTAATAACAAGGGGTCTGATCATCCAAAGAAACACAAAAATGGTATTGCTCAATGTAATGAGAAGAATAATGAATTAGGATCCCATTTCAGAGGAATTCCAGTTGTGACTAGTGAGAATGGCAATGGAAGCATTCACAAATATGTACCTTTGATTATGCAGTTAAAACAGAATTCCTTGTTGGACTTGCAAGGTTATATTTACTTCTTAGCAAAGGATCAGCATGGTTGTCGGTTTTTACAACAGAAGCTGCATGATGGGAATGCACAAAATATATCAATAATATTTAATAAAGTCATTTCTCATGTAGCTGAACTTCTTATGAATCCATTTGGTAATTACCTTATGCAGAAGTTATTGGATGTCTGCAATGAAGAACAGAGGACTCAGATTGTGGTTATGGTAACAAGTGAGCCATGTAAACTTGTTGAGATCTCTTTGAACATGCATGGGTAAGAACTTTATAATATATCGTCTATTATTTCCTTTATCTTCCTGTCATCCTAAAGTTTTTCTAATTGTTTCTAAGGTGATTTAACAAACTTGTTATTTTATCAGAACGCGTGCTGTGCAGAAGTTAATTGAGACTCTTAAAACCCAAGAACAAGTTTCATTTGTCATCACAGCTCTTAAGCCTAGGTTTGTCGATCTTTCCCAGGACCTTAATGGAAATCATGTAGTTCAGCGCTGCTTGCAATGCCTGACCAATGAAGACAACAAGGTAAAAATTCTTTAATTTAGCATTCTTTAATGTGCATTAGTGTGTACCTTTTAAATCGTAACTTTGCTTCTGTTCTATCTCATCGTATTTCTTTTCAAATAATTTTCTTTTCCATGCCTCAATATGTTTTCTAAGAAATTAGTGATCCTGGAGTTTCATTGTGATGATATTGGATCACTAGTTAAAAAAAAATTGAAATTGTGAAAAATGAAAGTTATTGTGAGCATGGTTAACATATCCAAAAAATGAAATTCCTCAAACCTATTTGGTTGATCCACTTAATTGTTTTAAACTTTCTTGTTAAATAATTATTTAGTTGTTCCATTCCCTCATGGTTGGTAAATTCCAGTTTTGGATCATCCCCCGGTTTTTGCTCCATAATTATCAGTTCTCAGTGATCCAGCTTGGTACTTTTTCTTTTTATCCTTTTTATTTTATTTTATTTTTTTGAACTAAAAGAAATAGTAACAAGGTTTTTGGTAAACAATACTGTGAAAGTAAAGAAATACAGGTTCAATTTCACACTCTGAGTAGCTGGCCATTGATCAACAAGTTACTATTTTGTAGATTTACTCAATCTACAATATATGTTTGTGTATTCCAAAACTCCCAAGCAAGATGAATTAGGATGATCTCAGGTATGCAACTGCTGTTTTTGTCTTTTATTTAAGAAAAAACACAACACCACTCTCGACACATATGTCATTCTTTGGAAGGATTTTAAAAGCAGAAAATTCAGTTCTTCATAGTTACTGAGTAGCAACATGAACTTCTAATAAATGCTAACATAAATATGGCACCTTCAGAATTTGTTTTTTCCCTGGCATTGGAGATAGATCCACTGTCATAACCTAATTGAAAGTCCTAATCCTGATTCTTAGTACAGCTGAGATTTTTTTTCCCAGAAGAACTCATGGTGTTCTATTCTCAGGAAACAACTGTTATTAATTTAATAGAAACTGCAAAATGCTATGATTTTTTGCAGTTTATATTTGATGCTGCAGCAAATTTTTGTGTCGATATTGCAACTCATCAACATGGCTGCTGTGTTCTGCAACGGTGTATTGCTCATTCCAGTGGAGAACTTCAAGAAACCTTGGTTGCAAAAATTTCTACTAATGGACTGCTACTTGCTCAAGATGCTTTTGGGTGAGTATTCAAGGAAGTTAGTATAATCATAATAACTTTTCATTTACCATAAAATTACAAAAGAATATTTTCTCTTCAGTGAGTACTTATCTGTGCTGAGGTTTTCTTGAAAAATCAAAAGCATATTATTTGACATTCAGCAAATCACTCTTTAAAAAAAAAAGAACAGCCCTGCTTCCAAGTTAACTGTAGTCTAGATTATGGCTCATTACGAGTTTGAACTATTTGTATTATGGACTTTCTTGTCCCCAAGTTTTCCATTTGTCACCTCGTTTACCATTCATTACCTTTTTGTGACTTGTGTTTATTAACATCTATTTAAGCCAATCTCTTCCTTTTAATACTACATTGCAATTGGCCAAAATTCTATATAATACTGTTTTTGCAGAGTCTATCTGTCTTGTCTAATATTATTTTTAGTATCTTTATAGAGGATTCATCTGTAATTTATCATAAGGCAGCCCTCAATGCGAATTCTAACAGAGGGATGCCAACTATTAACAAGTAGGACTGAAGCATTTCATTAATGTTTTAGCTCTCGTCGCTGTATTGAACTCTCACAATGCCATAGTATCAATTGGTGTTTCATCCCTGGTTGTGCTAAAAACAATAAGAAATTAAGCCTTTGAGTGGGAAATATTTGTCGTCAAATGTTACGATGTGATCTCAGTAATTGTTTTGAGTTGCTATGTAGATGCCTTTTTCTACTAGATCAGCACAACATTATGTTAACGTGACTATAGTCTAGTCTTATTTCTTCCAAAGTCTCTTTGCAGATAGATCTTATGTTCCAGACCAGGTGAAAGTTGGATCATTACATTCTTTTTTAGTAATGATTTTGATTTTATGTCGTAGCTTGATGGAATTGAAACAAATTTTTTATTCTATATTTTAGGAACTATGTGGTTCAGTATATATTGGAGCTAAAGATCCCGTCTGCTACTTCGAACTTGATTGCTCAATTTGAAGGGAACTACGTCCTCCTCTCAACACAAAAATTCAGCAGCAACGTCATAGAGAAATGTCTGAAGGAATTTCCTGAGGTCAATCGATCGAGGATCATCTATGAATTACTCTCTGTGCCTAAATTTGAACAGTTGCTGCAAGATCCCTTTGCAAACTATGTCATACAATCTGCTCTGAGAGTTTCCAAGGTCTGGGCACAAACCTACTAAATTATTAAATATTGTAGTGTTTAATTTGATTAATTTTCTCTAACTTTTCATTTGATAACTAGGGTTTTCTTCATGATTCACTGGTCAAAGCAATCCGTCTTCATGAAGCTGTCCTAAAAACTAGCCCATATTGCAAAAGGATTTACTCAAAGAAACTTTCAAAGAAATGATCTCTATCTTCTCCCTTGTGCTATGAGGTGATGCTTTTGTTCTTCGCAATAGTCAGTACATTTTCTATCATCTGCTACCGTCTACTATAACCTGATTTAAAACTTTATATTCTGAGTTTGTCATAGATATTGTTACCATGAACTTTGTAAAGTGTAAAAAGCAAAAGAATTTTTGCATTTTTCTTTTTTTCTTCTTGTCCTGAGTTTTGGATGTAGGATGGAGGAATATGTTTTCCATCCATGTTTATTATGCAGCTTATGTATATCATCGTATGATCATATCTTTGATGAGGAAAAGCTACTGTAAAGTACTCAAACAATGGAGAATAGAGTTTTTTTTTTTTTTTCTTAAAGTTTTGTTTGCTTTGTCCAACTGTATTTTCAAGTAGAAGCTGTGCACTTATATGAAAATCAAGGCTGCATTTGGTATCAATGAGTTCTCGATTGATTAGAGTAAGTAGAATATAGTTCATGATAGATTCTGGTAAATTGAGAGTTTTGGATGAAATTTAATATTTGTTATGAAATCTCGGTTCGGTTTTAAAATTGAATTTAGACTGCTGTTATAAAGCTACTCTGCTTAAAATTCTAACTACCATGAAATGGTAAATACTACCTACCCTACCTGTTGCTTCAAAATTACTTACTTCCATACATGTTAACACTTGAACCTCCAAAAATACGCCGAGTAGAAAACAATAATAAATAGTATATGAAAGATTAAATCCTACAATAGTAGTTGTGTAAGGTAGAAATTGAGTACTAGATAGCATTTTTTGAATTGAAATTTGAGTGGACTTCCCATGCAGTCAGAAAAAAGGCTTTGCTGCTGCTAGAAAGCTATGACTTCATGTATCTGTCTTAAAAGTTTGCTTCTAGGCTCATAAGATGTTGCTTAGTGACCTCAAAACCATGGTTGCTTAGTGACGCATTGGAACCCTAGCTTCATCTTCTCAATTCACAGATGTCAGAAAATGATGAAAGTTTAATTTTCTTTCATTTGCCTGACAAATGCATTGTGTGATGAGCTCCAATATTTTGTTGATTCTTTTAAGCACTTTGGAACCAACCTTCATAAACTTCCCAAGCACGCATTGTTCTCGTGATAATTAAGTGATTTTGGAACTTCCCATTACCTTTACCGAATGAGATGATCCAATAATTATCTGTGACCACCTTCACATGAAGGCATGGTGCGTTGGGGCACCACGCAACCATTAAGGACATTAAATACCTTCAAATCGCATATCAATATCTGATTCAATGGCATCCAACAAACACTGCAAGTATATAAGCTGAAATTGTGTATATAAATCACGTACGCTTATCATTTTTTCCATGCAGAAATTAATAAAAACCTCACATCATTTGATTAACAAACAACAGGGAAATACTACCATTCAACCATTGACGGGGAAATACTACCATCCGAACAACAAACATAAAACTAAGACAAGACTCAAACACCATTACCATCCACCTAACGTTCTAAACTCAGATAATTATTTATTATTAGTCAATCGGACACCGACACACCAAACTGTGCTCCTTCATGCCAAAGAGAAAAGCTCAAGCATTGTCATGTCCCATCAAAGCCAGTAGCATTGTTTCATAATCCCCAGATGTATCACCTGCAATAGCACGGTCCAGGGTCACACTGTTCCTCCGGTGGTACTCCTCTTTTATATGTTTCATATCAACTTCAGCTCGAGTTGTCACTACTCGGGCAAGGGCACCCTCATCTGTTCCCAACTTGTTTATTGCCATTCGCAGAACCTTCTCAAAGTACTTTTCCGGGGTTGTCAAGCACTTGACTGCAGCCCTCACAGTGGAAAGGTATGGGTCACTGGGGTCAGACTTTAGATCCTGCAAACACGATGTTTAACTAAATTTTAATAAATACAGAAGTTTCATCTGCAGCATAATCTCTCAGCAAGTACATATAGTTTCATTTTTAAGATCAAAAGATGGCATGCCCAAAAGCCAAACCAAATTCTCCCTCACAGATTAGAAATGGTGTAGCGATGCTGTCAGTGATTCCCATACATGTTTTCTGTAAGAGGAATCAAAACGTTCACATTGCCCAAACATCCAATGAACCTGGATTTCCCAGAATATGAGACAACAGTACATAAGTCACGTGATTCTAACCTTGCAGGCCAAAAGTATGAGGACGAGTAATTCCAATTGGCTACATGGCAGTGACATCATCATCAAAGTGGATGAGATAAGGATGAGCAAACAGAAAAAATACCTTGCTTATGGCATTCCCGAACTCATTGTTGTAGTGGTTGAATGTTGCATTCAGCTGTGCTTTGCTCCTCGTCGATAGAATCCTAATAAATTCATCATCATTGTAGCTTTTATCTGAGACACACTTGTGGAGAATCTTGGCTTCAGACTTTGCTAGGGTCATATTCACCTCGGGTCCATCATATCTGTACGAGCTTACAAGATGTACCAAAAGCTGGGTGGAAATGAAATAACAGATCAGTCAAGAAAAGAAAAATGAATACTAAGATCTTGTAGATAGAAGTGATAAAAAAAGTAAAATATGAAAAATGATGATTTTTAGCCATATCTCATTGGATTGGATCAGGAGAAGCATGATTTTTAGCCATGTTTGCATGTCTCCAGCAAAGTGCTAGTCAACTATCCATTTAGAAACTAGACAAATTTTTGAAATGTTATTTCAGAACAACTCGTTCATTCCAAACTCTGAAATGTCTAACACCTGAGTGTGAAAACCCTAGCAAGCAAATCTTCCTTGGAAACACTTCACATATCAATTCCAGTCTGACCAGACATCTCCACTCCACTATCACTCCTACGTCCAAATGGCTATTAAATACTATGACAGGAGGGTTTATTCCTGCTAAAAGTAGCCTAGTCCCAACAGAGTTTGGGACTTATTTCCCCTTCTTTGTTTCAAGGCAGTAAGCAATTTGAAAGAAACTCCTATAAGAACTTTGCAAATATAAGTATATATATTATAAGAAAGTAAAACAATGTCATATACACCTTGCGGAAGTCTCCAGAAGTGTGAGCTGCAACATCTTCTTCAAACGACCTCTTATAGCAAGCATGATAGGCCTGCCTAGCCAACAAAAGTTCATGTGACGACCTAGTACAAGCTATTTCTAAGAGAACCATGTTGCTTGCAGTCCACCTCCTTGTAGATTCATTAGCCAAGAAAGCATCACGTTCAGCAGGATCCAGAGTCCATAGCAGGACCACCCTCTGTTAGAAGTACCAAAAGTTATGAAAAATAAATGCTCCAACAAAGCTATTTAGTTAACAACATCAAAAGTAGCATCAGTCAATAATAAGAAGCAGAAGGGTTATTTCAAACCAACCTCGAAGTCACTTGAAAGTTCCTTCCCCAGTGACTTGAGGAGATCTTCTCCATAAGTTTCTGCATAAGTTTGTCGAATTAATTTGCGCTGTGCTGCATTCCTGTGGGCCAATATGGAAATAATCAACCTTTCATTTGTACCCCATCCTGCAAAATTTTATCATGATATGGCCACCATTTGAAGTGAAACCTTTGAAATTATCAACACGAAAACCTAAAGAGGTTCTCTTCAAAAGAAATCATCTCATTCATCAAAGAAATACTTGCTAAAAACAAATATGGTCTTTCCATAAGAAATAAAAATAAAAAAAATAAACAAAAACGTCATATAACTATCAAAAGAAGGATGAGCCTTAGCACAACGGCATACATGATCCTTTGTGACATTGAGGTTACAAAGCTAATAGAGATTTCAAGAAGTTATTTGCATAGAGCAATTTCAATCACATGAATCTAAAAAGGAATCTGAGATTGTTCAATAGCTCCAGTAGCTGAAACCAGGCATATTAAAATTGAAAACAAACAACAGCAATATAAATTAAAGGTCCACAAAAAAATGATTTTTGCACCAATTAGGAACAAACATCGTGCTTGAGTTGAGGCACACTTTCTTTAGTCATATTATAATCTCCTCTAGCTACTGAGGATTGCAAAAACAAAAACCTTCAAATCATAATTGTAGGAAAAAACTAAAAAATGATTCCCCAACTACAGAGAGCTTCCCAACCTACCAACTTATGGGTATTAAATTCCAGATGTAATCCTACAAAGCCAATCCTAATCTTGCTTGTTTGACCTTCAAATCATACAGCTGAAAAAAGCTAAAATAAACTCATAACTACATCACACTCACATGAGATCCAAATATAATTGCACGGCCCCTGACGACTACATAACGGTTTTCGAGCCGAAAGCCTACTCATGGACATTTGAAGATAGGAATCAGTCAAAGCTCATCCTAATCTTGTCAGCTCTAAGCTAAACTTTTCATCTCAATTTATAATAGCATCAGCAGAACTCCAACAGCAATGTAAACCATCAAAGCTCGTACACATGGAAAACCAACAACTAAGCATCCTAGATTCTGTATCAACCAGATGATGTTCATCAAATCTGAGAAATGTACACAAACTACACGCCAAACATACAACCAAAGTACTAAACTGTATGCACATATACCAACGTTTCCATCTATATCAAAAAGGCAGAACAGACCATTCACATCGAATCGAAAACACAGTATCAATTAGTCTCACAAGCTCTAGGATCGCTGGGATATAATGACGATCTATGTAACTAACAGACCGAAACATCAAACAACACAAAAAGACCACGATCTCGCTCCAGATCACATCATCCGAAACAGTCAATCGAGAATTTCCATATTTCATTGGATCATCGATCTTCCGATCGACATGAAACCACCGAAACCCTTCAATCCTAAGCTATAATCAACTAAAACTCCATCCACAACACGATCTAGAGGTATTTCGGAAATGCAATCAAAATCATTTAAAAAAAAAATGAATGAAAGAGCAGAGTTGGATGGAAACCTTCAAAAGCTTTCCTAAGCTGCTCGGAATCTTCCCTGACGTCTGGAACGGGTTCTGGAACAGTAACAGTCGACATCGCGATCTTCTTCGCTCACTCGCTCACTCGCCACTAACGTTTGTCTGTAAATCGATAAAGATAACACCCAGATGTGTTGCCTAGTAACAAAGGCCCCTGCGCACCGTCATTATCGCCTACTAATAATTAATAAATACCATGGCTCGTCCTCGCTGTCTTATCCAGGGCAGGGGTTGGCACACGATGACAACGTGAGAGAGGCCTTTTTACATTATTACCTTTAAAAAAAAAAAATTTATAAATATCATTTACATACAAATAATAATTCATTTGTCATATTTTACTATTTATTACACAGTCAGCGCATCAAACAAGCGTCACATCGGCGCCCAAGTGGCATTTTAAGGAATGCGTCTTTTTCATAATTTTTTTTTAAGTGAAGGAAAGGTGTCGAGCCTTCCCTTCATAATTTTTTTTTTTTTAACGTGAAGGGAATGCGTTTTTTGAAAAGACGTCTTCCCTTCATAAATTTTTTTTTAAATGAATGAAAAATCAAAGTTAAAATCAAAGTTATTACTAAACTGTTCGACCTCATCGAATACAAATCACTTGATTTTTATTAACCAGACCACTTTCAGCACGTCCCACTATCCTCCCCCGATTCCCCGGAGTCGACGGAGTCCCATTCTCACGTCCGGTTAAATTTTTAGACCCCCATCCCGAATTCAAGTTTAAATGAGAAATTAAAATTATTACTAAACTGTTCGACCTCACCGAATACAAACCACTTGATTTTTTTTAACCAGACCACTTTCAGCACGTCCCACTATCCTCCCCCGATCTCCCGGAGTCGACGGAATCTCATTCCCATGCCCGGTTGAATTTTGGACCCTCATCCCGAATTCAAGTTTAAATAAAAAATTATCCTCATTACTAAACTGTTCGACCTCACCGAATACAAACCACTTGGTTTTTTTTAACCAGACCACTTTCAGCACGTCCCACTATCATCCCCCGATTCCCCGGAGTCGACGGAATCCCATTCTCATGCCCGGTTGAATTTTTGGACCCCCATCCCGAATTCAAGTTTAAATGAAAAATCAAAGTTATTACTACATATGCAAGGTAATTTTGTTTAAAAAAATTTATTGAATTGAAGTAGAAAGTATACATACATGTTGAGTACAACATTATCAAAACATATACAAGTTTAAATGAGAAAGAAGTTGTCAATCTGTGCCACATATTAGCCATTTACGTCGTTTATTGATATGCTGACGATTGTCCCTCTGTTGTGTCTCTCCTAATCATGTAATCAGCATGCACTGTTTGTAGCGTAGTCATTGATATCCTCTTAATGTCCGTCGCTACAGTCATATCATTAACCTCACTACGCAAATGCATTTGAGTCACGTTGCAAACCTAAATAAATACAAAGTGTCTTACGTTAGCAAAAATAACTACAACTTAGCTTAGTAATAAGTGAAAACGTGAATTGCATAATGTACTTTCTTACCAAGAAATCGATTGTTGCACCACTTTCAGTCATATACCTCCGGGTTATTGATCGAAACCAAACCATGTATGGGTCATTGTACTCCATACGTGAAGAATCATTATTTTCACCAACTGCCAAGTTATCGACTAGACGCAGCCATTCATCAACATAATATCTGTGCTTTTCAATCCAATTACTGTCACATTGGCTCCTCATGTCACACTTGTGAAGCTCAATACTTGTGTCGCATGGCTCCGAAATCGTTTGCCTCATGCCAAATTGACGTAACACTCGATCTGGCCGATGTAACTCAACTATGGCGAAACAAATGAGTGGAGAAATAGTGTGCCAAATGTGTCGGCCATGCTTGCAATAATCTAGCAAGGCATCAATCAAATCATCGGTGTATGAAGTCCAATTGACCTGTACATAGACCCCTAACGTCAAAATTGAAAAACATTGTAAAAAATTAACGAATACATTTATGTAAATTGTTTGGAATATTGTACCTCGTCAAAACCTTTAGTGTCCAAGGTCTCTCTATATTTATTCAATACATGCGTTGAGGCGTCTTTCTTTATTAAGGTTTGTCTCCACCTGCAAATAGTAAGGACAAATTAATAAATGTTAACAAATAAATGTTGAAAAGGAATATTGGTGTGGACTTAAGTAAGAAATTATTCATTTACCTATATGCCAATGGTGGTGGTGGCAACAGATGTGCATTTGGACCGGCATGATCCTCGCGTTGAATGTTGCATCTTCGTGGAGCCAAAAAAGGAAATCTATCCTATGCTCATAGTTGTATTAGGACCAGTGCTCCTGAAACACATCGTTTGTCATAATCAACCGCACGACACATTTGACGATATATCCATGCTAGCATTGCACTGCCCCACGCGTATGTACCAGCAACATCGAAGTCCGCAAGAAAAGGCAGAACACATAGGTGTACAAGGTTGTTTGACTGGTCTGACAACAACCCACCTCCAATCAGCTGCAAAATATATGCTCGTGCATACTGTTGTATTTCAATTTATGTTGCTTCTTCGGGTAAGTTTGGAACTCTTTCTCCAAGGGTAACTAGACTCAATCGTCCCCCGCGTTTTTCTTTCCCAACTGGAATGAACCCGAGCAACTCAGCACATAAATCTTCGTAAAGAAGGTTGGTCGATCCCGTCACTGGTAGACCATCGACACGCAAGCTCAATTACACCTCTACATCTTGAAGTGTAATAGTCGCCTCTCCGCATGTAAGGTGGAAGGTATGGGTCTCTTGACGTCAACGCTCAATGAAAGCCGTAATTAAGTGTCAGTCTAACTGAATGTATACAACACGTGCTACCCCATAAAAACCAGCTCGCTGCAAGTATGGAATAATACGTGGGTCAAGCGGAAGTGTGCGATGGACCACGGCTTCCCTGCGTCGGCAATGCAACTCTGGCACTGGCTGCAAAAATAAATTATTATATTGTCAATCAAAGATTTAATTCAAAAGCGATTAAATATCAAAGTAATACGTAAGTACCTCCCCATCCCATATGGGACCAAATCGATGACGGGCCTGCAACGATAGTACTGATGGATCTAAAGGTCCTGGATCCATATGAACTAACATTACATTTAATTAGCACATATTAGGATCAAACGTAGATAAATAAATATTAGAAAAAGATAAAAATGAGAGAATAATTATCAGGCAATAGCTCGTACACGACAAAGTCTATCCCAAAGTGTCATATTACATTGCAAAATATACAGGAGACTGAAAAAGTAGAAAACATGAAATATATGTGGGCAAACAATAGCTTATGCAGCCCCATCATGGAGGGTTGGACACTTCTGCCTGTTGTGGCCTTCTTGTCCACATTGTCCACATCTAATCTTAGACGAGGGTTCCCTTATATCCATCTCATTTCTTAAGCGCGACGACCTTGGTCGACCAGATTTGCGAACATGATCAGAATCAGGTATCACCGTATACGGAATAGTACATTGTGGCCAATAAGATTCGTGCGGAATGGGATGGAACTGAGCTTCGTAACACTTAGAGTAATGCTGGATGAGGTACCAATGATCAATGTATTGGTCACAATTGATCGAAGCATAACGACACGCTGCTTGGACGTGTGAACAAGGAATCCCATAACATTGTCATTTGCCGCAGCTGCAGAAACGATCTTTTAGTCGAACAACCTGCTTGTTTCCCCCTTTGTTCATGCGGACATCTTGTATACCGGTAACAACCTCAAATGTCTCAAGCTGTCGATTGATCATTGTAACAGTGTGGTTCCCTGCCTTAAGCCCCCAATTTTTCATTTTCTTAACCGCATAATTTGTGAAAACTTCTCCATTACTAATTGTTTCATCTATTTCTTGCCGTCTAACGATAAACCACCCAACACATCTATAAAACGTCAACTGAATCAATGATGTGACCGGATAAAATCGAGCCCCCTTCAATACTCCATTGAAACACTCTAAAGAAAAAAAACAGGAAACAAATCAGACGGTAATTGACAATAAAAAAAATAGCTCAGAGAATTCAAATAAGTAAATGCATAGACTAACCAGCGACATTCGTAGTCATCCAACCATACCGCACCCTACCATCATAAGTCATTGTCCACATCTCTCTAGGAAGGGTAATGGGATTAAACCATCTTGTGCAACCCTCTTTCTGGTGCTCTAGTTCTTTCATTAGTGCCTCAAACTTACGTGGTTGGTGTTGTGACCCTGCTGCCTTGGCCAAATCTCTCAACTTCTCGTTACGGTACTTATCATTGAAATTACTACCCACATGCCTCAAACCGAACCTATGATATGCCTCCGACTCAGTCCAACCATTCTCTATTCTTTTAACTGCATTTAATATGCCAGGGTGACGATCACTGACAAGGCAAATGCCTTCTCTATTAGTCACGCTATAACGAAGCTTCCTTAGAAACCATGCCCAGTTGTCTTTGTAATTATTTTTAATTACTTGATGTAGCGCCGACACAGAAGTTGAAGGATCTCGCTTTACAATATCAAAAATTTCGCGATATATTAGCTTTAAATCCAATTGTCCATGATCTTACGACATTTGGGCATAAATACATGTGTGTGGGAATGGACATTTTGTGATCTCAAACAATCCCGATTTCTTGCGTTTCGAAGCCCGTAGCCTCCACTGACAACCATCTTTCCATTTCTTACACCTAATTGACCAAAATTTGGGTTATCGACCACAACATATTCTTGACCACAACATATTCTTGTTGCTTGGCTATACAACATCGTTTTACTCTATGTTACAAGTCTTCCTTTGAGGGAAATATGAGTCCTTCGCAAAGATCTTGTGACTCGTTCCACCCCATCGATATGTTATCATGATTGTCTGATAATGGGGTCATAGCTTCATGATTAAGTTCCATGAAATTCAGTGATGGAGCCTCAAAACTTGCTATGGTAGGTTGTGGTGTATCACTCATACTATGCAACTTAGTGTCTTGTAACTCTGTTTCTTCAATGCTTACGCCATTGCCATCTTCTCGTAGTGGCGATGCATACATAGACCCATCATTTTTAATTACTCTCAACAAAGTACCACGCATATCAACAAAATTATCCATCTCATGTCCATCATCCTCATCACTGTTTTCATCACTGTCGTCGTCTTCAAAATTGAATTCATCATCAGACAAATGTAGATTTGAAGGGCTGCCATCTTCAGAATCATTGGTTATATGATCGATTGAAGCATCAATAGGTGAAGCTGTACTCGGACCAATGTGCTCCATTGATCTTCGTGCACTATGACCGCCAAAATTCATGTGGCTTCGCCGATGACCCGTTTGTCGACCTTGGGTTGGATTTCCACCAACAACTTCTACATACACCTCCATATTAGTAGGAGGTGGGACCTCTTGCAACATGGAAAAAATATCCCTTAGCTCTTCTTCATTGCTAATCGGAAGAACCGTATAATTGAAATCTTTTTCGCCAAAAAGCAAAGGATATCTATAGGTGATATTGATCGTTGCACACGTTGAAATCCATAGTTTACCTCTTCAAATTCTTCAAAACCAATGCCTGATCGGACTCTTACAAGCCCTATTGGCGGTGTCACGACGCCCCTGACGTAGGCTGACGTCATGACCGACACAGCATATTATACACTGTACATATTCATATACAATTACAGGCGGTCTATCAGATGATGCACCTCGCGAATCATGTACTACAGAACCACCACTATAGCATATTATAGAAACAAATCTATTTGTCATCTGTGTGTGAATAACCAAAATACAATCGTCATTCTTTCAAACAAAATATGAAATTAAAGTCTATGACTTCAACAAAGTAACAATTAAAAGGAAATGTAATAAGGCTAATTTGTTGAATATGATGCACATTTGTTTTAATTGAACTCATCAACTTTTGGAGTCATCTAGCTACTAAAATTCATATAGATAATCAGTAGAATTTTCATCCAAATTGACCAATCAATTATACCTCCCTGCACCTTAGTAAGGGTCCATTCATTTCATACCACAACCTAAAATAATGTAGCCAAAGAACCAAAATCACTCACAAAATCACACTTGTTAACGTACTTTTACATAAAAATGCTATTGCAGTAAAGAACTCAAAAATCATAACCATCCCTAATTAATCGGATCAGCAGCTTAAATCGTTCCCAATTTCCCTTCTCCGAATAAACAAAAAACAAGTAAAAAAATTAAAATTCCATCCCTAAAACCCTAAAAGATCAATTTGAAACAGCAAAAATTATCATAGAATGGTAATTTTTAACCTATTAAAATGTCACATTATATGTGAAAATGATTGCATATTTGCAGCTCATTAGTTCATGCTCTTTTGGAATGATTTTGCTTCGGCTGTTTTTTGTTTAGATAAAATATTTTAAAACACATTCCTAGCCTGTGAAGATAAGATTTGAATGGCCTTGCTTGATGCCATTTACTTCTGTGAAATAATTTTTCTGAAATTTAGCAGAATGTGGTCACGATGCCAAAGGGGCACACGAGTTTTGTTCGACTCAATCATTGGCTGCACCAAAAAAAAAAAAAATCGAGATCGAGAATGGTAACAAGCACGACGGAGTTATGAACCCTATAATAAGAAGAAGAAAATAAAAATAAAAATAAAATGGCACCTTTGTTTAGTGATCGAGAATGGCAACAACCACGATCAGATCTTGCACGGAATGACTCTCGGCTGCCAACGACGGCGACGGAGCCAGACTACGACGACTATCCGAAGAGTTTCAGAGAGAGGAGTGGGGCGACGAGTGTGGGAGTGTGTGTGCTCTCGGGTGGGGTATATGTAGGGTTTAAGGGAATGCGTCTTTTCAAAAGACGCATTCCCTTAAAATAAATAAAAAAACTTATAAGGGAAGGCGTATTTTTAAAAGACGCATTCTCTTCAGTTAAAAAAAAAAATTGAATGGAAGGCGTCTTTTCAAAAGACGCCTTCCCTTCACTAAAAAAAAGAAATTGTGAAGAGAATGCGTCTTTTGAAAAGACGCCTTCCATTCACTTAAAAAAAAATTATGAAGGAAATGCATATTTTGAAAAGACGTTTTTCCTTCACTTAAAAAAAAATTATGAAAGGAATGCGTCTTTTCAAAAGACACCTTCCTTAAAATGTCACTTGAGTGCCGATGTGGTACTTGTTTGGCGTGCTGACTGTGCGATGAACAGTAAAATATGGCAAATGAGTTATTATTTGTATGTAGATGGCATTTGTAAAATTATTTTTTTTAGAGGTAATCATATCAAAAATCTGTGAGGATGAATGGGAAGTGATACCGTATTCGCGGCTTCAATTCACGTTTTCCAACTTCATTTTCTTTCTACACTTGTAAGATCAATAGAGCGATCAACGTGGATAATAATAACGTGTCCAGAGCCATCGGCAAGTGGAGTCCCGACAGGACACCGCAACAGCGTTGCAGCGAAAGTTCGATAGGCTACGGACGCGTGATCGTCACCTTCATTTTCTAAACCCTAATTAAATTCTTGAATTCCAGAGACTATTTCTTTAATTTGAATCGGGAGAGAAGTCGTTGGGGGCCATTTCAGGGCATCATTGCGTTTGTTTGGTAATGCCACGTTCATCACTTAGAGTAAGTCATTATCTCATTGATTAATCCGAGTAATATAATTAATTCATCTTTAATTACTTGGATTGGGGTAGATTTGTAAATTCAAATAGGCTGCAACTCCACCGACAATACACTCGTGGGTGGTATCATTTTTGTCAAACCGATAGTGTGAAAAAGGGCTCAATACACCACAAAAAAAAGGTTACTGAGGCTGGACATGTTGTTTCTACTGGGTACAGTGATTTGTAACTTGATCCAGTTTGGATTTGATTAAAAATTAAAAAAATTAAAAAAATCTAACCAATCCAATTCATTAAGAGTTGCTTATTATTTTATTAGCTATTTTTTTTTATCAAAGTTACTCACCACCATTCAATTGTATAAAATCTCGTAATAAAAAATGACACGAGAAAGCATTATACGACTAATTAAAAAAAAACATTATATTAAGTGTTACGATGCTTATATTTAATTTTAATTCTTCATTTTAAAGTACATCAACTTCATCAAATTAATTTTAAATCATTGCGTTCGATTGAATTAGGTTGGAGTTATTGAGTTTGGTGACCTTATGCTTTAAATACATTAAATGTTATATAAATTTATGAATTTCAGTTTTTTTTAGTCATAAAAACATGTTTTTGCAATAAGATTTTCATTTAAATTCGATTATTCATAGATTTTTTTAATTTTTTCATGTATTTTTTTTAAATTTTTATTAACCATGTATTCTACACAGAGACAAGTAACAAGGGCAGAGGCAGTCAGCAGTGCACAGCGAACTATACAAAACGAATATTTAAAAACTAAATAAAAAAACGTGCCAGCACGTGCATTCCAAGATCCATTACTTCGTAGCATTTGTCCTCGGGGATGCAATGGTCCCAATACACGTGTCGCTATATGAAATGGCTGTCAGAAGTGGTAGCCAATGAGAACGCAGGAACTGATCGGATCCCATCCCCCCCTCACGACCACCAGTTCTGATTCTTTGCTTTATTTTCCGCCATTTTTTTGATCTCGTGCGCTACGTGTCAACTCTGCATCGAGACCTCTTCATCTACTCTCCATTAAAAATATTAAAAGCTAGAAAATAAAATAAAATAAATTAAAACTTCGTTCGTGGCGAATTTGGAAGGATCTAGACTCCACGGCTGATCTCCGACGAAGCTGGTTGATTTGCTAGTAGTTTTCCGGTTTTCCGGCGTATTTGAACCTTTCGGTGTTCTAGTACATGGTTGTCCGGCGCTTTTTTCCCGGTTTTTCTGGAGTGTGTGGTTTCCTGAAGATCCGTTAGTGGTAAAACCCTAGACCGATCATTTTCTTTTGCTTCATGAAGTATTTGTTTCATTTTCTGAGATGTTGAATCTAGAAAAGAGGTTTTGTTGTTGTGTTGTTGCAGTTTCTACTGTTTCCGTTCGGTTTCTGCAACCTGAGGAGGTTTGACGGTTTAATCTACGGACGTTTGTGTTTTGAGCATGAGATTAGATCGAAAATCTCCAGATTCTTCTTTCATCTCTTGAGGCGGGTAGTAAATCTATGAGGATGTCAGATTCGTCCATGTATGAGGTAGAAGTTTTTATATATTATCGCATAGATTTAGATTTTGCATAGTATGTGTGTCTGTTGAAATTTCTTTCTTTCTTTTTTTTTCTTTTTTTCTGGCTTAGATCGGTAGTGAACAGACTGAAGTGAAAGAGAAGCATGCCTTTTCTAAGAGTTTTATTTTTGTTTTAATTATGAGTTGTACTTGAATGTACATTTCAAATAGGCGCTCACTCATTTTCACTCTTTTTTACTTTGAATCTCTATTTTAATGTTGCTGGCTTGCACTTGGGTGGCAGCTTCCCCATGTGCTAACGGATATTCGGTTAGTCATTGGTGGAGGGATTGGGCTTCTTGCTTGTAATGGGGTATAGTTGGTTCCTCATTAGGTGTGGAGGGTGAATCCCATTTTTGCTTTGAATCTCTGGTTCAATGCAACATTACTGTAATTACTAACTTGTTATTAATATATATATATACAACATACTTTGTTTCCTCTCAAAAAAAGAATCTCTATTTGAATGTGCTTTGAGCGAGTGATTACTATAAGAATCTGTGTCCATCGTTTAAATGCTCTTTTCAAGTTGATTACAAGTTATGACCAGATCTGCCTTCTCCTGAACCCCTCAGACCTTTATGAATGATGATTATCTTGACCTTTGTTGTTTTGATTTAATGAATCTTAAGTGTATGAATCATTGAAACCCTCATTTGATTTTATTTAGTTGACTTTCCTCCGTGTCCTTCGAAAGATGAAGTCTGCATCCTTCTTATTGTCTTATTTGAACTGGAGTTACAAACTCTGGATTGTTGATGGTCCTTATAGCTAAATAATAACCTTTCCCCCATTTTTGAAACACTATCAAAGAAATTTTGTTGAAATAATTGGCAATCTGATGCTATGAAAGATGTACAGATGAATCAATGATTAGATAAGGAACATAGACAGCCCAAAGAAACGAGCAAATGCTTGTGTTAGATAACTCTTAGATTGACAATCTGAGAGTGATAATGTCCATGTTCGCTTGCAATAAATCTAGCTTGAGTATATTCGTTAGATAACCACTTGATCTAAAAGCTATAACTAGGGATGTCATATGTTCAATTTGGTCGGTTTACTGCCGAAACCGAAACTAAACCAATTACTTGGGCAAACCGAACTGAACAAAGTCGGTTTGGGTTAATATCGGTTTAGACCTTTAACCTGTAATACGACAAAAACAAACAAGAGCTATATTTGTAACTATATAACGAGAACATTTTGCAATAGATTTAACGTAAATTATGGTATTAACCATGGTTGGTTTGGTTCAGGTTAGTATGGTTTTTAAATTCTCAACCCGCAAACCAAACCGAACCAAGTGCATTGGTTTGGTTTATTTTTGCGGTTTGAACCAAACTATTGACACCCCGAGCTATAACTGATAGGCGAGGGCTGAACTATGTATATCAAGTGAATGTAGACATTAACAACTTTTATTGGTCTTCTTGGAGTTAATTATCTTAGTCTTAGTGGATTATAGTTTTTTTAACTAATATTGTTAACTTCATAACTTCAATATTGATCCTTTGACTAGTCAAGTGATCTTATAAAGTTACTTGTCGTTCAATTTCAAGTCTTATCAAGTTGCATTGTAAGGTATAACTTATAATGCAAACATTGTTAAACTCACGGTGTTCTAATTTTTAGTATTTTTTCAATGTACCCTTCTTATGTCTTACTAAGAAATAAAATTTGCACTTATAAATTTATAATCTTAATGAACTTCATGCGGTATTTATTATTCAAGTCATATTTATGATCTTAAGATGTCAATCTCAAATTTTATATGATGTCTTTTTTTTCCATTGACTAATTTCAAGTAGTCTATGAAATCCTTGCAATACTTAGATAAACACTGTAACTGATTTTTCAGCTTGAAAGTATTGCATGGGATGATTTCAGTGAGAATGATGATCATTCAGTGCCCTATCCTGGTGGAAAGCCAGTTGCTGATTTCAATGCTCTAGGTGATTGCTGTGACAAGCTAAGACATGAAATGGTAGCTGCTAGCAGAAAGAGGCTAGATAAAACACTTCCAGCTAGAGGACCAGAGTCTAATTTTCTAAATCTAAAAGGTAGAACCGCTCCGATGCAGGAAAAGGTTTTGTGGTCTCACACATCTAAAACTGTATGTCCTGATGTAAATGATGCTGACTGTTTAAAAGAAGTGGCAAATTTAGCTTCTGATGATGTCATTGTATCTACTAACTGCTTCAAAGACAGCAAAGCTGATTTACTTGATAATGAGTTTTTCACGGATGATGTTGCACTTGATAAAAAGAATTCGACGATGGAGGGAAACTCCTGTCCTTTTCCTCTTGATGATATTTTTTCAACAGACAGCGATCTTGATTTTTTCGGTAATGATCATAGGAACAAGAAAAGCACCTATCTTCCTTGTTATGAATGGCCTGATGTTGATAAGTTTGAGGATTTTGGCAGAATGTGTAGGTATTATTTCAAACATTTAGCTAATGAGGCTGACATTTCTCTAATTTTTTTAACAAAAACATTTTTTATCTGACCTGGCAAGTGCTGTTTGGCTTTGGTGTTGCAGAGGCTGTGATTCCACATTTGTGCCTGGACATGTTACTAATGAGGATGATATGTCATTCTTCTCATCTTCCTTGTCAGATCTTGGTGGACCAGAAGATGTTCTTAAGTCAGGCTTCAAGTCTTCATCTCCTGAGGCGTGTACATTAAGAAATCATCAAGGAGATGCGAAGTTTCCTGAAAATGACGCTTCTCTGATCATTGATTCTTCTGGTGAGAAAAATATCACCAATGCTTATAAATTGACTTCTTGGGCATTAGATTCTGGTGCTTCTGCCATCCTTAGTTGCTCCTCTTTTGCCAATTGGTCAGGCTCAAATTCTGAAGAAAGGATAAAATCTGTATCCAAGGAACAGGTTAGCAACTTAGCATAAACTTCAGGTCCCCTGTGAAAGCATAGTTAATGTTCATTTCCAAATTAATTTGCTCCTCAAAATTAAAGAGTACTTTAGGTAGGCAACTATTTTTGTTGGGTGTGTGCATGTTTGGCCACGCGGTTGGGGTGGGGGTGGTTTTTTTTAGCGTAGGTAATCATCTAACTGAATTTTAGTTTATTTGTTAATTCTAGACAGAAGATGTTATCAGTATGATCATATAACCTCAAACCAGAAATGAAATTCTGTGATGTGTTCTTCTGGATATGTAGTAGTTGAATGGATGGCCCATTCCTTGCAAGAAACTGCCCTGAGCGGACCCTTATTACTCTGGTGGCAAATTCTGATGATTACTAACCTTTATTTTATAAACTAAAATAGAAACAAAAAAAAAGGAAAAAGCTTACTGTGACCCCTATCTTCACCTGCAGCATCATATGCGACCCCTATTGAGTGTTGCTCTTCAATATGAGAGTTTGGTGGATCATGCCGCATTTACTGGCGTACGTCAAATTAATGATGAGATTGGAGGTCACTGTGAAGTTGAAGGATTGAGAATGGACCTTTCAGCAGGAGAGTTAGATTCTTCTCATTTGCAGGAAAGCTCATGTTTGAGCTCTACACTGTCAGAAGAAAACTCACGCAAAACATCTAGTTTTCAACAGCTCCAGTTGGTCATGGGACAGGTATAACATTCTCTTACTCCTTTTTTGTATAAACATTTTGATCACAAGGCACAATAACCTATTGTCCTTGTTATCATTGTTGCCCATGCATTGTACCTACTGAAAGTCTATTTTTTATTAAGAAGAGGGGTATTAGTCATTTCCCTTGATGATTATCCATCAGCAAGCACTATTTAGAAGAGAGCCTACCGGAAAAAAACAAAAAAAAAATCCAGTTGAATGGTTATATGTATCAGATCAAAAGAATTTGGTCAATGTGTAAAAGTAGTGTGACATAAACAGTGTAGGGACATAGTTCAGAACAGATTGTCTTATAATGGGTTCTGAATATTGATAGACTGGGAGCCAGAGAAGGCTTCTATGTACTAGGTACATCACGGCATGCTTGGTAGCTATTGGTTTCTCTTTTTTCTTATATCCCATTGAGAAAATGGTATCCTGAGATCATTCAGATTTCAATTCTTTTGAACTCTGAATTATTAGATAGTAAACAATGTTACCAACTAGATCTCCTTTTTTGGTTTCTAAGCTGAAATGAAGATATATGGCCTCTATACTTCACTGACTAATGTATTACAACACTGCTTTTCTTTCTAGCCAAGCATGAACACTCTAGCTATTCCTGAACATTAATGTGGTAGCTTAGTTAAGCCAGACGCAGGAGAAATCATAAAAATAAACATAAAGAAAAGAAAAGTTGAATGTAGTGGCAGATGTGACTTCTAAGTTGATTTTCAAGATCACTTAGACATGGTCCTCACACTTTCAACACTGCTTCTTTCTACATGTACATGAATGCTCATTCACCAAGTAACCGATGAAAGCTTAGATTGTCGATTACAGGACCTTGAAATAGAAGAAAAAGAACAGAAAAGAAAAGCTTGAATACTGATGTCTGGCCTGATGTATAATGTTTTTTAGAATGTTTTTTATTTTAGTTTATTTTATTAGAGAAGTTTTTATTTTGATATACTTAATTTTTAGTGGTAGTTCTAGATAGTTTTAAAATTCTTTTTTATTATTTAAGTGTATTAAAAAGTGTTTAGAAGTGTTTAGAAGTGTCTAAAATAGGATTAGGAAGTTGCTTTTATGTTATATATATGTTAGGAAACTTATTTTTAGGTGGTTTAGTTTGTTTCTAAGATGTTTTAGGGGAATTATCTATATAAGGAGCTTCAATTACGAACTTTAATAGATGAAGATAAAAAAACATGCTCTTTGAATATTTTATTCAATAGAATATACATTTGGTTATATTTTTAAGTATTTTCGTTCTTGCTTTCGCGACGAATCTACATCAAATTGGTATTAGAGACATGTTTGATATTGCTCTTTTTCATTAATGGCATCAAAGAGAAGAGGAAGACTCGCAATCAATTCTCGGATTGATCGACTTGAAGAATTGATCACCAATAATGCCAAAGCCGTGAATCAACTGCTGAAAGTTGTTTTACGCTTGACGTTGTCGCAGCTACAACTTCAAGAGTTGGTCGTTGTCCAAGACAAGGAGAAAGTTGCGGGTTCTCACGGCAATCCTGCAGTTTCACTCCACGATTCGGAGCAGAGGTTCGAATCCGACCAATCTTATGCGATTAATCTAGATCGTAGGGATCACTACTACCACGAGCACTTGCATGCACCACAACCTTGCCGTGAGGTTTGTTTCACACCAACTGTTATAGATGAATGGATTGAAGAAGCAAATCCTTTTGATAATCCACCCATGTTTGATGAATATGGTGATGAATTTGAGGAAGAGATTGTTGTTAGTGACCAGGGAATGTTGTTTGTAGATCGGCAGTTATCCTTGGCTCCAATAGTCGAAGAAGTTGATGTGTGGATAGAGGAAGAACTTGAGAACTCAGTTGCTAATCAAGGGGGTTTTCATATTCCACAACAAATAGGTGATGCAAGACGGTGGAAGTCAAGATTAAAAATTGGTATTCCTAAATTTCATGATAATCTCCAACTCGATGAACTGGTGGATCGACCATTTGCAACTGAAGAAAAATTAGATTTCAAAGAAGTTTCAGATTAGGAGCTTGTACTACTTGTGGCCACCAAATTTAGATCAAGAGCAACCACTTACAAGATGCAGTTCCCTAGGAATTTTCACACATTATTTTTATTATGCGACATCCTCCATACTACGATGATTCTTTAAATGGCAATTTGAATTCAATGATGAATTCTTTCCAACAAGGGGAAAATAATTTATAACGTATTTAGAATGTTTTTTATTTTAGTTTATTTTATCAGAGAAATTTTTATTTTGATATATTTAATTTTTAGTGGTAGTTTTAGATAGTTTTAAAATTCGTTTTTATTATTTAAGTGTATTAAAAAGTGTTTAGAAGTGTCTAAATAGAGTTCTAATAAGATTAAAAAGTTGCTTTTATGTTATAGATATGTTAGGAAACTTATTTTTAGGTGTTTTAGTTAGTTTCTAAGATGTTTTAGGGGAGTTGTCTATATAAAGAGCTCCAAGTAGGAAATTTAATAGATGAAGATAATTTTTTTTTTTTCTCTTTGAATATTTTATTCAATAGAATATATATATTTGGTTATATTTTTGAGTATTTTCATTCTTGCTTCCGTGACGAATCTACATCGTGGCCCTTCTAACTGAGCACATCGTGGTAGTCAGGACTTACGATCCTACGATCCGAATCTTGTAAAACAATCCAGATTGTTATAGGATCATTTTATTTTGTGAGTTTGACTAGGGGCACAATCCAAATCGTAGGATCGTTAGGATTGGGCTCCTAATCAACTTACTCTTTTTCATTTTTTTTTCGTCTTTTTTCTTTTTTACTTTTCTTCATCTACTTCCATTTTTTGGGCTTCAACTATGACACCAAATTTTGTAATTTTGTATTATATATATATATATAATATTTTTGTGTAGACATTGAAATTTGAATCATATTGCCATACTTTGTACATGGACAGTGTTTTTGGCACATGGGTTGGACCTTAAATGCGTGCAACTTGATATGTTACCTTCATACTTATATGAAATTCACTAAATAAATGGTATAAGGGATGTAAGGATTTGAAACTTAATCTCCTTGTCAACATTTTATAGAGTAGGCTTTTGTGCTACATTCTCAATATTTTGGATTAGTTTATGTATTGCAAGTGTTAGTTTCCTTTTATTTGACATCTTTGTATGAAAAATATAATTTAATCAATGTGTATAATCTTATGACTCACAATCCAATCCTTGAGAACCCCTCGATGATCCTAGTTAGGATCTCGATCTTGACTACCTTGGAGCACATTTCGTCATTGATTTATGAGCTAGTTACTAGTACCCATGTAACTGCCAATCCCATTAAGAAGGAAATTCTTCAGTCCAACTTCTAGATACTAACAATAAGGATATTATTACTCTATACATCCTCCAGGGTATCTTCTGAGTGTTTATTAATGGACTTCAATGGGTGTGTCTCATAGATATGAAAAGGACCTGGAATTATCTTGAGGACAGGTTATCCCTATTCTCTTTGTAATCTAATTATCTTGAGGACAGATTGTCCACATTCTCTTGTAATCTAATTATCCTCTAATTAATATAACTATCTATGTTTGTTATTAAACTAAGAAAAAGGGCAGGGAGTTGGCTAAAGCAGTTCAGTCGACCTGGTTATATTATTACTTAATTCTGTTGCATAGTACATTGGTGCCAAATGTTATATTTATATGCTATACTCAGTTGTGAATGCATGTAAACAGTAGGACTGCGGCCTAATTTATTGAGAGTTGAATTCATGAATGCTTGCTCAGTGCCTTTTCATTCTTCAAATGTTTGCCATATGTGCATGCACCTCTATGGGTGACACAAATCATGTCAAAAAAAATTGTTGGAAGCTGGCAACTTTTAGGCCAGAAGATGCAGTTATATTTGTTGTTATAGAAGCTTTATCCTGACCATCAAAATCTTTGGTGCTGATTGGGTTGAAATTGTTCGAGTTCAGTTGGATGTTAGAATGAAGCTATGCATAAGAGATAGTTTATACCGACTGGCTAAAAGTGCCAAAAGGAGACATCATTTGGGAACTTCAGATAGTAGCATCAAAGATGGTGGAGATAAAAGTGAAGTAACAACAATAGAGGAACAAGATAGGTACGATCAATTCTTTTCAATACGTGCATCAGTTCTTAATGAGTATATTATTTATTGTGTACTACTGATTAACCAATTGAGACTCTATTTCTTCGTCATATTTCTTTTTCTTTTTTTCTTTTTTCTCATTGATTAATATTGGAAAGCAAAACACAGAAAGTTGGAATTTTCAAATATAAGAATTGCACTTGCTATTTTCTCTACACGCATTGGTTTATTTATTATTATGTTGCCCATTGAGGCTCTCAGTCTTCTTCAAGGCAGAAATGCTGCACAAACCAAATTAAAGTCCTTATATATTTGACTTGTAGGCTTTGTGGCTAAGAAAAAAAACTTGTGTGCGCCAAGGATTATCTTGTTTTTGAAATTTCTATGAAGTTCATTGTTTCTGACAGATCCCAAAAAGAAACACAAAAATATTATTGTTTCTTTATTTTGCAGGTGCACAAGGTTTGTAGACAATAAAACTCACACGAATTCAATAGATCGTTCTATGGCACAATTACTTTTTCACAGGCCATCAGACCCTGCAAATGATACTGTCTCCCTTCAGTCTCATGCCAAGGTAATTCCTTTTTCATCATTTTGGTAGACCTAGTCTTTTTTATTTCGCTCAAGGTGGCTCGTTCGTGCTGCTAATAGCCTATTGTTATTTGAACTGAATGAAAAGCAGATTGCTATGTGCCAATCTCTGCTGCCTGAGAAAGCTTGCGAAGAAGAAATTGCTAGCTACGTGGATACAAAGTTGCAGGTTATTGATCGGAATAGTGGGAAGTAGTGAGCTTCAGACACAACTGCAGCAAAATATTTCCGTGTAATTTGAAATGTAGCATGATACTAATTTTGTGGCACAAACAAATTCAAGGTTTGATGTCTTCATTTTGTATATAGCAATAACTGCATACATCCTTAACAGCTAAATTTGTATCTTGTAGATGGTATGGCCAGCCTCTTAAAATCCTATGATTTGAATGGTGTAAACTAGCAATGCAACTGGGATTGCTTGGTTTGTTTTTGGGGTTTACCCATTTGCTGTTTTGTTTTTGGCTGTTGTTGGAGCATGTCTCAGCTTGTGTACCTGTTGCTTTCTTTAATACAAGTTTTGTTTCCTCTCAAAAAAAGAAAAAAAAAGAAAAAAAAGAATGGTGTAAACTTGCAATGCAACTGGGATTGCTTGTTATCATTTGATCATGATGTTGATATGGCATTGTTATCATCTGAACCTTATTGTTTTGCTGGATTTAATGCCAATACTAGGATTAAAATTTCAACCAAGTAGGACTATGTACAATCATTATTGGTTAAACAACTGTGTAATGAATATGTTGGAAGTACATTTTAACTTTTGGACGTAGGTATGTTTTAAAGGAAAATTTTAGTCTAATTACAAAAAAAAAGTTATTTAGTGTAATTGTATATTCATGTTCATTGAATATATGTATTTTATATATTTAAATGTGTGTAATAAATAATTTAATAAATATGAATTTATAGTTGTACAAATATTTTTCTATTTTAAAAAGAAAAATGCTTTTATGTATGAGTTTTTAAGAAATATATTTGATACGTGATCGACTAGCGAGTGAGTTTCAGCAGATACTGACTTTTACCGTGTGACAAACCTAAAAATAACTTAATTAATTACTTGATATTTGAGTGAATGATGTTCATGTTCATGTTCATGAGTAAATCCAATCTTAAGGATTTTTTCGTAGGTTGTAGAAAAATCCACAAAAAAAAAAAAAAGAGGAATTATGTATTATAAGCATTGGAATTAAAAGGTGCTGGTTCTTGTGCCATCCCTGGAAATTATAAATTTCACTTTTTTTGTTCGTGCTTGATTCGTTTCAAAATCAATATTAGTTTCTTCAAGTCTAAAAACCAGACTTTTGGTGTGATGAATTAAATATGTAGCTCACATAAATTCAATTAGTTCTTATTATTCACACATTGCCAACTGGGGATGTAGCTCAAATGGTAGAGCGCTCGCTTTGCATGCGAGAGGTACAGGGTTCGATCCCCTGCATCTCCATTATTTATTTTTATTTTTATTTTTATACATGAAAAAAAAAAAAAAAGTTTTACAATAAAAAAAGTTTTGCTACAATAAATTCTATATTGTAACAGGAAATTATTTATACTACATTTCTTAAGAAAACAGTTGTATTCCTTCATTTAATAAAAAAAATATTATCTTAATTATAAAAAATATCTTTTCATAAAAATAAAAAAAACTGTAAAAAATATAATTACATATTTATATTTATTAGATCATTTATAACATATTAAAATAGGTAAAACATACCAATCTAATGACTAAAAAAATACAGTCAAATTTTATGTAATTAAAATAGCATTTTCTTATTACATAGTTCGGTCCAGTTATTGATATTTAGTATCAGTTGGTGAAAAGGAGACATGGATGAAATTAACCATTAATAGTAAATAATTAAATATAAGTTGGTCAAATCGATTCTCATCATGCAACATAACCGAATTGGCTGTGAATTTATCACACGAGTAATACTCAAAGGATACACCTTCTAATACGTTTTCTTAACATTATACTTAGAGTTGTTATTGTTAAATTATTTCAAATTACGCGTTAATTGTCTCAAATCACACAATCAACGTGTGATTTATAGCAATCCAACAATCCAACATCACGTACAATGTCAAAAAAATGTATTAAAAAAATATATTTTTTATATCCATCAGATAACAACAGAGCAATGTGCTTAATAGGGCATAAAGCCCATTTCACCATTTAACCCCATCATCTACCACGATACCAGGAACATAACAGCACTATGTTTTGAAATATTCAAAAAGTCAAGCCATACACTTAGGAAAGCTACCAGTAAAATAAATACATAGGATTTTGCTCCACAGCAAGTGACCACTTAACAACTCAGCAAAGTAACATGACAACACAACTCAGCCCTTAATAAAAAGGAAGGATGAAGGAAACAAATTCATATAACCCACCCACCAATATGGGATAAAATTTTGATAAGTGAAGTTGATGGCTAAGCTTTTCACATATGGAAACTTTTAAAGACCTATTACGCTACAATTTCACACACTACTTATTGAGCCTTCGCTATTTGGTTGCAAACAAAGATGCATCAATCACCCCTGCTCATCCTTGGGCCACTGATTGTGCTGCCTCTTGAACTTCTTGACGTGCCTCTTGCACTTCTTCATATGTGCCTGTTTCTTCCTTGTACGAATACCTACAAAGAAAGCAAGAAAATATTAATGAATGCATAAATCATGCACTTGCAACTTGCAATAGCAAGAATAGTATGCCCTAGCTCCCAGTCCCACCACTTTCACTGAACAAGAAAAACAAATGAAACCAAGTATAATAATTAACCGTATTTGCTAAAAAATGACCGAAAGAGCCACTTGTACAATGGTCCAGAAACCATCTTCCTTGATGCCAAATGATGACATTATTGGAAGAAAACCTAACGAAGTTATAACTTTTAAATTATTGAAATGGGCAGCATTGGCATTTTTCTAGATGAAATTGAAAAAAAAAAAAAATTGAAAACTGTTAAAGTTCTCAGCCAAACAAGGTTAAAGTTTAGCTACCAGAACAAAAGTGATTCCATTTGAGCCTGTCTTTTTCTTGAAAAACATACAATATGCACCACGGCTTCAGTTTGCACACCCCTTACAACCACACATATAGACGATTGAATTAAAAAGAACAGCACAGAAAATACAAGTATTACCATCTTCCTGAACTTGCACAACAGTATAGTCCTGAAGTAGGGTCGTAATAGTAACCCAAACTGCTGCTGTAGTAATAACTGAAAGGGAGAAGTTAAGAAAAAAAAAAAAACCCAGTTAACTTAGGTTAAATGAAGTAATGCCGCAGAGAGATAAACTAGCCAGCATAAGCCATAACTATATCCTGAGAATCACCTTATAACTACAATTCCAAAAGATGTGCCATCTCAAAGCAATACATGAAATCAAATTATAATTAAAAAAAATTTACAGAAGTATAAAAATGTCAATGATCTATTAGGGATGGCTCAAATTTGAGAGGCCAGGGAGTTTGAGAAAGGAGCCCTTTTTTTTTTCATTTGATGAAAATTGCTGCCACAGGAATGAGGATATGGCTTCTTTTTTTTTTTTTTGAGTTTCCACAAGGGATCCTATTATCTCACATACCATGGACGATGGTATCTTCCTCTTTCCAGGGGTATCTCATGATCATCAAAGATGGCATCATCTTCAGACTGATATAAACATTAAAATTGTAAGAGGCAGGGTTCTTTGAATATGGAGCAGAAACAGAAGTGTTACAGAGTGCATATAACTCTTAATGTTGTGGCAATAAGATCTTTTCCTGAGAGAGCTATTGCTCCTGGACGTTATTTACCATGCAGATGTTTTTCAGAAGACCAGATACATCCAAAAACCATGTTGGTGGCCCATACCTGTTTGAGGTTCTAGTTAGAAACTTAAACCTATCAGATATTTGATCAATTTTCCATTACTGGGTATGGTCAGGAATAAAATTTTAAACCCTAAACATAATTTGAATAATTGTGTCTCAACGTGTGCCTTGAAGAAAATTGTCCAACCTTTTGTTCCATTAAACTTAAGAAACGTGGGATTATCCCTAGATTTTACACTCCTTTTTTTTCCTAAATCTTATAACAGAAACTGAGAAGAAAAATGTAATCATGTGTAGGCTGATCAAAAAAATTCTTACCCAGATGATTCATCAAACACATAATCATTTTGCAAGTCTCCACCTATAGAAGCATGAGAAAGTAAATTACATATCAAATGCACATTTGAGGATACTTGCAATAGAGAAAATAACTAGTAAGGAAGTTACCTTCTGAATTTATGTTCAAGTTTTCTGATGTAGGTCGTGACAGTTCAGAATCAGGACCAGAACCCAAACCATGCCCATCAGAGGATGGATTTGAAGTAGGGTTTTCATCATCTTCTGCAAACATATCAAATGTCTCAGCACCACTTCCATTGACTGCAGTGCTGCTAGTACCCTCGCCACTTCCATTGACTGCAGTGCTGCTAGTACCATCCCTTGCTCGAGCTAACCTCTCATATCCTTCTGAAAGATATGAAAGCAAAAATGAATACAATACACTATATTTTAGAAGAAGGCCGCAGGTTAAGGCCCTATATACCATTAGTCATCATTTTAGGAGAAGTCAATTCTCACATTAGATGGATAGTCTCATACATTCCAGTTACATTTAATCCTTGTGAAGGACTGCTTTCTTCCCTTCACTGAGATGCTTTCACAATGGAATATCATTTTTCAACTGACCAAAAGAAAAGCAAGAGCCATATGTTGGACTGACCTGCTTCTCGCTCAAAAACATCTTGTCTGTCATGATAGACATCTGCAAAACACAAATTGTACCAAACATGCGACACTGTTACAAACTAAGTTACTTAACATGTAAATCTTAGAACAACGAAATGAATTTATGCAACGCCAAACAGGAAAGGATGTTGCAGGTCGTGATTTCAAAATCCTCATTCTACATATTTGAAGTAACATTATGTATGTAAAGAACAAAGCTAAGAGTACAAAACTGAAGATTGAAGCATATATTCTTGCCTTACCACAACACGAAAGAACACCTGATGAGCACTGCACCTGTTTTTAAGATTTAGAGGTCTAACGGTAAAAATACTTAACTGTAATCACCATTCTCCATCAGCTTCATGGCATCTTCCGTGAGCTGGTCAAACATAAGTTTAGTTTCTTCGGGCATCCTCTCCTTCCTGTCATTTGATGTTCCTTTCAACCTTCTCAAAGCTTGCAGGACCTGCATGTAACAGAATTAACTACTATAACCTGTAACCAGCGAGAAAATGTAGTGTAGGTGATCCAAATTGGAGTACAATTTTTTTTTATAACTAAGTGGTATCCGGGCTAATCCACTTAGGCCCCTGGTTGTTCGAGCGGTAGACGCACCCAGTACCAATAAGTGGGGGGAGAAAGTCACCTGGCATTACTTTAACCCAGGATCATGCCCACACAGTGAACTAGGAAATGACTTTACCCCTAGCCACTCTCCCACCCACTTGTTGGGTGATCCAATTTGGGGTACATTGGCTATGTATGAAAGAAAATATGCAAGGACATTGAAAAGTAAGAATCATTAGGAATTAGTGCCATTAAATATTACAGGTAGTGATAGCAAAGGACTGAAATTTGATTTTTCTTGGACATGGTAATCAACCATTTGTTCCAGTAGAATCAAAGAGAGATCTTGCCAAGGAACCTTCTCACCACCTTTTATCTTTTAATCTCTTTTTCCATTTTTGCAATTTGTGGTAAAAGTTGTAGAAAACTAGTTCAAATAGAAAAGATACAACCCTTTTTCTACAGATTCTGCAGTTAGTTACAAAACTGAAAATAACTAAAAATAAACTACCCAACCTACATTCTTATGATTACACTAACTGAACTGTAACTACCCTAACAGCATAAATCAGAGATTCTAATATATTAGAACATATCTGAACATAGGATTACAATATTTATAAGAATATCACATTTTCCCACACTCCCCCTCTAGCTGGTAAATGGATGTTATCCATTCCAAGCATGCCAATGATTGACTGGAATGCAGTGCTGGCCACCCTTTGGTCAGAACATCCACAAGCAAGGTCTGAAAATTCGGCGAATTTCGTCGAAAAAATTCGAAATTCAAAGGAGCGAACTCTGGTGTCGCAGGTAAAAAAAAAAATTACAAAAAATCGTCGAAAAAGTCGCAAAAATCGGCGAAATTAGGGGAAAGCCGGAAACTTTGGCGAAATTCAAGGAAACGTGATTTTTAGGTCAAAAAGTTGTGAAAATCTTCCCGGAATGAACAGAGATTGTCGGGGTGTGATTTTTTAACAAAAACGACAGAGAAAAATATCTATCAATCCATCCTTCAATCCATTATAAAAGAAGAAGAAGATATTTTGGAAGGAGCGGAGTGGAAAGAATACCTCCATTTTGCGTTGTAAACGACAACTGCGAACTTCAACCTTCAATCTTCGATCTTTCGTCGACGTTTCGAGCGTTGGTGGCGACTGGCGAGTGGATCGAATGCCGACGCCGATGCCGTTCTTTCTTGCTTAGCTCTCACCAAAACGAGATCTTGGTTGCAGTTGCAGGAGGCGGAGATGTCGTTCTTCACCAAAACGAGATCTTGGAGTTGGAGAGGCAGATTGCAGTAGCGGCGGAGCTTTGTAGTTGTAGTTGCAGATGCAGTAGCGGCGGAGGTTTTGGAGTTGCAGTTGCAGTAGCGGCGGAAGAGAAAGCATTTTTTGGTTTGTTTATGCAGTAGCGCGGAGGGTTGGCAGAGGAGAAAGACGATTTTTAAGTTTGTTTATTAACTTTATTTTAGGGTTTTGGTTGAATTTAAGTTTTAAACTTGTGATAGTATAGCATGCACCCATCTCCTTTTAGATAGATGGCTTTTATTATTTTCTAAATAGGTTTTTTTTTTTTAAGGAAAGTTTTTATTATTCATTACAGTAAAGTAATGGTAAATACATTATATAATTTTTGTTGTAATAATAAGAACTAGTTAAAGTAGTGATAAATATATTTTATAATTTTTAAATTATTTTATATAATAATAAGAATAACAACCTCATATTAAGGTTTTATTACAATAATTTAAATAAATATATTATGATTTAAAAAACAGTGAGTATAATTATAATATAATATATTATTTAATTTAATCCTAGTAATTGTATTTGTGTATATGTTAGAGACTTTAATTATTTAAACTAATTAAAAATAATTTAACAGAATGTGAAAGTATTAAATAAAATAAAAAATATATTCTTTAAATTATTAATTATATTATTATATTTTTGTAAAAAAAATATTATTATAAAAAATTTATAATTATTACTTATACATATGTTACAGGTTTATAAGTTAATAATGATATATGGTTCAAGTTTATAAGTTAATAATAATGTTCATCTATATTAAAATATTTAAAATTAATAGTAGCTTTCTCAAATAAAGGTATCAATAAAATATGTTATGTTAATTCTAATAATGTTAATCTCTATTAACATGTTTTATATTAATATTGTACATCTTACTAAAATAAATAGATTACCAAAGTAAGAAAAATATTTTAATAATGCGAATATTGTTAATTTATTTTAACATAATTAAAATTAATATTACCTTAATAAAAATACTTACACTCATAAAATATTTTGATAAAGTTGATTTTTATAATGTTGACCTATATTAACTTGTTCTAAATTAATATTATACATCTTATAAAAATAAATATGCCAGTAAAGTAAATGAAATATTTTAATAAGATTAATACAAATAATGTCATATTAACATCCTTAATATTAATGTTACCTTAATAAAATACTTACACTAAAAAAATATTTTTATAATGTTGTTTCTAATAGTCTTGATCTATATCAACATGTTCTAAATTAATATTATACATCTAACAAAAGAAAATACATAGACTATTAATGTAAAGGAAGTATTTTATTAATATTAATTAAACATATTTAAAATTAATGTTACCATTGTAAATCCTCACAATAATAAAAATATTTTGATAATGTTAATCAATAATAACATGTTTTAAATTAATGTTATACATCTTATTGAAATAAATAGACTAGTAATGTAAGGAAAATATTTTAGTAATGTTAATACAAATAATATTAATTTATATTAACATAGTTAAAATTAATGTTACCTTAGTAAAATAATTATATTAATAAAAATATTTTGATAATATTGATCTATATTAACATATTTAAATATATTTTAATAATGTTAATATAAATAATGAATTTATATTAACATATTTAATATTAATGTTACTTTAGTAAAATATTTACATTAATAAAATATTTTAATAATGCTGATTATAATAATTTTGATCTATATCAACATTTCTAAATTAATGTTATACATCTTACGAAAATAAATAGACTACTAAAGAAAATATTTTAGTAATGTAGATACGAATATTGTTAATTAAACATTTTTAAACTTAATATTACCTTAGTAAATACTTACACTAAATTAATATTACCTTAATAAATATAAATATATATATATATATATATTAGTATATCATATAACATTAATTTAGAATATATATATGTATTCTAAATTAATGTTATATGTCTTACTAAAATAAATAGACTGCTAAAGTAAAGGAAATATTTTAATAATGTTGATATATATAATATAAATAAAAATTAACATTTTTTAAATTAATGCTACCTTATTAGATAATTTGACTAGTAAATTAAAATAGATATTTTCTTAATGTTAATTGAAATGATATTGATTAGTATTAGCATGTTTTAAATTAATATTATCTTGATAAAATAGTTAGACTACTAAAATAAAGCAAATAATTTTATAATATTAATATAAATGATATGATTGACATTAACATGTTTTAGATTAACATTATTTTGCTAATATTAGATTATACAGGTTGAAGAATTTGTGCATATTTATTTATAATATGAATCCTAAATCTCGAGAAGAATTCGATATTGGATGGACACATGGAGAACCTGTTAATGGAAATAGGCAAAAGTCAAGGTGTAGATATTGTGATCACGTGAACTCATCTGGTGGAGTCACTAGATTGAAACAACACTTTGCAAGTGGCTTCAAAGATGTTTCAAGATGTACGAAATGTCCAAGAGCTGTTAGAGAAGAAATGCAACTATTGCTACATGGAAAGGTACTAGAAAAAATTGAAAAAGAAAAGAAAAAAGAAGCATTTACCCTAGCCCTGCTACAACCACCGCGTAGCTACGATGATGATGATGATGATGAGTCAAACATTGACTATCCTCCTGATTGTACAACAGACTACGAAAAGGTGCAGCATAGATTGGCGGTAAAAAACTTTATGGCTGATCGATGGGATGCTGAACAACAATGGAGAAAGAATATGATGAGACAAGACTTTGGTTCATCATTTCAAGAGGTAGGAGGTAGTTCATCTCGACGTGATAATATCAGACAAGACCCACAAAGGCAACAAAAGCGTGGGGGTGGCCTTTTGCGCACAACAAGTGCTAGGCATCCGTGTCCTCCGCCAGACCCGACCTTGTTTTCTAGACCCAGTTCTAGACAAAAGAAGCTTAAAGAAGCTTTCGGGGGTGGAAGTGTGAGAAAAAGTTTAAACAAAGTTATATCCAAATATTTTTTCTATAGCAGTATCCCAGCAAATGTTGCCACTGCCAACCCATATTACCAACCAGCCATCAATGAAACTGCAAGGTGTGGACCAAGTTTCAAGGGGCCTTCAACATATGAGCTTATGCATGGATTACTTGACGAGGAGTATAATGAATTACAAGACTATATTAAAACTTTGCAGACGAGTTGGTCACAATATGGTGTGACAGTAATGTGCGATGGTTGGACTGGGCCAAGTAGATTGTCAATAATAAATTTTATGGTATACTGTGATGGAAAATCAATTTTTCATAAATCTGTTGATGTCTCAACAGAGAAAAAAGATGCAAAATTCATCTATCAATTGATGAATAATGTTGTGAAGAACATAGGAAAGGAATACGTTGTCCAAATAGTCACAGATAATGGATCTGCATTCGTGAAGGCGGGAAAGAAAATGATGGAGAGATACAATCTCTTTTGGACACCTTGTGCTGCACATTGCATCGATATGATGTTAAAAGATATTGAAAATCATCAATCAGTTAAAAAAGTTGTTGATCAAGCCAGAAAAATCACAAATTATATTTATAATCACCATTGGGTGTTGGCCTTGATGAGAGAAAAATGCGGCGGTGACATAATTCGTCCAGGGATCACTCGATTTGCCACCGACTACATTGCCTTAAGAAGCATTCTTGAAAAAAAACAAGGTTTAAAAGAAATGTTTGCGTCAAGAGAATGGACAAACTATGTCCATAATAGAACTCCACAAGCAAGAGAGGTTGAAGAAATAGTGGGCAGAACGAGTTTTTGGGATGATGCGAGACATGTAGTGAACTCTTTAGATCCTATTGCAAAAGTGTTGCGGATGGTAGATGGAGATAAAAAACCGACAATGGGATCATTATATGAAGCCATAAGGTTAATGAAAGAAACAATTAAAGCTTCAACTCCTCGTTCGTATAAATGGATTTTAAAAATTGTTGATAGAAGATGGACAAGCCAACTTTGTCACCCACTCCACCAAGCAGGTATTTTTTGAAAAAAAGTTTAAAACATATTAATTTTTTTGTGTTATACTAATGCAATTAACTATATTTGTTAATACTTTCAACATATTTTTTGAACCCGTTGTACCAATATAAGCATCAGCTTGGAATGAGTTCAGATTTGATAGATGTATTAAATCAAGTTATTGCAAAATTAGTGCCCGAAGGTGATAAACAAGCGCACGCATTGAGTGAGGTAAGATATGATTAAAATTAAAATTTTATAATTATATAGTACGTCATCAATATTTTTAAACTTCATGTGAAGACATTGATAATGATCCATCTCTTGCCATAAACTCTTCAAAATATTGGTGTATTCTGTGACTGATCGTTCTCGTTGTTTGGTGGCTGAAATCTTTGTTTTGATCTCATATAATTGTACTGCATCATGTACCTTAGAATAAGTTTGATGAACAGCCTCCCATATTTCTTTGGCAGTGGAAAGGAACATCCAAGTCCCACTAATTTTGGGTAACATTGAATTCCAAAGCCAGGACATAATCATCGAGTCTTCTTTGTCCCATGCTCTGAATTTCGAATCATTCACATTAGGAGCAATGCCCGTTAAATAATTCAATTTCCCACTCCCCTTCAAAAACGTTCTTACCACTTCAGACCATTGTAAGTAATTCTTCCCATTGAGCCGGTATGCTAATTGAATATTCTTGAGTTTTCTGGTTGATTAATTCAAGGTTCGAAACTTCGATTTCGCCTTAAACTTCGACCTTCAAAAATCAGAATTAATTCGGAGAAGTTTAATTCGACGTGGAGAATTTTTGTAAAAATTCGCCAACTTAGAGAAGTTTAACGAATTTGTATATAAATGCTAAAATATGCATAATTACTATTAGAAATGATGGAAACAAGACATATAAAAGTATAAATATAATCATTTGAAACATGTGTTTTTACATTAACAATGTTTATGCGCATCACGCATACTCTGAATTTTATATTGTTTACTTGTATCTAAAAATTTCTTTCTTTTTTCAGGTCAAAAGATTTATGTAAGATTTAAATTGAATTCAATATGCTTCAATTTCAGAGTGTTGAGACTTGATTGACCATTCGTAAAAGGATGAAGCAACATTTTTGAAATTTAACTAGTATAGTTAGTAGCTCTCATAGACTTATTTAAGTTGTAATCTAAATGTTTGTCTATTGTTTAAAATTAAGATTTATTTATTTCCCATGAATAACTTTTTTTTTTAATATGAAAGATTTCATGCATATTTTGTAATTGTCCATTAATTCTATACATTTAAAATTTAAATGTAGTTTTTTTGTATTGTTATTATACTATTATATGTTATTGAAGAAATTGAATGCAAGCTAATTGACTAAAATGAGTTGAAACATAATGCATTTTCATTGTCAAGGCAAAATATCATTAAAATGTTGCAAAAGACTTGTCAAGTCTTTTACAAATACAGAACTATATCCACATTGATCGACGTCCTTCTTCCTCTCGACTTTCAGTTGAACCCCCTTTGAAATATTGATGTTCAATATAATTACAGTATTGAGGCCATGACATCATGCTGTAATAATAATTTTTGTAATCCTCAACAAACTTCTAGTACATTTGTGTCTCAACTCTAGTTAATACTCCCAAGCGCGGATAAGCAAGATCAAATTAAAAATTTCTTCCATGGGAATATATATACGGCTGTGGGTTAAGTGAGTGAATAGATGAAGAGTTTGATGAACCATCATTTTGATACTCAGTCCATCCAATAGGCTTCATGCCACCATAGGCGTGATCGCGAAAATAATCACTTTGATACTCATGGGGCAAAACCAATCCAATCGGTCTTACACCACGTGAGATGGATGTACTTTCAGAAGAAATGTTACCTTGATATTCATTTGGCATTATCCACCCTGTTGGCTTTACACTAATATTTTCTTGTTGGCTCCAATTGTAGCTCCCTTGAGATGACATGGCTTCATTATCATATTGTCGTTGTTGATATCTTGGGTAGCCATATAATGATAATGATGATGATGATGATGATGATATGGCTTCAATGTCATCTTCAACACTTATGTTTCCCATAGCCAATTCAATATCATGAATATTAGTATGTTTTGATCTAGACGTATGACCGTGCTTTTTACGTCCATATTTTTGTCTATGCATTGATGATGGCCGAGATCCATGGTCAGCATCCTGAGTAGAATGATCATATTGACTCTCTCCGGTAAATGGACTCATTTGCACCTGGCTTTGTGTATGTCTTTCACTTTGTGGTTGCCCCTGACCCTGACTCCATTATTGTGATCCTCCACCACCCACATTACCGTCGTCGCCATCGTCATCGACATCGACATCGGCATCGTCATCGTCATCGTCATGGCCACCATTGTTATTGTCATCACAATCATTATCATCATCATCATTGTCATCATCTCCATCAGCATCACTATCACTAATTGACGATATTGAATACCATGTTGTTGGGACATTAACTTCTGTGGCCATAAATTCATCAACATCAACCCCCATCTCTGTTGCAATGTATGAACTTGGTCTACCACCTGGTTCATCCATCAAAGGTTGATTTGTATCTTTAACCCACTCATACAAGGGATTCTCATCCCCTTCTTCCAAAAAGATTTTTGTCAAATCAATAGGGTCATGAGAGATACCAAGTTCTGTATTTTCCCTTATATTTTTTGCACGAAGTCTCATGTTATAATGAACAAATACCAACTTTTTCAACCTTTCGTGCCCCAACCTATTTCTTTGTTTGGTGTGAATCAACCCAAAAGTACTCCAATTTCTTTCACACCCTGAAGAAGATGCAGTTTGTGACAATATTTTTACAGCAAGCACCGTTAAATTAGGAGCGGAGCTCCCATATAAATTCCACCATTCAAGTGTAGAAAAAATAAGAATAGTAATATTACAATTAAAAAAATTATGGTATTTAGACATATAATACGATTTATCACCTGGATGCGTGTTTTTCATTCCGCTTTGAGCTGCCGGAGACCCAAATGATCCTACAGCATCTCGAAAGTATTTTAACTACAAAAAATAAATATGCACAATATAAACCTCATTAAAAATATTGATGACGTACTATATAGTTATAAAATTTTAATTTTAATCATATCTTACCTCACTCAATGCGTGCGCTTGTTTATCACCTTCGGGCACTAATTTTGCAATAACTTGATTTAATACATCTATCAAATCTGAACTCATTCCAAGCTGATGCTTATATTGGTACAACGGGTTCAAAAAATATGTTGAAAGTATTAACAAATATAGTTAATTGCATTAGTATAACACAAAAAAATTAATATGTTTTAAACCTTTTTTCAAAAAATACCTGCTTGGTGGAGTGGGTGACAAAGTTGGCTTGTCCATCTTCTATCAACAATTTTTAAAATCCATTTATACGAACGAGGAGTTGAAGCTTTAATTGTTTCTTTCATTAACCTTATGGCTTCATATAATGATCCCATTGTCGGTTTTTTATCTCCATCTACCATCCGCAACACTTTTGCAATAGGATCTAAAGAGTTCACTACATGTCTTGCATCATCCCAAAAACTCGTTCTGCCCACTATTTCTTCAACCTCTCTTGCTTGTGGAGTTCTATTATGGACATAGTTTGTCCATTCTCTTGACGCAAACATTTCATTTAAACCTTGTTTTTTTTCAAGAATGCTTCTTAAGGCAATGTAGTCGGTGGCAAATCGAGTGATCCCTGGACGAATTATGTCACCGCCGCATTTTTCTCTCATCAAGGCCAACACCCAATGGTGATTATAAATATAATTTGTGATTTTTCTGGCTTGATCAACAACTTTTTTAACTGATTGATGATTTTCAATATCTTTTAACATCATATCGATGCAATGTGCAGCACAAGGTGTCCAAAAGAGATTGTATCTCTCCATCATTTTCTTTCCCGCCTTCACGAATGCAGATCCATTATCTGTGACTATTTGGACAACGTATTCCTTTCCTATGTTCTTCACAACATTATTCATCAATTGATAGATGAATTTTGCATCTTTTTTCTCTGCTGAGACATCAACAGATTTATGAAAAATTGATTTTCCATCACAGTATACCATAAAATTTATTATTGACAATCTACTTGGCCCAGTCCAACCATCGCACATTACTGTCACACCATATTGTGACCAACTCGTCTTCAAAGTTTTAATATAGTCTTGTAATTCATTATATTCATCGTCAAGTAATCCATGCATAAGCTCATATGTTGAAGGCCCCTTGAAACCTGGTCCACACCTTGCAATTTCATTGATGGCTGGTTGGTAATATGGGTTGTCAGTGGCAACATTTGCTGGGATACTGCTATAGAAAAAATATTTGGATATAACTTTGTTTAAACTTTTTCTCACACTTCCACCCCCGAAAGCTTCTTTAAGCTTCTTTTGTCTAGAACTGGGTCTAGAAAACAAAGTCGGGTCTGGCGGAGGACACGGATGCCTAGCACTTGTTGTGCGCAAAAGGCCACCCCCACGCTTTTGTTGCCCTTGTGGATCTTGTCTGATATTATCACGTCGAGATGAACTACCTCCTACCTCTTGAAATGATGAACCAAAGTCTTGTCTCATCATATTCTTTCTCCATTGTTGTTCAGCATCCCATCGATCAGCCATAAAATTTTTTACCGCCAATCTATGCTGCACCTTTTCGTAGTCTGTTGTACAATCAGGAGGATAGTCAATGTTTGAATCATCATCATCATCATCATCATCATCGTAGCTACGCGGTGGTTGTAGCAGGGCTAGGGTAAATGCTTCTTTTTTCTTTTCTTTTTCAATTTTTTCTAGTACCTTTCCATGTAGCAATAGTTGCATTTCTTCTCTAACAGCTCTTGGACATTTCGTACATCTTGAAACATCTTTGAAGCCACTTGCAAAGTGTTGTTTCAATCTAGTGACTCCACCAGATGAGTTCACGTGATCACAATATCTACACCTTGACTTTTGCCTATTTCCATTAACAGGTTCTCCATGTGTCCATCCAATATCGAATTCTTCTCGAGATTTAGGATTCATATTATAAATAAATATGCACAAATTCTTCTACCTGTATAATCTAATATTAGCAAAATAATGTTAATCTAAAACATGTTAATGTCAATCATATCATTTATATTAATATTATAAAATTATTTGCTTTATTTTAGTAGTCTAACTATTTTATCAAGATAATATTAATCTAAAACATGCTAATACTAATCAATATCATTTCAATTAACATTAAGAAAATATTTATTTTAATTTACTAGTCAAATTATCTAATAGGGTAGCATTAATTTAAAAAATGTTAATTTTTATTTATATTATATATATCAACATTATTAAAATATTTCCTTTACTTTAGCAGTCTATTTATTTTAGTAAGACATATAACATTAATTTAGAATACATATATATATTCTAAATTAATGTTATATGATATACTAATATATATATATATATATATATATATATTAAGGTAATATTAATTTAGTGTAAGTATTTACTAAGGTAATATTAAGTTTAAAAATGTTTAATTAACAATATTCGTATCTACATTACTAAAATATTTTCTTTAGTAGTCTATTTATTTTCGTAAGATGTATAACATTAATTTAGAAATGTTGATATAGATCAAAATTATTATAATCAACATTATTAAAATATTTTATTAATGTAAATATTTTACTAAAGTAACATTAATATTAAATATGTTAATATAAATTCATTATTTATATTAACATTATTAAAATATATTTAAATATGTTAATGTAGATCAATATTATCAAAATATTTTTATTAATATAATTATTTTACTAAGGTAACATTAATTTTGACTATGTTAATATAAATTAATATTATTTGTATTAACATTACTAAAATATTTTCCTTACATTACTAGTCTATTTATTTCAATAAGATGTATAACATTAATTTAAAACATGTTATTATTGATCAACATTATCAAAATATTTTTATTATTGTGAGGATTTACAATAGTAACATTAATTTTAAATATGTTTAATTAATATTAATAAAATACTTCCTTTACATTAATAGTCTATGTATTTTTTTTTTGTTAGATGTATAATATTAATTTAGAACATGTTGATATAGATCAAGACTATTAGAAACAGCATTATAAAAATATTTTTTTAGTGTAAGTATTTTATTAAGGTAACATTAATATTATGGATGTTAATATGACATTATTTGTATTAATCTTATTAAAATATTTTATTTACTTTACTGGCATATTTATTTTTTTAAGATGTATAATATTAATTTAGAACAAGTTAATATAGGTCAACATTATAAAAATCAACTTTATCAAAATATTTTATGAGTGTAAGTATTTTTATTAAGGTAATATTAATTTTAATTATGTTAAAATAAATTAACAATATTCGCATTATTAAAATATTTTTCTTACTTTACTAATCTATTTATTTTAGTAAGATGTACAATATTAATATAAAACATGTTAATAGAGATTAACATTATTAGAATTAACATAACATATTTTATTGATACATTTATTTGAGAAAGCTAATATTAATTTTAAATAATTTAATATAGATGAACATTATTATTAACTTATAAACTTAAACCATATATTATTATTAACTTATAAACCTGTAACATATGTATAAGTAATAATTATAAATTTTTTATAATAATATTTTTTTTACAAAAATATAATAATATAATTAATAATTTAAAGAATATATCTTTTATTTTATTTAATACTTTCACATTCTGTTAAATTATTTTTAATTATTTTAAATAATTAAAGTCTCTAACATATACACAAATACAATTACTATGATTAAATTAAATAATATATTATATTATAATTATACTCACTGTTTTTTAAATCATAATATATTTATTTAAATTATTGTAATAAAACCTTAATATGAGGTTGTTATTCTTATTATTATATAAAATAATTTAAAAATTATAAAATATATTTATCACTACTTTAACTAGTTCTTATTATTACAACAAAAATTATAAAATGTATTTACCATTACTTTACTGTAATGAATAATAAAAACTTTCCTTAAAAAAAAAAAACTATTTAAAAAATAATAAAAGCCATCTATCTAAAAGGAGATGGGTGCATGCTATACTATCACAAGTTTAAAACTTAAATTCAACCAAAACCCTAAAATAAAGTTAATAAACAAACCTAAAAATCGTCTTTCTCCTCCGCCAACCCTCCGCACTACTGCATAAACAAACCAAAAAATGCTTTCTCCTCCGCCGCTACTGCAACTGCAACTACAAACCTCCGCCGCTACTGCAAACTGCCTCTCCAACTCCAAGATCTCGTTTTGGTGAAGAACGACACCTCCGCCTCTTGCAACCCACCTCCTGCAACCAAGATCTCGTTTTGGTGAGAGCTAAGCAAGAAAGAACGGCATCAGCGTCGGCATTCGATCCACTCGCCAGTCGCCACCAACGCTCGAAACGTCGATGAAAGATCGAAGATTGAAGGTTGAAGTTCGCAGTTGTCGTTCACAGCGCAAAATGGAGGTATTCTTTTCACTCCACTCCTTCCAAAATCTCTTCTTCTTCTTCTTTTAAAATGGATTGAAGGATGGATTGATAGATATTTTTCTTTGTCGTTTTTGTTAAAGAATCACACGCCCACAATCTCTGTGCATCCCGTGAAGATTTTCACAACTTTTTGACCTAAAAATCACGTTTCCTTGAATTTCGCCAAAGTTTCCGGCTTTCCCCTAATTTCGCCGATTTTTGCGACTTTTTCGACGATTTTTTGTAAAAATTTTTTTTACCTGCGACACCAGAGTTCGCTCCTTTGAATTTCGAATTTTTTCGTCGAATTTCGACGAAATTCGCCAAATTTTCAGACCTTGGATTAATTGACAGAAAATTCTGTCCCTTGTATTGCAGAAGCGTTGGTGGTTTCAGAAATTTCAAGACATGATCAATTTGGGTAGAAGGAGATTCTAATAGGTGGAATGAAATAACAAGCTTCAATAGGCAATTAAGGCCTAAAAATTGCAGATTCTAGAGCCCTAAAGCTCTGATACCATGTGGTAAAAGTAGAAAAGATACAACCCTTTTTCTACAGATTCTGCAGTCAGTTACAAAACTGAAAATAACTAAAAATAAAATACCCAAACTACATTCTTATGACTACACTAACTGAACTGTAACTACCCTAACTGCATAAATCAGAGATTCTAATATATTAGAACATATCTGAACTTAGGATTACAATATTTAGAAGAATATCACATTTTCCTACACAATTAAATGGGCTTAACAAGATCTGGAGTATTATATAATCAACAAATCTCATTGACCTTGAAAGGAAAATATTACAATACTGCGATAAGGACAATTATGTTTTATGAAATAATGGAACAAAATGTTGGACAATTAAATAAACAACTTGTTAACAAATAAATGCACAGAAATATAAACGTTGAGATGGATATATGGTAAAACATTGAAAAAAAAATAAAATTAGAAATAAATATCTTCCAGAAAAAACAAGAGTAGCCCCAATAGATATAAAATGCGAGAGGAATGAATAAGATGGTATTCAAAGACCATGAGATGAGCCAATTAGGAAGATTGACTTATTAACAAATAATTGCAATGATAGAGGAAGAGGAAGACTGAAAATAGTAGGGATAGAAATAATTAAGAAAGATATAATTGTTTATGGTATAACTGTCAATGTCAAGACTCAAGTGGAATGGAGGAAGTAGATTCATGTGCCACCAACCCATGTGGTTGGAACCATGGTTAGAAAATTCTCCGAAATTCGGCGAACTTCTACGAATTATTTCTCTTTTTTTACCATCGAAGTGCGAAGTGGATGTAAAATAACAAATACAAAAATTCGCCAAAATAGTTCGATAAAATTTGACAAAATTCGATCAACTTCAATAAAATTTTTATTTTTCAATTCAAAAATGCAAAAATTCGACAAGAAATTCGATAAAATTCGACAAAATTCAACAAAGTTCGATGAAATTCGACAAAGAAGTAAAAAAATGTTATTTCATTAATAAAAACAAAAAGAAATATCAATAATTATGTATTATTTTCAACTTCATCAACCAACAGAGCAATATAAATTTTAAAAAATAATTTAATAAGCTAACAAATTATGTAGTTTATGGGATATGCTTTACCAAAAAGAGAAGAAAAGAAGCAAAAAAATAAATAAATAAAGTTGAAATAAGATAAAAACTTAAAAATAAATTAAAAAAGCTTTAAAGCCATCTTCTTTTAGTTAACTCTTATAAAACAAGATTAAAAAATAATACATTTAAATAATAAACTAATAAATTAAGCATGGTGGGATTCAAACTAACAAAGTATATGGTTGAGAAGCAAGCCACCAAAAAACTAAATATCAAAACAAAGAAAATAAATTAAGACCAAAAGCCACCATTTCAAATTCATCAACCCACTTAATAAGATTGATTTTGTTATGTCACTTATTGGTATTTTTATGAATTAAAAGTGTTTATTTATATTAATTTTTTAGCTTATATTACAATAAATCTATATATTTAAGCATATATAAAAAAATTCTCTAAACTTCTCTAATTAGGAAATTTTTACAAAAATTCTCCATGTTAAATTAAACTTCTCCAAATTAATTCCAATTTTCAAGTGACCGAAGTCAAGTTGAAATCGAATTTTCAATCCTTGGATGTGCGTTAAACAATGTTAATGTAAAAATACATGTTTCAACCGATTATATTTATATTTTATATGTGAAAAGTATCTATTTATGTTTGTTTTCATCATTTCTAATAGTAATTATGCATATTTTAACATCTATATATAAATTCTTTAAACTTCTCTAAGTTGGCGAATTTTTACAATAATTCTCCAAGACTTCTCAAACTTCTCCGAATTAATTCTGATTTTTAAAGGTCGAAGTGTCGGGCGAAATCGAAGTTTCGAACCTTGGTTGGAACAAGGCTGTTTTGTGTTGATTTAGCAATGGAAGGCCATAGACTACCAACATGTTACACCTAGAGAGGGAAATACCTAGTTTCAAGAATTTGTTACAATGTAACCATCCCCCATCTCAAATTTAGAAAAGGACAAAAAATAAATAAATAATCAGTGATCTGTCCGTAAACTACCTATGACTCTCCCCCAACCCATATCCTAGTTATAAGGAGAAAGTGAGAAAAAATTTTAAAAGGAATTAAGGACTGACACAGTGAATTCACCCTATCAAGAGAATGCTGAGAGTTTCCAAAATTCAACAACAAACCATCTTCCATTTCTTGAACCATGCAACAAGGTCACTAAAGTATAGAATTTGACTTTATCTTACCAATGGAAGGAGCAAAACCTCTCCAACAGTAGAAATTCAACATCCGAATTCTCCTTAACCAATTAACCAGATCAGGGCGTTGATGAAGTTGAGGTAAGACCCCATATGACAAAGACATTCGTGAATATAAGTTTTTATCAGCATACTAAGTATCAAAAGCAGCGGGTTTGAGAAGCCCTAAAGCATAACATGGTCATACAATATAGAATACATAACTACACTGACATTTCTTAAATAAAATTACTAGGAAAAAACATAAAAGCAGACATTTGCAATATACAATACCTTCAAGAAAATAAATTTATAGTGTCAAACTCAGGAAAATTGTAGATTTGTTTACCACATAAAATACCTTCAAGAAAATAAATTTATGGTGTCAAACTCAGGCAAATCGTAGATTTGTTTAACTATAACAAAAAATAACTGGAGTTACAAAAGATACTTCTTCAAAAAGTCCTTTTTGTTGTAGAAAGACCATTAAAATTCAGGTCAAATTAGATTATGTTCTGTAAACATATAAATATGCATCTGATCCAAGTAAAGTTTTATTGTTTAAGAAAACCTTTTCAGATAACAATTCAAAAAATGCAAAATAACTTCATGACATTACACAATATAAGATGGCTCATTTGAAGCAATTACCACAGACTTCAGAAAGCATAAATCAAAGATAAATGCCACAAAACTCTAATAAAACCACAAAAATATCAAGATTTTACCGTTTCTCCAGGCTCAAGTAAGTTAGCAATTCGTCTCTTCATCTTTCCAATGTCCTCAGAAGAGAGGTCTTGTACTTCTTCAATTTTTGCCACGCCAGATTTTTTTTCAGCAAATCTTGAATCAACCTCAATGCTGTCCAGCCATGCATCCTACATCAATAGATAATTATGTGATAAGCCGCTGTTACATGCTGTGGCTTATAGCTTGCTGAGAAGCAAATAAGTTACCTTAATTTCCTTATCATTGGCATATTCAACAAAATTTCCCTCTGCATCAAAGTAACCTTCCTCCCTCTCTTGATCAAGATTAAAAGGTTCTATTTGAATCCCATCTTCAACAAAATTGTTGTTGTCCTGCCAAAATTAAACAAATCCCTCCTTACTACCAATCCATTGATCAATTACTGAAACTGAGAAACATCTTTGAATGTAACTTGCTATGAACACAGGGAAAAAATCAATATTATAAATGGAACTCGTTGTATAAGCATTCAACAGGCGTCAAAAAGAACTTGCAACATATGGTCTTTATATTTCAGTTTCACAATATGCAACCCAGTAGCAAAAACAAACACTATAGCAGATATTACACTAGGAACGAAGCAAAAATAGCTAAATGACGTCACCGATTGATTACAACTGAAATAAAGTAATAAATTATTACTATTAACATTAATAATAATAGAAGCGGAGAGAAGATGATAATGATAAATAAATCAAACCACAGATGGCCCAGAAAATGACCTGAAGCATGTCACTTGGTAGCTCGTACAACCCACACGGCCTGCCCACATCACATTGCCATCTAGGTCCCCCCAAAACTAGTGTTCAACGTTTATTAGACAATATTCCAAATATAGTTCAGGCTCTATCCCATTACATGACTTTGTGGACTATCAAAATCTACCACACTTTTGTTGTGATAGTTCCACATCAATTCTATAGTGGGAAAGAACCTAGGCCATATAAAAAAGATTGTACCAAACAGGTGAACACTCGTTTTGAGAGGACCTAGAGGATAGTGTGATGTAGCAGGTCCTGTGGGTTGTGCAAGCCACCATGTGGGAATCATGTCACTCCCCGAATGGGTTGTTCAGAGCCTTTAGACAAGCTTCAAGTGCGTGGGTGTGCAAGCAAGGGCAAGTTCATGAGGTTAAGAACAAAGAGGGTCGAAACAGGACGATTTGTTGAATGGAATGAGCGGTCTATTACAATAAAACATCTCCGCAACTACCCAAGTACTTTAGTGATTTTGATAAGAAAACTTCTAGTCCTCAAATTCCATGTCCATGGAGTCGGAAAGTCTCGGTGTTTTCACCTGTTGTTTAACTACTGACACAATCAAAGGATAAGAGGTAACCAAGATCCCCCAATAGACAAAAGCCATAGTGGGGGGCCATTTGGGACCCAAAATTATGTCCATGGTATAGGTCACTGCCATAGCTTTTCTCCCGCACCTATTTAGGTGGAAAAACTTGAACCCTGCAACCTTATAGAAGCGCGGGAGGTGTCTTTACTACAAGAGTTAGTCATGATTGACTCTGTGTTTCACCTTTATTGATTGATGAGATCAAGTAAACAATCCCTATGGGTGAAAATGTGCTTCAGGCACGTATTCATAGAGTTACTACTAGGCCCATGTGCATATTGGGGGTCCAATATAAAACACATCAACCTCTCTTAGACACCATTCATAATTCACAAAAACACATTCTCAATGGTGAACATCTTTGAAAAAATTTAAAAATCAACAACCGAGCAAACTTAATAACAGAATCGAAAAAGAAAAAATAAAAATGGGAACCTCATAGTTGACTTCGACAGAAGAAATGTCACTGATCATCCCTTTATTTTCTTCAATGAAGAGCTCCGTCGTCATTTGGCCCCGTCTCTTTGCTCGCTCTTTCGCAACATAATCAGGATCTGGCAACTCACTAGTAGATTCTTCGACCACTTTCGCACTCACAACTTGCTCCCCCGCTTTCACCTTCTTTCCCTTGGGAAACCTCGCTCTCTTCTGCCTGAAAAGCCAAAATCCATTACAACAATAATAATAATAACAAGAGTAACGACCTAAGCGAGATTCGAACAATAGAGAATAACTTAGGAAATCCCTTTTTGACAATCAAGCTAAACTAACATGATTCTTCAATTCGAACAAAGCAACGAAACATAAAACTGATGCTCATCAAGAATTAGGGCATAAATATGTTCAGACAATAATAATAATAACAAATAGAGATGGAAATCAAAATAGGGTTGAGAAGAGCGTGAGAATACATTGGAGGTTTGGCGGAATCTTCGTCTTCCAAGAACGAACGCTTCAACTGAGAACGCGAAGCTTTCTCTTCCATTGCTGCTTCAGTTTGCTTCTTTACGCAGCGAAATCGTCTCTATTTTTTGAGCTGAGGAAAGCTGAACGAAGCAATTGTATTGTAATGTGCTCGTCAAGTCCAGAAAGCTTTTGAGTTCACTTCTTCATCTTCAAACCGAAATATTTTATTTTATTTTCAATTTACGTTGTCATAAATGGAATTTTGAAAATCCATTAAGTGGTAGGTGAGTTAGGGGAAGAATTGAGTATAAGTTGATTGATCAACCGAGATGTGTTGTTATTTATTTGGCTAATCGTCTCTTGATATTCAGAGAATTAATCTCGCTCAAATATTTATGTTATGTCATACTTCAACAGAATTAATCTTTCTTAAAAGAAAAATAATAATAATAAATTGAGTTACATTTTTTTTTTATATTAATTTTTTAATATTTTTTTTATTTTGAGTGAGACTAATTATTTCAGACTTAAAAATTTATAGAGATAAGAGCACGTCTTCTAAAAGGGACGAACAAGAATAGGCCCCATCTCTTGTATCACTTTAGTACATATATATTAAAGTTATTAATTAGAGGACATTGGCATTATACAATCAATTAGAAAGTTATAAATAAATAACTATAATAATAAAAATAACTTCAGTCCCACTCGCATAGTACGTAGAAAGATGCATATAATTTAGTTGTTTTTGTGATTATATTTGAGTTTTACGCACATATACACAAATTTTCACAAGATTGTTTATGTACAATGATAATTTAACAAAAAATATTAAGTCATCGTCTTTTTGTTTACTTATAATAAATAAAAATTACGTTAATATTTTCGATCTTTCTATGTCATATTAGTTTTACATGTTAACATAAATAGGGGTGTCAACCGTTTGGATCGATTTAATGTTCAAACTTAAATCAAACTAAAGATAATCGATTTCGGTTTGGTTTAGCTTAATCGATTTATTTCGAATTACCAAATTAAATCGAACCAAATCAAACATAATTAATTTTATTTGATTTGAATTGATCGATTTGAAGTTTTAAATGTACATATATTAAATAAATTAAAATAATTATATATATATATATATAAATTTAACATTTTTATTGCTTATTTAAAAAACTTAAAAACTATCTTTACTATATAAAAATGATTATATAATTTTTTAATAAGAATGTTTATATCATACAAAAATTATAAACATTAAAAATAAATATTAATAGTTTTAATTTTAAAATCAATTTGGTTCGGTTTAAATCAGTTTTTAATGTCTCAAATTATAATCTGAACCAAACCTATCGGTTTATATTTTTTTCAAATTAAAATCAAACTAAACTTATTAAAAAATTAAATTAAAAAATCAAATCAAATCAAACCAAACTAATCGATTTGATTCAACTTCGTGATTTGAACACCTTATATATAATGCAGCCTCATTATTTTAATTAATAATGACAGCGCACGTTAATTATGTACAACGTACTCGTAATCAAAGAAAATAGGGCAAGATTTTTTTTTCATGAAATTAGGGTAAGAGTTAATACGATTGCTTTAATCGAAGATTTTTCATTTTTTAAGTTTGCTCTGTTTCCATCTTGACCTTCACACTCACCTCAAACTATTCAATTTATTTTGAAATCTTCTCAATCCCTTGTTCCTTCGCTTCATTGCAAATATTCTGCATTTTCCTTATATTGTTGCTTTTCCTCTCGCATTAAAATTCATCATCTAATATTTAATATTTCTCTTTTTTATTTTATGTTTTTCAAAGCATTTCTTGTTGATTTTGAAATCATGCATTTTATAAAACAAAATAAAAATCTCCAATCAATGAAAAAAAAAATTTCTTTAATTTTTTTTAACTTGGGTATTTAGTTCAGCTTATTTGTACCTAACTAATCTCAGAGAGTGCAAGCCCCTAGCATGCAAAGGGACACTGCTTAAATATTAAAAAAAAATTCCAATGACTCATATCTTTGAAGGAGCACAAGTAGATAAAACTCGAAGTCGTAACCTCTCGATTACACCTTTATCTAATTACTTGATCTACGCCTCTTCACTAATTTTTTTTTAACCAGCTAAAGAAAGAAGAACAAAGTATGAAAGAAATCAAGCCCAAGAAGGAGGTATTCAATACAGTAACATATCCTCTTATTTTTTTAATACAATCTTTACTCTATTTAAAAATGATAAAGGAAGTACAAGAGAACTTATTTTCCTATTTTAGGGATATTTTATTGTCATTATCGATTTTAAATCATTTTTTTTTATTTCCACTATTTCTCACTCATATTTGATTGGCCATGCATATACACCATTCACCCAGGCAATGGTTTAGAGTAGTTGAATCAAACTTCTTTGTTTTTTTTTTCTTTTTTCAAAAATTGGAAACTGAGTACAATAGACTTCAGCACTTTCATAGAGTACATGGGATCCTAGCAATCCACTAGAGTTAATATAGATTGGATTAAGTCGATTTGAAAGAAAGAAGGTGGAATTTGCCTTGCGCTTTACAATAATTTTAATATAGGTCGACATCAAAGAAAATTTGTTGGTATGGTAATTGACCAACACTAAGAGATAGGAGAAGACTAGACGATGAGATAATCGGATCTTGCCAAGCTCTGATCCAAGGACTTAAAGACTTTCTACTTGCAAGGCAATGCAGGAAGAGGAAAAGAAAGGCTATAATTAGGGTATCAATGTGGTATTGACGCTAGACTAATCCAATGTTTAAGTCAAAGTTGAGTTGATACGTAATAGCTGACATGAAAATGATATGAGAGCTAAAAGTTATTTCCCTTTTCTAAGAGATTTATGAGAGTATTTATATTTGAGAGGGTATGGTCCTTATACGCTAGGAACTGGTGATATTGTAGTTCCTAAAGGGAAGGTCGTCCCCTCTTGGGACGTGACATCCGCTTGTTTAGTGAAAGGGAAGTCACCTCGGTTCACCGATCACTTCCACCATTTTTGAATGTCTTGTTAGATGGGCCCCGCCAAACATGTCTTTTGGGCCTTGGCTTCACATATGTGAGCCCAACAAATATCATAATATTATTTTATAAAATAATTATTAAAGTTTGTGAATTAATGTGTACCTTTGGGTTGATTTGGAGTAAAATTATAACCTAAACCAAACTAAGTTGAGATGAGAATTTGAATTTGTCAACCCCAACCCAAACATCCAAACCTATGAATTTGACTCAGGTTGGCCATATTGATCAAATTGTTCTACACCTCTTCTATTGATAGAGAGGATGGTATCGTAGCTAACTCAAGTTTCCTTCACTTGTTGCGAAAGAGTCTTGAATCTTAAGCTCACAAGATGTTCAACAAATTCTTTACATAAATCAAGATGAAAAAAAAGAGAGCTATTAATCCTGTCATTTTTTTTTTTTAAATCAAGCAAAGAAAAACTAAAAAAGAACTTATATATGTTTTAAAAAACAAACAGTTTTTTGAATTTATTCTTAAAACAATTTTTTGAGACACAAGATACCAAAGAAGTATTTTCTAACTTTTTGTTTTTTAATACACATAGCGTTGATAATTGCAACCTTAGACAACAAGTGAGTTTCTTAATCCACATAATCTATAAGTTCAAGGTATGTTTGTATCATAAGTCTTGTAAAGTTACCAACAAGAGAATGGTTCGTTGGTTCAGATAACGAATTATGAGATACTGTTAAAGAACTCATCATGAGTTCAAATATGTCTTTTGTCCATTTTTGTTGAAGAGGTACTTTTATTTCTATAAATTTTTGAATTCAAAAAGATTAGTCTCATCTTAAAAAAAAGAATACATATGCACCTGTATATAAACTCGAATCAAACTAATGAAAAATTGCTGCTTGTTTTTATTTTAGGACATTGTTAGATAACGATTGCCCACGTAATATTTTAAATGATTCACGAGACCAAGGGCATTTTTCCCCGGTTTTAGCGAAGAATCGAACAGAGGTTCAAGGAAATGATTCCAATTACTTGAGCTTGAATTGACTTTTTGTCTACGCGTGACTGACCAAACGGGATTCTCACTAAACAACGTCTCAATCTCACTAACCAAATCGCCAATCAAATCGAATTTCAACAATACACGGCACCTCGAGATACGATCGGCTAGCTGGAATCTCCAACAACAAATAAGGTTTTCAGCGCTTAAAAACTAGGGTTCAAAACCATTAGGTCATAATGGAATGGAGGCCCCATTTCGCATTTAATTTAAAAACAGTTTTTATTTTTTATTTTTTTAAAGTTGGTTTTAGGAGTTTATTTCTCTTTTAGAGAAGTGCTAAACCATTAGATCATACTAGAGGCTCTATTTCACATCTAATTTAAAAATAATTTTAAAAATAAGTTAAAAAGAAATTATTTTTAAAGTAAGAGGAGTCCTAATATAAATTTTTAACCGTTTTTGAAGCAAAATTTAGACAAATAAGCCACTTAAAAAAAATTAACCGTTTAAAAGTACAATTTTTTTGTAATTTAGAGAAATTGTTTGCTACTAACTTCTTGATTTTAGCTTCTGCAACTTAAAAAAAAATAACGACAATACCCTTAATTTGTCAATTAATAAAAAAAAATATTTGTTAAAAGTTTAAATAAATAGTTTTATATATTTTTTTTTTCTAATTCATGAAACATGATGGAAATAACTTTTTCATAAGTTAAAAGTTATAAGCAAAAGCTTTACCAAATAAAGTCATATATTTAAATTTATATCCAAGTTAATATAATAATACACCACATCATCACATTATGAGAGATAAAAAAAAGAAGTGTTAAAACGATTTAAAATACATATTTAAAGATATACCTAAGATAATATGACAATATACCATATCATCACGTCATGAGAGAGAAAAATAAAAAGAGATCAACGCGAGTATGATTTTGGGTACAATATTTGGATCCTAAAAATATTTTTCGAAAGAAATATTTTCCACTTATCATACACACATCAATAATATAATTTGAGGTATAGTTTTTGTATATTCTTATTTCTTTCTTAAATTTAAAAAATATTTTAAAATTTTTAAAAAATAATATATTCAAACAAGTTTCGATGGAATCTTATACAAAACGGTTTTTAAATTTTATACCACAGATTATGAGGAAACGATTTTCATGCAAGAGTTGCTTTATAAAAAATCGACGGTGAAGATGAAACGGCAATCGAGGCAATAGTCCACTTGGCGGCTTTCCAAGAAAAAAAACCCTAGAATCTTTGAAAAGTGCTGAGAATCGCACGGCCGAGATACAAAGATAAAGGATTCGGAATCTCTGTTGCGTTTCTGCTCTTGAATAAGCTTTCTTCTTTCTCTCTGAGTGACGGAGGAAGAAGAAGAAGAGGAGCGATGTGTGGAATTTTGGCCATTTTGGGTTGCGTCGACAACTCTCTGGCCAAGCGATCTCGAATCATCGAGCTCTCTCGGAGGTATGATTTTGAAAAGCTTTAATTTTGAGCATTGGAGATTGAATCTGCGCTGCATTTGGTTTTAGTGTTTGATTTGTTGGAATTTGAGATGTTGTGATGTTTATAGGATACAGCACAGAGGACCTGATTGGAGCGGATTGCATTGTTATCAGGATTGCTACTTGGCTCATCAACGATTGGCTATTGTTGATCCTGCTTCCGGAGACCAGCCGCTCTTCAATGAAGCCAAGTCCATCGCAGTCACGGTATCATTGCCATTTTAGGGGCTTTGTGTTTCTTTTTTTTGAAAAAAAAAGAACTTTGATTTTAATTGAATTTTTCTAGTATTACATGGTTCAGTTAAAATGCCCAGTAGGTTCAAATGTAAATGTGCTTTATAACATCCAGAAAACCTATTGAATATCTACTTGGAATAACTCTTCCGTGTTGTTAATATGTGTTTTATCGGCCATGGATGGTTTGGCCTTTGAAGTTACTACTTAGTTGATTTTTTGTTTTATTTTGAGACAATTGAGTACATAATGGACACTGTTTTTACAGTTTTCTTCAGATTTCTTTTCTAAGACTCTTTTAAGGCTCTTAATCAATCTTTCTCATGCACTACCTCATCTCGCCAAGAGTAGCATACCAATTGTTGCACCTCCACGATAGTCAGAAATTGCTTTTGTGGGTTTAAGTCTCATCAGATTTGTACTCACTGTGTTATGTAGGTGGCTTGCATCTGAATCTTGTTTGTCAGTTGCATTCAATTGAACTTGTTTGTCTTTGGGAAAGTCTAGACCATGTTGGGCATTTAGGGTTGGGTCTGTTCAGTTGTTGCATGCATAGTACTCAAAATCGCGATTCGAATCATTGAATCATACGATTCACGATTAAATCCACCCTAAAATGATATGAATCATATTTTTGAATTGCTATACTTGTGAATCATAAGTATTCATCAGTCTGAATCCTAAATGAATCGGACTGAATCATTAATTAACTAAAGAAACACAAATGTCTTTGGATACTTTGTAGATACAAATATATGATACAAATATGTATTGTGAAAATTACAATTCACCGATTTGAATCTTGATTCGATTCATTAAACCTCGAAACGATTTGATTCCGATTCCCGATTTTAACTACCATCGTTGCATGTACTTTTGCCTTTCCTTAAGAATTTGCTCACTTTGGTATGAAGTTACTAATAGTTCGTTTAATGAAACCATTTTTATTGAGTTTGGAAATCTATATAGATCCCATCTTTCATCCTTTGATCAAAATTGGGCTAGTCGCTGTTGTTATTGACTTCTAAAAGAACCACTCTTTCTTTTTTCCTAGACTTTGCTAACTCCGAATTTTTGTTTATAAACTTGATTTAAATCAACTCATTGTTATATTTTCTCAAACTACATAAGGTTGGCTACATGAATTCACTTCCTTCATTTTGTTATGGTTAAAATGATAGCAGGGACATCTTAGCCCTTCGCAATTAAGTAGATTTCTTCATAGTTGATTTGACAAAGTGTTACGTTAGACCTAACATAACCTTCCGCATTTATCTAGATTCCAGACCTAGGACCAATTATGTATAATGACATGCAAATAAGCTCAGGGCAAGTCAAGTTGAATTTGTTGTGCTTATTTTTTTCCCTTAATTTTCGTTAATATGATATTGTGATTGCCGTATATGAATTGGTTTTTCGTTGCCTAGAAAATTTTCTCTCCGTGCTTCCTTACGATAACAAAATGTATTGTATACTATGTATACCTCTACACTATTCATGAAAGTTCTTGTTTCTAGGTGAATGGGGAGATCTATAACCATGAAGAATTGAAGGCAAAGCTGAAGTCCCATGAATTTCGAACTGGAAGCGATTGTGAAGTTATTGCCCACCTCGTGAGTAAATTGAGATGCTTGTTGTCCATTGACGTTACTTGTTTGGAATGTGAGAATCGGTTTTTCAATACATTATGGTACATTATGTGAAGTTGAATGGGAATTATGGACTTATTCCCATAAAAGTGGAAGCCAAAAGATTGTGTCCATGTGTAGCTTGTGACTCATTGGCATGTCTAATTATTTTCTGACCTTGTCTCAGTATGAAGAACATGGAGAGGATTTTGTGGACATGTTGGATGGCATGTTTTCCTTTGTCCTTCTTGACACACATGACAAAAGCTTTATTGCTGTTCGAGATCCAATTGGCATTACACCACTGTACATGGGCTGGGGTCTTGATGGTACGCCAATACAACCTGGTCTAGTTTATGCTACTCCAAAACTGTTACATTCTCTTTTATATTTAGCATATGTGCAAAATGTTTGAACTTTGAAGCATTTCTTTTGGAATCATATATTTCTGGGTGTCTGAGATGCTCCCAAATATGTCATAATGAGCAGATATTGCCATGCCTTATCCCAGCTCATGTTGTGGAAATTTGTTTCTTTGATGCACCAACGATTATTTTTGTTACTGTCACTTTTATTGTTGAACAGTGGGCATTCATCAAACCCGAAAATACTTTTACTTTTCTTGCTACTTTGTTCTCTTGCATCCATCATGTTATTTACTTTACTCATCGTGAACTTTTCACTAATAGGGAACTTAAGACTTGATTAAGTAGATCACAAGGACAGTCAACCATTATATGCCAATACTCTTGGTCTCTCATGATGATATGAAAGATCTCAACAAACAAACCAGCTATAGTCACTTGAAATCACATGGGGCTGTTTGGTGTAAAACTCAATTTTTTTTTGAAAGCAAAGATTCCTTGGAGGCTTGGATAGCTGCCTGGCTTTGTTGTACTTGCAGAACTCATATAAAGGAAACCAGGAAAATTTTGTGTTTATTTCAAAATACTCAAAAACCATTATAAGAATTTTACTTTTGAAATTTTGAATAGTGGAAGAAACAAGCCGTAATGTTCTTAGATCATCTTTCTGTTCTAGCTAATGAGTATGGCAGCAATTACTAATTTATTTTTGGTTCTTAGCTAAATTAGCCATGAGAAAATAACTTGAAGTGTTTTGGAGCATTCTTTACTATTCTGAGCACTTGCAGTAATTACCTTTCTATGACATTTTTCCCATTTACTCAAATTGTACTCATTCAAATAAGTTGAGATACTTGCAAAATTTATGTACTTTTTTTGGCAGGATCTATTTGGTTTGCATCAGAAATGAAAGCTTTGATTGATGACTGTGAACGATTTGTGTCCTTCCCTCCAGGACATATCTATTCCAGCAAACAAGGTGTGGTGTTCATTAACAAAAAATCAATCATGTTTTGCACCTCATATTTAAGCACTATTGATAACCTGCTAATATGTCAATGAAAGAACATATTCTGGTGCATGAATCTCCATTGTTATCTGCACTTTCATTACCATATATATATATACACATACGACAGATTTTGCATTTATTAATTTGTATATCTCAAAAATCTTTATGTTATGTTTGATGTGTCTAAATTTTCTTCTCCTTGTCAGCAGTAATGCTTAAATAACTGTTTTTTTTTTAATGCTTATTTTGATTTGTATTTTAGGGATTTATTGTGTTAATTTTCTTCATTGTTGCTGTAATAGATATTATTCAATTTTTTGTTAAAAAAAACCTTTCAATTATTATGCATCAGGAGGGCTCAGGAGATGGTACAATCCACCATGGTATTCAGAAAGTATACCATCAGCTCCCTATGATCCTTTAACTGTACGGAAGGCTTTTGAGAAGGCATGTTCTGTACTTTCTTGAATGTGATCTCGACAAGTTCTTGTTGATCTCAGAGGCAGGACTTCTATGCTTACCATTGTGTTTGCTCTTAATTTATGCAGGCTGTTGTCAAGAGACTTATGGCAGATGTACCATTTGGTGTCCTTCTATCTGGAGGACTTGACTCGTCACTTGTTGCTGCCGTGGCTTCTCGCTACTTGGCAGAATCAAAAGCTGCTACTCAATGGGGATCAATGCTGCATACATTCTGCATAGGATTGAAGGTGATAATAAATTTGCATGTCTTGATGATCATGGCATACTGGATTCAGTCTATCTTCATTTTCTAATGTTTAGGAAGTCTCTAGCAAAGAGTCCGTCTTTTTAACATGATTCATTCACCGTTAATTTGCAACAGCCTTGGCAAGGTTGAGAACAGAAGGTATTTGAATGCAAATGTATTGTGCATAAGACATTCGTACCTTTATATGATATGTTATGGTGTATGTGTTTGTGTCGCATGTGTAAGTGAACTCATTCATATCTGAAAATACCCTTGAAGATTAATCTGATCGGCTAGCATAGAATTTACTTGGGCCTAGTGTTGCATTATGAACTTGATAAAGACTTCATCTATTATTCTGCTGGATATTCCTTCTCGTTGTTCTGAAAGTAGTGGAGTTGAGGAATAAATTTAATAGTGGTGTCGTACAATTGCGTCTCACCAAAATTGTACTACATATGTCTACATTGTATTGGTTTCTGTGCCCTGTATTTTTTGGCTGGTTCTTTATGTTGATGCTGGGAATTGTATACTTGCATCTTTTACTCAATTCATTTTTCATATCAGGGCTCTCCAGATCTCAAGGCAGCAAGAGAGGTCGCCAATTATCTTGGCACTCGTCACCATGAGTTTCACTTCACAGTTCAGGTACTTTGTATTTTTTGGTCTTTTCTGTGGCAGTTTGGTGTTTACAGGCATAATGGGTCCTATTCTTCATCTTGTGATTGTGTCACTTTTCTACTTCTTTGGTGTACCAGGAGGGCCTAGATGCAATTGAGGAAGTCATTTACCATATTGAGACATATGATGTCACCACTGTCAGAGCCAGCACCCCAATGTTTCTAATGTCTCGCAAGATCAAATCTTTGGGTGTAAAGATGGTGCTTTCCGGGGAGGGTTCGGATGAGATTTTTGGTGGGTATTTGTACTTTCACAAAGCTCCTAATAAGGAAGAGTTTCATCATGAAACTTGTCGAAAGGTACTAACTACTACATGCAAATATTGTATGTTTTTCACAGTTGCACAAGAGTTGTAATTCTTCAGTGGGCTTCTAGTGCACTCCAGATTGCTTAATTGCTTCTGCCGTGTTTACTTTTCTTGAGAAATGTGTTGGACTAATGCTTACTTTATTTCTAATCAGATCAAAGCCCTTCACCTATATGATTGTTTGAGGGCTAACAAAGCAACATCAGCATGGGGAGTAGAGGCTCGGGTACCCTTTTTAGACAAACAATTCATCAATGTAGCAATGGACATTGATCCCGAGTGGAAGATGGTATGCACACTATTCTATGCTTAGTTTTCCCAATTAAACACCACAATTCTCAATCTTGTCCTTCACTGCTTAGTTTGAGTTATTCCTTTTTATTTTTTTATATAATAGGATATTTGGCCTCTTAGATCACTGTGCTAATTCCTCTTGTTCTTTGCAAACCACCCTATTCTCAAAGTCACATTTTGATTATCATTAACGTGTGACAACTTTTTATAGGAATGCAAACATGGTTCATTATCGTATCACCTGGCAGAATATAACTTGGTTGTCCCTTCAAGTGAAATTTAAAATTACCATTATCAGTAAATATATTGGAAGAAGTTTAACATGATTCAAAATTCCTAGTTCCCTTCAAGTGAAATGCGAAGAAAGCAAAGAAATTGAGATAATTACTTATTTACAAAATTACTAAAGTAAAGTGTCATACACATAGGTATGCTAGGTATCTTAAAACTATCTATCGATTTGCTGCAACCCATTTACTTTCCATAGTTATATTTTGCCCAAGTGAATTGATGAACAAGCTGAATCTATGAGATTATCATCACAGGTAAAACCAGAACTTGGTCGTATTGAGAAGTGGGTCCTTCGCAATGCTTTCGATGACAAAGAGAATCCATATCTGCCAAAGGTATGTGATGCATATTCTTGTATTTTCGTACCACTATCAAAATTCTTTTTAAAATTACTTTCCCTTTCAGTAAAACACTCCTGCAACTTTCATCTTTTTGGTTTTCAGCACATATTGTACAGGCAAAAGGAACAATTTAGTGACGGAGTTGGATATAGTTGGATTGATGGTTTGAAAGACCACGCAAATCAATTTGTACATCTCTTTGAAACCAAGTGTTTTTCTTTTCTCAAAATGGTGATGCAAGTGATCAACAAAATCTTTACTCTTTGCTAATGGCCAGGTTTCTGATGCAATGTTGGCAAATGCAAACTTTGTCTATCCAGAGAATACTCCAACAACAAAGGAGGGCTATTATTACAGAACAATATTTGAGAAGCGTTTCCCGAAGGTTGGATTCTTAATTTCTTCATATTTTTCTAGCCTTTTCATGCCTTTGCCTGCTCTCTTCAGAAACTTGCTGTACCAGGCATAATGATGAAGATGGATTTGTTCATTGAGAAGTGCATTGCTACCGTTATGTTGTCCGTCATCATTTTGCTCGTGTATCTTTTGTGTAAGCCACTCTGAAGTGATCTATTTTTTGACAGAATGCTGCAAGATCAACAGTCCCAGGTGGCCCAAGTGTGGCATGTAGTACTGCTAAAGCATTGGAGTGGGATGCAGCATGGTCAAAAAATCCTGATCCATCAGGTCGGGCTGCTCTTGGTGTTCATGCTGCAGCTTATGCAACAGCTGAAACTGTTCCACTTGTGAACAATGCCAACGGGCTTTCAGAAAAGTTGCAAGATGGCATTGCTCAGGCTACTGCAGCTGTGGTTTGACAAGGAATTGCTTTTTGTCCATCCGTAGGAAATGCAAAAATATAGACTTTGGCATAGCTTGCCGCAGCATTGATTTCCCAATTTAATTGCTTTCTTGGTGCGGCAACAAATATGTGAATATAATTAAGGTCATATGTAGGTATGCAGAGCTCTATGGTACGACAAGGGCTGCAAAAGTCTGCTTGTAATGTCTTGGCGTCTTGCAGACTGCGGCTATGCTTTTTCAATGTCGTACTTGTGTTAGTTTCATATGAAGGTTAATTTATTATTGAAAGAAGTGTTTTATCATGAATGTCTAGTTTGATTTGCTTTCTCGTTTCTTGCACCCTTGCCTTTTTATATATTTTTTATTTTTTTATATGGTCTTGTTGACCAATATATCTGAATTTCGTCTTGAGTTCATTATGCAGCAAGCTATGCCAACTCTAATTATAATGGGTTTGGATTATTAGCTGCATTTTTAACAAGAGTGATGCAACATTGCAGGAGAAACTGTATATTTTTTAAACTTTCATTAAGTCGCGTGTGCTGTACCGCAGTAGGATCTTAATCACTTTAGCATTATTTAACACTATTCTTTCTAGTTTCTACAACGGCGAAGCGCTTTAACTGCACTACCAATGCTAAAACCAGCCAAGAAGTCCATATATGTTCATTGAAGTATTGATGGGCTAGCTAATATTCCTAACAAACAATTTTAAATTAATGAGTAAATAAATCAGAAAAGGAACCAACTCAACAAATCTAAAATTTGTTTTAAAAAAACAGATCTAAAATTTAAAATCTCAATTTTAAATCACCACAAAACTGCGTATCAACCGTCCGATGAGGGGTAAGTAGGGTAGAACCTACCCGAAGCATGAAGCATCTTAAGTGCAAGCTTGCACTGGGTTAGTGTTCAATTTCACGCGTAAAGACTAAATGATAAACAAGATAATAATGCATAGAAAAGGAAAAAGGAACAAGAACTCCAGTTTAGGTAAAACTGTAATAAAATTCTTGTACTTCCTCTTTAATGACCTATGTTCATTCATAATCTTATCAATACACAATCAGATAAAAAATTTGAGGTAATGAACATACTAAAAGCAGCTTAAGGGGGGGTTATACAACATTGATTCAGGTCAGGAACAAGATTAAAAGGAGTTTTAACTTTCTGGCACAATCAATAACTCAAAATGAAGAGCCATATCCACCCTGTACACATGGAACGATTGGAGACAACCATTTTAACAAGATTAGGAAGCCCAATCGATCAAAAGCAACCAACCAAATATTTGAAAAAATGAAAAGAATTATATTCAACCACAGCAACCATAATCACTCTACAGCTACAACCTCAATCCCATGAACAACTGCCACCATTCTACAGCTACAATCACGATCTCACGAACTGCTACCGTTCTACAGCTACAATCACGACCGAATTTGCCACCAGATCTGAGAACCATGATATGTGGATCTATAGACCAAACTTGCAGCTAGACACAGTGGCCCCTCATGGCAATCACAGTAGATGATACAGCAGAAATCATCACCCTATAAGCTTGATATTAGAAATGGATAGGTCTAAAGAGACACCCTGCCTAAAACAAAATAAGCAACAACGTCTCTGTTACCATTGAACCTTTTGGTTACAGTAGAAGGGTCAGCATATCTTACTAGGTTACCCCCTTAAGTTCCACCATGTTTTTATCAGGCCCAGCATATTGACAGCAAGAGTCACAGGTTAAAGCAGGTCCCCTTCCAACCCCACCTCTTTGGATCATAACAGCTCAAAAACTTCTTTTCAGGTCCAAAAAACTTTTAGAACCACCAAAGACCAAAGTGCACGGTCAGAGGAAGAGTTCCTGATGGATACAATACTGTTGAAGAGGTGAGAGGTGACCCATGACCTCAACAATCATGAGATCAGCAAAGCAAAAAAAAATATAAAAAAATATGTAAATACTAGTGGCAGAGAGACCTAAGCATATCCAATGAAATGGCTGCTGCTATCTACACGATCTTGTGATCAGCATCAATTCGATCATCAATCATCTAGGAAGTATAGATAGCATCAGCAGCAGCAGCACCATCTTGCCACTCGGCCAGATTAACTCTCCCGAGCATAACTATAAAAACCCAGTATATGATTCATCACAAGTCAGAAATACCATTATCCAACCAGAAATACTAATTATAGCAACCATGGCCATATACTCAGAGAACTGCATAAAACAATCATAAGTAATAGAAATCCTACCCATATTTCACAAAGTACAGAGTCAAAAACCTCATAACTGCCTGAGTCAGTGGATGGATGATAATTTCAACAAAGACATTATCCTTCAAAATAAGTCCAGCACTAACAACAATAGAATTCAGCAGTTTGATAAGAGCATGCAAATTCCACAAAAGTCCTCCAACTCCCTGAAATTTATCTTCTTCATAGAACGTCTCTTCCTTCAATCCTACAAGAAAAATTCATAAATAATTATCAATAATTGAATAGATGTTTAAAATGAAATCAAATGAAACAGTGGAAACACTTACATCAGCATCAGAATTGCGAGGAGAGGGGCTTGGAGAATCTGCAGCTCGATGACGTAGGGAAACACTTCTAGGAGTTGGTGATCGCTCATCACGGCTTCGTCTATCTGGACTTTCACCCCTAGAAAGAGGGCTCCTTTGCGGGGATGCACTCCTTCTAGGACTAGGACTGCGCTGAGCAGGAGAAGCACTGCACGAGATACCCAGGGATCTTTAGCAAAATAAGAAGCAAAGACAGCAAAGACAAATAGAAAAGATACTCAAGTACAAGTAAATATGATTAGCACAAATCATACCTGCCAAGTGACCGACTGCGGCTTCTCAGCCGCTCGTCATCATGCCTATCGCGACCACGGCCTCTACGGTAATCAGGACTAACACTACGACTCCTACTTCGATAGCGATCCCTTTCCCTCCTCCCATGATACCTATCACGATCATATTTATCCCTACTTCTGCTGCGGCTTTTCTTTCTATAATCTCTGCCTCGATGCTCATCCCGGCTCCTGAGGAAAATCATCAGTACAGCAAATTGAATGAGAAACACCAACTTACAGCTAGATTCTCCCAGCCCGGTTGATAAACAAAAATTGAATGAGAAACACCAACTTAACAAAAATAGGAAACTAAAATTAGGTACAACATCACTATAGGTGACATCATATAAGTAGGAAGGTCAAGATCACTGGATACTGGCTGCATGGAAAATTAAAATGGGTCTTTGTAATTCAGACGATCGGACCATTTTCTTTTCTTTTCTTTTTTTCTTGACAAGAAACAGGGGGAACAACAAAAACACATAATATACAACTCCATCAATAGTCATCAAGATGGTACTTTTTCATTTGAAACTCCATCAATAGTTATCAAGTTGGCACTTTTTATTTCCGTATTTCATATTTTAATTTTGTCCAGTCAGTGCAGTTGCTGAATACTCAACACCCAAACTTAAACCTCCCTAACGAAGTGCGGTTTATTTCAGTGTTTTATGCATACTTTCTTTGTGAAGTCTATAAAAAATTGTCGTAGGCAGCTTTTCTTTTTTCAAAGGGTAATTAGGCCTCTTATAGCACTCAATTAGTCCCTTGGAGTGCATTTCACACACCGGAAACTCTGTAGAGTGGCTTGTTTAATACAACTTTTTATTCCCATGAAGAAACCCATTTGAAACAAGTTTCATACCTTCGGCGGGGGCTACGGCTTCTTGACCTGCCTCTTGTCTTTGGGACCGCTTCCACCACCCTTCCTTTCTTGCTGAAAATTTGGAAACAAAATAAAAAATAGGAGATTAAGATTCAGTCTACGCTTCCCTCTAATTGCTAAATAAAACACAAACCTACCAATTAAATGAGAAACACAGAAGACACCAAGAAATACTTGCATTTCAAGAAGCAGAAGGTTATAAAATCACAAATTAGGTCAATACTTATAGAATAAAAGAAAAGAATAAAAATTCACAACTTCCATTCGAGCTTAACAGTCATAGCGTCTCCAATATTAACAGCTATTTAGAGCATATGGTGACTTTTCAATTCAAAAATAAATCATATTCTTTTTATTTGGACTGAGAGAAGTATATGAATTGAATCATTTGGATAACCCATCTTGTTTTTTTTCTTTTGAGACCTTTAGAAGCCTTTAAATCCATTCCCAGGACCATATATAACTTTGCAGCAGGTGGAAGTAAATGGCAGCATCCTTCATTTACTATTTATGCACAGCCAGCAGAATGCTTCAATGACAAAAAATAGACATGGTTGCACAACATCAACTAGATTCACCAGATAAGTCCATACAAGACAACTTAAAAGAAGTAAGCATGTAATTAAGCTTTATGGGTGGTGCTAGCTCTTGAAAACTACTTATACTGAAATGGGTTTTCCCCAGATCACAACAATCAGAAGCGCACACACACCCAACGATAACTCACATTGGTTCTGCGTTCGGCCCATATTTCGCAAATTGAACCATTATATTTCTACCATCAACATTTCTTCCTGGAAATGTGGAAAGAAACATGAAACAGTGAAAAATGTATTAAATTTAAGGAGATTTAACAAAAATTATTTAATATCAAAGAGGAACAAAAAAAAAAAAATGAAATCACCATCAAGCTTTTCTACTGCTTTCTGGGCCTCCTCGGCATACTTGTACCGAACAAACGCAAACCCGCGCGAATCACCAGTTCTGATAACAAAAAAAACAAGCATCCTCACCCATGAAAATCTCACAATAAAACTACTCAAATAATATAGGAAACTATAGAAATTAAAAAAAAAAAGAAAAGAAAAAGGGCAGTGATGAAACCTTCGATCTCTGGGGATGAAAATGTCGACGACCTTGCCGTACTTGTCGAAAAGGGGAAAGAGATCATCTGCCGTAGTTCCTGAAAAACAAGGGTTTAAAACAAAAATTAGACACTTGAGAAACTAATTTAATTGAAAGAAGAGGGTGGGTGAGGAGAGAAGAGAAATGGTTACTTACGGAAAGTGATGTTGAGAACAAGAAGGGAGTAGGTGTCCCTGATATCTGGAGGACCCGTTCTTCCGAAATGCGACATGATTGAGGAGAAAAGTGACAAAGATTGAAAACTAAAGAGCGAGCTCAGGAAGAGAGACCGTAAGAACCCTAGCAAAAGAGCTGCTAAATCCACAGCCACTGGTAGACCTTTCTTGAAGAAAGCGTTTGGGCCGATATTTATACATCATGCTGAGTATATGAGTAGTGCTTTGTAAGACACCCACCCAATTTATTAATTTATTTATTTGTGTTATCCTTAGAAGGATTCCAATATTTAGTGAAGGATCTCGACTTCTTTTGATCTCAATACCAACATCTAACCTTAAGTCAACATTCTTCAAAAATAAAAAATAAAAAATAAAAAATAAAAAAAGACAAAAAAAACATTTATTACTAATTTTATAATTTGGTCCGAGTTAAAATTTTAAAACAGTCTCTTAAATTTTGTGATATTTTAATAAGGATGCATATAATAGAACTAAATGAAGTGATTTAACTCTTTTATGTAACCTACGTGCATATTAGTAAGAGTTTTATGCATCATGCAAATTTTTTTTTTAAATTTTTAATAAATTACGAGCAATCAAATAAGTAAATCTAAGTAGAATTTTCTTTTCTTTTCTTTTCTCTTTACTCTTCCACTATATACATATTCAATTTTTGCAATTCTCATGCCTTTTATTGTTTTAATTTTCTCTCATAATCACTAGCAACTATAGATGAATCATGTTAACTGATTTGATTTCTAAAAGATATGTCATATTTGCCTCCACCATAGACAACACATTTCTTCTTCAGCAGATCAATGCCTAAGCATCATTTTGAAGCTATTCACACAGGATATGAAGGCCTGAAGGCTGAGATATTAATACAACAGGCCTGGTTGGCTAGGTTGACAACCAGAGGCTTACAAGATTTGGGATAATGCATTTATATCTATTTTTATTTTTTTTTGGTTCTGAAATGGCATCTTTTTGGCATAAAAAAAAAAGAAAAGAAAAGAAATGGTGTCTTTTTCATTAACACAAATCAGTTTATAAAAAAGAGAGTAATTGTTTAAGGAACTTCCTCTATCTACATGCTATAAGATGCCTTCTAAAAAAAAAATGCTATAAGATAGATTTTTTTTTTTCATTGATGCTATAAGATGATTGAGAAGGTGCTATTTGGCTCAATTCATGAGCTACAATGATGGCCTCTCTTGGTACCTGAACTTCTTGATTGAGAATTTTTGTGGCCATTTGCTTTACCCTGCCAATCCTTTTTAAACAAAAGAGGGCCTTCACATTTCAATTCCAACAGAACTCACACTTTGGTTCTCCACAATTAGGCATTTCTCCATTTAGCAGTTGTGTACGAGTGCTTCAATTTACTGCTTTGGTTGAACTCTTTAGAAGATGAGTTGTCTTTGGCTGTCAGAGGCAGCTTATAGAGAGGTTTGCCTTTTGAAGCAAACCTTAATCTTAGAAGTAGCGAATTGGCCATCACCCCAATTGAACTCAAGCCCATGAGGGCGCCGGCAATTGAAGGAGTCAGGGTCATCCCAGTCACAGGTAGCAACAACCCAGCAGCAATTGGAATTCCAACCTGCAGAATATACTCAATTTAGGGCCATGTCATTGAAATGAATACACGGGGAATTCAAATTTGAATCCCAAGAAACACAAGGAAATTTTGAGTTCATACTTAAGACAAGCAATGGCCAATGGGTATGCGTTCAAGAAGGCAAGCTGAATTACATAAACAATCTTTGTATTCAGCCTTGTGGCTCAACTATCGGAGCATTCAAAACCACATGCCATACCAGTTCTTGTGGTCTAATCTACAATATAGACCAATTAATATGGTTGCCTCTAGAACAGCAAATGTTCTAAACTGGGATTAAGCAGGTGGTAACTCTGTCTGGTACCAAAGCCATCTAGCAAGTTGGCAGAAAAAGTCAAGAGCAGTTTTCTGAACATTGGCTAGCATATGATTCTAGAGTTTTTCAATACGTTTAAAACACAGCCAGCTACTTGGAGATTCTCAATCATTTTCTATAGCTTTCAAATTGAGGTAACATGTGATCCTCATAAGTTTCAAGTTCTTAAATTTGTAGATACGATTGACTTACAATGTTATATGCAAATGCCCACCAAAGATTTTGCTTCACAGTCTTCATGGTCAATCTGCTCAGCTCCAAAGCATCAAGCAACTACAATTAAGTAATCACAGAGTCAGTTTTGTTTTAGAGCAAGCAATACTTCTTTTAAGACTTGAATAAAATACCTCCCTCGTATTTATACCAAAGATATTAGAACTGCAGTTTGGCATTTGTTGCACAAATAAGAAACCCCGTGGATGCCAATGTTCAGAAGCATAGAGTGGTACAATTGTGCATGAGTGAAAACATGCATGGCATGACATGGCAATTGAGCACAAATGGTATATGGGCCAATTGAGACTACCCTTCAGGCGCGTGCAAACCTCTCTATTATCATACACTTAACTCTATGAAGATCGGTCCCCTTGGGTGTGGGAAGGGTTTTTTTTTTTTTTTTTTTGGGGGGGGGGGGGTGGATTCAAACTTAAGACTACCACTTCCCAACACAAGTTCCTGGTCACTCTTGAAAAATCATTTGATTGATTTTTTCTTCAAATAAAAATGACTATCGCACAGGTGCCCATAAATGCCCTACGATACACCTTAAAACACATGGTATTTTGTAGACCGTTTCATGCCAATGTATTGATGAACTGTAGAAATGTTTAGTTCATTTTATCATCTACTTCCAATTAAGTGAAAGCAAAGAGAATTTCTGAGGAATTTCCTTCCAAATATAGGAAGGGAAAGCAACTGTTTCAACAACAGTATTAAAACACAGGAATTACAAATGGAGTCAATCCATGATGATTTGAAGATTAAGAGACAGTGGCATCATCTTCCAGAAGAAACAATTGCAACAAGGTTATATAGGCTATTAGTATCAAACTTGCAATTTGAAGATACCTGTGAAAGCCTGTTACCCATGAGCACAATTGAAGACACCTCACTGGCAGCTCCAACACCTCCACCCATGGCAACCCCAACATCTGCTGATGCTAAAGCAGCAGCATCATTGATACCATCACCAACCATGGCTACAATGTTCTTGTCCTTCTGAAGTTTGCTAACAAACTTCTTCTTCTCATCTGGTTTGACACCTGATAACACCTGTTATCCATATTATGTTTTCATATCAAGACTAATGCACTAAAATAAGCAATAGATATATTGGATTCATCACAATTATCAAACTCTTGTTATCAAGGCAATTATAAAGTAGTAACTGTCAAAATAAGAATGCAGATCAAACTGAAAATTTTGGGAAATGGAAATCAGCAAGTATTACCACCATTGCTCTATAAAGCTCAATTCTATAGATAATATGATCATAGAAATTTCTTTTCAAACAACTGTGTGTAAAGCCTTGACCCCATACATAAAAGAGGTTAAGATTTTCTCCTTGCTCATTCTACAAATGAAGATGCTACAAGTTCCATGTATTGAGATTCTTCTGTTGATACTCCAACAAAATCATGGCAGTTCAAACTTTATAGAAGGAGAGGCACTGAGGCTCCCCAAACTAAGCAAAGAGAAAAACGTATGACACTTCACAGAAGACAACATGTTCCTTTTGTAATCAGGAAGCCAATCAAATTAATTCAATGGTTCAAAAAGAAAATTTTAAATAGCCTTCAGTTCTAAATATATGGTCACAAAAATCTCACATTTTCTTTGAGAATACCAACTGCCGAAGCCACATATTCCGCAGCATGTCTTTTGTCTCCAGATAGCACGTATGTGCTTATCCCTTGCTGGGAGAGAGAGTCAACAACATAGCTAGCATCGTCCCTAATCTTGTCCTCAAAATAAATAAGACCTGCTAGAACGCCATCAACCCCTACATATACAACAGATTGATTTTTTGACTCTTCCACCTCCAGGAATGGATTCTCCTCAACTCCATGCCTGCAGAATTGGACAACGAAGATATGACCATGAGCCACAAAAAAAAAAAAACTTGGTACCATAAATAACTAATTTTATTTGGTATGACAAAAAGGAGTTAAGACCATTAATCATAGACTTCAATACAAAAACAACAGCACAAACCCTTACTCCCACAACGGTCAAGTGAATGAATTTTTTTATGGAGTTAGGCTCTCCCCATGATCATATTTTTATCCATGTTATTTTAAGCCTTCCTCTACCTCTATTGTTACCATTAACGGGAGATGTCCTAGCCCTTTGCGTAGTTTGATTAAGATTCATGTTCTAGTTGATCTGACAAAGTTTTACGCTGGTTGTCAGCTAGCTAACGTAATCCCCCTCCTTTACTCGGGCTTGGGACCGGCCCTAGCAGAGTTATGTATTGACTCTAACAATTAATAAGATTTGGATAAATTGTGATTTTTTTTTTATCCAATTGTATCCTTTGGTATGGGATGAGGTTTGAATCATATGTGCAATTGTAATAATGTGATTTTCAACAACCATAAGTTTTGGCTACATAATAATCCAGTCAAATACATGTGTTCCAACTGGTTGTGTGCCCTTTAACTAGATTATTTAATACAAATGGAAACTTCTCTCGACCATAGCCCCATTACTGCTCCTATGATTAACAGTTATAAAGGCACATATTGCTGATTGCAGGTGGTAATGGCCCCCAAAATTAATTCAGCAAGTAAAAAAATTTAGAAATAACATAACTTACCTGTCAAAACTTACAAAAAAAAATATTGAGAATTGACAAATTTCTGTGAGCTAATAACCCCATTAATGTATCTCTTTCCAAAGCTTCAATTCAAACTGAACACATGCACATAAATGCTACAGATCATACTAATTGATGAGTGCAACATTTAGAAAAAAAAGAAAAGAAAATGCAAGGCTTGGAATGATCCACTATCATCTCAATGCTTCCATTAATACTCTAAATTTCTGAGCCTGGCACAGATCATGTATTTTACAGCAATTATGCCCAAAAGAAAATCATATCCAGCATTTTTGCAAGATTCATAAGCAATGGTGATTGATACAATCAAGTAAAAAGTCAAAAATCAAATCATAACACAAAGGATAATCTTGGTCACTATCAAAAGAAAGAATACGATCATAACAGGCATATATATTATTTTTGTCGATAAATAGCTAGGCAATATCACATACAAGAATTCCACATGATCTAATGTGATGGCATTGAAGAAGGTACCTCTGAACCCAATCTAATGTCCCAACAGAAACCCTTTTTTGCCCTACGGTTGCAACTGCCCCTGACCCAGGTTCCTCCATAAATGTTCCATCAGTTACCTGAGACACATAGGTAGACACAAGATAATCGTTAATCACCTAAAGAACTAGAAAAAGCTCTGGAAATGAAATAAAAACTCAAAAAGGCTGCACTCCTTCCATTTGAAATTTCAGGGAAGCAGATCCAAAGCAGTCAGCATGTTTAACACCTTATCTCTGCCCATGTTCAAAGAGTCTTCAACCAATCATGACACTTTAGGTGCGCCCAGGCAAAGCGAAACAAATGAAGTTAAATAAATAACATAGAATAAACTAGGGGGGGGGGGGGGGGGGGGGGGGGCGGGGTACTACTGGTACTCCTTTGCTCTTTAGGTTTCATTTTATTTTATATTTAATATAATCTTGTCTTGTTTCCTCTCAGGAAAAAAAAAAACCATAGAATGATAGAATGACATATAACATTCTTACACATAATTAAACACAGTATTAACTCATTTTAGGTTTTGAAAGTTAAACAACTCATATATGTCTTGAGGCAAGTTCTTTTGAATTGTAGAAAGGACAATTTAGAACTTGAAATCCGAAACAATAATGATAATATCTAAAACATGGAAAATCTCACTATCTGCTAGGTCAAATGGAGATTTTCTTTTCTAATTTAAAAGAAACTATGTGGGCCCTAAGACAAACAAGGCTTTTCATAGTTTTGGTCTGTGTAAGAAAAGAAGAAAAAAGGTTGAGATCTCATTTTTATACCCCTTTAAGATGTTCTTTCAAATATTGCAAAGCCCTATAAAATGTTAAAAATCATAGAAAAACTTCTGCCTACCCAAAGAACCACTAGACAATTTGAGTTGAAAACACATAGGCAATGGCCTAAGCAAAGCCTAAACAATAATGCTGTAAGTTGGCAAGATAGCATTTTCCTCTTATTAGGCAGAAAGGATAATGTTGTCTCTATCACAATGCATGGAGAAGATATCTTTTCTTTTCTGCAGTACAGACCACCTTCTCTCAATGGAGAGGAAAAAAAATACTCAAAATGTAGGTTTCTTGGTAAGTCACAGAAATTCAAACTCTTGGTCATATTCATCTATGTGGTCCCCTGTACAGAACATTGCACTCAATCCAGCAATCATGTTAAAGCATTGATTTACATGCTAGCAATGCCACTGCTTCAAAGAAATCATGGGTGATGCTTGATCCTTTCTAAAATCATTCCGAAGGAAATATATTGATACTAGATGGAAGAATGCAGCATTTCATATTTCTAATGCAACACATGATTCCATGAAGCACAAAAAAAGTGTCAAGTAGCAGCTAAATCATGCGGTATTAAGGAATGCAGGTTTAATCATTCAAAATCACAAATAAGTATACCAGTACCATTATATACACATAAATGTATATATGAATAAAATAGGTCAGACCTGAATAAAATTAGAGGAGAAATGCATTAAATAAAACTTGACATTTAATAATCATCACCAATGTGGTGGATTGAAGAGAACTTTAGGCCTTTTCAATTGGTCAGATATCATCCAAATCCAGATTGAAATGCTTTTAAGCATTCAGATTACCCTGTACATTTGACAGATCAGACTTTAATATGTTTCAGATATTCATTTAACAGTAAAATTGATTCAGACTAATCTATCTATCTACCTATATATTATGTATATATGTATATAAAAATTCTAAATACGGATACATAGTATAAATAATGGGACTGGATTCAGGTAATATCTGAATTTGAATTTCGTAATTGGTTCAATTAATAATCAAATTCAGGAAAGAAATAAAAAACCAGAATTGACCAATAAATCCTAATAAAGACATCCAACAAACCAATGCCAAATTACTCCAAAATAAATAAAAACTTCGAACCAAAGAAGTATGGACAGTTCTGGAAATGATCGTACATGATGACAAATGAACTTAAAGCAAAATATTATCACCTCAACAGGAGGACCCTGAGACTAATGTTGGAGAATAATCCCCAAGCCAATAGCTAACTATATACACTCATGGACAGTGAAATTAAAAAAATATATCAAACAGTTACCTCCACTTTTTGAAAGCCAGCAGCCTTTGCAGCTTCCACAATAGCTTTACCAACTGGGTGAATTGTATTTGACTCAACAGCAGCAGCCAACTTCAGAACCTCCACTTGGGACCATTTATGGCTTGAGTTTTTTCTGCATCAGTATAAGTTTTTTATCATCATTCTTAAAGTCCAATCCTAATAATCAGTCAATTGTATTGCCCAGCAATTCACTAGAACATTAGGCAGTCATCTAGTGCTGCACAATATATTTATTATTTCCTTTTTGTAAAGTGAACCTGACATTTAATGTAATAATCAAGTACATGCTACTGATACTGTAGTATACAGAAATCAGACACTTGAGAGTAGTTTTTTATTCCATGTTTTAGTACATACACAAAGGCAATACGAAAAAGAATAATTTTGTAGCCATTCCAAATTAAAACATTCTTTCTTCTGCTTCATGGACACAAAGCAAATATGCATATTCGTATAGACAGCAAGCCAAAGAATAGATCACAGGAAAGCAAGAATTAGTTGCATTTGAACCAAAAACCCAAACAGCTCAAAACCTAGCTATGGTGCCTTTTCTCACCCAATTCTATGTTCATGGCCAAAATGAATTGTTGAAGCTTCAATATACCTATGCATGTGCTCCTATCACAAAAGCCTTTTACCTCCCTATTATTTCTACTCCCTATCATATATATTGCGCATAAACCACCTAAATTCAAATTTTATATAAAAGTCTTTGTTTCCTTTATCAAGCTTTTCCCAGAATGCTACATTCAAATGTTTCAGTTTCATAATGCAAACCCCATTCTAATTGGGAGACTGACCTTATTTCAATTTACAAGATAGATTCTTGTTTCCAAAAGTAAGGTCTTCCTTCAATGATCAATGGAAGATTCACTAGTCCGTAATTTTCAAAGCTAATGGTTTCACTTGGTTTCTTATCTTATACTTGGCATACATTTTAGTAGACCTATGGCTACAGGTAGATCATATACAAAAGATACAAAATATCCGTTGACATGTGTTTAGGCAAGAGACAGGAAATGACTAGCAGATTGCTTATCAGATACAATTTGAAAACTCTTTCATGTAGCAGTGGATGTCATCTTTTATTGTGGATTCAAACTTCCTCCCCCCACCGAAAAATGTCAATTCTCTAACGTAAATGGCAATAACAGAGAAATAATACATGATTTTGGATTGGCTATTAAGTGTTGACATGAAAAACTCCAAATATAAATATGCATCAATCTATCATTCTGAAAACAAAATTAGCAGTGTGAGGATAACCATTTCCATCAAACCTTGAATCTATTACTTCCTCAAATCCAGGAGCCACAACTTTGGTAACGAAAGGTCGTCCAATTGTCAAGGTCCCAGTCTTGTCAAATATGACTGTGTCCACAGACGCAAACTTCTCCAAGATATTCCCACCACGCATAAGCAATCCTCTCCTAGCCCCAAGTGAAGTTCCAACCTTTAAAAAAAAATAAAAAAAAATAAAACATGACAAATAAAAATACAAGGGCACATATTAAGAAGAAAGAAACCAAAATTTAAAAGAAGTTTAGTTACATTATGAAATGATTACCAATACAGCAGTAGGTGTTGCAAGGCCAAGTGCACATGGACAAGCAACAACCTGTAGAATAGAAATCTGTTAGTGAAGAACCAATGTAGAGAACTTAAATAGATCAGAGTAACATATCGAAGTTATGAAGAAGATTTATAGTTTACAGACATGAACAAGCACTATTATGAGCTATTGTGCAAAGCCTATCAACCTCGAAGCTCTGCTTAGTGAAGAAATCAAGCAACAAAACATATTCAATTCACCTACAAATCATGATAAAGTTGACATAGTTATTGGAACAGAGAACTACAAATACGATAGTTGCATAGCAGTGCCCTTAAAATATAGAAGTGGGCCCCATGTCAAGAAAACAAAAACAAAAACAAGTATTAAAGCGGAGGCACTACAATGGGTAGTGTTTCTAGTCCACTTTGTCTCCAATCAATTCTATCAGTAAAACACGCCGCTTGGAGGGTGTAAATCCAACTTTCCACATTCTAAGAGCTGGACTCCAATTGATTCAAGCAACAAACAATCACAGAGAGAGGAAGAGAGTAGTAGAGAGAACTAGATATAGAATAAACCGTTCAGATAGCTTTCTCTCAAGAGAGTTGCTCAAGTTTTTAGGAGTGAGAGAGACTGTCTATCTATTTGTTCTCTCTCACATGTGAAAGGTTACCATAAGCACATGGGAATCGAAAGACTGACATCTCCCACTTGCACATGATGTATACAATTTTACTATCATGTCAAACACACACATGGCACCCAAATTTTGATACACTTCAAATTTTGCTTCTCTCCCACTCTGCTTGGACTTGGTGCATACTATGTTATTGTATAATCCCCTCATTCTGTCTTGTTGAATCAATTCATATTGGCCAATGTATCATGCAACAGTGAGAGCATCAATGAGCAATGGTACAATGCAGATTCATCATTTGACCCAAAAGTTATAGATGAAAGTAGGAGGCCCAATAATCAATAGCAAACTAACACCAACAGATTCTTCATTTCTCAGACCTTGTCGCCCTTCCCTCCAATGTGTTCCCAACAGTAGTAAATGTTAATTTCCCATAAGATGAAAAACACATGTAGAAAACATAATATGCATATTAAAGACAAGATATCACAGAATGTATATCTATATATTACAGTTATTACTATTTACTAAAAGCAAAAAATAGGAAAACTCACTGTATGGTCATCTTTATATTCTTCCAATATTATCCTTATTGACCAAATTCTATCTTTTATTTTTAAAAGTTAGTTTTATTAATATAAGGGTAAGATAGTAATTTGTCTAATCATCTATTCACTCCTCTTTACTTCTCATACTTTTTTGATTTTACGTTAATCAAAATTTTCCAATTTAACCTTCTCTTTCTTAACTTTTTACTCTTCTCAACCCTCATTCCTATTTCCTAATAATAAAGGGATTTTTCCCTTCCACTCCCATTAATAAACATTTATATCTTTTCCAAAAAATAGTAAATCAATAAAAAAAATTATCTGAACTAAATATTTTTTTTGAAAAAACCACATACAATGCATGTGCATCAGGGCATGCACATAGTATAATTATCTGAAAACATTCTCTGTTTCTTCTCAAAAAATAAAATCTCTGGAAACAAGAAAATCACGAGGAATGAACTATGGAATTATGTTAATATCAGAGAGAGATATCACACCAGAACACTGCAGGAAAGCTGCAAAGCCAGAGAAATCGAACTTCCTTGATAAAAAGCAGCAGGTAAAATTCTGGAGCCAAAAGAGCTCCAAAACAGAAAAGTAGCAGCTGAGATCGCCATAACCCCATATGTGAAGTGCCCAGCAACCTGATAAATAAAGAAGAAAATTTTTATAAGTATCCACAGGTGCCATGATATGCATAGAGAAAAAAATGGGTGCAAAATTTGGCAGCAAGTCAATTTGAGCAGCAAATCATGGCAAACTGTAAAATAGGTAGATGTTCAGTCAGCAGATTAAGCAAATGATTAAAATTTAGTGCCCAATTGCCAATTATGCTGCCGCTATTATACTCCTCTCATACAAGTAATGGTAGTAAACCTGAGATGTCTCTCAGTCATGTACAACAAGGTCTGATAGCAGAACAATTAGGAGGAACATGCACGTCCAAGATTCTAAAATTGCAGTGTGGAAGCAAATTAAAGATACTTAATAGAATACATAGTTCATATGAACCAGAGGAGCATTCACTCTCCCAAGCAGAGAAAACTAAGACAAGGCTTTCCCGAGCAAGTATTAACTTTCCCTATAAGTGGCTACTGCCTCCAAGTTCAAGTTATTAAAACTCAACTCAAACATCACTATTGGGGAACCTAAGAATCCATAACAGAAGTAGTAAAAAGGAAACACTAATTTCATTTAGAAGTTTTAGGAATTTTTAAAGAGGTAGAAATGCATGCAAATATTCATAAATTTATGACGAGCTAGAACAAACATGGAAGTTGAGCTGAACACTAACAATACCATCATAAGTTATTTGATTTCAAATAAAAAAAAAAAAGGGAAACATACCTTTAAATAGATAATTTTGTTAGTTAGTTCTATAAAAGAAGGGAGATACCGATGATTAGTCCATGTCCTAGATGGAAAAAGCTATTTGTTCCTTCCATACAAAATCCATAAATAACTCAAATCACCAGCCAACAATGAGCCAATTTGGGGATATTATTAGAAAAGAAAAGCAAACAATCTTGAATAAATAAACAGGCCCACTGAATGATGCAAGACCACCAGCTCTGATCCCAAGATATAGGTGCAGGACAATATAGAAGTTTCAATTGAAAAGATTTAGTGAATAAGAAATGATGTTTCACGGGCCACAAATAGAGATTAACTTAGGGTTTAACATAGGATGAAGTTTCAATGCTAGGGACTTAAAATTGAAATGATGAGGCTATGTGGGAGCTGAAAATACATTCAGAAGTTAGATCTAAAATCAAATTAAGGAAAAAAATAAAAGGATGGATGCACGAATAACACAACTTAACTATAGATATTTACTGATTCACACAACAAAAAGTTCACCCAGGATTATGCCAGTTGAGAGAATGAACACCATCTTTGTTATGTCTAGAGTTGCACCATACAAGTTTTGATTAGAGTTACACCTTTTTGGTCAAAAGAGTCAAATATTTGAATTACCCATAACCTCAAAATACTAAAACCAAGGACTTAATAAACATAAAATAATAATCCTAAAAAAAAAATCAGTAAACACCAGGAATTTACTGTAAATTATAAATAGTAAATTGTCAAATCCAACAAAATAGGAAATGCAAAGATTAGCATGAAAAATGAAGGCATTTATCTAGAAGAAATAATTCTGATGTCTTCATATGCTTCCATAAACTAGGCTTGATCTTTTGTCAATTAACGATTTTATCTTCAACACAAAGATTTTGGCTTCAGCAGATTTACATACATATTTCTAAACATTCTATTTCAAGCACCTAGTCTAGTTTGGATGAAATGCAATATAGAAAAGAGGACCTTGTCAGCCAACCGCTGAACAGGAGCTTCCCTACTTTGTGCTTCTTCCACCAACCGAACAATATCTCCCATGGCAGTCTCACCACCTGGCCTTCTCACTTCAACAGTAAGAGTACCGTTTAAGTTAATGGTTCCAGCTGCAACTTCAGCCTTCAATAAAAAACAAAATTAGTAATACAAAAATTCAAAGACATTAATAATTTAATATTAGGTAGGTTTCTCCTGTATGAAAATAATAAAAAGATCAAAATAACCAAATTGCTAGTCTTGCAAAGAAGGGAGTACCCCAGGCAATTTTGTTACTGGTAGTGGTTCCCCTGTAAAACTGGATTCATCAACTGTGCTTCTACCAGCTCTGACAATTCCATCTGCAGGCACACGGTCCTAAAAATGAAACATGCCAAATCACTTGCACCTTTGTAAAAAAAGAATCAACAAGGAATTCTAGCAATGCATCAAAAACCAGGAATTGAGCAGCATAAGACGCCCATAAATTCTTGATAGGAAAATAGGACAACCTCAAGAACATAATTTAATTTCCACGTCAGTAAATGGGCAAGAACAAGAGTATTAAAGCAGAAGAAGCAAGTTGCAGGCAAGGGAGAAAATAAAAATTCATCATATTTGGGATATTTTCATGTATGAGAAAGAAACAAAAAAGGTAGAATGCAATGGATAAAAAGAAATAAAAATATTATTTTTACCAGGTAATAAAGCAACAAAAGGTAGATTGCAGTGGATATAAAGAAATAAAAATGTTATTTTTACTTACACCAGGTAGTACAGCAATTTGATCTCCAACAGAAAGGCTATTGCATGGAACTTCAACCACTCTGTGAAAATCTTCTGCATCACCGTTCACAATGAGACGAGCTTTTGAGGGTAGAATACTCAGAAGACCTGTCATATCACTGGTGGCTTTCAATTTTGCCCTCTGCTCAAGGTTCCTCCCTAGCAGCACAAATGCTATGAGCATAATAGGTTCCTCGAAGAATGTCCTCCAACCCTACATGAAAATGGCTCATTCATGAAACCTTTCACACCTATAAAATTTGATGTAACATTTAAGACACGTTTTCATTTGATTTCAATCAGCTGTACTGCATATATACCAAAGCAAGGAAATATACAAGGTCGAAGAAGACTGGTCCTCTTTTATAATAGGGTCTTGTCTCAATAGTTCTATTCTAGCCTGAGATTCTCTAATTTTATGGGAGTGATGGTTGTTGATAATAAATACTTGAAGGCATACGCGCTGGAACAATGACTAGCATACAACATTAGTTAGTGAGAGGAGGATCTCTTTCCTGGTAAGTAGCCCCTTTCTGCAAGTTAACCTCTATAAAAGAGAGAGAATAAAGCAGTTATGCTAGAGAACTCCAAAATTCTCCAAAGAATTTCTCCTATCAGCCTCAATTCGGAATATAACTTTCTGACTTCAAACTTTACTTTCAACTTTCAACTTTAATTCTTATTTGTTTTTCAATAAAAATCTGGACAAAAGCCTGCTTCCCAAGTTTTAAATCAAGTGGAGAAATGACATAAATGTGGCTTAAGAAACCATAAAAAACATGCATAAGCAAATAAGGAATTTCCATAGTCCAAAAAAAGCTAAGGGTGTGTTTGGTAGGTGAGAAAATAGAAATTTTCTCGAGAAAATATTGATTTTCTTGAGAAAATTATATTTTTCAATGTTTGGTTGGCAAAAAAGGTGAGAAAAAATTTTCTCGGGCCCATTATTTTCTCACCATAATTTTTTCAGCTAGAGGGGGGGGGGGGGGTGTGAGAAAAAATTTTTGCACTAAATTTGAAGAAGTTATAGTTATATAACTGAATAACTAACTAATAACCAATTATGAAAAAAAATTCTCATGTTCAACTTCAACCAAACAACTATGAGAAAATTTTCTCATGTACATTTTCTTGAGAAAATTTTCTCGAGAAAACATTATTTTCTTATGAAAAATTTTCTTAGCTACCAAACACACCCTAAAAGAAGCTCAAGTTCAACCCTCTATGTTATGGGAAAAGGCATCGACAATGATGTTGACGATTAAATAACAAAGAGGATGTTATCAACTTTTAAAATAAAAGTTCAGAATTTCCAAAATAAACCAAGAGAGACTTGAATTCTTATGCAATTCGACCTTTTGTCTATTTAATGAAGATCTTATAGAAAAAAGACGACCTTAGAAAAGTACTTACAACTCACATCTTCCCACACATGCTTCATTAGGGAGGGTTCTAGCAGGTTTTGGATGAATAATGGCTAGTTGTATTTATTGTTACCGAGTATACAAATTTAGAAGTTTATGCAATTTAGAAGTTTATGCAATTTAGGACTCTATTATTATTAGCTGTATATATTATCTTACCATGTATAGATACTAAAGATAAGGAATCTGTTAGACTACATGTATAGCATATATCAATATATATAATGAAAGAAACGCCGAATGAAAGGGCAACTTTTCCAAACCTCTCTTCATATTTTTCTAGTATCTCAGTATTTTGACATGGTATCAGAGACGGTTCTTGATTTTTGGTTTGTCGATCGTGTCGCGGGATTCAACCTCTAGGGTTATTGTCTTCTTCGTTTTCATCTTCTCTACCATCTTCGTCTCCGTTTTCGTTCCAATCTGAGCAACGATAATCCAGTTCCGGTCGTCTTCCTACGAATCGCCTTCACACTCCAGTTATATTTCCTGAGACGGCTGGAGGGATAACCGCAGGCGGCGCATCGACTCTTCTGAAGGTGAAAGCTCCGGCGACCGCACCTCACACAGAGTGTGTGGGTCTTGTTCCTCCTCTTACCGAAGCTTCCTGTTCCTTTTCCCATTCTCGCTGAAACCCTAATGGTGTTGTCGGTTCTCATGCGGATCCAGTGAGGAATAGGCCTGTTTTGCCTCATCTTCTTCGCGAGCTTCTTCTTGATTCTGAAAGTCTTGTGAGACGGCATCTTCGCTAGTGGAAAATCTGCATCTTCTTCTTCTCTGGTGGGGTGAGAGACTCTCGATCTCTCTCTTTCTGTCTCTGTGCTCCCTATGCTTTCTGTGGGGTTCTTGGGGTTCTCTTGTTCTCGGCGCGAGTACGGCCATCTTCGAGCTGCTTCCCCGCGAAGATCGACCTCTGCTGATCAGGCGGAGTTCCTTCTTTGTCCTGGATCTTGGCCTTGACGTTGTCGATCCTCGCAATTTTTTGGCGCAGCCGCTGGTTCGGTTCTTAGCTCTTATTTCCAGTGCCTCTTTCGGTTGTGGCTTTCGGCAATTTATAATTTTCGACATTCCTGTGGAATATTATCTGTCTCTTGGTTGCATCATGTCATCGGATAAGTTGGAATCACTCCATTTTCGGTTTACTGGTAAAAATTATTCTGCTTGGGAGTTCCAATTTAAATTATTTGTCAAAGGAAAATAATTGTGGGGTCATATTGATGGGAGTGTTCCAAGACCTCAAGGTGTCGAGGCTTTATCTAAGTGGGACATTCATGATGCTCGGGTTATGACTTGGCTCCTTAGCTCGGTTGAGCCTCACCTTGTTCTCAATTTGAGGCCTTATAAAACTGCCGCTGCTATGTGGAATTATCTTAACACGGTTTACAATCAAGACAACTCTGCAAAACGATTTCAATTGGAGTATGAGATGGCTAATTTCACACAAGGCAGTCTCTCTATTGAGGAATATTTTTCTGGTTTTCAAACTCTTTGGGCTGACTATTGCGACATTGTTTATGCTAAAGTTCCCAATGCAGCTCTCTCTGCTATCCAAGAAGTGCATGCAACCAGCAAGCGAGATCAATTCTTGATGAAGTTACGACCTGATTTTGAAATTGCCCGTTCTACTCTGATGAACCGTCATCCTGTCCCATCTTTGGATGCTTGCTTGAGTGAACTTCTTCGTGAGGAGCAGCGTATCGTTACTCATGCTGCCATGGAACATCGGGCTAATGTTAGTGCACCTGTTTCTGTGGCTTATGCAGCATAAGGGAGAAATAAGGGTAGAGACATGCGTGCTGTCCAGTGCTTTAGTTGTAAAGCTTTTGGCCATATTGCTCGGGATTGTCCCAAGAAGTTCTGTAACTACTGCAAGAAACAGGGTCATATCATCTCTGCTTGTCCCATTCGACCTGAAAGGAAGCAGGGTACTGCTTATCATGCCTCCACTGGTGCCTCTAGTTCTGCTGCATTGCCTGCTGCCTCGTCGGTTGTTCCTATTCCTGCTTCTCCAGCCTTGGCAAATTCGAACACACTCACTCCTGAAATGGTACAACAGATGATCATTTCTGCTTTTTCTGCTTTTGGGTTCTCAGGTAATCATAAAGTTTCTTCTAAACCTTGGTATTTTGACTCCGGAGCCTCTAACCATATGACCAATACTATTGCTCATCTTTCCAATGTCCGGAATTATGATGGAAATCTGAAAATTAACACTGCTGATGGCAGTTCTCTGCCTATCAGTGCTGTTGGTGATCTTTCCTCTTCCTTAACTGATGTTTTTGTGTCTCCTGACCTCTCCACAAATCTTATTTCTGTTGGTCAATTGGTTGATAATAATTGTCATGTCCATTTCTCCCATTCTGGTTGTGTTGTGCAGGATCAAGTGTCAGGGAAGATGATCGCGAAGGGGCCTAAAGTGGGACGACTCTTTCCTCTTCATGTTTCTCATTCCACTATTATTCCTTCCCTTTCATTTGCATGTAATGTTGTTGATTCTAAAAATAAGACGTGGCATAGACGTCTAGGCCACCCAAACTTTGATGTTCTTCGTACTTTATTTAATTCTGGATTATTGGGAAATAAAGCATGCTCTTCTATTGATCTTTCATTTGATTGTACATCATGCAAACTTGGCAAAAGTAAAGTTCTACCTTTTCCTCATCATGCATCTAGTGCCTCACAATGTTTTGAGATTATTCATAGTGATGTTTGGGGGATTGCACCTGTTGTTTCTCATGCGCATTACAAGTACTTTGTTACTTTCATTGATGACTTTAGTCGCTTTACTTGGGTTTACTTCCTCCGGGCTAAGGGTGAAGTTTTTTCAGTCTTTAAGCGCTTTCTTGCACTTATTGAGACTCAATTCTCTGCCAGCATCAAGGTCTTGCGCTCTGATTCTGGCGGCGAATACATGTCTAATGAGTTTCAGGACTTTCTTCAGAGCAAAGGGATCCTCTCTCAACGTTCTTGTCCTTCGACACCACAGCAAAACGGTGTTGCTGAAAGAAAAAATCGCCACCTTCTTGATGTAGTAAGAACTCTTTTACTTGAATCATCTGTTCCTCCTCGTTTTTGGTGTGAAGCACTTTCTACTGCAGTTCATTTGATCAATCGCTTACCCTCTCCTACGATAAATCATGTTTCTCCTTTCTTTAAGTTGTTTGGTTATTCTCCTTTATATTATGATCTTCGTACATTTGGTTGTGTTTGTTTTGTGCATCTTCCTCCTCATGAACGACATAAACTTACCGCTCAGTCTGTTAAGTGTGTTTTTCTTGGTTATGCTATCCCTCACAAGGGTTATGTTTGTTATGATCCCCATGGTTGTCGTATACGGGTTTCCCGGAATGTGATTTTCTTTGAAAATCAATATTTCTTTCCATCTCATTTTGAGCTGCCATCTGCATCTGTATCTCTTCTGCCTATTTTTTCTGAATCTCCAACAATTGTGGAAAGGTTCAAACCCGGTTTTGTGTATGAGAGACGTAGTCGACATGAGTCTGGTTCCTCTGTGCCTCCTTCCGATCTTGACCCGGCGCCTGATCCTGCTCCTGCTTCCACCAATCTTCGTCGGTCTACTCGTCCTTCTCGACCCCCTAATTGGTATGGTTTCTTCTCTCCTGTCTCTCTTGTCGCTACTTTATCCACTATTTCCATTCCCTCTTGCTACAAACAGGCCATGGAACATGAGTGTTGGCAAATTGCAATGCAAGCAGAACTTCAAGCACTTGAGGAGAATCACACTTGGGATATTGTTCCTTGTCCCCCTACAGTCAAACCTATTGGGAGTAAATGGGTTTTTTCTGTAAAACTTCGTTCTGATGGCTCTTTAGACAGGTACAAAGCTCGCCTTGTAGCTCTGGGTAACAAGCTGGAATATGGAGTTGATTATGAGGAGACATTTGCACCTGTTGCCAAAATGACCACGGTTCGAACCATCTTAGCTATTGCTGCTTCACAGTCGTGGCAACTACATCAGATGGATGTGAAGAATGCCTTTCTTCATGGTGATCTCCAAGAAGAGATTTACATGAAGCTTCCCTCTGGTATGACTATTTCTTCTCCTCATGATGTATGTAAGCTAAGGCGTTCTCTGTATGGGCTCAAGCAAGCGCCCCGCGCTTGGTTTGAGAAGTTTCGCAGTACACTTCTTTCCTTCAGTTTTACACAAAGTCAATATGATTCTTCTCTCTTCTTCCACAAATCTACGTCGGGTATAGTTATTCTCTTGGTTTATGTGGATGATATTATCATTACTGGCACTGATTGTGGTTTAATTACTAAGCTTCAACAGCTGTTACATGTAACTTTCCATATGAAAGATCTTGGCCAGCTCACATACTTCTTAGGATTGGAAGTTCATCATCGAGCCCATGGCATTTTCGTGAACCAGCATAAGTATATACAAGATCTTATCACTTTGGCTGGTTTGGCGGACACTTCTTCTGTTGATACTCCTATGGACGTAAATGTCAAATACAGGAAAGATGAAGGGGACCTTCTGGATGATCCTACTCTCTATCGGCGCTTGGTTGGGAGTCTTATCTACTTGACCACTACTCGACCCGATATCTCCTATGCTGTCCATCAGGTCAGTCAATTTATGTCTTCTCCTCGGCATCTCCATCTTGCTGCCGTTCGCCGCATCATTCGCTATCTTCGAGGATCACCAACTCGTGGATTGTTCTTTCCTTCTGAATCCTCTCTTCAACTTGTTGCCTATAGTGATGCTGATTGGGCTGGGTGTCTGGATTCACGTCGATCTACTACAGGTTGGTGTATGTTTTTAGGTGATGCATTAATTTCTTGGCGATGTAAGAAACAAGATTGTGTTTCTAAATCCTCTACTGAGGCTGAGTATCGTGCCATGTCTACTGCTTGTTCTGAAATTGTATGGCTGCGTGGTCTCCTTGAGGAGCTTGGGTTTCCTCAGACTACTTCTACCCCTCTTCATGCTGATAACACTAGTGCTATTCAGATTGCCACCAATCCTGTTTTCCATGAACGCACCAAGCACATTGAAGTTGATTGTCATTCTATTCGAGACACTTTGGAAAGTCGGGTGATATCTCTTCCTCACATCTCTTCTGATCTCCAAGTGGCTGATATCTTCACCAAAGCTATGACTCGACAGCGGCATCAATTTCTTGTTGGCAAATTGTTGCTGATTGACTTACCAGCATCAATTTGAGGGGGGATGTTACCGAGTATACAAATTTAGAAGTTTATGCAATTTAGAAGTTTATGCAATTTAGGACTCTATTATTATTAGCTGTATATATTATCTTACCATGTATAGATACTAAAGATAAGGAATCTGTTAGACTACATGTATAGCATATATCAATATATATAATGAAAGAAACGCCGAATGAAAGGGCAACTTTTCCAAACCTCTCTTCGTATTTTTCTAGTATCTCAGTATTTTGACATTTATAACCAACCTCCATTGCAGTGCAATGTGGGCTCCAGTAGTCATTATCTTTCACTCTTCTACTTCTCAGATTAACTATCATGAATCCAGCATAACCATAATGGAGTGTGTGAACAAAGAACTGATTCATTTAGCAACTTCAATGAAACTTAAGTATGGCTTGTTCAAACCTTCTGAAAGGTTTTGAAACCAGATAAAATTGATTATCTTGGTAGATACTGCAACAATATAATGATTGTCTAATCATGAAGAGAGTTTAGCACCTGAAAGCTCTCAAAGCAGACAAAAGCAGTTGAAAGTGCATTACCTTTTCAATATAAGATGTGTTGAAGAATAGGAAAGGCAGAAAAGTAGAATAATTCATGATTTCTTTTTATACAAGAAATCTCCATCAAGCGAAATTGCACCAAAATAATATGCATACTAAACAATTGGTATTGATACTAATTTCTTTGGTTAAAGGCGAACTATATCCTTACATATTAAATATTTGAAGGCCTCCTACAGTACTAGGTCCAGGCTTCAACAGGTTGCAAAACAAGAAGAAACATACAAGTGCAGAAAAAGAATAAAATTTTGCGGCCGAGTTGAAAAGCAATCACGAGTCAACATTGCAGGAAACATCTCTATACATATGCAGATTATGAATAAAATCATATACGCTGACAGTAACTGATTTGCATTGGTCAGAGAAAACCAATAAGAAGTAAATATTAAGCCATAATTTGCTCATTCATATGAAAGAAAACCTGCATATGGGATGTCATGCAGTGGTAGGTACAATGATCCCAAACATGCAATGCTTCAGAAGAAGTCTGTAAGGAACATGTTGGTTGGTACAGGAAATGCAACTTCCATCTAGAAGTTGATCTTCTGCCGAGTGACAACATTCACACATTCAGAGGGCTATGCACAAGTCAGGCTATTTCTGAAGATAATCTTTTTAGGCCATGGAAATTCAAACCTCAAAAACAATCCACTAATCGAAACTTTAAACCACATCAGATGTAGAATTCAGGATTTTGATAAAATTTGATCCATCAATTCGTGAATGATAATAACACAAAATTCTAGTAATACTTACTTTCAAGAAAAATAATAATAATAATGGAGAACTTCAAAAATATGCTTGGCAACTGTAAGTAACTAAAGTCTGCTTATGACAAAAATAATTTCCACCAGGGTCCTGGGCATCATTTTGAACTAATCCTATTTTTTCTTTAAAAGATATATATAAAGAATTAAGTGTTGAAAATGTGTTATTTGTCAAGTACATCTTGCCATAGTGGATATCCATCATTCGACAACTCATAAGGCACATTTTAGTTGGCTTTGCAATTAAAGAGCAACCGCTGTTATTGTATATTTGTATATAAGCATCCCGTTAGAGTGTCTTTGCTATATTATCTTCTATACTCTTGCATAAAGCACATATTCTGCCTTTTCAGTGCATCTTTGTACAAATAACAAAAAAGTACAACCTAACTTTTCAAACAAGGAAAGAACTGATTCTTTCCTTTGAACAAACTGACTTCTCTAGCTCTCTTAATCAACCAATAACACCTTTTCCTTAAAAATCACTCCTTCCTTTCACTGGTAGCATGCACTTCACCAGACAATCTTCATGGATCCCTCCAAGGACAATGGCGGCAACCATCCTAGCAGTAATAAAGGGTCCTACCGGTGACAAGCATTGACAGTTCAAATGGTAGCAATATATCATCATTTATCCTATAATGTACATCATGAATTAAAAAGGTACAACTACCACACCAATAATTTTGTGCAAAGGATGCCCTAGTAAGAAGGAAGCTACCTTACTAGCGCAGAATAGATGTCTAGAGCAAGGACTAAAAATTAGCAGAATTTCGGCGAAATTAGCCGAATTTTATCGGTTTTTTTACCATCGAAGCGAAAAGTGGGATGTAAAATAAAAAATGCAAAAATTCGCTAAATAATTCGATAAACTTCGACAACTTCGACGAAATTCGATAAACTTTGACAAAAGTTTAGTTTTTCAATAACAAAAATGCAAAAATTCGAGCAAAAATTCGACAAAATTTGACAAAATTCGATGAAATTAGACAGAGAAGTAAAAAAGATGTTACTTCATCAATAAAAAACAAAAAAACACTAATAATTATGTATTATTTTCAACTTCATCAACCAACATAGCAATATAAATTTTAAAAAATAATTTAACAAGTTAACAAATTATGTAGTTTATGGGATATGCTTTACCAAAAAAAAAAAAAAAAAGCAAAATAAATAAATAGTTAAAGTCGAAATAAGATAAAAACTTAAAAATAAATTAAAAGATTTCCTAAAGTCATCTTTTTTTAGTTAACTCTTATGAAACAAAATTAATAAACAACACATTCAAATAATAAACTAATAAATTAAGCATGATAGAATTCAAACTAGTAAAGTATATGGTCGAGAAGCAAGCCACCACAAAATTAAATATCAAAATAAAGAAAACAAATTAAGACCAAAAGCCGTCATTCAAATTCATCAACTCACTTAACAAGATTGATTTTGTTAGGTCGCTTATTGATATTTTTATGTATTAAAAGTGTCTATTTATATTAGTTTTTAGCTTATACTACAATAAATTTAGATATTTAAGCATATATGCAAAAATTCTCTAAACTTCTCTAATTTAGCAAATTTTTACAAAAATTCTCCATGTCGAATTAAACTTCTCCGAATTAATTCTGATTTTCGAAGGTCGAAGTTTAGGGCAAAATCAAAGTTTCGTACCTTGGTCTAGAGAGTTGATGTTTGTTAATAATTTTTTTGATCAATTTTGCAACTTCAACTTAATTTGGCGCTTCAACGAAGTAGCTACTTCATATACCTTGTTTTGAAATTCATATTTATCCAAAAACAGTACAAGGAGCAACTGTTTAAGATTCAGGGATAAAGTGGAGAGATATTCTGTAATAGGCAGCATTAAACTCAATTTCCGCATCATGTTGAAAGCAGAAGAAGCAACGATGATATTAACTAAAAACAGAATGTGTACATACAGTTCTGGTATAGAGCCTATAGGCGGCTGTATATGAACTATAATCGTACAGAGGCAAGAATTGTCACATACCAGTTTTGGTATTAAAGCAGCTATAGAACTGACAGCAAAAGATGATAAAGCTCCAAGGCCAACTAATGTATTCATGTTTGGAACTCCTCTCCAAAGACTTTTCAGACCATCGAGAATAAGCTGGCGTCCAGGACCAAGTAATGTGAACAAAGACAAGGACAAATGAAACCCAGTTGAATGAAATGCATGGATCCAAGCTGCATTATTTCCAAAGAAATGAGAAAGGTGACCAATGAGGCACACAGCACATAGAGCCCATGAGACAGCAAGGTTCCGTCCTGTTGGAATCAGTTAGTATTAGTTGAAACATATACTGAATGAGACATGGCATTCAAACTTTACACTGATTATAGAAAATGTTTGAAGAAGCTCATAGAAGGCTCGGTAAAGCATTTATCTTGATATATGAATATAATAAATAGCAAGACATAATACCACTTTCTTTCAAGCGGCTATGCTTTACATCCATCTTCTCCTCAAAAACTCTGAAGAAATTATCTCTAGCGGAATCTGCACCACAGCCATGCATTATCATGTCACTGATAGTTTAAATTGTACATAACTTGAAAGATAAAGGCAACACTATACACATACAAAATAAGAATTTAAGGAAAATAATAGAAGTTGAATCAAAGAATCAGAAGCAAGAAAAAAAGAATAACATAACTCCGAAAGCACCTTCTGCTTTTGAAGATAGGGAAGAGAGAGAGAGCAGGAAATATTCACAGAAAAAAATAAGTAAAAAACAGGGTGCTTCCAAATTCTGCTTCACTAGGAACCAATTTAGCACCAAAGTGAAAATAGTCACAATGGGTGACAAGTTCAAGGACCGACACTTCAATTCTAGCCTCACCAAGTTGTCTCCTCTAACCAAGCTACAGTGCAACTCTGATGCAGGAGCATGATGATACATCAATTTACAGAAAGGTAATGAGATCAAACTTCAGAGATACTTGTCGCTAGATTAAGCAAACTACTATTATAAACGTAAGACATGTATTACCTGCTCAGAAATATGTTTGGGAAAGAAAATCGGACTAACATCTCAGTCTTGAAGATGCAGCAACTACAAAGCCTCATTCCTATATTAAGGCATAGTTTTAGAAAACAAGGATTGGTCCATGGAACTAAAACCTTGCCTACCTCTCAAAAGTTTTAACCTAAAATCAAAAGAACTAGGATAACCAAACTCTTGGACAAGCAAATAGAAAGAATCCACTATGCAACACCATAACATTTCTTTAATTGCATTCCTTTTGTAATTGGAGAATTTAGAAATTTCACAAGACACATTTTTTGTGCATGCTCTAGCATGCCAATCAGAAATTGCTGACTACATGCCTTAGTGGGGTCACTACAAAGAATTCTTCTCAATAGGGCCATAAAATACACTAACAAGCATGTGCAACTTTCACATTTAATCCTGAATGCCCATATTACAACAAGCTTCGTGATGGCAGCAGCATTGATTCACCATCTTAATTGATCCTGGCAGCTGCAGAATTTGGCAAACTGGATATGAAATTGGATATCCAGGATTTTTCATATATGACATAATTAGACCAAGAATATTTTTACACAAGCACACTCACTCACACGAACTTTTCTGAGAGATATAATTGATCATTTAAATAACATGGTTGGAGTCTACGGCTAAATAATACATAGCAGGGCATATCAAATTCCCCCCCCCCCCCCCCCCCCCCCACTCTCTCTCTCTCTAACAAATCTCTGTCCAAATGAAGAAGACGAAGGAAAGAAAGAAGGACAGAAAAAAATCCAAGAGAACAACAAAGCAAGAGTAACATGTCAAAAATAGTGGCTTAGGAGGACATCATGAGAAAACAACATAAAGTGAGATGAAGAAATTATATAGTTTATAATAACAAAGATGTTAGACAGTTAGAGCAAGAATGGTAGGAGTCAAATGAACAAGCAGCAAAACAGACGCGGATTAATGCACCACAAGAAAGAAAATGGATGCACTAACGAGCATTGGTTCTCCTAAAAAGTGCCCACTCCTTTGCTTGTTGGTTTTCACATAGTTGGCAACTAAATGATGGTCTAACAAATTCTAAGCTTACCTTGATAGATTGCATAACTTCGCAAATGGTAGGAACTGTTAAAGATACAAAAAGGCATTTGCTAAACTATACAAAATTTTCAAGAAAATTTCATTGAGACACAGCTGATGGGCATAGCATTCACTGGAATTACATAAGCAATCTGTTAAAGTTGACAACTTGACCCTTCAAGAAAAAGGGTCAAAAATTTATCAGACAACATTGAACAGTCTTTTTTAAGATCATTTCATTGTGGGGTACAAGAAAAATGAACATCCAGCATAAGAAATCCCTCTCTTCAACTGAATCCATTGACAGAAGCTGCTGAGACCCACCTATTGATGAAGAAATGAATTTATTAGAATTTTGTTTTCAACTTAGGCTTCCACATTTTAATTATTTGATTAAAAAAATGCCATCCTGAAATGAGAAATCCAATTAAATCTTGACATACCATAATGAGCAGAACTCTAAACGGCAAATTCCTGGCATCTTTATGAATGATTGTCCCCCTCAATATCCCCCAGACCTGCCAATTTAGTCACTGAGCTTCACATAAATCACATGATCGCCTGAATGCATGGTAATTTGCATTTCCAACTCTCCCATTTACATATTGAAGAAGCATTGATCCAATCAACTTAGTTTCTAGTTCTTCAAAAAGAAATTAGATCTATGTGTTTCTAAAAACAAATCTAACAGACTACTACTACTACCCTGAAGGTATATCTTGATAACTACAATAGGAAAAACATTGTGCTTGGTTACATGTTAACAATATGCACTGCAACTCTAATTTCAGAAACCTTGATGCACAACCATAATTGACACCCTCCAACATGTCGTAGTTCAAAATGGATCATATACCCATAATCCATGTCGTATACCTTATATGTATATATAAAATGCTGAATCAATGATTGTCATGCAACATTTTCTCAAGATTGATTAACTGTCACCATTTAGATAAGATTTTTTTAACAATTACAACTATGTTCACTTCTTAGGATTGGTTGAACCATGTTTTCTAGGAGAAAAGGCTATCAATGTGATACCCTGAAAATTTTCCAAGGGTATTCTTGTAAATCACCCCAAGGGAAAATTAGTCATTTTATTTTACTGATATAGTTAGGCCATAACTCATTATTAATGTGATAACAAAAGATCTTATTGTAGATAGTTGGCCATGTAGAAGGAATATGGGCAGAAATCAAGACAGGAACAATAATCATTCTTGTGAGGAATATTTTGGTAACTTAACACTTAAATCACGTAGATCACTTGATAAGAAATCTAGGCATGAAACATAGTGTAAATTGACCTTGTTTAGGTCAAAAATTCAATATTTGAAAAGTAGCACCTTCAAAGTTCAAAGACAAGGGGCATTTTTTAAAAGAAAAATATAGCTATAGAAAATGAGTCAAATCATTGAAATCTGAAAATCCAACATCAAAAGGACAAAAAATCTCTAAGAACGAGATATATGCTATACAAAGATTTATAAAAAATTATTCCAAAATTCATTGTTTTAACCTAGAGTATTTAATTTGTATGAGATACTTTTGGATTGGGCTATACATGACTAATTGGAACCAAGAGAATTCACATAGGTACAAGAAGATTGTGGGGTGCAAATGGGTATTTATAATAAAATGTAAAGTTGATGGCAATGTAGAGAGATACATGGCAAGACTTGTAGCTAGGGGTCTAATCGGGCCGGGTTTTGGCCCATACACCCACCAGACCTCAATTTTTAGGGGGGGCCAACCCGATCAACCAAAGGTCGGGTCGGGTTGGGCTTGGTTGGTCGGGTTGGGCCACAATTAATGGGCCAAAATTGAACAAGTCCTTGTACGGTCTTAAGCAATTCCCAAGAGCTGGTTTGAACGCTTTGGAAAGGCTACAAAGAGTCACAGATACAACCAAAGTCAAGCAGATCACACTATGTTCTATAAGCATTCAAGTGAAGGGAAAATTGCTATCTTGATTGTTTATGTGGACGATATAATTTTAACAGGTGATGATAATATCAAATTGGAAAGATTAAAGATGGGACTCGCTAAAGACCTTGAAATCAACGACTTGAGAGTTGTGAAGTACTTTCTTGGAATGAAATTTGCCAGGTCTAAGGAAAGTATTTTTGTTAATCAACGTAAATACTAAATACATACTTGATTCACTAGGTGAGACAGGATTGCTAGGATGTAAAGCAGTCGAGACACCAACCAAACCCAACCTGAAGCTACAGGCTGCTAAAAGTGAAGATGTGGTGAATATAGATCAATTTCAAAGACTTGTTGGAAGACTAATTTATTTATCCCATAGGCGTTCTGACATATCATTTGGAATAAGTTGAGTTAGCCAATTCATGCATTCACCAGGACAGGAACACTTTGAAGTTGTATGCAGAATACTGAGGTATCTAAAAGGGACTCCTGGTAAAGGCCTAGTAATAAAAAAGCAAGGACATTTACAAATTGAAGTATACACTGATGCAGATTGGGTAAGAAGCATCACTAATTGAAACAACCTCTGGCAATTGTACATTCTTTGGAGGGAATTTGGTTACTTGGCGGAGCAAAAAACAAAATGTGGTGGCTAGAAGTAGTGTTGAAGCTGAATTTAGATTGGTAGCTCATGGAATCTACGAAGTTTTGTGGATTAAAAGAATGCTAGAAGACTTAAGAATTTTGTGTACTTCACCCATGAAAGTGTATTGTGAATCTGTGATAACAAAGTAGCAATTTCAATTGCTCACAATCCTGTACTTCATGATAGAACAAAACATGTGGAAGTTGACAAGCATTTCATTAAAGAGAAGCTCAAGAACGAACTAATCTGCATGCCATACATCCAAACTTTCGAGCAAATTGCAAATATATTGACAAAGGGACTGTACAAAACGCAATTTGATTACTTAGTTGGCAAGCTAGCAATGGAAGACATCTTCAAACCAGCTTGAGGGGTAGTGTTGTTGAGATATGGTTGAATCCTTAGGAATATTATAGCTGCAAATATAGAAATAGTAAATAGCTAAAGAATAGGAAAGTTTGGATATAGATTAGAATCAGTAATTATTTCATTCCTTATTTTATGCCATGTATCACCTATTAATATAGGTACCATGTATTCCATTAAAGTGTGAACAATACACAGATTTTCTATTCCTCCCAATATTTCTCTCTAGCTTTTAACTATGTATCTCCGCACCAGGCACATTACCTTTAAACATGGACCATAATTTATAGGGAAATCATAGACCTACGGCATTTGAAGCTAGACTCACCCTAGTTTCATTGGTCTTTGGTTTCATTATATATATAGTTTTTAGTCTTTTAACAAAGAGAACAATCATTTCTGGATTTCACAAACTTGTTATACACAGGACAACTCTACTTCCAAAAATTCAATTGTCTATTTTAAGGTTCTCAAGATGTCATGAAACTTCAAGATATCAAAGTAAACAAATCAAATAAGATTAGAAATTGGTTTGTTGTTCATTAAAATTATATAGAATTTAATAATTTATTAATGATTAACGCATTATAAGGTGCACTTAAGAGGACAATGCTGACAAAGCCCGTGGCACTAAAGTCACATGCATGGCAGTACAAAAGTGTGAAGAGGATGCCACAACTATAACATATTAGGCATAGACATTATGTGACATGACATATGGCCCAAAATATAGAAGATGTCATAGCTTCTAAAAATGTTTTTTAAAGAGAGTCAAATATTGAGAAGTTGGATGAAATGAATGTGTAGATGAAGTTGTGAACAACTTCTTATTCAGATTCTAGAAAATGAGCCCTTTCAGATCTAAATGAAGTGTCTATCCATAGACAACAGAAAAATCTTAATACTTTCTGCTTTGTTACACTTTTCTCAAATTAGCAATCTACTTTGGCTTAATGGCCTTCATAGAGAGAAGTAGTAGAAGGCTTCAGAGGTATGCATGGCAAAGGAGCAGGGAGGTTTAAAAAACACTCATAATGACAACAAAGACCACACTAAGTGTGAACTTGTGGGTGCAACCGTGCAAGAGGCTCTTTAAAGAAAACACAATGGGATCTCCACAACAACCGAAGAGAAAAACAATCAATCCTTTCAGCAAAGATTTAAAAGAACGATAACTATCAATTCTTTCGGCAAAGATTCACGAGGCCAGCTCCACGGGTAGGCCATTTAGGCAGTGGCCTAAGGCTCTCCATGGAGTTAAGGCCAATTTCTTTTTTTCCTTATGTCTCACATTACTATAAAAAAAAAAAAAAAAACTTGTTTTTTGTTCATAATAATTTTGTATCTCAAAAGTCTAGAAAAGTAAATTTGAACAGAATTTTAGTGAGTAGCTTTAGACATCAAATTTGAAAAGGGCCTAATTTAGATTTTCGTCTAAGGCCTCATTGCTAAGTGATGCAATCCAAGATCTCAAATTCGTGTTTTCCTATTTTAGAATAATTTACTAATTTTAGTAAATTTACTAATTTCGGTACTTTACTATTTTTAGTAAATTTACTATTTTCGGTAATTTTTACTTTTAGGATTTTATTGGATTAGGAAAATAGTATTTTTGTTGAATTAGAAAATTAGTATTTGAGTCTATTTAGGAATTTTCATAGGTTTTGTCTATAAAAATGGGGTCCTTGTATGAGTTATTGATAGATTGAATAATATTGATTTTTTTAGAATTTGTGAATTCTTTCTTCACCTCTTTTTTCGGTATTCTGAAGAATCAACGAGTTAGAGAAAGTGTGTTTATTGTCTTCCCTATCACGCCCTTCATCAATTGGTATCAGAGCCGCGTTCATTCTTCCACCATGCCTCCAAGAAGATGACAACAAGAAGCCCAACTCGAGGAAGTGAATAGACGTGACGATTTCGCACGGCTTGAGCGACAAATAGCTCTATTGACGCAGCAGTTTGCTGCGTTCTTGCAAGTAGTACGTGGTGGGGATAGACGATGGGATTTGGGGATCAAGGTTAATATCCCAGCAGATTTTATCTTCTCTCCTGCAACAACCGATTTAGATGAAGAAATTGAAAATTCTTTAGAGGATTTTCATAACCCTTTCGATGATCCACCAATTTTTTATGAATATGCTAATGAAACTGAAGAAGAAGATGATATTGCAACAACAGCAGATGAAGAACTTGAGAATAATAGTGGGAGTTATTTAGTTGATGCGTAGGAATCCCTAGAGGGTGATACTGGCCCGTTGTTTGTAGGTCGGCGCCTTTGCTTAGCACCTCGCGCGCACTATAACTGGCTACGACATATCTTCCAATCAACTTGCACTATTGGTGGTAAAATCAACGAGATCGTGACTGATTCGAGTAGTTGCAAGAATGTTGTTTCTAATGAAGCAGAACTACAGACGTTGGGATTAGTGAAAAAGAAACATCCAAAGTCCTATAAGCTAGTGTGGTTGAAAAAGTGCACAAGTACTCATGATTGTTTGGTGAAGGATATTTTTTTTTTAAAAGAAACAATAGAGTATTGTATATATATTTGTATGTGTGTGTAACAGTTTGGTGAGGGATATTCAAAACTATAATTATGTTACTAATCGCAAGCGTCGATTAAGTCGTCGAAAGCACAGTTGCAAACGTCGCCCGAAGTTATCGAGTCAAAATCACTTTTTTGATGCGTTTGATGTTAATGACTTTGTTCCACTCCATGGGCCTACCTCAAGCGACGATGCAACAAATTCGAGGGCGAATTTTTTCTAACATGGAGAGAATGATGCAATCCGAGATCTCAAATTAGTGTTTTCCTATTTTAGAATAATTTACTAATTTTAGTAAATTTACTAATTTCGGTAATTTACTATTTTTAGTAATTTAGTATTTTCGATAATTTACTATTTTTAGTAAATTTACTATTTTCAGTAATTTTTACTTTTAGGATTTTATTGAATTAGGAAATTAGGAAACTAGTATTTTTGTTGAATTAGGGAATTAGTATTTGAGTCTATTTAGGAATTTTCATAAGTTTTGTCTATAAAAAGGGGGTCTTTGTATGAGTTATTGATAGATTGAATAAAATTGATTTTTTTAGAATTTGCGAATTCTTTCTTCACCTCTTTTCTCAGTATTATGAAGAATCAACGAGTTAGAGAAAGTGTGTTTATTGTCTTCCCTATCACGCCCTGCATCACTAAGTCGAATCTAAAGATCATTGTAGTAAAGAAAGAAGGTGATTAATTTAGTTCTTGTCCCAATGTTCATAAAGAGGCGTCCACCTCTTCTAAACCTACAACTACTACTACTACAACCCCATTTATGCAAATGTTGTCAAGAGAAAATATTGAAACTCCCTACTAGTTTATGGAGCCTATCCCTATAGCATCCACTTTCTCCTTTGTACATTCTGGCACATGGCGGTGTACATGGATTAGTTCAAAACTATGAAACCAAACCAAACTTTCAGTTGGGTTTGGTTTAAATGAGCTCAGTTAGGGTTTGGTTCAAAGAAACTATAACCCAATCTATTTGGTTTTGTTCACGGTTTGAGACTTTAAAAATTAGTTTCAACTAAATTGAACCAACTTGAAGCTAAAGCTATTAGAATTTTAATTCTTAATGTTTAAATTATTGTATGATAAACATATTGTTATGGGTGTTTTGCATAAGCATATTGCATGATAAGGCTTTTGTTTTTTTATTAATTAGATGTGCATTAGATTTACTTTATATTTCATCCGCATTTTTAACTAGTTTAATACGTATTAAAAAGTTCAAATTGATCAACCCAATCCAATTATGTTTGGTCAATTTGGTTTATCAAATTGCCGAAATGATTGACTTCAATTTGATTTTAGTTTTGACATAAACCCAACCCAAACCATATTATTAACATCCCTGCCTGTACGTTTAACTCTATCCCAACTTCAAGAGCACCAAGATAATGGATTCAAGTGCTTACCACCATATCACTAATGTGTCATATCTTTTCTTACTTTATCATATCTAACATGATAGGGAGATTTAGGAATTAGCATAATTTATGGGCTTCTTCCTTGTGATGATGGTAGAGGCAATGGCACGGCCGTTTCCAACAAGCTTTATCAACTTTATTTCATGTTCCCAAGTTCCATTAAAATTTCCTATCTATCAATCAGCACTCGATCCCATAATTCTAATGTCACATCCTTTTGTTCTTATTTTTTTTCAGGATTTTAGACCATAAACATGACAGGTTATTTAAGATGCATTGCACAATGTGAACAAGATTATTGAATTAATAGATAAATAAAAGTAAACTATTAAAACGAGTAACATTAAAAATTCTAGATAAAAAGAAAAGCATGTAATAAGATTTGTTTCATACACCCGCATGCATATTTGGGTGGATTTGTGTATCTACAGGCAATAACAAAATGCAAAATAGAATAACCAGTTGCCATTGCTCAATTTACAACAAAGTATTACATTGTCCAATGAAACTCTCCTTCTAAAAGCATTGTACAATAATTTCCAATGACCTTTTTCCTTCAATTAAATTTCTTCCAGATGCAAAAGTATATTTCACCTGGACATAAGAATTAATGCAATAGTTTGTAGCTATATTATGATTAAAGATTGGGAACTATACGCATAACACTTGCCAGTGACTAAAGAAAGAAATAACTCAACTCAGAGCTGTAATAGTTTATGAAAACCTACCTCGAAGGTTGGACTTAAATCCATAGCTAGTCAAATGCTTTGCAAGAGTCTCTCCTAATTGTTGATGCCAGTGTTCTGTAGCTTTTGCTTCGGGCACAGGCCACACAATGGCAGTCTCTGTTGTAAGGTTCACATTCGCAGTGGACACAAGTGGCTGTTCATCCACCATTCATGTGTTAAAACTTGATTTAAGTAGTGATAACAAGAAAAATGTTTGCTTCATCAAAACATATTGAAACTGCACAGTTGTAACAAGCAATACAAGATGGATCAAGAAATATAATAAGTGAGTCGGAATGCAGAAGTTCTTGCATAATTCTATAACTCACAAGGTTTCTTTTCTCGTATTGTCCCACTTAACCAACTCTGGGCCTAAGTTTGAGGTTTCACTTTAAAAGTATTCACTACTAAATACTAATGAGAAAGAGCTCCTATTAATGAATTCATTCAAGTCTATGGAGGAACTATTTCTTCAATTTGCACGTGTGTAACAACCTCTGCCTTGGAGCAAAATCCAAGGGCATTTAGCAATTCATCCCAATTGCATGACACATGTCAAATCTGAAGTGAGACTAATATTTTGGTAGCTGAAGCAAACCCTAGATATTGATGTTGTTTCCCACTTTCCTCACTTTACTAACTTTGGGCCTTTTGTGCGTTTTTTTTTCTCTAAAAAGGCCTTAATACTAATTAGGTTGTGTCAACACTTACATTCCATACGATGAATTCTTACACATCTGTGGGACTGTTATTTCCATCCATAATACCCAAAATTACTAAATTTGATAGAAAGAAACATTACAATAGACGAAATGACAAGGAGAAGCTGATGTTGAAAAACTTAATTCTTTAAATAAATAAATAAATAAAAATTGAAAAACTTAAACTTACTTGACTTTCTAAAATTCTTTTCACGCTCGCTGCACATCCGCCACAAGTCATTCCCTGTGCTCGTCAACGTTAATATCAGCACTGCAGAGAGGAAGGGAGCGAGAGATTGAACAAAAAAAAAATTGAAGATAACTTACTCCAACATCAAGAATGATCACGTCGGGAGACAACACAGAAAGTTCCTCCGCCTCTCCTGCGACAGCTTTCGACTTCGCTTCTCGACCGTCTGATCCGCCATCACCAGATCCGCCGCCACCGCCACCGCCATTGCCTCCGCCGACCCCATCACCGTCTCCGCCGGAAGCGAAATAAGCATCGGACTTCGAAAGACAGGCCAAGCGAAAAGAAATCGGAGCTCCGACGCACAAATTCCGAAGCGATGTTGCCGGAAACGACGTCGAGGCGAACTCATTCGACCTGTAAAAATTGCCATTATTGCTGCTGATGCACCTAACTCTGCCGGAAGACAATCGCTTTTGAAGCGCTAGACTCACGAGAGAGCCGGAGAAATTGCGGTAGCGGCAAGAAATAACGTAATTCGGACGGGAATTTAGGGTTTTGGAGGAGTTGAAGAGCGCTGCTGCTGCTGTTACGGTTGACTCCATTTTCGTTGCTCGTGAAGATACGAGGATGTAGCGCTGGTAACCGATAACTAATCTCTCCCGCTTTGTTCACGGCTGCTTCGCAGCCTTTCGATTATGTGGTTTTCGAGTTAAATGAAAGGTTGGAGCGGGAATATAATAATACAAGACTGCACGTGGCTGGACTCGAGCGCCTACGGTTTTTGTTTAGAAAAGGCACCAGCACCCATGAACGAAAAACACGTTGTGACTTTTCTTTTCTTTTCTTTTTTCAAATGGTTAGGTGATTCAACCTAATATTTTATAAGATTCCTTTCTACTTTGTTTGGCATATTGATTAGTTCGGAGAGAATTACATCTCGATCAAAAGTCTTGTATCAACTTGATTGCAATTGTAGAGATGTTGGTGATTTCCAAAAGAAAAGAAAAGAAAAAAAATGTTAGATGCATTTTTCAGGTGGTAATAATGGCATTAACTCCTGATTATTAAAGAAGACAATGCAAGTTCATAAAATGCTACCTTCTCTTATTTGGTACCCTTTTTGAAAATTACTGTTGGTACAAAAATAGTTTTAAAAATATTTTGCCACATCTGAATTTGGCCAAATTGTGGTTAAAAATTATGAATGTTAAAATGATCTAAGATCTTTATTTAAATTTATTTCTAAGTTAATGTGATGATACATTATATTATTAAAAAAATAAAAAATAAATTAACATAAATATAATTTTGGGTATAGTACACTTTTTCAACTTTTTGCTATAATCATATAAACGAGCAATTTTTTAAAGCACTTGTAAAAAAAATGTTTTTTGCAAATACTACACCAAATGATGCCATTGTCTAATATTTTTGTCGCAAACGGCCTGCTTTTAAAAGTGTGCTTCTCGTTTTTTATTTTTCATTTTATACCAAAGTCTTTTATACTTGAGTTGCTTTATCTTTTAAAAGCGATTCCTCACTTTTTTGTCTAGTGTGCTTTTGTTGCTCGTAGTTCGTTTAAAGTAAAAGATATTAACAAACTATGTTTACATTTTTATCCGTATATCTTTTGTTTGCCATTTTTTGTTTTCATCAGCATGTACAGCAAACAGTACAACTAAATGGTATAAGATTTAAAGGGTTAAAACTCATTGAAAACTTGCATAACCTATAAACATAATACTTTATTTAAAATTTAACTTAATTATTGATAAGTATTTTTAGCTTTCTTATTTCTCGTCACTTCTTCACTCTCTTATAGGCCGACTGTCCTTTTTTTACAAACCTTTTAAGGAAAAAGTTTTTTTATTTTATTTTATGCGATGACTTGCTTGCAAGACTATTTCTATTAATTGGCTTGCTAATGATGCGCCGAAACGGCGCCGAAACAGAACCTCTACCAATAAAGTTTTTACATCTACAAAAAATTAAAATTGATACCTTTTACTTAAACGATCAAGGCCCATTTCATTCAAGCTAACCATCGTTGGTTGAAGAAAGAGTTGTGACAAACAATTTTTATCATTAAAATATGCACATATATACATTTTAAAGCATAAAATATATGTATTTAGGGTATGGTTTATATTAAAGAAGCATGCCATATATTTTTTATATTTCTTTTTTGATATAATCTTAATGATTTCTGAATTATAATATGGTATGAAAGGAAAATAAATGAGATGTATAAAATATTATACGTTTCTAAAATTCTTAAAAATATTATAAAATTACTGTTAAAGTTCTTTTTATATGTTTTGTAGTTTTAAAATCAGTCCCCCTCCGCCAAGGGTAAAGGATCTCGCCGTCGGCGTCGCCGTCTAAGCGCAACAACTTCTCTCTCTCTCTCTCCGGGTCTCGCCTCTTCGTGCTCACCACTGACCTTATCAGGTCAGTCTTTCACTCACTTTCTTCCTAATCCTCTCCCGACCTCTAATTCTCTACTTCGTTTTTTGGTTTGCGAATGGATCGAATGTTGGCTTTTCCCCGAATTTCTGCAGTTCCTGTTTTACATGCTCTGCACATCGGTACCGTGAAAAACCGAAAAAATTGGGCGAGTTTCCTCGAATTTTGTTGATTTTTCAATCCTTAGATATTCGAAGGGTGGTTTCAGATTGGTTAAGGAGTTGGGTGAATATTTGTGCTTTGTATTTATTGTGGAGAACCTCTTGCCCTTTCTTTCCCAGCTGTATTTTTTCTGAAACTTAATATGCCATCTGCAGAGCTAGTGAAGGAAAGAAGTACGAAGATGGGAAGCCGATTAGGAAGACGGGTCGTTCATTTTGCTAATCTCCCAATCAAGCTTCTCATGCCCTCTTCATTTGAAAATATTAAAGAAATTGCACTTAAGACCATCCCTTCAGCATCAAAGGTACATTACTCATTCATGATTTCCATTAACTTGTTTTCTTCCTAACCTAATTTTAAATTTGTCTTCAAATTCTTGCTTTTTTTTTTTTTTTTTTGTTTTTTTCTGAAAAGATTGAAATCAAGAGGGTTCTTGAGTCTTTATATGGCTTTGAAGTCGAAAAGGTCAGAACCCTAAACATGGAAGGGAAGAAGAAGAAAAGAGGAGGAATTTTGATAGCAAAACCAGATTACAAGAAGGCTTATGTTACTCTAAAGGAGCCTTTGTCCATCTCTCCGGATTTCTATCCACTCCGTATAATTGAAGAAGAGAGGAAAAACATGAACAAACAATCAAAGTCAAGCATTGTTGAGGAACGAGAAGTAAAATCACATTGGCTTGATGGCAAAGGAGATAGCAAGTTTAGGCCTGAGAAGCAGTCTGGCAGCCATGGTGGTCGTGACTCTGAGATGGCTAAGTTTCCTTGGAGCAGTATGCGGTCTGCTACGTAGTTTTTTTTTTTTTTTGTATTTTGAACTATTGGTTCCAAATTTAGTTTTTAGTTTAGATTGTTTTAAATTGTTGATTTATTGGATATCTTTGCTATAGTTGATGCTACTAAGAGTATGGCTTTTCCTAAAAGAATGTGGATGGCTTCAGTAGGACTTTATGGATAGAACGTTAGAACTATAAAACTCTGTTGAAAATTATCAATAACTACTCTGAATCTGAAGATTTAATAAGTCCTTTAAGAATCATCTTTTGATTGATCAGATGTTAGTTTCAACAAAATGAATAGCAGGACAAAGCTATTGAGGCTAATTATTAGCTTAGTTGCATTGGCACAAGTTACTTTTGAGGCTAAAACCATGCAATCTCTAAGTCCCGTTGCTATCTATGCTAATTGTAGGAGCTTACAAGTAAATATTTGGCACGTGCATTTGAACACCTGAAAATTCTTCATATCTTCTGCTTCAAAGTTTTTCTATGCCAAAAAAAAAAAAGGCACTGAGCTGGTTTTTAACCAACTGATTTGATACATTCTTTGATAGTCGAGTTTGCCTTTTGGGCTTCCTATTTCTGTTTTCCTCTGGTGGATAAGTAGCATTGTCAGCACTTTTTTGGCAAAAAGTACTTCTTTATCTTAATTTGCATTACTACCATTTGGATTAATCAATTATATCACTGTTTGATATTCTCAAGAACCTCATAGAAACATTTTCCGCTTATTTGGTTGTTCACTGTTGCTTGTATTATCTACTCTTTATGGCTATAAGTACTTGTGCGTTTATTGTTTGGCGTGTCTCATTTTCTTTATACATATCTCTGGCAATTTCATACTTCTATCTGCTTCTACAGTTTGAGTGAGATGCATGATCGCAGAACATTTTTGCCTGAGCTATTAAAAATCAATGGGCAAGTCTTTTTATTTTTATTTTTTATATTTCTCAACTTGCTATGTAGCTAAATTGGGTTTTTTTTTATTATTAATTTTTTAATCTTTGCTTTTATTGTTATATTAACAGTTATATAACTTCTATGCTTCTGCTACAATGTATTGTTAATTGCTTGATATTTGTGATGCAGTTATATGTCTTTATAAGACATGTATTTGAAACACCAATCTTATTCTATAAATGCCATTCACCTGAAGATGTCATGGACCATCAGTGGATATGACTTGAACTTGAAGTAGTTTTGTGTTGGGAAATAGGAATTATGAGTAGAAGTAAACCAAGAGTAGTATTTCAGACTTTATTGTGTTTATCTACCTCCCCCTCTCTTTCCAACCATTTTTATGGTCCTGTTAGCTTTAATGCTTTATTAGTTCTTTGCATGGTTGGAGATTGTAATATGATTAGCTGGGCTTCCCAAGCTGGCAACCAATGATTTGGGAGTGTTTACTGAACTCTTACTGCAATTTCTCAGGCATTTGGTTTGATATATGTGATTGACATTCGTCTGAAAAGGACGAGTACCCCTAGATACTTTGTATTGTTATAGATTTTGAAATACAGTACTGCATGGTTTGTTAGGATGGATTATCTTACATCTGGCTCTGGGATCTGATGAAGCTGTGAGATGGGTTTGTTTTGGCTGCTGTGATTTACCAGCTATTTTTCATGCATATGGAAGTGGCCTTAATATTTTTTGTAGATTAATCACCTGGGATGGTGGTCAATTTTCATTTCATGATCTCGGTATGGCAAGCTTCAGTCTCTCAGTTACTTGGCTCCTTCATTTTTCTTTCAGTATCCCAAACTTCAGTCCCAATACCTATAACTCAAGTTGGCTTTAAACCCATTCTGCGTTTAGAATGTAACCAAGCGATTCTTTTCTATTTTATTCTCCATTTATCTCTGATTCTCTATTAGTTTATGATGTAACCGAGCGTTCTGTATTTTAGGTTGCCAATGTTCTTACAGTGATGCTACTTAACTTGTAGGTTAAGTAAACATTGACATTGCCACTTAGGTAGTCTTCACTCCACCAAGAATTCATTCTTTTCACATGAGCAATAACTGTTACACATCCCTTTGTACTAGTTGAGCATGGTATATTCTAGCACCAAGCTAGGCAGCTTTGATCTTAACTGCTTCCCTACTATACTTCTTAGAAGTTGACTGTGTCAATTTAATGAAAACATGCCATACCATAAAGTGTGCTCGAAAATGATGGGAAAAATTGTGAAGTAAAATGTGACAGGCTAAATGCTACGAAGGTTTGGAATACAGCAAAAGCAGGATGCATAGAAGTGCCAAGTTACTTGGTATGATAAGACTCTTAAGTGAAGAGAGCACAAAGATTTTTTGGAAGGTTTGGAAAGGAAATATGACTGATGTCATGAAGAGATGTAGCTTTCATTTGGTTTTGTATTCATAGATGTTTTTGGGCTGTCAGGAAATTGATTGCCTTATTTGATTGCTTTCCTTGCAACTTGCTGGTGATTTCCCCACTGACATTTCCTGCATTTCCATGCTATTCATCTTCCCGTGAAAGAGGCTGGATTTCCTGATCTTCTTCCACCCTGAACTCCAACCTGACACTCCTTTTAGTTGCTTGAGCTTTTCAAATTCCTGTTGCAGCTCTGAATAGTCATGTTGCAGCTCGGACATCTTTGTTCTGACCTTTGCTAATTCATCTTTGATGGTCTTTATCTCTTTCTTGGTAGATGACCAGCTACTTTCCTGCTCAGAGACTATTTCGCTTGATACTGGCTCCTTCTCTTTCATCGCTGCTCTAAATTTTACTTGCTCGGAGAGCAAAACCTGCGAGTCTCATCATCTCTTTCTCAGGTAAGAAAGGCTAATATGGAACACTTTGGTACATGGCTGTGTGTTTGTTGAAACCATTATGTTCATTTTATGGTTAGTGAATTCTGCTAGAGTCAACATATGTAAGAGAATGAGGGGACAACTAGTGTTCTGGTGGTTAGACCCAAAAAGGGCAGGTTGCCCCTTGATGTGAAGCATGTGTAGGGGAACTGGGATAAACTGTTGAGGATACTTGACTGGAGATTAATAGTGCCTGAACTCAGACTCTTGCATGGTAGGGTGATTGACCTTTTGGTGATAGGAACAACCATGAAAAGCAGCTTATTAGGAAGTTTTAGCCCCAAATTGGCATCGATCAGGAGCCAAAAGCTCATTGTCCGCAAGATGCATTCAGAAGTAGAGCAGGGCACTAATTTGAACCTCACATTAGAGATTAAATGATCTCCACAGACTTCAGAGATATGTTTTATCAGAGAGCTAATTACCTTGCTGTTGAACGTTACCTGTATGACAGTCCGTAGAGGTAACCGATCATTTTGCGCCGCATGCATGCATGCGTCAAGTGATAGCTTCTCGCAGTCCATTGCTTTGCACAATTTTCGCCTATCATGCTCTGTCAGAGCTGGATGTGTCTGGGAAGCAGAAAAGAAATACAAGAAACATTCTGTTTATATAAAGTTATGTGGTGTACATTGAAAATGGATGGAAAAAACTGTGATTAAGAGTTCCAAGGATCTTTGTTCAGGGTGAAATTTTTGTGATGCCTGATCTACTGGTTTGATTATTGAACCACTTGCCATGTGACACTTGAAGAAGCTATGAGGGGCCTAGAAGGTGTTACCTTTAGATATGTATCAATGGCTCTATAGAGACCGTCATGGCAACTTCGAATGTGTTCAGGCAAGCTTTCAACTAGAAATTGGAATTTAGAGATGGAAAGATTTGGGTCCACAGCAATCTCTGCTAGATAACCGTCTAATAATTTCGCAACATTTGATTTTCCACCTTTTTGTTGTTGTTGCTGCTGCTGCTGCTGCTCATACATTAGGGAGTAATCCACGATCCGCTGCACGGCGTCAACATCATGCATCGTGTCTTCTTCAGCTGAAGGACTTCTCCACATGTTGGAAAAATCAAACCAGAAAAATAATGAATAGTACCAACTATAGTGTTAGAGAAAGATAAGTGGTGTTGGTCTCAGAGGCTAAGTTTCAGAATCATTCATGATGGATTCCCTTCCACATTTATTGCTTCATGTAGAAGGAGATTTAAATCCTTACCATAAACATTATATATTCTGTTATACTGTAGTACTGTAGTACTCGCTATTATTAGGAAGTCAGATATATAAGAACTTACCTTCCAAACATCCCCTCATTTCCATTCTTGAAACTTGGTATCAGAAGGTCAGTCACACTGGCATCCTCCAGCACCATTCCGATCCTTTTCTCGAGCTCTGACGCTAATGCTGGTGTTGCTGAATACACCAAGGCCATCTTCAACATCCTCAACAAGAACTTGCACGAAACAGCATCTTTTTGAGGAGGAAGTATGCTAACTAGAACTTCTATCATCATTCTTTGCTCCTTGTTATGTCCTACACTCCCTTCTTCCCTCTTCCCACTCAAAATACTCAATTGCAACTCATTTTTTCCACACCTGTATGCTCTTTGATGACCTTCCAGCTCTACATCCATACCAGGCAACCATTTCTCTGCATAATGCGTGATGGATGCGCCTATTATCTCTGGTTTCGATCCTTTTGCTCGTATTGCTGTTATGATCCTGACGAAGTGATCTATACGAAGGGTTGACAAATCATTAAACCACCAGTTTTTGCCATTGGCAACTTCATTATTTGTGGAATTCTCTAGGACGATTTTTGATGCAATTGAGTCACTGCACCTTCGAACAATTTGGAGGTTCTCGGCCCATGGGGAGAGTGACTCACATGCCTTTAGTACCGTGATTGAGTCTCTCCATGAGGAGAGCACCATGAAAGTAAGGAAGGCTTCTGTCTTGGATACAAGATTGCCCTCTTCATATTCCTCAGTCATCTGCAGGAATTCTGAAGCACACCTCAGTTGAGCTACATTTGTGGGTGTCAAGATCACATTGAGGCCATAGCAAAACTTGAGAACTATTTCAAATGTGTCTGGTCCTCCTGGAAAGTTTTCCAGCTTGATATTGTAGCCTGAATTTGGACTTGGAGACTCTAGATGAATTTGGCTAATGTACTCACTTCTTGACATCAATGGATTCTGCATCATCATACAGAGATAAAGAAAAGATAATTTAGAATTAATTGGTCTTAGAAATAGAGGATAGCCTTCTTTCTTAAAGTAGTCAGAGATTTACTTTCATTAGAATCATGTTAATTGTTGTGTTCCACATTAAGGGTAGTACTTTTTTTTTTTTTTATACCATGTGAACATAAAAGGCTATGTCTTCCACTTGAATTGTTAGATCTGTAGGGATTTGAGAAGTAGCAAACCTGCAGAACACAAGCAAAAACACAAAGTCCTAAGAGTCATTTGAAAAAAAAAACTAGAAAGAGAGAAAGTAAAGTAGAAGCAAAAATTAGAGAAACCAAATGTGAGTTGTATACACTTAAATACATAGGTTTTTGTGGTATTCTATTTTAGAGACTAGTATGATACAATACCATGATTTCTCCTTCTTTTCAAACCTCTCAGCAATCCCAATGCATTTGGTTGGAGCCGCTATAACTTGGTTGCTAGCATAATCAGCATCTGCAGAATCACAACAATGTGTTTGTTCTAGGGTGTTCTGAACCATCTTCTTCATGGTGAGTCTTGTGGCACAAGCATGTCAAGAGAGACAATTCATTAGGTATAGGAGAATAAGAAGAATAGGGCCTTGGTTGAATAAATGCATGAGAGATATGTGTGTGGTTGTGAGGGTTTGGTTGGTGGATGGTTCATTCCTCTTAAATGCATTTCTTGTCACAATTACAAAATGAGGAATTTGGTACATAGGCAAAACAGGGTAATATTAGCCAGTGAAATGGGGATTTTTGAAGTGTTTAGTTGTAGGCCCTTGCATGGTAATGTAATGGTAGAATCAATTGTTAGCTTGCATGAAAGGCAGCTTTCTTCATAAAGTGTGATCAACGTTCGTTAAGGCTTTGGAAATTCTTCTTCAATTTATGCCTTCAGCTGATTGATTTAATACATAATTTTCAGTACAGCAGCATGATATTTGTCCTTCAATATGACTTCATTCTTTGCATGACTTCAAAATCAAGCATGAAATTTCCAACTGTTTTCATAATATATGAAGCAATTGAACAATTCTGTGTCAAAATTAATGGCCTTAAAAAGAAGATTAGTGCAAATCAATAGGTTACTTATTCATTACAAAGTTGTTTTGTATTTGCTTATGAATTAAAAAACTTAGGCTTTATTTGGTTAGTGATTTGGATACAACTTTTTGTATTCGAAAATTTGAAAACATCAAAAACTTGTTTGATTCAAAAAATTTTAAAAATAGTTTTTTGCTTTTTGTTAAAGAGATTGTTTTAAAATGAGAAAAAGTCATTTTCTTAGTTTTTTGTATTTGACTTGTATTTTTATTTTCAGAACGCAAACCAAACGCAGCCTTAAGAAAATTGATATGAATTACATTATGTATTCAATAGAAAGATGACTCTATTTGAAAGCAAGATATGAAGCACCTAATATCAAAAGAGAAATAATATATTTTTTTTCTTTAATGTGCATGAATATTTTGATCTTGCCAATAAGGTATTGGGTTGGTGGTTTGAGTGGTTGGTTTATTACACAGGGTCGAAAGTTTAGACTTTGGAAGGGTGGATATTATATTTTTTAAAATTTTTTTATTAGTGTAGAATGGTTGTGTGAACTGACTGTGGTTAGCTTTGATGGGCCGTTGGGTCGAATTTTGTTGGTGTGGGTATTAGTTGGATCTTGTGTGACTCAAATTTTTTACTGGTGGAACGGATGTTGGTTATACTTGTTTCTTTCTTTTAAAAAATATAAATATATATATATATATATATATATATTTTTTTTTGATCTTTCTACACTAGAGTAATATGGTTACCGGTTACGTAAAGTTGGACAGCTCAAGTAAACTTTTTAAATTAGCGCGATCAAACGAGAGCTTATCAAAATCGAACGGCTGATATCGTTCGACGTTCGCTCGCACAAGCGGTTGTCAGGACCGGACCGGATCAGTTTTCAATCAAGAGCCTTTTCGTCATTTCACTCAGTGGAAAGAGGGGGGCACAAGTGTCCAAAAGGAAAACTTTTTTTTGAAGGTTCTGAAAACGACTTTTTGACCGTTTGACTTGCCGCCTTCGTCGTGGTTTGCAGTTAGTACTCTGTTTCTGCAGAACGAAAATTTCTCTCCTCCTAACTCGTTTCTCTTACCTTGCCTCTCTGTCTCTTCTCCATTTTCGTTTTGCAATCAGATCTGTTCGTGAAAGAACAAGAAGAAGAAGGAGAATAAATAAATAGATAAAATGGCAGTTGTTTCTCCGCTAGCGAAATACAAGCTGGTGTTCTTGGGAGATCAATCGGTCGGGAAAACCAGCATCATCACTCGTTTCATGTACGACAAATTCGACACCACTTACCAGGTATTCATTCTACCATTTCTTTCTTCTATAACATTTATTCTTTTCCTTGTTCTTCTGGTACGATTCGTTGAAATTCTGTTGCAATTTAATCATATTGTTTGATTGTTTGGATGATCGCTCTTTTTTTTTGCGTGTGATTTGATTGGATTTTTTCGCAGTTTTCGATTGGATTTTGGATCGCTCGTTCTTTTTGAATTCCTTCATTACTTTAATTAGCTGCGATTCCGAATCAGGCTTACGTCGTATTTGTGTTGTTATGATTCTGGATTTGATGAGCAAGAAACTATGGCTTACATGTATGCCGTTTAGCGGGAAAATTACAGTTAATCTGTTCTGAGACTAATCTAACTTTGGTAAGATTTGTTCCATCGTGAACTTTATACGGATATTTGATACGCTTATTTCATAGCACAGCGTTTGATATGTATTCGGAGTTCGGCGCTCAGATCAGCGATGTATAAGCATTGCGTATCAATATAAATTATAATGGAAACATTGAGTGGAAATTTAGGGCACTCCACAACTCCATGTGTTCAATTAAGGATGACCCCAGGATCCAGAATCTGTTTGAATTGAATGCGGCAGATATAATTAATTTTGTTATAAAGACATCTGCTACATCAACATAACATACACACCAGCACTCTATCAGCAACAATGCTGGCTGGATGCCATGAATTTGGCCATACATTTGTGGTGGCATCAGTACTGAGATATATGAGAATCATTCAAACTTCAAAGCCTGCCTTCTGATTGTGGGGACCACCCCCATGTGACAGACAGGGGTGGCAAACAAGCCGAAAGGGAGCGTGGCAGACAAGGAAAAAATGGCGCCAAAAGGAAAAATGGCGCCAAATTCGGCCGCCGTGCGCCAAAAGGGTTATTATTATAATATTAAATATATATTATATTTTATATTTATAATTACGAAAATACCCCTGAATACTCCTATAAATATAGCTTAACTTCATTCTTCAAATTCATTCCTGAGAGTCAGAGAGTTCTATTCTGAGAGATCTGATTAAGAGATCCAATCTGTAAGATTCACCTAAGGGTGTAGTTTGTAATCTCTGATAATACAAGTTTGTTGTCTCCCGCGGACGTAGGCAATTTGCCGAACCACGTTATATTTGTTGTCTTGTTTCTCTTTCATACTTTACCACGATTCCGCACAACAAATTGGTATCAGAGCCAAGGTGAAGCTTTGGAAGAAAAACGAACACTGTCGAATTTTTCGAGACTGCATCAAAATTTTGAGATTCTGTAAACGTGATCGGAACTGTTTTCTGATCACCCGTGGATGTAGCTCTTGTTCCCAGGAGTCCAACGCAATCAACGGCGAGAAAAACGGACAATAAACGAGTTCCCAGGAGCCGATCAAAGTTTGATCCCTGTACAGCGTTTGCTGGCACTGTTCATCCCCAGTACTGTTCATCCGATCCGAATCCGACCCAGATCCGACCCATCTGCCCGACACTGTTCATTCCAGCCCATCTCCGGCCAAGCCCACTCAGTCGGTACTGTTCATCTGCAGTCCAGCCCACTCAGTCGGTACTGTTCATCCGCGGTCCAACCCACACAGTCCGCACTGTTCATCGCGCGGTCCAGCCCACACAGTCCGCACTGTTCATCCGCGGTCCAGCCCACACAGTCCTCACTGTTCATCCGCGGTCCAGCCCACACAGTCCGCACTATTCGTCTGATTTCAGCAAAGTTAGACTCGTTTCCACCATTTTTGACCTTTCCGGACGCAACCGTGCAATAAGTTTTTTGCAGATTCAGCTGCTAAGTTATTGATATAGCTTAGTTGGAGTTGTTTATCATTTTTCAAGCACTTTTCGGTGTCATACATATCTTCAGTTTAAATGGCGGAGGAAATCCCAAGCACAAGCAGGCCTTGGCAAAGAAGTTCGATGTCCAACGCAAAGTTCGAGGTGGAGAAATTCAACGGCACCAACAACTTTGGCATGTGGCAATGCGAAGTTCAAGATCTCTTATTCCGGGAAGGATCACATATCGCTTTGGAAACCAAGCCCAAGGATATGTCCGATGATGATTGGTATTTCGTCAATCGTCAAGCTTGTGGAACAATCATACTCTGTTTGGCCAAAGATCAGAAGTACTTTGTCATGAAAGAGACTATGACAACAAGTCTCTGGAAGAAACTGGAAGACAAGTACATGACGAAAAGCGTAGAGAACCGCCTCCACCTGAAGAAGAAGCTCTTCGTTTTCAGTACAAGCAAGGTACTCCCATGATTGAGCATCTTGATAATTTCAACAAGATTCTCGCTGATCTACTAAATCTTGATGTTGAACCTCTTGATGAGGATAAGGCACTATTGTTGTTAAACACTTTGCCTGAAAGTTATGAATATTTAACAACAACTTTGCTATATGGTAAAGATGAGGTTAAATTCAGTGATGTTTCAAATGCTTTGGTGAACAACGAGTATCGAAGGAAGGACCAGCGCGATAACAAGGAAGCATCACCAGCAGCCTTGACGGTATCCAGAGGCAGGGCTAACAACAGATCTGATAGATCCAGTAGGCGAGGCCGATCTCGCTCAAAGATAAAAGGACCTTCTTCACGTCAACATCTTGTGAAGGATGAATGTGCCTATTGTCACCAAAAGGGACACTGGAAGAAAGATTGTCCAAATAAGGGCAAGACAGATGCAAATGTGGCACAGAAGGCTGAAGAAGATTCTGCATTCTCAGTTTCATCTATAGACATTCAGTCTGATAGATGGATTTTAGATTCCGGATGTTCCTATCATATGTGTCCGAATCGCCATTGGTTCTCAAAATTGGATGAGTTCGATGGAGGAGTCATGGTCATGGGCAACAATAATACCTGCCACACAAAGGGTATTGGAACTATACGCCTTAAGATGCATGACGGTACAACAAGACGGCTCACGGACGTCAGATATGTTCCAGATCTGAAGAAAAATCTGATCTCCTTAGGAGTCCTTGATTCCAGCGGTTACAAGGTAACCATTGAAGGTGGAGTTCTGAAGGTTGTACGTGGTGCACTCTTGGCCATGAAGGGTACTCAGAAAGGAAATCTCTATTTCCTTGACGGACACACAGTAATCGAAAGTGTATCAGCTTGCACCAGTTCTAATGATGTTTCATCGGACACTTCCCGACTTTTGGCACATGCGGCTCGGACATGTTGGAGAGAAGGCTCTTCAAACCTTGATAAAGCAAGGTTCTCTGAAAGGTGCAAAGTCCGGGAAACTTGACTTCTGTGAGCACTGTATCTTAGGCAAGCAGACGAGAGTCAAGTTTGGCACTGCAATCCACCGCACAAAAGGAACATTGGATTATGTTCATATCGACGTTTGGGGACCCTCTCAAAATGCTTCATTGGGAGGTAAACGTTGGTTTGTTACTTTCATTGATGATTTCTCACACTATGTTTGGGTTTATACCATGAAGCATAAAGATGAAGTGCTAGATATCTTTCTTATATGGAAGAAAATGGTAGAAACCCAAACGGGAAGGAAGATTAAGAGGCTCAGATCTGATAATGGAGGAGAATACAAGTCAGACCCATTTCAGAAAATTTGTGAGAATGAGGGGATTGTCAGACATTTCATAGTCCTAGGCACGCCACAACAAAACGGTGTTACTGAACGCATGAATCGTACTTTGGTAGATAAAGTTCGCTGCATGTTATCTCATTCTGGACTGAGCAAGGCATTTTGGGCTGAAGCTTTGTCATATCATTAATAGACTTCCTGCAACAGCACTAGATGACAAAACTCCCAAGGAGGTATGGTCTGGACACCCCGTTTCAGATTATGATTCTCTGCGCATTTTTGGATGCACGACATATTTTCATGTGAAGGAATCCAAACTGGATCCTAGATCCAAGAAAGCGATTTTCATGGGCTTTAGTGAAGGAGTTAAGGCTTTCCGACTATGAAACCCTGAGACAAAGACGATTGAAAAAAGTCGAGATGTAACTTTTGATGAATCTGTGATGTTAAAGCATACAATTTCTGATAAAGAAAATCGAGATCCAGATTTGCCTCAGCAGGTGGAGTTAGATATTCCAGTAACTCCTAGCAAGTCAACAGAGATATCCAACCATCCTGAAGAAGAGGAGGAGGAAATCTCAGTTGAGGTGGAGGCTTCAGGACCAGACATCAGTCAACAACCAGAATCAATTGCCACCAGTCGACCAAGAAGAGAAATCCGCAAACCTGCTCGGTACACTGACATGGTTGCATATGCATTTCCAGTCACCGGAGATGATATTCCATACAATTACAAAGATGCTATTCGAAGTATGAAAAGTGATAAGTGGAAAATGGCAATGAATGAGGAGATGACATCACTCCATCAGAATCAGACTTGGAAGTTGGTTCCACTTCCGAAAGGAAAGAAACCAATTGGCTGCAAATGGGTTTTCGCTAAGAAGGAAGGCTCTCCCAGCACAGATGGTATCCGATACAAAGCCAGACTGGTAGCAAAAGGCTACGCTCAGAGGGAAGGAATTGACTACAATGAGGTATTCTCACCTGTGTTAAGCATTCGTCAATTCGAATATTATTGGCTTTGATTGCACAGTTTGATCTCGAGTTAGCCCAACTCGATGTCAAAACTGCTTTTCTGCATGGTAATTTGGACGAGGAGATATATATGTCTCAACCAGATGGATTCAAAGTACCAGGAAGAGAGAATTGGGCTTGTAAATTAAGCAAGTCATTGTATGGCCTGAAGCAGTCACCGAGACAGTGGTACAAGCGATTTGACAGCTTCATCCAAGGGCAGAGATATACCCGGAGTCAGTTTGATCATTATGTCTACTATCGCAAACTTCAAGATGGTACATTTATCTACTTGCTTTTATATGTAGATGATATGTTAATCACATCTAAAAGCAAGGTGGAGATCAACAAGCTGAAGGCTCAATTGAGCTCAGAGTTTGAAATAAAGGATCTTGGAGAGGCTAGAAAAATTCTCGGGAGGAGATAACTCGAGACAGGGCCAAAGGCACAATTTGTTTGACTCAGACTCAGTATTTGAAGAAAGTTCTTCAAACTTTTGGCATTGGCAATGACACAAAACCTGTGAGCACACCATTGGCACCACATTTCAAGCTAAGTACATCAATGTTACCAAATTCTGAGGATCAGAAGAAGCAAATGGAGAACATTCTATATGCAAATGCAGTTGGTGCCTTGATGTATGCTATGGTGTGTACCAGACCTGACATTTCACATGCTGTAAGTATGGTAAGTCGTTACATGCACAACCCCGGTAAAGGCCACTGGCAAGCAGTGAAGTGGATTCTACGGTATATTCATGATACTGTGGATATTGGTTTAAAGTTCGAGAGAGATTCGAAGAGTTGTAAACATCTAGTCGGATATGTGGATTCGGACTATGCTGGAGATCTTGACAAGCGCAGATCTACTACTGGTTATGTTTTCACTATGGCAGGAGGACCAGTGAGTTGGAGATCAACACTACAGTCAACAATTGCTTTGTCTACTACAGAGGCAGAGTACATGGCAGTAACAGAAGCTTTCAAGGAAGCAATCTGGCTTCATGGATTGACTAAAGACTTGAGAATTGTGCAGAAGAATGTTGAAGTTTTCTGCGACAGCCAGAATGCCATTTGTTTGGCAAAGAACCAAGTTCATCACTGTCGAACGAAGCATATTGATGTTCGTTTTCATTTTGTTCGAGAAATAGTAGAAGAAGGGAGTATTCTTCTGCAAAAGATCAAGACTGCAGATAACCCCGCAGATATGCTTACAAAGGTGGTTACAGGGATCAAGTTCCAACATTGTTTGGACTTGATCAATATCTCACGAGCTCGGAGTGCCTAAGGGCACTAATGGAGGCAGCAACAGTTTTTGAAGGAAGCTTGCTATCTGTAGAGAGATTGTAGATGTGGAGGAGTCCTGTTCCACATGAGGTGGAGGTGGAGATTTGTGGGGACCACCCCCATGTGACAGACAGGGGTGGCAAACAAGCCGAAAGGGAGCGTGGCAGACAAGGAAAAAATGGCGCTGAAAGGAAAAGTGGCGCCGAATTCGGCCGCCGCGCACCGAAAGGGTTATTATTATAATATTAAATATATATTATATATTATATTTATAATTACGAAAATACCCCTGAATACTCCTATAAATAGAGCTTAGCTTCATTCTTCAAATTCATTCCTGAGAGTCAGAGAGTTCTATTATGAGAGATCTGATTAAGAGATCCAATCTGTAAGATTCACCTAAGGGTGTAGTTTGTAATCTCTGATAATACAAGTTTGCTGTCTCCCGTGGACGTAGGCAATTTGCCGAACCACGTTATATTTGTTGTCTTGTTTCTCTTTCATACTTTACCACGATTCCGCACAACACTGATTTTCATGATTCTAGAAAAAAGAAAAAAAAATTGTAACAGAATTACAATTGGTTTCCATGTATACCCTTTTAATCATGCAATGTCCTTTGTTTTTCTCTTCTTTGCCATGGCAAAAAGTTTAATTATGGAAATTTTTATTTGAAGATTTGCATTGGTATTGAAATAGAGTTGGGATGAGGATTGTTGTTGATATTTATATATTTATGAATTATGATAAATCCCAATGCTTTAATGTTTACTTGTCTAAAAAAAGGGTTCAGATGCTTTTGAAATGGAAATTAGTGCTTGAATACCTGTGTTGGTATTGACGTAGTGTTGGGAGGATTTTCGTTAATGTTGGTGTAATCATATTCAAATTCAGATACTCTCGTATTCACTTGTTCAAAAAAGTAATTCAGATGCTTTTATATTTGATTTCTCTGTGACTGGCAGGCTACTATTGGCATTGATTTTCTGTCAAAGACAATGTATCTTGAAGATCGTACAGTTCGTTTGCAGCTGTGGTAGGAGTCTTTCTTTCCTGGTTAGTTGATACCAATAATCTATGTCAGTATTTCAATTCATTCTTCCAGTGCCAAGTTTACTTGTAGTTGCTAGGATCCATTTTCAATGTCATAAGAATGTTTATTTGATGCCTGGATTGTGGATGCAAATTATTTCCTTTTTATTTCTCTCAAAGTGGGCTGTCTAGAATTGGCATAATTGCAACATGAAAGTAGATGGTTGAGTGGTAAGAGTAGGAGAAAAAGATTCTGACATGCGTATGCTCATGGGAATCGAGGAATAAAAAGGAGATAAACAAAGAAAACTTGGGTAATGGCATATGGCACAGTCATCTCCAGGGAAGATAAAAACAAACACCTTAAATTATCTTTTCAGGTGAAGTTAAGGCTTTAAAGGAAAAGGGATATTGTAGATGCCAGAAAATATTTGAAGACAAATGACTAAACAAATGGCTTTTTGCATAGTTATATTATGAAATATGGTTTTCCGTTTATGCTATCTTAACCCCAAGGGGTTGGCGCAACAATCAGGTACTCACCTTAGGAAGTGAGTGGCCTAGATTCAGTCCTCCACTCCTACAAAAAAATGAGGCTACTCCCTTTGGGTCTCCGGCCCATGTGGTAGGAGAAGGTCCACATGTTGCCTTAAGGGATTAGTGGATGAGGGGGCCTAGATACCCTTGGTTATCAAATTGTAATTATGAATTGTAGATTTCGCGTACTTTTTACACTTGTAAAAGAAAATTATTTATATATAAATGCTTCCCAGGTAGAAAGTGGTTCGCAGATTTGTTGTCTCACCATCCCCTCTCTTTTTTTCTTTTTTTCTTTTATATATATATTTTGGAGGGGTGGGGGTGGCATAAAACTCCAATTTCTACAGAAAAAAAAAAAACTTGCTCATAAAGAGAAATATTGATAATGTTTACCTCTAGTTAAAAGTAGAATCCGTACCTCTTAAAAAAATAAGTTCATTTCAGATTAGGAGTGGAGGATAGGTAGAGTTATAAAACATGCTCGTAATATCTTCTAGTAGTATTTAAGAAACACAGAATGCGTTTTTGATTTTATGTGATAACTTTAGTTCTCAGAACTTTGAGTCTTATTTGCAGGGACACTGCTGGACAGGAGAGGTTTAGGAGTCTAATTCCAAGTTACATTAGAGATTCTTCTGTTGCAGTGATTGTTTTCGATGTATCAAGTGAGTAATGCAAGAGATGTTCAAAATTTCTTTATCTATAACTTTGATTGCCTATACACTACCTTCTCTTTTATCTTGGACTCAGTGAAGTAAGATTTTGCATAAACAATAATCAGGCATAGCGACCGTTTTATTTATTCTAATAAGCAGGGTATCACCTAATGCACTCATTAGTCACATCAGCCTGCAATAGCTAAGAGATTTTGGTATTCCCTGATATGATGATCGGGTCATTTCTATTTCCTCCTAGCCAAAGAAAAATTATCCTCAGTAGGTACAGTAATTGATCCTTCTTGTGGTCATTATTCCTCTCAATGAACTGTTGGAGCTTTTATCTTTCTCTAAAACTAATGCCATGAAGACTCTGTGGGAAGGTATGGGGTGCATTCATCACTTCCTTGCTGGATACTTTCGATGAAGAAGCTGAATTTGCAGTAGCAAAGTTATTTTAGATAGATGTTAACATATGATATCACAAACATAGTTAATCTGATACTTACACATTCTGATCTTCTGTGTCTCCAACTAAAAAATGTGATAATTAGCCTGGATGCATTTACTGCAAAATTTATGTTACATAAATTAGCCACATAGTCTTAACTGAGAATAAAATAAAATCATTTCCTGAAACTGTCTCTCATGTGTTGCAGATCGGCAATCATTTTTAAACACTTCCAAGTGGATTGAGGAGGTACGCACAGAGCGAGGAAGTGATGTCATTATTGTTCTTGTTGGAAACAAAACAGATCTTGTTGATAAAAGGTTGGCAACCAACCTATGGCTGTTTAGTTGTTTGTATAGTTCCTATGCTAATTTACATTATTTGTTTCTGTTGCACCCAGCTTTAATTTTTTCTGATTGACAGTGATTTAGCTCTAGCTCATATATCTTTATCAGTTTATCTATATGCTGGTTTACTTGGTGAAGGGTGGTGATGGGCAATGTTTGACTTTGGTTATACTTCAGACAATCAGACGGTGAAGGGTTCTCTAACTTGGCACTGTCAGCAAATTTTTCTTTGGACATGTGCTTCTGATTCGCTCTTTTTTTTTCTCAAACCCTTTGACCTCTTCAACATATGGAGCCTTGAGCCTGTAATTTTGAATCTGCTTGGGTGGTTGTCTAACACTCTAACTGCACATGTAATAAGAACTTTTCTGTACAACCTATTCACAGTACATACTCTGTTACTTATAGTGAAAGTGCCCTCTTCAGAAATAGTGAGATTTGAAAAATGAGTCCTTATGATGCATGAATATGTTGGTACGCGTCATTCTTATGACATGATGTTCATCTTGTTCTCTCCAGAAGCTCTGATTAGAAGGAATCACCCAATTCCTACTATAGGCAACCTAGTGATTTTGAAAAATATGTAATGGGGAAAAGAAGTACACCTACTTGTGTTATTGTTAGATGTGTGTTGACATGTAGACAGACCTATATGCCTCCAGATATCAGTGAAATGCCATTTCTACTTGCTAGATGGCCGCAAATGTTCAAAAGTATTTTATGTGAGTTGAAAGCTCTGTTATGAGGGCATTTTATTTCTAAACATAGGTCCATAAAATCATCGCTTCTTTTGTAGAGTACCAACAAATTGATACAAACTTCTTTGAGACTTCATATATTTTTCCATAGAGATGATTAGAAAATATCATATAGCAAATTAAGATGATCCCACATACAGTTTTGGAAAAGTTCAATTCAGGTTTCTTTAACTTGGTATACTTCCAAAAGCAAGTTGAGATTTTAGTACTAATTTATTGATGGAAAAAATGAATTTTTTTTCCTATGTGCTTGGTCAAACAGGCAGGTTTCGATAGAAGAAGGAGATACCAAGTCTCGCGAAGATGGCGTTATGTTCATTGAAACCAGTGCTAAAGCAGGATTTAATATCAAGGTAGTAACATTTTTCTTTTCAATGCATGTCATGCATTCATTTCAATTAAAAAAAAGAGAAGAAAGCAGCCCGAGTTTAAATTGTACACACATGAAATCTCATGGAACTAAAAGCAAATTTGCTGCTTTACTTGATTTAATCATTTATCTGCACGGCTTAATGCATGCTATCTCCTCACTTTCTTTTTCAATGGATTACCCTTCTTTCTAATCTAAACAAAATTATATATGCAGCCATTATTCCGTAAGATTGCTGCTGCTTTGCCAGGAATGGAGACCCTCTCCTCAGCAAAGCAGGACGATATGGTTGACGTAAACCTTAAGCCCACCGTCAACTCATCCCATACAGAGCAGCAAGGTGGAGGTTGTTCATGCTAGGAGGGAAGTATGTGATAGATTGAGGATTACAGTTCAGTTGGATTGGCTAACTCATCAAACACACCATTGAAACCAGTGAGCAGGTGAAACTTGAATATTTTATGTACGTTATATATATTGAATTGATTCAATTTAATTCCTAATTTCTTTGTTTTTTTTGGTTCGTTATTCCTAATGTATTTTTGCAAGTCTTTATGAGTAGGAACTTTTTCCATGTTTCCTTTGTATGATTTATCATTTTGCCAGTGGCAGTGATAGACTCTTTCTTGGTTGTTACTTTCTTCCTTGCTGAATTATGAAGTTAGAGCATCTTTTATAGTGATCCTTATCTTCCCAGAATTTGAAGTAAACCAGAATTTATGATTTAAAAACTGTATTTTAGTTAAATACATTTTAAATAGCTGATTTAATTAATGCCCAATATTGATCGTTGAATGTTATTACGATTAAAGTTAATGACTAACACCAAAATAGAACAAACATTTACAATGTAGAAATTATGGCTTCACTCATTAGCCCTTAAGGACATAAATTATAATCACTAAATGCATTCCTTTATTAAACATACATTGAATGGAGCCTCTCATTCTCACTTCAAAGGAAGCAACTGATCTTTGAGCCCTAATTCTAAAACACAAAACAAAGAACAACGTTATAGTCACATAACCATATGATACGTGAATTATTACAAGCTTCTTTGCTTCATTCACATTAATACATAATATTGATGCCAACATGGAGTTGGTAAAGAGACAGTTTTGAAACTCAAAGGGTTTGAAGTTCAATTCATGTCACTATCTCATCAAAGGGGTGAGGGGGATTAATTGGTAGGAAATGGGTCTCATATGTCCCCAAAGAGTATGGTATGGTGATGAAGCTGATTATATAACTAACTACTAACATTTTTTTTTTTTTTAAATACACACAATATTGATAATAAAAAATGGTGTTACAAAAAACTTAGTCCTTTTGGAATGGAGCTCGTTGGATCTTGGGTTGTAACTGTAGAACTGGATCCGCAGTGTTGTGGGGTTAGATCGTTTAACGTCTCATTCTCTATCATCCCTTCATAATTCAAAAAAAGAAGAAGAGATGTATAATGTATGTGTATGTGCACGATTTAGTCTTACATTGCTTGTGTGATTTTACTACGTTAGACTTATATTTTTCGTTTGCGCTTCTCAAAATTATGATCTTTTTGGGATGGAGCGCGTCTGGGTCTAGCCGAGAAATTAGATCCATGGTGTTGTTGGATGGTTCAATGTACCATTTCCTATGATCCCCTAATAATTTAAAAAAAAAACAGTTTTTCAAGTCAAATTGAATAACCAAATAGGTCCACAAGAATGTAACATTTTGACGATTTTTTATTCCAACAAGTCCTCAAATCCCAATGGACCATTGTAGCACATCACACGTGCAAATGTGTAATTATTAATAAAAGGAAAATTCCAATGGGGTGGTCAAATAAGAGTTGGTCTTCCAAAACAAAACACAACCCAAAAACTGACTCATCTCTCTCAACTTCGTACAAGCAAATCCAAAACCCTTTTACCGGAAATCAACTTTGTCCTACTTCACTCTCTCTTCCTTAAGCTATAAAAGGAGTTTTTATGTTATGGGGTTGGCAATTAGCAAATAAGCACGTACTGCAAGATATCATCAAGAGGGTTCATCAGAAGCCAATTAAGAATATTATGGGGAAGGTAGGAGTTGCAGAGCTATGGCTCCAACGCGTTTACGAAGGATGTGTATCCATGTATGACATGGAGATCGAACGAAGACCTTACCATCGAAACTGCACTTGTGCTCTTCACAACAACAAGTACGCACATGGTGGTCATGGTTCATGTTCACATGGTAAGAACATCATCTCTTACCCAATCAAACGCTCCTTCAATCACTGTTGCTTGTCTAATTCATCATCCTCTGCTGCTTTCTCGTTGTTACAAGATAAGAAGAAGAGTACTCAACTCGGATATATGCATACAGAGCAGATCAGTGAGCTGAGCCACGTATTGTGAAAGTATATATATAGCAGTAATTAATTAATTAGGACCCAATTATTTCATTTGTTAATTCACTTTTTCGTATTTGTTTGATACTGAGTTTATGGAGTTTAATCCAAAACCCAAAAAGGCTATCTATCTATTTCAAATGTATTATTATATAGGGAATATATTTATTGATTCGAATGATTTCAATTGGATTAATCAATTAATATGAATTAATCTTCTTCTTCTTCTTCTTCCATCATTAATCTAATTTCTTCTTTATCTTGGGGTAATTCAGATGGCGGCAGCCTTATGTAAAATAAGAGGAAAAAAAATAAATATGGCAACCTAATCCCATGTGGTCTTAATTGACAAACGGAGTAATTGTTTAAGTTCCGTGTAACGTTAATAGAAAAAAAGGACTCAATTTACATACCCACTACAACATTTCTTTAAGCAGCAAATAGATGGAATGTTTAGAGTTTGGGTCCAGTGAAAATCTTTATTTAGTGCACAGGTCCCATAGTTTTCAAAATTAACATTTGAATTTTCAACCAATCAACTTGTCACAAGTCAATCAAATTGTAAGTTGTCAAAGAGTGCATTTGACCATTTTGCTCTTCTCATTTTAACCATCTTTTAAACTAGGGTTAAAGTGATTCAAAAGGAGTTAAAATTGAAAAGTTCTTGACCGATAATCAGACAACTCGATAACCGATTGGTCAACTCGGCAACCGACCGATAGGTAGATTTTTGGTATATCGTTTGGTCACCGGTGACCAAAAAGTAATTTAAAGCACCTGAATTTGTAGATTTTCGCTTCTTCTTTCCAACGTATGTTGAATCACTCAAATCAGAGTTAAAACGAAAAAATTATGATCATTTAAAGTTTGCATATCGATTGGTCACCGATGGATCAACTCGGTGACCGATCGATGCTTTTTTGGTATATTGTTTGACTGATGGATAGAAAACTTCAAATGGTCATAACTTTTTCGTTTTAATTCCGATTTGAGTGATTAAAGATGTGATGGAGAGAGAAAGAAAAAAATCTACAAATCAAAGTTCTTTAAGTAAATTTTCAGTCACCGGTGATCGGTCCTCGGTGATCAGAAAGTCATTTAAACCACCCGGTGTTGTAGATCATTTCTTCTTCTTTCCAACGCATCTTGAATCACTTAAATCAAAGTTAAAACGAAAAAATTATGGTTATTTGCAGTTTGCATATCTATTGGTCACCGATGGGTCAACTCGGTGACCGATCGGTGATTTTTCGGTCAACTCAATGACCGATCGATAACCAATCGGTGATTTTTTGGTCTACTCGGTAATCGATCGGTGATTTTTTGGTCAACTCGGTTACCGATCGGTGATTTTTCTGTATATTGTTTGACTGATCGATAAGAAAATTTCAAATGGTCATAACTTTTTCGTTGTAACTCCGATTTGAGTGATTACAGTTGTGTTGGAAAGAGGAAGAAAAAATCTACAAATCAAGGTGCTTTAAGTAACTTTTCGGTCACCGGTGACCGGTCCGGTGGCTATTAAACGCTCAATATATGTAAAATCACCTATTTTCGGTCATGGGTGACCTGTCCTTGGTGATGAGAAAGTCATTTAAACCACCTGGTATTGTAGATCTTTTCTTCTTCTTTCCAACGTATCTTGAATCACTTAAATCAAAGTTAAAATGAAAAAGTTATGGTCATTTGAAGTTTGCATATCGATTGGTCATCGATGGGTCAACTCAATGACCGATTGGTGATTTTTCGGTCAACTCGGAGACTGATCGGTATTTTTTGGTCTACTCGATTACCGATTGGTGATTTTTTGGTCAACTCGGTGACCGATCGGTGATTTTTTGGTATATCGTTTGACTGATTAATAAGAAAACTTCAAATGGTCATAACTTTTTCGTTTTAACTCCGATTTAAGTGATTAAAGATGCGTTGGAAAGAAGAAGAAAAGATCTACAAATAATGATGCTTTAAGTGACTTTTCGGTCACCAGTGACCGGTCTGGTGGCTATTAAATGCTCAATGTATGTAAAATCATCGATTTTTGGTCACGGTGAACGGTCCCCGGTGATCGGAAAGTCATTTAAACCACTCGGTGTTGTAGATCTTTTCTTCTTCTTTTTGACGCATCTTGAATCACTAAAATCAGAGTTAAAACGAAAAAGTTATGACCATTTAAAGTTTTTTTATCGGTCAAACGATATACCGAAAAATTATTGATCGGTCACCGAGTAGACCAATCGGTCACCTAGTTGGTCATCAAGTTGACCCATCGGAGACCAATTGATATGCAAACTTTAAATAACTATAACTTTTTCGTTTTAACTCCGATTTAAGTGATTCAAGATGCGTTGGAAAGAAGAAGAAAAGATCTACAACACCGGGTAGCTTAACTAACTTTACGATTACCGGTGACTGAAAACCGGTGATTTTACATACATTGAGCATTTAACAGCCACTGAACCAGTTACCGGTGACCAAAAAGTCACTTAAAGGACATTGATTTGTAGATTTTTTCTTCTTCTTTGCAACATATCTTGAATCACTCAAATTGGAGTTAAAACAAAAATAAAGTTATGATAATTTGAAGTTTTCTTATCGATCGGTCAAACAATATACCAAAAAATCATTGATCGGTCACTAAGTTGACCAAAAATTCACCGATCGGTCATTGAGTTGACCCATCGGTGACCCATCGATATGCAAACTTCAAATGATCATAATTTTTTCGTTTTAACTCTGATTTGAATGACTCAATATGCGTTGGAAAGAAGAAGCGAAGATCTACAAATTCAGGTGCTTTAAATTACTTTTTGGTCATCGGTGACGAAATGATATACCGAAAATTTATCGATCAATGACCAAGTTGACTGATCAATCGGTTACCTAGTTGACCGATCGGTCACCGATTGATTACCAAGTTGACCAATCTGTTATTGAGTTGTCTAATTGCCAGTCAAGAACTTTTTAATTTCAACTCTTTTTGAATCACTTTAACCCTAGTTTAAAAAATGATTAAAATAAGAAGGGTAAAATGGTCAAATGTAGTCTTTGACAACTTGTAATTTAATTAATTTGTGACAGTTGAAGACCTAAATATTAATTTTAAAAACTATGAAACCTTTATACGAAATACAAATTTTCACGTGACCTAAACCCTAAAAATTCTTAAATTGATATTAATATGTACTGATGGACTTGAGTACTATTGCCACTACTAGCTACGAGCTAGAGGATGTAAATTTTATACCGGATAAGCAGGCTAGAACGTGGGGCATGTCTTGAGATCTTGCCAATACGACGCATCTATGTTTAGACCTTCCAAATCTGCATGACAAATCATTTAAGGCTCAAGAGCCAATGCAAAACGGTCATCCACATGATATTTTAGTGAGGTTGGGTTCAAGTCTAATCACAGGACCGCCCCTGCCAGAAAATGTATTAATTGTCTACTGGGGTTAGAGTCTTCTTTGAACTAAAAAAAAATCTGCCTAATAGTAATAAAAAAACTGAAGAAAAATTATCTCTTGCATGCATGTAGAGAATTTTTGTTCCTTTTTCTTTTAACGGTGGATAAAGTTATCAATTGATAAACAGCAAGTAGACTACTCTTAAGTTATAAGTAAAAGACCACTCTAAACAATAAGTGAGTTTTTAAATCTACACATCAATTAAACTTACAAGAGGTATGCCCATTAACCTACTCCCATGTAATTAAAAAAAATACTTAGTTCAGTTGAGTTTGAGTTATATATATTATAATGCAAGAATTTAAAAATGACTTTAAAACTTAAAGGCTAAAAGTTTTAAATTCAATTCTTCTCACTGTTTTACTGTCACATCCCAGTACACAGCACACCGTAGTATTTAGTACCTCCGGAATGTGATGGGTACATATACCTCAGTCATTACATACCATATAATATTGTCTCATTGTAACACCCCGTAAATTTACGTAAATACATACGTTGGCATACACGTATATCGAAATGAATAATACACATATTTTATATATAGGAGCTCAATATACGTTTGTTAATACACGTATTTTATGTATTGGAGCTCATTATATGTTTGTTATATGTTTGTTAATACACGTATTTTATACGTAGGAGCTAAATATACGCGTGATAATACACGTAGTTTAGACGTATGAGCCAAATATACGTGTGTATGGTGCTTAGTTTGGAGTTGAATTATGTGGATTGAGTGTATAGAAGAAGAAAAATATGAATAAAGGAAGAAAATTTAAAATAAGATTAAAGTTACTGTTCATTTGGTACTATTCAGTGAACAGTACCAAATGAACAGTATTTTGTATGGAATAAAAAAAAAAAAAAATTGAAAAGATAAGAAAGGAGGTGCAGAAGTTTCGGGAAAGAAAGAAGCAGAGAGGAAGACGGAGAAGGAGGAGAAGAAGAAAACGGGGGAAGCGCGATTCGAATGAAATTCGGACCGCCGGTAAGTGATTTTCACGCTATTTCTTCGTAAAATTACTATCTAAGCTAGATGTGATGATTTTAGGGGAGTGATTTTGACTATTGGAGCCGTTTTACGGCGTTTTGACAAATTGGGGTTTTGACCCCAACGTGAATAAAAAATCAGCTAGGAAGGTAGAAAAACACTCCCTGGACTGTCGGGACTTCGAATCTGTGGTTAGATTCGATTTCATGCGTTTTGGAGACCGTTTGACAATTTTAATACAATATACATCTTTCGGATGAATAGTAATGAATAGTGAATAGTGAACAGTGAATAGTAAATAGTGCACAGTGAATAGTGTATAGTGCACAGTAATAGTGAATAATGCATAGTGCATAGTGAATAGTGAATAGTGAATAGTGAATAGTGAATAGTGCACAGTAAATAGTGAATAGTGTACAAGTGCACAGTGAATAGTGCACAGTGAATAGTGACATTGATCAGTGATGTAAATCGTACTGTGCACAGTGATGTGACCAGTGATGTGAACCCAATGAAACCTCGGTTTGAGTTTATAGAAACGAGATAACTGCTTTTGAGTCCTAAATGGATTTATTAGTAGTGATTTGAAGTGAGTTGAGACATTAAAGATGTAAATAGATCTGAATACATGAAATTGAATCATGGAGTGATTATAACAGGTGAAATTAATTGGATTTAACTTGGAGCTGGACTCGAAAGCAACGATGATTGGGTTTAAGTTGAACGTGTTGTACTGTGAGTATAGTTCTCTTGATTTGGTTTTTGTATGGCATTGTACGCATATAAACTGTTCGATTGTATGCATGTGATATTACAACTGCATTGAGTTTTATGGATCATGCAAACTGTTTTTAGCATGTGGAGTTTGTAATGATGAGGCTTTGCGATTCCTCATCGTCATTTCGTTAGGAATTAGACCCGGATGAGGTTTTGCGAGTCCTCATTGTCAGTGGCCTGTCCTAACAAGGGTTGCGACCCTTGAAATGACTGTTACTTGGGTAATGAGAGGTTGTGGCTACCTTGTACGGCCATACAAGGGTTAGACCCGCTCTCATGCCTTGCGGAGGAGGGAGATTGTGCATTGTATGATTGAAAAGCATGAAATTTATGTTGTTGACATGTATGATATATTCGTTGAACGATGCATGTGTTGAATAAATGTTTGAAATGAGTTTAAATGTCATATTTCTTTAAATGTATATAATTGCCATCTCAAGAACTATATTCACTGAGCTGTTGTTTGCTCACCCTAATTCCTCCAATATTTCAGGTATTGAGTCGAAGGGAAAAGGAAACTCCGTGAGTGAGTCTGGTATGTGTATGTTGGCTTGGAGGAAATAGCTTTTGTTATTTTGATATGTATACTTATCACACGTTATATATATACGTATTATCATGTAGATGGGATGTGTGGGCATATATATAGCTTAAGATATTAGATGAGGAAATGAAATTGTGATGTATTATCACCTAGATGGGTTGTGGTAATCTTAGATAATGCTTGAGAGGATGGAATGAGATGATCATAGATATTGATCATCAGGTGAGAATTTAATTTGTGGAATGAATGAAATGAATGTGAGTGGAATGATTATCTATATAGATAGTTGATGTGATTTGATTTGTGGTATAAAAAGAAAAAAAAAATTCTGTAGATTTGGGAAGGATTGAGAGAATACGTGAAGGCTGACAGTGTATTATATACTGTATATGGGTATGTACAGTGTATAGTACGCTGTGCCGGTCATGACGTCAGCCTACGTCAGGGGCGTCGTGACACTCATCCCAGTACACAGCCCACTGCAGCGTCTAGTACCCCCGGAATCATTTGTCTACACTATTCACTATTCATGAATAGTGAAATAGTGAATAGTGTAGACAAATGATCCCGGGGGTACTAGACACTGCGGTGTGCTGTGTGCTGTGCACTGGAGTGTGACAAAAAGGCCTTATGTATACTCAGTGGTTGCTCAGATTGCGAAATCAAACCTTATGAGGTTGTGACTTCGAATCTAGGGGAGGCCATGCACTATTCATGAGTGAATAGTATGGACAAATGATCCCGGGAGTTCTAGACACTGCGGTGGGCTGTGTACTGAGATGTGATAATATTATGTGGTATGTAACGGCTAGGGTATGCGTACCCATCACATCCCAGAAATAATAGACACTGCGGTGTGCTGTGTATTGGAATGTGACATTTACTATAGGGGGTGCAGGTAATTAATGGATCAGAAACAGACTTAATATGATAATACCCTAAAAGTGTAGTCTGATAATGGAGTTAACCTTATACAATTAACTACTATGGTATGCAAGAAACTAATTTTCACTCCTCGTGGAATGAGTGAAAATTAGCTCGTGGAATGAGTGAAAATTAGCTTGTTCCTCATATTCATATTTTCTACTCAATGCAACATTATATTGATTGATAAAGTTCTTCAAAGAAGTTTTCGAATTCACGTAGTTATAAAAAAAAAACATTTATGCCCTTGCTACGTTGAGTCGTAGACATTCCAGCTCAAAAATGATCTTTGACAAAAACATATGCCCACTTATGACGAATTTCAAACAAACTATGAAGCCATTCATTCTTGTGGAGACTGAATTTTTCTATCATTTGATTATATGAGTGCTCAAAATCTTCCACTTGAAGAGTATCATAGATAATCTTATTTAATGTTAAAATTATCTTTTCACGCTCTTTATATGCACCTAACATTTTTGGAACCTTTTTCATTATGTGCCATAGACATAAACGATGGTTGGTTGTAAGAAACACTTTAGAAATAACTCCTTTAATAGATGGGCATTGGTCATTAATAATGGCATTGGGTGCTCTCCCTCCCATACTTTTTAACCATGTTGAAAACAACCACTCATAACTTTCCATTGATTCATTAATTCATTAGCAAGTAATCCACAACCTAATAAAATTGACTGACCATGATGGTTGACCCCAACAAATAGAGCAAATGACAAATGATATTTGTTTGTCAAATAAGTTGAATTAAAAGTAAGCACATCATTAAAATATTGAAATGAGATTCTAGATCTTGCATAAACCAAAAATACATGTCTTAGACGCCCTTCATCATCGATATTCATTGAATAAAAAAAATTTGAATTTTGTCGTTGCTTCTGCATCACCCTCCCCTAGCCATAGTCGCCAAGATCTTTCAACATGATTTCTTGCATCTCTAATAAAAAATGTCAAATTCTCTATTCTCCCTGCTTGTGTAGCCAATGATTGGTATGATTTGCTAGCTGAAATCCCTACTTGATCATTGAGATCAAGATGTCTCTTTGCTAAAATATTTAAACTTCTATTACTCCCAAAAAATCTTGATTTTGTTGGACTAACCGCATGATTGTGATCAAGATGTACTTGTATTAGATGTCACTTTCCATCATCAAGAATTCTTATTATAATCTTAGCTTGACATCCACATCTTGAAATTTTACTTCTCACAAATTTGAGTTTTTCAGAAGCTACATATTTGCCTTCTTTGACACATGATTGTATACATTTGCATACCTCACCATTACTGTTCTTTATTGTGCTTCTAACTTTGACATCAAATCCAATATGTTGAGCATAATTCTTATAAAAAATTTGAGCATCTTTTACTGTGTCAAAGCTCATTCCTACCTTTGGTGTTATGTAATCAACCTCATTTTTTTTTTCTTTCTAAATCATCAACCATCTTATTGTAGTGACCATCAAATTGTGGTTGAGACAAACTTCCTTCAATAGCATATGATTCTTTTTCATTATGAACTTTTGTAGTTGTCAACAATAATATGCCCTCCATTTCCTACAGTTCAATACAATATATTACAAGATAAAATCAGTTACAAGCAAATACATTGAACTAAAATTGAATCAATCGATCATGAACATTACATAATCCAAAGGCATCAAATAAAATCAGTTACAAGCAAATAATATATAATAAGATTAATCTTAATTCAAAATACCCATAATATCAATCTGCACAAGCCAATTTTTTCTTTTTTAAAATCAAAAGTCCAAATTACCTTTAATCTCATATCCATTTTAGAAGAGCAAAGAGGAAAATACAACTCAGAAACTTTTTCTATCGTGTTCTTTGCAAAATGGCGAGAACAGGGGAGAGGGTAAATAGAAGAAGAAGAAGAGATTTTGGCTTGTTTGTGTGCTGGGCAGAGGATAAAAAGAAGAAGAGATTTTGGCTTGTTGGTGGGCCCCACCAGCATGTCAAAAACCTGTGTTAAAAATGTGTCAACCCAGCATTTCCGTATTTGATATATGAAATAATGACAGAATGTACATGACATTGTAACTATAATTATACAACCCATATCAATGCTAAGTATATAAAATCGAAATAATAAATAATGCAATCATCATCATGTTAATATACGACATCTGCACAATATATATATATATATATATATATTTTTTGAATTAGCTTTTAATGTAAGTAAATTAATATCTATTTTTCATTGGACTTGCTAATATATCTTCTTCCATTAAAATCAAATTAAAAGAATGTACTTTATCCCATATTAAGGAACATGCATGCAAATATTCAAGTCTTGTTTCACTGTGCAATGTTTGATCATGTTCCGAATTAATTAATATTATACTTTTAAGGTTTAAACTACCTCCAGCTTTTTCCTTATTGACGCATAATTTATAAAATAAAACGAATTAATGGCCATTGATCATTGCATATACAAAAATCTCATTTTCTAATATGATGTTAAGGTATATATATGGAGAACTTAATTAGTTAATTTAATTTTTATGAAATGTAATATCAATGTTCATCGTTAGTAATTTGAAAAGAAAGAAGAAAAATGCTAAAATGACATCTCTTGTTTACATTGATAGAAATATTTTCATCAAGCACTATTAGATTATCTTGAATCATGTATCAGCACATGATTCGAAATAGTTCAATATTAATGTATTAAATGTAATATTATGAATAAATTAGTAATGATACATTAATTGTGGTAGGAAGTACAATATAAATTACATAACTCCAACACTTTTGAATTTTCATCCAATATGTTAGTGTGCATGCTAAATAAACATATGAGATTCGACAATTTATATTGCAAAACAACCCTTCAATCAATTTAGCCACTTTCCTAAATAAATAGAGGAATACTAATACGACCCATAATATATATTTAAAAATATATTCATGCTTATGTGACAATTCATCACGTGTCATTGCAACACGAGAAAGAGAAAAGAAAAAAAAATCATCAATCACTCCCCTTACACCGTATAGTATGAATATTGTTTTGAGTATAATATTTGAGTCCGTAAAAACATTTTTGAAATTAAAAAAAAAAGAAAAAAAAGAAAAAAAAACATTTTTGTAATAAATGATGAAAAGAGGAGCTGGTTGGCGCATAATTAAAAATGTGATTCGTACTAGATAGATAGGAAAAGATTTTAAATGAGTTTTCAAGGAAGCGGGAAAGGTAGGGTTATAATAATAAATGAATGACAATTAGGAGAAGAAGTGGGTTGAGAGCATTTAACAGAAACCGGTCCGGCAAAGAAGTTATTTAGTGTTGTTGAAAGCCAGGAGTACTACTGTGAACATGTACTCGTCGCTACTATCCTTCTTTTGATGAATTCTGCATTTATTGCAATTTAAGTTGAGTTAATGAAGGCAGGTGGACTTAGAGCCTTAAGTTTAATTGCATCCCACAATTTTAATTATATATTCATTTATTTGGCAAATTAGAGGTATTCTAGTAAGGGACATTTACTAAGTAACTAAATACTAAATAATCCTTAGCACCCATAAATAATCTGAGATATCTATGACAGGTTCCATCCACGGTCCACCCAACTATATATATATATATATTATATGAGAAGAATCTGAGATATATTTTTTTAATTAATCATGCATGTAGCAATTAATACAATGATAAACAATCCATGGTCGATCACCCTTCTCTTTCAAAGAAGGCAGATTAATTTCAGTGTAAATTAATAACCAAATACAACACTGCTTGTGCTATATCATATTTCTTCTACTAGCTAGAGCTGGCTATATTATAAGCAAGGAAATGGTCCCACGCATGGCCAATTTGACACTGAAATTGTACTCTATCTGATGATATATAGTATTAATACTCATGATCTTTGAAGATGTTGACCTCTATATGATAGATATTTGAAAATAAAATAAAAAATAGTAGTTATTCTTTAGTATTATCAATGGGAGTTGAGGGGATCGATGATTTGGTAGCTAGTAGTAGAAGAAGAAGAAAAGAAACATTAATTGATTGACGATGGTGTTGATTTTTTTTTTTAATCTTTTAGAAGGTTGAGCATGGCTTTTAGTTAAAGAGATCCCGGAATTGTATAGAGAGAGGAGGATAGAATGATTAACTGTTAGTAGCAACTACTTAATATATATGCAGCATTGGGCTAAACCCATTAGCTATAGCTTATTGATTCACTGGTTTTTAATATGGTATCATAGTGTTGGTTTTATATGAAGTTTTGGTTCAAGTTTCATTATTTGCATTTGTCTATTTCTCATTTGTAATAGAAAAATGTTATTCTAACTATAAAAAATACTACTACATATGCAACTACGCTTTCGTATTTGCCAAAAAAAAACTACACTTTCGTGATCATTATATATATGTGTGTGTATAATAAATTAATGATCTAATAATTATAAATGTGTAATTGTACATCTAATCATTTTTTATTTTTTTTGTGACTAGAATAAGATTTCAATATTGATATTTGTCTTTTCTTCTGCCTCTTTAATTATGTGCAGGATGAGGATATACTGGAAGAAAGTGTTAGTAACAGCTTACGTGTTTTTGGGCATTCACATAAGAGTTATAGCTTTTGAATTTAGTCAATTCTAACATCAATTAGTAAAGAGCATACAAATTAAGTTAGAAACATATATAGGTGGGTTGAAGGGACAATAAATGAGGGAGTGAGCATACAGTTGAAGGAAGCTCGAATGCATATAGCTCTTTAATAACTACAACTTCTGCATTTAGGTCACTGGTCACCTAAAGAACTACAAACTTTAAAAGCTCTCAACACCCCCCTCTTAATTCTAAACTTATTAAAGCTATCTACAATCTCTCATGCCCTATCACTTGAATGCACCTTCTCTCTCTCTCTCCCTCTCTCTCAGTATGGATAAACGTCACCGCCCTGTAATAACTACTACTCTTTAAAGCTTGCCCTTCTGTCACAACCTAATTGCCTCTTTATAGTTCATAAAATCCTCATATATATATGTATATGAGAAAGAACTTGCTGGCAGAAAATTAGAATTGCATTTAATTTAATTCTAATTTTCTAGGGAATACCAAATTAAACCTCACTTATACATCATCACATCGTGCAATTTTAATTTCAGGGCTGCCACCAACCTTGCTTATCTTGTTACCTAAGGCATGAAAATATTGAATTGGCCCAAAAAAGACTGTTTTTTATAATCCGATGAGTAAGTTCATCATATGGATTAATATAAGTTGGAATCTTAGTCTCATTAGAATTGAAAGTACTTTTGAAAGTAAAACTTTACACCTTTATCCAAAGATAGTTAAATTGAGGATAATATATTGGTACTAGTTGAGATCGAGTTGGTTGTTATAATATAACGAAAATCTTAATCTAACTATAAAAAATACAATTACACACTTATATTCATTGGATATATTATTTCAATGTGTGTAATAAATGATTCATTGAATGTGAAAGTATTGTTGTACATGTAGTTATAATTTTTTTTTTAGTTAAATTAATATTTTTCATAATATAAATATAATAAAAGAGCCAATGAGCACGTCATGGTGGCATGGGTCCTTGCTATGACATGCTTTTATAGTTGGTGCATTAGATTCTTACATGCCTGCAAATAGTGCTGAAATATAGCCTATATAACTAGCAAAACTCACCACTTGATATGATCAAACCATACCAGAGATCCTTGAACAAAGAAGAGCCAGAGACAAACAGAGATATTGATCAAGATATTTAACACAGTAACCAGACCATGGTTTCAGTTCAAGAACCACCCATCTCTCCCAATAAAAGGAACAGTACAATTCTTCAAGTGATTGAGAAGAATTCAACATCATCAAACAAGAGAAAGTGGGAAGACAGAGAAGAGGAAGAAGATCGTGAGATCAGTTTCAAGAACAAGTTGTTCACTCCATCAAAGATGAAAAGTAGTACTATTACTACCAGAAATTATACTGATGCAGCTCATGAGTTCCACCACTGCAAGTCACCCTTGTCTCTGGAGTGGCAAAAATGTCTCGACATCAAGGTATGTACTTAAAAAATGTTTCAAAAGCACATTTAATATGATTGTCAATCCCATTCTAGTTATAATATGTATCACTTAATAGATGCATCAGTTCTTCACTGCAGTACAATTAAGCAAATTGATGAAACTACTTCAATAATATTATATTATAAGTCTACAATTGGGTGTATCGGCAATCCAATTAGCTAGGTTCAAGATATATAGTAACTCTATTAAATTTCCTACAACAGCATAGAATATATCATGGATATCATATAAGTATTGTTAACTCTAAGTCAAGGAAATATTCCATTTTCTGTATATTTGAAATTTGAACTGCTACTGTCTATATAAATATATGGTAGTAGCCAGTAATGATCATCATATATGTTTAAAATTATATTTCAATTGCAGTCAGGAGAAATGAGTTTTTACAACACCAGGACCCAGAAAAGAACATGGGAAGATCCAAGGAATAAGCAATGCCCAGAGAAGTTAACAACTAGTAGTGTTGGTCATATGAGCTTAGAATTAGAGCTCAATCTCCCTTGCCAATCACTAAGAAGTTCTACTACTAGTACTCAAGCTCATCTCGCTGATAAGGATAATTGGACATTAAAGCATGATAATTACTCTGATAGCTTCTCTCTTGATTCGAACTCCACCACCACTACTACTAATGGTAATTCAAAGATCAGTTCCAGCGGAGAAATTAGCAAGAATTTCCATGGCTTGACGCGTTGTTCATCATGGGCGTCATTTGAGGAAGATGATCAAGAAGAGATGATTGCAGCTGTTTGCATGCGTTGTCACATGTTGGTCATTCTCTGCAAGTCTTCTCCTGCTTGTCCCAACTGCAAGTTCATGCATCCTACAGACCAAAACCCAGTAAACTACAAACCTCTTTTACCTTGCAAGGATTAATAACTGAACTTTTAAATTAATTACTTTAATACTGCATATATATATATATATATATATATATATATACAATCATCCTTAATTAATAATTAGGAAACTAGTATTGTTAATTAGTCGGATATTGCATCCCTAGGGAGTTCTAAGGTCTATTTTCCAGTCTCAGTTGCGTGATCAACTAGCTTCTCTATCTGTAGGAACAGAAGTAGAAGCAATAACTAATGTTGAGGAAGACGGGCAATTAATAGTATGTAATAAAACTGTGATCCCGAACTCTGATGTAAACAAAAAAAATAGAGATTTCTCTCTATATATATTTTGTAATTAATGAACTGTGTTATTTGTTAAACAACACTAATGATCATTCAGTGCCTCTTGATATATATATATATATATATGTATGTATGTATTGAAATACAAATCATTGCAAACAATTGGATGTTGGAATGCTATCCAACTTGTAATGATTAATTGTGTTGCTCTAATTACAAATAAAAAAAAAAAAAAAAAGGAATTGTGTTGCTCTAACATTACCCTTTGGAAACTATTCTTACATAAGATCATGTTCAAATTCAAATTCAAGACATTTTTATCATTATTTACTCTTTTTATTTTAAAAATAAAAAATATTTCTTTTTCTTTTTTTAATTCTACCAAAAGATATATTATATTTATTTTAAGAAAATAACAATAATATCAAAATATTCATAAAATTAAAATGTTATAATTTTTTAAGTGCAAGACACATGCAAGAATACTATTATTTATCTTTAATAATACAAAAGTACGAAGTTATACGCTTCTAAGACTTTCTGTAGATTTCAACTCTCCCATCTAAATTTTATTTATTTATTATTATTATTTTTAAAAAAAATCTCACATGTCACATCCAGATCCAGGTGATGTGGGTTGGGTAGTAAGATTTCTCTATTGGGCCCGAAGCCCAAATTCAAAATATAAAAGAACCGGGAAATTTTAAAAAAGTTCTGCACTTCCAGGGCTTCCAAAACACACAACAAAAGCTTGAGCGAAACAGAGGAGAGGAGGAGGGAGAAATGGCGGGACAAATTCCAGAGATCAACGAATCGGAACTAAAATTGCAGAAATCAAATCGATGCTCAAAAGCTTTGCTCATGCTTTTGGCTCTCAGATCGTCTCAAAATCACCCTTACAACGCAATGAACGAAGAAGAAAGCGAGGTGAAAATTTAATTTGCAGATAGATACCTTAGATTTCTATTATCTCGTTTGCGCAATCGAGCGTTTCTCTGAATCTGAGCTTCAAACGTTTCTTCGTGTTATTTATATATATTTTTTTTAAATTCAGAAAGGAGAGATTCTGTTGAGAACCATCGCAGATCTGAAAATGCAGTTACTCATAGAGCGTAACAAGAGTAGGAGTATCAGAATTTGCAACTTGATCGAGTTTTTCCTACAGGTTCTGGCGTTGTTCTCTCTCTCGAGCGTTTTTTTATTGCTCGTGTTTTCATATGAGTGACTCGGTAGTTTTTCTTTTTCTTATCCTTTTTTTTTTTTCTTGTGAGGATGATCTGATTTTAACAATCTCGTCCTGAATCTTGAATAAAAGTAAGAAATAGGTAAAACCGTAGAAGAGTCACGGATGATTGGGAATTAGAATACGGCTCGGCAACGGCATCACGTAATACTCATAATGGTAATGCAACGACATCACATGAAGTAGGATCTAAAAGCTAATTGCATTTAATAAGTGTGAAATGGCATGTTTCAAAACTGAATGTGAATTTTGAAATTATAAGCACTGCTGTTCTGATTGATCGTTTAGAATTAGAACTTTGAAGCCAAAATCAAAATCTGAATTTAGTAAAGTAGAAGATAAAATGTTAATGAAGATGAACCACGCTTAGCTAAAAAAGAAGAAAGCAGAGATAGGTGTCGTTAGCTGAGATTCCATGGAGCAGTTCGTTGCAGTATTGGAAAAAAACCAGTTGTAAGAAGTTTTTGGGCCTAAACAATTCTCTAGTGATAAAATTGACATGAAATGTGGGACAACTCAGTGTAGTGAAGTGGAAAGTGATTCTTTATGCTATGATTTTTTTTTTTTTTTTTCAAATTTGAATAGGAAGTTTGTCTTGATGAAGATGGTGGTTAGATAGAAGACACCAAAGCTTTTTGAAAGGAATGGTTAGTTTGTTAGCGAATCCATGGAGAATGTAATGCAATAGCAAATATTCAATCAGCCATTAGACATTGCTCACAAAACATTACCAAGGTATCATGCCAATTCAACTAAGCTTTTTTTTTAACTACATGCGGTTGACTATATGAATTTGCTTCTTTTTAGTAAGTTGATGTTAGTTGATCTAACAAAGTTTTACATTGCTTGTAAGTTACCTAACACAATCCTCTTCTTTTATCCGACTTAGAATCGATTGTGTGTTACGGATATGCAAAGGTACTCAATACGATATATTTGGATCCCAAGCATTAAATCATTGTTCCTCTTTCCTTGGGCTTTATTTCCATGTGTTTCCTTGGCTTTTTGTCAAAAAAATTAGGTTGCGTTCGGTACGCGAGAATCTTTACATAAGAATAAGAATTAAATTTTTGGAAAAGTGATTGATGAGAATCTAAAAATGAGAATCTAAACATGAGAATGTCATATTACTGTCTTTGGTTACACACGAGAATCTTACATAACTTTTCTGATAATATCACATTACTATGTTTGATAACATATTAAAATCTTAGATAATCAAATAATTTTTATTATAAAATATTAATTTTATTAAAAATGATAAAACTAATTTTATTAAAATAATAAAATTAATTTTCATTAATATAATAAATAATTAAAATTTCTTATTAAAACATAAACCTATTCTGTTTGGTTTGTTACGATGTCTTTGTTAAGTCATCTTCCTATCTGGTTGATAATCGTCTTGATTATTTTAGCCGTACTTGTTATTGGTCTATTTCGTTTATGTTTTATTTGTGTCATCTGTTATTCAATTGAGACTGAAACTGATTAAGAAACGATTTAGTTGGTTCTAGTTTTCACACTGAAGTTTACATGAATCTGTTTTGCACCGTTTGCATCCAATGGATAAGCGAGACGGTCCAAGAAAGGCCAGGTGTGCCGAGAAAGTGACCAAGGTCTGCTTAGATCCATGGATCCCTTTGGTGACAGTCCCCCTACTCCTTCTGTGTCGAATCCTACTCCCATACTTAAATCGTCTTCTTTTAATTTTTCTAGTCTCCCTGAATCCTGTTTAAAAACAAAAACATCCAAAATAGATAATTTAATAGAAGTTACCCATATACCTGAAGATAGTAAGGTCAGTGAAACCGTTCCTCCCTTATTAAACCCCTATCATCTTTTTACAAAAAAGAGTCAGTCTTTTACTACGTCTGTTCGTAAGTTAATTACCCGTAAAAGTCCTCCTATTCGTGAATATATTCAGAGTACAGCCCTCACAAATTGTCAGCTTGAAGCCACTCATCAAGAACAATATGTGACCCTTGAGTTTGAGCTTGAATTTATTCGTCACTGGTTAGCCTATGGCTATACTCATTTGCATTTAGGAGCAATTCGTCTAGTTCTTTCTTATCATGGTCGAGGTGATTTACCTCTTTTTGCTCGAGTTGCCCTCCTTGATACCAATCTGTTGGATTATGTGCATGCCTGCATAGGCACAGTTATTACTACATTAAGTCATGGTTCTATGGTTTTTACCATAACTCCTGATTTTAATGTTTGCTTATCTGATCCAACCCTTCCTACACGTTTCAAGGTACAAGTTCAGTTTTCTAGTATCAAACACCGAATGGACAGTGTTATGGCTACACTGCATCATCAAATGACATTCCGTCTTCAAGACCATGCCATTCATCTCAGAACAAACAAGCCACATGGTACTGTCATGGCCTTTGTTCATGACAATGAAATTCCTACTATTGTCCAAATCCCTAGGCAAATACCCCAAAAGGATTTGCGTCAAATGTTACCTTTGACCTGGTTCACAAATTATGAACATTTTCTTAAAAGAAGAGAACCAGTCACCAGTACAGTTTGTCCTCTTATGCAGAAGCAATCAGATGGTTCAGTACAAATCAAATTTGAACCCTCAACTTCATCACAGGAACTTCTTCCTGTCCATCATTCCATGATGATCCAGCCAGTTGCTACACATGAACCTGTTGAAAATCCCCCATTACATTCCTTTCAACCTGATGGTCGTATTGTGTATCATTCACATGTTGATGGCCACTTTATATGGGATTGCAATCCGGATATGTGTATTCCTGGATGTCCTTGCCAGGATGATATGGAATTTGAAGACTGGATCGACCCTTTGTGCAGATATGATGGTGATTATATAAAGAAATCTAAACGAACCAGAAAAAGGGCTTCATGTCGATCTTCTGTTCGCCATACTTATTATGAACCGCCTGCTCCTCCAGCAGCTCAGATGGTTCCGCCCTGTCTTCCTGTTGGTTCATATGATCAAGAGTTTCCTCCTTTTAGCAGAGTGGTGGATCCTACACATCAGACGACTGCTAAGCCTTTTACTCAGCCAACTGATGTTCGTCCTGACGGCTCACCTAAACCTCTTACACCTGCTGAGGAAGTTTTAAATTGGCAAACAAAAAATGCTCTTGTTCAGAATCACTATCTGCAAAAAATTGATGAACAACTTGGCACTCTTTCTACTTAGACGACCGGTTTAGTTTAGACTTCTGATATTCAAGCTGTTATCAGCCAAAAATATTATACTGAACATACTGCAAAAATACAAGATCTTGATGCTCTTCTTCGTTATTATTTGCAGCAAAAATATACTGGTCCTCAGTTTGATGCAGCAGAAAAAGAAATACGTCAGCTAAAGGAGCAATTATCTCATGTTACTGCAGATCTTCAGAGATTTCAGCAACCTCCTGAATATCCGGATGCCTATCCAATGTCCCTAAATATCTTCAGATCACAGATCCCACCTACTTACCCTCCATACCAACCTATTATTCTTAAACCTATTCCTGTCTCGGATTTTACAGCTACTTTCATCCAAAGTTTGGTGTTGTCCAGACTCCGTGATCAAACCCAACCTTCACCCACTATTCTTGTTTCATCAATACCTGCACCTAGTCCAAGACCTCCACCTGTACGTGGACCTTGTCCCATGTTTGGTGACAAGGGTAAACGTCCTATGTTTCCACCCATTACCCAAGAGATTGACTCTCCTTTACCTTTAAGCCAATCTTTTCCATCTACTGGACCTCCACCTCCTCCTAGCCATCCAATTCAACCATATGTCTTTACAAATGAAGATGATGTTAATCCTTTAGATGATTCTTTTGCCTCCGTCACTCTTTCTTCTACGAAAGATACTGACATGGACGACGATGCTACCACTGATCATATTGATGATCCTTCTGCTCATCTTGCTGATTTAATCAATGATTTTTCAGATTCAGATTCCTATGCCGATTCCCATCTTATGGATATTTCTAACCTTGCTCAAATACATATGGCTCAAGGTGCTTCTACTTCTCAAAATCCGGATGAGGACATGCAATCAACAGCTGAAACTGAAAATCCTGCTCAGCAACCTTATCAAAATAATGGCAGAAATGGTAACAGTGGTCCTTGGTTTTCTCTTGATGAAGTTCCTTATGAACAATGGCGAAATAAGATAATTACATGGGCAGCATGGATGACAAATCAACTTGTTTCCGGAAGAACATCTAATTCTGTTCTTGTTGATTTCTTTTCTCGATGCACTGGTTTTGTTCGCGATTGGTTGACATCTCTTGGTGAATATCGCATCCTCCAGCTTACACAGCAATCTATTGTTGACGTTTACAACCTCTTGCTTCGGGAATTTGTTGGAGATGTAACTGCACTAGAAAAACAGTTTAAACAAGAATTCTTTACTATGCGGTGTTGTTCTCTCAACAAGAAAGATCTCTATCGCCACTACCTTCGAATGATTCAGCGTTTTCATCTTCTTGGTGGCAATGATAAACCTGATTTGAAGCATACCTTTACTGCTTCTCTTCCATCTGAAATTCATCCAGAATTGAATCGCCTTTTTATTGCTACAGGCCGCCCCATAGAACAACTTACTCTTGCTGAAATATTTCAACTTCTCTTAACAGCTATCGAAAAGTTCTGTGAAGTACGCCAATTCATCAAAGAGATGGTAGATCCAAAAATCAATCTCAAACAAATTTGTGACAAAAAATATCTTGAGATTGGATGTAAGAAGCAATGCCCTTGCCCTGGTATGAAACATGGCTCAAAGCCATTTCACAAACAAAACAGGAAAAAGTTTTGGAAATTCAATAAAAAATCTACAAAGAAATTTTCCAAAGGTTTTCCTTGGAAAAAGAGACGCCGCCTCCGTTTTTTCAAAAGACGCAATTCTTCTCCTAAAGATACTCGGTGCTACATCTGCAAAAAGCCTGGTCATTATTCCAAGCAATGCCCTGATAAAAAGAAAAGTCAGCATCTTATTCAACAGATTCAACATTCTTATTCTTTGCAGGAGGATCAAGATATTGAATCTCTTTTTTCAGAACAAGATTCTCCTAATGAAACTACTTTGTTCGCTTATCAGGATTATTCTTCTGATCACTCTTTCAGTTCGGATAATGATGATTTTTATATGGGTATGATAGCTGCACCTACATTCGTGGCTGATTCATCACACATGATGCCTTATGCCCCTATTTCTGTTCTCCTTTCAAAATTTGAGCAACCTATTAAGGTTATTGCTTATTTTGATACTGGAGCTTTTAAAAGCATGATGAATCCTCGCATTCTTCCTAATTCATATTGGAAGTCACATACTGAGTCTTTCAAAGCTGCTAACAATGAGATTTTTAAGACTCATCTCATCACTTCCAGAAAGATTGGGTTAAAATTCTTCCCCAATTTGATCATATGGACACATATCATTGGATGTGATCTACCGGATAAAGATATCTTATTTGGTATGGACATCTATTCCAAGACCAAGCTTAAGATATTACCTCATGGTATTGCCTATTAGCAACAACTTCTTCCATATACCACCATTCCAAAGTTATATACCATACAAGATGTCTCCTCACTGCAAGATCAATTGAAGTCTTCTTTCTGTGACTCGCATAAAGACTTCCATCATCCTAACCCATTATGGAAGAATCCAGCATATTTCGTCCATTTACCATTTAAGCTGAATGAAGATATCAATCCAACTAAAGCCATTCATCCAGGAATGCCTCCTGATGAGCTTGCCCTTGCTCGCCAAGAATGTAGTGAATTACTCTCTCAAGATTTGATTGAACAAACTACTTCTGATTGGGTTTGTCAAACATTTTATGTGAATAAAAGAGCTGAACAGAAAAGAGGAAAGAAACGACTTGTCATCAACTATAAGCCATTAAACATCTTCCTCAAAGATGATAAATTTCCTCTTCCAAAGATATCATCTCAGTTAACTTTGCTTGCCGGATCCAAGGTTTATAGTAAGTTTGACCTTAAGGCAGGATTTTGGCAATTGGGTATCCACCCTGATGATAGACCTAAAACAACCTTCTGCATTCCAAATGCACATTATCAATGGAAGGTTATGCCTTTTGGCCTCAAGGTTGCTCCGTCCCTATTCCAGAAAACTATGACAAAGATTTATGCACCTTTGTTGCATACTGTTCTCATATATATTGATGATATTCTTCTCTTCTCTAAAACAGAAGATGAACATCAATCTCTTCTTCATACCACTGATATTGAATTTCTTGGTATGAAATTCGTCAATGGAGTATACCAGCCTGGTTCTCATATTGCCGTCGAATTATTAAAGTTCCCTGATTCTCATTTTACAAGGCAACAACTTCAACAATTTCTTGGGGTTGTAAACTATTTAAGAGCTTTCTTGCCACGAGTTAGTCAACATACGACTGCTCTTTCCTCTCTTCTAAGAAGGATCCTCCTCCATGGCAATCAATCCACACAGAAGCTGTTAAACACCTGAAGTCAGCATGTCAGAATCCTCCACCATTAGTTCTTCTTACTACTGGTTCTCTGATACTTCAGACTGATGTTTCTGATCATTTTTGGGGTGTTGTTCTTATTGAACGACAAGGCAATACTGATAATATTTGTGGTTATCAGAGTGGTAAATTTTCTGATGCAGAACTTCATTACCATATCACTATTAAGGAAATACTTGCTGTAAAATATGGTATTCAGAAGTTTGCCTTTTTCCTACGACCAACTAATTTGAAATTCAAATGGATAGTTCCTCCTTTCCTAAAATGTTGGAGTTCAAGAACAAAATGGTGCCTTTTGCTCAACTGCTTCGCCTTCAAGAATGGTTCACTCAGTATAACTTTACAGTAAAACATATTCCCGGCAGTAAAAATGTTTTAGCAGATTTTTTATCAAGGCCCATACAAAAGAACAAGACCTAACTCTCTTTGCTTACTGGATGTTTTAATCTACCTCTATTGGTACAGCCCAAGATAGCACCACCATCAGAGCCCATTCAACTTATCCATTCTTCTGGATCTATTCCTCTTATTGGAGCAGTCTTTCTACCAGGATTTCCAGAACCCAATATGGCTCATGAGGTAAACGAGTTGGCCCGCAATAACATGTTCCTTTTTGCCCACAGGCATTTTATGGACTCTCCCGAACAGATTCAACAGGGTAATCCATTCAATCAGACACGACCCTATCTGTTCCTCTTCCACCTACGTACTGATATGTCTGATAATTTATTTTGGTACATTTGGTGTGTTTCGTGTCTTTATAAAATTGCCATTGCCTTCATCCCACTGCAGTTACAAAATTGTTTAAGGCAACAAGTAACTCTCCTTCACAGTTGCTTAGAGCTATTTGCCCCTCTCAGAATTTAGACAGCACAGGTGAATGAAATTTGTCAATTACAGCCTCCTCGCCTGCATGCTATTTATATATGTCATCAGCCCTTCTCTGATTCTCCCCACGGGTTAGTTGCTGAACACTATCTTTCGCATTTCCAGACATATTCTTGCAATCTGAATGCTCAAGTCCTCACCGACATTTGCAGTTTTCTCAACGATATCAACAATTATCCCGATACTGCACCGGTTATTCGTGGTCCTCATGAATTTATACCAGCTGAACATTTGGATTCTCTGATTCAGAACTTAGCTCCTTGGAGTCCTGACTCACCTCCTCCTCATTTCAGAGATCCTCCTTCTTAGCCATCTTCCCAACGACTTAGACAACGTCGCCTAGAAGAATTTGCCGCTCCTCCTTTGTCTTATGATGACATTGTTAAATGTCAACAAGCTCAAGATGAAGAAGATGCCTCTTTCATAGAAGCTGGTGTTCGCTCTCCTCCTCCGGATGATTATCAGTGTCATCAAGATTACTGGGAACATTTTGATTCTGATAATATGGATATGGAAACTCAGCTCGACATGTCTCCTCCCAACTCTGGAACTCGCTGATCCTGCCCAGTAATTTGTTGTACATACGTCTTTCTGTTTAAAAGGTTTTATTAAATAATGCAGAAGATATTTCTCCAACGCCTTCAGCGTATACATATGGCCAGACGACTTCTTGTTCGACTCAGTCATATTGATCTTTTCTATTGTTCTCCCAGAACAAGGTTACTGATCATGTACAGAATCCACCGAGCTTGGCGTATTTTCCGTCCTCTTCTCCACCGGCGTGAGTACCATCAGTCCTTTGTCACAGGTACGTCATCTGCTTTACAGGTATCCGCTGCCAGCTGTTCCAGCTCCACTTAGCCATCCACTGATGAAGATTCCCACTTATCCGATGACACAGCAGCACATGGACGTGTCTCCTACTCACAAGATGTTGTCTCCGACACATCACATCACTCATCAGCAACCACGTCTGCGAATCTACTTTAGAGATAATACTGTCTATCTACAGTATAAAGCAAAAAAGCAGAAGCATCTTTGCTTTTCCCTGTCTCAGCCTCAGTCTTATCTTATCTGCCAGCTCATGCCAGCTCCTGCCTAGCAATAATATTCAGATTTCAGCATGTTTCAAGTCTGCACCATTCCTGTCTATAAAAGGACGTCAGTTTGTTTTGTTTGTCAAGAAGACTTGGGGAAGTCTTAGAGTTGTTGTCACAATTGAGTTTGCTAGTATTCCTCTGTATTGTTTATCAGAGTTTGAAGTTGTTTATCAGAGTTTGAAGTTGTAAGCGTAAAGCTTTGTGTGTGTTAAAGCTTTGTCCTAGGTGTTTAAAAACAATAAATTAGTTGTGATGAAAAAATAATAAAAAAAATAAATTTTAAAAAATAGTAAAATGAATATTTCATAAAAATTTAAAAATTATTAAAATAGTAATTTTTATTATTATTTGTGATGAGAAAATAATTTTTAAAAAATAAAATAAATATTAAAAAAAATTGTAAAAATTATTATTATTATTAATAGAAAGTTAGAAAGTTTTTTTCAAACAATAAAGTATTTTCTATTAAAATAATAAACTCAATTTTTATAAAAATAATAAATCTGGTTTTTTATTAAAAATAATAAATTAGTTGTGAGGAAATCATACTTTCTCATAAATTACTTTTTCATTCATAAAAAAGTATGAAATAGTGAAACAGACATAAGAATCTTAAAGATTCTCATTTTCATCTTCAAGATTACCTTATATCAAATGCCTCCAAAATTTAAATACAAATGGTTATGCAAATATTAGTTGAAAATGATAAACAAATTTTCCTTAATATCTGAAACAGCTAATACGTCATTTCATGTGCCCCTTTTGCTAGTGGCCATTGAGGAATCTAGCCCAAATATTCAACGTCTATAACATTCCCACTGCCGACACCTTTATTGTGTCAAAATAAGGTGTGACTATAGTCTCATCTTGTGCTTATGTTATGTTTCATGATCCGTGGGTAGGTTAATCCCATAGAGTTGGCTAAAGGTTGAACCCTATTAAGATACACCACAAATTCCCTTTTTTTTTTTTCTGAGTTTAGTCCCAAAAATATTTATTCACTCAGATTAGCAGTTATGGAACCGTGATATATTTTGATCCCATTTGAGGAAAAAAGAAGTCAAAAAGTGGAGCCTGCATGTAACTGCAGCCCACGAAAACCAAGATGAAACTGGTGAAAAATTGCTTCTTCTAGGCCCAATGGGCTTTCCTTATTTTCGTATCTGCCCATGAAAAGTTTTCATGCGTGATTTGGAACTGTGGATGGGTAAAAGTCAGCTATAGATTTCAGCTCAAAAGGCTATTGTTTCATGATTCTATATATAAAAAGCTTTCACTGCTCGACAGTGATGCAATTCAATAAAAATCTTGTATCGTATTCTAAACGACGTTTCTTGTCAAAACGTTAATTGCGTAACATAAACATATTTAAACGATACATTACTATGCCCATGAGTCAATGATAGTTCAACTAGCTAGAGTGCAAGTTTTCCACTACGCCATCACCATTTCCACGCCATCTGTAACGAAATTCTCGTTCCATATTTGAAAATTACGCGTTCATACACGACAAATTGGCACATTAGCTCTAAGTTATTGCGTATGGAAGGATTCACAATTCAGGCCATACATGGACACATCGTTGGGTCCTACTGTTCTAGTCGTCTCCGCCAGGGCCGCTCGTGAGGTCGACACATTGACTCGATTACAGAGATTGTCAATCCAAACGATATTAAAGTGGAGGTTGATGCAACATCATTTTCAGAGTGGTACCACGAGGCACTTATCTATTTGTATGTCGTTTGCTACTCTGATATTTTGTTTATCATTTTCTGGTTCCTATAAGCTTCTGTTAATATTAACATCAGTTGTGAGAAGAGTGATATTAAGAAGAACCCATTGGTAAAAGCACAAATTTATAAATAAATTATGCATATGATGGGAATTTGTTTCACTAATCAACAAACTGAGGAAACAGAATTCTTTTTGGGTTAATTGAGAGCCACAAAAAAGAGGACAGACAAATGTCAATTACTCAAATACGAAACATGTAAATGTTAATTACAAAAGCCAGACTTTTATATAATGTTTTCGTTTCTTTCCTAGGTAGCAATTGCACGTTATTTTCATATCAATATAATCATATCTTGCTTTCTCAGAAAAAAAACAATACTATGTACGGTGTTAGAAATTACTGTGCCCAAAAAACGGATTAAGGCCGTAAGCTACCGTTAACATTTAACTCAATTTCTTAAGTATAAATAAATTAAAATTTAATTTTTAATCAGGTGGTGGCCCACTAATTTGGAAGAAAGCGGAAGTGAGTTGTCTATATATTTTTCCATCACGGGGTTCACGAGCAGTTATATGCTCCATACATACATACAAGGTGGAGGACCATGAAACCTGCATTTCTAATTCTCTCCTGCATTATTGTGTTCTTACTTCCCTACTGTTATGGTGAAAAAAGGGGATTTGATCCCTTATATGAACTCATAAGAGGAAAGAGATCCAGAGAATGGTTTGACACAAAATCAGCTACTTGGGACGCCAAGGAGGTTAGTTCTTCTCCTGTTTATTTGAGTTCCCAGGTAGGTTTTAAGGAAGCTGATACGATCAAGAGCTTGCCTGGACAACCTGAAGTAAAATTCAATCAGTATTCTGGCTATTTAACTGTTGATCCTAAGGCTGGAAGAGCACTGTTCTATTACTTTGTTGAGTCCCCAATCAACCCTTCAGCCAAGCCTTTATTGTTATGGTTAAATGGAGGTGAGTGAATTCCACTACTCTTTCCTTTTAACTTTCTGGTTTTTTTTTTTAATTTTTATTTGAACTGCTGCTTCTGCTACTGTTGTTCTTGACGATTTAACATAATTCATGAATTCATCTTAATGTGATCATATGTGTCTGAGCAGGGCCGGGGTGTTCTTCATTTGGGAATGGAGCAATGTTGGAACTGGGACCATTTAGAGTTGATAGCAATGGTGAAACGCTATATGCAAATGAGTACGCTTGGAATAAAGGTTAGTGCCAATCATACTCACCTTCCTCAAACATCAAAATCTGAACCAACCAAAAAGTGAAAGATTCCAAATCTACTTGCACTCTTCTTGGATGGCTTTTTGGGTTGGGGGGAGTGGTTTACCTTTTGGACTTATTAACCAATACTCTGTGCACGATGAGCTGGTACCAGGGTGGGGGGTGGGGGGGTGTTTACCTTGTGGACTTATTAAGCAATACTCTGTGCATGATGAGCTGGTACCAAGACCCTTTATATCAATTTTGTCCCCACTTGGCTATGTGTAGGCCTACTTCTATTGTTTTTTCCTCGAGAATGGCATTATGCCACCAAAGTTGAATCCGAACTTACATTACACATGTGATCTGTATATTCATGTTTGATGTGGATTAATTCGGTTCACACCCACCAGATATAATAGAGACAAGAGCTTAATATTGGTCGGATCGTGTCCAACATCTAAGAGAGTAAAAGCTAGAGTGACACCTTCTAAAACACTATCATATGGTTATATATATTATAAATTTCTCTTGAATCTTGCAGTACATAATTAATTTTTAATACTAATTAATTTTCAACACAACTAGAAATATTTTCAATTTAGACTAAAAAATTAACACACAAGGATACTGTACACAAATAGAAACTATCCAATGATAGAACCGGACCACACCCTATCTAACAATAATAATCTTGGGGCCTGGTGTAATTTAAGAAGGCCATGTAAAAAACAAAGGAAGGTCAACAAATTGCTTAAAGAAGTTTACTCAATTCTGCAGTGGCGAATGTCATCTTCTTAGAATCACCTGCTGGTGTTGGATTCTCTTACTCAAACACAACATCTGATTATGAAAAAAGTGGAGACACGAGAACAGCTCAAGATTCCTATGCCTTTCTGATAAATTGGTTGGAGAGGTTTCCAGAATACAAGAACAGGGATTTCTTCATAGCAGGAGAGAGCTATGCAGGACATTATGTCCCTCAACTTGCTCAAACCATCCTCCAAAGAAACAAGGCCACAACCAAACAAACATTGATCAATCTTCGAGGAATCGCAGTAAGTATTTTCCATCTTGGGAATTATACAAGTTTTGTTGGAATAATATGTCATTCTCAGTATTTCTTTTCATTGCTGCTTTGGGCTTAAATTCTACACAAACTTGGCAAAGTAGTATGCAAATTTAGCAAATTGGATTATGATTGTTACATCAGTCCTTATAATAAATTGTAAAAGAAAAGTCCTACCTTGGATTTATACTCACATTTCAATTTCCATACATAGATGAATGTACACATCTATGAACATACAAGTATATTTACATAAAATGCAAACAGTACTGAAATAGAGTATTTTTTAGATAGGAAATGCATTGATTGAAGACGAAACAACCATTAAAGGGATGTATGACTTCTTCTGGACACACGCACTTATTTCAGACGAAGTTATTGATGGAATTCGTTCAAATTGCAATTTTTCGAACTCTGACGGTAATGCTTCGGATACCTGTCTTAAATTCCAAGACAAGGCAGACGCTGCCCTTAGTGATATCTACTTGTACAACATCTATGCCCCCTTATGCTCCTCCTCCTCGGTAAGCATTCTATTCAACTTATCTACATATATAAGCATTTAATTAGTTTGGTCTTTTATAGCATAACTGGTTCTTCTGATTGCAAGAATGAAGCAAGTAAACACGAAATTTTTGACCCCTGCTCGTCGAAGTATGTTGCCAAGTACCTGAACAATCCCCAAGTGCAGAGAGCCCTTCATGCCAATGTCACTTCTCTTCCTTTTCCATGGAGTGCATGCAGGCATGACCCTTTTCCATGTCCTCCCTCTCTGCTCTTACAAATTAATTTTGTCCTAATCTTTTAGTTCTTGTGAATAACTGATGGTTAATTATGCTTTATTTTCCCAAATAGTTCTGTGATTGAAAAGTGGAATGATGCCCCAGATACCGTAATACCAATTATCAAAGAGCTAATGGCCGGTGGCATAAGCGTGTGGATATACAGGTGCGTGCTGTAACTTTGCTTGCTAGACTTTTCTTTTTCTCAATGATTAAAAAGTAAAAAGTCATAATTAGAAGTTGAATTATGAGCCCATTCAATTGTGCCACTAATTTGAATGTGAGTTAGGATTATTTCAGTGGGTGAAAAAAGATGATCATCATCATTATGATATATATATATATATATATATATATATATATATATATATATATATTTATCAAGTAAAATAATAAATAAACTCTCATCTTTTCAACTCTAGAACTGTTTCATGTTCCAAATGCACATTAGCTAGCTTATTGTGTCATGATAATCTGATGCCCTTCTTTTAAACCACTAATTATATATTGTACAGTGGCGACACGGACGGAAGGATACCTGTAACATCTACTAGGTACTCCATCAACCTAATGACACCCTCAATAGTGACCCCTTGGTACCCATGGTATTCTGAAGGACAGGTACTTAAATCTATTAATTACCTTAATTATATATATATATATATATATATATATATATATATATATATATATATATATATATATTATGTTAGTGTTCTCTTCTTCTTTAACCTAACTAGCTTTACGTTTTATAATGGAACAGATTGGCGGGTATGCTATTGGATATAAAAACCTGACGTTTGTGACAGTAAGGGGAGCTGGGCATCTGGTTCCAAGTTATCAGCCGGCTAGGGCTCTCACCCTTGTCTTATCTTTCTTAGAAGGGAAGCTTCCACCTACTATTTCTTGAAAATTGTATTTCATCTTGTGTTGTATGTAAGGTTAAGTGAAATACTTGTTTGGCTGGAAAGTACCTCCTCCAAATTAATTTGGGGATTAGTGGAGATACTTGAAAAGAAAAAAAATAAAAATAAAGAAGAAGAATGTTAAATCTGTTTTCTGAAATAAAAAAATGGGTTATGATCCAGTGGAATCTTATGACCTTGATGAGCCATGGAATTAAATTAAGCGGGGACTAAAGGTTTAAATTAGACATTGATATGCGGCTGGATTTTACTTTTTAGTTTAAGCATTTAAGAGCTTTGCTATGTGCGAGTCTATCTTTTATTGCGATGGGGCTAAAAGGGTTGAGGCTAAGTCTTGACTATTGACACTGGTGGAGCAAGAAGTAACCGGGAACATAGTAGGTAAATATTACTGCTTGAACCCAGGACGTAGTCAGAAATTTTATTTAGAGTGGGCTAAAAATTTTTTTTAGATAAATCTCGATAGCACAAGAAAAATTTATTAATTAAAATATATAAATTATTAATATCGAAAGGATAAATATGTGTAGTCGCATATGTAGTGGCAACTTTACAGTTAGATTGTCATTTCTCTTTTAGTAAGGGTCCAATTAAACTTTTTAAAAATTATTTGACAACTTTTTCTTTAATGTGTAAATCGATGTTTGAGTGGCAAATTCAGAGGATTGTGCTTTTAGGTGTTTATATGTAAAATTTTTATTTGATTGTGATTATAATTTGTAGAATATTAGTTTTTAATAAATTAATATTTTTAATAATTTTCTTTTTATTTAATTATATTATTTCAATTTTTTATATACTTTGATAAATTAATATTTAATATACTTTATCTCTATTCAAAACTTACAATATAATGCAAATAGTAAAATTAGAAAATAATTATTTATCATTTTCATTTTCAGTTATGCATCTTGTTTTTGTATAACTAAATAAATGGAGAATATATATATATATATATATAGAGAGAGAGAGGTGACAGACTTTTGGTAAAGTTGTATATTGCTTTTTTATTATCTTTATAGAGATGGAGATATATATATATATATATAGAACATAATTGAAACCTATTCTACGATATACATTCAATCCCTATAATCTCTCTAACTGATTCTAATGACAACTCACGCCAACACTCCCTCTCAAGTTGGTGCATACAGATCTCTTATGCCCAACTTGTCAAGTGAGTTGTAGAAGTTCTTGCTGCATACTGCCTTTGTAAGTATGTCCGCTAACTGGTCTTCAGACTTCACGAAAAGAAAACGAATTATCTTGGTTTTAAGGTTTTGTTTTATGAAATGTCGATCTACCTCCACATGTTTTGTGCGATCATGCTGGACAGGGTTGTGAGAAATATCAATAGCCGCCTTATTGTCACAAAACAGATCCATCTCGGAGCTAGGAGCAAAGTCGATTTCTGTCAATAGTCTCCTTAGCCAGAAGAGCTCACAAAGACCCTTAGCCATTCCACGGAACTCGGCTTCAGCACTTGATAATGCCACTACCTTTTGTTTCTTGGTTCTCCATGTAACCAGATTTCCAACAAACATGAAGTAACCTGAAGTGGACTTTCTGTCTAAGATATTCCCTGCCCAATCTGTATCAGTGTATCCTTCAACTTTTAGATGATTATTCTTTGAAACCATAAGTCCTTTTCCAGGAGATGACTTTAAGTATCGAAGAATCCTGATTACTTCATCCATGTGATCCTCACTAGGACAATGGATGAATTGACTTACTACGCTTACAACATAAGCAATATCTGGGCGAGTATGTGAGAGATAAATAAGTTTCCCTCTGGTACCTCTCTTTGTTTGTCGGCACTTGATCTGGATATTCTCCAAGTCTGTGGGTCTGAACTATTGGTGTGTCTGCAAGCTTACAATCCAGTAATCCCACCTCAAATAGTAGATCAAGTATATATTTTTATTGGGAGAGAAATATACCTTGCTCTGATCTAGTCACTTAAATTCCCAGAAAATATTTAAGTTCTCCCTAATTTTTCATCTCAAATTCAGTAGCCAACTGCTTTTGGAGTCTCAAAATTTCTTCTGGATCATTCCCTGTAATAATCATGTCATCTACATAGACTATCAAAGTTGTTACCTTGCCCAGTTGATGCTTTAGGAAGAGTGTATGGTCTGAATTGCTTTGTTGAAAGCCATATTTCTTCATTGCCAAGCTAAATCGCCCAAGCCATGCTTGAGGTGATTGCTTCAGTACATACAGTGCTCGTTGTAATTTGCACACAGCCTCAGTATTTGAGGTTGTCGTGTAGCCTGGTGGAATATCCATATATACTTCTTCCTCAAGATCGCCGTGAAAGAAGGTGTTCTTTACATCAAGCTGGTGCAGTGGCCAATCAATATTTGCTGCTAGAGATAGCAAGACTCTAACTATATTCAACTTGGCCACTGGCGAGAAAGTTTCCTGATAGTCCACGCCATATGTTTGTGTATAACCCTTTGCCACCAGCTTTGCTTTATACCGTTCGATCGATTCATCTGCCTTATGTTTAATGGAGAACACCCATTTGCACCCCACCGTCTTTTTTCCTTCAGGTAACGGAACAAGAGCCCATGTTTTGTTCTTCAGTAATGCCTTCATTTCTTCTTTTATAGCCTGGGTCCACTTAGGGTCTATTAGAGCTTCTTGAACACTAGTGAGAACATGGCATGAGGAAAGTTCGTGCGCAAATGTTTTGAGGGGCTCAGACAGTCTCTTTGTGGATACATAGTTGGCAATTGGATACTTTGACCTTCGTTCCTCAATTTTTGGAGAGTACCTATTTGGTGGTTTGCCACGATTATTCCTGAAAGGTAAGATATAACCAACAGAAGTGTCCTTATCATTATTAGTCGAAGGTGCAATGGGAGAGTTTACCTCAGGGATATTCTCAGGAGATGGCTCTTCAAGTACTGAGGAGTGGGGGGGATTCTGGTTGAACTTCAGGTGGTGTAGATGTCGCTCTTAAAGTTATGTCATCCTCCAGAGATGCATTCGGAGTTATATCAAGTTCCCTATTGACCACCATATTTATGTCATTAAAATCCTGCCAGTCAAATCTTAACCAATTCTGCTCTTCATCTTGGATCTCCCCCTGAAGAGAAGAGTTGGATACTGAGGGAGAGTAGAACGTGTCGGATTCTAGAAATGTGACATCCATAGTTACATAGGTGCGCTTGGTGGTCGGATCATAGCAGCGGTATCCTTTTTGATGTACGACATACCCTAAAAGCAGACACCGAACAACACACAAGGATCAAGTTTTGTGTGTTGGTTCTTATGAAGATGTACAAAAGGTACACATCCAAAGATCCAAGGAGGAATCATCAACACTGTGGGCAAGGACACATGAGTTGAAAGGCCCTGTAGGGGTGATTTAAAACCCAAGACTTTGGATGGCATACAGTTGAGGAGGTGCACAGCTGTTGCAACAACATCACCCAAATGTCGGTTAGGTACATGAGCTCCAAGTAAAAGAGCACGAGCAGTTTCAAGTATATGTCGATTTTTCCGTTCAGCAACACCATTTTGCTGAGGAGTTTGCGGGCAGGAGGTTTCATGAAGAATTCCATGGTATTGGAAATAATCATGGAACCCCCGGTTAACATATTCACCACCATTATCGAATTTTAGAATTTGTATCTTAGCTGAAAATTGAGTTTGAACCATTACATGAAATGATTTGAACACACTCAATACTTCATTTTTATGTTTCAGCAAGAATAGCCAAGTCATGCGAGTACAATCATCAACAAATATTACAAACCAACGATTACCAGATGCTGTAGAAATAGGAGAGACCCCACACATCGGGATGAATTAAAGCAAACAAAACCTCACTTTTATTCATACTCAATGGATAAGTAACTCGATGACTTTTAGTAAGGATGCAAGTATCACACTTAAAGTCAACAGTTGATATATGTGAAAACAAATCAGGAAACAAATGTTGCATATAACCAAATGACGGATGTTCCAACCGACGATGTAAAAGCCAAATCTGTCTCTCCTTAATACCACTCGGATGATGCATGTGATGTGCTCGGCCCACACTAAAATCATCCATGCAGTATAATCCCCCCTCTTAGTACCACGCCCAATGATCTCCTTCGTGAGAATATCCTAAAGAAGACAAAAAGTAGGATAAATGAGCACAATACAATTTAAGTCTGTTGTTACTTGGCTGACAGAGAGTAACTTATGAGACAGGGAGGGAACCAATAAAGTATTAGATAATGTGAGAGAAGGTGACAAAGTCACAGTGCCAGCCCCGATGACCGAAGAAACAACTCCATTGGCATTTGCAATGCTAGTGCGTCGCGATGGAGAAGTGTGCGAGAAATCATTGGCGTCGAACGTCATGTGGTCGGTAGCCCCAGAGTCAAGTATCCAAGTACTACTGTCAGCCTCTTGATGAGAACTAAATAAAGCAACACCATAATTACCTAAATCCGAAAGAGATAACACGCCTTGGGAAGATTCAACAGGCGGTGTAAGTGAAAGAGATGACTCTACAATAGCCAGGGCAGCCTTCCCCTTTTCTCCATCAGTTCCCTTGGCGTCACGGCGTTTCCGAGCCTGAAGTTCATTCCACCAGTCGAGATACCCGTGTAGCTTGAAACAAGTCTCACGGGTATGCTTCATATTTCCACAGCGAGTATACTTGGTTCCATCAGGTAACTTTTGTGGCTTGGAGGATGCCCCGAATTTCCCACTGCCCAGTGAAAGAAATCCGGTAGAGGAAGATGCTATTTTTTCGCTTTGAAACCCTTAGAAGCCAAAACTGTTCTTGGGGTGTCATTGGTTCCTCCAGTGATGATAACAGTTTTCCTGATTGCTTCTCGGCGAACATGGGCGTAAGCTTGTTTGATGGTAGGAAATGGACGCATCTGCAGCACGTCACCCCGAATCTTGTCCAGTTGATCGTCAAGCCCATCTAAGAGATGTACACTCAGTTTTCCTACAGAAGATGGTTATAGTTTTTAATATCGGTAGGACACTCCATCGGATTCGGGCGATAGAAATCGATCTCACGCCATAAGCCTTGGAGGTCGTTGTAATATTTTTCAAGAGAAGCTCCAGCTTGTCGTAGACGGGTTACACGATGTCGGAGGTCATAGACTTGTGAAGTATCACTGCCATCAAAATATGTAGTCGCAATGGAGTCCCAAACTTGCTTTGCTGTGGGAAATCGAATAAAATTCCCAATCAACGAAGGGTCCATGGAATTAATCAACCACCCCTTGTCAATGGCGTTGTCGGTACGCCATTTCTAGAAGGATGCAGACGTTGAAGAAGGTCCAAGAAAGTCTCCATTGATATATCCCAACTTGTCTTTGCCAGAGATGTACATCTCGACAACTTGGGACCAGAGGGCATAGTTGGTGCCGTCCAACTTGATGCCAATCGGTGCAGTGGAATTCTCGGTGGTCTGCATCGGGATCTGAGCTTTGGTAAAAGCTTCTATCATTCGGGTAGTTAATTCTGTGAGGATGGTGTTGGTTTGGAGTCCACCAGAGTTGTCGAAGTCACCGGTCTCCTCCATTGATGTCGATGAAGAAAAAGGAATTTGATCAAACGTCAAGGAGAACAGCGAGCCACAGATCGATTTGCTCTGATACCTTGACAGATTTTTGGTAAAGTTGTATATTGCTTTTTTATTATCTTTACAGAGATGGATATATATATATATATATATATATAGAAGATAATTGAAACCTATTCTAGGATATACATTCAATCCCTATAATCTCTCTAACTGATTCTAATGACAACTCACGCCAACAAGAGAGAGAGAGAGAGAGAGAGAGAGAGAGAGAGAGAGAGTCTATACCTAAGATTATATATATATATATATATATATATATATATATGTGTGTGTGTGTGTGTGTGTGTGTGGGTTGCATCATTACCGCTACCCTGGACAAGTGTGTTAATGTCTATACTCATTTGATATAGATAGTTGAATATTTATTTATTAGCTTTAGTTTTTAGACCAAGTGGTTTCTTAACATTGTATCAAAACCTTCTATGGAGATGAAAGCAAATTAAAAACACATATTTACGTATTTCAGTTGTCAGTGTAGCAACCTACGTCTATGGATGACAATCTTTTTCATCAAGAAACCTTCTATAACTTAACTCCACTAAACTCGAATTTTCACAACTGCATTAAGAAAGCTTCTACGTGGTACATTTAGTAACAATTTTATAAGGTAAGAACACCAACTTAGAATGTGAATAATTTCAAAATCCAATAAATTTAGAAGGTCAACTAATTTAGAAAGTAAATCCCAATAATTGTCTCCTCTTCTATAGAGGTCATGCACGTGACATAGTGTTTATATTTATATTCAGCTATATTTATAGTTGGACCCTTATATATAGATGAATCCATTCTATCAGCTATAGCAAAAACGATTTCCTAACTGTGTGAAACTTAACATGCCACTATCATAGATTTTCTCTCACATTTATTTATAGAAGTGGAGAAATTTGAACCATAACCTCTAGAAAGTAAGGGGCTATTAAATATAAAAAAAAATGTTAATTTAACTGTAAAAAGTTGCAACTATAATATAATTTTACATGCATATTTATTGAATGTGTGTTACTTAAACATTTCAAGATATGTAGTAAATGATTCAATAAATATACACATAAAACTTTTTTGCATTAACATTCTCCTAAATATATGAGAAATAAGTACTGTAGGTAAAGGAGGGTTAGGTAAAGGAGGTTTCATGTCATTTAAGACATAGGAGTTTGCTTCGAATATTTCAATCAATTAGCCCTTTTCCATTTACCGCACAACTTTAAAAAATGCCTTTTCCATTACCCCCAACTTTAATAATGCTGCAATGATGCACTCTTAATGGGACTTCCAAAACATGAGTGTTTTTTAAAAGAGTGTTTTTTAAAAGAGCTGTGCTAAACGGACTCTGGCGCCAATGTTTTGTGCTTACCTCCCCTGCATCCATGAGATGTTTGGTATGCTGCGCGCAAACATACACATGCATGCAGGCGCTATTGTCAACACCTCGCTTTGGTGCCCGAAGTCCACTTGGAATTATTTTCTTGATAATTGTTTCTTTTTTTTCTTTTTTTTTTTGACATCGGGGACCTATGTTCCCATTAATCACTTTGAAGTATGATAACAAATATTTAAGGACGGTTTTGGCCAACAAGTGGTAAAAGATGACTCGAACTCGAGACTTTAAGAGTGAATGCGCTTGCATCTAATTACTGAATCAATCCATTGTTGATTATTTCCCTCTTAATTGTTATGTGGGTTTATCTTTTAAATTGAATAATGTAACTACAATGCCATGCAAATTATATTATGAGTCACGTTAAGAATTATTGTAGCATATTTCTTTTTAAATTACAATTGGATGAATTAGCAAATATCTCACTTGGGGCCTGGCCCTTCAAAATTTGTGTCAATATTCTTAAATTTTAAATTGCAGCATAAACACATTAAAAGTTATCAAGCTACCAATTATACATACCATTGATCATTCAATTAAAAAAACTGGGCCTAAATGAGGAATTAGATCTTAATTATTATCAACATTATTGTTACTTGTACTACTTTTAAACCCAACACAACAACACCTATAGGTGTTTTTCTTTTAAAAGAATATCAGTAACCTCCAAAGATATGATCCACATGGGATGTGTTGTGGTAAGTTATTCTGCGTTTTGGGCCATTATTTCAAAACCGCCCATTAATTCCTAACAAATATGACTATAACCGTGCCACACATGGTATGGAAGCATTTGCCTAAGTCCAAAAACTGAAAACAGAGGCGAAAATACAAGAACAGGAAGACAAAATCACCCACCTCGGTATGCTCGTCCCTCCAAGGCTCTTGACCCGACATGAACAAGTACACACATGCATATATATATATTCTGCCTCCCAAGGCTTCTTCAAACAACTAAATATATAGCAAGCTAGCTACATGTTCCAGTACTGAAGCGCAGCAAGATCATCATAAACAGAGACATGAAGATGAAGTTCAGTACTGATCTCTACAAATATTGTTTTCTTCTCTATTGCTTCTTCTTGTTGGCTTTCCCTGGTATCAGTGTCGACGCCAATCAGATGGACTACCTTGATAGGCTTATCAAGTCCAGAAGGTCTAGAACACCTCCACGTGGAGATGAATGGTCCAGTACTAATTTAGATATCGATTATTTATTAGCAGGGCGCATTGGAATTCATGAGAATGGAGGGTCGTCGTCAATGCAATCAGACAAGATAGAAGCATTGCCTGGACAACCAGAAGGAGTGGATTTTGATCAGTACTCGGGTTACGTGACTGTTGATCCCAAAGCTGGAAGAGCACTTTTCTATTACTTTGTTGAGTCTCCCCACAACTCTTCAACCAAACCTCTAGTTTTATGGCTCAATGGAGGTATGCCACACGCGCGCATACACGCCCTAAGATATACACTTTATGCAGGAATTATTAATAATAACTTGATATGTATTTTTAGGCTTCTACCTATATTAATTAGTCATGTTTTTTGGGTTTGGCGGTTTTTAATACAGTATCAAAACATTAATTTTGTAAGAGGTCTTAGTCTCAAGTTTCATTGTAGGTATTTAATAATTCTTTACATGTAGAGTACTAATAATAACTTGATATGTATTATCGTGCCTTAACTTAGTAGTCATATCTTTTAAGTTTAGTGGTTACTAATATTAACTACATATCACAGACATAAGCTAACAATCTACATTTTAATGTGTCATCATTTATGTCACTTTTTTAGTAATTGATTTTGGGTGCATTTGTATGGACACCAATAAGATGACCAAAAATATTATTACCCTGTATATATACATGAGATGCACCCAAATTCACTTGAATTCATGAGTTTTATTGTAGATCTTTTTTTTTTTTTTTTTTCTTTTTCTAATCATGTTTTATTAATGTTCTTTTATTATATAACTACTGCAATATATAACATTTTAAATTCATTTGGGATGATTTCATGGGCAGGGCCAGGATGCTCTTCCCTTGGTTTCGGAGCCATGGAAGAATTAGGACCTTTCAGAGTCAATGGCGATGGGAAGACACTGTACAGAAACAACTACGCTTGGAACAATGGTGATCAATTGAAAATTAATCAAAGAAAAAAAAGATATATACAACAATATACCATAATGCATACTATAATAAACCTAAGTTAATTACCTTCTAATTAAACATCAATATTTATGGTACTTGAAAATGCAGTGGCGAACGTGATCTTCCTAGAATCCCCTGCTGGAGTGGGCTTCTCCTACTCCAACACATCCTCCGATTATGATAAGAGCGGCGATAAGAGAACCGCTGAGGATGCGCTTGCCTTTCTCATTAACTGGCTCGACAGGTTCCCTCACTACAAAACTAGAGAATTTTTCATAACTGGTGAGAGCTATGGTGGGCACTATGTTCCTCAACTTGCTTACACAATTCTCCTCCACAACAAGAACACCAGCCACACCATCATCAATCTCAAAGGCATTGCTGTAAGTTAATTCATAATCTATTTATGTCAAAAGGAAAAATGCTAATCTAACGGCAAAAATTATGCTAATTACATGTTCATATGTCTTTTTTTTTTTTGAGAACAGAAAATATTGTATTAATGCTTAAAAATGAAGTACATTGGCAAAGAGCATGAGGAATGCTCTAAACTGAAATTACATGTGGCAAAAACAACCCACACAAGGCAACCTCTAAACTGAAATTATATCAAAGCACCCCAATTCCTTTACCAATCTGTGAAGGAGTATCCAACACCAATCTTGGAAGACCTAATCCAAGTGGCAGCATGAGTCTTAGAAGTCTCCCAAATATCGTCCACTTTACTGATCTTATTTTTAAAGATCCTATTGTTCCTTTCTCCCCATAGGGACCAAAGGACAGCAACTGAAATAAAGCTCCCAATCTTCTACTCAACCCAGCATTATGGTTAGGCACAAAGCAGTTTTCACATGACTGAGGCATACTAAACTTTCCAGAAAGAAGCGATTCCCATCTTCTCCAGACCTAAACAGCAAGAGGGCATCTAAAGAAGAGATGGTCCACTGTCTCATAATCTGTAAGACACAGAACCCAGCTGTGTGGTGATAGATAAAAATGGGGCAGTCGCTTTTGTACTATTTCCTGTGTGCAGAGCCTATTGAGAGCCGCAAGCCATCCAAACACTCTAATTCTATGTGGCATTGGAGCTCTCCAAATGTGATGGTAATAGGTTGGGGGTGTTGAATTTGAGGGCTCAATGAGATGGTTAAAGAAGGACTTACATGAGTAGGAGCCGGTGTTATCAAGGGACCAAAGGAAGGTATCATTTAAAGAAGGGTAAAGCTGAACAAAGTTAATTCTAGATAAGAGAGGGCCAATCTCAACTTCCTCTCTTGCCGTGAGGTTACAGGGGAAGTTAAAGTTCCAAGACGGTTGATCAAGAGAATTTGAGGGGAGGTTGGTTAAGAAATGAATAATAGGGGTGTTGGGACTGTTAGAGAGGTGGAACAAGTGAGGGAAAGATTGGCCAAGGGGCACATCTCCACACCAGCAGTCCTCCCAAAAGTGGATAGAGTGGCCATTTCCTACCTTGAGAGTAATGTGTGGCATAAAGATTGGGTAAATGCTGGAAATGAGCTTCCATGGGATTCTATCGGTGGCATGAGCCGCACTACCAAAATGTCTACCCTCCATAGAGCACCCATACTTGCTTCGAATGACTTCTTTAGCCCATAATGTGTCACCCTCCTTCATGAACCACCACAGCCATTTTGCAACCAAAACCAGATTTCTTGTTTTGATATTGCCAATGTCCAGCCCACCATGACTGGTGGGTTTTTGGACTTTATCCCAACTTACTAAATGAAAACTTCTATTGTCATCAACCCCTTTCCAAAAGAAGGACCGCATCAACCTTTCAAGTTTGTGAACCACTGAAGAAGGGATTTTAAACAATGACATGTAGTAGTTAGGCATGGCCATGAGGACCGACTTTATAAGCACTAGTCTCCCTCCTCTTGACAAGAAGCCCCTCTCCTAACCACTAAGTCTTTTTTCCACCTTCGAAACAACCGGGTCCCAAAAATCAGCTCCCAAAGAATCGCCATCCAAAAGAAGTCCGAGATAAGAGAGAGGCCAAGATCCAACACTACAACCAATCCTTGTAGCAATATTGGCTATAATTGCCAGATCCATGTTTATGCCTCGCTATTTGACTCTGACATATTAATCCTTAGCCCGGAAAGCTTGCAAAAGCAATGAAGAACCTCCATCATCCGCATAACATTGGAACCGTCATCATGAAGAAGGAACAAAGTATCATCCGCATATTGAAGGTGAGAGATCTCCACTTTACTCCTACCAACAGAGAGGCCTCGAATGATGCCGCAATGAGTGGCTTTATGGATCAATCATCCCAAATCATCAGCAACTAAAATGAATAGGAAAGGAGACAATGTGTCTCCTTGCCTCAATCCTCTACTGGCAGTGAGCTTATCTCTTGGTCTCCCGTTAATGATAACGGAGTAGTTTACTGAACTAACACAACCGTAAATCCACCGTCACCATCTTTCTCCCATACCTTTGTTGAGCAAAACGTGGTCTAAAAAGTCTCAATCAACTGTCATATGCCTTTGCAAAATCTACTTTGAAGATGATTCCCGATCGTTTTGAACTTCGATAATCCTCCATTGCCTCGTTAGCATCAAGAACAACATCCAAGATTTGTCAATCTTAGACAAAAGCAGATTGAAAACACCCAATGGTGGTTGGAAGAACACTTCTTAGCCAGTTTGACAACACTTTGGCGATAATCTTATAAAGGCGTGTGACCAAGCTAATGGGCCGATAATCAGTGATTTTTGCTAAATTGATCTTCTTGGGGATAAGGCAAATGTAGGTTTCATTGGTTCTTTTGTTGATGATACCCTGCTCATAAAAGTCCTCCGTCGCCTTCATTATGTCATTCTTTAGGACACTCCAACCTTTTTGATAAGAAGCCATGGTGAAACCGTCAGGGCCTGGTGCTTTACTTTTATCACAACTAAAGACTGCATTCTTGACTTCCTCTTCTTCAAAAGGTTTCTCTAAAAAGAGGTTCTCCTCCATTGTAATTGGGTTTGTTTGTTCATCTAATTGATATTCCAATGGCCTCTTAATTAATTGATGATTTTCAGATAGGAAATGCTTGGATTGACGACGAAACCAGTATAAAAGGAATAAACGATTATTACTGGACCCATGCCTTGAACTCAGACGAAACTAATGCAGCTATTCACAAGTACTGCAACTTTTCCAGTGAGAATTCGACTAATGAGTGTGATAGAGCTTTAACCCAAGCTGGCAGAGAAATTGGGAATATTTATATTTACAACATTTATGCTCCTCATTGCAATGACAGCACTGTTACTTCTGGCACCAACCAAAAATTGGGCAAAATTGGCTCGGTAAGCCTCAGTATTTAATTAAGGATTCTTCTTTTTGTAATTGATATTGCTCTGATAATCTGTGTTTGAACTTAAACCAGGTAGATGATTTTGATCCTTGCTCTGATAATTATGTGAACTCTTATTTGAATCTGGCCGAGGTGCAAACTGCGCTTCATGCAAAGGTCACAAATTGGTTTAGCTGCAGGTAATTGTCAATAATTAATTTGTTCTACGATAAATATGCATGACTAATTAATTAACCATGTTTTATGTTATGTACGTACAGTGGATTACTCTGGAACGATAGCCCAGTAACCATTTTACCGATCATTAAGCAACTGATTGCAAGCGGCATAAGGTTATGGATATACAGGCAAGTTCAAGCCCTAATGGATCTCAAACATAACAATGAGCATTAAAAGCATTAAATGATCTCTGAACAGTTTTGAATTTAAATTCAAATTAAATAATTTCAATTGACCATTTCGAGATTAAAACATTTAGCCGTTACAAATTTAAACAATTGCTCTAAAAAAAATTCCTTACTTTTCAATTAAAAAAGAAAAAACAAGAATTAAAACAACCTCACTCTTGTGCAGCGGAGACACAGATGGGCGTGTTCCAGTTACATCTTCGAGGTACTCCATAAACACATTAAAACTCGCAATTAAAAAAGCATGGAGGCCATGGTACAGCAACAATGAGGTTGGAGGATATGTGGTTTTATACAAAGGACTCGCGTTTGTTACAGTGAGGGGGTCTGGCCATCTTGTTCCAAGCTACCAGCCTCAGCGTGCCCTCACCATGATCTCATCCTTCCTTCAGGCGGAACTTCCACCTTCTTCTTAAACCTTAAATATTACTCTTTAATTATTTAAGCTAGCTTCTTCTTCTTCTTCTTTTTAAATAATGATAATAATCTTCATGAAAATCTTCTTCAGTCCAAAAGAAGAAATCGGAAATCTCTCGTCTAGGTTTTTTTTTTTTTTTTTTTTCTTTTTTGTGATTGTTAAGTAATACTTTTTTTTTTCGTCCAATTTAAATAAGTTCATCAAGTGAAATATTAGTGCATTGAGTAAAATCAAACTTAACAAGAGGTGATTTATATTGATGATAGCTTGAGATACATCGTCGGACTCTTATCTAATAGATATAGCTTTTGATTTTACAATAGTTCTTAGGTTCAAGTCTCGTTATTAACATTTACATATTCTTCATATACATAATTAGTATTTTTTTTCTTCTATCTCTCTTTTGGTTCTCTAAGCGTAAGATACGATATAAAATTTTGAAATCTTGGGATTTATTTTATATGTATGGAATCTAACTGTCATTTTATAAAATTATTTTTAAGTCAAATGTAAATATTATAATAGTTTAATAAAATATTTTTTTCATGTTATAATAAGTATCATTTTTAATCAGTTCCGCTGGATTGGATCTATGAAATTTTTTTTTTTTTTTTAATAAAACCTTGACTTAACTCAGAGAAACTAATCGTAGTAAACCCTAGCCCAACTTAATTCAATACAAAAAATATATAATCCAGCCCATAAGGTTTAGTTTGGTTAGATTAATCAAGTCAGTTTGGAGGGATGAATATAATATATATATCGTGAGTGATGGAAAATTAAGTCATGTATGGCTTCAGCCATACATGACTAGCACTATACATTAACAAATTTTAATTTAGCCATACATTAAGTTTAACCTAAAGATGAGGGGGTGTTGCAATTTTCACTAAAGTACAACACCCCAATTAATATAGCATTATACATTAACAAATTTTATTAGTTATTTGTGAATCAAAATAGAAATACCTCATAACAAATATAAATGAATTCATGGAATATGATAAGTAAGATTTTGAGTAAGTGTTTACATAATCTTTTTCTAGGCGGGATTAGTGATCCAAGATACCTAGTACTAAATACAAAAATTAACTATGAGCAGGTAGGAATTCAATACATCCTCATTTTTCCAACATGGGCTTCTAGCAACTTGGGTTGAGATCGATTAAGGGAGTGGTCCAATGGTGTGATGAGTTTGACTATCACCAAGTTTTGCACATTTTCGTTCGGCACGCTGTTGGAGTAAATCTTTATTTTTATTTTTTTCTGAAGATTCTATTAGAAGTGACTAAATCTTCTCACTCTATATCCATGCATCATTACTAAAAACTGTATTAAGTGGGTTAAAATATTAGAAACTCTTTATTGTTATTTTATGAATTGCTCGTGCCAGAGCCTGGAGCACATTCGACAACCTTGAGATGATCACTGAAACTCGTAAACCCATATACTCTCTCATAAGGAACAAAGAACCTTTGGATGATAAGTAGGCTCCACGTAACCTACAAATATACTTGCAACAAGAAAACATATGCCCACACCATGTTGTCATAACATTTATTTTTCCTCTAAGATGATTTGATGAATTTGTTGGAAATGATTAGAGCGTAGGTGATAACATTAGGTGTAGCAAAATGTGTTTGAACCCAGTTGCCCAATTTTGTGCATTATTATTAAAAATTAAGGCGAGAGTAGCCCCAAATACTTCGAGTGCAAATCACCAAATCCCATCCTCATCAACTACATTTGAACCGAAGAACGTTGATGACTTTGCAAAGTTAACTTCTTGTATATAAACCATTTCATAGGTTCGAAGAATCACTTGCACTGCAGTACCGTAGTTTATAGAATTTGCTTTACAAAAACTCATGATTTTGTTTGGCTTGCTTAAGGATTAATGATAACCCTTCAGCACACAATAAGAACATATAGGGGAAGAGGAGGTCGTATTGTCGCAAATCCCTAGAAGGTCTAATATTTCCTTTAGCACGGCAATTTACAACGAGTGAAAAAGATATTGAGTTCATGATGCACCTCATTGTAATGTCAATCCATCTCAGGTCGAACCCTAATTTCCCCATAATTGTACTCAGGAAACATCATTCGACCCTATCGTTTGCTTTACTCACATCCAATTTAATGGCTACATACCCCTATTTCCAGATCTAGGCTTTTCATTTAATGCAAATGTTCGTGGGCCATAATTATATTATCAGTGATTAGCCTTAATCCCACAACAAAAACAGATTGATCTTCAGAAATAATGTTAGGGAATAGATTAACCTTTAGTCGATTGACAATCATTTTTGACATTACACAGTCTAATAGCTAGGTCTGAAGTCCGTAGGCCTAACCGGGTTTTTGGTTTTGGAGAGGTGAATAAGGTTTGAAAATACTTCTCCAGAATCTGTCCCCCCATCATCTTGCTTGGATACCCATCTGCTACACCTATCCATTTGACCCTTAATTTAGTTGATTCACTACCTTTTTTAAGCCTTGAAGTGGATGAACCTCCTATTCTGACTGCCTTTCTAGAGCCAATGTGCTTTGGCACTTTGAGTCTAGAAGGTTTTCTTTTTCACCAGCAACTTTTCCAAAGCCTTGCTTCCATTAATTTTATATCTCCCCAAACTGCTTGGTCCAGTTTTGTACGAATGGTATCAGTTTTTTTACTTAATAACCGGAAGTGGCGCCTCCTTCTTGTGCTAGTATTTTATATATTATTTATTTTATTAATTAAATTTAAATAAATATTTTAATCATGAATTTGGACTAATTTTGATTATTTATTGATTTTTTTTAGGAATCGAAAGAATTAATAGATAAAATGAAGAAATTTCATAAACATGACTTAATTTGGTATGTTTGTTGAGGCGGAAATTGAAGAAGTTTGAACATGACCGTGGCTGTTTTGGAGTTAAGAATTGATGTGGCATTCGGGCAACGGTGAGCTAGTTTTGAATTAATGTGTTGGTGCACATTAAGTGTTCAATGAAATGTAAACCAGAAATTGACAATAGGATAGAGATATACTTATAAAATTTGTATGGTCTATATAGAATTGTTATAGACCTTAATGACTTGCTAAGTGTTAAAACTCTCGTTAAGAGATAGTGGGTTAACATTTAAGAAGACTTTTTCGACTGTCAATAAGACCAACCACTTCATTATTATTATTAATTTAGAAATTCATGCATTTTATTAGGTGAAATTATCGTCTTAGGGACTTTAACCACAATTTCTTCAATCCAAATTCCTCGTTCTTGTTTTTTTATCTTTTTGCCGCATTTACCGCATTAATTTTGAATTTTTATTTTCTTAGATTTAATTTTGTTAATTAAATAGTAATTTTTGATTTTTTAAATATAATTAGATTTAACCAATTTTATTAATTAACACTAATCTTCGTGAGATGATACTTTATTTCATTATTTTATTACTTGTGCGACCTGAACAATTGTGAGAACTTTTAACTGTAAATTTAAAGTCACAATATCCCCTACCCCTTTAACGCCCTAAGGTAGATCTTAGACCAAGAAAAAAATTGATTCTCAATAGAAAGAAATTTTTACCTCCTCTTCACCCTGCTTCAAAGTGGTGCCTTCACCCTTGAGGGGCCATATGAGAATGAGAACCCTCAATGTAGTTAATGAGGATGGGACGATGATAGAGCCCATGTATATATTGAAGGCTAACATCTATCAATGTTGAAGAAAATACAAACAAATGACATTCAAAATATGAATTAACTATATTGAAGCATATATAAATGAAGTATATATAGATTATTGTAATCCAAGTATATTTTTCATATATTGAATATGTTCAATATAAAAAAAAAAATTAATTAAGGTTGCGTTTGGCATAAAATTTTAAAATAGTTTTCCAAAAATATGAACACAATTTTACTTTTTGTAACTTGTAATTTTTATTGTATTTATCATCTGTTTTTGAAAGAAAACATTGAAAAATTGATTTTAAACCTTCACACGTTTTCTAAAAACGACATTCACACGTTTACACAAGAAAAATTTTAAAAACGACTTTCACACGTTTTCTAAAAACGGCCGTTTTTCAGCTTTTATTCCCAAAATTGATTTTAAACCTTCTTCGACCAAACGTGGTTTTCATAGCTTTTTGTCTTTTTTCATTTTTAAATACCCTAAAAACGCCATGCAAAAGCAGAATCATTTAGTATATTGCAAAAAGAATTTTGGATGTCCTATCTTTCTCTTTGTTTTTTTGTCTCTTAACAAAGCATATCTTGTACTAGTAATTAATTTAGGTACTACTTTTACCAAACGAGTGTTGTGTGCTTGTGTTATCATATCTCCCTTGCAACAATATATAAGTACAGCTAAAAGCGTGTATCAATTTCTATACTGGAAATCAAAGCTCATTTTATAATATTTCACGTATCCATCAAGTAATGCAATTTAATTTTTTTATTGTCCGTTTCTGCTAAAATAGCATACTCATTTCCGCACTCTTAAGTAGACCAGTCATTATCTTTGAACCAACTTCGCGGTCCCTCAATAATAACTCATATTTAATATATATAGAAATCTGTGTATATGTATATAAATAGATATATATTGATAGATCACCCAGAGACATATTTAAATAGCCATAACATAAAGCTAGCTAGCAAGGTAAGAAACCAAGCAACAATATTAATATATGTGCAATGAAGCTAGCACAAGAAGAAGCTGCTCCTCTAGGAAAACAAATGCACGAGATTAATGGTGATAAAGATGATGAAGGGTTAATTGAACCTATGGAGCTATCTTCACAATGCCTCAACACGCGAATCCTCTCGCTCACCATCATTGCCATTGCAGGATCAGAAGTACCGATCGACGAGTTTAAGATCATGGAAGTTCTTAAAAGGGACCTCTTACGCGTAAACCCTAGCTTTTCTTCCATTGCTGTTAAAGACAACATTACTGGTGTCCAAAGGTGGAAGAGAGTAAAAGTTCGCGTTGAAGATCATGTAATCATCCCAAATAACTTCCCATTACGATTAAACCCAAATGCTTATACCGATTTGTTGAAGGAGTATTTATCGAAAATAAGCCTCGACGAACTTTCTAATAAGAAACCATTGTGGGAATTGCACTTGTTCAAGTATCCTACAAATGATGCACAAGGCACATTAATCTTTAAGATGCACCATGCTCTTGGAGATGGCTTCTCTATCATGGGTGCGGTTTTGTCTTGTCTTAAAAGGGCAGATGATCCTTCGCTTCCTCTTTCATTTCCTTCTTCTTGTTCGTCCTCGAGATTTTCATGTGGTCGTGATAGCGGAGAGAACAGATTTCTGAATAGGATGTTTCAAGTTGTTTCTGGTTTTTGGAACTCTATAGCTGATCTCGGATGGAGTGTTTTGCGAGCAACGGTACTCGAGGATGATGGGACGGTGATTAGATCTACAACGCCACGGGTTGAGTTCAGGCCTCGCGAAATCGCGACTGTGACCTTTTCTTTGGATGACCTGAGGCGAGTTAAGTCCAAGATTAACGTTGTAAGCACCTCTCTTGACTACTTTTTTTTTTGGTCCAGCTTTTCGAATTTATTGAGTTTAACTTTTCAAGGTACAAAAGAAATATTAGGCGACAATTATTGTGTGCACCGAAAATTGGAGATCCTGCCCCATTTTAATATAGCATATTTGCATTACTCACCTTAAAAATCCATGAGAAGAAGAAAGATCTTTTAATACAAAAATGACACGTAAACAAGAGGAACGAATTACTTCAAAATATACATTCATACGTACACATACTCTACATACACCAATTATTACCAATTATTTCCGACTCCAGCTAAGTAGTAACGCAATAGGTACTGACGACATCAATGTCTAACCGAACCTGGCTAATAGACATTATTATATAGCTAGTGGTGCTGCTCAGCACATCCCATTTAATGTTCTCAGAAAATATTTAAAGGTTCAAGGTGCATATACAAGTACTTGGGCTACAAGTGATTTTTGAAATTTATCAATCAAAACTTTAATTTTTAAATTAAATTAAACTACAAAACTTAATTTTTTCCACTTTTACAATCTGGTTTAATTGTTTTGTTCCGCTTCTTTGAACAGTCTGTGAACGATGTTGCTGTTGGGACAGTGTTCCTAGGCACCGAATTGTACACCAAAGCTCTGAAACAAGGGTCGACGGAGCACACACGAAGGACCGCTTTGGTTTTACTGAACACAAGAATGTTGAGTGGCTATCGTAACCTGGAAGACATGCTAGACAATGATCTGTGGGGCAACAATTTCTCTTTTATTCATTTGCCACTTCCTAATTCCTCTACAGATAATGAAAACATAGAACCTCTTAATTTCATTTTCGAAGCTAACAAAATCGTGAACAGAAATAAAAATTCCCTTTCCGTTTTTCTCAATGGGACGCTACTCTGGCTGTTAGGACGCCTAAAAGGAACCGAGGTATGGGCTTTTTGGAATAACCACCTCTGTTTATAACTTCTATTTTTTTTTTTTAAAGTGTTTAGGTTAAAATTGCTTATAAAAAAATTGCATAAGCTATTTTAAAGTATGAAATGACAAGTCCTCTTTGTATTATGTTTCTCTGGTAATTGGTGCAGGCAATGTCTCAATACATTTGGACAACTTTGAAGAATACAAGTATGACAATTACGAACATAGTTGGCCCAGTAGAGAAGATGGCTATTGCTGAACACCCCATTAATCATCTCTACTTCACTGTGACGGGCAGTCCTCAGGTAACGTGGAAATTGACGCATTCTTCACCCTCCCTTCTTTTTTGATTTTTGTGACTTAATAATATCATGGAAAAATACTTCAAACTTCTCTATGATCATATTTTTGTCGATCATAAATAGTAAAACATTTATCTTGTTGCAAGCTGGAGATCACCAGTTCAAACCCCACCACTCAATTTTTTATTAAAAAATAATTAAAGATAAAAGTTGAAATTAGTTAATTAGTAAGATCACTAGTTCTTTAACTACTAAAACTTTTCTTATGATTATCATCTGGCCAATTCAAATGATAGACTTGCATATTTGCTGTATTGCAGAGTCTCCTCTTCACTGTAATGAGTTACATGGGAAAGCTAAGGATTGCTGTACAAACCGAGAAAGGATTCATTGATTCACAATTGCTCATTTCTTGCTTGAAGGAGGCATTTAAGAAAATCTCTGAAGCAGCTAGTAGAGTAGATGAATAATGCCACTGTTTTAAGGTTAATTCAGAAATGGGAAGTGGGTTGTGTTGATTTATGTTTAGTGTATTGTTTAAGTGGTCAATTATTACCACGTATGTATTTTCCTTTTATGTTGGGATGTTTGTTACTTGTTGATTTAGTCTTCCTACCACGTTATAGCAGTTATGAAATGTGGGCTATGTTATTGCTTTCAGTTTTATTTCAGTTCTCTGCAAGGCTATTTAACAACCAAGTTTGTTATTCAAATCATGCAGACAATTTCCTCCAATATTCTACCTATACAATTTCTTCAATCTATATTTCCTTACAATTGGTATCATAGCCCCATCACAAGGGCCCGATTATTTAGAAGTAACAATCTTCTACGAGTGTTTTTAGTTGAAGGATGACGACAGAAGGTTCATTTGTACAACCATCAGTTCCAAAGTTTGATGGGTACTATGATCACTGGGCAATGCTCATGGAAAATTTCTTGCAAGCAAAGGAGTATTGGGCCCTGGTGGACAATGGTGTTCATGTAGTAGCAGAAGGTGTTGTTCTCACTGATGCACAAAAGAAGCACTTTGAAGATCAACAGTTGAAAGATTTGAAAGCTAAGAACTATCTATTTCAGGCATTAGATCGTTTTATTCTGGAGACAATTCTCAACAAGAAATTTGCAAAGGATATTTGGGACTCCATGAAGTAGAAATATCAAGGCACAACACGAGTGAAACATGGAAACTTTCAAGCTCTTAGAAAGGAATTTGAAGTTCTTCACATGAAGGCTGGAGAAACTATGAATGAATATTTCGCTTACACTCTTACCATAGCCAACAAGATGAAAGCAAATGGAGAAGATAAGGGAAGTACTGCTGTCGTTGAAAAGATTTTAAGATCCATGACTTCAAAATTTGATTATGTTGTTTGTTTTATTGAGGAGTCTAAAGATATCGATACTTTAACAATTGATGAGTAGCAGAGCAGTCTGATTGTACATGAACAACGCATGAGTTCACATGTTGAAGAAAAGCAGGCTTTGAAGATCACTCATGGAGATTCCTCAGGAGGAAGAGGTCGTGGTCGTAAAAACTACAGAGGAAGAGGAAGAGGACGCAACAAGTCTTTTGATAAGGCCACGGTCGAGTGTTACAACTGTCACAAGCTAGGACACTTGGCATGGGAATGTCCAAACAAGAACACAGAAGCAAATTATGCAATGAATCAGGAAGAAATGTTGTTGATGGCATATGTGGATATCAAAAAAGTCAGTCGAGAAGACACGTGGTTTCTTGATTCTGGTTGCGGCAATCACATATGTGGCAACAAAAGATTATTTCTCAGACTTTGATGGTATTTTTCGAGACTCTGTGAAGCTTGGCAACAACACAAGCATGGCTGTGTTGGGAAAGGACAATGTCAGGTTGCAAGTAAATGGTTTAATACAGATCATTACAGGTGTGTTTTATGTAGTTGAATTGAAGAATAATTTGCTAAGTATTGGATAGTTGCAAGAAAAGGGACTTACTATTTTGTTTCAGCATGGCAAATGTAAAGTGTTTCATTCTCAGAAAGGTTTGATTATGGATATGAAAATGACTTCCAATAAAATGTTTGTTCTGCATGCTATATCCCCGCCTATAGCATCCATTTGTTTTAATACAAACACTGAAGACATTGAACAACTTTAGCATTATTGATATGGACACTTGAGTTTTAAAGGATTAAAGACTCTTCAACAAAGAGAAATGGTGAATGGATTGCCAAATTTCAAACCTCCTTCGAAGCAGTGCAACAAGGAAACAACACAGGAACTCATTTCTTAAGAAGACCACCTGGAGAGGTGCAGAAATTCTTCAATTGGTGCATGCAGACATTTGTCGACCAATTAAGCCCATCTCTAACAGCAAGAAAAGGTACTTGCTCACTGTCACTGATGATTTTAGTATAAAAAGATGGGTTTATTTTTTGGTGGAAAAATTAGAAGCTTTTGGTTATTTCAAAAGTTTTAAGACTCATGTTGAGAAAGAAACAAATTCTTTTAAGAGAAGTCTACGCACTGATCGAGGAGATGAGTTTACATCCCAGGAATTTGTCAATTTTTGTGATAAAAATGGTATACGGCAACAGTTAACGACTGCATATACGCCACAACAGAATGAAGTTGCGGAACGAAAAAATAGAACAATTATGAACATGGTTCGAAGTATGCTTTCAGCAAAGAGAATTCTGAAGTCATGGCCTGAAGTAGTTAACTGGACTGTACATGTTTTGAATCGAAGTCCCACTTTTGCAGTGTTAAACAAAACTCCAAAAGAAGCTTGGAGTAAAATTAAGCCTTCAGTTGATTATTTTAGAGTGTTTGGATGTATTTCTCATGTCCATGTGCCTGATAATAATAGAACTAAACTCCATGAAAAGAGTTTCAGTTGTGTTTTATTGGGAGTTAGTGAAGAACCAAAGACTTATAGATTGTATGATCCTATTTCACAAAAGATCATAATTAGTAGGGATGTTGTATTTGAGGAAGACAAGAACTGGGATTGGGATAAGAAGTATGAGGAAGTCATTATATGTGATTTAGAATGGGGTGATTGTGAAGAAGTAACCGAGAATGAGGAAAGAAGTGAAACTTATTCTAATCCTGATATAGAAGACAATGTAGTAGACAATGCAGTTGATGTTAATGCTGAAGATACTGGGACAAGTTCTTTAATTCAGAACACAGACAACCCTCAAAACTCGAGTGCAACCAGAAATCGAAGAGCACTTGTTTGGGTGAGAAATTATAAAACAGGAGAAGGACTTTCTGATGAAGAAAATGAAGGGGAACTTACCATGTTTACAGCTGCTGATCCCATTCATTTTGAAGAAGCCGTAAAAAGTGAAAAATGGAGAACAACCATGGATGTGTAAATGGAAGCAATAAACAAAAATGGGACTTGGGAATTAACAGAATTACCTAAGGAAGGAAAGACAATTGGAGTAAATGTTGGTCCACCTCATCCACGTGGGGCAACCAGCACCTTTCACGTGGGCAACAAGGTGAGCAACCAACCTTCTTTGAACGACCAACACCAAATTCACGTGGGGAGGCATGCAAGGCGGCCAGCAAAACATAGTCAAATGAAGGAGCTGATTTGTATGAAAAAGTATAGTTTCTTTTATTACGAAATAGCCCCTGTAAATAGAGCCTTAACTTCAACTTGAAAATTGATTTGATAGATCTGAGAGAGATCAAATATTGAAAGAGATCTAATTCTAGAGATCTAATATGAGAGATCTAGAGAGCCTCAAAGAGAGTTTCTTTGAGAAGAAAAAGTGTGAGCCAATTTGTGAAGTTTTAATCCACAAATTGAAGATACATAGGTATTGTATATCTGTGAGAGATCCACCGAAAGGTGAAGTTTGTAATCCCATTATATTATTAGTGGAAGTCTTTAAGCGGCCTACGGGTCCCGTGGTTTTTACCTCATCTTTTAGAGGGTTTCCACGCTAAAATCTTTGGTGTTATTTTTGTTGTATTTTAGTTTGGAAATTTATCCTGGGATTGTGAAATTATTTCTTTACAACTATCGATTTTTCCCACAAAGTGGTATCAGAGCTTGGGTCATTTTTCAGCGAAGGTACTGTTTATACATACAGTACTATTCACGTATACGGTACTATTTTGTCGGCAGTCACTATTTGGAATAGTGGTACTATTCATCAAGTACTATTCACGGAGCACTATTCACAAGGGCGCTATTCATATAGTATTATTCACAAGAGGTACTATTTATTGAGTATTATTCACATAGTACTATTTATCGTCGGAAATTCATCGCCGGAGAAGTGTCAAGCTCCGCGAAACCTGTTCATTGACGACTCAAATGGAGGAGAGCACAGGCAATATGAACACATGCAATATGATCAGGTTGACTGCATTTAATTATGCAATTTGGAAGCCGAAGATGGAGGAACGTTTATACATTAAAGATCTGTGGAAACCGATTATAATGCCGAAAGAGGAAACAGTGACTACAACTTCGACAGATGACAAGACACCAAAAACAACCAGCACAGACGCTGACTGGGCGGTGCTGAACCGAAAGTGTGCTGCTCAAATCAGACAATGGATCGACAAGAGAATTTTTCAAAATTTTGCTAATGAACACGATGCTTACGTTCTTTGGCAAAAGTTGGAGACAATGTATGCGAGGACAACCGTACAAAATAAAGCTAATCTGATACGACGATTAGTCAATTTGAAGTATAAAGATGGAAGCAGTGTATCGGAACACATGAGTGAGTTTCAAGGCATTGTAGATCAACTCAACTCTATGATGATGATCGTAGATGACGAGCTACAAGCGTTGTTGTTGCTGAGCTCTCTACCAAAAAGTTGGGACACTCTAGTTGTGTCAGTTAGTAACTCAGCTCCTGGCGGCAAGCTTACCATGGATATGGTAAAAGACAGAATGCTGAACGAAGAGTCTCGACGAAAAGACAATGGTTATACTCTTGAAACTGAAGCACTTGTCATGGAAAAACAAGGCAAGCAAGAATGGCACGGAAGGAGTAAAAACAGAAATCCTCGTAACCAAAGTCAGCAAAGAGGACGCTCAAAGTCCAGATCGTGGCATGATAAGAAGTGTCATCACTGCGGCAAGCCCGAACACTTCATTCGAGAATGTCGAAAGTTAAAGGCAGAACGATCCAGAAATCAAGAAGCAGAAACCCGAACAAATGACACTGCAACTCTTACTGAAGAAGTCGTCATTGTTCGAGATGCTGATTATGTCAACCTTGCAAGTCAAGACTCTACATGGGTAGTTGACTCAGGTGCGTCCTACCATGTCACCTCACGATGAGATTTCTTCTCAACCTACACGCAAGGTGATTTCGGACGAGTGAGGATGGGAAATGATGATGCATCCAAAATTATCGGCATCGGTAATATTTATTTAGAAACTAACATTGGATACAGGTTACTCTCGAAAGATGTGAGGCATGTTCCAGATATCCGCCTCAATTTGATCTCCATCGGAATGCTTGATGACGATGGCTACAATAATAACTTCGGTGAAGGAAAATGGAAGCTCACCAAAGGAAACTTGGTAGTAGCCAGAGGCAAGAAAGATGCATCACTCTACCACACAGAAGCCGAGCTGTGTAAAGAAGAAGTAAATACCATGAGGAAAGAAGTTCCCACCGAGTTATGGCATAAGCGGCTCGGCCACATGAGTGAAAAGGGTCTTAGAATTCTTTCCAAGAAGGAGCACTTGCCAGGAATGAAAGGTACATCTTTACGTACTTGTGTTGATTGTATTATGGGTAAACAACACAGAGTTGCATTTCGTAGTTCCCTATCATCTAGAAAGGCAAATATTCTAGATTTAATATACACAGATGTCTGTACAATGAGTTGTAAGACACTAGGAGGTGCTCATTATTTTGTGACTTTTATTAATGATCACTCTAGAAAAGTGTGGGCCTTTGCTTTGAAAACTAAAGATCAAGTGCAGGAAGTTTTCAAGCAATTTCATGTAAAAGTTGAGAGAGAAACTGGCAGACGTTTGAAGTGTGTACGATCAGACAATGACGGTGAGTATCACGGATCATTCGAGGAGTACTGCAAAAGTTTCGACATCAGGCTGGAAAAATCGGTACCAAAGACACCTCAACACAACGGTGTCGCAGAGAAGATGAACAGAACCATTTGTGAAAGAGTCAGATGTATGCTCTCAAATGCAAAACTGCCAAACTCCTATTGGGGGGAGGCAATGAGGATAGCAGTCGATTTAATCAACCTTTCTCCATCAGTTCCACTGAACTACGACGTACCAGAAAAGGTTTGGACGGGGAAAGACGTTTCTTACAAACACTTGAAAGTATTCGGCTGCAGAGCATTTGTTCACATCCCTAGAGACGAGAGGTCCAAGCTGGATGGAAAAGCAAAGCAGTGTATCTTTGTGGGATATTCCCATGAAGAATTCGGCTACAGACTTTGGGATCCTGTCAACAAAAAGATTGTCAGAAGCAGAGACGTGGTGTTTCTTGAAGATCAGACGATCGAGGATTTTCAGAAACCTGAGAAGCCAAAATCAGAAGAAATTCCAGTAAATCTGGAACCAGTCTCTCCATCAACAAATTCAGATGACAAGGGAGTTGCACCAGATACTGAGGATGATGTTCCACCAGCTCAAAGTTCAGAACCAGAACAAGTTCCTGAACAAGTCCAACCAAAAGCACAGCTAAGGAGATCCACCAGAGAGCGACAACCAAGTCAAAGATATCCTCCTAGCGGCTATGTGATGCTCACTGACGGGGGAGAATCGAAGAGCTATACCGAAGCTATCACTGACCAGCATAAGACTGAGTGGATGAAAGCCATGCAGGAAGAAATGAAATCTCTGCATGAGAACCACACATTTGACCTGGTGAAATTACCGCAGGGAAAGAAAGCCCTCAAGAACAAGTGGGTGTACAGGATCAAAAGCGAAGAAGGTAGCTCGCAACCTCGATACAAAGCAAGATTGGTTGTGAAAGGATTCGGACAGAAGAAAGGCGTTGACTTCGATGAAATCTTCTCACCAGTGGTAAAAATGTCTTCAATCCAAGTTGTTCTTGGCTTGGCAGCTAGTCTTAATCTGGAGGTTTGACAAGTTGATGTAAAAACCGCATTTTTACACGGTGATCTTGACGAGGAAATCTATATGGAACAGCCCGAAGGTTTCCAAGTCAAAAGAAAAGAGAAACGGGTATGCAGGCTAAAGAAAAGTCTGTATGGTTTGAAACAGGCACCGAGGCAGTGGTATAAAAAGTTCGACTCATTCATGGAGGAAAAGGATTACAACCGAACGACAGCTGATCACTGCGTCTTCATCAAGAAATTCTCTGATGGTGATTTTATTATTCTTTTGCTTTATGTTGATGATATGTTAATTGTAGGCCAAGATATCGGCAAGATTAACAAGTTGAAGAAATAGTTGAGCAAGTCTTTTGCAATGAAAGACTTAGGACCCGCAAAGTAAATTCTTGGCATGAAGATTGTTCGTGACAGGAAGAACAAGAGACTTTGGCTATCTCAAGAGAAGTATATTGAGAAAGTTTTAGAGCGGTTCAACATGAGCAAAACTAAACCTGTTAGTTCTCCACTGGCAAGCCACTTCAAGCTTAATATGAGCCAGTGTCCTTCAAGCGAGAAGGAGAAATCAGAGATAAGCAATGTGCCTTATGCATCGGTAGTTGGCAGTCTAATGTACGCTATGGTATGCACCAGACCAGACATTGCTCATGTTGTTGGTGTTGTGAGCCGATTTCTATCAAATCCTGGAAAGGAACATTGGACAACAGTCAAATGGATACTCACGTATCTTAGAGGTACTTCTAGTCATTGTTTATGTTTTGGTAATGATAAATTTGTATTAGAAGGATTTACAGATTCAGATATGGCTGGCGACGTAGATACGAGAAAGTCGATATCCGGATACCTAATAACCTTTGCAGGGGGAGCTGTCTCATGGCAATCACGATTACAAAAGTGTATTGCTTTAAGTACCACATAAGCAGAGTACATTGCAATCACTGAAGGTTGTAAGGAGATATTGTGGATAAAAAAGTTCTTACAACATCAAAACCAAGAACATTATGTTCTTTATTGCGACAGTCAGAGCGCAACTCACATCAGCAAGAACTCAACCTTCCACTCAAGGTCCAAGCACATCGATGTAAGGTATCATTGGATTCGTGATGTGCTGGAAAATAAACTGTTGCAAGTTGAGAAGATTCACACTAATGACAACGGGGCAGATATGATGACGAAATCCCTAACCAAAGAAAAGCTTGCTATCTGTAGAGAGATTGCAGGTGTGGAGGAGCCCTATTCCACATGAGGTGGAGGGGAGATTTGTTGGTCCACCTCATCCACGTGGGGCAACCAGCACCTTTCACGTGGGCAACAAGGTGAGCAATCAACCTTCTTTGAACGACCAACACCAAATTCACGTGGGGAGGCATGCAAGGCGGCCAGCAAAACATAGTCAAATGAAGGAGCCGATTTGTATGAAAAAATATAATTTTTTTTATTACGAAATAGCCCCTGTTTGAGCTCTATAAATAGAGCCTTAACTTCAACTTGAAAATTGATTCGATAGATCTGAGAGAGATCAAATATTGAAAGAGATCTAATTCTAGAGATCTAATAGGAGAGATCTAGAGAGCCTCAAAGAGAGTTTCTTTGAGAAGAAAAAGTGTGAGCCAATTTGTGAAGTTTTAATCCACAAATTGAAGATACATAGATATTGTATATCTGTGAGAGATCCACCGAAAGGTGAAGTTCGTAATCTCATTATATTATAGTGGAAGTCTTTAAGCGGCCTACGGGTCCCGTAGTTTTTACCTCATCTTTTAGAGGGTTTTCACGCTAAAATCTTTGGTGTTATTTTTGTTGTATTTTAGTTTAGGAATTTATCCTGGGATTGTGAAATTATTTCTTTACAACTATCGATTTTCCCAACAGTAAAGTAGGTGTATAAGACTAAGTTGTACGTGATATATATTAAATGAAATCATCAAAATTCGACAGAATTGAATGCTAGAAGAAAATGATTGGATCCCCATGTGCAAGCCACATTATGACTATAGCTAGCTAAAATTATGGAATACAGAATTCAAAGAATGATCAGTCATTATCAAAGTGATGTAATTTGTTTCTACTAAAATAAATACTTGATCAGTAACCCTGAAAGAATCCAAGCATATATAGCTCAGAAGTAACAGAACATCATTTAGCTAAAGAAAGCATAAGGTTTATTTATATCCACCCGTCCAAGTGATCGAATCGATTTCCAACAATGAGAGATTAAGTTAGGGGAGAATTCTAGTTGAACAGTCAATCGTCCTCACGACCCATATTGTAGCACATGATTTAGAATTTATGACTCAATAAATAGTCAGCATTTCCCAGCTTAAAATCAACCTAAAGAGAAGATGTTGGATTCCCAATGGAACCAAATTGGGTTGGGTTGGATTAAAAAAACTCTAATATGAATTGTTCGGGTTAAGTCACGGGTTAGGAGCTTAAAAAATCGATCCAACTCAATTTAAACTGAACTAATTTGATATTATGATATAGTTGTAGATGAATGTAATTTTATTTAAAATATTTTGATATTTTATGATTAATTTAAAATAGTTGTTAAATATACATGTTGATATGGTTGTATATTTATATTTGAAATTGAAACATTATATGCTTGATATCTATTAGTGTAGAATTTGTATGTGAAATTTACAGGTATAATTTAACCCAAATCAAGATTTTTAACTCAAATGACCAACTCAACCCAATCCAATCCAAATTAGTTTGGATTGGGTTGGGTTGAAGGGCAGTTTGGTTTGAGTGGTTCCAACTTTTCAAATCGAACTAGTTTAAGTTGTGTTGAAATTTTCTAATTTTTCCAACTCGATCCAACTCAACCTATTACATCCCTAGTTGCTAGGTAGAAAAAGAAAAAGAAAAAAGGAAGTTGCTAAAATCACCCACTTAATCCTCTATGTCCACCTACTTAAATTAAAAAATAAAAAATAAAAAATAATCTTATGGGAAATTACTAAAATAGACATATAAAAATTATCCTACCCTTTCATTCTTCAACCATAAAACCCTAGTTTTAGTTATAAAAATGAGGAAATCTTAACTTTTATAAGTTATAAGTTAAATTTTTTGTGTTATTTATTTATTTCTACCTATATCTAGACCCAAAACTATGAAAAAGAAAAGGTGTTAAAATAGGACGGAGAAAGACTTTCGAAACATTTTCTCCGCAAGTTATAATGACCTGTCCGGTGAGGAGAGAGTGAGAGGGTAGTATAATTTTTATAAGTCTATTTTAATAATTTTTTATAAGGTTATTTTTTAATTTAACTGAGAGGACGGAGAAGATTAGCAGGTGATTTTAAGCATGGGCTCTCATTTGAAGCATGGGCTTCTAGATAGCTCCTATGGTTGTTAAGAGTGGCTGAATGCATGGAGTGATGATGAGTTTGACTATCAGCAAGTTTTTGCACGTTTTTCTTCAGTACGCGATTAGAAAAGATTGGAGCATTGGGTGATTTATTGTGTGATCGAATTAATTGGATGTAACATAAGTCAAGAAAAAACAAACTCCCGCCCACCTCGAAAGTAATTAAGAGAGGTCCAAATCAATACAATATATGTTTTTCATGTTTTTTTTGTCAGTGTTATGTTTTTCTTGTTAGATAAATGTATATATCATAAAAAATAATAATGATGTTACGTGCATGAGTATCTAAACGTGAACATCACTGCACTCTTTTTATTAATATGTATATTTATAAAGGGAGTAATAGTTCACTAATATATTTTTTTAACATATATTTATTAATATTGTTGTTAAGAATTATTGGTGGGTTTCAAAAAATATGTTTTTAAAATATTTTCTTTTATATAATGAGCTTGAAGGTAATGATTTCTTTTTTTCTTTTTTTCTCTCGTGTAGAATTTGATAGATGTTATTCGTTACAAGAACATGTTGATTATTGTATGGGAATATGAAAAACACAATACTCTTTTGGTATATAAAAGTAGTAATCTAAATTAATTTAAATTAATTACTTTTACCGTATGCTATATATGTTAAATAAAAAACAAAGAGAATATGATAGATGCTATTTGTTATAAGCACATCTGAGTATTAATTTTAAAGAAGCCCCGAGGCACCAACAAATGATTAATTTGGAGAACGAACTACGAGGTACGATTAAGAAATTCATCACGAGTTCGAGCCCGCCCTCATTGCATCTTTGTTGAGAAATGTGTTCTTGTCCCTGAAATTGATAATGAAGATCTATCAGAGAAGAATAAGCTGACAAAATTTCAGCTCAATTGGACCACGGATCCAGGAAATCAAGCTATTGATGTAATCGATGACATAAATTTCTTTCTCCATGGACGGAGCTCCACTAATCCAAAACACTGTTTTCGACATGTTTCGATGTCGAACGGGTCTCCGATCATTCATAAACTTTACGCGCACTCTAAATAACATAAAATCATGGAAAGACACTCGAACCAACACCCGTCAAGCATCATATACGTATGCATACACGTATACGGGTACTCTACAATTCAAAATGACATCATCCTAAGGTACGAGCTTTACATAACCACTTTTCCAGCGTTCAACATTTTTCTTGGTACCATGACAGTGTCTAGACTTAGACTTATCATTCTTCAATTTTGATTTGCCATGCCAATTTTCTTTATTTTGATTTCTACCTCCGCTCTCCATATTCAATGTTGACCCTGAACTAGATGAATCTTCACCATTCGTTCTGATCTACTCGGTCATAATCAAGGCTATAAAAAAAGATACCCTTCAATGTGAAGCAAATCCGAATAGCACGAACCTCGTGGCGAGGTAGTGCTAGGGAGAGATACTTTCAAAGGATGTGTGCAATAAGCGGTGGAACTGTCATGGTGAATGAGATAAACAACAATGGTGTTGGTACAATGCCTAGAGTGGCACGATTATGGGAGGATACTCAATACGATAGTTGGACCCGAGTAATATTTGAGAAGCAGGTAGAGCTTCAATTGGTCGACAAGAGTGCTGACATAAGAACATGCACAATGATGTATGTCTAGAAAAGCATAAAGGACAAAATCATCATAATCGTTGTTCCAGTTGTAAAGACAAGGCATTAGCGCATGTTACATTGAGAACATCTGTGATAGATGTCTCTAGTACTCAAGGAGGTCCGTTGAGGTGCAAGCTAGTGACGAGAACAGTATGAGACTTTGGGCCCAGATGTAGGGTTTTACTCTAAAAGGCTTCGGTACTAATAAGGATGAAATCTCAACTTATATTCCATGTGATGAACATGTACATATCCGATGTGAGACTATTATTTCGATCCACACATACCCAACAGTTTGTGTTGAAAATCATGTAATCATCCTGAATAACTCCCATTACAATTAAACCCAAATGCTTATACCGATTTGTTGGAGTATTTATCGAAAATAAGCCTTGACGAACTTTCTAATGAGAAACCATTGTGAGAATTGCACTTGTTCAAGTACCCTACAAATGATGCACAAGACACATTGATCTTTAAGATGCACCATGTTCTTGGAGATGGCTTCTCTATTATGGGTGTGATTTTGTCTTGTCTTAAAAGGACAGATGATCCTTCCCTTCCTCTTTCATTTCCTTCTTCTTCCTCTTCTTCTTCTTCTTCTTCTTCAAGATCATCATGGTTCAGAGTTGTTTCTGGTTTTTGGAACACCATAGCTGATTTCGGATGGAGTTTTTTGAGATCTACGGTGATCGAGGATGATCCAACGGTGATTAGACCCACGTGTTGAGTTCAAGCCTTGCGAGATTGCGTCAATGACCTTCTCTATGGATGACGTGAGGTGAGTCAATACCAAGATTAATGTCGTAAGTACTTTTCTTAAACTACTTCTGTTTTTGCCAGCTTTTTTTATTTATTGACTTTCACTTTTCTGAGGTACAAAAGAAATGTCAGGCAGGAGCATCTTTATTCTCCATCAGCAAGAGAATTATTATATTATAGGGCAATGTTAAATAGAAATAAAAACATATAAAAAAAATAACTCAAAACATAAATTAAGCTAATTAGGTGGAATTAGATACACCTTTGATGGGACAATATACGGTCTTAAGGCTCTGATATCATGTTAAAAATTACTCAACTCAAAAGTTATAACTAATAAGTAAAAGCCTAATAATACATATTAAGTTACTATTAACAAAAAACAATTAAGGATGTATGTAATGTCGCCTAAAACTAATTTATGTTTGAGTTTTTTTTTTCTTAATGTATATTTAGTTTTACCCTATGTTTTAATGAGATACGCTGAAGGACTTGGTGGTGAAAGTACGCCAGCAAAGTTTAATAGTTAAGTTTCGTTGGTACATTTTAAGCACTCAAATTTAGCACACAAGTACCATGAATGGGTCGTTTTAGGATTTTTGATAAATAAGGCTTTAAGTATTATTAATATATTAAAAAGTACTAGTGATATGTGCAAATTTTCTACTTAATACTTTTATACACTGATTATTTTCTTCCATTTCTTTGGACAGACTCTGAACGATGTTGTTGTTGGGACAGTGTTCCTAGGCACCGAATTGTACACAGGCTCCGAACCAAGAATCAGAGCACACACGCAGAACCGCTTTGGTTTTAATGACCACAAGGATGTTGAGTGGCTATCGTAACTTGGAAGATATGCTGAAGAATGATCTATGGGGCAACAATATCTCTTTTATTCATTTGTCACTTCCTTCCTTCGGAGAAAAGGAAAACATAGAGCCTCTAAATTTCATTTTCAGAGCTAACAAAACTGTTAAGAGGATTAAGAACTCCTATGGGATTTTTCTCAACTCCTGGGAGGCACTGAGGTATATATATATATATAAGCCCGATTGAAAGAAGTAATTTTAGAAATATTTGACAACACTTATTTTTAAAAACCAAGTTTTTTCAAAAACGCCTTTCTTGAAAGAGCTAAAAAAATACGCTTTTAAACAAACTCTCCAAAGGGGCCATAATCTCTCCCTCATGTCATATGTATATTATTCTTTCTCATTGGTGCAGGCCATTTATCAATACATTAGGAAAACTTTAACGAATACGAGTATGATGATTACGAACATAATAGGCCCAGTAGAGAAGATGGTTATTGCTGAACACCCCATTAATCATTTTTACTTCACTGTGACGGGCATTCCTCAGGTAGCATGGAAATTCATGCGCGCTGCACCTCCCCTGTTTTTACATTTTCTCACTCAATAATATATCATGGAACTTCAAAATAATAATAATAATAAAGATCAAAGTTGAAATTAGGTAGTAAGCAAATGAATTGACTGCTGTATTTGCAGAGTCTCATCTTCACTGTATCTGTAATGAGTTATGCAGTTTTTATGTATTGATACCTGTTTGGATTCTCCTGGATCAACAGCCGTCCGTTACTGAATATTGGGATATCTGTAATAACAGGCTGACAGTAATTTTCTGTTTACATGATAAATATTAAAATGAAATGATCAAACTTCAAATGCAAATGATAGGATCCTCATGAACAAGCCACTGTATGACCATCACTAAAATTAAGGAATATTGAATTCAAAGCGTTAATTCATTATCAAAATGCTTTAGTTTCTACTAAAATACTTCAATAATATTGACAGAATCCAAGCGTAGTTCAGTAATAACAGAAAATCATTTAGCGGATGAAAGCTAAGGTTTCAACTTTCACCTGTCAAATATCCAGGGACCAGCCCAACTCAGGAGACACGAGTGATAGGTTCTTTCAGAATTCGGAGCACTGAAAGATTCTACACGCTGAGAGGTAAAAGAAAGTTAGTAGTACTATGAGTTAAGAAATTAAAAGGAAAAAACATAAAAGGGACGATTCAAGCAGAATTTCACAAGGAGAGCATATTATTGACTTTTACTTTCCTCAATTTCACTGGTAACACTTGAATCATATCTGTGAGCGCACGCAGAACTCGCAGCCTCCTCTGGGTATATCTTTAAAATGAAACTGAAGTTTACAACACCCAGAAGTCTATAACTGTTCTACTTCTGTATGTCTAACCAAAACACAGAATCGATACTTAACAGTCCTAATTCCAAGCCAAAGACGAAAATAGAGAGCTACCCATACCAATAACCACAATTGGTGAGGAATCATGGTAAATATTAGGAATAAAATATGATACACAAGACAGGAAAACATAGGGAATATCAGTAGATCCAATTCAGCAGGAAGAACTTAAACTGGCAGAATCTGTATTCTCAATTGACAACATATTACAAAAGAAATGCGGGAAGGGGAAGGCGACTATGCCAGGAAATATCGAAGAGAGGGAATAAAAGAAACAAAAAATGAGGGAAATCTTATATACTTAAGATTCAAGGTTCTTGCTACAAGAAGATAAAATCAAGAGAAAAGTATCTATAATACATTATATACTTAAGATTTAAGGTTCTTGCTACAAGAAGATAAAATCAATAGAAAAATATCTACAACACATAATGTACATCAATATGGCAAATCATTTTTAGCTGGAGTATCACTGGTACGGGCATCTCAGTCAACTGCAAAGCTGCCTCTCCAATGAAATAATAATTCCACCAAGATAAGACAAGTTTTTCTGGATAATAAACAGTTAAAAGTCTTCCTTCATAAGCTTATCCTGGTTTTTGCTTCGTGGCACGCACCACTGCCGACTTGTTGCAAAGCTAAAGCCTTGCCTTAGTCCTGCACCTATTTGTTCCTTGTCAACAAAACAAGACCTGAGGAAAGATTAAGAAGAAGAAGAAAAAAAGGAGAATAGTTCTATTCATCTTTCAAAATAGAAAAGTCTATAGCATTGAAAACTTGAAAATAAAAATGTTTGCTAACCACACCTCCCGGAGCTGATCATGAGCACCCAATGCTTCAAGGATACTATCTATCCATCTGTCATAAAAGAGATGAAAAATTCAGTAAAGGATAAATCCTTTCGAAGAATTTGTCAGAATGTAGAAAAATATGAATCTACATCGAGAAGCAGATAATGTTGTTATCTTAAATAATCTTATGCAGAACAGCATCAATGACACGCTATCTTTATGAAGTGTAGAAGGCACAATAATATTAGCAGCAATACTTTGTTCATAAGAATCGTCTGCAAGTGCTTTCTTATATATTTTAATTATGACATATTGAACCATTTGCGTACTTAAAAAATGAAATGAAAAGAAAAGGAGATAGTTCACTCGTTCTGCCTGATTTACTTTTAACAAATAATTGCCCTATCCTAATTTCTCCTTACCTCCCCTCCATCCCAGCATGGCCTTGAACAGCTAAAAAGTCCAAACAATGGGGGTCCGACAGAGGCCAAGTTTGAGCCTCAAAGATGAGTAGGGTGCAATGATTAGGTGGTTAGAAGTGCAAAGTTTGGGGGTCTAACAGAGTGGTCTACAGGTGTGAGAGGATATGGAAGAAGGCTCAAAGCAGTTTAATCCACCAGTCAAGATAAAAAGGGAAAACATTCATAATTCATCAGTCGTTATTCTCTTCCGCATTCTTGAAGAAGAAAGATTAACCATTTTCATGGATTGATAAATGAGTGAGACCAAAATGGCTCATAGAATCAAAGTCATTCCAAAATAAGATTGTTCAGGAATTTTTATTGCCTTGATTCTTTATTAGTGGAAATTTCATTTCAAAGCCATGTTCTTTAAACCCTTATTTTAAAATTATGTTAATCAGGAGGCAATATATTTCTGTGAAGGCAATGATACTGCTCTTCAATTGCTTGAAGAAATTTCCAGCACGGCAGGACATATTTTACAGTTAACGAGTTTTGCCAAGAAAAGTAAGTAAACGTTGGCAATGGGAAAATTGACATCTGCTCATGTGAATTCATGTGACATTTTCTCATGCAATATTTTCTCAAGGAAGTATGATTTTATGATTTATCTTTAAAGCAAGCAAACCATTCCTATAGCTGTTATTCACCATTAAGACCAAGCTAGAAGGACCAATTACCAAGCCACACTTCAACTCAACTAAACTGAAGAATCCTCAGTTACACCAACTCAAATGCCTTAAACTAAATTGCTTTGAAATTTATTTGAAGAGACATCAGTTGACAAGTTTAATTTGATAATAAATAGAAGCATCATTTATACTTCCATGCGTCCATAGGCTTGTATTAAGCTTACCAATGAATCTTAAAATGCTACTTCATCTTGATAATCTACATTATATTTATGTCAGCAAATTAGCAAAGTAGACTAGGCATTCTTTGGAAGACCCCTAAAACATAAAAAACAATTTATCATTACAGTAAATGAGATATCATAAATAATTACCATTGATTGATATATTTTAAAAAGGAACTGGTGAAGGTTAGGAAAAAAAAAACTACTGCATAGTTAGCATGCATACAAATTTAGGGTAGAAATCCACTCAGAAAGGTTGCCTAGTATTTGAAAATGCCTCCACAATCACAAAAACATAAAACCCATGTTCAATGAATAGAAAATGTGCAGCATTTTAGGCCCTGCAAATGGATGATCATCTGGCATATATCAAGGTTACCACAAGATTGAGAGTTACCCGTCAAGACCAGGTTTGGATGGGTAATACACATTCTTCAAGCCCAATCGTTTTGCAGCCAAGGCAGTTGTTTCCCCAATGCAAGCTACAGAATGGTCCCACTGTTCTAGTTCTGAGACAAGATTAGCCCAAGCCCTGTTGCAATAGGCATGCATTATTTCAGTAGGTGAAATAAGAACAATGTCTTTGCAAAAGCCTGAAAACTCCTGAGCTCATGGAAGGGGGGAAATACAACACCATCAGTGAAATAAATGTAATTGTCAATAATGATCAAATTAACATCAACAATAAATTGCAAGTACTTCAAATACATAGAAAAGGATGATGATTAAAGCCACATTTACTCTACTGATGAATATATATTCTAGAAATATTAACACCACATAATTTAGGAAAACAAAGTTATTCATAACGTGAGAAAACATTAAATGAGAAGCAGCAGAACAGTAATTTCATCAATAACTTAGTACCTAACTGCTGAAGGAGAAGCCACAGCAACAACTGGAGCAGAAAGTGCTTCTGCTAGAACAAGATGATCTATATCTCGGACAGGCACCTGCAAAGAAAGGAAACTTCTAGCCACACTAAACCCACAGTAAAACAAATGAATATTATAAATGAAAAATTGGAAATCCTCTTTTATTTTTCAAGTTGAAGAATTGGCTTCAGTGATGATGATCTTCAGGATGAGATCATAACGAACCCTCTTTCACAATATCTCCCATCAAATGTTTCTTTGCTTTAGGAGACAGTTGTTAACAAGGTAGTAGTAGGTACAAGTCAATGATGAAAGACAATGAAACCAACAGATAGTCCTCCAATGACATGGAGCAAATTGACGAGCTCCAGGGGGAGCATCTCCCAAAATCAGCCCTCTACTGCTATAATTCTATGACCACTCGAAAAGCATTCAACATTGCAACAGGAACTCTACAGATTAATACTCTTACCATCAACTGCCATTATGGGTAAATATGACTGTATGCACATCAAAAGGGCGTACCTAATCACCACGCTCCCATCACTGTGGGTTTGGGGAAGAGGACGACATATGTAACTTTACCTTTACCTCAATCGTTGTGTCAAGGCCCGGCTTTCATTATATATTTGTATTATAATTAAAAATAGGATCATGAAATAATGGGGGAAGTAAATATTGGTAAAATTAAAGTAGGACCTTATGCCATCATTGTGCTTATCTCGTGTAAATGAGATTCAGCATCTCATTTATCCACAAAATAATGACAAAACTAATATTATTAAGCATTTTCAGATACTGAGTCACAAAAAGAAGATGTTGAATATAACAAATAAGTTGATAACGCAACACTAGACGAATGTGGCTTAAGAGAACTTTAAACAAGAATATATAGCATGACTTAGCAGTTAGCATAACTATCCTTTTCTTGTTTTGATGAACACGCAAATTTCTTTGTCATTTTTCCTTCTTTCTTTATTTACCTCGAAGATATAATCTATTTGCAGTAAAAAAAATTACATGGCACTTGGTAATCATTTTTTACAAGGTACATTAAAAAGAAATTAGAAATCCTAGCAAAAGCAGCCAGAATTTTATTGGAAAAACAAATTGATCAAGATCTTCATATTACAATAGTAATTATTCCTTTTGAGGGGAAGCCTTGGTGCAACGGTAAGAGTTGCAGCCGTATAACCATGTGGTCACAGGTTCAAGTCGTGCTGCGTACAATATACCCAAATGTGGTCCGACCCTTCCCCATGACCCCACATAGGCGGACACTTCTTGCAGCGGGCTACCCGTTTTTTTACTATTAGAAACCGCTGGACCTACAAGCTATGGTTAATAGGTGGAGACCCAACAATATATATCAAAACCTAAACCTAAAAGACCTCTTCTAAAACCAATGATTTGATACCATATTAGAAGCTGCTAAACCCAAAAGCTATGGCTAATACTTAGAGGCTCAATAATGCACATCTAGCTATCATTAACACTGCCCACCCTCACATGAAGCCTCATCCTGCATATGGATAGATAGAAGGGAGATAAAAGAACAAACAAATACCATAACAAGTAAATGAGGAATATGCAAATGCCAATCACAACTCTTGAACTCAAGACCTCTTACAAAATCAATGTTCTAATACCAAGTTAGAAACCACTAAATCTAAAATTTATAAGTAATAGGTGGAGGCCTAACAAAGCATATCAAGCTATCATTAACAATAACCACATATGTTCGTAATCTGTTATAGGAAACAATAAATATTGTATATCATTTTTGTTGTCATGCTAGCCTTGTGGGCTAGAGTAAGACGACTCTATGGGCCAAGGAAGACTAGACCCTCCATATAAATAGTAGCACTTGACGAATTATGATGGCCTAGCCAAAATGAGCTGAGGGACCTAATAAAGGGCACAAGGACCCAACATAGAGCTATAGAAGCTTACAAAAAACCATGGGTAATAATCCACCATCGATGGCACAACAACTTCTCGTTTGGAGGATTGAACCCTCAGCCTCATGGATTGAGGGGAAAATCAATTTTGGGTCAAAAAAAGTTTAGCGTCATTATCTTGCCCAAATCAAGCCTTTCACTATGTCACTTGATGGTTTTTTTTAATCTATTCCATTCTTTCCTTCTCCTTTTCTTTTGATGGGTCATCCTTTGAGATTTACACACTTAGGGTCCTTTCTAAAGAGAGAATGCATATGCACCAAGATTCATCTTTATTTCCAAATAGCACAAGTTAGCTTCATCACAACTCGCATTCTCATTGAAAAAAGCATGGTCAAATATTTTACATCCAATGTCCAATTTTGTGAAGAATGAAGATCAATACCATTCGTTTGGTGAATTCTTGGTTGTCCGCTTTATTCTTTGTCTAGCTTTAGTGAGGATTAATATAAATCTCTTTCTTATAATATGTACATATAATCAGTGTTGTCAAGGCGGAAAGGCGGTGGTAGGCTGTAAACCATAATTAGGCGAGGCGGGGCCTAGGCGGGATATAAAATATTTATTTAAAGGTCCCCGAAAAATTTATTTATTTATTCATTGGTCTCTCACTCCACATATATATATATATATATGTAATTATTAATTTAATTTATATATTAAATTATATGTAATTATTAATTTAATTCAGAAGTTGAAGTGGAAGAAGGGAGAGGATTTTGCAGGCTTTAACAAAAATTTTTTTTTAAAAAAAACCCTTTAAAAAAACTTTTGCTTAGACCTCCCCAAACCGCCTAGACGGTGGTCTAGGCGGTGCCACTACCCAAGGGGCCTAGGCGCCGCCTTGACAACACTGCATATAATTACATCCAATAGTTGAGATTTACTTTTTCTAGGGTCTTGGATATTTGGAGACAACTTTAAAACGTACAAAGAAATTTTTTTTATGAGAACATACAGTCAAGGGCAATCCTTCATATTTTAAGTTAACAAAATTGAAATATACATAAAATAATGGAGACTAATGAGCAAGCCTTGGCACAATAAAGATGTTTGTTTGTTTTGACTTGGAACTTACAGATTCAAAACCAAAAATAGCCTATCCACAATGTTTAAGTAAAGCTGCATATGTCAACATTTCCCCAGACCCCAAAATGGTAGGAGCCTCTAGCACTGAGTACGCCCATTTTTACGTAAAAAGAGGGACTCGCCATGTTAGCTCAAGTAAATTGGAAGCCTGATTTTATTAAGGTCTAAAATCTTAATACAATCTAATGCAGAAATCTCATGCAACTTAGTTTGGCATAGGACACTTGAAAGGTACAAATTTAAAGTTATTGAAGCCATTAGCCTTACAGTGGAGTAGGTATTCAACCTTGTGACCTCAAATCCACGATGATTTAAGCCTTCTTCTGCAAGAAATAATAAAACAAAAAAAATCATCACATTCACATCAATTAACTAAAATTACTCCATTTAAGCTGACACAAGGTAGCACAAATGCAACTTCATTTTTTCAGATTTGTATGAAAGAAGCTATAACATAAAAGGACATCATCCTTTCAGCCCCTTATTATACCATCTAATAGTTGGGTTCAGTGTACCTTGCACATTTGAACTAGTATTCTGGGAAAAGAAAAGGACTAAAAAGTTTAGAGATAACTTGGTATACAATGTTGGACATTCACCTATCTTTTTTTTTATTTTTTAATTTTTAATTTTTAATTTTTTTATTTTTATATGACAAGAAACAAAGACCTTCTCCTATCAGTTATAGCTTTCAAGTAAAGTGGTTCTAACATACTATCAAAGCTTTGATTTTGTCGAAGGTCTTGCGCTCAAGTCCATGGTTGGCGTTTTGATAGCCCTCATTTGCATATTTGGTATATGTTTGTTCGTTTATCTCTCTAAGTGATGGAAGGGGCTACACATGAGGGAGAGCGTTTGTGAAAGCTTGATGCTTGACAGTGTTGTCAAGGCGGCGGGTAGTGGCACCGCCTAAACCACCGTCTAGGCGGTTTGGAGAGGTTTAAGCAAATATTTTTTTTTAAAGGATTTTTTTCGAAATTTTTTTTTGTTAAAACTTGCGAAATCCTCTCCCTTCTTCCACTTCGACTTTTGAATTAAATTAATAATTACATATATATATATGAAGTGAGAGAAAAATGAATAAATAACTAAATTTTTCAAGGACCTCTAAATAAATATTTTATATCCCGCCTAGGCCCTGCCTTGCCTAATTAAGGTTTACCGCCTACCACCGCCTTTCCGCCTTGACAACATTGATGCTTGATATTAAAGCCTAATATCTTGTAAAGCATACAAAAACTAAAGGATCAATAGAGAGTACTCAACTCAACTAAGCCTTTTTCCAATCACACGGGTCAACTACACGAATCCACTTCCTCCACTCTACTCGATCAATGGCTAAGTTGACTTTTAAAATTACAAGTGTTACATATTTTTTAATTATTTCTATCTATGTTATTTCAGGTATTCCTCTATTTCTATCACTACCATGGATTATTAATTGGTCGCCCTTCCTGATAGGAGTATCTAAAGGCCTTCGACTCCTTGTTGTATGTGTCCAAACTACCTTAATCAGCTTTCTCTCGTTTTATCTTTAATTGGGGTTACTCCTACCTTTTTTATAATATGTTTATTTTTAATTCTATCTTTTGATGTTTTACCACTTATCCATCCTAACATACCATTTCTGTAACATTTAGTTAGTTCAAACATTGTTTCTTTATTGCCCAACATTATGTTCCATATAGCATAGTTGGCCTAATAGCAATTTTATACAAAAACACCCCTCCATTTAAGCCATCCTACTTTAGCTCTATGATTCACATCTAACACCTATGTCCCCTTCTTGAGGAATAACAAATCCCAAATACCTAAAAAATTTCATTAGAGACTGGAGGAACAAAAAAAAAATGAAGCTTTTAAGACTATATTTGACTAGAAAAAGGAAATAACATATTTAATATAAAAATAATAAAGATATTATGTAAGCCTCATTACGCACCTTAAAAAGATGATTAAGTTTGCAAAAATTCTCTATGGCAAATTATAATTCCCTAAATTATTCTATATTTTAATTCATCAAAGTTTTGCTGATATAGAATTTTTCATCTTTGTTTTTAAGTTCCAATGCCTATGTCAACGTAATTTTGATGACATTGATCTTGCTTGCTCTTAGGGATTATATGTTATATATATGAGCCACAAGTCTCATTGACTTTGTCTTCATTTCGAGAAATAGTGTTTCTTGCTTTTCTTTTGTTTTTAGTAAAGTTTCTATAGTGTTCCAATTTTTTGTTTTTCTCCAAATTTATTAAAATAATAAATAAATAAATTTTCACTAAGATCAATTTATGGAGCCGCATTTAAGCTTAAAACATCGATTCTAGCAAGACGAGTATCTTTGGATTTTCTCTTTCATCTCAAACCATCTAAACTTAAATCTTCTACTTGTTGGACTTGGATGTTTTTATTCGTATGCTTCAGCCTTCAGCTTGCATTAACGTCATCATTCATGAATCATGTCAATCATCACCATTATCGATAACAAAACAATCTGAGTGTTCCTTCCCTTTCATTTGAATAGTTCTTAGATTGACTTTAATGTGTATTTTCTCAGCTTTCCTTTCCTAGCATCTCAACATCCTAGCTATGCAGTCTCAATGCCAGTTCAATGACTTTTTATTACATGGTGCTCAATTTTCAGTTTCATAATGAATAGCTGGGTTTTCTTATAACCAAAAAAAAGGGAAAGAAATAAAGAAAGAAAAGAACACACATGAAAAAGGTCATGATTGCCACATTTGTGGTACAATTCTCACCAAAATCACAGCCATAGCTGCCGATCTTGCAAGAAATGCTTGCTCCAGAATCAGAATAAATCAAGAAGAAGAAACAAAATCAGCTTTTTTTATCATGTCCGGGCATAACTAATCTACTACATTTGAACCCAGCTGAGAGCAGAAACTTACCAATCTCACTACCAGCCTTCACAGAAGCAGGATACAAAACAGTGCACCTTCGACTCTCATATTTTGGCAGCTCTGAAGCCAAAACCTTGCCTGTTGCTGAAAGTACAACAATAAAGTCTCTGAATATGTATTTGGACTGTTCCAAATCTAAAGCAATCAAACATCCCAGTAGATAGTAGTAAACTAAGACAATAAATTAAAACTCAATCAATCTTACTTACATCAGTTAAATAAAGAAAATAGGAAGTTAAAACAAGCACTTGATGAAATAATTCCAGAGACCCCCAAAAAGCAACAAATTGGTTTTGTAAACTAATAATTAAGAAATGATACATAAGCATGCAATACAAAGGTCAAGAAAATTCATTGTGGTTAAAGTTAAAATGCATCATTCAATAATTCTTAGAAGAAACAAAGTCCAGTTTTGTACGACTAGAACTTTCTATTTTTAAACCAAACTTACTTCCCTCTCCTGCTCATCTCAACCAAGAAAAAGTTGTCACTTATTCATTCTAATTTCTAACCACATATCCTTCTGTGCTGCTACCTGCTAGCTGCTGGAGGCCTCATAAGCTTTGGAATCCCTTAGTAGATGAATTTATCCATTTTGTTCTTATGCATTTCTATGTTCTTATTTCTAAAATTTCTTTGAATATCATCATTTATATATTTCTCATCTAGAATGCTATTCTTATCTTCCTTTGCATATTGCTCTAGAATCTGCTTCACAGCGTCTTATTAATTTATCAGTTATCTCATCTTCAAATTCTAGATACAATACTTTATCTGATTTAGGTGTTCAGTACTTCAGTTGCATGTACGTGTTCTATTCCAAAACTGTTTCCTCTTCAATCTTCATCATGCTCAGCTCTTCTAATTTCTTAATTTCTTCCACTACCGTTTCTTTGTCTGCATTATTGGTATCTTTTAATTCTCAACAACCACTAAACTTATTGAAGTTTCTCTTGGAGCATTGTCTCATACATTATAATTTTCTAGTATATGTTTTTCTAAATTTCTTAATTTGGAACCTGCCAACTAGTTCCTTCATAGTTTCTGTATCAACTGCTGACGCTTCAATAATATGAGCACATTTACTTCTGAAAGGTTTAACTACTTCATTAGATTTGGCTTTATCTGTCAAATAGTTTTCCTACAGACAATGTATTGACTAGAAGGTTACTCTAATTTCCTGTCATATTAAATCTTTTCGTAGCTACATAATTTTTATTTGGTTGTAAAGCTCTTTTGTACTCGTACTAAAATTGGGTGCCTTATAAAAAGAGTCTTATTGCTCCTATTATTGTTACCCCTAGATTGATAAATTCCAACTTTTGATTCCTAAGTTCTTGCAAACCTTTACTATCCAATATAGAAACTACTGGTTTAGTTATTCCACTTACTTTCCTTTGACTTAAATGGCTTTATTTTGTAGTTTTATAAATGTATTCTCTGTTTGATCTTGAGAAATATTGTTTTTATTAACTTTAGATAGGCCCCTCTAAAGTATTGTCTAGCATCATTTTTTTTTATTGCACAAGGATTCTATCGTAACTATTTCTAATCCTAAGGAAGACAAACTTTCTTTACCGGATAGATCATGTTTGTTGATTTTAGTATGATGTGCTAATTTTAGTACTTGTAACATTTGAGTAATCTCTTCCACTCAAACTTCATTTGGTAATTTCCTCTGAAACTTTTTCTAATAGATTCCCAAGCTTAGTACCGATTAGAATTAATAGCTGAGTTATGATATTAATCTACTGAATAGGTATATAATTTTTCTGTATCTGAGCCAGATAGTCTGTAGATAGTATTAATTTCTTGGCTACTTTCTTTTTTTTTTAGAAGAAACATAATAATTGTATTAAATAAACCAAATTACATGTAACAGAGCACCAGAAATGCACTGGCACTAAGCAACTAGAGCATGCAGAAAAAAATAACCCAGGAAACCCCAGCCCAAGCAGTCAATACATATTACCAACCAAAGCTCACAACAGACAGCTCCTGCACCAATCTGAAATAGAGAACCCCCCATTCAGCTTAGAGCAGGCCACCCAATAACAAGCCAACCACTTAGCCTCCTCCCAAATGTTAAAGCAGTCCATAGATCACCCCGTAAAAACCCTTCTATTCCTCTCCATAGTGTGGCAAATGATGCAACTTTCCAAATTTCTTTAACTCTACTAGGGCAATTAGAGATATGATCAAGGGTCATGCACTCATGAATGGAGGAAGGTGATACAACATTGTCAAAATAAACTCTACAAATTTTCTCTCTCTTTTCATTCACAATCATCAAATATATATCTATTACAACAACTAAAGTAAGGGTAATATCGTAATACCCCCCCTCAAGTTGGAGCGTGAAGATCTCGAACGCCCAACTTGCAAAGTAAAAACTCAGATTGCGCTTTCCCCAACGCTTTTGTAAAGATGTCGGCCAATTGAACACTAGTGGAAACATATGGCGGACAAATCATTCCTTCAGTCACCGCATCTCGAACAAAATGGCAGTCAGCCTCTATATGCTTTGTTCTTTCGTGAAAAACCGGATTTTGAGCAATGTATAACGCCGACTGACTATCACAAAACAACTTCATACCCTTCGGATGTCGCACACCCAAGTCGCTTAAAAGTTGGTGAAGCCACTTTAGCTCACACACTGTTGCCGCCATTGATCTATACTCAGCCTCCGCAGACGATCTAGACACTGTTTGTTGCTTCTTGGTCTTCCACGACACAGGAGAACAACCAAGTAACACGAACCATCCTGTCAAGGAACGCCGCGTAAGTGGACAACTAGCCCAATCCGAATCACACCACCCATCTAGACGTAGGTCACTATCAGCACGAAGCAAAATCCCTTGCCCCGGACTCTTCTTCAAATATCGCACGACCCTGAGAGCTGCCTCCCAATGATCCTCACGAGGTTGTTGCATAAATTGGGACAAAATATGAACCGAATATGCAAGATCAGGTCTCGTCACAAACAAGTAAATCAATCTCCCTACAAGTCGCCTATAAGGCGCCGGATCCGCAAGGAATTCGCCCTTAGCAAGGGCCAAATTGTGATTTTGTTCCATAGGAAATGCCGCAGGCTTGGCTCCCAATAAACCCGTTTCAGAAATTATCTCGAGTGTGTATTTTCTTTGGCAAAGAAAAATTCCTTCTGGATTACGGGCTACCTCTAGCCCTAAGAAATACTTCAAAACTCCCAAATCCTTCATACGAAAGCACCTGCCAAGGTAATCTTTAAAAGTTGTCAATGCAACCTTATCATTCCCTGCAATAATCAAGTCATCAACATAAACTAACACGTTGATCTGAGTTCTTCCCCTGCACAACCCAAATAAGGAATAATCTGAATAGGATTGCACAAAACCATAATTCTTCAATGTTGTTGACAGTTTTGCAAACCAACATCGGGGAGCTTGTTTCAGACCATACAACGACTTTTTCAACCTGCAAACCATGTTAGGATTTGTATTTTTGAAACCTGGAGGAACCTTCATATAAACCTCCTCACTTAAGTCACCGTGAAGGAAAGCATTATGCACATCCATTTGATGTACTTCCCAATTTTTAACAGCAGCAATTGCAAGAAAAGTACGAACCGTCACCATTTTTGCCACAGGAGCAAATGTCTCGTTATAGTCAATTCCTTCCACCTGATGATTGCCATAGATCACAAGTCTTGCTTTTAGTCGCTCTATGCTGTCATCGGATTTATACTTAATTTTATATATCCACTGGCTCCCTAGTGCTTTCTTGCCGGGTGGAAGAGTCTCCATTACCCAAGTCTCATTGTCTTCAAGGGCTCGTATTTCCTTACCCATCGCATCTCGCCATCCCGAGTCTTTCATCGCTTCTTTAAAATGCTTTGGCTCATGTCCCGCTGTCACAGCTGCAAGAAAATTCCTATGTCTTACAGAAAAACGGTCACAATTCACAAAATGTGTTAAAGGATATGGCGTACCTGAGGAAGAGGAATGAGCTGATGAATTCTCTGATGGACTTATTTTCCGTATAGTATGAGTAACAAAATCACGATACCGTGTTGAAGGAGTTTTGGTTCGTTTTCCTCGCCCAAGCTCACTGTCAACTTCCACACCTTGCTCCCCCACCGTATTCTCCAGCCCCTCATCACGCACATCCTCATGTGCGGGCTGCACCGCAGCACCAGACCCCCCTTCGAGGGTGGATGCTGGTTCCAACCCCCCCTCAACGCACGCAGCACACTCATCGACACCCTCATCCTCACTCCATGCCCCATCCTCATTGTTTGCCAGCACAGGAGTCACCACATTCGTTGGTTGGTTTGACATAAAAGGAAATTCTTTCTCAAAGAACTTCACATCCCTCGATACAAAGTACTCGTGTGTTTCTAAATCATACAATTTCCAACCTTTCTTCCCAAAAGGATAGCCAACAAAGATACATTTACGGCTCCTACTTGCAAATTTATCACCTTTGTGTCGTTGATTATGAGCATAGCAAAGACAACCAAAGACACGAATAGCATCATAAGAAGACACTTTCCCAAACAACATTTCATATGGCGATTTAGTCTTAAGTAAAGTAGAGGGTGTCCTATTAATCAAGTGACACGCTGCCAACACACATTCACCCCAAAATTTGATTGGTAAGTTCCCTTGAAATCTTAGGGCTCTAGCCACATTTAAAATGTGTTGATGTTTTCTCTCAACTCTCCCATTTTGTTGAGGAGTCCCAACACAAGCAGTCTCAAAAATAATCCCATTATTTTGAAAATAATCATGCCAACAATTAAATTCGGTCTCATTGTCACTTCTCACACGTTTTATCACTTGTTCAAATTGACGTTCAACCATAGCAACAAAATTAAGAAACATAGATTCAACTTCCATTTTATTGCAAAGTAAATAGACCCAAACTCCTCTTGAAAAATCATCTACTATTGTCAAAAAATAGGTAGCCCCACACGAAGAACGAGTCTTATAAGGCCCCCACAAATCCAAATGAACAAGTTCAAAAATCCTACCAGCTTTATTCGTACTAATGGGGAAACTAGATCTAGATTGCTTTGCACGCGGACACACATCACAAGATTTATTATTTGACCTACAAGAATGACTTACAGCCGGAATCATCTTCAATATTTTCTCCGACGGATGCCCCATTCGTTGATGCCACAACTCGAACGACGAATCACCATCCACTGTCAAGACCTTCACTTGAGGAACACCACGGAAAAAATAAAGTCCATCCAATCTTTCACCCGCTCCAATCACCTTCCTCGTCGGTTGGTCCTGTATAACACAAATATTATTAGTGAATTGTACAACACAATTTGATTCATCGATTAATTGAGTAACAGAAATTAAATTGCATGTCAATTGTGGGACATAAAGCACATTGTCGAGCTTCAATCCTCCTGGCAGCACGACACTCCCCTCTTGGTTTGCTTCTGCCGTGTTTCCATCCGGCAAACCCACCGGACAGTATTGCACCTGTGACGCCTCGAAAATTATTTCATCTAGCCCATAACCCAATTGCATTTTGCCCAAACTCTATGTGTTGCCTTGATATGTTTGGTGTTTGTTTGATGGTTGTTTAATGTTTGTATAGTTGATGCTTGATAATGTATATAAATATGTGTATCATAAATTGTATATGGGTCATGTTAAATTAAAGTATAATGCATATGTTATTATTTATGCATGGGCCCATTAAACCATGAATTGATATGGGTTAGGATTGATTGAATAAAAGGATAAATGAGAATGAAAATTTGGTGTATTAAATGGATTGAACATTTAAAATACATGGAAGCATGAGATTGGTTAAAGTACATGTGGTTGGTATGGGTAGTATGAGACCAACACATGTGAAGGTTGGTGCATGAAAGTGGACAAGTGTCCCATGCCCACTTCTCTAATCCAAGAATGTGCTAGAAAGTGAGGTGAGTGGAAGAGAGAATCCAAGAATGTGCTAGAAAATGAGGTGAGTGGAGGAGGGAATCCAAGAATGTGCTAGAAAATGAGGTGAGTGGAGGAGGGAATCCAAGAATGTGCTAGAAAATGAGGTGAGTGGAGGAGGGAATCCAAGAATGTGCTAGAAAGTGAGGTGAGTGGAGGAGGGAATCAAGGAAGTGCTAGAAAGAGGTGAGTGGAGAGAAAGGAAAAAAAAGAAGAGAAAGAAAAGAAGAGAAAGGAAAGAAGAAGAGAAAGAAGAAGGGAGTTGTAGGAGGAAGATCTCTGCGACATTTTCATCAAAGTGATGGATCTTTGGTATAAATGGTCAGATTGAGCTCAAAATTTGTCAGCAAGCTCGTAGCTTATGTTTATTCATTCTGGTCGGTGAAAATCTTGATCAGAGGTTTCGTCTAAGAGATCTAACCTCTCAAACAAAGCTGGTCGGAAAGTCTGGATTTCTCGCGCCGTTTCGCTCAAACTTCTAGATCTCTTTCATCTACCGTTGGATGGATATAAAATTTGGGTACGTAGTGTACAACTGATATTTCTGCATTCTGAACGGTGGAGATCTTGATTAGAGGTTTTTTCTGAGAGATCTAACCTCTGAAACAAAGCTGGTCAGAAAGTCTGGATTTCTCGTGCCGTTTCGCTCAAACTTATAGATCTCCCCCATCTACCGTTGGATGGATATCAAATTTGGGTATGTAGTTTATAACTGATACGTATGTATTCTGAACGGTGGAGATGTTTATAAGTTTAGTATTTTGTGTAATATAGTCATCTGAGTTTGAGTATTTGCAGCAGGAAAGGAGAAATTGTCTGATTAGAGACTTGTTCGTCAAATATACTTATCTTTTCGGTCCACCGTTGGATTGGGTTGATATTTGGACAGAAGGTTTGTTTCTTCATATACTTCAATCTGTACGGTTGATTTTGTGATTACATATTTCTGTTGGTATATTGATACATCTGAACAGAATAGTAAATGAAGAATTGGTAGGGTTGCTTGTATTAGACCTAAATTTAGAATATGAACTTAGACCTTTCCAAATAGCTTGCATGTCAACTATGTTGACCTAGTTGTCATTGTTGATGAACCCATGATGCAAAATCAGTGATATACATGGCTGAACATGGTGACCTAGTGTAAATCGACAATATGGCCTAAGTATGGAAAATTTCATATTTTAGGGCTTTTGATGCTTTTGGCCTAGAATCATTGAATTGATGCAACTTATGTTTAATTAAGCATGATTAGGGTTGATTATGCTACTGATTTGGTGGTTGTGACCATATCATGGGTTAGGCCTACTTGTGATCAAGTGACCCAATTTGGGCATGTTTATGCCTAAGGAATTGAAAATCAGTATCTTTTGATTAATAGAATGGTTTATGAATGAGAACTATGCATTAGAGGCCTAAGTCATGTGATTTGAGTTGAATGATGGGATTAGATGAGATTTAGGCCTATTGTCTATATGTGGGATGATTTAGGGTTGATGTGTAATGTCTATGTGATTGAGCATAGAAATTGATGTATGTTTCAGGATCTTGATTGGGTTGATTCGGTTTGGTGGTCGTGTGTGGTTAAATACTCTCGCGAGGCTTGGTTGTGAGTAGACTTCATTTATGATTATATCTTTTATGTCATCATATCACTTATATATTGTATGTTGAAAGCATGAATGTGTTCTAATGTTTTGAATGATGCATTGATTTGAGAAAACCTTATGACTTTGGTTGGGCCCATCTATCTGGCTAATAGGGGGACTTAACCTTGTCATAGGAGGGTTTTAGGAAAGGAAGAGATTGGGGTCAACGGTACGGTGAAATAAACGTGTACTAGTAACCAAAAATAAACATGATTGGGAGGGTTTTAGGAAAGGAAGAGATTGGGGTCAACGGTACGGTGAAATAAACGTGTACTAGTAACCCAAAATAAACATGATTGGGATCAACGGTACGGTGAAATAGACGTGCACTAGTAACCCAATGCATGTGGAATGTGGATCCAAATTGATAAGCTTTTACTTGCATCGAACTTATTATAAATGCTTGATATCTATATGTTATGAGCTTTTAATCATGCTACACATTGACATGCATACATGATATTTATTGATGAGTATTGATAGCATATTTGAATTCTATTCAATGGGCACCGTTGGCTCACCCTCATTTTCCTCTTTCAGGTCCTTCTGTCCCGAATAAGGGCAAAGGAGTAGTTATATCTTGAGGGCCTTGCCTGCGAGAGAATCCAAAGCCTCGATGTGAGTTGAGAGGCATTTTGATTGAATTGTGTTTTAAATTATGAAGTATTATATTTTGGATTATGTAATTATAATACTTACCACATTGTAGTATGGGTGAGTTGGGACTTGTTGGAAAGACCACGTGGGCATATGACGATTTTTATTTGTACCCACAATTTTGGACTTTATGTGTATGTCAATTTTAATGGACTGTAGGAATTATGATTTTATTTATGGATCATTTTTATGGACTATCTCTTGTCTTGGATGAGGGTAATTTTGTTTAGTACCTTTTGATATTATGTCGTTGTTTGAGATAAGGCTCGTAGGGTCTCAACCACCTCACGGGAGTTGAGGAGTGGTCGGAGATGCCTACGTCGGGCGTCCCGTCCCGGCATTCCGCACGCCATTCCCTGAGGGGTTGGTGGTTCGGGGTGCGGGGTCGCCACAGCACCTTTCTCACATTCTTCAATATAGACAAGTCGCACGTCACATGGTTCGACGCTCCTGTATCGATAATCCAACTAAAATGACTGTTTTTACCATGTAGTCGATCTTTTGTTTTGTCGAAGTTCAAAAATGCAAGAAGTTGCTGCAGTTGCGTTGCGGAAACACCTGCAAGAGCCCCAACGTCGGTTGCACCCGCTAGCCCCTGCGAGTTCCCTGCGTGCTGCCCAGATGAAGTTCCAGCCCCGCCGGTTTTATGTGCGCGGACAGACGATACACTATGTCCTCCGCCGGCCATGAGCACAAGTGGAGGTTAAAGAACTAATCCAAGTGGCTCGCGAACCGAACGAAATTGCGATTGTGACGATAAACGCACCGAAATGCATTGTTCACACGCACTGTTCATGCGCTGTTCATGCACACCGTTCATGCACTGTTCATGCACTGTTCATGCGCATTGTTCCCAATGTGCACTGTTCACGCGCACTGCCCAATGTGCACTGTTCACGCGCACTGCCCAATGTGCACTGTTCACGCGCACTGCCCAACGCGCACACTGCCCAATGCGCGCTGCCCAACGCGCACACTTCCCAATGCGCGCTGCCCAACGCGCACACTTCCCAATGCGCGCTGCTCACGCACACTTCCCAATGCGCACTGTTCACGCACACTGCCCAATGCGCACTGTTCACGCGCACTGCCCAACGTGCACACTGCCAATGTGCACTGTTCACGCCGGTCCGCTGTTCACGCCGGTCCACTGTTCACGCCGGTCGTTCCCTGTTCATGCCGGTCCACTGTTCATGCCGGTCACCACTGTTGCTCTTCCTCAATCAGTCTTTCTCTCTTCTAAAACCTTCAATAAAGCCTAAAACCACCACGTTTCAGCAGCGATTTTTGCAGCCACAGAACACACAAACCGACTGTATTACATATTCTCCATCATGATTATACTAGCATCAAATGAACCCAAAAAGAAATGCCACCTCAAGCTTCTTGAATCAACCACTTGTAATCACAAAAAAAAACAGCTCAAAACCTCCCAAAATCTCATTAAAATTCCACCTTTTCTCCGCGATCTCTCGCCGCCGTTCACGCGGTTGATCCGCTCCCTCGGTGCGACGCCGTCGCCGGTCACCGTCACTGGTCACCGTCGCCGACGATCGAACACTCACCCGCTTCTTCACCTCCGCCAACACCAGATCTTACTCTCTCTTCATCTTCTTCGACGTCGTTCAACTTCACGAGCACGAGCTCCATCTCCAAGAACTTCGTTCCGAATTCGATGGCCGCAGATCAAGGAAGATGTCTCTGATACCATGTCAAAATAAACTCTACAAATTTTCTCTCTCTTTTCATTCACAATCATCAAATATATATCTATTACAACAACTAAAGTAAGGGTAATATCGTAATAAACATCAACTTCAAACAAAGCTCCCCAGAAGCCCCACACATTCCTAGTCACTCTACACCCTATGAACAAGTGTGTGATGGATTCCCCATCTTGCAAACAAAGGGAGCGGCAATGAGGGGATAGATAGCATGTAGGAAAGCGTCTCTGTAACACATCCATCGTATTAATTTTCCCACGAGCCAAGAGCCTCCCAAACACCTTTATCTTTGATGGGATCTAAGCACTCCATATTAAATTTCTTGGCTACTTTTGAAATTTGCTTTATCATTTTTTGGTAATCTGGATTAGATTTACCCATAAAAGTAGAGGATCTAGATACAGTCACACAGATAAACATACAAAGTTATTGTGCACAGAATCTAATCTTTCAGAGCAAGACCACATACCTTTTGAAGGTGAAAAGGCAACATTGAGCAATTGTTGGGGTGACTGCATCACCTCCTTAAAGATGCTCGCTGTACCAGATCCAACCACACCTACTCTAACTTTAGGGGTTCCAGCAGCCCTAGTCGAGAAAAGTTCCATTAGATATTTCCACTAATGCAAATATTTCAGTTGAATAGACCGAATAAAATTACCTCACATGCACCATGTTTAATTTTTTATGTTTGGTTCATGCAACTATTTGTGTACTGTATTAACCATTTGCTATTTTTCCCTTGAAATATAGGAAAAAATAGAAATCAACAATAGCCTGATCAAACTTCATTGTAATTGTATATAAAGCTGACTTTATTTGTCAACAAACGTTGGCATATAGCTCAAGAATGAAAGTGCATCAGGAATTAGGGAATCTACATCACATGTGATGACACTTGGATGCAAACTATTACCTCTTGCTATTATCACATGATCAAATTCGGGTAGGGTCTCTCAACATTGCAACTCATCCATTGGTAAAGAGAAATGGACAAAAACATATACACAATGTGCAGAAGAAGCCTAGCAAGCAAGCATCCATACATATACACACAACAAGACTACGCAATAAGCAGAAACATGTAATTGGATCTTAAGTAGAACATTTTCAATACAAAAGGTAAACTTTGTTTGATCCATCACATATGCTACATTGTCAAACATTTCCACATACAGCATCAGCAAGTATGCAATGAACCAATAACTCAGACTCCCAGAATTTACAATTTGATATTTGATCAATTCTCTGCACTTAAGGGTGGTCATACATGGAAAAAATATATATGAATTGAGGACAGAGTTGAATTGTTGGGCCAGCCCTTTGAGAATCTATGAAGCAAGCCCAATTTGAAAATATAAAAGATATAATTATCATCCAAGTGGAAGTAAGACCCCGCTTTTGCAGTTTATTTTTTTTCCTTTTTCCATGCTAATACACCAGCCTAAAAATGTATTCAAGCTATCATTGACACTCTCCTTCAAGTGCAACCTCATCTACATGGGATGAGATAGAAGGGAGAAAGAAGAATAGACAAATACCAAGGTTCAAACATGCAAATGGGAAATAAGCAAAGGCTAACAAAGACAGTTGAACCCACATTAAGGCCTTTCACAAACATGAGCGTTGATACCACGCAAACAACCACTTGATCTAAAAGCTCTAGCTCATAGGTGGAGGCCCAACAATGCATAATGGAAGATTGATAATAAGAAATTATTATGAGATAATGAAGTAAGGTTGTAGGATGAACAACAAAATCTCACTAGCGAAATGATCAAGAAGGATTATGAGAGTAGAAAGAAATCAAAGATGGAGAGAGAAGAAATATGGGGGATGGACAAATGGTCAAAAGGAGAAGGGTCTTAGGATAATGTGAATGTGATTTTACCCTTTTATCCCTATTTTGGTCAAGTTGGTTGCACTCAATACTATCAAATGCCTACCTGCAACTCAGCCCAATAAAATCCCATGTGACTAAGCTTAGACCAAACTTATATCCAAACTCAACCTAGCAAGTATAGATTGGGTAGGTTGGGTTTAGCGGGTGAATTGATTATATATTAGCACCTCTAGCCTCAAGCATGCAAAGTCAATGGAAACTTAATTAAAAGCTTAAAAAGAATCATTTTACCTTTTTGTGCAAAAAGTTACGTAGGATAACCATAAAAAAGAGTCCATTAACAATAATCATGACCTAAGGTACGCAATTCCAGGGCATTACACAAGCAATTTACGATGCTCACCTCCATGCATTGAGAAACACTGAGCCAGCTTCTGGAGAAGTTATGACAATCCAATCAAATTTAGTGTCTGCAATCAGAAAAAAGAAAAATGATTTGAGAAAATCATAAAAAATTCTTGCTTATGCTTTGGAAATAACAATCTTTGGGATCCAACATTAAGTTGTACGTGCTGATCTATAAATACCTTAAAAAAAATAGTAAATAGGCTCTCAAATATTTTTCTTTTTTCCAAGATCTCTTCACTTTTCCCCGGAATCATTCATAAAAGCCTAGAAGAACAAATTGTAATAAAATACGAGTACTACATTGCAGTAAGGGATAGTTTGGTCAGTTATATTTTTCTTTGTATACCAACTATAAATACAGGAAGGAAACAAGAATCAATGAATTTAGCATAAATTGTTGAGCGCTAGTTTGCATTTTCTAAACATAAAAGGAAATCAAGGTTTGGATTTAGCCGTCACATTAATCAATTATCAAGTCAATAGCATGTAAAGCTGAACATAGTTTACAAAATTGCAAGTATTGCAATACATGTCAAAATCTCAATTAGTTGTTGTAGGGATCGTGTGGACCGAAATTATATCATCGGATACGAGCAAGTATATTACATGGAATACAAGTTGGGATCTTACCCTCATTAGTACTGAAACTTTTTAAAGTGAAACCTTACACCTGGGGCCCAAAGGTGGTTAAGTTGGGGTCAATATTGGTGTTGAGATCTAAGCCCACCCCAACAAGTACTATCAAAGTCGATGGTTTAGCTGGGACGCGCGTATGTCAAGGTGAAACACGTGCCCGTGCTCATAGATGGCGAATGGTTCCTCGAGTTGTTGCTCCTCGTGATGCTGACAACAATATGACATAAATCGTGCGATGTGCGATCTTGATGAATAATTGGATTTCGGTCCAAGGTCGAAATTGTTGGGATTGTGTGGACCAAAATAATAGTCCCATATTAGATACGGGCAAGCATATCACGTGGAATATAAGTTAGAGTCTCACCCTCTTAGGAATGAGGCACCACAAACCTAGGCCTAAAAGTGGCTAAATTGGGAACAATATCAAAACAAGATGAGATCCATATCCGCCCGAACAACTGGTATCAAAGTTGATTATTCGGGTGAAACACGTGCAAGTGCTCATGGGTTGTGGATGTTTCCTCGAGTGTTGCTCCCAAGATGAGGCCAATAGTAGATCTGACATGGATGATGCGATGTGTTATCATAGTGAATAGTTGAGTTTGGTTCAAGGTGGAGATTGTTGAAATTGTGTGAACCAAAATAATAATCTCACATCCAATGTGAGTAAGTACATCACATGGAATAAAAGTTAAGATCTCACCTTAATTAGCATCGATACCTTTTAAAATAAACCCCACACCTAGACCCAAAGGCAGTTAACTTGGGGACAATATCAAACTAGTTGAGATTCAGGCCCATCCAATAGTATTAATTCTTTAACACCAACAATAGTGATAACTAAACTCAACTGAGCCTTTTTCTAGCAATATGGGGTTGGCAACATTAATCTGCTTCATCAAGGGCTAAATTGACGTTTAAATTACATGTAGTTATATCTTTCTTAATTATTTCTATCAATGTTGTTTTAGATCTTCCTCTACTTCTATCCTACCATGGATTGTTAATAGGTTAGTGTTACTCTTCCCAACTAAGGCATCTAAAGGACTTCGTTGCGTTATCCAAACCACCTTAATCGGGTTTCTTTCATTTTATCTTCGATTACTACCATGACTCGAATATGTTTGTTTTTAATTCTCTCTTTTAATGTTTTACTACACATCCATCTTAACATGCACATATCTGTTACACTTAATTTGTTCATGAGTTGATTCTTTATTGCCTAACATTTGTTCCATATGATATAGGTAGTTAACCTAATAGCAGTTTTTTATAATTTTGAATATTGTCACCCCTATTTTTAGTTTTTTAGGTTGCAAACATTAAAAAAGGGGGAAAAAAGGGGAAACAAGAATAAACTCTTTTAGCTCATATTGCACAGCTTATAGGTCATTTTAGATATTTTAGGTTATTTTATAAGAGCATTTTTAGGAAAAATATTTTTATTAGTGTCACATTTTCTTAGGGTTTGTTAGGAGTAAGTTGTTGATTTTTTTTTCTTCACCTTTTGAGGGTTGAAAATAATTTAATACTTTGGAGGTCCTAGAAATTATTTCTCATAATGCACTTTTTGGGAAATTGCTAAGATTAATTTTCATGTATTTTTTTATAAAATATGTGTCAATGCCTCATATGGTCTTTCAAGTGTTTCTTAAGGCATTTTCAAGTTCAAGAATAATTGTACAATATCAGAAGAAAACTTTTGAAGCCCAAGGCCACCCTATGGAAATATTCTCAGCCCATTAGAAGCCCAAGAAAGAGATTCCAAATGTCACAATAATAAAAAAGTCAAAATTCAAAGTTGAATAAAATAGAAAGATTTTGCCTAAAGATGGTATCATCATTTTTCCCTTTGTTTTATTGTTTTTATTAATTTTGGAGGCTTTGTATATTTAGAAAGTGTTGAAATTTGTCTTGATTAAATAGAAGGTTTAGGAAGAATGGAATCTTTTAAATAAATTGTAAAAACAATGTTTTGGAAACAATTAATGGAGAAAGAAAAAGAACTATAAAAGAGGGTCACTTAAGGGATTGAAACAACTTTCTTTCTCCTCTGAAATTTTTCCTCTCTTTTTTTTCTTTCTTTTCCACTTATATCTTTAGGTTAGACTTCATTGAGTTTCACTTCTAATAGTTGATAGCCTTAGATAGAGTGACATTGCTCAAAAGTCTAAAACTTAGTCAATTTTATTTTTTCTTTACATTAATAAAGACCCTTTTATTCTTCTTTGACTTATAGAATATGTAATCTTTTTTATTTATTTTTTAAAAATTTAAAATAATTTGCCAATCCTTGTAGGATTAGCCTTGTTAAATGTTATAACTTACCTTACAAGCTTGCAAGTTTTTTTTTTTTTTTGTCAATTCAAAAGATCACATTCAGTTGCCAAAAAGTCAACTATTTAGATTTATGCTAAATAAGCAAAGGCAGGAAACAAAAACAAAAGAGAACAAAGTAGCTGGAAAAAAGAAAGAAAAGGAGAAGTAGCAAAAAGAACCAAAGATATTCAACACAAAAAAGAAGTATGATAGCAAGTAGACAAAAAAGAACGAAGAAAAAGAAAAAGAAGAGGGAAAAAAAAGTATGAAAAATGAATTAAAAAAGAAAAAAGGAAAAAGAAAAAACAAATAAGAAAAGAGAAAATGACAAAAGAATAGGTTGTCTATCATTTTCCCTCAAAATGGGGTTCATCAACTTCATCCCTCTACATTCACAAGACACAATCTCCAACATCCCAAATAGCCAACTGTCTGTACTAGTTTTACATTTATTGTTGAAGAAGAATATGCTAATACACTATGTGCAGTAAACACGGGGATAGTTGAGATGGATATGTGAAAAGATGATTAAACAAAAAATAAGAAATGATTGAATTCGTAGTATCAGAGTAATATTATTGGTAATATTTGTGCATGAAAAATATTAAACAATAAGATCCTAAGATCAAAAAAAAAACAAAAGAAAAAGAATAAAAAAGCAAGTTGTGATTTAGGGGGGAGGGGGACAAAGGAGTTGAATTGAATAGGTAAGACTCTAGAGAATAAACAACATTAAGCCTTGTAGAAATTTATTGTTAAGTTTTATTGTACCAACTTGCTTTACCAAGTACAACCAGTAATAAACTTTGCACGCCTAACTAAATCACTAATTAAAAGAAAAAATGAAAATGGGGAAATGAAAAACAATGCAACCAAGGTCAAAGGGCAATCAAGTCAAATTTTAGATTAGTTTGAGAAATTACCATTTAGTATGGTAGAGAGCTTGTCCAAATCTGGCCCTTCTGTATGTTGAATCAAAGGAAGCTCCGTGCAATTAATCTCATGCTTAGCCTGTTAAACAAATGAGGTTATAGAACAACATCAAAATTCTAATATTGAAGAGATTTAGTGAACGATAACAAAAGGTAGACATCGTCATGAGTATGGCCCTAAAAATAAATATCAAAATACCACGCATACAAAATAAAACTTATGAAAAAAAATACCATATCACCAGCCTCTAATAATAACATTATTTCACTAATACTAGATACTAGATAACATTCTTTCGATAACATTAGATACTAGATAACCTTATTTCACTAATACTAGATACTAGATAATAAATACATTTACCTTGTAAACACCTCTAATTGGAGAGAAAAAATGAAAACATAAAAGGACCAAAACACCCCAAAAACATCAAATGAGAGCAGCATGTATGTGCAAACCATGCAGGAGATATTTTCAAAGCACACATTTTTACTGGAATAGGATATGCACCGGCAATGGTATGATTATTCCACAGTATAACATCATCAACTTAAAAGACTCAAATAAATGATGGTCCCAAGGTAACAAGAGGGCAACAAATAAGTACACAAACACGCAAGCTGGCCTTCTGACTATGGACAACCCACCCTGTTACCCCAGCGTACTGCTTTTAAATTAAATATAACAACTCTAGTACTAAGAGCGAACTTGATAAGTTAAAATATATAAGAATGACACAAAATAAGAAATATACTAGCTAAAAAACGAAATTAAGGGGAAATTACGTTATGTCAACAGGTGATGATGAGTCATGGCGTCTCCAATCCAAAAATTTGTTAGAAAATGCAATCTCCTCATTACGTAAACAGTACAGGCACATTTTTTTTTATATATACTTTTTGAAGAAAGATCGAAATCTGAGAACTCCGCGACTTCCTTAAAACCATCCACACACTAATCTCAGACGTTTTAAACACAAATGCTTCAACAGCCATGAGTTTGTTAGTGTGAATCAATATATACTTGTACAACATGATTTTTTTAATACTTCTTTAAGAAAGATCGAAATCTGAGAACTCCGTGACTTCCTTAAAAACATCCACAAACTAATCTCAGACGTTATAAACACAAATGCTTCAACAACCATGAGTTTGCTAGTGTGAATCAATATAGACTTGTACAATACCTAAATACAATTTCTCCAACACGTCAAATATAAGAATTAACCAATCAGAATATATATATATATATATATATATATATATATCACTGCAACGTTTCACAAAACCGATACTGCATTTCTCATTTCTCATTTTTTTTTTGTCTCACTCAGCAATTCTATTTCCCCTCTTTTTAGATCGTCAACGAAGCACACATACTTCAATGAAATCCATAACGACATCTCCAAATCAAGAATCGCAAATCGAAACAAAAATAACATATACGAAAATCCAGAATGAGAGAGAGAGAGAAAGAGCGATAGCTTACAAGAGCGTCGATGAGCTTTCCGTTCTTGCCTTTCTCGCGAGTCACCACGACCTTCGGTTTCTGAGAAGACGACGACGAAGACGAAGAAGAAGAAGAAGAAGCTTGAATTCTTAAAGAAGGAGAAAGCGATCTACTGCGAAACTTCGGAAGAGAAGAAGAAGAAGAAGGAAAAGGAGGAGGAGAGAGAGAAGGAAGATAGAAGAGAGAGAGTTCGGCCATTGAAACGTGTTGGTTTTACAGCTTACTAGTTTCTTCTTCTTTAACTCGTGCCTGAGACACCTGTAACCAAAACAACCACATTTGCCGATAATTTACAATTAAAATAAGAACCGCGATCAGGTGCATCGTGACGTTAAGTGGTTAAGTTATGTCCGTTAGGGCATTTAATTTTAAAGTGTTAAAATATTGTTATTGGGTTCAGGTGACCACGAACTCTCGAAGGCTCCTGTAATTGTGGTGCGAAGAGGGGACCAATAAGAAAGGAGGAAAATGGTGTGAGAATGAGACACGTAGTGCGGCCAATGAATGAAGTCCACGACGTTCCATACATTCTTTCTTCTTTTGTTTTTTTTTTTTTTTTTTTGGGTTCAACGAAATTCACACCTTCTGGTAGATCTTGTGCTTGCTACAAATATACATACAATTTATTATTATATATTTGTAAAGTAATGCAAGATTTTCAAAATTTGTTCTTTTAAGAACAATTAAGGAAAGAAAGAAAAAATAAAGAAGTGATAATCGTCTCTTTGAGCTCCTTAAGGTCAAGAGACGTGTGTTTTTTTATTAGTTTCTTATTAATTCTATAATTTTACTGAGAAGAGGGTACTTTTTTTAATTTTATTTTTTGAGATTTGAGGAGAAAAGATATCATTTCAAACCCTTCTGTTCTAATGCCTCCAACATGCCTCCATGTGGGGTGGATTCCTCAGAAGCAATAGAATATAATATTTTCTTAGTGTAATTGTAGTAATACCATGGCGTTTTGCTTTTCTTTTCTTTTTTTATCTTATCTTGTTTAATCGTTTTGTCTCGGGAATAGGATACAGGATTGGAATATCAATGAAGAAAATACAAGCAGCCTACGTGGAACAACGTGGAACAATAAAATTGTGGACAGTTCGCCATAAATACAAGAAAAATATCTTTCTTTGGGTGCTACCTGGGGGAACTGGGTGTCATTTTAAAAGAAAATTGTTAATTTAATTATAAAAAATATATAATTTTAGATGTAATTATATATATATTCGATGACTGAATTATTTATTACACACATTAATATATTTATTTAATAATTATAAATATATAATTATATTTTTTATAATTAAATTAATATTTTTTATTTTAAAATTATATCTTAAAAATAATAACATGTGAGACTATATAAATAAATAAATAAGAAAATTAAATTAATTTACTTGTTCGAGCGGTGTTTTTTGTGTTTGAAAGAGCTTTTAGAAAAATACATTTCCGAAAAGTATTTCTCAAAAAAATACTTATAGAAAACTATTTTTTTACCACAGTTTGATTAAAAGTAAATATTGTTAAATACCTTTAAAAATATTTTTGCTCTAAAAATACTTAAAAAATGTTCTCCAAATGAGACTAATAGGGGTAAAACTACCAATAAATCTTGATACTCTTATTAAAAGTGATGTTAGCAGTTGTGAAAAAAGAGACAACTATGCTATTAATTACACAATAGAGACTAATACCAAAGTATCATCCATAGTAAAGGTTTTTCCCTCGTTTGCAAGGCCCTTAATATGTTGATTATTTTCGGTATATATATATATATATATATATATATATATATATATATATAAAACCTGTCCTACCATTAAAAGACAAATTTGATTATAAAATTTTGACTCAGGTAAATGAACATACTCAACTCTACTAAACTGTTTTTTTTTTTTTTTTTGGGTATTTAATCCTAGTATTCCCTGTAAACTCTTTGCAAGACGCGAGATTATTTTAGAATTAAAAACAATAAACAACATTAAAAAAATCCTTTCCAGAATAAAAGCATAAACGTGGACAAGACCTCGAAACTCAAAATTAAAATCTCATCCTTCAACAAATCGTGCCTACACATTGATACAATATTTTTAATTTTTTTGAAAATATTTTATTTTTAACAATATTTTATATTTGGAAGTATAAATATTAGCTATGATTCACAAACTGTATAAAATTTGAGAAAAAGGAAATAATAAGTGCAACTCTCTTTATCTCATGGATACAGTAATATCCAACGAGTGTCGATTGCAGGAGTTTGGAGGATTACATGGCCTCATCATTAGCTACTACGTTATTATAATAAGGTGGTTTTATTGGTTCTAACGTACGTTTCTTAGATCTCACATTAATATAAGTGTCTCCTAAAATAAAACACCGGCTCGCCCCAAATCCCCTAGCACAACCCTTCTTTTCTATATTTTAAAATTAGAAAATACTTTGGAAACATTGTTCCTATAGCACCACAGATTAAAATTGTCAAGATCCACGCATCACAAACGAACGTTAAAATTATGCTTCCAATTTCTGACTAAATATGGCCGAATGCATAGTAGCTTAGCAACCTCCCAAAATCTCTTGCAAAACATGTTACTTACCCTTTCAGCTACCATTTTTAAACCACAAGACAAAATTACTGCTTTCTTTCAACAAAGATGCAGCTTTAGCACGAAGTAATTGTTACCAATGAAATCCACATCTTGCTCCACATGAGGAAAACAAAGAATCTCTAGAAAAAGTTCTCAAAGTATTTGAAAAGCTAAATAAAATGGCAATGAGAACCCAGGTCAAAATTCAGCTGTTGCTCACCATGACATGATGATCAACAGCACCCAGAAAATTACAGCAAATACACTGCAGTTCTGTCCTAGTGTGATCAGGTCTAAATTACTAAACTAATGGATATCTCAAACACTATATCTTACTTGTTGCTGGTGACTTCCCCTGTAGATGGGATAAATGCCATAATTTAGCTTACTTGTTGCTGGTGGTTTCCATAGACAGGATAGGCGCCATACGCCGCAGTAGCAGTGTACATGCTTGGGTCATGAGGTGTTGGAGCAGGATATCCGTATCCATCATAGATTTGCCCTCCATAGTACGTGCCATTCCACTGATTGCCAGCATCACCTCTTGACTGCCAATTGATGCATAGAAACGTGATATTAAGAAAGACCAAGTAAATGTAACTACTAACTTAATTCGTAAATTTGGTGAACCAATTAAAATGTCCCAAAAAAAAATTTGTAAGGAACCAACTGAAACCTCCATTGTAGTGGAAATGATACTTAATAAATGAATTGAATCTCAGTTTTAAACTACTTAAGGCCATCGTCACCTGTTTGTTTCCTGGATTGCGGCCCCAAGAAAGACGAACTGTCTGCTTGCCAATAATAGTCCCATTCAACTTCTGTAGTGCCTCCTCAGCATTATTTCTGCATAAAAAGTCATCAGAAGGGAAGGAGCTCACACCTTAGGAGTGGCAGAATAGTAGATCAGAGGTATACCTGTTAGCAAACTGCACAAATCCACATCCTTTGCCAACAGGGATTTTAACTGACACAATCTCACCAAATTGAGAAAAAGGCTGCCTTAGATCTTCATCAGTCACATTAGGGTCTAGCCCACCAACAAATATCTACAATGATGTATTGGTTAGTGAAATCAGAAGGTTGAGAATAACTGCTGATAGGAGTGGGGATACTCACTGTTGTGTTAGTGGAGTCACCGTCAGGCTGGGAACCTTGGGCAGAAGCACCATTTGATGCATGTCCACCTATCAATACCAAAGCTAATTAAAAAATAAATAAATAAGATATGTTGTAAAAGATACATAATCACATCGTAAATCTTATGATGACTCATTGTTTCTGCATATAACAAGAGTGTCATGTCAAAGGTAGTCCGACAAATGATATTTGATACAGAGGTTGTCATAAACAAGAACAAAACCAATTAATTAAATGAGCAACTCCATAACTAATTAGATTCTATAACATGGTTCCAGGTGGGTATTAACCATCTATTCAGAGAGAGATTAAAGTGTAAATCATAAAAACTAGAACATGGTGGATAACTAGAGGTGTATTTTGGAGTTTTGTACCACAACTAGGGGTGTAAATGGGTTGGGCCGAGTTGGGGATGGCCATAAAATTCACCCAACCTGACAGTTTTGGGTGATTGAATTTATCACTCAAAACCAACCCAGAAAAAATAATCTTAATGTTTAACTGACCAAACAAAGTTATCCTTTGGCTTGGTCGGGTTGGCTGAGTTTTTTAACCACAAACCAAACTAACCCAAAAACACCAGCCTTTAATATTTTCAAGCTCATGCAATAACACACACATATATATGTATGTATATATGCACGTATTATGTATAAAATAACATTAGTATTTAAACTTATATATGTATTCATAGGAAGATGTCGGGGGATGATATCGGTTTTAATGTAGACTTTTTGGGTGAGTCTTTTGAATCACCCAACCCGCCTGACTGTAAGATGATAACCCGCCTGAACCTGATCAGTTCGGGTGAGTTTCTTGGGCAGGCGGGTTTTACTTTCAACCCCATCCACAACTAATACTGGTAAATTGAAACTAAAGACGAATGATGGCAAACAGAAAGGATAACATCATAAATGAAGTCTTTTGTGAGCCTTTAAGTAGTAAATCAAATATGCAATGAAGAAAAATCAACTAACATAATTCAGCAACATGGGATGCAGAACAATAATTTGCCGGTAAGAAGAAACGAAACAGAGTTAAATAAAAAGACAAGACGAAAACCAAAATTGACTTTGACTTTGGAATAGAGAAGAAAGCCAAGAGTACCTTCTATTAAATGGAAAACATTATCCTAAAGGAAATTGAGGGCCAAAACAAGATTTATGCAGTCAACCTGGAAAAGTCGGGAAAAGCTCCAATACTATAACAAATTTATTAATTATTAGAATCTAATCCTTATTGAAAATCTCAGAATATTATAGCAAAGGATGATAAAAATTAGGAACCTCGCACTTGAAAGTGGGTTCAAAGTAATACGTGAGGGTCATCCAAAAGTATGAGAAGACTGAACATAAATTCCTGCTCCCCATCCCTCAGGGAGTTACAAAAATAAAAATAAAAAAAGGCCCACACAATTCATACATTGTTAAGCAAGGGGCACAACTGCTAAGTGTTTATAACACCTATACTACGAAGGCGTTCTATTTCTATTTTTTTTTTACTAAAATGCTCCATTGATGGAAATATAAGCAGACATTTTGTTGACAAGGACAAATAAGTAAAAACAAGCAAGTCCTCCAATGTTTAATTGGCAGAGTTCATGGCAGTAAGTGCATTTTGAAAACCAGCACAGTCTGCAAAATAAGCAGTTTTTTTGGATAAGAATGATCACCAGCATTAGTCTCTTCTTTTGTGGGGTAAAATGTATGCTATCGACTACCCATGTGATCAACTAAGCATTTTATCCTCATGCGTGATGTGCGGTTATTTTATAAATTATCTCTAATATTTATTAAATATTTTATATAAATATATATTTAATCCTAATAAAAAATAAAAAAAATAGTAAACATGTGTAAATTGTATTAGCGCGAAAAATAAAAATAATATAACATTTTAGCTTATACATGACACTTTTCTTTAAAAAAAATATGAAAGCCAAAGAACTGGGTTGAAGGCAGGGAGTTCAAAAACAGTGACATGTGCCGCTTTTGTGGATATTATATTAGTAAATAAATATTTATTCATAATAAACAGTTTTATAAATTATCTTTATATTTTATATAATAAATAAATATTTATTCATAAAAAACTTAAAAAATATTAAACATGTGGATATTATATTAGTAAGAAAAATAAAAATATTATAATATATTAGCACTAGTTAAACGGATATAGATACATGACTCTCTTCTTTTGAAAAAATATAAAAAAACACATGGAAGCCAAATAATCGAGTTGAAGGAGGGGAGGTAAAAAAGAGTGACATGTGTCGCTCCTGTAATGCACAGAGTACATTACTATTTATACTATGTAGATGAGGAGTTGGACAATTACTACAGCTCCTAAAAAAATAAATTCAGAAAAAGAAGAATGTCCAATTTGATAATTTTTCTAGTTTGAACCTTTTATGGAGCAACATGTTCCAATAATTATGATAAATAGACAGTATCATAACCTGAATAGATTACCAAATAAATTCCAAAATTCAGATGCATGATTACTATTGTATACCTTGGGATGAGTATTGTTGTTGATAGCCAGATGATTTCCTAGGGGTTGCAAGACCAATGCGCATGGGCCTACTAGAACAATATACACCGTTCATATCAGTAACAGCTGACGATCTCTCATTATCATCACCAAACCTCACGAATCCATAACCTTTTGAGCGGCCGGTATTTGCATCCATGACAACCTTCGCCCCTTTTACAGATGGATATTTACTGGAAAAAGTTTCAAACAACAAGGAATCAGTAACATCTGAAGCCAAATCTCCCACAAATATAGAGCGATCCGGGCCCCCATCAGTACGTCTTTCTCCCATGCTAAATGAAGCCCAGTTCAATCGGAAAGGTTGTTCTGTATTAGGCATGACAGTGCCATTGAAGTTCTGAAGAACTTTCTCAGCAGCTGCATGTGAGTAAAACTCCACAAATCCATATCCTTCTGACTGGCCAGTCTGCTTATTGCGAATAACTTTTATAGTCTTCACCTGCATTTATGATATCCGGGATCAGAAAACATGTGAATGATAATAAAAAAATAAATAAAAAATAAAAACAACTCTAGAGAGAAGACAAGATGTAAAATGAAATATATTTTCTATATGTTCAGTGATGAAAGTTAGCAGCTACTTACAACTCAACTCAACTCAACTCATCTATGCCTTTTCCCAACTACATAGGGTCGCCAACATTTTTTTTTAAATAAGGATAATTTCACAAACTTCTGTTGAGGTTTCATATGGGTGCTTCTAGATGTACCCACCAAAAGCATTCATTCTACCCACTTGCTATGTATCCTCATTGAAGATTTATTAAGTAGGTGGGTAGAGTGAGTGTTTTTGGTAGGTACAATTAGAAGCACCCTTTGTTAATTATCAAGAACAATCCCAGTAGTTTGGAAAATGACTAACCACCCTTGCAAAACTTATTGTGCCCTTATTTACCCTTGTAACTTGAATCATGTACATTAAAATACTCCTTAAATATAAACTAATTAATAAAAAATATATTTATTAATACAAATTTTAGGTTATGAATTACATAACCATAATATAATGTTGAAATATTTTTAAACTACATGTAAATATTTTTTTTAATTACATATAAACTTTTGACACAACATTTCTTGGGGCGTTAATTTTATACATTTCTAATACCTCTTATATTTAAAGCAATAAATCAAACATAAAATAGTATAAAAGTATAAAACAATAAATTTGACCAAAATTAATCCGATGGCACTTATCATCAATACACTATTTCAATCATTATTTATCTTTTGATGTATATATCAATTCAAAAGCTTCACTTATAACTCCAAAAAATCATGTATGATTCAAAAAAGTATTAACATTAACATGAAAACATCAATTAAATCCAGAAGCCGTAAAAATAAAACAAAACTGCACCAAATTTAACATAAAAACTTGTTTCTATTTTTCTCTCCTTTACTTTTAACAGATTTCATTTAAAGAATACAATGAATACAGGAATGAGCGGTAAAAGCTAACATAAAGCTAATGAATAGAACAAAAACCTCTTAACGACTAGGTGAAACCAACCCCAACGATATGTACCCAAACTACAAGGCTCTTGCACTGTGGAAAGGTAGTTCTAGGTCACAATAGAGCAACCTTTACCACCGTGTCAAAACCACTTGTTAAGGGTCTAAATATGGTTTACCTTCAAAGGTATGAACTAATGGACATTAAACAAGAAGCAACATAAAAATGGTAAATAATACATCTGCCGAACCAGCAAGGACTGCTTGAGTTAAAATAAACCAATGCATAAGAACAAATAGAAAATCTACCCTATCCACATTAAACAATCCAGTGTGGTTGTTAGAGTTGTATTTTTTTTTTTTTTGAGAAGAGTTGTTAGAGTTGTAAATTAGATCTAAACCATTTGTGGAAGCACATAATCAAATTGTGATTCGGATTACTGAACCTTAAAATTCATGATACAAACGCAAATCATGTGTGCGCATGTGTGTATAATTCAAGGTTCGCTCACATGAGATTATGTACTTATTTGATAGTTGAGCAGCTTGAGCTTATGTATTGTTCTAGCTCATTAATATCAATCACAAAGGCCAAAAAAAATTATACAATCACAACACAGTAAGTCATAACAATTAGCAGCAATTAAAAAAAATTAGCAGCAATTTATTCGAATTCAGAGTGTTTTATTATAGTTGATTAAATTGTGATTTGGAGCCCTACTATTCCTTTAAGAATAGAAATCATTGTAGTCTCCAAGTTGAATATAGACATACGTTTGCATTTCAGTTTATTTATGTAATAAAAGATATAGCTATTAAAGTTCGATGTTTGAGAAGGTTTCTACAGTCTCAACTCAACTCAACATGTCAGAGTCTCTTCTTAGATTTTTTTTTTATTTTTTTCATTTTTAAATTCAATTTAGAACCTCCAGTAAGTATACCAAACACCTCTAATATATTGTTCATTGGTTGTATAGTTTGAGATTTTGTCATCAAGGCCTTGGGCCTAAGGATAGCTTAGGGTGGTCTCCTCTAATATCATGGAAGTCCAGGAGCTACAATCCAAAATCCATTTTACATGAATTAACCTCAAGCAAAGGATCAAAAAGTGATGGATCATAAGATAGGATTAAATTAATATACATTTATGTGATTAACTAATGTTATAAATTATACTAAAATCCATACGATCAAACATTCGTGCTTCCATATTTGAAACTCCAATTCAAACATAACTAAGCTTAAATATTTCCAAAATGTATTTAGAGTTCAAGCAAAACACAATTTTAGGTAAAAAAAGAAGAAGCTATATTCCCAATTTCCCAATCAGCAAACGCATTACCGCAGGCCAAGGAATTTAACATGTCTAACGAGACCAGCTCAGGGTTCTGGAATTTTATAGTTTACTGAATGGATGTCCTCATCTCGGTTACTTTACAATATATATAACATTTCTGTTTACTGAATGAAGGTCCACAAAAATTGGGTAGCAGTATAGATAATGCATTGTACAGTAGAAGCCATACATTGTAAAGCACCACATTCAAGTAGAGTAATAGCACCACATTCAAGTCAAGGATAAAAAATTTGACTTTGCCACAAACTTTGGTACCTTAAAATTTAGAATTAATTTGGGAAATTCCAGTTTGGCGTGAAGATCATGTATAAAAATTGGACATCTCACAAAAGTCTAAAGAATATTCATTTGAATGGTTGGAAAATCTATTCTTCTTCCAAGGTATGGAAAAACAAGTACTATTATATAATTAAACATATTGAATTATAAATATACTGGTTTGAAGTAAGATTTATAATCTCAATAATTCTTAATACACATCGCTTGAGCTACCAAAAAACTTTTTGCTGACTTCTAATCTTAATATAAGAAAATTTTACTATTCAACATTCTCCATATTCTTGCTTTCGCGTGCTATTCTATGAGTTGAATAGTTTTAAAATTATTTTCTCTTTTCTTTTCCAAGTCATTGATAGATTTTTTGAATATCAACACAAAATTTGAACTTGTGTTGATTTTTATTTTTTTTACAACTTTGCGTTTTAAAAGTGAAAAAATTGAAAGTGTTTCTTATTAAATTTTGCAAATTAATTCAATTTTGCCCAACTTTGATGATTTTTTTGTCTATTTTTCCATTTAAATTTGTTTTGTAATTTCATGATTCAAAATCGAATAAATTATATGAATATTCAGATAATAAGTTTAGAAAAATTTCATTCCATGGTTCAAGTTTGATCAAGAAAAAAAAAAGTGCCAAGCTTTTATTTGGAACAAAATCATTTACAAAAAATTCTACCAAATCATCAGCTAGAGAGCTAATTTAAAAAAAAAATTGACCCGCTTTCTAACAAAGCAAACAATAGAACAGAACATCAGGACATAGCATTAATATTAACGTTAATATTAATATAAAGCTCATGGTACACAAATTATTTGGTGCCAGCCAGATGAATATTTTCCTTGACTGGCAGTATGTGAAAACCAAATTTGCTAGTGTTTGGCCCACTTCCATAAGACGCTAAAGGTGACATATGTTTCATTTTGCTCAAATTCCTAATCACCATGCAAGTTTCATACTTATAACCCTTTCAAAGTCTCCAGCTTTATCCCATCATTTTAAACACTTCCTCATTGGTTCCCCCGTAGTTTTGTATTTCTCTAAATCAACAGTATCAACTATCAATTTTACTTCTACGTACAAATTTTCTAAGTTTCCCTAAATCCATTAAAAGTTCAAACTTAAGTAAGGCGCAAGATACAGGTCATCTTTCAAACACATTCAAAGTAATTTTTCATTGTTTTCCACTAAAAGCTGGGCATGCTCCATTTACAATTAGTTTGATTGGTTTTTCGGTCAAACCGGTTTATATCCAATTGGGTCCAAATGGTTGGATTCAGTCATTTTGGGATGATTTGAACAGTTTTAAACACTCAAGTTTGAAGCACACAACTACACCCCTTGCTGATCTCCTTAGCATCAAGCACGAAAAATGTCATCATCAAACATAAAGATGATACGTTCAAATATAATACCAGATGAAAACTCTAATAGAAGAAGAAAAAAATTGTCACAAAAAGGAGAACTTAAGGACTGTTAAAGATAGATAATGCATTCAACCTTTATTGAGGAATGGCCAAGTTCTATGAACTTTATAAGGAAGAGATCGTGGCAAAAGGTCACACCAAAAGCTTCTTCAAAACTAACTTACCATTATAAGCTCCAAGGAAATTGCACTTAAAATCATCTATCATTATCCTTCTTTTGACATGCTAATTTTCTAGGAAACAAAAATTCTCCATCATAAATAATAAGACTCACTTTTTTTTTTTAGGTAATCTAGGTGGTGTCCCTGCGCCAACTTATGTGCACCACAAAGACTGCACCACCAAGGCATCCCACTCAACGGCCTGTGAGCGTCCCAACACTTAGCCACGACAAAATAAATCATTAAGAATAACGTAATTCAGCTTTTCATTCATGTCTAAAGTCTAAACATCAAGTCCTTAATCATGAACCAGATTGTTTTCGAAAATTTAGCCTAAAGCATATAAACGTCGGCCATACAAAGAACAAAGTAACTCTAAAATGCATACAAAACTAGTAATTCATCGATTCAAATTGCAGAATTCTAGCATAACTATCCCCTCTCCTTCTAAAAACAAGAAACTTTCACCAAAAAAAAAAAAAAAAACAGAACAAATAATCACAATAAAAATAAATTGCGGAGTAGAAGAAAAACAAGAAGAAGAAGAAGTAACTAACCTCGCCAGTGTGAACGAAGCAACTGTGGAGATAATTCTCTTCCATCCAATAATGAAGATCTCCAATCCAAATCGTCGTGTTTTCATCGCTCGATCCCTCTTGCTGCTGTTGCTGCTGTTGATGGAAGTAGGGCATGTACTGCTGAGGGTAATGCTGCGGAATCATCTGGTGCTGCATCACCATCGATGCCGGATACTGCATCGCCATCCATTGCTGCTGTGGATCTGCACCATTCGTAGATTGCATCATCTTTATCGGCGTTAATTCGCTTCTCTCTTCCTTCGCCCAATTCGGTCTTCAAGATTGAATATTTCGTTAGATTCGATAGATTGATAAATTAGGGCAAAAACGAAGAAAACGAGAGAAGCCGAAACCTGGTCTGGGAGAGCAGAACCAGGTTTTGAGAGAGGGGGCTTGGAAGGTGTGTAAGGGGCGGATTAAAAGGAAACGAGCGACGGGTGGAGGCGGCCTTCTCTTGACGCGAGGTTAGTTCTCAGCCATCGGATTACATTCTCTTTGTTCGATTCTCTCCGTTGATTGGATTGCCTTAAGTGTGAACCTTCTTCGTACTTGGTGTTCGATTCTCCTCTCTTTCACGTTAACTAAGAAGAGATCTAGGGCTACAACCTACAAGGTTCTTTAATATTATATAGAATTGACAAAAATAGAAAGGAAATTGTTTTTTGTCCTTTTGGGGATTTTTTTAGAATGTGTTCCAAGTGTCATAGTATTATGACGATGATGATTATTAGTAGAGGCATTTATTGATACGAAGATCATCATGTACCTTTTTTTTATCGTGCATATTACTAAATTAAGTATGAGATATATAAATTTAAAATATTTTTAAAATGAAAAATATTTTTATAATGTTTTGGTGAAAATAAAAAAATTTATTCCACCTATGAACCACCTCATTTGATTCGACCATAGCCATAATGAAGGGTAACTTCATTAATTTTTAAGTTCTTAAAAGGTTGGTTCAGTGGTTAAATATAAACACACTTATTCTAAAGGTTTCAGATTCAAGTCATCTTTCACTATTTGTGCATCTTTTGCACGTATATATCATGAAATATATTTATGGACTAAACACAAACACATGGCCCATTTGTCTATTTGTCCATTTGCCCATTTGCTTTGGGATTTATTAAATGCAAAAATAAGTGTTTGATTCATCAAATTCAAAGTACTTTCAAATTTTAGTCTGTTTTTCAAGTGCTTGCAGTTTGATTACCTTTTTGGGGGTTGTCAAATGTTATTATCTCATTAAGTTTTACAAGCTGGGTAAAAACAAAGAGAAAGAAGATTAAAAAGCATCCATTGTCACCAGTGATGAAAAGACTTGAACAGCGCCAACCCAACTAATTAAAGCAGAGAATGAATATGAAAACCCATCAAATTTAATAAACAAATCCTAAAGTTACATGGAGGATCTACATCTACGTCTACTTCCTAATTGTAAAGATAAAAATGAACCCTTGTTCTGACTAGCCATTGTAGTGACCAATCCCAGGACTATGACCCGGTGTTGTGGGTCTAAAAGCTTCTACAAAATCATGCCTAGTTTCTACATTATCAGAGTGCCTATTTCTCTCCATTTTATCATAACTACTATTCAAGCATTTGGGGCATTCTACTTCCTTCTCTGACTTCAAGTGGCGTCCCTCCGCAGTTAGGATTTCACGAGACAAAATGAGCAACATTACAAGGAAAACACTATAAATAACAGCGTTAATCTTCTTAGCCATTATAATTAACGGAAATGGAAGCAGAAAAGAAGTCTAGCAAATGAGAAGGAAAAACAGAGAGGAAGAGCAGGGAAAGAAGGCAAACGAGCTACTCTGTAACTCTAGTTCTCATGGGTATTTAAAGAGTAAAAAGTGACACCATGTGAAGTCCCTAAGCACTGGAAAGATTCGAAGCACTGAAATGTGATTGTCACATTTAAGTGTATAAGATAATGAATTAGCCAGCGAGTTGTTTCCACCCTTTTAGGACTCTATAACAGGAAAGCGCCCTAAGAAAAAAAAAAAACCTACAATCTCATGAATCAAGTGGCCTTTCTATGAACTTAAAGGTCGGTATAGTTGAATGAATTAAGCATTGTTAGTTAAGTGTGTTTGTATGCAAAAGAAGCAAGTTGTTACAATTTTATTCACATATATAGGAAAAAAGCAGAGAACTCTGCCTTTCCAACTAAATCTAAATATAAAATTCTAGTAGAGCTATGTTGCTCAGAGCTTAAATTCGTTTTGTTTGGACAACGCCAGCTTTTCCAACTGGGTAATTGCTAATGCTTAATGCCAACCTGTTGAAAGTATGAAGTATAATATTAGCAACAAGCAGGAGAGATTGCCAGGCCACACTACTATTTCTGGACCACTTGATCTAAAAGTTATAGCTATCAGATAAGAGCCTAGCAATGCATATCAAGCTATCATTAGCATTTCCCTTCACATGCAGCTTCGTCGTGCACATAAAAAGCCAGAAAAGAAATATCAATTATGCAAAATAAAGATTGTGCAAATACAAATAATGAGACTTAAACTTAAGACCTCTTGCAAAACCAAAGCTCTGATACTGAGTTAGAAACCACTTGATCTAAAAGTTATAATTGTCAGATAAGACCCAAAAATGCATATCAACACATACACTCATTTGTTGAACTAACTATGGTTGTTTTGTTTAAATCTTATTTGGAGAATAATTTCGGCACTTTTCATTTTTTCTTTTTTTCTTCACATAGCTCACATGTAAATGTAAGTTGGATGCCCTTAAATTAAGTACTCAATGCTAATGTAAATTGTAAGTCATGTGCTAAAAACAAGTGCTGATTATGGTAAATAAAGAACTTCTGATTCTAAAGCCTTTAAGCAGAATCTCAGATATCCATTTTTATGTTCCATTGTCTGTAGTTTTCAGTTAATTCTTTATGTTGGGAAAGAATTTTGGATACTTTTAATTTGACTTGTAACATAACTTTATGTAAACGTAGATGAGATAACAAGGAAATGGAAATAGTAATCGTTTCCAGCTTTTTTTTCCTCTCTTTTCTTTTGATTTCATGAATATAGCTTGAACAAAAATTGTTTCCAGGATCGTTCATATCGCATGCATACATAAATAAACGCATGCATATATTCAGATTTGTAGGAATTGAATAAAAGAAAGTTTGATGAATATAAATGCAAAAAAGAAAAAAAAATCTGAATATTGATTTTTTTTTTAATTGATAGTTTAAGAATATTTTTTACAACATCTACAAGGTATATTATATGATGGTGTAGAACATATATCTCATACTTACTACTCTCCCAAACCTTCCGTAAGAATGAATGAGAAATACAGAGGGGGATGCCAGGGTTTATAGTATACCTGCAATATTTATCTTTTATTATCACAAGATGGCAATACTGCCTCTATGCTTAAGTACAAAGTTACACTCAAATCAAGGAGATTCACTAAACAAACTGCACTTTATGAAATTATATATGCATGTATATATGTGCACCATACACATAAAAACACATATTAGTTATATGTGTATATATAGGAAGCTTGAACCTAGACAGGTGGATCAGCGATTCGGGAGTACTGCCCCTAATCCATGAACTACTTCTGCCATGTCCCTTCTAGTGTCTCCCACAACTTGTTCATCATCAGCTCTCTTCAACACCACCAGCATCAGGCTCTTCTTCCAGTACTCCTGTTCCTGCTGCTGCTTCTGCTTTCCAGATCCGATTAATTATAAGTTTCTTCCTTCAATGAGGAATATTTCACGAGTTAAAATCAGTACAAGAAGAAAAGCCAAGTAAGTAAGTAATAGCAGATGAAACAGAGGAAGGAATTAAAGCAAGATACTTAAATTATCACGATCACAACATGTTTTTCTTCTTGGGTATTTATGGACAATCGCAAGGGATCAGGGACTAATGTAATACTTGCAAGGAGTATCTTTCTCACATGCTGCAGCTGGCGCTTTCCTGTTCCCATTGATAAGTGTCTTCCTTCAATGGAGAATATCTCATGAGTTAAAATCAGTACCAGAAGAAAAGCCAACTTATAGATGAATCTGCATGTCGACATTGCTAAAGGGATATCAGAAGAGAATATTTTGTAGGCAGTTTTGTTAGCAATTAAAACAAGATGTATACTTAAATTACTATATATGATGAGAACATGCATGTTTTTCTTCTTGGGTATTTATAGACAATTGCAAGGGAATGACCGATGGAATTAATACTTGCAAGAAGTATCTTTCTCACATGTCGCTCATAAGCTATGGATGGATGGACTCTTGTGTACTTCAATTCCCACTTGAAGAAGTATAATAATTTTAATTGAATGGTTCTTATTGTGAGATCTTTTAAATAAGTGTCTTGTTGGACGACAAAACAAGGTGCAATTTCCAACAATTTCATGATAAGTTAGACTCTTTTATTTTGTTTTCAAATATGAACCAGACATGATAAATTCACAAGTCAATTAGGTAGATTCCTTGGAGTGAAAGTCATCACAGGGAAGTGAGATCTCCTCTCCACAGGTCATAGGGTGGAGCTTTTTGACAATATTATTATACGGTGAATGTGACTGACTAAATTGATGGTCGTCCTATTTATGTATATGTATATGTTTAAGGGAGATTGGATAGTGCTCAGGATTCTGTTCGGTGGTCAATCTCAGTTAGTGGTCAGATAGTCCTATTCTTAATGTTACTTATTAATTTTTTCTTTTTTTTCATCTCACTACATATTCACGAGAAATTAACATTTGGCCTACCTAGATTATATATGTTGATGATAGTTTAATATGCATTATTGGGTCCTTATCGGTCAGTTATAACTTTTAGGTTGAGTGGTTTCTAACATATTATCAGTCTTGATTTTGCATGAGGTTTTGGGTTTAACTTTCGTTATTGAAATTTGGATGATCCTTATTTGAATAATTAATATTTCTCTTCTTCTATTTCTTTTATAGCTCTTCACGTGCAGGATGAGGCTGCGCAACCCTTATCTGTCAGTTATAACTTTTAGATTGAGTTGTTTCTAATAATATAATCTATTTGGTTAACCATATATGGACTTGTGAAATACTGGATATTAGCTAGAGGTACTATTTCCATCCCTTGCTTTTATTTTTTAAGTTCCAACTATCTGTTGGTGTAGATCAAAATTATAGTCCTATATTAAACAAGAGTAAGTTCATGACATCGAATGTAAGTTGAGATCTCATTATTATTATTAGTATCAAGGTCTTTAGAGTAAAACTTCATACTTAGGCTGTAACACCTCGTAAATTTAATAAAATACATACGTTGAAGTACGCGTATATCGAGATGTATAATACACGCATTTTATAGATATGAGCTAAATATATACGTGATAATATACGTATTTGATACGTATGCGCTAAATATACGCGTGTATGATTAGTATATAAATAAAATTATGAAATGAAGATGATACATATGAGATCATCCTATTAACAAAAAAATGGAGTTGAATTAAATTAATTAATTTATGGGGTTGGTTAATTAAAAATGTGGATTGGAGTATGATTGAATGAATGAAAGTGAAATATTAAGATGAGGAGTTGGTTAACTATTGAGATAAAGGTGCATGGAATCATTTGTATATATATAAATATAAAAAAAAAAAAAAAATTTATATCTAGTTGTTTCCAACGTTGTGACAACTAGAATAAAGAAATAAAAATAAAATAGAAATCAAAAAGAAGAATAGAAAGGAGTTGTTGAATCAAAGAGAAAAGACGGACGGACGGAAGGAGAGAAACAAAGAGAAAAAGGAGAATGAGAAAAAGGAAACGGCAGATTTGCAGCCAAATTCGACGCGCCGGTAAGCTATTTTTGCTATTTTTCGTCGTAAAATTACTATCTAAGCTAGATGTAACCTTTCTAGCGGAGTAAATTTTGTTGTGGGAGCCGTTTTACGGCGTTTTCAAAAAATTGGGGTTTTGACCCAACGTGAATGAAATCCCGCTAGAAAGGTAGAAAAATGTTCCCTGGACTGTCGGAACCCCGAATATGTGGTTAGATTCAATTTCATGATTTTTGGAGACCATTTGACAATTTTAATACAATTTACATCTTTCATATGAATATTAAATAGTGAATAGTAAATAGTAAAAAGTAAAGAATGAATAGTAAAAGTAAATAGTAAAGAATGAATAGTAAATAGTGCATAGCGCATAATGAATAGTACATAGTGCATAGTAAATAGTAAATAGTAAATAGTGAATAGTCTGTAAACAGTGATTTGATATTTTAGTAGCTACCGATATGGTAAATGATGATTCTCATGATAATCTATGGTCATTTCATTGTTTAAATTGAGAGCTTAAGGGCATGGATAAACACTCTTGAGGAAGCAATATTGTTGCTCGATTTTAGAGGTTGGGTTAGAAAACCCGTGTAACTACTGTGAGTATAGTTTCCTTGATTTGGTTCTTGTATGACATTGTACGCATATAAAATGTTTGATTGTATGCATGTTATATTGATATATAATACATTGAGAGCTTAAGGGCATGGATAAACACTCTTGAGGAAGCAATATTGTTGCTCGATTTTAGAGGTTGGCTTAGAAAACCCGTGTAACTACTGTGAGTATAGTTTCCTTGATTTGGTTCTTGTATGACATTGTACGCATATAAAATGTTTGATTGTATGCATGTTATATTGATATATAATACATTGAGTTTAAATTGAGAGCTTAAGGGCATGGATAAACACTCTTGAGGAAGCAATATTGTTGCTCGATTTTAGAGGTTGGCTTAGAAAATCCGTGTAACTACTGTGAGTATAGTTTCCTTGATTTGGTTCTTGTATGACATTGTACGCATATAAAATGTTTGATTGTATGCATGTTATATTGATATATAATACATTGAGTTTTATGGATCATGCAAACTGATTTTAGCACTTGGAGTTTGTAATGATGATATTTTGCGAATCCTCATTGTCATTTCGTTAGGAATTAGATCCGAATGAGGTTTTGCGAGTCCTCATTGTCAGTAGGTCTGTCCTAACAAGGCTTGCGATCCTTGAAATGACTGTGAATTGGGTGATAAGAAGCTGTGTCTACCTTGTACGGCCATACAAGGGTTAGACCCGCTCTCTTGCCTTGCGGAGGAGGGAGATTGTGCATTATGTTATTGAAAATTCATGCAATTTATGTTGTTGACATGTATGATATATTTGTTGAATGATGCATATGTTGAATAAGTGTTTGAAATAATTTTAAATGTCATATTTCTCTAAATGTATATAATTGCCATCTCAAGAACTATATTCACTGAGCTGTTGATTGCTCACCTCATTTCCTCCAATATTTCAGGTATTGAGTCAAAGGGAAAAGGAAAACTCCATGAGTGATAATCACGTGAACCTTCGTCTGGTACGTGTATGTATGCTTGGAGGAAATAAATTATATTTTGTTATTTTGATATGTATAATTATCACACACTATATATATGTAATATCACCTAGATGGGTTGTGTGGTAGGGATGATGAAATGAGGTGATCATAGATATTTATCAGATGAAACTTTGATTTGTGGTATAAAAAAAAATTTTGCTGTAACTTTTGAGAATTATTGTGAGACTATGTGAAGGCTGACAGTGTATTATATATTGTATATGAGTATGTACAGTATATAGTACATTGTGCCGGTCATGACGTCAGCCTACGTCAGGGGCGTCGTGAGAGACTCAGAGGTAATTTAATTAGAGATAATATTTTTAATATCAGAGAGATAAAATTATCTACCAAACACTAACAAACTGATTGAGGGCAAATTGCACAGTGGATTCGATGTTGATTTGAGATGAGGAGAAAATACTACGCTTATTTAACTGATCTTCCTCTTTTTTGAATTGATTCGCATAATTTCAAGAGATAATAACAAAATTATTGCAAAATAAATTGAAATTTACATCTATTTTATAATTCATATATGATCTTATGGTATCAATTAATTAATTTGGATGTATAAATTAATTATTCGCATCATGATAGGAAGAAAATATAATGATCGAGCTGTATACATAAGTGGCAATTTGAGTAGTACTAATCATATTTTTGTATAAAAAATCTTGAGGTCATCCATCATTGCGAGGATCATGATCTATATATATTAATTGTGAAATAGAGAGAGAGAGAGAGAGAGAGAGAGAGAGAGAGAAAGAGAGATTCAGAAGTTATTTTTTATTCACACTTCTTAAGTATGCTTTACAACAACAACAAATACATGTACTGAACAGGCTCTATATGTAATTACAGGCACTCTAATACTGAATGAAACATCAATTACTTACAAGATCAAAAGAAATAAAATAAAAAAGACACACTGAATGCATGAAATGAAATGGGTGGTGTTTGCAAAGATAGTCACCAAATGCATATACTAGAAGCTAATTAAGTACGTACAGAACTCTACAGATTAGGTTCAGGAATCCTATTTTGAGCTGAGTGGCCAATCCCAGGACTATGACCTGGTGTTGTGGGTCTAAAGTCTTCTTCCTGCCCTTCCACATTGTTGCCTATTTTCTCATAATTAGCAGCTAATCTTTGCTTCTTGTTCTGTTTTTGATCCTGATGTTCTGACTTCAAATGCCTTCCCTCTACACATATCATCAGTATTTCACTAGAAACCAGTACTAGAACAATAAAGAAAAGAAGGGTACCCTTAAACTCTGGCTTCGGCGCCATTAAGTGATCTTGAATCTTGAATAGTTGCTCGATCGCTCACCCGATCTGATAACTGAATTAGATTGATAGTTGCTATATATATATATATATATATATATATAGCGACTTGAGATCAAGTGCATGTGGGGCAAATTCCAAGTACTAATTCCATAAAGCGTGGCTAATTACCAGATTACTAACTAAAATGCAATTATAGATATATGATCCAATCAGAAACCTTGCTAATTAGTTAAAAGTCTGAATAATTAAAAGTGAATTGGCCTTGTAGTGATACCTTATACTTGACCAGATAAAGTAGCAAGAAATTAAAGCATGCACCTGCTGCCTGCTTCCACTGATAAGAAACGAACAAACAGACTACAGATTCTTGTGTACTACGCACCACTTGCTGAAATGTTAATTGGACGGTTCTCCTGTGAGATCTCTGCAGGGGTATTGATTTAATTCGTCGACAAATACAAGTGAATGTACTGTTGCAAACCATTATACCTTCTTTTTTTACCAGTTATATAATTTCATGTTCATCATCTTACTGATGAGTGATTAACAGTTTATAGGCTCCAACAGTGCAACGACTGAGAACAGTAACAGCAGAATCCAAATATGCCAAGAGAAGAAGAACCGCTCGTATGTAGAAAGCACCGTGCCTACCAATGGATGGTTCACAAAATAATACATGACTTTAACAACACTAGTTAATATGGCTCTAAAGAGTATAGAGTACCATAAATCAGCCTTGGTGAAGAAAATTGAGGGGGATTCTTCATTTTTTTTTCTTTTTTTCAAGGTAATTCAACTTAAGAAGTGGTTAAGCAAATAAAATGGAAATGAAATGCAACATTTTTTTGTAACGTAAAATAGTATTAATTTCATTAAAAGGAGGGGGAAGCAAATCAATGTCTCCTCATCAGTATACATTTATAGCTTTCTCTCTCCTTGCCAACCATTAATTCAGCAAGTTGAGGAATTTCAGATAAATACATTTGCACCAAATCAATAAATCTTTACACGCAAATGTTTGAACAGAGCAAAATTACATGCATGCACCTTACTCATTTGTCCTTCAATCAAGAAAAACTATACAAACGTGACATTACCGTCACTTATTAATCCATACATACATATTCATATATAATAATAATTATATATTATCTACCCATTTGGTTCAGGATCGAACTTCATTTTTAAAAGCATGGCCAATTCCAGGACTGTGACCTGGGGTTGTGGGTCTGTAATCTTCCTGCTGCTTTTTCAAATTTGAAAGGTCATGGGCCGAGCTTTTGCTGCTGCTGCCGCCACTCTGCATGCTATATTCCTTAGTAGCATCCCTTACAGTACCCTCTTCAATATGACTAACTGTTACACACTTCTTGCAACCCTTTTCCTTTCTTGACTTCAAAGAATATTGCCTTCCCTCTATAGGCAGCACTTCATGAGACACCACCAGAACAATAAGCAAAAGAACATTCCCCGCAAACACGATCTTAGCCATATTTCTCAAAATTAATATAACCAAGTTCTGAAGTTAATAAGCTTGGTTGAACTGGGCTAGAAGAATACTAAATTAACAAGAAAAGATACTGATACCCTGCAGCCACCTGGGTATTTATAGACTCCTGAAAAGGTTTAATTGATTATTAGAGGGCCCTTTTGCACTAATTATTCCACAAAGTATGTACATATGTATATATATACTATTAGATTATAATGGTCAACATGGCTTATTGCGTATCCCACGCTTGTGCAGCTATGGTGGGCCTGAATCTCATTGGTCTAATGGTTTACTTTAAAGGAAAAAAGACTGAAATAATAGTCTCATGTTAGATATAAGTAAGTGTATTATATGAAATATAAGTTGAAATCTCACATTTATTAGCACGAAGTATTTTCAAGTAAAACCTCGGGTTTGAAATTCAAGCTCTCTAACATATATTTTATATAATAAACTTTGTAGCTTCTACTAAGGTGGGAACTAATTATTTTGATCCACACACATCCAACAAACTATCACGTGTAATGTCTGGTGTTTACACCAAATTCTTCTACTAACTAGTAACTACATGGCAAGTTGTCCATTCTCAAGGCTCAAAGGTTGCTTGGTGTTAGAATATTGAAAAAGTTGGTGGTTACGTTCTAAATAATCATAAATCTTCCAACTTCTGCTGGAAACAAGCTAAGATGCCCTTCAGCTGACCTTCCACTACTGTTTCAACGCGCAATAAACAGCTACATAGGGGCTCATCTCCGCTTCCAACCCATAAGAAAATTATTATACTAACTTTATTTGGATGGTTCTTGAGGCATATTTTTTAAAGTACATAAATTTTTATTAGTCCATTATATATTTTAGTGAAACATTTCTCAAGATTGTCAAATCCACAGCTTTTTGGCCTGTGGTGAGACAAATCTTAAGAAAATAAGTTATAGTACACGACTTACTTATAATGAGGCCAAGCTAGTTAGCTAGTGAAAGCCACAAAATCATTAAATAGATCTTCACAGTTCAAATATTTTAGGACTTTTTGACTATAGTACTTGCGTGAGACATCAGGATATAAAAAACCTAGAAGGCCAATTTAATTAGCATTTCAAATCAGGGGCTTGAAGCTTTTCAACCTAACTTGGGTGGTTTATGCACAAGTACAATGTATGAAAAAGCACCGAAAGCTGAATAAGTGAGCACTAAGAACAGAGTTCCTAAAAATGCTAAGAGAACTACTACCACTCATGACTCACGTAAAGAAAAAAGAAAATTGCTAATAGCAGTTTGATGGTGCACAAGTGCTGCAATTTGCTTGACTAATTAATCTAAGCAGGGTACTACTCCGTTCTTTCGTCTACACATTTCAAATATTGAAACAAGTGATTAAGGGATTTTATGTGAAGTTGGTGGAATTTAATTAGAGTTGGTAATGTTGCAGAGGAAGTTCAAGTACTATAAGAATTTATGGGAATTTTATTAGACCCAACATATTGATGATCTTGTTATTTTTCTTCTTCTTTAGGGAATTCATTTAGATCCCTGAAGTTCTCACATAAGATTGATGTATTATGTGAAGCTTTAAAACATGTCAATACGAATTGTTATCCTTAAGTAGTATCATTGCTTTAAAATAATTTGACGTCGCCCGGACTTGAACTGAAAACCTTCAGTGTATTAGACTGATGTGATAACCTACTACATCACGACACCAATTGGTGTCTAGCATATATTAACCAAGTAACAAATACAAATTTTTAAAGTTTATAGAAGAATTGCTAATTGAGTAAAATTAATTAATTAACTAACAAAACATAGTGAATAGAATATGCTTTCGCCTTACATGGGAGCTTGAATGGCTAAAAGTAGAATGCTAGTTTCATTAATTAACTCTTATTTGATTTTAAAGTAATTCCCACCCGAAGGAAAATCTATAATATTGAGGCTTTTATTAAACAATAACAGAGAAAGCCAAGTCAAAACCAGCAAATGCTCTTGTCCCCTATATATATATATATATATATTTGAAATCCTAAAAAGAAGGTCAAAATCCACCAAACCATGTGAAAGAAAAATATTGATGAAGATTCCAAAAGGGAGCCCAGGATTGGTTCCCTGAGTAAGGGAAGTCTTAAAAAACAAAGAGCATATCGTCTTGTCCTAGGCTGCGGTGCACTCATATATGCTCTTTGCTTATCAGTATTTTTAGTTTAATTAGTCCAATTCCCACTTAAATGCCACCACCCACTTAAATATATGTTCTTCTTTTTTATTTAAAAAATAAAAATAAAAAATCAAGGGACAAAGAGACAAACCGAATTTTAACCTATATGAGTTAGAGTAACGCTGACGATACCCTAAGTGCTAAGGTCATTTTTTTACGTTGACACTCAGCCTTCGTTGAATGTTAGGATGCAGGTCATTTTTTTATGCTGATACCTAATCTTTGTTAAATATTAGGATGTTACATAATACACGCATATCTTCAAAATATTCAACGGATGTTAGATGGCAACATTAAAAAATGACGTTGACACCCAACATACACAAAATAGTTTTCTATAAATGAAGCTAAGACAATGAGGTCATCATGGCAACCTAAATATATGTTCTATTTACTATCAGTTAATTAAGTTAAAAAAGGGAGAAGGCCTTACCTTTTAATTTAAAATAACTACTAATGGTAGGTTAGTGGAGAGATCATATCGTAAATGATTTAAGGAGATTTGGCTTATTTATAATTTGCAACTTTATTAGCTGTCCCTACCCAGCCCATTTGTTCAAGGCCCTAGGGCAAAAGGGTATAAAAGAAAGAACGAAACAAAGAAAGAAAGAAAAAAGTCTGATAAGTCATAAATTGTAGAAAAATGTTAAAATATTAGATAATAATATAACTGTAATTCTAAAGGTACCCATCAAAAATATTTTTTATATCCACATGTTATATATTATTGTTAAAAATTTATAAAACATGTAGATATAGTGAATATTTTTGGTAGTTATATTTAAAATTACCCTAACATAAAATTTAATGTTAGAGTCCAACAATTCAACACGGCAATAAAGTAAAACCCAATGACCGTGTCCAATGATTCAATAAGGAATTATTTATGTATTGCACAAATTCCTTGATATCTAAGGAATGTTGGGTAACCTATGTTGGATTTTTCATTTGGGGTTTTGTTGGGAAAAATGCTACTCTAAAATTAAATTTACCTACATACCAAGTAGTACTAACGTTAAGTGTTTTTACATGTACACAAGATCACTACACTAATGTCATTCTAACTTAGACCCTGCTTGATTGATGAGAAAATATAAAAGTTGTGTTTGATTGTCATTATTTTCTCAATTTTTTTTTCTCAACTTCCTTATTTTCTCACCAAAATGTTCTCATATGTAGAGGTAAGAAAATTTAATTTTCTTTTGAATTTTTTTTTAGTATTATTGAATATGTTCATGTTTATATTTTATGAAACTTCTTACTATTCAATTTTTTTACATCATTAAAGTGTAAAAAAATATTTTATAAAGTACAATCAAACAACCATGAGAAAATTTATTAAAAATTTTTTCCTTATTTTCTTAGCCATCAAACAAGGCCTTAGTTTCTTTTACTTAAAAAGAATGTCAAATTAATGATTATCCATCGTTTGATTACTACGAACCTATTATTTATAGTGTGACTCGAACCATTATGTGTACTAGTGATTTTCTATTTTCATGTGTTTCTATTTATTAGTTTCCTTGACTATATCAGTTTCTTAGACTGAGTAAGAAACTTTCTCAGTCTGAATTGTAAACTAAGTCTAAAGCTCTCTACATATTCTTATTATTGGGGATTGAGAGGAAAGTGGTAAAACTAGTGGTAAAGGGTGAGAGACATTGTGAGTGTTATACTAGATTCTCTCATATTAGTGAAATTTTTAATCTTTCGTGGACGTAAGCGGATCTTCGTCGAACCACGTAAATCTATACGTTCTTCTTGATACTTTAATTTCCATCTGTATGTGTGTGTTTGTGTTTGTTTCGTTGCATGAATCTCTATAAATTGGTATCAGAACGAGATTCCCCAAAAAATACAAACACATATATTATGACTACCATGTATGTGTTAGGCACTAATGATCTAAAAAAGGAACCATGTATGTGTGGCATAACTTCTTTGATATCTAATGGCACCAGCATTGAATTTTGCATTAATGCTTACTTAGGAATAACAATAACACTAAATTAAATGTACCTACCTACATACCAAATGTTACGTGCGCTACAATGTGTTTTTTTTTTAATTAATTAAATACAACATCAGTATACTAATGTTATTCAGACTTAGTTTTTCTTACTAAAAATGAATGTCAAAAAGTTAATACTCCCTAGAGTGGCAAAAGACATCGTCTTAGCTTTTAAGGGAGTAATCCTACCCTAAAAAAAGAAGGCAACAGTTGCCTTACTGGCCATGCCCATCCCATGTAATTTGAAAAAAAATTAACTAAATTGAGTTTGATTATTAGAAGGCAACATTAAGTACATGAACAGATAACATTTCTTTTAAAACATAAAATAACATTAAATTTCATTTAAATTCTCCCCAGTAAATACATCTATAACCTTCTCTATCCTTGCCAAGAATGAATTCGGCAAGTTGAGGAGGAATTTCAGACAAATACTACATTTGCACCAAACCACTATATCTTTACATGCAAACGCTTGTACAGACCAATGCATATGCAATAATATGACATGCGTGCACCTTATACATTTGTTCTTGAATCAAGGAAAAATATGCAAACGTGTCATCATTGTCGCTTATTAATCAATACATATAATAATAATAATAATAATAATAATAATAATAATAATAATAATAATAATAATAATAATAATAATAATAATAATAATAATAATAATCGTAATAATAAGGATGATGATAATAATAGTATATATTATCTACACATTTGGTTCAGGATCGAACTTCATTTTTAAAAGCATGGCCAATTCCGGGACTGTGACCTGGGGTTGTGGGTTTGTAATCTTCCTGCTGCTTTTTCAAATTTGAAAGGTCATGGGCCGAGCTTTTGCTGCTGCTGCCGCCACTCTGCATGCTATATTCCTTAGTAGCATCCCTTACAGTACCCTCTTCAATATGACTAATTGTTACACACTTCTTGCAACTCTTTTCCTTTCTTGACTTCAAAGAATATTGCCTTCCCTCTATATGCTGCACTTCATGAGACACCACCAGAACAATAAGCAAAAGAACATTCCCCATAAACACGATTTTAGCCATATTTCTCAAAATTAATACAACCAAGTTCTCAAGTTAATAAGCTTGGTTGAACTGGGCTAGCTAGAAGAATACTATATAAATGAACGGGGCAAACAAGACAAGATACTAATACCCTGCAGCCACCCAGGTATTTATAGAGACCTGAAGAACTGTAATTGATTATGACAGCAGGGTCCTTAATTCTGCGCCAATTATTCCACAAAGTAATATATATGGTCAACATGGCTCATTGCTACGCAGCCTAGCTAGGGTAGACAACAAATCCTTCTATATACTTTGGCAACTTGTCCATTCTCTTTGCCACGTAGAGATCAAATTCCTATATAAGAAAATAAATGCTATCTACAATATGAACCCTTTGTTAAAAGGATAATCTTAGTTTGTAAATTGTGTTAGCTTAGAAGCCTACTAATCGTTTAGGGGTCAATTATTTCCTTATAAGTTTATATCAATATCCTCGCATTCCTAATTTGTATACTCTCTAAGGGGCCAATGTGCCCAAGGTTATTGAAAAATAAAAAGTAAAGCTTTGTTTGGTTTGTGATCCAAATATAATTTTCAGTATCAAAAAATTCAAAAATATCAAAAACTTGTTCAGTTCCAAAGATTTCAAAAATAATTTTTTATTTTTTGGTAAGAAAACATGTTGTTTTCAAAAAATGATAAAAAGTTATTTTCTCAGTTTTCTTGTTTTGAATGATATTTTTGTTTTCGGATTACGAACCAAACACAACCTTAGTTGCCTATTTTTAGGGCTCAAAGGTTGCTAGGTGTTCAGAATATTGAAAAAGTTATATGTTCTAAATAATCATAAATCTTCCAACTTGCTGGAAACAAGCTCAGGTGCCCTTCAGCTGACCTTCCACTACTGTTTCAATGCGCAATAAACAGCTAGCTAAGGGGTTCATCTGTGCTTCCAACCCATCAGAAAATTATTATACTAACTTTATTTGGATGGTTCTTGAGGCATCTTTTTTAAGTATTAATCTTAATTAGTCCTTAATGTATCTTAATTAGTGAAACCTTTTCTAGGATTTTCAAATCCGCTGCTTTTTGGCCTGTGGTGAAACCAACCTTAAGAAAATCCGTTATTGTACACATGACTTACTTATTATGAGACCTAGCTAGCTAGTGATAACCACCAAATCATAAAATAAATCTCCTCCGTTAAAATATTTTGGGACTTTTTGACTATAGTACTTGCGTGAGACACCAGAATATGAAAAACCCAGAAAGCAAATTTAATTAGCATTTTACATCAGGGTTTTGAAGCTTTTCAACCTAACTTGGGTGGTAAATGCACAAGTACAATGTATGAAAAAGCACCGAAAGCTGAATAAGTGAGCAGCACTAAGAACAGAGTCCCTAATAATGCTAGGAGAACTACTACCACTCATGACTCAAAAAGAAAATTGCTAATAGCAGTTGGATGGTGCACAAGTGCTGCAATTTGCTTGACTAATTAATCTAAGCAGGGTACTACTCCGTTCTTTCGTCTACACATTTCAAATTGAAACATGAAATTAAGGGATTTTATGAGAAGGTTGGGATTTATAAATAAGAGTTTGTAATGTTGCAGAGGAAGTTCAAATTTAAAAATTTATGGGAAGTTGTAATTAGACCCAGCATTTTTATTTTGTTATTTTTCTCTTCTTTAGGGAATTCAATTAGATCCCTGAAGTTCCCCCATAAGATTAATGCAAGACATGAAGCTTGCGTTGAAGATTTGTGAAATCCTTGCAATTAGACTCTGTTCCCACATAAGATTAATATATTTCAGGTACAACAAAATTCACAAAGTTATATTGGGTATGATGCGCTGAGTATAGATGGAGAGTGAGAGAACTTGTAGTGACTATATTTTCAAGTGTTGAGTATAGAAAATGAATTGGTAGCTGATTATACATACAGATACAGTCCTAAAGAAAGAGTTGAAAGGTGCATCAATATTCATTTAGCGTACTTCAAAAGTTGAATAGCACTTTAACTTTAGCTGAATTACACTTCTAATCAACAAATATAACATTTTTTAAAGGAAACAGAGGGGAGACGGGGGCATCACTTAACCCTCGGAGAGTTCAAATCTCCTTCACCTCATATAGGGTGAGGGTTTGTTGTACCCTGAGGGCTTGTTGCGGCCCTATTAATGTGAAAATTTATTTTTTATATTAATAGTTGAGACTAGTATTGTCTTTAATCCATTAATATGAAATAACTAGTATGTATGTGATGATTTAATACCATAAATATTATATAGATCGATAAAAATAAAGAAAATAAAAAAAAGCGTTTAATTTATGAGTGATGCTGTATTGGCAATCAAAATATACATTACTTTTGTATACCATCGAATAATATACCAATCACAAGAATCTAGTCAATTCAATGATATATAAATATATATTTGAATGTTATTTTAACATTTTTCTTAATTTATTTATAAACTATTGCTCTGCTAAGAATATGCGAACCCTGACATGGGAGCTTAATTAATTAAGTCCTATTATATATTATATATATTTCCCACCTAAAGAAAAGTCTCATTAAATAATTAAAGAGAAAGCCAAGTCAAAACCACCAAGCATTTGAGATGCTTTTGTCTATATATGTTTGAAATCATAGAAAGAAAGTCCAATCCACCAAACCATGAGAATATATATTGATGAAGATTCCAAAGGGGAGCCCAGGATTGGTTCCCTGGGTCATGGAAGTCTAAAGCAGCAAAAGAGAAAACAAAGAGCATTTCGTCTTGTGCTAGGCTGTGGTGCACGTAGTTCAAGACTGGTGTGTATGCATGGGGCCTAGTTATTATACGATTAAATGTAAATACAAGACTTAGGTGAGATATTTGGGTGCATATATCACTGCTTACTTTCAGTCTCTTGAATAATCATATTCACACACACTCTTTGACTCTTATTGTTTTCAGTGTATATAAACCATAATACTGTTAATCAAATTAATTCCCACTTAAAAGCCACCCACCTAACTATAAGACCCACTTAGAGTCAAAAAGAGAGGAGGCGTGCCATTAGAATTAATATTAATGGTAGGTTAGTGGTGGGTTCATTGAGACCATAGAGGTAATGATTTAACTTAATTACTTGTGCTTAGGCTCTGCTCTATAACTCCTTAATTTAACGTTCCAACTAATTCCCTACCCTATCCATCAACCCATGCACGCTACTGATTATTATGGGCAAAAGTGTATAAAAGAGAGAAAAGCCTTGTAATTTTCATAAAATAAATGTCCACATACTAAGTACTACTATAACATATATATATATATATATATATGGCTAATGTTAGATGGTAATTAGTGGATTTTTTATTCGAACCCAAATAGAAAGTGTTTAATTTGAGTGTGTGTCAAATAAGAAATGTCCAAGTTGATTGATAGTCTAATAAACGAAATAGAAAGTGTGTTAGTTTAATTGAATGTGGTTTCTAGTTTTATGGGTTTCTAATTATAATAAATGTCTAGTTAATGTTAGTATGTTTGAGTTGTATAGGAAGTCAAATTTATTCATTATAAATATAGGATGGATAGTTCAAATTGAAGTGTGGTAGAATGGTTGAATAACGAGTTAAGGGTTGCGATATTATGAGCGATTGAGTGTATGACAAGAAATGAGTATTAAGAGATGACCTTCGTCTATTGTAATTTTTTTTAGCATAATATATTGATTTCTTTATCCGTAGATGTAAGCATTGATTGGCCGAACTACATTAAATTAGTTGTCTATTAGATTGATTGTTTGAGTTCAAAAACCAACAATAATAACATCAATTTGAAGTAAGAAATTTAAAAGTACATGTAAGGAAGTGCTATTCATACTACACATTTTCAACACAACATATTGAGTACATTGGATGCCATTGAATTATATGTGAATATGTGATTTGATGATATCAAGCATATAGTACATGCAAGGTTGTGTTCTAAAATGTGTTAGATTTTGGTTGTAATATATATGGATTATTTGTTGGATTAGAACATAAAATATATGTATTTAGAAAGTCATTCGGACTTGTTAAATATAGGTAAGTGTTTTATGATCTAGTTATTTTTTAATAAGAAAATCATGTTGGTGTAGTTATCGGAATCCTTGTTAGTCACAATTTCTAAATATTGTGGCTGAAAAGTCTATATAAAGTAGGTCCCTCATTGTTTATTAATTATTTCAATTAGTGAGTGAGATTTAGAAGAAGTTATAGCTTAATCTTCAAAAACTTTGTGAAAGAAAATAGAGTTTAGAGCTTGTGCGGGTGATACGCTTTGAGTTCTAGTTTTAATTTGAGTATTCTCTTTCTGTTCTTCTTTCTTAACAAGTTTAAGTTCGAGTTGTAGTGTTTCTCTTTATTGTTATTTTCTTTATTAAATTTGTAAGATTGGAAGGTTTGAATATTTTTCTCAACAAAATGTACTTGGGTGATTATAGCATACAACCTTGTAATATAGTTGAACATATATATATTGATATGTAAGTCAATTGCATCGTCAAATGTACTTAGTGGGCTCTATGCTGAACACGTGTACGAATAGCAACTCTATATATATTACTCAAAATATATATATATAGATCATTAGAGGTTTTTATTTCTCTATTTATTTATGGTAAAAGCCTATAGATCATTAGTTAACAGCGAATAAAATGCGAATAAAATGAACTCCAATTAAGCAAATAAAACTACACAAGCTAGCTAGTTAAACACAATGCACTTAATTCAAACGAACTACTACAGACTATAATTATTTAATGTCCAATCCCAGGACTGTGACCAGGTGTAGTGGGTCGAAAATCATCTACATGACCTCCCGGTGCCGCTGGTTCCACGACTACTGCACCTGATGAAGCTGCAAATTCTCCTTCGGCTGCACCAGAAGGTGCGTGTATTAGCACATGTTCTCGACGACCAAGCATTAATAACTTGCGAGTTAGCAACTTATTATGGACTCCATTAATTCCCTCACTAGGAATACTGCTCAAGGTCTGCATTTGGACTTCCTTTTTCCCCAAGTACTTCAAATGCTGTCCCTCAGCAAACTTAGAAGCATGACGAGAGAGAAGCAGCACAACAACAAACATGCAAGCAAAGAAGAACTTGATTATGGCCATAATCAACTGATGAAAAGGGAAAGAGAAATTAATCTAAGAATGATAGTGAACAAGAGAAATGCTAATTAATGAGACATTGTGCTCTATAGTCTCCTTTGGTATTTATAGAGTGAAAGATGAATAAGGTCGTCCCAACTAGTTGGAAGAATATTCCATGCATATAACAACAGCTTGCAATTTTATTAAAAACTAATTAGACACATGAACTAGCTATCCTGGTTCAAGTATATAATATAAATATAATCCTTCGTGAAGGTTTTTTTTTTTTTGAGAAGAAACTAAGTATAACCCAATACCTGTCCCACCCGTGTGAAATTCGAGTCACATAGGACCTAACTAATACCCACACCAACAAAACTTGACCTGACAACCTCTCAAAGCTAACTCACAGTCGGTCCACGCAGTCACTCTGCACCAATGAAAAATTTTAAAAAAATTTGCAATTCGTCGTTTTAGAGTCTCGCCCCGAACCTTCGACCCGGTGTAATAGACCAACCCCTCAAACCATGAACATGAAGGTTAAATTTATAAGTATGATCATTATATAACTCAACTAGCCAGCTAGCTAGCTAGCCAAATTGATTTAGCTCTAGAGTGGTAGTGAATCATATAATTCTAGGGTTCAAATGAAGCCTTCCCAATGCTTTAATTTTTATTGTACGTTTTGCAACATTGCACGCATGTGCCATGCAGTTCACTAGCTAAGACAAATACATATGGTGAGTACAAAAGCTAGCTCAGCGATTCTATTTGTTTTCCCACTTGGCATAATTTAATCATCTTGTTTTTAACTGGACAAGAAGCTCAGCTTTCCAGCCCAGAACTACTAAAGCAAATTAACCCTAGCCGCTGAAACTATATATGCACATATATTGAGATTCCATACCAATAAATTAGAGCATACACTGCATATGAAGGAAATTGATGCTGTCTGCTTGCCCACATGGACTGTCTACTGTTTGTAATTTGCATTATATATAAAACTGAGTAAAGTGGTACCTCAAGGCACCAAAGTTCTAGGATACCTCAAATTTATTCATGTCAATAGCTTTAATGAATTAATTAAGAGTAGTTTTAAAATGACCCAAAGATATGTGCCCAAATTTATATCCAAGCTGATGTAGCAGTACACATCACCACATTATGAGAGAAAAAAAAGAAAGATGACATACTCTCTACTCACCATACACCACATCAGTGTGGATATAGTTTTGGATATAATTTTTGGGTCGTATAAGCATTTCTCATTAATTAATGTTGGGAAAATGGGTATTAAATCATCATTTTTCATTAAATTTGAGCCAAATTTTAAGTGGGACTAAGTGAAAGATTAATCTCTAATATACGAAGATGAAGAATATATAATTATTTAGTTTTAATATATAAATAAGAAATCAGAACCATAGTAACCTAGTTGGTATGCTAAAGTTGTGTGTGTAATGTGTAAAATAGTTTTGTCTTACATGGAAAAACTTGAAAAGAATCTCATTATATAAGAAATAGCTACACAACTACGAGTCTTAGCATTCAAGGGATTAAACAAAGCCTTGGGGTGATGCAAAGGATCACTCCGTGAGCGCGCTGACGAAAGGGCGATTGGGCGACTTAAGGTGAATTGGGTTCATCGCTGTGAGGAGCTTTTTATTTTCAAGAATTGAGGCAAATCAAACAGATGAGATAAGTCCATATAGGTGGTATTTGGATCGTTCGTTGGAGGTGTCCAGATATGAAGAATGATGGGTGTGTCCAAGTTCAATGAACCAGGTAGAATGATCAGAGTTGCTAGATCGTGCAAGCTCGATCTGACTCTGTGAGATCGAGTGCGCTGATTGGAACCATCATATCACGCCCACATCGATAGAGCGCGATCAAACGGTACAGCATCAAGTGTGCCAATTGGGACCGTCAAATTGCACCAACATCGATCAAGCGCGACCCACCAGTACTGTACAATCGGGTGCATTGATCGCGACTATCAAATCCATATAATTGCGATCGAATGCAATCAGACGGTGCACAAACAGATACCATGTACAACCACCAAAAGCATAGCTAAAAAATCCCGATGTAATTGTTTTTTTTTTAGAATAAGATTAAAGTATCAAACAGGCTAAAAAATGTTAAAAAGCCATCACAATTATTGTGCCAAACACACTTATTTTTAAGACCATTATTTTTAAAATATTGGCATTAATAATCATTAATTGATCAAGAAACACATGGTATTATCTGCTCAAGGTACAATTAATAGCCATTAAAATTAGAGACTTGATAGTATGAATGTATTATTGTAAAATTGAAAAGTGATTAGGATTTCCTATTCCATAATTATGCAAAATGTTGAAAGGACAACCTTACATATAAAATCGTCTTTTGAGATACTAATGATTGTAACTACAATTTTTTTTTTGTTGGATTGTAAAATATCTATGGTGTCAAATTAAGTATGGAGTTGAGTTGTATTAGGGATGGATACATGAACATGCATCTTGTAAACTACACTAATTTTTAAAAAAAAATGCTTAAGAAATACACCTTTTTGGTATTGCTCCTGATAATTATTGGAATGTCAATAATCACGTGCAAAATGTACTTAGAAAGTGTGTTAGTTTACTCATTTCAAAATATTTGTCAACTCATATATAGTCAATTGTACATATCTAAGTACTGTAACTTAATAAGGAGTTCGTCCGGTGGATATATATGGACTTCAACTAGCCACAACTCACAGAGTATACTTTGACTCGCATCCCGCTGGAGCGTTCTTTCTTTTCAATGTATAGCTCAGGAAAGTGATTTTCCAGTCAAATTGTTAAATAAGCAAAAGAAAGCAAGTGAAGCCTACAGAGACATTTTTTCTTTTTAGAAAAATAGACGTCACTCAGCACTCTTTATTAATTACTTGTGATCAATAAAAAGTATCCAACAATTAATATTATATACATACAATTTCTTTTTTTTTTCTTTTTTTTGGTAAAATATACATACAATTATATATATAATTTTTGAAGTGATTGATTATGAGTTTTTCACAAAAATGTAGCCACAACAAGCATGCTATATAGCTATATGTGAAAAATTGTGTCCACCAGTGCCTAGGAGAAGAATATCAGAAGATAACAACAATAGAATTCAAATAAAAAACATTCTTATATTATATATACATGCAAACTTAGATGGTTGTGCCTTTACATCCATAAATACATCTACTTTTTTTTTTTTGAATTCATGACATTGATAAATACATCATAAATACATCTACTTAATTAACCAATAAAATTACATCCATGACATCTCCTAGCGGTCAAAAGAACGAAATTTCAATCTCCTTAGCATTTTTCTTAATGAAATACTTTTACCGTACATATATATATATATATATATATATATAAGCAGTAATAATTAACTAAAGATAGTCATTGGATCACTTAAATCATATATATTTACACATTTGGTTCAGGAATTCGATTTTGAAAAGCATGGCCAATTCCCGGACTGTGACCCGGCGTAGTGGGTCTGAAATCTTCCTGTTGGTGTCCTTCCAAATTCACAACTACTCCTCCTTCCCTCCCAGCCGATATATCTCTGCTACCACCATTAATATTATCCTTATTCTTGCCCTCTTCTGATCCCAAGTCCTTCAAATGCCTTCCCTCAACCATGAGTATTATTTCATGATCAGAGACCATCACTAGTACTTGTACCACAATAACAAGCAAAAGAAGAGTACCCATAAACTTGATTCTAGCCATTATTAATTAATTGATGAAGGGAACTGAATTGAAGTTCCTAATTAGCTAGTAGAACACTAGCTAGAGGAATATAATCAAAATGTAGCAATAAGAGTATTAGCTAGCAAGAGAGAGCAAAACAGCAATATCATACTAAACACCTTGTCTCTGTTGGGTATTTATAGAGTACTAGTACTCAGAGAGAGAGAAAGGGAGTACTTCAAGTGATATTGATGATCAACTGTTTATTCTATTCCTCAAAATTAAAGTATGGTCACCTTGGCTTGCTTGAGTATCTGTCTCTTGAATACGCCTTGCAGATATTTCTTTCCTGCATGTATTTTTTTTTTTCTCTCCTAATTATAAAATTGTTTATATATATGAAACAATATAATAAAGAAATTAAGTGAATATATAGCATTCACATCAAAGCCCTACAAGTGAGGAAATCCTTCCCGTATATTAATGCTTGGAGATGATGATAATTTAATAATATAGTACTGGAGGCGATGTTCTACGGACGAAAAGATTATGTATGGATTGATATATGGCCATTCTATTTGCTGAAAGGTTGCGTTTGTAGTGTTTGAATAATGAAAAGTGGGTGTGTTCTCTGATGATCGATCTCTAATAATCACTCATCTTGCAAAGGAGAAAACAAAGTCGTATGTCCTAGCTTCCACTCTTCAAAGTATTGCACGAACTGATATTCTCCTGTACTCAACCACTTACAAAGAAAGATATTGTTTAATATATTTGGATGGTCCTTATCACATCTTGCTTATAAATAAGTATCTTTAGGTCCACATAAGTGATCAAAGAGAGCAAACAAACAATTAATTTTGCTTGTAAGATTTGAACCCAATAATGCATATCAAACTATCATTAACATTTTCTCTTATCTGCAACCTCATCCTGCACATAAAGAGCGCAAGAAGAGAGATAGAAGAAGATAAATACCATTATAAGAATATACAAATGTCAATAAAGAGACTTGAACTCAAGATCTCTTAAAAAACCAAAGCTTGGATATCATATTAGGAACCACTGAACTTAAAAATTAGCCGAGTATAATTTTGAGTATATTTTTTTAAGATCATTTTAAAATTTTGTATAAAAATAATGCTACATATTTACTTGCATGGATATATATATAGCCTAATATATATAGGTACATGATTCAAAATAATTTCAACGGTGCATTGATAAAAATGTTTATATCAATGTAAGCTAAAAATATTAGTTTAGCATTTTCGTTAATTTAAATTGATCATTGGGACTACGATTAATATATGTTGTAGTGATTTTTTTTTATAACATTTCTTTTTCTTTTTTTATCAATGTTTTTTTTTTTTAATAAGTTTATACCGACGTGCTTAGTTGCCTATTCATTATACATGTTGAACCAAATTGGGTGCACTATATAATTGAGGTTAATTAGTTAATAAAAATGCAGTCTCGGCCCGACAACTGAATAAATGGGCACTAAGAACAGAATCCAAATATGCTAAGTGAACAACTACCGTTCATATAAAGAATGTTTTGCAGGTAGCAATGGTCGGTGCTTGAATAATGTAACTATTTATATATATGTGTGTGTATTTGGGCGCCATTGCTCAATTTAATTAGATATGATAATTATAGGGAGGTGTTTGTTCCTTATATTTTAATTTTTCTCTCGTGTATGGTAGAATATATTGTGAACTCTAGCTTTCACTCACTCGAAAAAACCTTAGGTAAACAATAATGCTCTAAATAATTCCCCTCCCGAAATAATTATTTAAAATTAATTAAGCATATACAATTAGAGAACTAATTATCAAACACATTAAATAATTGTTGTTTTTGGAATGATTAATAGCGAATATATGAATCTTTCACTCACTGTTCCAATCATAAAATCATTGAGAGATTTGCTAGCTGAGCATTTACTTATTTATTGATTCATTTTTATATATGGTGTACACTTTTAATTAATTAATTTAATTTATTATTAATGTAAGTAATACTTTTTTAGGGGTTAATGTACACATTGCCAAATATAGTTTTAATTAAACTTAAATAATTAATAATCTCATATGTATCTGTTGCAATGGAATTTGTTTTATAAGATATAAGTGTGAATATATATCTTTTTTTAATGGTTTAGAGATCCAACATATATAAACAAAGCGGTGGTGCCAAAACATAAAAAGAGACCTGTGCCCCTATATTTATTATTATTATTATTATTATAGTACTGATAATATTCGTGTATTAAAGGACCATCAGCAAAGCTATTATTAAATTAGAACATGCTGCATTTTTCTAAGTAAACGACGGCCCGGCAGGAGGTGAAAAAGTGCAATCCCACAATATCATAAAGGTTAACAAAGCCATCACATAAACTACTTGGTGTGCCAAGGATATTATATATATATATATATAGAAAAACTAGAACAAAAGCATATGCTTCCATGTGACACTGGAGATCCAATGCCGGCCAAAAGGTTTGATACTACCCCATAACCTAGCTACATTCATAGTCATATCTTTTTTACATGCCTCCATAAAAAATAAATAAACAGGTCCAGTCAAACCCACAACCACCACACTAATTTGTTAATTAAGAATAAATTTGAGGTTAATTAATTAATTTATTGAACACCTTGGAAAGGACGCATATATATATATATGATCAAAGTTCAGCAAATGATGAGATGAGAGTCCTCTTGCTGTGCCACAATTAATTAAGAATACATTTATATCTATCTTTCTGTTAATGATTACGAAAGGATGGCCAGGATTGTCTCCTTGAGTAAGGGAAGTCCAAAAGCACAGAAAATTAAATAACATTTTTGTTTTTGTTTCAAGTTGGCGTGCTAAGTATATATATATAATATTACTTATAGATGGCCTAGCTAGCTATTGCTAGTGATTAATTAATTAATTAATCAATTAATTTTACATTAATCAATACTAATATCTGTCCTAATTAATTAGACAAGTTGAGCGCTAGCGTCCATGCTCGTGTGGACGATCACAATGGATCTCTTCTCATTTTATAGTACGAATATGTATTTAAATATTTTACATTTACAATATTACTTCTAGGTGGGAATCCCACTAAAAATCCTCCCACGCCAAAGAACCTTGGATTTTCACTGCAATTAATCCTATAATATATATACTGCAATTTTCTTTATTAAAAAAATGTATTTTATGAGCTACCTAATAGTTGGTACACTTTATTTAAACACATATATATTGTATTTATACTTAGAAGGGAAGATCCATTCTTCAATATATAATAAGTATTTTTAATTAGATATATATATAAGAAAAGAAGAAATAAATATTGCTAAGGACTAGATATATACCCGGGTACATCTAAAAGATAATAACCATAATTTGCAAAATATGTATTTCTCTTGTGACATTTATTTGATTTGAACGGCCTGCATATATGTAGTATATATATTGGGCAATAAACACAAAACAATATTTTTAGAAAAGGTATCTTTAATTTAATGTAATTAAAGATCGATTAATTCTTGTTAATTTAATTATCTTTTGAGTGACAGATATACTAAGGAATCATAGCCACTAACGTTTCAGTATGCAATTCCTTTTACTGGAGTTCTATTAAGATAATTAGAAAGGGATCAAAGGGATCAGAAGGGTGTACAAAGACCTACAGTTTAAGATTTAATTACTAGAAGATTTTTTGTGCAGTTACAATTCCCTTTTGATTTGGCTTTTTGATTTGGCTGATAAGGTGAACCGCATAGATGTATCTATCTATCTATATCCTTTATCACACATTGAAATGTGTAAAATTTACGTGAAAAATACTAATCTAATAACCAAAAAATATAACTTTAAGTGCAACTACACTTGCGAATACATTAGATGTGTGTGTGTAATTGCATTTAAAGTTATAATTTTTTATAATTTAATTAGTATTTTTCAAACCCATGTATCTAATAAATGTACAAAAGTGTAGTTACAATGATAGTTGTGTTTTTATAGTTAAATATATCCCTTATTCTTATCAAATCACATATATAGGTTGTGTCGTCATTAATTGGATGCCCTTAATCTTATATATAGAGTACGATGTAAAAATATGGTGGCTGCTGGATCCACTTGTATTAGATAATCAATTATTGATTATTCAATATAAATCAAACATTTGTAACCATTTTGTACTTGTGTGCCTCAAAGTCGAGTTGGTACTACACAAGTGCGTACGTTATTTGCAACAAACTCAATTTTATATTATTATGAGAAAAATACTTAAGAGAAGAAACCTTAAAAATCAATCAACATTTTCAAGAACTTCCCAAATTTAATTATTTTTATTTGATATATATATATATCTTATTTTAACGTAGAACCTTAAAAATCAATCAACATCTTAATTATCACAAACCAAGTTCTTAACGTAATGAACGATGATTTTCCATTCTCCTTAAAAAAGATGATTTTTCAAGTTAATAAATATGAACAGGTACAAGGAAGCAATTTAATTACTTGAACATTAATGGGATTACAACCAAATAAACTAACTCCAATAAACACATTTCCCATACAATGTACTTGTTTGGAGTACAGTACTGCTCGTGAATTAATACACCATACATGCATGAGTGAGTAATGTGACCAAGGGATGGGCTGGTGCTGAGTAAAGCCAATATTAATGGCCAATACCAGGACTGTGACCAGGGGTGGTGGGTCGAAAACCGTCAATATGGCCGGGCGTTGGTGGTCGAGGATCCTCCATGCGACCGGCTGGAGCTGGTGCCATGGGGACTGAACCACTCAAATCATGATTCCGTTCATTGTGCAAATCTATGGTTAGTTCAGTACCCTCACGAGGAACAAATGGTTTCTTGGACTCCTCTAACTTCAAATGCCTTCCCTCGGTCATGAAGTTATTTTCATGAGAGAAAACCAAAACAAGGAGCAAAATACCAGTGACGATGGACTTGATTTGGGCCATATTAATCGAGGGAAGAGAGGTTATAGTATTAGCAAGTGATATCTAGCTTTGTATGTTACTTGAAATATAGAGGGCTTAAATGAGATATTAAGAAGAGAGAGCTAGCTCGGGAGAGAGAGAAAGGCAAGAAGTGAGAATGAGATTCTCACTCTCTCAACGCCTTTGGTATTTATAAGGGCCAAGAGAATGGAACAAAGGTCCTAACCAGTGGGAATTAACTAAGAATATTCCATTAGCCCACACACCAAGTAGCATCTAGGAAAAAAAAAATACAATAGGAGTGCAAAGTACTGGACCGTGAGTTGTCTTGATTAGTACTTCAAGCTCTTCATGACTATACTGACTATCCATACCAATGCAATGGGAGTTGATATAATTAACTTACATGAAATAGTTATATATACGTGATTACTTTATTAAATTAATAAAGGAGAAACAATTTCTTAACTAAAAAATGACCTTTTTATGATGTCATATTTGTTTGTTAGTATACTTAATTACATTTGTAGATGTAGTTGTATTTATTACATGTACTTTGTTTTTGGAAAGGAAAATGATGAAGCAAAATGACGAAGGGACTCCAATGGCAAACTCAGCTGGTATATTTGTGCTTACCTTTGATCTCGTCCTACTATAGAGCCGCATGTAATGAGCTATTCTAGAATGATACGAAGGACATAGCTAGCACATCAATTAATACTCCAGTTAAGTTTTCTTCTGAATCCCTATAACACCGTCTAATATTTAATGTTGAATACGAGTACATTGGGCATTAATCGTAAGGGTAATGCTACATGAATTAAAAGTACTTCATCAATTGTTACAAATCACTGTCACGTTAATTGTTAACTTTAATACATCAAAATAATACACTTTTTATTACAAATTTGATATAGATGTTTGACACATCAAAATTAACAATTACATCAAATTTGTAGCAATTAGTGTAAGAATTTCAATCTCCTTAGCATTTTCTTAACATAAAAACCTAATGCTAATGCCTAGCAAGTTCAAGGGACCATAAGTAAATTATATGACTTCTTCAATGTTCAACTGAAACAAGGTCCCAACATTGAATTTTGCAGCAAGACAAAAATAGTTCGTATAACACTACTCTTTATTTTAAGAGTAATGGTATATATACATTGGTGTCAATATTATTTTTCTACATTGATACTCAATCTTTTTAAATATTTTGGAGATACGCGCTATATTTAAAAATATTATACAATATACAAACATCCTCAAATACATTGAAACTCAAAATTAAATTCACAAAAACTTTTTGCATGTCCCATGCAAGCTCTCTTTCCACCTACTATATGCATGGTGTAGTAAATACTTTGGAGATGGAAAAACCTTGGGACTCCCAACTAATCACATGAACAAAAGTTAAACACAGCTAGCTAGCTAGCTAGCTAGTACCGGCCGTTGTATTCTACTTCCCACTTGGCATATTAATATATGCTATTCTCACTCAATAAGCTCAACTTTCCAACCAGAACTTCTAGGGCAAGCAGAGAGAGACACCAGCCGCTAAAACGATTGCTTATTTAATTCAGTTATAGTAACAAAATGGAAAAGATTCTGAAAAGGCGGCCCTGATTCGTTTTTCCCACGTGCACTGTCGATCGTGTACTATATAGAAAACCTCTTTAGCTCGTGGCACCAAAGTTCTGGGAAAGTAATAAACTTCAAAATTTTTAATCAAGTTCAAGAGCTTTTCATCTTTGGTGATCTTCTATTACTATTTTATATATATATATATATATATGTCGACATTAGGCTCTCATCTTGCTTGCTGCAGGAATATGTAAGTTTTTAGTGTTTGGAGCCAGACGATTTAAATTAATGTAATTAATTAGGATACAATAATATTATTAAATGTCGCATGCAGTATAAAGAGATTCTTCCCTCGTGCCCCAGAGCCAAACTCTCAAGTGCTTGTGAGTACTTCCAAATTAAACAAATTAATTAATAATATTTAAAGGTTTAAATATGATTATCACGACCTTTTCATCCCTTGATGAGTTTCTTCCAAATCTTGGCCTTTCGCTGCTCCTTAGAGTAGCTTCTCTTTTGCGATGACCTGCCGCAATGACACATTGATTAATATTTGCCCCTCTTCCTTTTATTGAAATTTTATATTTTCTTTTATTATCACAACTACTACTACTAAGTATACTATTACTACTAATACTAATAATAATAATAAGTAAGTTGATGATACCGGGTGTGAATAGGAAGACAAAGCTAGTCATCTCTAACTCGTTAATTCACAAAAATACAGAAAAAAAGAGGCAAAAGAATATTAAAATTCTCAATTCAATATTATTCAATATCCAAATAACTTATACAATGGGTTTTAAATAAGCAAAACCCAACGAACAACTCCTAAATATACTCTAATTTTAAAATAAGAACAACCCAACTTCTAAATAGACTCAAATTCTAAAAATAACAATTTTTGATAAAAATATAAAGTATTCTAAAACTATCTTTGCGTAACAACAAATGAAATTAAGATCAAACTATCCTAACTCGAGTTATATTCGAAATAAAATTTTCTTAAAAAAAATTTGCTAATTAATTTGAAGGTTGGCCTAAACAATAGAATTTGCGCAAAAAAGCATGTGGTAAGTATTGATTGTCACACCGCTTTCCATCAAGAATTAAGTATCGTTTTGTCAAAATCTCACACTAATTGACCTTGGAGTCCACATCTAACTATACCCCTTCTTGGCATGTTCATTTTTCTCAAAATACTAAATATCATAATCTTTTTAGTATGCATCATAATTAGTAGTACTAAATATCAATTCATGCATCTGCCCTTATAGGCCAATTATGTCAATTCATGAATACTAAATTTCTATTCGCACATCATAATAAGTTCTATGCGTTATTCTTTAATTAATAAACGCATGTTGCGTGCACCTGTGTAAAGAATGGCTAGCATGCAAGCAGGCTGTCGAATTGCCGCTACCTAAGTAGAGAGGTTTATTCTACATTGGCTATTTGGACTGCAAATATATATAATGCTTTTTCCCGTGACATGTGAGGTCGAGGTTTTATGTAAATTTAGAAAGTTGGACATTCTAAATGTACAACCGTCAATTCACATGGAAAGTCAACATTTTGGCAATCTTTGTTGTTTTAAAATAGAAGACTTTGGTCAAACCCACCAACCCACTATATATAGTGGTAGCACTTGACCATCATTAATATATTGCCTTGTCTTGCTTAAAGTTGTAATTTAAAAAACTCAGAAAAATAAATTAAGATTCCAATTAAAAGAAAATTAACTCTATAGAGCGGCTCCTTGAACTAGGGAAGTCATGATCTCTCCCAATGATAGAACTCAAAAGCACAAAATTTATATAATAGAATTAGAATTGAATAAATTAAAGAGCTAGCACGTTGTTATGTTTAGTAGTAAGTTGTTTTGCTTGGGGTCTCGTAGTTAATATATAATTTGTATATAGTACGAGCTAGAGAAAGTGTGATGGGTGGCCAATGGTATTTGAATTTGGCAGAAAATCACTTTGAATCTTAACAGACTTACAAACGTTTCAGGTCTTTATTTCTTTTCCAAATCCCACTAGCTAGTTAGTAATGAAGCCGCCCATCTAAGAAAAACTTGACACAAGGAATCTAGGATTTATAGCTGTGTATTTTAATGAGTACTTGTTGATTCTTTTTTGATTTAAAGAGTAATTAGCTTTTTCTCTTTTTTTATAAGGTTAAACTGAAAGAATCTTTCTGAATATTCATATGCGAATATTACTAGAATCTTTAAGTGTGGAGGATGTCTCCCACTTAAAGTTCTCCGACAATAAGCACTATAAACTTTGATATTTACCGAATTAATTAATTATTTTGTTATGGTTTGGCTTTTTATATTTAACTTACGAGCAGTGTCGTCATTCAAACACATTTTCAGCATCCGACCCATGAATCTCATCTAATCACCTATGATCAATATATAATTTATACCAAGGGACTGTATGCTTAAAATAGTTGTCAAAATTATGTACACATATCATTTTCCTTAATTTTATAAGTAGGTTTTATGAACAATAGCTTCTTGAATGAAACATTTGTATACGTTAGGTATGTTCCTGTGAATAGAAGTAATAGTCTGGCCTCAATTGTGAAGTATATATTCTTGAGATAATTAAGTAATTTAGCATTAAAAATATTGCAGGATGTTGATGAATATTGATAACTACTTATAATACCTTATAGTCTTAGTGATGCAGGGTTGTAAACAACAAAGATAATAAACACACATTCTCTAACTCCTTCATTCACAAGAATTTCGAAAAAAGTTAAAAAAAAAAGACTAAAATTCTCAAATTCTATTAATCTAAATTTCAATAACTCATACAATGGTCTTAAATAAGCAAAACTCATGACAATACTTCTAAATCGACTCGAATACTAAAAATGACAAAATTTTTCTAAAATAGAAAGTAGGGTAAAACCCATCTAGAAATAAATATATTACGATGTATATCGCGTAACAACAAGCGGAATCAAAATCGGACTGTTCTATGTCGAGTTGTACTCGAAACAAAGTTTTTCTAAAATAACAAAAATGCTAATTTGAAAGTCTAAACGATGAAATTTGCCCAAAAACGTGCGTTAATCACAATAATAGTTGTGTGTATTGATTGATCGTCACGCCGTTTTTCTTCAAGAACAAGGGTCATTTCATCAAAATTCTTTGCACGATCTTTTTCCAAAATTTCATGCAAGTCCGTCTTTTTCTACTACACCGTTTCTTACACTTCTATCAAATTAAGGTAATTTTTGGGTATGCGTATGCTAAAAGAAAAACTCTTATATCAATTGTGAAGATCTGAAGAAATATATCAATGTCCCTTTGGATAAAAGATTCTATAATATAGTTGTGCTTAGAATTGGTGAGTGCATATGTAATACAAACTGAGATCTACTCCTGCCTATAGTGCCAATACTTCATACGAACATTTCCAATTATATACTAGAAAATAATGTTGATTTGAGAAAATATTATTTTTCTATAATTAATCAAATTAATTCATCATCAGATTATTGAAATTAGTTTTTTAGTACATATATACAACTCTTTTCATTCATTTAAAAAAAAAGTATGATCAAATGCCTCTTAAGGTTATAATTTTTTTCAAAAAAAAAAAAACTATATAGCTAGGTAGCTTTTTCCCAATTGGATGATATATGTGCACAAAAGTGATATACACTTTAAATATACATTTTGAATGACAATGTATCACTCTAATTATATATATAATTACCCGTTCAAGGCTTAACATATAAGTTATTTTGGCCTTGCCTCGAGTTATATGACCAACAGATATATGTCCCAGTTTCACAAGTTAACCATGCATCAGCCACCATGAACACACCACACATGATACTGGATTTTGGAATATACACATGTATATAGAACTTTAATTACTCTATATTTCACAAATATTAGCATTAATTTGAGATTGATGAAAGCAATAGGCGTTTACATAAATGTAGACTGGTTTACAACCAAATTAATTGCAATAATACTGCTGGGATCACAGTCCTAGCTATGTAGCTAGTTACAATAAGATTACTAATCATAGAAACAATATTCCAATTTGACCATCAAACGAAGCGCATTAGATCATACATGCTCTTCGTGTGAACATACAAATGAGGCCACTGCGTGCAGTACTATTAATACAAAAGCATAAGTAACTAATTAATAAATAGTTAAAGCATAATGATACATCCAAAGGTACGCAATGGATGTATATTTTAGATATCAACATAGCATTAATTAATAATAATTAATGCCCAATTCCAGGACTGTTGCCAGGGGTAGTGGGTCGAAAATCATTTACATGAACCAGGGCTGCATCAGCTGAAGAACCCATTACATGACCCTGATCATGATGATCAGGTGCAGATGGGGCTCCTTGAAGATGATGATCATGATCATGATCTATCACATGATCACCTAGAGTTTGTGGCTTCGTAGAACTTTCCATCGCGAAGAAATGAGTACTACTTCTTCCGTCTGCGAAGAAAGCAAGCAGAAGAGGCAAAATGCAAGTGAAAATGAAGTTGATGATGGTCTTGGCCATTATATATATATGGCTGCAAAGAGAGAGGAATTGAAGAGGGACTAGCTAGCTGATAGTAATAAAAACAGAGAGCTAGCAAAACAAGCAAAGGAGATCGATGCTTATGATGCTCTCGTCTGATCATATTCCTTGGTATTTATAAGAGAAAAATCACCCGAGAGGATGGGACATGCACAGTTTAACCAACCAAGGGGGAAGCTTCCACCAAATTGTAACACATGATATTATTACAAGGGAAAAAGTCTTATTATTGAAAAAAAAAAAAAAAAAGGGGGAAAAAGTCTTATATAAATCACCTGAGAGAATGGGACGTGCACGTTTTAACCGGTCAATTGGGGAGGCTTCCACCAAATTATAACACATGATATTATTACAAGGGAAAAAGACAATGTATAGTATTAAATTGGATCACTACATACATACTAATCATTTCATATTAATGAATCACGCTAACATTAAGTTGATACAATTAATAAAGAAATGGCTTTAAAACTCAAAGGTTTCAGGTTTAAATTTTGTCACTGTCTCGCCTTAGGAGGGATGAAGGAGATTAATAGGTCAGAAACTGACCTGATACATCTCAAGAATGTAGTATGGTAATGAATAGTGATAGAATTGGTTATACAACTAACTACTAATTACTAACATTGTTTCTTCTTAAAAAAATCAAAGGCATGGGCTGGACAAACTACTAATACAAGTAATAAATGTCCTACATAAAAGCCCAATAGGGTCATAACTAGTCATCAATAGGAGCTCAATAACTTCTCACCTCATATAAGGCTAAGTACCTTTCACTTCATGTGAGAGAAGGTAGGTGTTTAACCAAGTGAGCTACCCAACTCAGTTAGTCTCTCTCTTTCTAGTCTCTCAACAACTTCAAAATGAATTTCTAGTCTCTCGCGAGACTGGCCTTAATTGATTAATAGTAAACACACTAATCAAACTACTCGGCTTTGGCGGTCATCCGGCCCGTCCTCTTATTGGTGGAATATTAATGTGACATGTTAACAAACAATTAGACTTCAAAATAACCACATTTTAATTTTTAATTTCTTTACTTTTTTCTAAAAAATCTTTTTTTCGTTTTGGTGATACATCATTTACCTAACACAAGATGCAAGCAGAGTACTTATTATAAGCACCATCAACGACTACTCTCTAGCTCTCAAATACACAAATAAAAAGAATATTTCAACAATTTTTACTATGTTTAATAGTTTAGTGTTAAGATTCAATTTATGTGGTAACTGGTACACAACGCTACATCATAAATAAGGACTTCCAAGCTATTTCATTGTCTAGTCCAACAAACTTATAATAATAATAAAAAAAAAATCTGTGTATACTGGGCGCCAATATTACTTTTTGACGTCGGTACCCAGTAATTTATGAATATTTTAAAAATATGCGTGTATTATATAATATTTTAATATTTAAGATAGATAGAATGTCGGCATAAAAAAATAACATTGACATCGTACGTACATTTAGCATTATTTATAATAAAATTCAACGAGTGAAACTTTCCAACCTCAGCTTCTACACAAAAAAATGGAGCCCTAGCGGCATATAATTAATTAAATATAAGCCCTACATTAGTCATTGATAGAGAATTAAACTGAGAATCTGCCCCACATGTACTGTCAACCATTAGATGATGATCTCACCATATATGTGCATATTACATTTCACAAATGTATAACCACGCCCTCATGTTGCTAGAGATCTCAGGATAACCTCACATTTATTCAATTTATTATGAACAGGTTTTGTTTCACTTTGTCACCCACGTCGACCTACCCATTTCAATATAGTTGCAATGCCACTTGATACTTCTTTCTCCCCCTTCAAAAACTTTGGAATCATTTATATTTCACATGTTGACATGGACACTCATTTTAGTGCAATTTCTGCAGGTTGGATTTTTTTTTTTAGTGGTTAAGAATCCAAATAGCTAGCTGTAGGGTATTATGTCCTAGTTCCCAAGTTTTTTTAAACCATTTTTTATTCGTGATTCAGAAACTGGCCGAAAGTAAAGTCTGAACGCAAAAAAGATGCATTTGGTTAATCTTTTGAAAAAAAAAAAATTACGCAAAATTTTACTAAGGACGTGTAGTAGTTAATTTTTTTTTTCTTGAAAAGCCAATAAGGGTTGGCTTAGACGATTCAAGCAGGGCACTTTACGCCTCAGGCGCGGGTTCGAACCCTCACTTCCCTCTTATGTCCCTGATTGTAGGTAATCTATTAGAACCAATATAAGTCTTCTTTGAAGTTGGTGGCATGCCTAAATTTTTCACTCACCAACAAAGAATTTTCTTGGAAAAATAGTATTTTCTAAAAAAAAAATTTCTCATGGTAGGTTAGTTATTCAATTATCCTTAAAATTTAGTATAAAGAACTTTTCTAGAAAATAAGAGGGTTTGAAAAAAATCTTTTTCTTATCTCTCTTACTAATCAAACATGAAAAATAAGATTTTTTTTTAAAAATCACCAATTTTGTGAGAAAAATCTTCATTTTCTCGGTAACCAAACACACTTTAAGAAAATCATTTGCATTCTAAAAAAAATGATAAAAAATCATAAAAATGATTTTTTATTTCCGACTTAGTTTTAAACCACCACAAACCAAACAAAATACTGTTAAGCTTGTTCTCGAGATCTGGTCTTAATGAAATTAAGACCCATATAAAAAATAAAAATAAAAACCCTGCCTTTCATCAACTTTGGTGACTGGTAGTTTGCTAGCTGGGCCATGCAGGGGTAGCGAGACCTGATATTAAAGGAATTAATTGACTAAAGCCCAACATCAACAAAAGCTCTAATTCACGTCAAGCTTGGACTTACATTAGTACCTATTAGGTAGAGGATCAATAAAGCATATCGAGGGCCTTCCCTTCCTATGCAAAAATGGGCTAAGAAAAATGAGCTAGCTCGGTAATTGTGGCCAAGCCCATATAAAACTAGGATTCTTCAATATATGATCATGAAAAATAGTGTGGACTAAAAAAAAGAAAGCTACTAAAATCCCTTACTCATTTTTATTTATCTATCCACTTAAATTTTAAAATAATAATAATAATAATAAAATATGAAATTACTAAATTAATTATATAAAAACTATTTAAAACCCCCCACATAAATTAAAAAAAAATATGAAATTATTAAACTAACTATATAAAAACTATTCAAAACCCCCCCCCCCCCCGCTTTCTCTTCACCCACCCATTCTTCAATCAAACTCTAACTCTCCACCTCATCAACTCTTCCAATCTTCTTCAAACTTACAACTTTTCAAATTTTTTTAAGAGTTATATCATATTATTTTACGATTTTGTTGCCTTAAAAGACATTTAAAAGTGTCAAAAGCATCTTTCATGATTTTGGGAGGTGTTGAAAGCTTACAAGTAATTTTTCTTCAATCAAGGCCGTTTGATCTTCAATGGGAAGAAAATCAGATGAATCGAAAAGTCCTTCGCACTTCATGATATGTTTACTTGTTTCTTAGAGTGATTTCTATTGAAAAATACCCGAAAATCAAAGAAAAATGGCGTCGAAAATGGGTTTGCGAAAATGGCGATTAGAACCCATTTTCGACGCGTCCGGCCACCACGAACCGAACAAAACGGTTCTATATGTTCCATTCCGGACAAACATAACGAGTTTGTTCGGTCCTGGCAGATCGGACAGAGTGTATCACCATTGAATACGCTCTGTCCGTCCTGCCAGGACAAACAGAGGCGCTCTGTCAGGCAAGGTCCTGACGGACAGTTCAATTTGAAGGTTTTTTTAAAAAATTTATACATTTTTTTAATATTGTTATTTATATATACATTTAATACTAATTTTGACAAGTAAATTTTTAGGATGACGAGGCTTCCGATGAATGTAGTAGTGTTAAGAATGAAATAGTACGAGATTATACTGAAGAATTTGCCACTGATTTGATATTTAGTAGTAGGGATGAAATGGTTGCATGGATTAGAGATGTTGGCTGAAGAAATGAACTTGTTATCGTCATCAAGAGCTCAGATTCAGGGGGGCAGAATGGTAGGCAACCAAGAATAAAATTTGTCTGTGAGAAATATGGTGTGTCACGACGCCCCTAACATTGGCTGACGTCATGACCGGCATAGTATACTATACATTGTACATATTCTATATACAATATATAATACATTATTAGCCTCAACAGAATTACACAGATCTCCAAAAATTTTGACAACATCTCCTCATAAAATTGACATTTCACACTTTTTCCTGATATACCACAAATCAATATATATATATATACTCATCCACAATATTCATTCATGTCATTCATTCCACAATAAAGAATTCTCCCCAATAAAGAATTCTCCCCATATCACACGCATTTCATAACCCAAATTATCAAACCAAAATTTATGTTCCCTTACAACCCAACTATGTGATAATATATTTATGTAGGATGTAATATATATATATATATATGAAAATAAAGAAAATATAATCAATTTCTTTCGCATATACGTACATCAACCAAGTAGGAATCTAAATCACGTATCTACTCTCGTGCTTTTCCTTTTCCCTTTGATTCTGTACCTGAAATATTGAAGGAAATAGAGTGCGCAAACAACAAGTTGAATCAATATATCTCTTGATATGACAATTATATGCATTTAGGGAAATATGACATTTAAAATCATTCAAAACATTTATGAAACACACATGCATTATTCAACAAAGATAACATATATGTCAGCAATATAAATTTCATGATTTTTCAAGAAAACAATGCATTATTTTCAACTAAAACCACGATCTCCCTTTTTCTCGTAATGGAGCAGGTACGAACTCCTTATTATGCATCGATAAGGAGCCTACATTCGAACTTCACATTACTCATCATTTCAATGATCTAAAATCTTTGTTAGGACAGACCTACTGATAATGAGGTTACGCATAACACTCATCCGGGTCTAATTTATAACGAAATGACCTCATATGCGATCTGCCTTTGCACGTCTCGCATACTCCAATGCCTACATTTAAACATTTCATATAAATACGATGTCATACAAGAACCAAAATCAAGAAATATACTCAAAGTGATTAAATGTTATTTTTATGTCGATGAACCCAATAATATTCAGCACAAGGGATCACCATGACGATCACCAAACTCATTGCACCATCAACCTTTCCAGCATCAATATTCCCTCAAGCTTATTCACCAACACATTCAATTTTCAAATCCTGTGCAAATATGAAATTCAAGCCATATTTAATCATTTAAACTACTAAACACCATTCATTCAAATACATTTTCATGAATTTAAATTTTAACCCAATTCAAGACTCATGAGCAGTTGAAAACACTATTATACCGTTTCTGTAGTCAATCTAGATATTTCCACAAGAAAGAACAATAAAAATAGATGTCCAATTCATATTTCCACTAGTTCTCAATTTTATTTTTCTAATGTAACATATATCAATTTTATTAAAAATATAAAACATTCTTAAAATTATTTTGTCCACATTGACACGTGTAAAATCAGTCATACTATCATTCTACCACCTTCAACAGGTATTTCACTAAGGTTTTATATGTTCGCGGAAGTCACGAAAGTAAATTTTACTCACCAAAATCATATATTTAGTTACTAAAAATATCAAAAATATCCAAAAATCACAATCTTGGTATTGAAATGTCCAGAATTCAGTTCTCTACGATTCTATGGTCTCAAACCGGAGTTTCATTGGATTCCAATTCCATTTTATTCACTGAAAATAATCACAGTACCGTTTATGCCGCCGTTCATGGCGCTGTTCATCAGAGACATGTATAATTTTAATAAAATTATCAAACGGTCTCCAAAAATCATAAAATTAGTATCGATGAACTCAAAACAGTCCATTCTACCATTCTATAGCCTTAAATTGGAGTTTCATCGGGTTTTAATATGATTCAATACGTCTCCAATATCAAATCTAACTTCCAACAGCTATAAAAATTCCAAATAAATGAAATCTAACCACATATTTAGGGCTTTTACAGTCTAGGGAGTGTTTTTCAACCCTTCGAGCAAATTTTTATTCAAGCCGAGTCAAAACCCTAATTTTGAAAACACCGTAAAACTGCTCCCATAGCAAAAATTACTCTGAGATAATTGTTACGTCTAGCTTAACTATCAATTTCACGAAAAAATAGTTATCGTAGGTCCCGATTCAGCGAAGATCGCGCGTTCCACCCATTTTTCTCCTCTCCTTCTCTTCGTTCTCTCTTTCTCTGTTTCTTTCTTCTTCTTCTTGTTTTTTTCTTTTCTTTTCAACCAAGTTGGAGAGAGTTGAAGAGAGAGAGGGATTAAAAAGGGAGGGGATAATTGTAAAAAAAGAAAATTGATTTCATGCTACCCATATCATTAAATAAAACAACTCCCCCACCTTAATAGTTAATTCATTAAATCATTTATTCATTTAATCATCAATTCATTTCACAATTTATAAGTAATAATCAACTTCCTCATCTTATTCTTTAATTCATTAAATCATACTACAATCATTCTATGATCATATCCAGTTAATAAAATGGAATTAGAATCCAATGAAACTCCGGTTTGAGATCATAGAATCGTAGAGAATTGAATTCCGGACGTTTCGATGTGAAGATCATGATTTTTGGATAAGATTTGATATTTTTAGTAACTAAATATATGGTTTTGGTGAGTAAAATTCACTCTCGTGACCTTCGCGAACGTGTAAAACCTCAATAAAATACCTGTTGAAGGTAGTAGAATGATAGAATGAGTGATTTTACACGTGTCGATGTGGACAGAATAATTTTAGGAATGTTCTAGATTTTTAATAAAATTGATATATGTTCCAGTAGAAAAATAAACTGAGAATTAGTGAAAATATGAATTGGAACTCTATTTTCACCGTTCTTTTTTGTGGAAATATTTAGATTGACCACATAAACGAGATAGTAGTTTCTTCAACTGCTTATGAGTCCTAAATGGAGTTGGAATCTAAATTCACATAATGTGTATAATATTTTTAAGGTTAATCTTTATTATGGGTGATTTGAAGTGAGTTGAGAAATTAAATATATAAATAGATATGAATATATGAAATTGAATTATGGAGTGGTTGTGACAGGTTGAATTAGTTGGATTTAAATTGGAGTTAGACTCGAAAGCGACGATGATTGGGTTTAAGTTGGAAAGTATTGTACTGTGAGTATATTTTCTTGATTTTGGTTGTTGTATGACATTTTATCTATATGAAATGTTTGAATATAAATATGTTATGCATATATTGTTGCACTGTGTTTTAATTTGCATTCATAAATGATATTTTTAGCATTGGAGCATGTGAGAATTGCAAAGACAAGTTGGTGTCATTTCGTTAGGAATTAGACCCGGATGAGTGTTATGCGTAACCTCATTGTCAGTAGGCCTGTCCTAACAAGGATTGGAGATCCTTGAAATGACTGTGAATTGGGTAATGAGAGGCTGTGACTACCTTGTAACAGTCATACAAGGGTTAGACCCGCTCTCTTGCCTTGAAGGAGTGAGATTGTGAATTTCGTGGAAAAATATGCATTGTTTTCTTGAAAACTCATGAAAATTATGTTGTTGACATGTATAATACATTCGTTGAATGATGCACGTGTTTAATACTTGTTTGAAATGATTTGAAATGTCATATTTTCCTAAATGTATATAATTGTCATATCAAGAGATATATTCACTGAGTTGTTGGTTGGTTGCTCACTCCATTTCCTTCAATATTTCAGGTACAGAGTTAAAAGGAAAAACACGATAATAGTTACGTAAGTTAGAGTCTTATTTTGTTAATGTGCGTGTATGCGAAGGAAATAGATTATATTTTCTTTAGTTTCAAATGAATATATATATATATTATCACATAGATGAGTTGTACATGGATTTTCATTTGACATTTTTGGGTTATACTATGCTTGTGATGAAATGAGATGATCAGATATATTTATCAGGTGAAGATTTGATTTGTGGAATAAATGGAATGAACGGAATGATGATTATCTATATATATATGTTTGATTTGATTTGTAGTATATCAGGAAAAAAATGTGACTTGTCCATTTTATGGGGAGGTGCTATCAAAATTTTTGAAAATTTTGGGAATTTTTGTGAATGTCCGTTGAGGCTGACAGTGTATTATATACTATATATGGGTATGTACAGTGTATAGTACACTGTGCCGGTCATGACGTCAGGGGCGTCGTGATAGGACGAGATGGAAAATCCTTGTTCAGATGAGTAGGAGTCAAGTAAGGCCTAGAGATATATTAACTACTTTAAGGCAAAGGGACATGGATAATGCATCAACACTGAGGACCGTATACAATGCACGTAATAAGCCTAAATTGGTGACATATTGTAACACCCTGTAAATGTAATTAAATACATACGTTGACGTACACTTATATCGAAATGTATAATATACGTACTTGATACGTAGGAGCTAAATATACGTATGTATGATTAGTAAATAAATGTATTAAATGAAGATGATACATATGAGATCATCTTATATGGGTGCTTACAAGTTAAAAATTGGAGTTGAATTATGTGGTTGCGTGTATAGAAGAAAAAGAGGAACAAAAATATTTACTATTCATTTGCGAGTATTGTTCACCGACTAGTACCGTGAACAGTACGCAGAAGAAGACAAAAAAATAAAAATAAAACGTTGTTCATAAGCGGATACTATTCATTAGAATAGTACCATGAACTGTACTCGTATGTATTAAATGAAAAAAAAAGAAAAAAAAAGAAAAAAAATATCAACAAAGTTGCAGAGAGGAAGAACCGAGAAGAGGAGAAGAAGAAAAAAAAAACGCGGGATTCGCGTCCAATCGGGCCTTGCGGTAAGTGATTTATAAGCTAGATGTAAACTTTCTAGCAGAGTAATTTTTACTGTGGGAGCCGTTTTGCGGCGTTTTGACAAATTGGGGGTTTTGACCCAATGTGAATAAAAATCCTCTAGCAAGGTAGAAAAACACTCTTTAGACGGCCGGGACCCCGAATATGTGGTTAGATTCTATTTTAGGAGTTTTGGAGACCATTTGACAATTTTAATACAATTTACATGTTTCGAATGAATAGTACTATGAACAGTGACGTAAATAGTGAATACTGATATAAATAGTGAATAGTGAACAGTAAACAGTGAACAGTGAATAGTGATGTAAACACTGATGTGCATCCAATGAAACTCCGGTTTGATATCATAGAATCGTAGATAACTGAATTTCGGACGTTTCGATGCTAAGATTGTGATTTTTGGATATGATTTGATAGTTTTAGTAACTAAGTATATGGTGCCGTGAAAATATGATGTTGAAATCTATTTTCACTGTTCTTTCTTTTGGAAATATCTAGATTTACCACAGAAACGAGATAATAGTTTCTTCAATTGCTTATGAGTCCTAAATGGATTTATTATTCGTGATTTGACGTGAGTTGAGAAATTAAAGATATGAATACACGAAATTGAATTATGGAGTGATTGTGACAGGTTAAATTAGTTGGATTTAACTTGGAGCTGGACTCGAAAGCGACGATGATTGGGTTTAAATGGAACGTGTTGTACTGTGAGTATAGTTTTCTTGATTTGGTTCTTGTATGACATTGTACGAATATAAAATGTTTGATTGTATGCATGTTATATTTATATATAATGCATTGAGTTTTATGGATCATGCAAACTGATTTCAGCACTTGGAGTTTGTAATGATGAGGTTTTGCGAGTCCTCATTGTCATTTCGTTAGGCATTAGACCCGGATGAGGTTTTGCGAGTCCTCATTGTCAGTAGGTCTGTCCTAACAAGGGTTGGGATCCTTGAAATGACTGTGACTTGGGTAATGAGAGGTTGTGGCTACCTTGTAACGGTCATACAAGGGTTAGACCTGCTCTCTTGCCTAGCGGAGGAGGGAGATTGTGCATTGTGTTATTGAAAATCATGCAATTTATGTTGTTGACATGTACAATATATTCGTTGAATGATGCATGTGTTGAATAAGTGTTTGAACTGATTTTAAATGTCATATTTCTCTAAATGTATATAATTGTCATCTCAAGAACTATATTCACTGAGTTGTTGTTTGCTCACCCCATTTCCTCCAATATTTCAGGTATTAAGTCGAAGGGAAAAGAAAAATTCGTGAGTGATAATCACGTGAGCCTTCGTCTGGTATGTGTATGTATGCTTGGAGGAAATAGCTTATATTTTTGTTACTTTACTTAGCACACATTATATATCTATATGTATTATCATCTAGATGGGACGTGTGGGCATAGATAGCTTAATATATTGGATGATGATGATAATTGTTGGGTTATAAATATAGGCGCAAGTTGTGAGGCAGCCTATAACTTTCCGATTAGCCAAAACTGTGGTGAAATTGTTAACCCTAGCAATATTAGTGATATAACTTGTACCGCCCTTTGAAGCCGAGTCATCAACACCAGTGTTAGGTACAAGGCGAAATAAGTACTGTAAGGAAATGTTGGGGCAAAAAATATGAAATTGAAGATAAGTGAAACATTGAGTAAGGTTGAGATTTTGGCAGTATTGGGTCAGGTACTAACCCAATAAAAATGGGAAAAAGAAAAGTGATGTTAACGAATTATGAAAATCAGAATTGGTTTTTACAGAAGTAGTCACACCATTAGCATCCACATCTGGAGCTATCAATGGTTCAAGCCTCTGTCTTTCTCACATTATCTCTCTTTTATTTTATTTTGTATTTTTTTTTATTCTTTTCTTTTTCAACGTTAGTGGGGGAAAGAGATTGAAATGAGAGAGTATCCCATACTCCTCCTCTAACTTAATAAAACAACTTTTCCCCATTTTAATATTTAACTTTCATTCATTAAATCATTTAATAATTCAATTTAATTCAATTCAATTCAACTAATACTGTGGCGACCCCGCGCCCCGGACCACCAACCCCGCAGGGAATGGCATGCGGAATGCCGGGGCGGGACGCCCGGCGTAGGCATCTCCGACCACTCCTCAACTCCCGTGAGGTGGTTGAGACCCTACGAGCCTTATCTCAAACAACGACATAATATTAAAAGGTACTAAACAAAACTACCCACCGTATTAATCATCAAAGACAAGGGATAATCCATAAAAATGAACCATAAATAAAATCATAATCCCTACAGTCCATTAAGATTGACATACACATAAAGTCCAAAATTGTGGGTACCAATAAAAACCGTCATATGCCCACATGGTTTATCTAACAAGTCCCAACTCACCCATACTACAATGTGGTAAGTGTTATAATTACATAATCCAAAATATAATACTTCTCCTGTAGGCATACTCACAATCAATGATAACAGAAGCTTATACAATCTGTCTACCAGATCACCAGAGGTAAAGGACCAAGTAGATCCAACAATACATCAGAATAGACACCAAATATTGATCATACATGTTATCAACGGCTTACTCATATTTGGATCTGGTTTTGTATTTACTTTAATTTATTCTCTAAAATCTGGTGGAGTCACATTGATAAAATTTACTGGAGCATTCCATATCAACTAACTGGAGATTAACACATCTTGTGTTTTTTTTTTTTTTTTTTCAGACTGATAATCGACAATCATAGGTCGAGATACAATGTACGCAGTTTGTGACTCCTGCTCAGGCAATGGAAACCAATTCTGGTTTTCATAATTCGTTAACATCACTTTTCTTTTTCCCATTTTTATTGGGTTAGTACCTGACCCAATACTGCCAAAATCTCAACCTTACTCAATGTTTCACTTATCTTCAATTTCATATTTTTTGCCCCAACATTTCCTTACAGTACTTATTTCGCCTTGTACCTAACACTGGTGTTGATGACTCGGCTTCAAAGGGCGGTACAAGTTATATCACTAATATTGCTAGGGTTACCATGTTCAGCCATGTATATTACTGATTTTGCATCATGGGTTCATCAACAATGGCAACTAGGTCAACATAGTTGACATGCAAGCTATTTGGAAATGTCTAAGATCATATTCTAAATTTAGGTCCAATACAAGCACCTTACCAATTCTTCATTTAATATTCTGTTCAGATGTATTAATCTACCAATAGAAATATGTAATCACAAAATTCACCGTCAATATTGAAGTATTTGAAGAAACAAACCTTCTGTCCAAATATCAGCCCAATCCAACGGTGGACCGAAAAGATATGTATCTTTGATGAACAAGTATCTAATCAGACAGTTTCTCCTTTCCTGCTGCAAATACCCAGACTCAGATGGCTATGTCACACAAAATACTTAACGTATAAACATCTCCACCGTCTAGAATACAGAAGGATCAGTTATAAACTACATACCCAAATTTGATATCCATCCAACGGTAGATTTAGGAAATCTACAAGGTTGACCGAAACGGCACGAGAAACCCAAAAATTCCGACCAGCTTCGTTTGAGAGGTTATATCTCTTAGAAACAGCCTCTAATTAAGATCTCCACCGTTCAGAATGTAGAAATATCAGTTTTAAACCACATACCCAAATTTGGTAGCCATCTAACGGTAGATTTAGGAGATCTATAAGTTTGAGCGAAACGGTGCGAGAAATCTAGACTTTCCGATCAGCTTTGTTTGAGAGGTTAGATCTCTTATAAGAAACCTCTGATCAAGATCTCCACCAACCAGAATGAAGAACCATAAGCTACGAACGTGCTGATAAAAGTTGCGTTCAATCTGACCATATATTCCAAAGATCCACCTCTTTGATGGAAACGTCGCAGGGATCTTCCTCCTGCAACTCTCTCCTTCCTTCTCTTCTTCTTTCCTTTCTCTTCTTTTCTTTCTCTTCTTCTTTCCTTTCTCTCCACTCACCTCTTTCTAGCACTTCCTTGATTCCCTCCTCCACTCACCTCACTTTCTAGCACATTCTTGGATTCTCTCATCCACTCACCTTATTTTCTAGCACATTCTTGGATTCTAGAAGTGGGCATGGGACACTTGTCCACTTTCAGGGACCAACCTTCACATGTGTTGGTCTCATACTACCCATACCAACCACATGTACTTTAACCAATCTCATGCTTCCATGTATTTTAAATGTTCAATCCATTTAATACACCAAATTTTCAATTTCATTTATCCTTTTATTCAATCAATCCTAACCCATATCAATTCATGGTTTAATGAGCCCATGCATAAATCATAACATATGCATTATACTTTAATTTAACATGACTCATATACAATTTATGATACATATATTTATATACATTATCAAGCATCAACTATACAAACATTAAACAATCATCAAACAAACACCAAACATATCAAGACAACACATAGAGTTTGGGCAAAAATGCAATTGGGTTATGGGCTAGATGAAATAATTTTCGGGGCGTCACAAATACAACTCATATTCTTTATTTAATAATTTTATTTATTTGCTCACATTCCGTAATTATAGCATGTATTTCATACACGCGTATATTTAGCTAAATACGTTTCAACTACGTGTATTATCACGTGTATATTTAGCTCATACGTATAAAATACGTGTATTATACATCTTCATATACGCGTACTTCAACGTATGTATTTAATTAAATTTACGGGGTGTTACAATCTCCCCAACTTAAGGAATTTTGTCCTCGAAATTTAGACTTAAGGACTATTCCTCAAGTGATACTCAATTCTAGAAAACTGCTCCCGCATTGCATATTCCGCTTCCATGTTTGCTCTTCTTGATACGTAGTATCCTCCCCAACTTAGTGGTGAGTTATATCCATAACATAGATGGAATTCGAATGATTCCGGACACTTATCAACTGTGATCGTAGTGCAAATCGGTAAGCCAATGGACCTATCTTATCAAGGATTTCTACTGGTCCAACAAATCGCGGTACGAGCTTTCTTGTTATTCTAAATCTCATTTGGCTTTTCTGTGGTAAGACCCTTAATAAAACTGAGTCAGCCACAATAACAATAACTCCACACTTTCAATTCAACAAGTTGGAGATCTATAAGGCTTATTATTAAACCTTTAGAGTGCCATCATTATGTTATTATCATAGTTGTTTAGACACATAAGTTTACACAAATACAACATTCCTTCCAACTTCCACCAAAATTCAAGTATATCAGACCTGAGCATGCTCGCAAGCATTCACTCTCTCAGTCTGTCAACCAGTCTGAGAGGAAAATATCACACTGAGAAGGAGATGAGTACCAAAACGAGTCTGCATCATATAGCAGATCTCGACACAATCTTCGGATCTTAATCCGACATGACAAATATCTGAGTACTCCCATCAAATCTCCCTATCGCACACATATACAATCTGCTCAGTCTATCAAAAGAATTTTGGTGTTCATTGGAAGAATACGCAGACTTATCAGTCCACTAATGGTTATCCAAATAGTATCATTTCTACCCATAACCCATAAGATACCATTTGAATCCCATCTTCATTTAACACAATCCATAATATTTCATACTAATATCATACTCGTCTCATCATAACTTTTTCTCTCTGAATATGAGTATCAATCAGTTGAATATGCATCCGAGCACAAATATCAACACATGGAGTAATAGAGAGTACACTCATAACTGTAACTCTCACTCACAAACAATCTCCATTTATGGCTAACTGATAGATACTATTTCAGTTTCAGCCTGTTTCCTGCTCAATGTCTCAGCAACATATTGGCCTTTCCCAGGATAATAATTCAATATAAAACCAAATCCTGCGGGAATTCTTGCCACATTTCTTACCTCAAATTCAATTTTTTTTTTTCGTTCAAATAATTACTTCAGACTCTTAAAATCTGATAATAGTATGACCTTTTTATTATAGAGGCAATGCTCTCATTATGTCAAAATAACTACCAACAAAGTACTAGACACTCTCAGGATAGTTATTCGCGAAATATCTGGAGACACAAGTAATTAACATATTCTTTTGTATCAATCCACAACCCAGATCCGGACGTGATATTCATCAATCATAATTACTTCCAGGTTCTGAAACTAGTCACAACATTTAATACTGTGAGAGCTTCCCCATGCACAACGGTCAACACATTTTATAGCATTCATCTGGCTTCGTTTCGTGAGTGGAACAGATAGCTTCAAGGATCTTTCCACGCACTTTCTATACCATACTACTAAGACCAGATAAATTCTAATTTCCATCATTTAAATCAGTTTTAATAGTTCTATGATCACTTTGACATTCCCAGCATCCTTGAAGATACTATTTAAACTAGTCACGTGATCCAAAAATCCACATCTCCTTTATATTCAAAACTCATATTCACCGGGCTTGGCACTCCATCGGTGCTCTCTCAGTGACTACAAGATAATTTCGAGGTGCTATTCATGCTCATCTCATTTTTCTTGGGACAATTTCATATATCATCATCGAAGACTATGTACTCAAGATATGGTTCATATACCCACTGCATCAATCATATAACGTGATTGACACATTAATCAAGGATACCAACATTTCATAATATCCATATCTTGTCTTAAAACAGTCTGCATTACATCCTTTTCTCGACTTCTTAACTGATGGTGCCTAGATCTCAAAATGATCTAAAAAAAAATTGGCACTATTTAGTTAATCGAATTCGACCATCTATCCATGGTAAAGGATATGCATTATTTATTGTTACCCTACTCAGTTATTTCATACTTAAACATATTTCATTATACCTCTTTTCCATATTATCATAATTGCTCGCCAAGGTGACATATCAAGGATAATAAATCTTTTGCTCATTAACACATTTACCGACACCTTAAATTCTCACAATTTCTCATGAAGGAATGAAGATACATATTATACTGGCATCAGTTTTATGTGCTATCAATCTCCTGTCTAGGTAGCAAATTCATCAGAGAATACTCCACTATACCTGTTCACCACAGGAATTTTAATCAACTGCATGCCTTATGACATTACTCTAAATGGCTTTGTCCTAGCCATATGCTCAATTTCCTCGTCAATAACCATCTTATCTTAAATAGAAGATTTTGAGGGTATAAATTTCTCGAGATTCAAAATGAGAATTTTCCACTCATTCAACATATTACTTCTTTTCAGATAGACGCTCCACCTGGCATAAGAGGTAGCTAGCCAATCATACCCAACAAAGCATCCACTTCCAAAATTTTATATTCAAAAGTCCATAATTAGTTGATGACTCTCATAGTTATTCCACATAATCGTTGCTAACCATATCAAGGTAGATTCTTTCTCCTGTAGGCATACTCACAATCAATGATAACAGAAGCTTATACAATCTGTCTACCAGATCACCAGAGGTAAAGGACCAAGTAGATCCAACAATACATCAGAATAGACACCAAATATTGATCATACATGTTATCAACGGCTTACTCATATTTGGATCTGGTTTTGTATTTACTTTAATTTATTCTCTAAAATCTGGTGGAGTCACATTGATAAAATTTACTGGAGCATTCCATATCAACTAACTGGAGATTAACACATCTTGTGTTTTTTTTTTTTTTTTTTCAGACTGATAATCGACAATCATAGGTCGAGATACAATGTACGCAGTTTGTGACTCCTGCTCAGGCAATGGAAACCAATTCTGGTTTTCATAATTCGTTAACATCACTTTTCTTTTTCCCATTTTTATTGGGTTAGTACCTGACCCAATACTGCCAAAATCTCAACCTTACTCAATGTTTCACTTATCTTCAATTTCATATTTTTTGCCCCAACATTTCCTTACAATACTTATTTCGCCTTGTACCTAACACTGGTGTTGATGACTCGGCTTCAAAGGGCGGTACAAGTTATATCACTAATATTGCTAGGGTTAACAATTTCACCACAGTTTTGGCTAATCGGAAAGTTATAGGCTGCCTCACAACTTGCGCCTATATTTATAACCCAACAATTATCAAACCTGCCGTATAGGATTCCAAAATTTATTCTAGATCCTTATCCTTCTCAGAATATCCTTAGTGATCATTCCAAAAATAAACTATACCAGTCTATTGAATTCATGTTTGTAGTAGGCATGTCACTACATTGTATCAAGATAAACTTTTTCATGCCTTAAATCAATTTCAACATGATGATAGAAGCTCTTATAAAATCGCTTATTTAATTAATCTCATTCCTTAATCATCTCAGGAGTCCTTAACCAAATTTCTATAATCTCTTATCATCAGTTAGCTTAAACTTAGCTAACTTGCTTTATCATTTTCAGGGACTTAATCATTCTCTAAGATGGTCTCTACTCAAAGTCGCATATTCTTTATTCCGTCTACTATCAGACTGCTAGTTAAGATAGGAGAGTATCTTCTCCTGAGAGTTTTCATACCTTTCACATCTTTTCATTTCATCTGGCTTATTCTTGAGACCTTCTATTTATTTTATTTTTGACTTCAGTATCAACTATATATGTGTTTTTACAGAAGTAGTCACACCATTAGCATCCACATCTGGAGCTATCAATGGTTCAAGCCTCTGTCTTTCTCACATTACAACTTTGCCACAAGCTCATAAGCTGTGCATTTCGTTGTTGTTGGGTAGTTCCTAGCCATATATAAGCTATATAATTTATTCTCACTAGATTACATCTAGTTCTGTTTCGATCAGCCTTCTGATCCTTTCTTGATCAGCAATTTCCATTGTTAATCTTGACTATTCGTTTCCAAATATGAAATTCACCGACACAGGTGATTCTCAGTCAAGATAACCTATTGGATTAGGCTCCACATAATAGGACTACCCATATGTATACCCATACAAACAATCATAATATCATAAAGCTTTTATCTTTTTAAGAATTTTAAACTTAAGTCTCTGATACCAATATTGTCACGACGCCCCTGACGTAGGCTGACGTCATGACCGGCACAGCGTATTATACACTGTACATACCCGTATACAGTATACAATACACTGTCAGCCTTCACGTACTCTCACAAACCTTCCCAAAATGTACAGTAATTTTTTTTTTCTAATAGACCACAAATCAAATCCAGATATCTATAATCATCCCAATCATTCACACATCACATTTTCATTTCCTCATCAAATATCTTAAGTTATATATATGCCCACACATCCCATCTAGATGATAATACATATATATATATATATATATATATATATAGATAATGTGTGATAAGTATACATATCAAAATAACAAAAATATAATCTATTTCCTCCAAGCATACATACACATACCAGACAAGTTCATTTTTCCTTCGAGTCAATACCTGAAATATTGGAGGAAATAGGGTGAGCAAACAACAGCTCAGTGAATATAGTTCTTGAGATGGCAATTATATACATTTATAGAAATATGACACTTAAAATCATTTCAAACACTTATTTTTTTTTTTGGAAAAGAAAAGAGGGGGAACACCCAGCAAGAACAACTAGCACACTACATCTCGAACTCTCCTAGGCCAGGTAACCCCAGTTGCATTTTCCCTCAAAATATTAAATAACCCACGGGGAGGGGAAGACAGGATACACACTCCCCGATTGAACTTCAAAGCCTCAGTAGCCAAATAGTCTGCTGCTCTATTACCTTCTCTGTAAATGTGCTCAACTTGAACAATCCAATCTCTCTGAAGGAGTCTTCTACACTCATTTACCAAGTTGGAAAGGCTAAGCTGCGGCATACTGTTGCCTTTTAACCAACCAGCCACCATAGCCGAATCTGTTTCGAAAACTATAGAACGATGGCCCTCCTCCCAAGCAAGACGTAAGCCATGAACAGCAGCCCATAATTCAGCTTCAGTTGCAGTACAAGAACCAATATTAGCCACAAACCCCCTCAACCACATACCACGATAGTCACGGAGAAGACCGCCACCCCCTGCTCGCGATGAAGCATTCTTAAGACATCCATCAGTATTAAGCTTAGTCCAACCATGGTTGGGAGCACACCAGCCTACCATCTTCACCCTTTCTATCAGACCAGCACCATGGACCGCCGCTTTGTCTCGAAAAGCATGAAAGATTTCAGCCACTTTCCCTTTAAGCCAAGCCATGCTATACTCGAAGTGAAAACGAAGATTACGAAAAGCTAAATCATTCCTCCATTTCCAAAGAGCCCACACGGCAACTGTAAAGTAGGAAGCCCAGTCATAGTCAACATTACAATCATTAACGCCAGCAAGATTATGAGCAAGCCAGCTTTGGAAATCCAAATGGCTCTGAAGATGATACTCAACTGGCTGCAAGAGACGCTTCCATAATTGCACGGCTCTAGAGCAATTTCGAAAAATATGATCAACATCCTCGATACATCCCACACATTCAATACAGTCAGATGCCATGGTGAAACCCCTTTTCATCCGCTCAGCATTGCACATGATCTTTCGATGAGCAACCATCCATAAAAAATCTTGCATCTTTGAGGAACTTTAAGCTTCCAAATCATCCTCTAAAGGGAAGTAGGATCTCCTATAAGAGTTCCAATAGAAATAGAATAAGCAGAGGACACCGTTAATATGCCACTCTCAGAAGCTCCCCAACATATGTCATCTGCAACCTCCTCCTCATCCCATAAGAGCACAGCAGCAAGTTTATTTTCAATCTCAAAAGGGAGTAAACCTGATAGAGCATTCCAGTCCCACCCTGAACCCTTTACCCAATAGCTTGAGATAGGCCTATACATCTCCACCAAACTCAAATCCCGCATTTTCATATTGATTAAGGCCACCTCACATACCCATGTATCAAGCCAAAAAAGAGTGTCCTGACCATTACGAACTAGAGCCCGCACTCCGCTACGTAAAATAGGCGAGGCTTTAACAATGCCCCGCCACGCATTGGAAGCCCCATTCTTAGGCTGCAACCTATCAATAGTAGCATCCCGATGCAGATACTTCATGGAAACAACTCTGGCCCAAAAGCTATTCTTATCTGTAATTAGTCTCCATCCCAATTTGGCCAAAAGAGCCAAGTTCATATAAGCCATACTCTTAATGCCAAGACCACCGTCCTCCATAGGTTTGATGATGATTTCCCACTTAATGAGGTTGACGCCCTGCTTCTCAGTAGACCCTCCCCATAGAAAACGTCGAACTAATTTATCAATGGTATTACACACCCCTATTGGTAACATCATAGTCTGCATGATGTACATGGGAATAAAGTTAAGCACCGATTTAACTAGAACCAATCTACCCGCAAAGGACAAGAATTTTGTCTTCCACCCCTCCAATCGAGTAGTCACTCTCTCAATGATGTACTGAAAGTCAGCAGGTCGGACCCTCCCATGAATGGAGGGAGCACCAAGATACCGACCCAAGTTGTCCGTAAGGGGAATACCAGAAATAGTAGATATGTCTTGAGCCACCGCAAGCTCCACATTGTGATATACAAATATATGAGATTTCTGGTAGTTAACTCTTTGGCCCGAGCACGCACAAAATAAATCCAGGCACTTCATAATAACCTTTATCTGCTCTGTAGATGCTTCCGCAAACAAAACCATATCATCTCCAAAGAAAAGGTGGGAGATAGAAGGACCAGTACGAGAAAGCTGTATGGGTTTCCATTCCTTTCGCTCCACTGCCCCATTAATCAAATGACCCAATCTTTCAATACACAGAACAAAAAGATAAGGCGAAATTGCATCCCCTTGCCGAACTCCGCGCTCAGGAGAGAAACAATCCAAAAGATCCCCATTCCAGACAATCGACATCCTAGAGGATGAGACACAATGCATCACATTTCGGATCCACTCATCACCAAGACCAATCTCCTTCAACGAGTCTTCAATAAAATCCCAAGATAATCGATCATAGGCCTTTTCAAGATCAATCTTAATTGCCATATGAGATACACCACTCTTCTTAGTTCTCATTGAATGAAGGACTTCTTGATACACAATGACATTATCTGTAATTTGGCGACCAGGAACAAAGCTGCTTTGGTTGGGAGAAACAAGACTAGGGAGGATCATCTTTAGCATATTTGTCATAGCTTTTGTAATCACTTTATAGCCCACGTTGCAGAGACTTATAGGTCTAAGCTGGGACAATAATTCCAGATGCTGAACCTTCGGTACTAATACCAACAGAGTATCATTGATCCCATCTGGAAGCTTTCCTGACACCCAAAAGTCTTGAACAAGCTTGTAGACAGAAGGCCCCACTGTAGGCCAGAGGCGTTCATAAAAACCTGCATGAATACCATCCGGGCCTGGCACTTTGAAGGGAGCCATCTCAAATAAAGCCTGACGAATCTCTTCAATCTCAAAGGGCTGATGAATCCTTGCCATGACAGCACCATCTAGAATTGGAAAGTCCCCTTTAGGAAAATCAGACATATCCCCGCAAGGTTCTTTTGAAAATAACCTGGTATAAAAATCTTGAATTAGATGCTTCAACTGAGCTGAATCTGAAACCCAATTTCCATCTGTACCTTTTATCCTCTCAATGACATTCCTGCTCCGACGAATGACTGTAGTAGCGTGATAGAACTTGGTATTGCGATCACCCGAAAGGATCCAGTCGGCTCTAGATTTCTGAAACCACGAAAGTTCTTCTTGATACAGAACAAGGTTCAGCTCCTTCTTAAGCTTAGACTCCAAAAGATGAATACGGTGTGTAGGGTGTTTAGATAAGACACGTTGAATGCCTGCAAGTCTCGCCCAGAGCCTCTTCTTCCTCCTAGAAATACTCCCAAACTCGGTACTATTCCATGAAGTAAGAACCGAGGCTATATGCCGATTATTTGTATCCAAAGATCGGTCACGACTCCAATTTTCCTTAATGACATTGTAAAATCCCGGATGAGTCAGCCAAGCTGCCTGAAATTTAAACTGCGTTGGCCTCACAGTGGCACTTGAACCCTTTAAACGAACCAAGATAGGAACATGGTCGGAGTGATGTTTAGGAAGGTGAAACACTCTAGCGTCCTCAAACATATGCCTCCAAGCTAAATTACATAAAACTCGATCCAGGCGAGCTCCCTTAAACTGATCCCCTATACCCCTACTCCAAGTATAGGCTTGTCCGGAGAATCCCATGTCCAGCAAATCATGATCGAAAATCCAATCCCCAAAACCAGAGCTGCCATGATGAGCCACAGCATTCCCACTACTAACTTCTTCGGAACATACCACCGCATTAAAATCACCCGCAATAATCCAAGGCTCACTCATATCAAAAACATTCTTATTAAGATCCCTCCATAACAGCTTCTTCAAGCTGGCTGTAGGACTACCATAAACAACAGATAACAACCACTGATGCATACTACTATCCCGAACCCTCATATGGATAAACTGGGGATGAGTAGCAATAACATTTATTTGACAAGAACTATGCCAGAACACCCAAATACCACCACTGAAACCCAATGATTCTACCCGGACCCATTCATCAAAACCCAGCTTTTTACAGAGATAATCTGCCTGAGATCCACTCACTTTGGGCTCTAACAATCCCAATATGCCTGGTTTATGCATCTTAAGCAGGTCTTTCAGGGAACGGTGAAACTCCTTCGAAGCCGCCCCTTGACAATTCCATATCATAAAATCCATAAAAACAAGATAAAATAGGCTACCCACCACTACCGAAGACCAAAAAATTGACAAGCACGGCTTTAAGAGGAGAACCCTCCATCAACAATATCCATCCTCCCAAGCGATTCATCCTTGTCACTAGGAGCTTCGTTATGCACCCCCACCAGATTAGCTTTTGTTCCACCAAGTTCCCGCCTACCAATAGCAGGAACATGCCCAGAATCCACCACAATAGGAGGATCTTGATGATGTTCTGGTATCAAATTAATTGTAGGATGAATACCCTCCATGTTCTCAACCTGATGCTGGGGATGAGAGACCACCGATCGAGAAATCAGCTGACCTCTATTGGACCCACGCACCACAATATGTTCCTCCGCAGCGGCAGCTTGCTTGGACTGAGAAGAGATAGAAGTGATGTCACGAGTCAGTAAATTCTTCTTTATTCGAACCGCATTGCTGGTCTCTGCAGCCACTTGAGTGCTTGGGCCATTATCCACTTCCTTAGTATTTATTTGCAGATTGGGCCTTCTCCCTTTACTCTTGACATATTCATTAAGTGATATCTCTGAGCCCATGTACACGCCAGTATCCTTATCAAGCTGTGGCCGATCTCGTTGATCACTATCAATATTCTCCTCAGGAATATCCTCAACTGCTAATGCCGCATACCGAGAAATATGTTGCTGAGAACTAGCATTTTGTTTAGCACCAAACAGTGGCATATCCCGAGGATCACGTCCAGCTCTCCCACTCTTTCCATTTTCAGTTTTGGTCATACCTCTACGAGATCTTCTAGAAGCCAACATCCATGGCCCATAACTTTCGGTTATTTCCTGATTCACCGGAGGCTCAGCCGGCCTAGATTGAACTCCGACCACATCTCTAACATCTCCGGCCAGCACCTCCGCCGGTCCACCTTGATGAGGCGTCTCTTGGCCCTCATTCTTTGGACACGCATCTTTCCGATGCCCATAACATCCACAATCAAAGCAAATTAAATGGATCCCCTCGTATTCAATCCGTCGAACCCGACGTCGCAGAGTGAATTTAGATAGAAGTGGCTTGGTTATATCTACCTCCACACATATACGCGCGAACTTCCCCCTAGAGACGGTGCTTGTTGCATCATCAATCTTCACCGGACGACCAATACGCGCCCCTACTTTCATGAGGAAGTCATAGTCATAGTATTCAATTGGGAGACAAGGGATTCGCACCCACACCAACAATCTATCCATGTTCTCCTGCCCCGGGTCAAAATTAGGATGCCATTGCCGCACTGTCAGATAATGATCAAAGATCATCCATGGGCCCTCAAATTTTGCATACTCATAATCCTCCTTGGAGGCAAACTTGACAAGAAAATAGTCTTGATCAATAGCAACTAATTCAATAGGAGCCTTCGGACGCCATAAGGCCTTAATCTTACGTAACAGGAATGAAAATCCAATTGTTCTACCCAACAATTTGATAATAAGTGTCTGTCTCCATGGGCGACGTAAGCGCCTCTTCTCCTCCTTGGATATGTGAATGACTGGACACTCGGACTCGGACTCCTCAGCCCCCATCTCTCCTTCATCATCTGAGGTCCAATCCTCATCGGACGTCTCGCCATCATCCACTCGTCCCGTATAGCCCAAAAGTTTGTCTCTAAATGTTGGCAAGGGGGCGAACATCCCATTCCCCTCAGCATTCTCCTTGCATGCCTGAGTCTCCTCCACCATATCTACGTCCGCCATTGGCGACAAATCCGCTTCCACTCCATCCACATTCATCTTAACTTTTTTGTTACTTCGTTCAAGCAAATCAGTTTCCTGTTGAGAGCGACTTGGAGGTGTAACCATCGTTCAAGAGCTAAGCTTATGCGAAGTACGGTTCTAAGAGTCACCTTTTTTAAAAAAGTGACTATAAGAGCTAAGCTTCTGAGTCCACCTCACCTCGATTCTTCCCAAATCAAGATCAAAAAAAAAAAAAAAAAAAAAAATTGCTCCTCTCTATTCAGAACCAGAAATAAACCTAGAATCAAGCCATTTTCAGCTTGAAAAACCAAACCAAAAACGCCTGTAACCACACAAAACGAGCTGAAAAAAGAAGAACTGATGGAAATTTCTCGACGATCACTTAAATTAATCTCCGAACAAACAGAAAGCGAAAGCGAAATCAAAATCCATACCGTTTCCTTCTCTCTTCTCGTCTCCCTCGAAATCAAAATCACAGACCGAACAGAATCTCAAAATACTTCACGAGTCCAAAGAAAAACTCAAACCAATCAATCCGCTGCTTCAGAGCTCGAAGAAGAAGCATAGTTTAACCTCCATGAGCAGCCCCGCTGTACCCAGAAAACCGAGAAGAAGATCTCAAGAACTCCGAGCAACTTCGAACAAACGATCTAAACCTCAAGCGCGGTGCAGATCTTGTCGATCGGCTTCATTCTATACTCGCCATGAAAATGAACAGATCTAAGAACAAAGAATCTCCATGAATCTCTCTGGAAAACAGAGAATCAGTGCGCAATAAACCCGCTTTTTCCTAAAGCGCGGTGCAGATCTTGTAGAAGAAGATCTCAAGAACTCCGAGCAACTTCGAAACAAAAGATCTAACCCTCAAGCGCGGTGCAGATCTTGTCGATCGGCTTCATTCTATACTCGCCATGAAAAGGAACAGATCTAAGAACAAAGAAACTCCATGAATCTCTCTGGATACAGAGAGTCAGTTTCCGCCTCTCTTTCAGTTTCCGCCTCAACTATTTTAATAACGGAGATAATTTTATTTCAAACACTTATTCAACACATGCATCATTCAATGAATATATTGTACATGTCAACATCATAAATTTCATGATTTTCAATAACATAATGCACAATCTCCCTCCTCCGCAAGGCAAGAGAGCGGGTCTAACCCTTGTATGGTCGTACAAGGTAGACACAACTTCTCATGACCCAATTCAATAACACCATGCACAATCTCCCTCCTCCGCAAGGCACGAGAGCGGGTCTAACCCTTGTATGGCCGTTACAAGGTAGTCACAACATCTCATTACCCAAGTAACAGTCATTTCAAGGATCGCAACCCTTGTTATGACAGACCTAACGAAATGACAATGAGGAATCGCAAAGCCTCATCATTACAAACTCCAATGCTAAAATCAGTTTGCATGATCCATAAAACTCAATGCCTTATATATAATATCACATGCGTACAATCAAACAGTATATATGCGTACAATGTCATACAAGAACCAAATCAAGAAAACTATACTCACAGTGGTTACACGGGTTTTCTAATTCAACTGCTAAAATCGAGCAACAATAGGGCTTCCTCAAGAGCGTTTATCCATGCCCTTAAGCTCTCAATTTAAACACTGAAAGGACCATAGATTATCATGAGAATCATCATTTACCATTTCGGTAGATACTAAAATATCAACTCACTTTTCACAGTACTATCCACTTTTACTATTCACTTTTTACTATTCACCATACTATTCATTTTTACTATTCACTACTCACTATTACTATTCACTATTCACTATTCACTATTCACATTTACTATTTACTATTTATTTTTACTATTCACTATTCACCATTTACTATTTATTATTTATTTTTACTAATGTTGTAAATTGTATTAAAATTGTCCAACGGCTCCAAAAATCATAAAATTGAGTCTAACCACATATTCGGGTTTCTAACAGTCCAGGAAGCATTTTTCTAGCTTCCTAGCGGGTTTTCATTCACGTTGGGGTCAAAACCCCAATTTGTCAAAACGCCGTAAAACGGCTCCCACAGTCAAAATTAGTCCGCTAGAATCGTTACATCTAGCTTAGATAATAATTTCACGAAGAAAGGGAGTGAAAATCACTTACCGCGATGTCCGATTGGACGCGACTCTCACGTTCTCCTTTTTTTTCTTCTTCTTCTTCTCCGTCGTTCTTCCTCTGCTTCTTTCTTTCGCTCTCTGGATTATTCCTCTTGTTGTAACACGTTGGAACGAGATAAGCTTTCTTTTATTATTATTTTTTGTATTCAACATTCAACAACTTCTATCTTCTTTTATTCTTATTGTTTTTTATTCATTTTGTTTGGACGTGCAACATCTTTAAGGTGTTGTTTTATTATTATTATTTTTTTTTATTCATTTCTTTTACAACTCCACTCATCTCTCTTCTTTTCTTTTTTTTTAACTCATTTCCTTATCTCCCTTTTATTTTATTTTGTATTTTTTTTTATTCTTTTCTTTTTCAACGTTAGTGGGGGAAAGAGATTGAAATGAGAGAGTATCCCATACTCCTCCTCTAACTTAATAAAACAACTTTTCCCCATTTTAATATTTAACTTTCATTCATTAAATCATTTAATAATTCAATTTAATTCAATTCAATTCAACTAATACAACTCATATTCTTTATTTAATAATTTTATTTATTTGCTCACATTCCGTAATTATAGCATGTATTTCATACACGCGTATATTTAGCTAAATACGTATCAACTACGTGTATTATCACGTGTATATTTAGCTCATACGTATAAAATACGTGTATTATACATCTTCATATACGGTTACTTCAACGTATGTATTTAATTAAATTTACGGGGTGTTACAGAGCATGTGGCACGCCTTGGTGGAATCTGAGTCAGAGGATAAATATGAATAACATCTAAGGGTGTTGCATACTGATTATGAAAGGTATCATGATGTCCTTGCATAAATATCGAATGAGTGGTTGACAAAACACAAAAAAAGATTTGTGGGAGCTTGGAGGGATGAAGTCATGCATTTTGGTAATGTCACAACCAACAGGGTTGAAAGTGCGTATGGAAAGTTGAAGAGACACTTAGTGTCACACCCCAGTACACAGCACACCGCAGTGTCTAGTACCCCCGAGATGTGATGGGTACGCATACCCCAGCCATTACGATCCATAATATTGTTATACCTCAATACACAGCCCACACACAGCGTCTAGTATCCCCGAGGTTTTTTGTCCCCAAAGGGGGCCTCCCCTCAAGTCAAACTCGCAACCTCCCCTTAAGGAGTTAGATTTCGCACTTGGAGTAACCACTGAGCCAAATGGTTCAGTGGCTACTCCAAGTGCGGATTCTAACTCCTTAAGGGGAGGTTGCGAGTTCGACTTGGGGGGAGGCCCCTTTTGTGGACAAAAGGCCTCGGGGATACTAGACGTTGTGTGCGGGCTGTGTATTGAGGTATAACAATATTATGGATCATAATGGTTGGGGTATGCGTACTCATCACATCCCGGGGGTACTAGACATTGCGGTGTGCTGTGTACTAGGGTGTGACAAAAAGGCCTTATGCCCAAATTTGGGAAAAAATCTCTACAATAAGCATAGAGCCAAATTGTCACACCCTAGTACACAACCCACCGCAGTGTCTAGTACCCCCGGGATGTGATGGGTACCTCATACCGAGCGTACCCCAGCCGTTATATACCACATAATATTGTCACATCCCAGTACACAGCCCACCGTAGTGTCTAGTACCCCCGGGATCATTTGTCCATACTATTCATGGCTCAGTGGCTACTCAAATTGCGAAATCAAACCTTATGAGGTTGTGAGTTCGAATCTGGGGAGACCCTGCACTATTCATGAATGAATAGTGTGGACAAATGATCCCGGGGGTACTAGACACTGCGGTGGGCTGTAACAAAAATGCCTTATGTATATTGAGGTATAACAATATTATGGATCGTAACGCCCGGGGTATGCGTACCCATCACATCCCGAGGGGTACTAGACATTGCGGTGTGCTGTGTACTGAGGTGTGACACTTAGGCTATTCTCAAGCGAATTTTGAATCATCATGAAAAACCATTCATGCGTTGTTTGGTATTGCAACATACAGAGATAACAACATCATTTCAACAAAGTTTGTTCACTATGAAACATTCGCATAGAGATTGGATCTATAACGAACTACGTGGTGTTGTATCTAAATGTGCACTTGACATGATTCAAACAGAATATGTCCGTTGCAAGGAGAATTACTTCGAAAGATCTCACTGTAGATGTGTGTTGCGAAGAACACACAGATTACCCTGTGCACATGAGATCTTTGAATGCAACCAAGGACATCGGCCTATCCCTCTTTCTTCCGTGGATGCCCATTAGAAGAAACTTGACACGATTGTCCCTGTTATGGAGTCGAAGCAAGAATTGCACAACACGGTTGACTTTGAAGCGTTTTTGAAGCATTATGATGGTAGCGATGCACCAACGAAATTAAGAATGCTGGAAAAATTGAGGAAGATATATAATCCATCATCTACATTGATGTCTGAACCTGCAGTGAAAAGAAACAACAGGGGAAGACCAAAGTTAAAGATTGATAGATCAACGAAGAGGGATCCATCATTCTTTGAGCATGTGTTATCACAGGAAGATAGTTGTTCCCCTGATCCTTCCCCTGTTCCTTCCCTGAATACTATCAAACGATCTGGAAAAGTTCACAGGACAAGTAATTTGGCCCCTGAAAAATATATTAATCATTTTCCTATATGTCTGAAGCTTTACTGCCATGCCTGGGTTGCACACAGTGCCCCCTACCCAGGCGTGATCCCGGGGGTACTAGACGCTGCGGTGTGCTGTGTACTGGGATGTGACAATATTATGTGATATATAATGGCTGAAGTATGCCCTGCGGGGGTACTCATCACCCTGGGTAGGGGGCACTGTGTGTAACCCTGGCGTGACAAAAAGGCCTTATGGTTGTTTAGTGGCTACTCAGATTGCGAAATCAAACCTTATGAGGTTGTGAGTTCGAATCTGGGGGAGGCCTTGCACTATTCATGAGTGAATAGTATGGACAAATGATCCCGGGGGTACTAGACGCTGCAGAGTGTTGTGTACTGGGATGTGACAATATTATGTGGTATATAATGGCTAGAGTATGCCCTGCGGGGGTACTCATCACCCTGGGTAGGGGGCACTGTGTGCAACCCAGGCATGACAATTACATTCAGCAATTCAAAGACGTATCAGCTGATGGGCATTATGGTTATCGAGTTGTTGCTCTTTTTATGGGTTTCGGGGAGGATGATTGGAAAAGGGTTAAACAAGATCTCTTGGAGGAACTTCAGAATTTTAGAGATCACTACACAGTGGTGTTCCAATACAGTGGTAGAGTGGATGAAATGATTAAGGCTTTAAAGTGTTTTGATGCACCAGCACCGTCATATGCATGGATGACAATGCCTGAAATGGGTCACTTGATTGCCAGTAAGTACAATGTTGTCTTCGTTCTCATATCGAATCAACATTATTTGACGTTTCTTCCACTGAGGAGTGTACCTGTTTCGACATCAGAGAGACGGTTGTTTGTTATGGGTTTTGTGAGTAAATGTCATTTTGTGCAAATTATTTTGAGTTCAACTAGTCCTTTACCGCCTATTGCTACTAATTGGAGAAAGTTTCATCTCTCATTTGCTAAGGGTTATGACACACCATACTTAGACCGTATTCTATGTTTTACAGGAATTGTTCCTAATGTAGCAACTGCAAAAACAATTTCTGATTAAAAAGTAAATTCTTCATTATCAAAAAAAGGGTTTGTAGTTGATCTATTTTGATGTCAAAAAAGAGTTTGTACATGCCGTTCATACAAATTAATACTCAATGACATTGTTTTTTTTAATTCCATTACATACATTCATAATGAAAAAAAAAAAAAACAGAATCCATTTTATGTTATGTTTGTTTTCTTCGAACAATTCTTGATTGAGTTCCCGAGGGCTCTCCATATTTGAAATGTGCAACTGGCGTGGAAGCCCGATCTTCATGTACATCACTGATGCTAGCACCAAATAGATCCGCAATAACATCATCGATCGTCGTGTACACATGATCGAGCGTTTATTCTTCCCCCCTTCTTGTTTTTAATACCATCAGCATTTTCAGCGCTCGTTTGATGCGTTCCTAAGAAAATCAAAGAATCGATTAATACCATATAAATGTCATTCATATACATTTATAATTGCTATGAAATTTGGTTTATTACCTGTGCACCATCGATGTTAGTGTGTCGGCCCAGTGATACTTGAGTACCTCGAAATTCAGGATTTTGGACTATTGGGTGTGAAATTAAGTAGAACCAATCCAGATATCTTTCTACTGTGTCCTATGGATTACATAGCGTTTGCCCACATAGATGGTTCGATAGTAAATGGTACTCTCAATTTTTCCCACATTTGATCAATGAAGGTGTCATGAACCACATAGTTACGCGCCTTAGCACCTCTCTCTACTCAAGTTGGGCGCATAGGATTACTTGAGATCGATTGTACATATCCAAGTTGACGAAGAAAACAATCTGGATGATATGGCTCGACCACTTCAAAACACTTAAGATATGATGTGTAGAATGTAACTTCATGTAAAGGACATAGGTCCCTACAATCTGTATAAGAGTCTCATATAACCTAAACAGAATAATGGAGAACGATTTCAAATATAAGTTAAAATTTGTATACATGACATTTAATTTAAACGATTAACATTTACCTAATTCGATTGAAGATCATCAATCATCTCACGCAATGTTTCAAAATTCTCTCGGCCTAGTCTCATTTCTTTTCTAGGCTTCCACTTTCGTGCGCGTGGGTAATTGTTTGTATAAGCACGATTAACGTGCGGTTGAACCAAAGGTATGTACTCGTACAACCACGCCTAACAAATATAAGAATTTTTTTTTATTAGGCATAAAAGAAAATGAAAGCGTTCGAACAACAAATATGTTTTTCATAATTTACATGAAATAAAATAAATAAGATAAGGTAGTTTTACCTCTAACAAACTTGTGTATCCGACAATCTGTTGTACGCCATATCTTGTCGCACAACATAATTAGCGATATAAGAAAGCCAGACACACAGAACCCCATGCATATGTGTTGATCGCTTCCAGGTTCACCAACAATTTCAAGTAAATTATGTTCACCCTTGAAACATTCTTGTCAGTGAAAATCGTACAACCTAGTATGAACAACAAATATGTTCTTGTTGTACACTCAGCTGAAGGATATGGTTCATTTTCTTTAAGTTTCGACCCAAATCTTTGTTTTAACCAATCCAATCGCATTGACTGTCCTCTATGCGTGGCGATCTCATCAGTTGCATGTTAAATTGACTCCCCTAATGCTTCATAGAGTAGTAAGACTGCTTCTGCATTGTCTATTACTTCACAATTTACTGCCTTATCCAAAGTTGGTATGCGAAGTAAAACCATGACATCATCGAGAGTAATGCTTATTTCACCGAAAGGTAGGTAAAATGTATTTGTTTCTGGGTGCCACCTCTCCACGACAGAAGAAATTAAAACTTTGTTGGCATTCTCGTACGTGCATTTTAGCAAAGGATAAAACTCAGACTCTTTAATAATTTCCAAAATCCTTTGCTTCTCAGGGTGTTGACTGAGATCCCAAGTCACCAAATTTGTACCATGATTGATGCATTTCAGAAGTTTGCGTTTCTGATGAGTAAACAAAATATTAAAATCGATTAAATAAATTCATTTAGACGAAATCATAAAAATTCAGTAAAAATCATTATATGCCTTGTTCTACCATATGAAATATGCTACGTGTATTTTAAAATATGTGAGTATTAATGGATCAGTAGGTTCACCAGGGCAAGGACCAATCAATACTTGTGAATCGGAAACCTCCGGTTCCTCGTCCTCTTCCTCCACCTCTTCTTCTTCATCTTCACTTATAATTGGTGGCGGTAATTGCTCTTGTTGGCGACGTCTTCTCCTAGCCGAGGCCGTCGGCCGATCTCTTTGGGAGCTTTGCTCCTCAATAGTGGAGACACTTGGTCTTCTTTGACCCAGCGGCACATCTAAATAAGAAATAATTAAAAAATCATGTTAGTACCATAGGTTAGTGTATATAAAAAAAAAAGGTTTGTCCGTCCGTGAGGGGACGAACAGAGGCCTTTTGTCTGTCCCCCTCCGGACAGGCAGACCGTTCTTTTTTTTTTTAATATGTCCGTCTGTGGTTGGATGAACAGAGGGTTTCTGTCCGTCCAAACATAGACGGACAAAGGGGAGTCTGTCCGACCCTAGTCAGTCGAACAACTCGTTGCGAGCGGCGAAATAGGCTTTTGAAAAAACCCTTTTTCACCACATTTCAACTAATTTTTTCATGATTTAGGTCCTAGATCTAGGTAGAAATGAACAAATAACACTAAATAAGATAACAAATCCAACTTATAACTTGAAAAATTGAAGATTTACTCACTGATTTATATTTGAGATTTTCTTCACAAAATCTTTCGATGTTGCCGCTAGATCTTCTCCTTTTCTTGCCAAAAAGTCTTAAAACGTTGATTTAACTCCTTCAATGATTGAAATCAAGCAAGAAATGAAGATTGAGAGATGAGGAAAATGGATCGTTAGAGAGGAAATAGAAGAGAGGCGTGTTGGAGAGTAGAGAAAGGGCGGGAAGGTAATTTTGAGAATTAGGGTGGGTAGAGAAATAGGGTTTAGTTGTTTTTGAATTTTTAGGGGGATGAAGTAAACAGGAGGGTGGACTGATAGGAATAAGTGAGTGATTTTAGTAACTTCCAAAAAAATTAGGACAAACCATTACTTTTTTTATTGGTCCATTTGGTGCACTTTTTACAAAAAAAAAATATATTGTTATTTTTATTTTTTAAGAAGTGCGTGTAGAAAAAATCACTTTTTAAAAGAATTGATCTCGTCAACTTCTTCAAGAAATAAATAAAAAAAGAAAAAAAAACTATTTATTTACTATAATTTGGTATATCGACGTAGATATTCTCAACCGCTTCAAAATTACTATTTATCCAAACGCTCGTTGTAAATGCTCAACCAAACGGAGCCGCTATCCTATATGTGCATCACCATTCACCGTGTATTGGTTGCTTCATCAATTAAGAAACTCCCTGGTCACCAATATGCTAATAAATGGACCATGTACATAAATCTTACAAAGAGTTGTTCAACTAGAAAAAAGCCGGGGCAGTAGAATGGGTCGGGCAAAACTCTTTGTAAGATTTAGATAACACTATTATTAGTCAAAGGATAATGTTAATTTAACTGTAATTTTTATAACTGTATATGTAACTACATAGATATACTATTAGATATTAATGTTTTATATATTTTAAGGTGTGTAATAAATAATTTATGCAATTACAATATTTTATGGTTAGATTAACATTTCTCATTAGTTAATTACTTTGAAAGTTAGATCAAATCAATAAGGGACTATTTTGTGCATGGGATTAGATAGAATTGAACTATTTTTAGTCTCAATCTCATGTTCGGTAACCGATTAAGATTAATAATTTTTATTCTATCAACTTTTTCATTCTACCACAATGGAATGAACTAGTGATAGTTCAAAGAGTGGAATAAAGTTATCTCTCTTTACTTCCTCTTCTCCCTTATTCTTCCTTGTTATAAAATAAAATAAAATAAAAATCATCAATAGTTTTGTAAATCGCAAAATTAGGTCATAAAACCACCTGATTTTGCGATTTTGTAAAATTAGGAATTTTTTTCCTTTTTTTTATAATTTAAAATTTTTTAATTACTATTTTTTTTTAATTTTAAACATATCACTAAATATAAAATTACTTTATTTTTAATTTTACTTTATTCTATTTAATCTAATCTTATCTAATTTTATAAAAGTAATCTCATTTTATTTCGTACAACAAACGGCCCTTATATAGTATACACTCCCTAGCTATCCTTTAACATGACAGATAGTGAATTATTTCTTCTTTCTTTTACTTCTCTAGAAATTAATAACATTAAGAAAAATATTGCTAAGGATCATTGAAATTCCCGTTCTTTTGGCTAAGCCCAAGCGCAAGCGTTGCAGCCAGGCCTCATGCAGTCCTGTAACGCTCACACTCGATCGCACTGTCACACACACCTTTTGGCAGGCGCGGCAGATCTGCAAGCGGCACTTTACTGCCATGTGCTCCGGCCAGCCGCCCACAACCCCAATTATGTTTTTAAGATAGGATTGCATGGTCGGCAAGAAAAGGCCTGTACGAGCATGTATGTATATCAGCCTTTTTATTGCGTTAATTGAATTGTTGGTTTACAAGTGGTCTCCATGTAAGTAAATTCTGATTCAATTTCTACCATCGACCTTAAATGCATGCACCACAGGTCTATTATTAAGGACTCTTTATATAGTCCTTATTAGTGAAAGATTAAATTGAGAATTTTTATCATTTTTCTTTTGAAAGTAGCTTTTCTTAGTCTTTACTTTCTGCTTTTTTGAAGGGGAATATTGGCTTTAGACCACCAACTATGTACAACTAAGAATCGTTTATTATATACTTTTGTCTTCTATCCAAAACCAGAAACAGCAAATTAATTAACTAAGAGTTTCTCTCAATCCTTTCTGTTGCTTAACGGGCATTAATAATAGATCATTTTACGTTGACTAGCTTCAACGATCTGCATTTAAACCCTTTTATTAAAAGTCAGGAATTCGATTATCTTTTTTTGTAAATAAGTGAAAAATTTTTCTTTTTTATGAGGACGAAATCATGATAATTAGTTTGTATGGTCCTTATTCAGGCCGCTTATGTCTTCTATTATTGTACTTATCTTTTTTGCCTTATTGAGATATTTTGACTTCTTCTGGTCTCAGTATCATCATCCTCTAATTTTATATCACCACTCAAAAAAAAAATATGCAGCATATGCAAATTAATATGAAATGAGACATATTAATTTAATTTCCTCTGGAATTATACAAGATGCCCAAGAAAATTTAGTGAAGGGAGAGGTAATTAGGGAAATTGGTTGATATTCATGGGTCATTTTCCCTTCTTTTTTTGGTTTTGTTTTGTTGTATGGGCCCAAAAAATATATAGGTAAAGTATTAGTTGCAAGCACTCCTTGTTACGGAAAGAATCTGTAGGATCTTTATTAATGGTACAAAAAGAAAAAAGAATTATATAAACAATTAGATGCCCGAAGACACAAAACGCTACACAACCGGTAATGTTTGATTATAGCTCTTTTCATAGCTTCTAAATTTAAAAAATGTCAAGACAAATAATTTTGTGTTATCTATACTATATACTTAATAATTCACTCTAACGGAGGCTCTTCAACACGCCACTTCAGCAACAAATCCAACTGATCCACAACTATTCTTATAAACAACAATTTTACCTAATTTTGTCCTCAGCCAAAAAATAATTTTCTATCTTCCCATATAAATAACAATTCTGCCTAATTTTCTGCCTAATTTGGTTGAAAAATGTTGTAGCCTGCCTAATTTTGTCAGCAACCGTTCTTGACTATGGGCAAAGGTAATTCACTCTAACGGAGGCTCTTCAACACGCCACTTCAGCAACAAATCCAACTGATCCACAACTATTCTTACAAACAACAATTTTGCCTAATTTTGTCCTCAGCCAAAAAACAATTTTCTATCTTCCCATATAAACAACAATTCTGCCTACTTTTCTGCCTAATTTGGTTGAAAAATGCCGTAGCCTGCCTAATTTTGTCAGCAACCGTTCTTGACTATGGCCCATGAAGTAGGTGTTATCTTAAAAAACTCACTATAAATGAAGTTTAAAACGTTCTTCGTTCTTCCCAGAGGCAGAAGCAAAGGTAACTAGAGCGGAGCAAAATCCATACCATTCATTAAACCTCCGATCGTGCTATTTGATTCATTAGTGAAACTACTAAGGTATGTTTTCATTCATAGCAACCTTAATGAATTTTTTTTTTCTGATTCTCTTACCGCATATGAATGATAAACTTTATTATTATAAACAAACACCAAAAACAATAAAATATAGATAGAGATATAATAAGTTAACACGAGGAAGAAACTTCTTTAAAAAATTGTAAATCAGAAGAACAGAAGTGAAACTCCTTTTATGCCACAAGATGTTGCAAACATAAGAGGAGAGAAAAGAGTCAACCAGAATTTAAGAAAGCAACTAACGAATAAAGATGCTACCTTAGCCAAAAATATCACATCAACACGGCAGAACTACCCCTGCAGAAGCCAAGGGGTCTATTTGATTTTTTTAGCATATGGTTGGGAGCATATCTGTCAAAGATATTCAAAAAATATGTCTGATAACGCGTTCCAACGAGGCCTCATTTCCGACCTTTCCATTCCCTTAAAAATCACCCACCTCTATCTATCCTTGCCCGCAATTCCTTCTTCTTCCCCTCCTAATTTTCCCCAAATTGATTTCCTTCACAATCGAAATCAAAAAACAAAGCAAGACGGAAGAGATAGAGAAATGGCTCAAAGAGATACAGAAAGAGATACAGAAAGAGATAAAGAGACAGAGAGAGAGAGAGAAATGGCTCAAAGAGACAAAGAAGAAACGGAACCCTCTCCCTCTGCGTCAACAACAGCGGCTTCGCCGGTAACCCTGCCACCAACATGTGCCAGAACTGCTTTAAAGCCTCAACCGCCACCGGAAACCTAACGCCTCGTATGTATAAAAACTGAATCCATGAACAAATAATTTTAGACTTTAAAGTAGCACAAAAGATTTACCTAAACGTTGTCTGTCAATATCTACATCCAAAAATACTTTATGAGTAATATCAGGAATCTCTTCCACCACCTCTTCTTCCTGGATACAAATTTAAAGCAGCAACTTACATCATTAGGACAGAACAGATAAAATATCAATAACAATGACATCAAACATGAAATACTAATAATAGTGAGAGAACAACATAGCTAATGCAAATAAATGAATGTAATATATATACTTAATCTTTGAACCAGTTTCCTAAGCATGAAGATTTTTAGTTAAAGATGTGTAGCCCGATGAGAGCTGGATAATAAGAGTATGGAACCCTAAACACCATGCACTACATAAAGAGCCTGAAATTTCTGAACTTTGTTCTTCAAAATAGAGCGTACAAAGTCGGCATCAATTGGATGATTAGAAGATTGAATCGATTTGTAAGGGAGATCGAATATATGCTCAAGAGCTCGCTCGACGGGCAGGTGACCGATATCTTCCCATTTGGAAATGAGATGGGTTTTCAGATTACTTTCCCTATGATCTTCTCTGGCTAATATCAGAGCCAAACCAGATGGAATCCCACCGTACCTCCGGCTACCTTCAGCCATTGATGTGAAGGATTAGTACTTCCTCCCTTCAATATCAAACACCCAAAACCAATAGTCAAATAGAATTCTCAGAACCTAAATGAATCGATTACACTTATCTTCAAAAGACCAACCAAAAAAAAAAACAAACTAAAGCTCACCACACTCTATAACGGGAACATGATGATTTCCAAACCGCTGTCCTTATCGAAACACTAACCGCTCTTGGTGCCGAGGTCCGCTGGTGCTCCTGCAACATCTGCTCGACTCAAGACCACGCCGCCGCGGCCATCGCTCGCGACAGCGCCACTGTCTTCGCGTGGAAAGGAGAGACGCTTCAGGAGTACTGGTGGTGCACCGAGAGAGCGCTGGATTGGGGTTCAGGTGGCGGCCCAGATATGATGGTCGATGACGGCGGAGACGCGACGTTGTTGATGCACGAAGGTGTGAAAGCGGAGGAGGAGTTTGAGAAGACAGGGAAGGTTCCGGATCCGGCGTCGACGGACAATGCGGAATTTCAGATCGTGCTTGGGATTATCAGAGATGGATTGAAGGCGGATCCGAAGAGGTATCACAAGATGGAGGATAGATTGGTTGGGGTTTCAGAGGAGACGACTACGGGAGTTATATCAGATGCAGGCGAGTGGGACGTTGTATCATGTAATTTCCACCGTTTTCAGTCAACAACCCAGCTCATTCTTTCATTTTTTTTGTATTTCTTTTCCGCTAGATGATCGGATATTTTTTCTTGGATTCTAAGGCTATGAACATGCTTTCATCATTTCTTTTATTTTTTTATATTTCTTTTTCGTAGATGGGATATTTTTTCTTGGATTCCAAGGCTATGAATTCATCATTCCTATAGATATTCATCATTCCTATAGTTTTCAAATTCATATAGAACCGAAAGTGACTTGCACTTTCGTGACCTTTTGGCGATAATTATCCAATAGCTTTAAATATTCCTATCCACATCTCCAAAATCATTTCACATTTGAATTTCACTCTACGAATTCAATTGTTTGATTATGAATTATGAAAACATAATGTTGCATGGTTGCCCTAAATAATTAACATTCACAAACATGTAGCAATTAAAAAAGTCGTAACTGATTGATTTTTTCTTTTGTTTACATTGAATTATTAATTGAGTTGGGTTAAGATATAAAAAATTGTATTCCAATTATAAATTAAACAATACCTAAATTTGTAAGCTTAATAATGTAATTCTAGAAAAATCAATGGTAACTATATTTCATAAGGAGCCAATATGATCCAATCTTAATTGCCACAATTTTTTGATGTTTGACAAATGTCATTAAAATTAAAATAATGACTCATAAATATTTGATCATATATATATCATCGTAACAGTTTGATGGAAATTTATGATGCATGAATTTTTGTCAAACAAAAAAGAAAAATTATTTTATTTCTTTTAAAGCTTCTATTAATAAAATATCATTAAATTAGATAATGTAAAATTCGTAGTTATGCATTTATTTACGACCTTTATAAGTACATAAATATAACAAAATGATTACTAACATTACATATATGATGATGCAACAACGAAATGGTTTTGGAAACTTATCACATATATAAACGAAATGAACAACTGGTCAAAGTCAAAGTCATTACATATGTTGAAGCAAGAGATAGAGAGTGATTACTGGAGAGATGAAAAGGAGGAGTGGTTGAGAAAAAAACAAAAGAAGAAAGAGATGAAAGAAAAGGACAAAACAAATAGTAAGAGGTATTGACAATGACATATACCAAACCGAAGGACAAATATTTTTGTTGACATTTCTCATGATATATATATAATGAAGGTGGGGTCTCATCTATTTAAGAAACATTAACATGAAGGTATGAAGGTGGGGAGTGCGTGAGATGCTGAGGATTCTTTTTTGGAGTGAGTTATTAGTTCAGATTTATGTCGGATCTTTGTCTATGTGTAGTCCGAGATATAATGATATTGTTGGGACCTTATATGAAGAAGAACTTGACATAAAGATGACAACTTGACTTAAGAAATAAACTCTAAACGTCTACTCTATGATCAATTTAGTGTAATGATTTGTCATTATACGGTATCACTTCTTTACTTATGTCAAGATGCTTATAGTACTACCCTACATACTACTACTATCATACCTATTGTAATTTTAATATCAATTCCAATGCAACTAATACCTATATACTCGACCTATACACCAAGTTCTTTCCTTGAAACTCAACTAATTGTTGTTGAAAACTATATATTTTAGGACGTTCTTCCCATTTGTATGCCGAAAGTTTTTCAACAAATAAAGACGCTACACAATTACTGTACAACGGGAAAAATCATCAACACATATCACCCACGAAACTACTAAGGTATCATCCTGTCAACTACTTATTATCGACAAATACTTTTCTTCGTGCTTCTACTTTGTTTTCATTATGTTTCTTTTTGTTAACAAGGAATTTGCTATTTTGTTGACTTTGTGTTTCTTCTCTGACCATTTATTTAAACACTCTAATCTTGGTATGTTTGATAAACATGCAGACAATACACCCGTGAAATACTCGATAAATGGATGAGAACTCAAATTACTTCATGCTGGCCAGAGAATTTTCTTATAGATTACGTAATCCAGCAATCTTTGAGCCATTAATGATGAAGTTACAAGACCATCTGTATGATTACGGGCTCCAACCTTAAATTGTGGATAATGAAGATCGACATTTTCTCGAAATCGATGAAACTTTCGTTTATTGTTGGTCTCCAAGAGAAACAAGCACGCTAATGGTTTATTGGTCCATCATTGGTCGACCTACTATAAGAGTCGTTCTAGATGACGAAGCGGAGACTAAGTACCCTGAAAATTTGTATGATGTTTTTTGGCATGACCTTATGGAGTCCGGTCTGCCAGTAATTTCAACATATGTACCATATTATTATGCATGGGCGTATTAAATTAATGTATACCTCTAAATGTGCGTGCATGTGTATATATATATATATATGTATAGAACTCATAATAGATGTATAAATGTAATATAACCTATGAATATAAAAATATGTAATATTAGATAAATGTTATATGTCACTTTACTTTTGTATATTATACAATTAAATGAAGAAGACATACAACCACCTATATATTTCAAGCATGTATTTACCTAGCTATATAGTGTTTGTTTGTTGCAAAACTTTGAATAATAATAAGAAGCAAATATTTATATAAATATTTGTTAAATAAGTAAGCGTCACGTTATAATTAATTACATTTTCTAATTACACACCAATGAGCAGTTTGGTATATGTCATTATAAATACCTCTCACTATTTATTTTTTTCTTTTCTTTCATCTCTTTCTTCTTTTGTTTTCTTTCTCAACCACTCGCCCTTTTCATCTCTCCAGCAATCTCTCTTTATCCCTTGCTTCATTTCCAACCATTCCTTCTCTTCATCTCTATCTACTGCTTCTCTTCATCTCTTCAATGCGAATTACAGTATTGATGCGACTGCGGATGTTTGTTATAAAAAGAAGAAGTAAGCTTTTCTTTTTTTATATCTAAATTTCTTTTTGGGCAGATAGGGTCGGAAGAAAATAATTAGAATACAGGTTCAAATTAAGTCAATTAAACTATATTAAGTTTTATTTTTCATACAAGAGATCTAAGTCACCTATGCTTTTGAACATGTACAACGGGAGAAGATAACTAATATCTACATTTTTTATTCTTTCTTCCTCAATTTTCTTAGTTATTTATCATAGAATTATAGAATCATAATATCTTCTTTTTTTTTTTGGTACAATTCAATCATTAAAGAAGAAATTCAAGGTTAGTGCATCTCTTGAATGTTTTGCTTTTGATTTTTCAATTTAGGATTTTCTTTCAGAATATTTGAATTACTTATTCTTTGATTAAATTGTAGATTTAAAATCTTGGTAGAAAATTCATGTTTTTTATTTCATCTGGCTAGGTTTGAACTTAAATAGTGTCGGATTTGCTTGATTGTTTATACATGAATTCCTTCATGAAAACACCTCAAGCTGATTGATGACTTTAATTCTTCTTAAATATTTTAAATACTTTAAGGGTTGTTCTTTGGTTTCTAGAGTTTTTTTTAAAAATTATTTTAGTCAATAAACTAATGGGTTGTACTAACTTTTTTAGGTTGTGGAGAGAAGAGAAGAATTGTTTCCTGTAAATCTTGGACGCGAATATTGAAGATGAACAATAATATTATTTTCCCATTAAAGACTATTGTTTCCTGTATCATTTTGTTTCATTCATTATTTTACATATAATGTTCACATAACTTTTTGACCTCAATAATAGACATATTTATTTTGACTTTCCTTTGCTCCTAATCTTCATCCTACTATTATATAATATTCAAACGAAAGAATTATGTTTTTTTTTAACTTGAGTGTTGCTACATTTCTAGAGTTAGCATTATTGCAAATATTCCTGTTACCAATCGAATAATGGAAAAATTTATATTGTTATCAATATCATATTATATGCTTATATATAAACTTGAATAATGATAATGTCCTTTCCAAATACAGGGTTGACTTGCATGGTATGTGAATTACATTGATTATTTTTTGTATGTTGGATTTTATTTGAGAGAGAGGAAAGAACTTGGTGTATAGGTCGAGTATATAGGTATTAGTTGCATTGGAATTGATATTAAAATTACTATAGGTGTGGTAGTAGTAGTATGTAGGGTAGTACTATAAGCATCTTGACATAAGTAAAGAAGTGATACCGTATAATGACAAATCATTGCACTAAATTGATCATAGAGTATACTTTTAGAGTTCGTTTCTTAAGTCAAGTTGTCATTTTTATGTCAAATTCTTCTTCATATAAGGTCCCAACAATATCATTATATCTCGGACTACACATAGACAAAGATCCGACATAAATCTGAACTAATAACTCACTCCAAAAAAGAATCCTCAGCATCTCACGCACTCCCCACCTTCATACCTTCATGTTAATGTTTCTTAAATAGATGAGACCCCACCTTCATTATATATATATATATATATATATATATATATATTATGAGAAATGTCAACAAAAATATTTTTCCTTCGGTTTGGTATATGTCATTGTCAATACCTCTTACTATTTGTTTTGTCCTTTTCTTGCATCTCTTTCTTCTTTTGTTTTCTTTCTCAACCACTCCTCCTTTTCATCTCTCCAGCAATCACTCTCTATCTCTTGCTTCAATATATGTAATGACTTTGACTTTGACCAGTTGTTCATTTCGTTTATATATGTGATAAGTTTCCAAAACCATTTCGTTGTTGCATCATCATATATGTAATGTTAGTAATCATTTTGTTATATTTATGTACTTATAAAGGTGGTAAATAAATGCATAACTACGAATTTTACATTATCTAATTTAATGGTATTTTATTAATAGAAGCTTTAAAAGAAATAAAATGATTTTTCTTTTTTGTTTGACAAAAATTCATGCATCATAAATTTTCATCAAAATGTTACGATGATATATATATGATCAAATATTTATACCAACCTATAATAGTGAAAAAATGTAGATCAATATTTTTTTTAATTCGACAACAAATGATGAATGCTATATAATTATATTTTAATCAATTAGTTAATATTATTTTTAACATCAATATTATTTACACATGAGGGTAGCATTTTTAGTAAATCTAAATTGAATCTATAGTAGTATTATTTTATTAACGCCGATTGTAAATATAAAAGTGTTAGGGTGATGTAGTTTTTATTGTAATATACACCACAATTAATGTAGGCTATGTAGTAGCATTACTCTGAGTTTAGATCTAAAAAATATCTCTTAATAATGAGGGTTTGAGTAGGATATGTCAGTTGTTATTTGAGCCCTACAATGATAGGTAATTGTATGCATTGAATATATCATTTATAGCATTTTTAGAACTTCAATGTCTAATAATAAGTGGGTTATAGGATATGTCACTTGTTATTTGAGCCCTACAATGATAGGTAACTGTATGCATTGAATATACCATTTATATCATTTTTAGAAACTTCAATCTCTAATATAAATAGGGGTGTTCATCGAGACCAATTAAATCGAAAAATCGAACCAAACTGATGTAATCAGTTTTGTTCGATTTGGTTCGGTTTTTAGTTTTAGGTTTTAAAATACCGATCGGATCGGTTTAGGTTTCAGTGTACGCATTAGAAAACTAAAGTTAATCCGAACCAAATAAAAAAGAAGGATAATATGGTGAATTCTTCTATAGCCCTAACGATTTGAACCCTAGAAGAAAAAAATAGTCATTGTTATTGAATATAATAATATATTTTATTTTTAAATTTTAATGATAGAATTATATATTATATTCTTGAAAGGATTGAATGTGTTTTAAAAATGTAAAATAATGTTAACTATAAAATTTATAGTTATAAAATTGACGTACGTAACTCGATCAACGCAAACCAAATTGAATTTTGCACACCCCTAAATACAAATAGAGATTAAATTTATAGCTTAAGTAGAGTTATCTATCGTACTTTAGTTAGAGGTGTTCACTAGTTGAGTTGGTTTAGGTTTTAGTCAAATACTAACTCAACCCAATCAAGAACAGGTTAGAAAAATCTTAAACCACCCAACCAAATAAGACCCCCGGCCCAACCCAATGACTTCAGGTTGGTTGGTTTGAGTTGGTATATTTTTTTATTTTATTTTTTGTAACCCGGAGAAATATCCAAGTTAGCTTATGCACATCGACTAATTTTCAAGGGACAAGTTCTGATGAGGAAAGAGAATGACGACCCCTAATGTGACGCCCCGAAAATTATTTCATCTAGCCCATAACCCAATTGCACTTTGCCCAAACTCTATGCGTTGCCTTGATATGTTTGGTGTTTGTTTAATGGTTGTTTAATGTTTGCATAGTTGATGCTTGATAATGTATATAAATATGTGTACCATAAATTGTATATGTGTCATGTTAAATTAAATTATAATTCATATGTTATTATTTATGCATGGGCCCATTAAACCATGAATTGATATGAGTTAGGATTGATTAAATAAAAGGATAAATGAGAATAAAAATTCAGTGTATTAAATGGATTGGACATTTAAAATACATGGAAGCATGTGATTGGTTAAAGTACATGTGGTTGGTAAGGGTAGTATGAGACCAACACATGTGAAGGTTGGTGCATGAAAGTGGACAAGTGTCTCATGCCCACTTCTCTTCTTCAAGGAAGTGCTAGAATGAGTGGAGGGAATCAAGGAGAGAATCAAGGAGGGAATCAAGGAAGTGCTAGAAAGAGGTGAGTGGAGAGAAAGGAAAAAAGAAAGAGAAAGAAAATAGGAGAAAGGAAAGAAGAAGAGAAAGAATGAGGGAGTTGCAGGAGGAAGATCTCTGTGACGTTTTCATCAAAGAGCTAGATATTTAGGATATATGGTCAGATTGAGCTCAAAATGTTTCAGCAAGTCCATAGCTTATGGTTATTCATTCTGGTCGGTGGAGATCTTGATCAGAGGTTTCGTCTAAGAGATCTAACCTCTCAAACAAAGCTGGTCGGAAAGTCTGGATTTCTCGCGCCGTTTCGCTCAAACTTATAGATCTCCTTAATCTACCGTTGGATGGATATAACCTTTGGGTATGTTGTGTATAACTGATATTTCTGCATTCTGAACGGTGGAGATCTTGATTAGACATTCGTCTAAGAGATCTAACCTCTCAAACAAAGCTGGTCGGAAAGTCTGGATATTTCATGCCATTTCGCTCAAACTTGTAGATCTCCTCAATCTACCGTTGGATGGATATCAAATTTGGGTATGTAGTTTATAACTGATATTTCTGTATTTTGAACGGTGCAGATGTTTATGCGTTTAGTATTTTGTGTGATATAGTCATCTGAGTTTGAGTATTTGCAGCAGGAAATGAGAAATTGTCTAATTAGAGACTTGTTCATCAAATATATTTATCTTTTCGGTCCACCGTTGGATTGGGATGATATTTGGACAGAAGGTTTGTTTCTTCACATACTTCAATCTGTACGGTTGATTTTGTGATTACTTATTTCTGTTAGTAGATTGATACATCTGAACAGAATATTAAATGAAGAATTGGTAGAGTTGCTTGTATTAGACCTAAATTTAGAATATGAACTTAGACCTTTCCAAATAGATTGCATGTCAACTATGTTGACCTAGTTGCCATTGTTGATGAACCCATGATGCAAAATCAGTGATATACATGGCTGAACATGGTGACCTAATGTAAATCGGCAATATAGCCTAAGTATGAAAATTTTCATATTTTAGGGCTTTTGATGCTTTTGGCCTAGAATCATTGAATTGATGCAACTTATGTTTAATTAAGCATGATTAGGGTTGATTATGCTACTGATTTGGTGGTTGTGACCATATCATGGGTTAGGCCTACTTGTGATCAAGTGGCCAAATTTGGGCATGTTTATGCCTAAGGAATTGAAAATCATTATTTTTTATTCATAGAATGGTTTATGTATGAGAACTATGCATTAGAGGCCTAAGTCATGTGATTTGAGTTGAATGATGGGATTAGATGGGATTTAGGCCTATTGTTTATATGTGGGCTGATTTAGGGTTGATGTGTAATGTCTATGTGATTGAGCATAGAAATTGATGTATGGTAGGATATTGATGTATGTTTCAGGATCTTGATTGGGTTGATTCGGTTTGGTGGTCGTGTGTGGTTAAATACTCTCGCGAGGTTTGGTTGTGAGTAGACTTCATTTATGATTATATCTTTTATGTCATCATATCACTTATATATATTGTATGTTGAAAGCATGAATGTGTTCTAATGTTTTGAATGATGCATTGATTTGAGAAAACCTTATGACTTTGGTTTGGCCCATCTATCTGGCTAATAGGGGACTTAACATTGTCATGAGAAGGTTTTAGGAAAGGAAATAATTGGGGTCAACGGTACGGTGAAATATACGTGCACTAGTAACCCCAAATAAAACATGATTGGGATCAACGGTACGGTGAAATAAACGTGCACTAGTAACCCAATGCATGTGGAATGTGGATCCAAATTGATAAGCTTTTACTTGCATCGAACTTATTATAAATGTTTGATATCTATATGTTATGAGCTTTTGATCATGCTACACATTGACATGCATACATGATATTTATTGATGAGTATTGATAGCATATTTGAATTCTATTCACTGGGCACCGTTGGCTCACCCTCATTTTTCTTTTTCAGGTCATTCTGTCCCGAATAAGGGCAAAGGAGTAGTTATATCTTAAGGGCCTTGCCTGCGAGAGAATCCAAGGCCTCGATGTGAGTTGAGAGGCATTTTGATTGAACTGTGTTTTAAATTATGAAGTATTATATTTTGGATTATGTAATTATAACACTTACCACATTGTAGTATGGGTGAGTTGAGACTTGTTAGATAGACCATGTGGGCATATGACGGTTTTTATTGTACCCACAATTTTGGACTTTATGTGTATGTCAATTTTAATGGACTGTAGGGATTATGATTTATTTGTGGTTCATTTTTATGGATTATCTCTTGTCTTTGATGATTAATACGGTGGGTAGTTTTGTTTAGTACCTTTTAATATTATGTCGTTGTTTGAGATAAGGCTCGTAGGGTCTCAACCACCTCACGAGAATTGAGGAGTGGTCGGAGATGCCTACGCCGGGCGTCCCGCTCCTGCATTCCGCACGCCATTCCTTACGGGGTTGGTGGTCCGGGGTGCGGGGTCGCCACACCTAATGGATGTGTAGGACACTACCACACATAGCTCACGGCGCAAAAGATTTTTCCTCAAATGTTGGTCTAAGTCAAACATAAAGATAACTATAATTTTATATAATGTTTTTTTTCATGATATTTTATTTATAAGATTTTGTATGATTCAATTATAATTGTTCATTAACACAACACTTATTATTTTTAATGAGTTCAAGTTGGGTCGAGTTAATTGGGTTTTATTTTGTAAAATCTTGATCCAATCCGAACTTTATCAGATTGTTAATTCTTAACTTGACCAAACTCAATTTGATTCATAAACACAAACTAATCTAAATACTTTGGGTTGGATTATTTGGGTTATTCAATATGGTCTGTAGTAAGAATACCACCTCTAACCTTAGTCAAGGAAGCTAAACTAGATAGATGTGAAAATAAGGTTGGAATAGTATGAACAAAATGAATGTTCATACTGCAACGCAAGGCATGCAAGTACTCTTCAAATAATAGAAATTAAGTGTACATCACCATTTTTCAAATTGGAAGAAGTGTGTACAAGTAGACCTTTTATTTGACCGTTCTTCTTTCTTTATTAGCAAACCACCGAATGTAAGGTCACATGCAATTGCATGGATGTTGATCGCCGTTAGAATTGTTTCATTTGACGTGACTTTCTTGGTAATTAATTGATTTAAGTATAAGATCAATTAATTACTACGAAAGTCTTGACGTCAAATTATTTTTTATTTGTGTTCATATAAACAGATTCAAAACCATTGGCCTGCCCGTAGAATATATAAAATATTTTATGATTTGACATTTAATTGTGATAGCTTAGAATTGAAGTCATGAGGTTCAAAACAAATGGGGTCATAATAAGATGATCAAATGAATAATAGTCTTAGATCAAATAATTATAAATATATCTTCATCGAGATATATGAAAGTCTATTTTAAATAAAAATCACTTGATAAATTAAGCCTAAAAGTTTTTAAGTGAAGACAACGTTATAATATTACGGTACAATACATATGGTCGAAAGTCTGTGAAAGTTTTAAGATTAAAATTTTGTATCCACCTTAGTCGCGCTCACTTTAAGAGAAGTGCTGATCAATGTTCCTGCAATGCTCGAACATGAATTAGTTTTACTCGAAGAATATGAATATGTGGCAAACCAAACCCCAAAAAAAGAAAAAAAAAAAAAGACAACATTATAATATTAATCTAGCAACGATACTACATTATTAGTTGAGATCTAACTCATTTAATAGGCGGATGCATTTTTATGCTTTCTGTTACCAACTTATTACCCATAAATGAACAAAATGAAAAAGATAACAGTAGGCTTAGATAGATATGATTTAACTCTAAAGTGGCTGAGAAGTAGATTTTAGAGTTTGACGAAGACATTTGTTTTAATAGAGTTGACCCTCTAATGCCTTTTTATTATTTATGCCACGTTGATGAAGATTAGGTGGGAAGTTTGGCATGCAATCAACCAATAATATCAAAAAGGGCTTCTCGTGCCAATAAATGATCATTTATTAGTATTATTATTTTTTTGGTAGTTGAAATATCTCCTCATTTCTTTTGAACGAGACTAATCATCTAAAATTTGAACATGACAGAAACGTTTGGGCTGACCCTTTCAACTAAAGTGAATAAACCAAAAAATAATCTTCATTGTTTACTTTTTGTTCATAATATATATAGTAATTATGGCTCTAAATTTTTATTTCAAAAACATGATAATGACCCATCTATTTAACATTCTAGTTTAATGGCTTTATGAGTATTATTTCTGATCCTTCTAATAAAATATGGCAGTGATTTAAGTTACTGGCTATACCCCAACACCATAAATTAATTCTAGACGACCTTTTTGTAGTTGGATCACATGTATATTTCTACTGTTACATTAAGGTTGGTGGATTTGAAAATTGATATTGTTGGAGTTGTTTTTTTTTTTCACATTTTAAATACGATTTTATTAATTTCATCCTCTAAACCTGCCTTTATTGAGTAGTTATTGTTATCAAATACATAGCCTTTTGCGTGATGTATAGTATTTTTTTTTTTTTTCAATGCGCTAATTATTTTTTTCAGGTAAATATGCATTTATTTATATAGCAATAAGAATCATCAAGCCAAAAGTATAAAAGGATTACATATATTATCAATATAAAAAACATTCCATAAAGTTCATCCATTATATAAGAAGTTTAAGAGTTAGCCCTTTTGTTCTTTTAATGATATCAAAATACGTTAAAATAGTCTTAGGTGACATCACATACATCTTTGATGGGACAATATATAAATTTCAATGATATTAGCAATCAAGGTTATATGTAATGCCCTTTTAGACAAGTCTATGATTCGAGTTTTCTTTTATTCTATTAGAACCTAGATTTTTAATATTAGAACTTAGATTTTTACTCCTATTATATATATATATATATATATATATATATATATTTATAATAGAAGTTAGAAGACCTTCAAAGCTTGCTTGTAACTCAAGTGAGCCGTAGGTTCCAGGTATATCCCCGGAATATATGCCCTTCGGGTTGCACCCGGAAACTGAACATGACCCGACCCTTGAAACCGAATTGCAGCTGAAGAGAATATGCCATCTATGCTTGCAAACATTCTGAGATGCCAAGCCTTCTTAGGCTATTGTTGTTTTGCTTTATAATACAGACCGCATGCACGCATACGCCCACGAACAATTTCTTCTATCAAATTAATAGATATATATAATCCAGCTTAACTCCTCTCGCTTCTTCTCTCTTTCCTGCTTTGATTCAACTTCAACAACCATTTCACACTGATCTCTTAGAAATTTCTTTCTTTCTTTTCTCATTTTTCGGTCAAATTCCCGTGTTGTGTTTCTTCGTTGCTGTTCTCGTTCTTCATTTCTCTGTTCCGATACCTCAAATTGGAAGCAAAAAACCCTAGAAATTTGTTGTAGATTTTGTTGTCAAATCTTTTTTTTTTTTTTCCTTTATAATTATTGTTGTTGGAAGACTTCTGCGGTTGTCCTGCTTCATTCTGTTCTTCGGTAAGTGCTTCATTTCGTTGGAGAAACTCTTTTGTATATGCTGTGATTGTGTTTCTATTATCGCTGAATTCTGGGGAAATTTTGGTATTTCAATTTAATGTTACAATTTTTATTTTTATTTTTTTTCATCAAAGTTAATGTTACTATGTTAGTTTGTTACTATTTATGCCCGAAAAAATTGTGTACTAGGTTTTACTTTGATTTCATTTTATAGATGTCAAAGATGGAATTTTTTAGTGGAGAAGAGTTTTTACGATTGAGTAAGGTCGATTGTGCTATTGCTTGATATGCTCTACACTGTATAATCTAATGTTTTGGCTCTGTGGAAATTATTTCCGAGCAAAGTGCCAGTTGCTGGCAGTTTGAGTTTTTCAATTACATCTGATTAAGTGGTAGAGTTTGAATCCATGAACTCAAAGTTTGCATACATCATGTATAATACCAGTGAGCCAAGGAATCAGTCCCAGTGATTTGTTTCTTAATGTAGAGAAAAGAAACCATGGATATGAAATTAAGTTGTTTGGACAAAAAATGGGTCTTCCCCTGCTTGAGTCAGTACAAATTGAGGGCACCATTTCTATCAATTTGCTTCCTCAGCATGACTAATTTATGGATAGAAAGAATATGCACCTTGATGGTTCAGAAAGAATGACAAATATGCCTGTAGATCATAGTGTGAGATTACAAGGATAGACTTGAAGTCATTGAGCTGATGACTTGTGTGACTTGGCTTTAGATATAATTGGATGGCCGAATATCTAGTTATTGATTAGAATTATAAAACACAACTTTTGACTATTTTACCTAAATAGAAACTTTAAAATGAAGTTGACCCCATGTAGTTAGGAAAAGACTTCGTTGAGTTGAGAAAATTTAAAATGAACTGAGGTTTTTGTTGTGTTGAATACTTGTTTTATTTAAAAATGAAACCATTTTTGGTGATCAGTTTAGCATAATATTTAATTATTTATAACCTAGTGAAAGGTGGTATCGGAGATAGGAATTATAAAATATTCATTTCCGCTATCAATTTTAAGAACCTTTCGAATATGATACAAATTGACTAAATTTTTGTCCATGTGATGGTGTGTTTGGAAGAAGCATAGCCTGATTCGTCAAAACAAGATAATTTTAACTCGTACTTTTTCAAATGAAGTTTCTCATTTCTTGATGTTCAGCTCTTATTCACATGAGAAATTTCCACTTCAATAGAATAAAGGGGTTATGGCCTCACAGTTGACATTCTTGGTGCTTAGACTATTTCTGCTTAGCATGGCTGAGACTATTTTGCAGGATTTCCTGATATGTTAAGACTGAATATTTGAAGTAAATCATTGAATAGATATTATTTTTGTAATGCTGAAAGATTCCTCTGTCGCATACTTTCAGCCTTTTCATATTTTCCTTTATTCCAAAGTTGTTGTATTTGAAAGAGATTTAATTTGAATGTCTTCCTTATTAGTCTTAATTACCTAGAAAATGAATGATTTTTTCCTTACATGTTCTCTGTATCAACTTAAACGCCAGGTTTGGAAGCTATTCTTCATGCTGGGTATGGTGCAGACAAAGTGGAATTCATTTGCTAGTATCTGAAGCAAGACTAGTGTGAACTTGTCAAAAAAACAAGCCTATGAGCGCCCCCTAAGTAGACTATAGGGTTATTGGGTAACCTCAAAATGAAGAGTGTCAGGACAATCCTGACACACAAGTATCCATATCCACATGAGCATTCACGCCATGCCATTATTGCAGTAGTTGTGGGGTGTCTTTTCTTTATCTCCTCAGACAACATTCATACTCTTATACAGAAGTTAGACAACAATGTTAAATGGTGGTCAATGTACGCTTGCTTACTTGGTTTTTTCTATTTCTTTTCATCTCCATTTGTTGGCAAGACTATCAAACCAAGCTATTCAAACTTCAGTCGCTGGTAACAACTCTTTTCCGTATTTCGTATTTCTCTTGAGCTGCTTATATTTTCATTATCTGTAGAAAATTCTTTACTTATGCTTTGGTCAATAGAAGCGTGCGAACTCATTGTATTTGTTGCTTTTCAGGTACATTGCCTGGATCTTAGTAGCAGCTCTATATCATCTTCCAAGTTTTCAATCAATGGGAGTGGATTTGAGGATGAACCTCTCTCTATTTTTGACCATTTATATCTCATCCATTTTATTTCTCCTTGTTTTTCATATCATATTTCTTGGCCTATGGTATATTGGTCTTGTTGCTCGTGTAGCTGGAAAGAAGCCAGAAATTCTTACAATTTTCCAAAATTGTGCAGTAAGTGTTTTTGATAGTTGACGATGTAAATAACCTTGACAGTAAGGTTTTACTTTCATCTGGGAGCCAAAATTCTTGTTTTTGATGTCATTAATCTTATGCAGGTCCTGAGCATAGCTTGCTGTGTATTTTATAGTCACTGTGGTAACCTTGGCATTGTGAGGGAGAAACCTTTTGAACGAAAGAATCTCAGTTGGTTTTCTTCTTTATTTTGGAAGAAAGAGGAGAGAAATACATGGTTAGCAAAATTCCTTCGTATGAATGAGCTGAAGGATCAAGTTTGCTTGTCTTGGTTTGCTCCAGTTGGATCTGCTAGTGATTACCCTCTTTTATCCAAATGGGTCATATATGGCGAGGTATAAGTGAGTTCCTTTCTATGTTTGTTTGACTATATGTTTTAGTTGAACATTCCAGTTGTCATCATCTCCATTTTTATTGTTTTAACTTTTAACTTTGAATCATTTATGTCAGTTAACTTGCAGTGGATCATGTGCGGGTCCTTCAGATGAAATTTCTCCGATATATTCATTGTGGGCCACCTTCATAGGCCTTTACATTGCCAATTATGTGGTGGAACGATCAACAGGGTGAGTGTTTATTTGTAAATAGAGTAATGGAATGTTCATATAGAGATGTCAGTTCACATTTTGAGGATTGTTGGGTACAATATTGCTGGAAACTGTAGTACATGTGTGCTACATTTTGGTGATCCTGTAGTGCAGAATCCTCAGGAAAGCAGGATGTAGTAAAATCCAGCTGCAGTTTTATTTGATGCAATCTGCAATGGCTCATTAAGCCTCACCTTCCAGATGCATCTATTTACTTTTAAGTAATAACCATTGCTAGTACAAAGGGACCTTTTCTTAGGGAGGACAATTAATTTGCTATGTCTGCATCTAATGGCTTTCTCAAGTGCTTCTTTGAACAAAAGATTGTATCAATAATTACGTTGGAACTTGGGCTTTAACTTGCACAACTTAAGTGGAGCTTTCTATTCACATTTCCAAAATTATTGTCTGGGTGTGATTTGTTACATTTATCGGACTCTATTTCAGTGAGAGTTCTTGCTCCCATTGTATTGAGTGCCATTTTGTGCTAGTTTGTAGTACTCCATCAGATTTTTCTTCCTGGCCATCCAATTGTTGATATCTGCATATCACCCATATATTGATTATATGCCATTTCAGACATATTCTTCTTGATCATCCGATCAATTTTCTGAAGTGGGGATGCTCTTGAGAATTGAGACTCTTTTTTCTTTGCAGTTGTTTTGAAGAATGAAAGGTGAGCCTTGGTGCATTGCTCCATAGTGACCAAGAGGTTACAAGTTTGAATCCGAAAATGGCCTCTTCAATGTGGAGTTAAGGTTGTGTACATAATCCCTTTTCCAGACCCAGCAGTGGCAGTAGCCTCGTGCATTGGGTATACCTTTTTGTAGTTACTTTTAAGATTTTAGTCGACCCTTTGTAGTTGGGAAACGGCTTTACCGAGTTGAGTTGAGTTATTCTAAAGAATAGAATCATGCAATTGGGTCATTTATGGGTTTAGTAAATCAATATTTCATTGGCAATTGGCATCATCACCCATCCAATTTAGGCAGCCCATATTAGTAGCAGTTCAGTGACATTTGAGAAGACACTCAGATATTGTATTTTCGTTTTCTTTCTATTTTCCTGAGTTTCGTGTTATTTTGAATTCCAAAATGGTATTTGGTTTTGTTTCTTCTTCTTCTTCACCTTCTTCACCTTCTTCATCTTTTTCTTCCTTTTCTTTTTCCTTTCTTTGGGGACAAAGAACAGATGGGCTCTTACACACCCACTTTCAGTTAAAGAATATGAAAAGTTGAAGAAACAGCAATTGAAACCTGATTTTTTGGATATGGTTCCTTGGTATTCCGGGTATGCTTTCATTTTATGGGGTTACAAATTTTGAGTTTTTTTTTAGCAGGGGAAACATCAATGTGTTCTAAAGTTGCTTGTTCTGTGGTGCAGAACTTCTGCCGATTTATTCAAGACAGTTTTTGACCTTCTGGTCTCTGTGACTTTATTTGTTGGTCGATTTGACATGCGGATGATGCAGGTGAATTCTCATGCTTTATCCATTATTGTATATGGGCTCTTGGTTTTGCTATTCAAAGATAATTGCTTTCTCAATATTAATGCCACCAGAATAAGTGAGCCATTAGAATTTTCCTGGTAAAACTTTTTTTTTTTTTTTTTTTGACAAGAAACAAAGAAGTATTGTATTAAGTATAAGAACTGGACTTAAGAATTTTCCTGGTAAAACTTAAATCACTTATGATGTTCATTTAGGACTTAAGTATTCCACTCCACCGTATTGCCCTATTGCGTTTGTGATATGGCTGCCAAAATATTGGTTCAGACAAAGTGCTTGCTTAAACTTGTGCACCTGAACCGTACCATTTCTAATAGCTTTATATTTCAAATCCTTGAATTAATTTGGACTTCCCAAAACCTACATTATTTGTTTGAATTATATGTATAATATATGATTTTTTACATATTATTTGGATAATCAATGTCAATTTATTTGAATTTTGATACTTATATCTGCCACTATGAATTGTATTTCTCATGCTTCCAACAAGTATCTTGAACACAATTCATGATCTAATCAATTTAATTAGGGTTTAGTTGCAGTTGTGTCAGAGAAATTTTTTCTCGCCTTAATACAAAGAGTTATCTATCACGTTCTATTCTCTCAGTTTCATGGTCAATTCAAAACCTAAGATGGCACAGCGAAAATAGAGACAAATCCACCTTTTGGTCCAATGAAACATATGAGATAGAAAATGAAACATTTTGAGGTGGAGTATTGAACCATATACTTTGTTATGTCTTTAAAAAACAACATATTCATTTAGTCCTTGAACAATGGTAGGTAAGAGTATCTAGGGCTATAAATTTAAAACTTATAGTTTGTATCAATCTTCATAACTGATGGAGGGAATCTGCCACCTTAGTCATTGGTGTGGATATTGAAAAAATGTGAACAACATTATATAGAAAAAAAAACTGTTTACCTGATTTTCATTTTTATTTATTTATTTATTTACTGGTTCATATGTTGCAGTAGGTACTTTCTTGGTTTCTTGGTTTATTTTGTGGTGAAATATCCATTTTGGATACCATATGTCCTATCATTTTGTTCTCTCTTTTCCTCTTGACCTTCCCCTTTCATCAGGCTGCAATGAGCAAGGTTCAAGAGGGTGCTCAAAACGGCGATCTTTTGTATGATCATTTCAGTGAAAAGGGAGATATGTGGTTCGACTTTATGGCAGACACTGGAGATGGTGGAAATTCATCATATGCTGTGGCCCGATTGCTTGCCCAACCTTCCCTTCTACTTAACAATGGTGACTCTGTGCAATCCCTACCACGTGGGGACTTACTTCTACTTGGAGGGGACCTTGCGTAAGCTTGTCTTTCCTTCTCTTTTTAACATCTCTCTAGTTCCTACATGAGTGAATTCTCTGTTTTGAAATTTTGGTTCCACTGGACGTCACTGTCCTGTGTGCCCTCACTATATTTGAAGGCACATTAGTAGCATCCTTCTGTAAATTTCAGTTCAGGAAATGTATTTTTTTCTATTTATTTACACACTTATAATTTGTATGAATTTCATGTCTGCTGTCTCATCTAATGGCCTTTTCCTATGCTTTATGCTTCCATGAATAGTAAATTCAAATATGTATATGGTTTATTGCATTTAATAACCTAATGGAAATTTACTGTAGCTTCTTTGCAAGTCTGATTCTACAACATTCTCCCTATAGATTTATGACTACATCTGTTATCTATACTATTATAAAGATAACACTTCACTAGCTCACCATGAGGCCTTTTTTGCCAGTACATCTAAAAATATCCTTCTGTTATTTTAAATAAACTACGTGCTATTATGAAGTCATAACGATGGTGCAGAAAACTTAAGGGAAAACTTATCTTCCTCTTCTGTGGGCACGTCACCCATGGCACCTCCATTTCATATTTTAAACTTTGTTTCTTTCATCTTCTTTTGATCTTTCCATTTAAGTTATGTAACGGACACTCACATCCAATTCTCATAGCACATGCCCCATCTCACACCACTTCCCAACGAACCAAATTTCAACTAATAATGTATGTTATTTCTATTAGTGTTTTTTATTAATAGTGTTTTTCTTTGTAAAATATTATTTGGTTCTTTGATTATTAATTTGAGCAATATATTAAAATTCTCACATGTAATGCATTTGTATGTACACTAATATAGGTAATAGCATAACCTAATAAAGACATTGTAGCTTTAGATCTGGTAGTATATTTCAGTGCCATTTGAATATGACCCTTCTGAGTGAAATTTGGATGAACATTTATCAATTTGATTTTGGTTGTTTAAACTAGGGTATACTTTCTTAAATCAATGGTGTGAATGACAATATGAAAGCATCAAGTACAACTCTGGAGGTGCCTTATGCCTTAAAATGAAGAACGAGAGAAGCATCATGCTTAACTAGAAAAAAGAAGTAATAGAAATCTGCAGATTGAAAAGATAAACCCATAGGAACTAGAAAAAAAAAAAGAACATGAAGCAGCACCTTTGGCCACTTCAAAAGTCTATTGAGTGTTTTCTTTTTTAATATCATTCCCTGTCTAATCAAATGAAATCTAACACCTTTGAGGCTACAGGTGTTCTTAAAAGTGATCCTAGCTTGAGATTGTTACTTTAGTTGCGAGGTGAATCTTTATCATGATTTAAGTTCTAGGGAAATACCTGAATCTGAGGAGACTCTCAAAGTCAAGAACATACTCCATAAACAACAATAGCGTAGCCCAGGACTACTTAATATTTGGGATGAAACTTCTCATAGTCAATCCTAATTTCTGAAAGAAATGGAGTGACATCAAGGTTTCCTAACAGTAAAGGACATTATATTTTACTCTCTCCATGGTGTGTTTTTATCATGTTGACTGATATGTGTTGAATTTGACAAAAAGCCAAAAGACTCAAAACTGGCCAACACTCAACAGTAAACATTTTTGCCATGATTCTGCTCAGTGGACGAAGGATGGTATTGTATAATATTCAAAATTTGGTTGATCCTTAAGCTTTCGTCGCTGCATTTATTTATTTTAGTTGTAAGATGTAAGTTTTGTTAATATGGAGTTTTCTATTTGTGCGGGCACCTAATTATTTATTTTTAAGTTTTACTGGATATGTTGAGATTTTACTAGAAGCTAGAAATTTATGTGTCAAGGATGAAACTTCTGGAGAGGTTACAATTTGTTGATAAGTGACACGAAGTCTTCAAATATGTGATCATTATTGATATTGTTATTGTAGATTTGTTATGAATGATGATAAACTTCTATATCGTTTTTACAGGTATCCTAATCCTTCAGAATTCACATATGAGAGGCGCTTGTTTTGCCCTTTTGAGTATGCTCTGCAGCCTCCACCTTGGTATAAACCTGAACATATAGCAGTAGACAAACCAGAAGTGCCTTGTGGAATTTCTGAACTGAAACAATACAATGGACCTCAGTGTTTTGTTATTCCGGGAAACCATGGTTAGTGCACCTGCATGCCAAACTTCCTCTATACCTATGGGATCATGTATATGGCTATGCTGCCTTGTGTTGTTCAAGATCTAATTATGTGCATATAGAGCATATCATGTCGTAGAGGCTGTTCATATTAAGTTTCCAGGTCTGATTTTTTTTTTTTTTTTTTTTTGTTAACAGATTGGTTTGATGGACTCCACACATTTATGAGGTACATATGCCATAAGAGCTGGTTGGGCGGTTGGTTTCTTCCACAGAGAAAGAGCTATTTTGCACTGCAACTTCCGAAAGGATGGTGGGTTTTTGGTCTTGATCATGCTCTCCATTGTGACATTGATGTGTTCCAATTCAAATTCTTCTCAGAATTGGCGACAAAAAAGGTTATTCGTTTGGCATACTTTATTTTGATTGTATATGTTTCTCACTTTCACTGTGCATTCTATAATGTTAGACAGTTGCTGCATTGCAGACAATGAAACCTAAATCCCTATATATGATGGATAATCCTGCTTTCAGTTTGACTGTACTGTTGTGCAGAACTGCATAATACAAAGCTGATATGGATTGAACCACTCGGAAGTTTATTTATTACAAGATAAATATTTGAATATGAATGTCTTACTGATAACATCTAAAAAAATGAAATAAAAATAAAAGAATGCTGCAATATCCTTTCAACAATCATACTTCCTCTTATATGTAATAAATACTTTCTATGTTAATGTAATATACTTTCATAGATTTTGAGAAATGCTACACTCATGTCCTGCTTCATGGAAAGTGTCAAGTCATATAACTGCTTCCTATATCTGTTTTGTAGAGGTCATGGAGTGTTAGAAGAAAATTGAATATCTTTAAAAGAAATAAAAAATCAATAACTATGGAACTACAAGGCTTTTAGTGGACACTCTTAGTCTTGAGAACTTTCTGTAGTTAGCTTTATTGCTAAGACGTTGAACTATAATGAGCTCTGTCTCACTTTAGCTTTATTGCCAATTTTATATTTAGAGTGATGACAAAGTCTCGAATTTACCGAACTTTTCTTCGTGCATCTAGTAATGATCTAAATTGGCCATTTGTAATTAGCTTTTTTTTTTTTTTTGGTGTCCCCGTGTCATTTCTTTACCTTTTGCTACAAAATAGAGTTACTTGTTCTATGCATGAGAACCTCATCTCAACTCAATTAAGCCTTTTCCCAACAACAAGGGGTCGGCTACATGAATCGCTTCCTCCACTCCACTCTATCAAGGGCTAAATTGACATCTTAAGTACATGAATCGCTTCCTAGCTGGGGCATCTAAAGACCTTCATTATATGTGTCCTAACCACCTCAATCGATTTTTTATGTATGAGAACCTAGCTTCAATAATTTGATGAGTGCTTTTTTATTGATGGTGCGGCTTTATCTGAAGGATGGAACCATAACTATTTGGAAATGTTTTCCAGGTTGGAGAGAATGATTCTGTGATCATTATGTCACATGAACCAAATTGGCTTCTTGATTGGTACTGGAATGATGTCTCTGGAAAGAATGTCTCTCACTTAATACGTGACTATTTAAAGGGAAGGTGCAAGCTTCGGTTGGCTGGGGACCTGCACCATTACATGCGCCATTCTTCTGTTCAATCAGATAAGCCAGTTTATGTGCAACATTTAGTTGTAAATGGTTGCGGGGGAGCATTTTTGCATCCTACCCATGTCTTCAGCAATTTCAATAAACTATATGGCACTTCCTATGAGAGCAAGGCAGCTTATCCATCATTTGAAGACTCAAGTAGAGTAAGTTTTGATTGGGAGATTTACATCCATCAACCAATCTGTATGCAAGGTGCTGAAGAATTTCAATTAGATCATTCACTAACGAACTAAACTTTGGTCCAGATTGCCCTTGGAAACATTTTAAAGTTCCGAAAGAAGAACTGGCAGTTTGACTTCATTGGTGGTATCATATACTTTATATTGGTTTTCTCACTTTTTCCACAGGTGAGCCAGTTTTCCATTTATTTGATTAGATGTCTGTTTAGCTTCCCAGCTGTGCATGTGTAAAGTGTTTCCCATTTTGCTTGAGTGGCCTTATTTCTTAGTAAGCAAGGTCCTTTTTTTTACAAGCTTACTAGAATAATGGGTTCATTACATCTCTTCCTGATTTTTCATTTCTCTTGTTGCACTCCAGTGTAAGCTCGACCACATCCTGCAGAATGATTCATTTTCTGGTCACCTAAGGAGTTTCTTCGGTACAGTCTGGCATGCATTCCTGTACATTGTGGGTCAGTCATATGTATCTTCTGTGGGCGCACTGCTATTGCTACTGGCAGCATTTTTTTTCGTCCCTTCGAAAGTCTCACGGAAGAAACGAGCAATTATTGGAATTCTCCATGTTTCTGCCCACATGGCTGCAGCACTCATTCTTATGTTGTTGTTAGAATTGGGAATTGAGACATGTATCCGTCATGGACTACTGGCAACTTCAGGTATGTGACCTTCCCATTCTTTTTATTTTTTCCGAAAGACTGAGGGTATTGCTGTCAGACCTTCATCATGGATGTCGATTAATTTAGAAGGATGAGCAGATTCTATGTTGTTGCATGAGCTACTCTTTTGCTAGCATCCTTTTTCTAACAATTGTTTCTCAACAGAAGCTCATAAAATTTTAGTGTTTACCAGCACATTAAAATGTACATTCTGTGCATCACTTTTCCCCATCTGACGCCATATACTTGTACATTATCAAATGATGACTGCAAGTCTGCTATAATGTTGATAAAGTTTTATTAAATTTCAAATTTGATTTAGGAATAAACCAGACTACTAAGTTTGATTTGGGCTGTTCTCTTGGATCAACATATACCGATTGATATGCCATAATATATTTTGACAGAATTTGTCTGTGTTCTTGTAGATCTATAGATGTCCTTTTTAACAGAAGATGTGCTTGAGTGGAGTGTAACCCATTAACAAACTGGAGATCTGCATTCCTTGGTTGACCTTTGATTTCTAAAATTAGTGATTGTCTCAGAAGAGGAGAAACTAAATGTAAAAGAAGAATGCACTGAACTACTAACATAAACTGAAATCAAGTTTCAGTTTACTGTAGAAAAGAGATAAGAGTGAAAATTTTAATTAACTAGCTAAGCAGAATTTTTAAAATAAAAAGATACTTATATGAGAAAGATTGGGGAAGCTGACTAGTTCTAATATTTTTTTTCTGTAAGACTGGAATAATTTTTTTGACTGAAACTGATAATTAAACCAATTAGGTTGGAACTGTTTTTGTGTGAGAAACACTCATCCTAATTCTTTGGTCAATTTAGATTTATTTACCTTATAAAGTTAATCATTAGCCTAAACTAGATTCATTTATCTTTTTTTTTTTCTCTTGAAAGTCCATTATTTGCAACCATATGAATCAGAGATGTGATCCATTATCAAAATGTTGTACATCTATTTTATTGCTCATTCGCATTTAGATGGGTTTTCTTGGTTAGAACTTAAAGAGGTTGAAAATTAGGAAATTTGTTTCAGGCTATCATACTCTTTATGAATGGTATCGGTCAGTGGAGAATGAGCACTTCCCAGATCCAACTGGTCTTCGAGCTCGTATAGAACAATGGACATTCGGTCTTTACCCGGCATGTATAAAGTATCTCATGTCTGCATTTGATGTGCCTGAGGTAAATGCTCCTCTCTACCAAACATTATCTTAACTTTGACAGTTCTTCAAAATGGTAAAATCATAGTGAGAAGTTTCCAGGTTATGGCTGTAACCAGGAGCAACATATGCAAGAAAGGCATGGGATCACTTTCAAGGGAAGGCTCCATTATCTACTACTCTTCTGTCTTCCTGTATTTCTGGGTCTTCTCAACTCCTGTGGTCTCTCTGGTGTTTGGGTGTTATTTATACATATGCATCAACTGGCTTCACATACACTTTGATGAAGCTTTCTCCTCTCTACGGATTGCAAATTACAAGGCATTCACCCGGTTCCACATCACACCTGATGGGAACCTTGAAGTCTTCACTCTTGCAGTCGATAAGGTTAGATCTTGGCACTCTCCTTGTGCAGTTACGAGAAACAAAAGATCATTTGGCTTTTGATCCTCCCAATGTCAGTCCAACATCACCACACTATCTTTCCATGTTTCTATGACCCCTGGCCAGGAGATGTCTGATAGATGGATTGTGTTTTTAGGGTATTTGTACGTCCTCTGGCTTCTCAATCATCTGGTTACACTTGCAATAGCAAAAAGTAGTAATAACCTAGTCAATTTTTTTGCCTCTTAAGTGAAGCTAGAGGAATTTATTGGACTTGTTGGTTGCTCATGTGATCAAGGATGTATAAGTCTCAGACCCAATCCATCTTTTTTGTGTTTTGCAGGTTCCAAAAGAATGGAAGCTGGATCCTGAATGGGATGCAGAGCTAAAACAGCCGCAGCAGTCGAGTCATCTTAGGAAGTATCCAAGCAAGTGGATTGCTTCTGCACCTCAGCAGGACCCTGTCAACACTGTTCGAATAGTTGACCATTTCATTATTCAACACACATGTACAAACCCTAATTCAGGAACAAATTGAAATAATGGATTTGTTATTCATTGATAACAATTTCATCATTCAAGAAGAAATGGGAAAGAAAGGAAAGTTTTTTGAATGCAAAGTTCCTTGCAGTACCACGTCACCCACAAAGAGAGAAAAAGAATAAAATTGTATCCTTAACTTAAGCTTTGTCAAGTTGTTGCAACTTAGCTTCAAGTCCTTTATACCCAGAACATGGTGTTGTTCATCTGATGCAGTACTAACTTATTAAAATTCTTATTTTACCCAACATAGAGGTATGAACGGTTGAACACCTTGTAGTCACCATACTGTATGACCTGCCTTGGGCCATAGATCAAACCAAAGAGAGTGGGTGAGTTGGCGGTTCAGATTGGTTGTGGGTAAGAGTAGGATTTTGTTGGTTTATATACTTGCGGAACCGAACTGACTTCCGGTGTTGGTGAGCATTGAGACGATTCAAAGTTGATAATTTCATACTGTTCTGTGGTCGAAACATAAATATCCGATTGTTCAGTGTTGCAGATTAAGCCACGGATACGTATAGGCAACTTCATGGATAAAATTTATATTGTAAGCATTCGTTGACGACAAACTTAAATACACAGATAGGAATACATGTTACTGACAAGCTCAAAAAGCAAGAAAAATGGAGAAAAGCTAAAACACGTATATTCCTCTTGAGTGAACCTTATTGAATAAGTAGGAGTCTGCCAACCAAAAAACAAATGAAGAAGCTGGAGACTTGCACCTCAAAATCCTGCATCACCACTCCCATTGATTAACTCCCAAGTTACACAAGGCCTAAGACTAGAAAGAATCCATCCAAGTCGTTAACCAGGACGAACAGCAATGAAAGGGATACAGGCCTCACCCCCCCTGTGACAATCACATTTCCAACACTGCAGAACACAACAACTCTCCTTTGAACTCCAAGAAAACAAAAACAAAAAAAAGAATGGGTGTGTTATATACACTGGTTTGAGCATGAACAAGACTAGACTACATTTTGTAGTCTTCGTGAAGAAAACTGTCATACTGTGTTCCCATCAGTGTATCGTTGACCTCATTCCAGTTCTTGACTTGTTCAGATAAAGAGCCCTTGTGGATCTTCACCTGACGGCTTCTCAGTTCCCTTTGCGGTAATCTTAGAAACTCCTGCACATCTATTAGTTTCTGCAGAAAACATGAAAATTTGAGCATGAGTACAGACAAACCACAAGTAAAAGCAAGTTTGAATTGGGAACAAAAAGTAATTCTTTGAGAAAATAAAAGGCATCTTACTGTGCGATTGTTTATGAGATCCTCATAGTAAAGAATAATGTGGCGGGTGCCCTTGAAGTACTCTAATATTTTCTCAGTTGTCTCTTCTAAATGTTTTAGATTGGCTATCAATGATGTAGTATTAATTGTAGGCTTGTACTTGGCAAGTATCTCAGCCTGCATCCACAAGCAAGTACTAAAGTTCAGAACTAGTATGTGTAGGTGAATAAGATTGGAGAGGAAGATTGAGATAGAGAGGCCAAGAGACCTCATTCACTGAATGCACATGAGACTTGTGAGTTCCATTTAGTAGTTTAGCATCGCGGTCGTAAGAATTCGCAAGTAAGGAGATCATTCTTCGCAATAGATTTCTTCGAAAGAGAAATATTAATGAGACGCCTCTCCTATTTAAGTATTCCAGTATTTCTCTGTGATGCTCCATCAATCCCTTCATTTTCCATGGCATACATAGATCAGGCATAAGTATACAAAAGAATGCATTAATAAAAGAACACAATGCTTCTGGAGTTTAAAGGAAGAGAGAATAGATGCATAAATATGGAGTACAAGACTTGAACCTATATTGAGTTGCAACCTTTTCAATCATAAATATCAAATTTTTTGGTGTACTCCACAGGATGTAACTTTCGACTTGATGGAGCCTAAAAGGCTATAAAATAAAGAACAGGGCTTTCCCACTAGACTTCTTAGGTCCCCAAAAGTTAGTAGCCACTTCAAAAAGTTCCAATAATTTGTCCATCAGGTTTCATTGCTCCAGCAGGATATACAAGTTTTTCTTTTGAAAACTTCTTAGGCCCCCACTCAAGACGAAGAAATTCTTATTTCTAATAAAACAGTGTTTAGGTCTGTAAACCTATGTTACCCGGACTCTTTATTTTAGCTTGACGTACCCATGCCTGACACTTCAGGATGCGACATGGACATGGGATATGTGTCCGACACTTAGGATTTTAGAATATTACTATACAGATTTTCCAATGGAAAGAAAAGAAAGTATGACAAAAGATAATGACTAATGGGTGAAACTCACTTAAGTGGAAGCACAAAACGGACAATAAATGAGTAAAAAGAAGAAAAAAAGGAAAGAACGGTATATAAAATAGCCTACTCCCCGTATCCTAAAATTAAAAAATGAACAAGTCGGACCTTTAGATATGTACCCGTATCCGACATCCACACCCGAGTCCAGGTAACATAGCTGTAAACACATGATTTTAGAAGATCTAATGAATTCTCGGTTGCTTGGCTCTCCAATGCCATTGTGCAGATCCTTGAGATGCCAATTCTTCCTTTCAGCAAAAACACTCATAAACTGTAATAAAGATTAATGACTGGGCCTTCCCAGGAAGGCATTCTAAAAAAAAATTAATGATTAATTTTCAACTAAGAAGCATGGGTATCAGCTGGTGCAAGTGCAAAGTTACTTGGGCCATACTTGTGAATATTATGGAGACCATCAACTCAATGCCAAACCCAGTGACACAAGTCAAGGAGGTTTATCCAGGCACCATATATGTTTATTGCCATTCTATGTTAAGAGAAGCTTTACAAACAAAAACAAATACTCCAGAGCAATTTTTTTTGAAATGCATACATTGCTATAGAATATTATTGACAATATCAATAACAATTGTTTTTACTTAAAGATCTTCTTCAAAGTTAAAATTTGTGAAGTATTAACAATGTTTTCAGAAGAAAAATTAAATGGATTAACCATACTATCGACCAAAACAGATATATTAGTAAAATGGTGTGTGGTAGTGCTAGAGCCTTTTGCCATGTCAAGGTTAAGAAAAGGGTCGATATCCACTGCCTTACCCCTACTTTGCAAAGAGGTTTTCAGATTTTTAATTATAATTTAACTATCAAGCATGTAATAGAAAATTTAGGATAGAAAATTTTCGAAATTACTAACAATTTTGTAGAATTATAAATTCAAACAGCATAGTTAACATGTAAAACTCAATTAATATTTGTATTTTAATATTAAATATCAAAAGAGCAAATATAATATTTTTTTATTAAGACCATAAATTATATGGAGCCAGCTAAAGAGAGTGGAGTCAACTTCAAGGATGAATCAGGTCCATCCATCCAATAATTACAAGACATCAGGCTTAATCATGTAAGAAAGGAGAAAGAGGCTCTTAACATTCTTTGGACATGAAGTACTTGAAGATTTGAGAATCCCCAGAATTTGGGGGGAAAGAAAGATCTAGAACTTTTAAGTTCCAGTAGTCTGTGATAGACATTGGTAGCATTTACAGTGGAAAATGCAAAGGCAGTATAAGAAGTTTTAAGCTTAGTTATGAGTCTAAACATTGGTCAGGAAATATTAATGACTGCAAGAGGAAAGGGTAGAAGTATCTTATGTTAGTGGCAGCTTGATATGCATTGTTGAGTTTCCACTTATCAGCTATAATTTTTGGGTCTAGTGGTCTCTAAGACTCTAAACACAGTATTAAAGTTTTGCTTAAGTAAGAGGTCTTGGATTCAAGTCTTATTATTAGCATTTGCCTATTTTCATTTGCATGTTTGGGTAATTGTTCGTTCTACTATCAGAAATATCTTTTAGGTCAAGCATTTTCTAACATCGTATTCAATGAAACCATTCTTCTTTCTTGCAATGATGCAGGCTTGGTTTCTACGAGGAAGAAAATCATGATTAAGGAACTGATCAGGTGGAGTCAAGCTAATGCCTGTTTCACATCAAGAAACCAAGTTAGAATACTTAGTCAAAAGGTGATAACTCAAGGGAAGAGATGCCCAAATGTTGACGGGTTGTGTAAATTTCCTCCTCACAAGAGGATCATTAAAGGTAAGGCCTAGACGGTCAGCCTTGGAACTTCTCAGGGGAGCTGGTACTAAGGATTACAGGTTCAAGAAAGGGGAAGGGGGCAGCACTTATAACAGGGATGAATATGGATAGGTTAGAAGGAAAACAAGGAAGAAGGTTTCAAAGGAGATGTAGAAGTCAAAAGCAAGGTTGAAAATCAGATTAAATGATGGTAATAAGGCGGATCTCACAGAAAAAATTCTCAGGTTAGGTACATTAGCGACAGAAAAACAAATAAAAGGAAAAAGTTCCATCAGGTTGCCAATGCAAGGAGAATAACAACATCATCTCAAAAATAGAGTACATCACGGATTATAAACCTATGAGCTAGAATGAAAGTGCATATAACATTATCAAGTCTGTCCCTCAATTTTCATATATATATATGAGTTGGAGACAGCGAGAAACAAATTCATTGAACAACTATGCGACGAGGGTGTGGAGGTAGGTCCCATCACAAAACTTAAGAGAAAGAACAAGGAAGCATCATGTGTAAATGCACATCCCTGAAGTTCTATAACTAATGCTGAAATATTCAAATTGCAGATCTGTTTCCCATATTTAAAGCTCATGACAATCATAATACTGGCAAGGCAATGCTAAAAAAAAGTAGCTCAAAGGCCAAGGAATTAGAATGTAAAACAATTTAGTTCATGCGGAGGCAGCAGACAATACAGCGATACAGCAGATAAAAGCATGACCAACAGAACAATATCAAGCTCTTTCTATGTAAGAAAAAAAAGGATAGTAATGAAACCAATGTTTCACAAGGTAGAGAAAAAGGAAGAAAGAAAAGAAAAAAAAGATATCTCATACCTGATTGAGCATCCACTTGAAGCCTACTGCAGCAGAACACTCATTTTTTGAAGCACTATTGAACCAATCCAGGTTGTAAACTTTATCTAATGTCTTGAAAATTGCCGAGATATTACTCCTCCGTTCCTTAACAGAGAAGATCTCCCCATTTGAACTGACATTTTCATGGCTGTTTAACAATGTCTCAAACCATCCACTCCCAGATCTCTGCATTGACAGGATTGCGAAGAACCGAACAGGATTGCATTTGCATTCATCCCTATAACTCCCAACTAGTTGAGTCAATAGAATTTGGACCCAAAGTTAAATACATAAAGGCAAGCATACAATATCTCATTTACCTGCTAAATGTTCTGGGTTTTGGGTAGTGCACATAAGGAATTTCCCATTGTTCAATACCAGAAGACTGACAGGGCCGATATACCAATTGGATGCTGACATATTGGGGCTTCCCATAATTGGTCACCTGCTTTAAACAGATTGAGCAAATATAGACACCACAAACCATGGAGAACATTAAGACGACCATCCGCAACAGCGGCGGAGATTTCTTCGGGGCCTTTATTATGAGGGTATCCTGAGAATCAAACAAACGTTACCAGAATGTTAATCACATGATATCATGTTACCTAACACAATGGGCGGGCACAGCAATAAATGTCTAAACTAAAAATCCAATCAAACTGGTGATACAGAAATAAGGAAACCCATAAATCTGTAAGAGTTCATCTAAAGAAATCCATATAACAAGATAAAGAAAAAAAGAGTTAAGAAGACTAAGAAGCCAAAATGGGACACATGCCTAATGGATATTCGACTAAAATCAAAACAGGAAAACCCGTATGGTTACACCAACTGTAAATAAAACATAGCTTTTAAACTATATTAAGAGGGCTCAAATCTGGACCATGAGAGTACATCTCATAGAGCATCTACCTGCATGAAACCATAAATCAATAATCGGGAAAAGGGAGTAGGAGAAGAAAGCGGGGAAGAACTGAGAAGAACTAAACAAAACAAAACAAAAGGCCCAAATTAGAGATATTAAAATGAGAAAACAGAAGAGAGCATAAGTTAGATACTGCTGTACCAGCTTAAACAGGGCAAGAAAAAAAAAATTAAAAAAGTAAGAAAAGCACGAATGAAGATAGAAAAGAGTGGAAGGGATAAACAAAAGCATTCCATCCAATAAACCCCATTGACTAGCATAACAAGGGAAGGGAAGAAAAGGAGCAGCTCAAGGTTAGATATTTTTGGAAGACAAAACTAAACAAGAACATCCCCATCAAAGCTCCACATTTACATGCAACCAACCCCATTAAACTAACAATCAAGAAACTCCTAAGAAAAAGAAAAAAAAAAAAAAAAGACCCAAAAAGCACAAACCTTGTTGAAGAAACATAGATCTTCCGGCAACATTTTCCTTCCTAACACATACCAAAACCCACATTGAGAGCTCATACCCTCCTCCTTCCTTCCCTTTTCTCTTTTTCAGAGTCTCAGAAGACGAAGGAAAGAAAGACGACGACAAAGATAGCTCCTTTCTGGGCTTTCCTCGTGAAAAACACCCATCATTACACGCTCTCCTTTTCAATTTTTCTTCATTATTTTACTCTCTCCGCGTGCCCTCTTCTCCTTCTTCTTCTTCTTGTTGATCTTCTTGTTGTTGGTGCTTACTGGCGGCTCCTCTGCAGAGTTAACCGTACCAAGTGGTGGTGTGGTGGTGCACCGCTGCAACTGCAACCCACAGGCTCGAGCCTTTAAAAGCAGCAAAGCTTCAACTCAATTCGATTCTTTACCTGAACTGAGCTGAGCTGAGCTGACCCACATTAGATTCGTCCGCCTTACTAAGGGTATTTTAGTAACTTAGACCAGTTAACTTATTATTACCTTTGTTTTCAGACGTTGGACACGTGACATTGGCGCGGATGTCATGTAAGAGTATGCACCGTCAACGTTGTGTAACCGGGAGGTGGTTAGCTGTACAACTCCCCCTGTCTTAGAGACGATGCAGTTGACACGTGGTGGTATAGGAGTTAGTAGCGGATTTGGATGCATTTGGTCTCCGTCTTCAGTCTCGAACGATTCTACGAGGTTGACCGGCCGTAGGCAATCTTCTGCATTTTTAATGCGTTAGAGGGAGCGAACTGGTGCTCAGAGATGTTGTTAAAGAGCGTAGCTCCTGTCCTGTTTCACTTAACAGCAAGTTGCCAGATCTTGTCGCCACACTTGATTATTTTTTATTCATTTTTTTTTTTAATTATAACGATGTTTTCTTCGACAACGGTATTGAAATTAAGAGCAGTGAATTATAAAAAAATCAATTATCACATAAAATAAATAAATATTATGTGAAAAATAATAATAATAATGTAACTATTAATATTCAATGTTAAACTGAGTTAGCAAAAAAAAATAGAGGTTATCAATATAATCGCTTATTTTCAAATAATTTGTTGGACAGTCATTTATTGTTGACTCATCAAATTATTATAACTATACTATTAAAAAAAAAATTAAAAAATTAAAAAAATATATATTTAACATCTCGTCAAAATCTGTACAATTTATAAAAGCATTAAAGACTATTTTTTAATTTAATTGTTTATCAAATTCAATTTTATGTTATGTAGGAAGCAAATCTTTTAATATTGATGGCATGATATATTTTTTTTAAATACAGTCTACTTTTACATTGAAAATGCTCTAAGAGGATGTTTACCAACAATAATTTTAAATAGATTAAGGCCTCATTTGGTTTATTATACGATTTCTTTTTGTATTCAAAAATTTGAAAACATAAAAAATATATTTGATTTGAGTACATACAAAAAATATTTTTTTATTTTTCTATTAAGAAAACAAATTATTTTTAAGAAACAATAAAAAATTATTTTTTTAATTTTTTAATTTTTAAACTATACTCTTATTTTTGAATCATCAACCAACTACAACCTAAACTTTTCTTAGCATTAAAAAATTTAAGAACAAAACAAACGCAATATAAAGCCTAAGCATCATCATCTATTATATCATACCGACTAATTCAATACATTCAACTTAACTTAATTAAACCCTTTTTTTCATCTAATTATTTAAGTTCAATCCTTGGTTGATAATGATAACGGTGAGCTTTCATTATTTCGTTATTTTCACACATTTCTTTTTTCTCCTTTATAATCTATCTTTTTGCTTCTAAAATAGCAATCAAATTGCCTTTGTTCTTGTCCAAAATCACCACTATTTTCTATTTTTAATCTTGCGTGCACTGCAAGTGTCCGCCCTCTAATAAGTTGGATTATGAGTCTACCCACATTTAGAATTTCAATTTGAATTTTTTAATTATTCGTTACAAAGAAGGGTTGGTAGGATATAGCCTTTAGCATTATGAATACGTAGGACCACGCTACTTTCTTGAGAAAATTTTGAGAAAGAAGAAATCCTTTGGTAGATGGAATGATACTTTTATCTCCAAAATTAATCAAATGCAGCACATACAAGAAAATGAAGGTGCGTGCACGCAAATGGCAATGCCATCATTCTCTTAATGTCTGATTGATTACTTCAACTTTTCAACTAATTAAAGAAGAAAATTAATCATTAAGAGTACCAAGAGTTTTCTTTTCACCTAAGGATGTAGACTAATAAAGAAAAATAATGAGGATTGCGTTTAAGATAAAAACCCACCCGACCGGACAACTAATATTAATCCATTCTATCTCATATAAGCAACTATCATATATATTATTGAGACCTTTTTCAAGTACTATATAGGGCTTTTTCTAAAAGCTCAACGATGGAGCAAAATTAAGATGGCATAGGTTCGAAACGAGATAATATAAGGTAGCCTGTAATGAAGGTAATAATAGGGTAACCCAAAGTCGGGTAGCAATAGTGGCAAAATGGCAAGAGGAGCAAGTAGATTCCACCTGCAATGAAGGTAATAATAAGGTAACCCAAAATCGGATAGACTTATTGAATGAGGGACGAAGTAGAAGTCATGATTGAGGTGTGAGATTTCGATTTTAAGTCCGATTTGTGTTTATACTTATCCGTTTACTTTGAAAAAAAATGACCAACAACTTTTATAATTTTTAATTTTAGAATAGTCTCGTCCCCACTCCCCACAAAGAAATTAGTAGGGACAACGGAGGGTCACAGACCTGAATAAAAAAAAAAAGGTTAATAATACGGTAACTTCAACAGTATTGTCAACGTTAAATCTGTTGCTTTAGGTGAAGAGTTTGGTTCATGTTATAGGATGTTAATTTTTGGAAACGCCTAACCTGCAAGTTCATTTGATGATCATTTTCCTACAAGTAGTGACCATCGTTTTTTGTGCTTCTTTCTTGTTTTTGGAACTGAAGTCTTGTTTTGCTAGTCCCACGCCCAAGAGAAGAAGATGAGGACCCCTCATGTTTTTTGGATTCATTATTGTTTCCTCATTGCTTGATTCTTATGTCGGTGTGGGGAAGGAATTATCCAGTAAGAAACGGAAACCTAAGGAAAAGCTTCAAAAGCAATGAATAGCTACAGTTTCATGTGAACCCAAGCTTGCTAATGGTATACTTAGTAACTATGTTCAATTCAAAATTGACTGTTAAAAGTAATGAAAATGGTAGGACCTCCATGTTGATTACAAATGGTGGCCAAAAAAGAACTTTTTTTTATTTTATTTTAGTCATCCAGGGTTGTGGTGGTGCTCATTCCAATAGCTAATTTGATATTATTAGCACCACAGGATTGAACACCAAGGCCCATGATTCTGCATGGACCCAACAATCTTCACCTTTACACCTACAGCTATTCTACTACTACAAAAGTCATTCTATGCCAAACTGACCCACTTCTGTGTCGGCATAATTCAAGAAAGTTTATATCATGTTCATACACAAAAAAGTTCTAGTTCGGCTACTTGCAATTTGGATGTGGCCCAACAAGTGAAAATGGTCAAAATGAGAAGTAAAACCCAAGTCATGTTTGCCACATGCTATATTAGAAAATGAGGGCACAGTTAAGTACATCGAGCTAATTAGTGGCGATAAAATACACAGCACATGCTTGCTTTTTCTTTCTAAGATAATATATATGATCAAGCAGAGCAGACCTTTCAAAATAATGAGAATTGGCAGCTGAGAAAACCTGAAAATTACTCCTGCTTTTTCAATAGAAATGGCATGCTATAAAATGATCAAGCGAACTATCTGACCTAAGAACCGGAACGACTTGGCTGCTTCTCGTAAGCCTTTGTTCTTCTCATCCCGAGACCAAGACTGTGCACATCAAAATTTTCATCATTATCCAACAACAAATGGTTAATGATGAAATGCAGGCCAGTTAGTCATAATTGATCAAGGTAGATACCTCTCCAAGCTTGTTCAGCTTCTCTCTCACTTCCTTCAATAGCTCTTGCACATTGCCATCCCATCTGCAGAACTCCAGATCCCATCCTTCAAGGAGTTTCTCAGAAACCTACACAACAGACGTGCACAATGTAATCATTTCAAAGGAGCGATGCTATTAGCAGTGCATCAAAGAATACAATGATTAGAGCACAAAACTCCCATCCATTTAGACATAAACAGAATTTTTTCTTTTTTTTTTTAGTGAAAACAAACTGTCAACTAGGATCTAATGGTAACATAAATCCTAAGCAATATGAGAATGTCCATAGTCAATCATGTGAAGAACATTGTTAGATTACAAGGCTGAAACAAATTTTTTAAATTATTGCACAATTGGACATAAGGAAGGAGAATGGGGGAAGTGCTTAAGACAAGGAGAAAATGACTGAATGATCCTGTCACCAGGTGCAGATGCCACAGGTATGAAGTGTTCCTTCTTAGTTTTTATTTAGGAGGAGGACAAGCTCAGTGGCTAGTTAGCTGGTCAATGGTCACAAAACTCAGTGTTCTAGCCAAGTGGACATTATCATTCTTCAATTGACTAGGATTTGTCCCAAGATTGACCAATTTGGTGTTAATATTCCATAGAAAAGATAGAAAAGAGGATATAGGGGAACACATGAAAGAGAGATTCTTAAATGCTCCCAGGTAACCAGTTGACCTGGTACATCCTTGAGGTTTTGTAATACGGCACTGCAAATTCTGATCACAGTTTGATGCCTCTCTCTTCTGAAGCTGGAAGATTATATTCATTGAAAACTCAACTAATCATAGAACAAAGATGACCCTGAAAAGATGCCATTGAAATATGCTACCTGAGATGCCTTCCAAGTTCCAATTTGGAGTATTCGAGTGTCTGCTTCAGTTATATACATGAAAGTACAACCATGGCAAGCTAGTGCTTCCCATGTAGGTGCACTCACTGATGTGATTGACACCCATCTCTTAGGAAACCAGGACACAATTATAATTCCAAATCACATTTGATTTTAGAATGTTTTGTCACACATATTTACAAGCTTTAAAATACACTTTGTTGCACCACTATCTTCTAAAGTTCTACAACGAAGTTCCAGGCAAAATAACCATATTCCACACACCAATATTGTTGTGTTTGCACTATACTATGGGTTCTAAGAAAGGCTCCCATAAAGGAATTGAAGTAGACAAGTGGCAGAAATAAAAAAAGATATATCAAAGAAGAGGGAAAAAAAGATTCTAAGGCACCAATTCTGATTTGGAATTCTCTAGAAGATGGTGGAGCTATTTGTGACCTTTTATAGATCGTCTCAATAATGAGTTATGCAACAAAATAGTTTGTCAAGAAGAAAGTCAAGGAAGTTGGTTCTTTCACCAAGGAGTATTAAGTGTCCTTAGTTTTCCTAGATAAAATAAATAGTAGTCAACTTTTTTTAGGTTCCTGTAGAGTTCTTAGATTTTCTATGGAGTTCTCAAATTTTCCATAGAATACTTAGAATTTGTAGGGGCTTTTAGATATCCTAGAGTTTTAATGCATGTATTTTCCAAGAATCATTGATGATTCTTGATCTTTTATGTTGTAAGAGTCTATAAATAGGATTGTAATCTTCCTTTTAGAGCATTGAACAAAGTCAAAGATCTGAGTTTTCTCTCCTTTGGGTTTGTGTGATACAATCCAACCTTAGGTGTGATGCCAAGGACTTTTAGGAGTCATTCCTAGACCTTCTAACTCATTTTACTATTCTATTCCCTTATCATTATTATTTTTTTTACAACCATTTGCAATCCCGAAGCTACCAATACTGCAACTATCTTTCAACTTAAACCCCCTTTTCCTACATCAAAAATGTACCTGAAGATGAGGCGGGAGTCCTTTAACATGAAGTCGCTAAAGCAAAGAAACAAGAAGGTAACTGAAACTTTAGTTGTCAAATGAAATGGTTTAAGTGAGCCACCTGCAGGAGCTTGCAACATGCACTGATTTATCTTTATCTTGTATCTTTTGTGTTTTGTCAACAATTGCTCTTCACATGTCTTCATATCCATCTTCATTCCCTCATATTATCATTTTAGATTTGGCACTGAAATCTGCTTTGGGACAGGAACGCTTTCATTACAAGCTGAAATAGCAAGAAAGGGCATGGTTGCTTGTGGTTAAATGAAAATATGACCTAACATAAGGGGGAATGGTGGAACCAGGCAATGCAGTCAATCCTAATCGGTTGAGCATTGTTGTTTTTCTTGATCCCTATTGACTGTTGACAGGGATGAGAGATCTTATTACCAAGCAATTGATGATTAACTTTCTCACTTCATCTTATTGGACAAAGAGATGGAGACAACTGTTTTGAATCCCACTGTTTCATAAAAATATAAATGATATAGAAATTAGGCCTTCGGCTTTGTTGATTCATATGTTGGAATCCTACTAGGAAACCCCACACATTCATAGGGCAAGTGGGTATGGTTTTAGTCAAACGAACAATAAATTTGTTGTCACCTCATTCTACAGGCAAAAGAACATGCAGTAAAGTATTGCATCAAAATAACCAAAAAGTACTACAAAAATGATTAAACAAAGTATTCTCACGATGAGATAGATGTTGGGAATAACACCCAAAACCTCCAATCTCATAGATTCAATAAAGAAAATAACAATAGAGATCAACATCCACAACTTAAAGATATACGTGGAAAAACCCCAAAATCAGGAAAAAAAACCACGGGCAAAAACAATCCACTATCAATTAACAAGTACCTCAGAGGAATTAAACACCTCAAGTACTTCTACACCAGATAGTACACAGATCTGAAACTTTGATAAAAAAAAATAACAGAAAGAGAATACCCAAGAGAAAACTAGAACTCCAACCGCGTCACCCGCGCAAGTTCTAAACTTTACACTCTTTCACAAGCTTCCAAGGATAAACAAGCCTCCCCTTGGCACAAGCTTCACCTTCTTCTTAATCTCTCACATGTTGGGATTATCAATAAACAATGAAGGACCTCCTATATATAAACTTTCTAGCCACAATATTTAGAAACCGTGACCAACAAGGATTCCTCATTCTACACCAACATGATTTTCTTATTCAAATACAATATCATAAAACACTTATCCATATTTAGAAAGTCCTAATTATTTTCTAAATACATGTTCCGTGTTCTAATACAATAAGGAATTCATGTTCGAGCCAAAATCCAACAATAGAAACCTATGGATAACAAGTTCAAGTCAGATGGAGGCATAATCAAACCTATCATCATATGATGTGTAGTTGTGTGCTCTTAAAACATCAACATTTGAAAACATTACCCTTATCCGAATCAACAAACTGAGCATACCTGTTTAGTTATAACTTGACCGCCTGATATATGTGCAAAATAAATATTATAGAAATGGCATAGGAACATTGGGGCACTCTTCTCTGCAAGTTCCTTTAAATACTCAGCATATGAAACTCCGGGAGCGCTCGGTTCAGGAATCACCATGCCCTGTAGTTGGAACCATTTCAAATCCCTTGAAAGACTCTCTGATCTCTCCAACCCTGTTTTCCTGAAGTAAGTATCTGTACATAGGAACACAAAGAAAAATCTGTAAGTTCACCTCACACCACCAGTAACAATGGTACAAGGCAGAATGATTCAATAAATATATGTATTCACTGATAAATCTACCTATTTTCATTATCTGATAACACCAATTCATGTGAGTAAGCCTACAAAAAGCAAATAAATGATAATTTTGTTTACAGAAACTATATTTTCAATTAATCATTAGTTGGTAATTTCAGTAATTGAGAAGCCTAAATCCCTTAATTACACTGTGGTGGCAAAATTCCTACTTGATTGACATAAGGCCTTGTTAGGGTTCGGTTAGTTCATTCATCAATTCCTTAGTTTCAATTGTCAATTTACTCCTGCAGCAAAACCGACGAGTTGAAAGAACAAAAACTTCGAAAAAGCCACAAACCAAGCCCTAATTAGAGATGAAAATGGTGGGATCACAAACCTAGAATCTCCAGAACTAAACAGAGTTGGAAATAATAAAAGAAAAGCTCACAAGCGACATGATCGGATTCATCGACGATACGCTCGATGGTGCCGAAGACAAGCTTGCTATCTACCAAGTACTTGAGAAACCCTTCCATGCTCGGCGTCCATGTACCTTCACCGACATCATCGCCTCCGACCACTTCTTCCAGTTCCTCCTCCTCTTCTTCTTCTTCTTCTTTTATAGAAAACTTCTTCTTACTTTTAGTGGTCTTGTCGGTGTATAGTCTCATGGCGACGAATCTCATCTCCTCTACGATGCCCTTTGCCTCTCCCGGACAAAGCTTCCTGTACCTCTTCCTCTTCTTCACCACCGGCGCTGCATTTGCTGCACTTGTTGTTATTGCTGTAGTAGATGTTATTGTTGTTGTCGTTGTCTTCGTGGAATCGTTAGTGGTGGAGCAACAGGAGACGAAGAAGCTGTAGTTTCTGCTCTTCGTCTTCGGGAACGATTGAAATGTGATTACGGAGTTGCAGTGGGGACTCAGAGACGACGACGACAACATCGTTAGTTTCCCTCGCAATTGCAAGCAATTTTGGACGGCTCAACTCAAATATCCAGCAACACCCAAGATTGCGTGGGCCTGCTGGCACTGGTCCTGGCTTGAATTGTGTAGTTCACATGAGATATATATATATATATATATATATATATACATGTTTTGTTGTTTTTTAACTGAAAAATATATTTTATTGATAAAAAGTTAAATTTTTTTAATTGAATAACATAAATTTTGGTTATGATTAACGTGATTTTTTTTTTGTATGACATTATTATTAATATTTATTTTTTCAGATGCAAATAATCAAGAAAAATTTCAAATAACAGTGTTTGTAATGTAACTCATCATCTTAAAAGGTTAATGCTACAATTTTTGTTTAACAAATGTGGATAACCGATTCCCCGGGTTGATAAAAATGAAAGCAAGAACAGGGTCGTAAATTTTCACAACTTTTTCCAAGAGGGAGAAGAAGGCAATGGAATCAGGTTGGGGTTTCTCTTTAGTATATATAAGTTGGGGTCGTAATCTTTCTCACATTGGATTTGAACGAATTTATCACATAATATATAAGTTGGGGTTTCTCTTTAGTTAGTATATATTGAGGAATTTTGAAGTAAAATTTCACAATTTAACCTAAAAATAATTAAGTGAGAAAAATAATGATGTTGGTTGAGATAAAACATAACAACATTAGTGTTACAGAACTGAAACCCAAATTCTAACAAAAGGAGATAATTAAATAGAGTTAGTAGGATTCTTTAGAAGCACTATAAAATATCAATAATATTGTATCATTTGTTGTAAAAGAAAATCAGAACTACTGCAAATTAACAAAATAAAAGGAGACGTTTGAGAGAAAATAGAAAAATGAGAGAGAAATTTCAATCTAAGCACCATTTTATATAAGCTTTTGGCCATAATGAGAGTTAAATTACATTTACAACTTATAAATTAATACTATGGTCATAACTAAATACAATAGTTACACAGTAAATTCCATAAATTTGAGCAGAGATTACAATCTCCAAAGCATTTTTCATATTAAATATAGCTAAGTTACCTTACTTAACCCTTAAGAAACTCTCATTCTGCTAAGCTTAGCACTCTTCGTAACAGAAGAAGAAAAAGATAAGTAGCTACTTTACACAATCAAAGAGGAAAAACAAGATACAGATACAGATAATATGCCATCATTAATACATAGTAATTAAGTCACTGACACAAACGAGTTAATTTTCTGCATTCATCACCATCTAATTCATTCACATGAGAAGTCTTTGAAACCAGAAATGCAGGCCATCACCATGTTTATCAAGCTACTAATTCACTCCCAATTAACACACACACACACACACACACACAGATCTGTAGTTTATTTATTTATTTTTAAATAGAAAAGAACCTCTCTAGTTCTCCCGATTCAGGAACGAGCTCACCTTCTTCAAGAACACCAAAGCCTTCTCACAACTGGCATTAAACAAATGAAAAACATGCCCTTCATCTTCAGTCTCAAAAAGCTCCACAACTCCTCCCCACCCACACTTCCCCAATAACTCGTAATAAAATCTTCCCCTATCTCTAAACAGGTCTTTCTCCGCAACGCAAACCAGAACTCTATCACAACCCAACCCCGAAATCTTCTCATCAGTAGCAGGATTTATCAGCGGATCATCAGACCCACTTGAATTCGGGCACACAAACTTCCACGACTTCTCCAAAATCCCCCTCTTCTCCACCTCCTTCTCTTCAGAACCTATCGGATCCACACCCCAAAAGAAAGAATGAATCATAACACACCCAGTAATCTTAACCCCATACAACTCATGACCCTCCTGTTCATTCACACGCATTAACATGTTGTGTGCAATATTAGCACCAGCACTGTCTCCACCCAAGAAAACTCTGTCAAAATCAGCATAATTCTTCAACCAAACCTCATTATTAACTTCTTCTGAGGAATGAGAAGCTACCCATTTAAGGGCAGCCCAGGAATCGTTGTAAGGCACAGGAAGTGGGTGCTCGGGAGCGAGTCTGTAGTTCACAGAGACGGCGATGATATTGGCTTCTGAGACGAGGGAATTGAGGTATGTGTGGTAGGTGGGAGAGAAGGCTGATTCGATGACGAAGCCGCCTCCGTGGAAGTAAACAAGAATTGGGAGTTTTTGTTGGTGCGGATCGGTTAGTTTTGGGAGGTAGAGTCTGGCGGACACGCCGGTCTGGGGCTCGATCGTAACGTCTTTGGATGTAACGCCGGTGGCTGGGTCGAGTGATGCGGGGACGGTGGCTGTACCGAGAAGCCTCTCGACTCGGCCGTCTTTGTATTGTCGAAGAAAGGGTGGGAAATCGAAGGCGATTTCTTGGTCGAGTTTGGTGGGTTCCATTTTTGGTGGTGGTTTGGGGAAGAAAGGAGAACAGAGCGTAGAGAGCGGAGGAGGAAGATGAAGAGTGTAGAGATGATCAATGCGCGGTCTTAATAAATTGGCCCGACTGATATGTAACGGATGTGGGCTCCGTTTTGAAGAGCTTCTCGAAAAACAGTGCTTTTCCGTGCTTGTATCAAAAACGTTTTTGAAAAAAAGCTGATTACCTTCTTCAAAAATTGAAATAGGTGTTTCCAACCACCTTAAATTTCAAACGCACTTTAACTTTATTTGAAAATTCTTTTTCAAAAGCATTTTTATGAAAAATACTTATCGAAAATATATATTTTTTTGGCAAAAACAGGTCTCTCTTTTATTTTTGTTCACAGCTATTTAGATAATAACAGATGTTGACAAATAATTTTAAAAATATACTTTGACCGCTTCGTGCATAGTTGGTACCATTTTGTTTTTTGGACTTACTTCTCAAAAATATCTTATTCAGCCACAATTTTTTGTATTTTTCCCGCCTTAAAGTATTATTTATTTGTACATTATTTACCGTGTCATTTGGTTTAAGAAGATGCTTTTTAAAGGTAAACTATTGTAATTTAAGGGTAAAGATTGATAAAATATATGCTAAAAAATAATATATATAAATATTTTTACGATCTAAAAATTATACATATGCGATATAGTGTATAATAAGCGGTAGATGTTTTTTTTTTCTCTGTAATAATATGATGATGTGATATATTATCCCTAAGTATGGATAAATTTTAGATATGAATCTTAAGTCATTTTAATATTTCTAAAAAAATAATTTTTTACTTTTTTTTTTGTTTATAATTTTTTTTGGTTTAGAAGTAGCAAATAGAGTTCTTTGAATTGTGTTGTATACACATAGGGAAATTGATAATGCATGATCATTGACGTATCAAATGATATTTTAAATAGTGCCAACATTGCGTATTTCTCGAATTTTTCTTTATGTTTTATATAATTTATATATTTTTTATATGATGTAGAACAATACGTTCACCAACTATCACACTGATTGGTTGGTTGTTGGACCACCTTTGGTTTATAATCCCTTTTTAATTTGATTGGTTTTACCCTTACTAAGTGGTTTCGACGCAGCCCCACCCTCCCTCCCTTTTTTTTTGTCCTCTCTATTTCTTGAAAGGGTTGGTAAAGTTGGACCAATCTTAATAAAAATAAGAATGAAATTATAATAATTAGTTCAGATGATTCTCTTTCAACTCTTTATATTTTTTTGTAGTTATGCTTATTTTCTTGACTCTACTCATATTTCAACTTCCCTCCATTACCAACATCTTTTGTCATTTGTGTCAATGCTACAAAAAAGTTTGGACGAAACCAACAGTTAACATGCTTTTCTTTTATATTATTGTCACGCATAGCATTAGCATGTCGCAGTCATATAATGACAGTGGTAATAAGATATTAATATCCTTTTTAAGTAATTTTACGATAATGTATCTACAATTCATTTTATAAAAGGAAAAATAGCTTGAGGAAAATCTTTAAAAGTTACAAGATGATCAATACAAGGAGAAACTCTTCTTAATATTCATTATTTTTCTTTCGTAATAGAGTGGTGGAGGATAAGTTTATATAGGGCGGATCTAATTTAAGTATTGGTTTTGTGCACCATCCCTATGATGTAATTTTATGGCCAAGAAAAAGATAAAAGTAGTCAAGAAAAAATATCCTATGGAAAAACTACCTCATTCTTAAGGGTGGTCATGGGTCGGGTTTGGGTCGAATTTGGCCCAACCATCACCCGCCCCGTCTCAATTAGGTGGTAGCCATTACAATCTGCTGCCACCCGACTATAGTTTTTTGCTATCCAAACCCGCCTGACTTGTGCTTAGGTCAGGTCGGCGGGGTCATCTGATAGTGATTCTGTCCGACAGTGACCGATTGCTTCTCATTGCTTTCTTCAAATGAAGTTATGCACCATTTTTGCCATTAGACATTTGAACAACCATTGGAAATTCTCCACATCCAAAACTCTTCTTTTTTCGCAAAAAAAAAAAAAAAACAAAACCTCCTCCAAATATCAATACTTCATTAAAGACAATGTTGTTAATGAAATCAACATTCCAACGTCCAAACACGCCGACCGGTGCTTGGGGGTGAAAATTGCAGGTCGCAGCAAGGGGTGCAGAAATCGCAATAGAGGGGGTGTAGCACCAGGGGCTGAAATGTCACACCCTAGTACATAGCACACCGCAGTGTCTAGTACCCCGGGATATGATGGGTACCTCATACTGAGCGTACCCCAACCGTTATATACCACATAATATTGTCATATCCTAGTACACAGCCCACCCCAGTGTCTAGTACCCCCGGGATCATTTGTCCATACTATTCATTCATGAATAGCGCAGGGCCTTCCCCAGATTCGAACTCACAACCTCATAAGGTTTGATTTCGCAATCTGAGTAGCCACTGAACCATTGGCTCAGTGGTTACTCTAAGTGCGGATTCTAATTCCTTAAGAGGAGGTTGCAAGTTCGACTTGGGGGGAGGCCCCCTTTGTGGACAAAAAACCTCGGAGATACTAGACGTTGTGTGCGGGCTGTGTATTGAGAGCGGCGGTGAAGGGGGAGCAGAAATTGCATCTGCAGCAGGGGGCTGAAAAGCAGCGGCGGTAGCGAAAGGAGGGGGCAGAATCACATCTTCAAAATAGGATGGAAAGGAAATCCTAAATTTTGGATTTTCGTAGGTCAAGTTGGGTTCATTGGGTCGGTTTTCTCCAAGACCCGACTCCTGACCCGATACTATCGGGACCCGATAGGTTCGATATGGTGAGAAAAACCCAACCCGACCTGCCATTTTTTGGTCGGGTGAGCAGTGAACGGGGTGACTTGCTCACCCCTACTCGTTCTCAACAATATCAAAGTTTTATTGTCCTTTTAACATAGAAATATTTAATATTTTGTTTTTCTTAGTTAACAAGATGATAACAGGCTAGACATATCAGCTAGGAGGAAAGACCATCCCGATGGGGGATTACTGAAAAATAGTTAAAGGAACTTCCATCTCGACACCCAAATTTGCCATGTAGTCCGCACTTTGAACATGATTTAGTTCCATAAGATCTCAACAATCCTCAATTAGGCCCTTTAAAGGATGGTCAATTGAGATAATCACCTTCAAACAAACTCAACACAACTATGGAATCAGTTTTCACAATGAGTTTCTCATCGCGTAAATCCTAAGCGAGCCATCTCTAACACTTATTTTTAACATACAACCTGTTATATGCATTGAATATCCTCGAATTATATATTAATACATAATGCGATAACTATCTAACATAAATTGAATGGTGGATGCTAAAATCACGTGTGAAATTATGTACAAAAAATATTTTCCATATTCTTTCAGTAAAATATAAAAGGCTATGATGAAAAAAGAAAAGAACCCAAACAAATTTTTTGGGTGGTCAAAACTGAAGTACTTCTAGTTCCTAATTTACTTGGTACATAATTCTTATAGGTTAAGTTGTGCCTTGTACGAAGGAACTAGTTGAGATACATACGTAGATGTTGGTCTAAATACCTCCAGAAAAAAAAAAAAATCAAAAGTTAAATGCATGTAAAAGCTTAAAAGTCTTTTCTTTTTGTTTGAATTCATGTCCAAATTCATGTTTATGATTTAACCGAATAGTTTCTATTAGCAAACTCTAACATACTTGAGTTACAAATGAAAAAGAAGTAGGTAATATATATATATATATATATATATATATATATATATATATATATATATATATATATATATATATGCATTTCCTGCTTGTAATTCCTTAATTCCACATTCTCATTCATAAATTTTTATCTTTTTCTACAAACTTGCGTACTTTCGAATTTGAGATAACATTTTTACCCTACACTCTATCAAAATCTATACGTATCTTTCATAAAATAAATAAATAATAATAATTATCACTATAAAACATTAAAACACTTACAAATATGTAATAGAGTAGTGTATTGCACAATGTTTAGGGTTTAAAGAAGTAGATGATGAAAATGGCTCAAATTGGCCGGGTGATTCCTTTGGTGATGGGCCCGGTAATAGTGGATGCCACGTGCGTTAGGAGGCTGTTTGGACTCGACCAACTTGAGTTGCTCAGTTCACAACATTTCCCCGTAAGCAATTAGCAACCTGGAAATTTCTCGCTCGCGCCGTGTTCTGTTGTAGTCTGTACAAACTACAAGGAGCTAGATAGCTAGGCATCATCATCAGCAGTTAGAGGAAGCGATGGAGAGAGTTGCAATCGTGAGGTCCTTGTACCGATCCGCTGCACTCAGATCTGCTCGTGGCTCCGCCATTGTGGAGCAACACCTCTCCAATGGTCTCCGCCACCGCACCGCCGCTGCCCCTGCCCCGTCTACCTTTCATCTCCTTCGCACCTTCTTCTCTCTCTCGCCCAACACCGCTGTTCCGATTCCAAAGCGCATCTCTTCTGGTGGTATTCCCTTGACCTTTTTCTCTTTTTGTTTTCGGTGTTTCGATTTTGCGCTGTCGATCTGTTTAGCTAAAACCGCTCAAGAAATGGTTAATTGATTGCTTATCTGTGATTTGGACTTTTTTTTTTTTTTAAACTAATTCGGATTTGATTATGCAATAAAAGATTGGGGATTCAATTGTGCTTAAAGAAAGATTGATCTCGAATTGTTAATTTAGGAGACAAGTTGTTTGATGAATGTGTTGTTATTTTTCTGGCGTCGGGATCACGACCCGTTAATTTGAAGCCATTTTTTAGGAGCTATTATTAACCCTAGCTGGATTGGCTGGCGGAATATGAATTTTCATGTGCCATTTTGAGGGTTTTGTCTTTTTTACTTCGTAAATGATGTCTTGTAACTTGTTCATGGCTTTGGAGCATTCTAATATAGATGGCCGTGTTAAAATTATCGTTGGTTGATTATGTTTGATTAGATGATATCAAGTTAATTAACTTCTTGTGATCTTAGTGATTATTTGAAAACATGCTTTTCTCTAGTTATTTCTAGCTACCCCATTAGCTCGTGATATCATTACTTTTTCTCACTGCTGGTGGTCGAGAGCTGTCTTTCTAGGTTAATACTAAAAAAAACTCAAAAGGGTTTCCTTTCATTTCACCTCATATACCTCAATTGACATATGTATATAACTTGTAGGGGGCATAAAGCTCAAGGGGCCGACTTCTGTTACTTGGACTTCTCCCTCTAGCTCAAGGTATTTGGGTCAACAATACATCACCAACACTCAAGTTCACATAACATAGTCAAAGGTCAAGGCATGACTAGTTTTATGCCTAGACTTAATTAAATTATGCTGTAAAAAACTTAACTTATTCTAATTCTTCTGCTTTCTTCGACTATCCTCGTGTATGGTTTCACATGCATCAACATAGGTTTTGTCATTATTGCTCAAGACCTCAAATCTAAGCTTTCAACACCTGTTGGATCATGGACACTATAATCTCAATGGGAAGTTGCTTTTTGGTAATGGTTTGGTCCATTTGGTCGGAGAGGAATCAAAGAGTTTTCTAGGATAATTGTATGATACCATGCATATATATTACTATTGAGTTTTTGGAATGTTAAATTTTTAAAAAATGAGTTCAGGTTATTGCCCAAAGATGAATGTCTCAGCCTCACGGTTCTTAAGCCTTCGTTTATTCTAATGTGAGCTACGTTTCATTAAAAAAATTACCTATAAAAGGTTTACCTAGTGTATGGGGGTCCAACTATTGTGGGGTTTGAGTCAATGGACACAAGCTTACCCTTACATTGTAGAGGGGTTGTTTTCTTCTAAGGAGGTTGAGAAAGGAGAGGGATTCAAATATTTAGAAAGTTTTTATGTTATGTATTAGGTTTAGATTTTTTTGAAAGCTAGCTTCCATTGATCTCCTAAGTAGAACTCAAATTAAATTTTGACATTGTAGTTTCAGGCTGTATTCACTTCTCATATACTCTCACAAATTGTATGATTCATTACCTTGATACCAGAATGATTTGACAACTTTGAATATACCCTTTAATTATAATTATATATATGTATATGAATTATAATTTTCCTTCACTTATCAGACATTTTTTTAGTTGATAAAATTCTGAGAAACAATTTGTTAACTACAAAACTCCAAGTTCCCATAAATTCTTCTAAACCTCAATATGGATATTATCTGATCTAAAGCCTTTGCATTTTTTATTTTCCTTAAAGTGTTTTTTTACCTTAAGTATGGTAATCTTACTGAAGAATTTCTGTCCATTATTACCCATTGTTATTGTGTTCATCGACACTTAAGTTTGTCAAATTATTTTTCATTTAATAGTTTTCCAAAACAACTTTATCACATTTCTTTGATTTCTTTTTCTTTCCCTGAGACTCTGTGTTGATTTCTTTTTTCCAATTGGCTTGTCCATATTTCATGGTTCAAATCAGTTGACTCTACTCTATCTATGATGCATTGAAGTTGGTAACGCAGTTCGGTTTTCTATTGCTACACACACACACACACACACACACACACCCATATACTGCTATTAATCTATCTATATTTTAAGATTAAGAGAGTGTTTGAGGGTAGGTCCAATGAGGCACATGTCGTATGGGATTCTGCTTTGTTGTTAGCCTCAAGTTGGGTTGTTTGTTCTAGGTTTGAAGGAGGGTATTCAATTACTAATTGGTTTAGGTATTGGCCTTGTTTGATGTAATTGTTGCTTGTTTTGTTCGGAGTTCTTCTGGTACTCCTGTTTGGACACTTTTTTTTGGTTTATAATATAACTTTTTTGTTTCTTCTTAAAAAAAAAAGTCGTGGGATCAACTGATTAAGCTCTCTCCCTAGTCGTGATCAGCTAAATCCCTTAGGCACCATTTATTTTCTCGTGCTGAAGTTGAACTTGTATACTGTTTTGGGAAATTACCACAGATTGCAAGCCTCCTCTCACAGTAAATATTGGTGGTATTCGCACATTCAGTGAAGATGCAACTCACTTGCCTGTCATAACAGACCATGATATTCAAAATGTTTTCAAAGACTTAATGGCTGCAAGTTGGGATGAGTTGCCAGATGCAGTCATCCATGATGCCAAGAATGCATTGGCAAAAAACACCGAGGACAAGGCAGGACAGGAGGCCTTAGCAAATCTATTTCGTGCTGCCGAGGCAGTTGTGGAGTTTGGAGGGATCCTTGTAAATCTGAGAATGGCAATTGATGATAGTGTCGGGCTAAGTGGCGAGGTATGTGTGGTTTACAATATTTGACTTGGTTTTTTTCTCCTATTTTATGCTTCTTCAGTTCATTGATTTTATTTCATTTTACACGTGCAGAATGTGAAGCCCATGCCAGATGAGTTTGTAAACGCTCTACAGGTCATATATAAGCGCTATACCGCATATCTGGATGCTTTTGGTCCTGATGAGACATATCTAAGGAAGAAAGTTGAGACAGAACTGGGGACAAAGTTGATACACCTAAAGATGAGGTGCAGTGGGCTTGGTTCTGAGTGGGGAAAGGTAAAGTTAATTCCTTTACCGTGCTTAGTACATTGATCAAGCTAGGTTTTCTTATGCTTCAGTTATTTAGAATTTTGAGGAATCTGAATGTGCACTATCCTTACTAGGGTCTCAATTGTGGCGTGAAGTTATTCGAGCTAGATACAAGATTTTAAAGCTCTAAATGATAGTGATTGACTGTCTTGTGGAAATATATAATTCCATGGAACAACATTTTAAGTCTTAGCACTCCACTGGTTTCTGCTTTATGATGTTTATTTCTTAGTCATACATTTGAGCTCTAGATACTATAGATTGACTATCAGGAACCTGCAGCTTCAATGGGAGGGGTTAGAGAGAATAAGTTTTAGACAATACGTCTTGTTCTTGTGTAACTTAATTGAATATCCCACAAGGTCTTGTGTTTGTGTTGAAGATAAGTGTTATGTTCAGTTTCAGACCGGAAAGTCTTCTTTGATACTAATGTTAAGCCTAGCTAGCCTCAGCTAGGTAATACCTCAAATGTGCGCAAGTAACTACATTTAGTTTACTCAGTATCTGTCTTCTCAAGTCTTATTGCTGTTGATTTTTTTTTCTTTGGATTACAGGTCACCGTTCTGGGAACCTCTGGACTCTCTGGATCCTATCTCGAGCACAGAGCTTCCTAATTTTGGTAAGATTACATGTTGCAACAAGATGCGTGATGTGCAGTACTTGGAGATAGTTAGGTTTGCTCATTGTTGCCGAGAAATGGTTTTCGTTCATGTTGTTTGCGAGAGAATAAAGAGAGCCAATGATTACAATTGCAAAAAAAATGAACAATGTAGCATAAATGGCTTTTCTGCTGTTAATCTTTTGTTCTTTCTTTCCATTTCATCTTCTTCCTTCCTCTTTGTTTAAATAATTTATTTGAGTCTTTCTTTTAATTGGTTCTGTGAATGCTAGTGTTACGGAAGATCACAGTTAATATGTGGCTTGCTTCTATTTCAAAGCTCTTGAAAACAATTGGAGCTGATATTCTTGGCCTGCAGAATGATTTGTGAAAGTTTTTTCGCGACCTACTTTTAAAGGTTTTCCTTTATTTTTTTAAAAAATGTACTTGAGGTTGTCTTTGATAAACGTCCTATAATTTTTCTATGGATATTTTCATTGAGTTTAGCTTACCTTGTGGAGTTGGAAAAAAACTTAGTTGAGCTTAATATACTTTTAATAAGTTATTTCTTTTAGTAGATATGGTGAACAATTGAAAAATTATCCTTCACTTACAAATGAGAGAGCCAGCCTTACAGCATGGACATGTCATTTCAAGAATTTCTACACAGTAGATGTCGAATTTTCTTTATATATGTTAGCCTCGACTCAAACGTTGTGGAAAGATTTGTCATCTATGGATTTTATTAAATGATTATTTCAACCGACATATATGATCACATTGGGTGAAATTATTTTGTAAACTTCATGATAACATGAAAATGAAAATCATGCACATTATTAAAAGCTCTCTTATTTCAAAATCTTCTGTAAGTTCTTAATTGATATCTATTCAATTTTCTGAACTCATGAGAAAACATTCTTAATTAAATTTTGAAAGGAACTTAAATTAGTTGTCAAAACTTTCAGTTTCAAACGATTACTAATCAGTTAAGCATAAGTAAAATACATTTTATTGTTTATTAAATAATTCATCGAATATTTTTTATAAAACAAAGAGTTATTTATTTCTTTTTTGTAAGTGGATAATTATTTATTTTTCATGCCCATAATTTATACAAAGTTAAACGATATGGACCATTCAAGTCGCTGATATTTCCAAAAACACCAAAAAGTAAGAATAAAAATAAAAAATAAAAGAAAAGAAAAGAAAAGAAGAAGAGAGATCTTTTTCTCGTTGGAACTTCGTTTGAGTGTGAGGCAAGACACAGCAACTTCTTATTTCGTTGTTGTTGTTGTCTGGACCCTGAATCGTCTCTCACACTTATCTCCAACTCTCTCTTTCTCTCTCTCTCTCAACGCAGCCATCCTCCCTCTGCAACCTGTGGAAATGGAGAGAGTGGTATTGCTTCGGTCCTTTTCGTGTACTTCGTCCGCCTGCAACCGATTTCTCTCTCCGTCTATTCAAAGTTGTATTAGGAGAAGGTTCTCTCCTTCTTCATTGAAGCAACAACGACACCCCTCGTTCCACAACACTAGTAGACGCTCTTCTTCTTACCGCTGCCATTCCAGATGGATTTCGACCTCTCCTTCGTCTTTGCATCTCAGAAGAAGCTTCTCTTCTCTCTCTCCCAGAGCTGTTTCCTCACCTTCTAAACACCTCTTTCCTGGTACTCACTCGCTCTTCCTTCAAAACATTTTTTTTTTTCTTCTTTGAACTACGAGAACCCTAGAATTTCATCCGTTGTGTTAATTTTTCTTTTTGGTGGTTGAAAGACGCTTCTGGAGCTCAGGATGATGTTGTTGAGAAGCTTGGATTCGAGAAGATATCTGAGCAATTTATTGGTGAGTGTAAATCGATGGCTGTTCTTTACAAGCACAAGAAAACTGGAGCTGAGGTGATGTCTGTGTCGAATGACGATGAGAATAAGGTCTTCGGTATTGTTTTCCGGACTCCACCGTGAGTACTTTCCTCTTTGATTTTACGGTTCCGCTTATTTGCTCATATAGTGAGATATTTTCCACTTTGGTAATTAAATTGATCTTAATTTTGGAATGTTTTCTCCACCTCTTATCAATCTATTACTGGATCATAAGATGATTGTATTTACTCGCTTTGCATTCATCCTTTGTGCTTACATTGGATTGTATTTGCACTTGGATCTCTTTGTTCAAAAAAAGGGAACTTTGAGCTCATGATAGCTTGAACACTTCTCCTTATACTGAATTGCCCAATTATGACTACAACCTTAAGGCTATCCAATGGGACAGCTAATTGGTGCATTGAGTTGATAAGACCATTCTTTAATGGATTAGGGGAAGGGCATTACCTTCCTTTTTTCTGTAGTGATTGAGCATGGTGGCAGGTGACTTGCATCAAATTTGCTTTGTTCCTGTCATGTGTAACAAATTCACATGTATGTTAATATAAAGCATCTATTTTGCTTTCCCCCCCCAAACAGGTGCTCTTGTTGCTTATTAACAACGATGAGGGAATTGTGATTCAGATAAATGAATAATTTGATTTATGATTAAATTCACCATATATTGAATAAAATCACGCTCTTGAATCTTGATCTTGTGAATCATAGGATGAATATATATAATCAATCCAAATTGGTGCAGATCATTTGATTTAGTTATTCAAATGATTTATCATCACTATCTCATAGACATAAATACATAATTTAAGTTTTCTTCCTGATTCATTGCATACATCTTTTCATTACATCTCGCTTTTCTTTGATGCAGGAAAGATTCAACTGGAATTCCTCATATTCTTGAGCACAGTGTGTTGTGCGGATCAAGGAAGTATCCTTTGAAGGAGCCATTTGTGGAGCTGTTAAAAGGGAGCTTGCACACCTTTCTGAATGCATTCACCTATCCTGATAGGACTTGCTATCCAGTTGCTTCCACAAATACCAAGGTGAATATTAGTAAGGAATCTTTGTCGTCTGGGATCTGTAAGCGTGTTTACAGTCATTGATATTGTTTTCTCTAATTCATGGTTATCTTGTTATTATTTATAACCAGGATTTCTACAATTTGGTTGATGTATATCTAGATGCCGTCTTCTTTCCTAAATGTGTGGAGGACTTTCAGACATTCCAACAGGAGGGTTGGCACTATGAGCTGAATAATCCTTCTGAAGAAATATCTTTTAAAGGTTAGATCTGACATCTTTCACTAATCTGATTCCTGTTTGAGCAGTTGACACTTGACAAAAATTTAACTTTCATTTTGAAAAATCCTTAAGATCTTGGTTTTGATTATTGTTTTATTTTTATGGGTACAAAAGAGTAAGGTGAATAAACTTTTAACTTTTCTTCTCTTTCCTTCTCTTTTGTTTATGATCATCTTTTTATCAGTTTATTATCAAATTTTCAGGTGTAGTATTTAATGAGATGAAAGGCGTATACTCTCAGCCTGATAACATATTAGGTCGCACAGCTCAACAGGCAAGCTTCTCCTGAATATCTATTGGAATTTACATTTCTAATTTTTTTTGCTAGTTTCATCGTCCTAATCACCTGCTAAGTGACAGCTCTGTTTTTTCATGTGTGAGATCTGCTTTCTTTTAAAGCTATTTGCAGATCTATGTAGGTAAAGTTGCTTGGTTTGACTAGGGATCAACTGTTTCTGTAATCCTTAGAAATGTTCCTGTTTGAATATTCTTCCCTTCATTTTCTCCTTTCTTCAACAAAGAACCCATTTTCAAGAATTTGCATAATGTGTTGAAAACTGTATCATTCGCCAATATTACATGTGGTGACACTAATTAAGTAAAGTTTGGCATCAGTTCAAAAGGATCAATAGGCAGTTTTAACCCATGTTGGATACTACCGTAAGCTCTCTGTCTTTGCTACATTTGATGCTAATTCTTTTATTTATTTATTTATTTTTATTTGGGTCTTTAAGTATTGCATAAAATATCTCTGATATTAGTTGTGTTTAGAGCCTATTTTGTTATGTTGCTTATTTAATTGTATTTCCTTTTCCTGTATGAATAAAGATTAACTTTATGATAAGATACTTTTTATTCCTTGCTCGAAGCATGCTGGAAACCAGAAAGCACTTAAAGATTAAGTCTGATTCCTTGAAATGATGGTTGTTTATATGAGTCTGTTTGCTTGGGCAATAGAAGTGTGTTTAGCACCCTTTTTTTATAAAGTCAAATCTATGAAAATAGCATGTGAGGCAACTTTGGCTTTTGATTATTAAAAAAAAATTTGTCATGATTTGGAAAAGCTGGTCCCTACGAGCTTTTTTATTTTGCTAGCTTCTATGGTTGAAATGTCTTTTACCAATTTATCCTTATCCATTATATTATATGGGAAATCGAAAAAAGGTCTCTTTTTATTTTCTCTTCAATCTAGCATCAACTAGGCTAATGTTGTCATTCTTATTTAAAAACACTTATTAGAATACTCAATCAAACATTTTCCAAATGCTTAAGACATTAAAAGCACTTTTCTGTTGAATGGGTTTTAACAACTTCTCTATAGGTTATGATGCCAACATATGTAGTTTCCAAGCAACATGAATGTTAATTTTTTCTTTTTCCAAGTCATAAATTATTAGCATGTGGAACAGTGGAATCAATATGAATGACTTCCATCTCATTTATGCTGTGATACATATTGTGCTATTTGGGCCCAATGCAGAGATATGTTGACCATGTTGAGCCCATGCTGACCAACTTTTAAATTGTTTTTCACTGCATGTTATCAGATATAATCATATAATCATATAAAGAATTTCAACCGTCCCTTATCTTAATATATTAATTTCTGCAGGCCTTGTTTCCGGACAATACTTATGGTGTTGATAGTGGTGGTGATCCAAAAGTTATTCCTAAGCTCACATTTGAGGAATTCAAGGTTTGTCGCATATTTTTATGTAGTATCTTCTTTCAGTAGGTGATTGTAATCTTGTATGCCTTTTCATTTCTCCATTAGTTTCCTTTCAGATGATTTTCTTATAATTTCTTTTTGGCTTGATTTCACTGTATGGTTTTGAATATTTTTATGTTGAGGAAATTTACCATATCATCTTGGTTGCAGAAGCTACTAGCTGTAAAAGTCAATTGTTTTGCGTATGTTTTTGTTGAATAAGTTTATAACTGACAATCACATCGTTGAATGCTTGTAATTTGCAAACTCTGTTGGATCCTTGTTGCATCGGCTATTACTTGTATTAGGCAATGAGCATTGCATATTAATGTTTTCTCTGGGGCACACAAACACTGGTTCAAAATTTTGGCTCTGGCATTATAAATGATTTTATTTCCCTCTGGTCTTGGGGAACATTGGAACCACATGAGTTCACATTATGACTTGCTAATTTGTATTTAATATGTGCACTGGCATTATATATACTAGCATTGTATGGGCCGGGAATATGTATTCTTCATTGTGTCTTTCTATGTGTAACAGTGTAAGCTCACATAGTGCTTTTTTTTTTGTTTAGGATTTCCACTGTAAGTATTACCATCCCAGCAATGCCAAGATATGGTTCTATGGAGATGATGATCCAAATGAGCGATTGCGCATCCTGAGTGGTAATTTAGATTTATAAACGGCATAAAAATTTGATTTTCTTCTATTCACAGCTGTTTACTAGTTTGTTCACTAGTAATTTCTTATCTATGCTGTGATTCTTATATTTTAATAACTTGCAGAATGAAGGATTTAAGGTTGATGGGACAAAATGCAGAGACTGCTAAAAATGATTTAACTACATGAGATGATGCAAAAGATGTTCATTTAAAAAGAAAGAAAGAAAGAAAATAACATGGATGTTTTTAGTCAACTTGTTTTGTGACAGTGACCATCTTGCATTCTATTACCTTGCTTTTTTTTAATCATTTCTTTGTTTCTCCTCAGTGTTTGATGGCCCAACTTGAGTCTGACATACTCTGCCCAACTTTATTTTGTGCTTTCACTACTATATATAGACCAAATTGCATTGCCAATCAGGTTGAGTTATCTTGTCTGGTAGTTGGGTGTCTTCAGATCGCATGAGCTCAGTTTCTGCTTACATGCTTATATTGGGTGGGGCATGTGGACACAAATTCTCTGGTGCAACATTTACTATGTATCAGAGCTTTTTCCATCCTTTTTTTATGACCAACGATATCTGGTCTCTTAGATCATGGGACTATATCATAGGGGGGACATGTAGATTAAGAGTAGCCCCTTGTGGATCAAATTCAAATGCAAGACTCTGACGACTTCTGAGGAAAATTCTCGGTAATCACACCAATCCGTTGAGATTATCTTTCCATTCTTTGTCTTACATTGTGTATATGACATTGCTTCATCCCCTGAAATATATCAGCTTGATCTATCTCCCTCTCTCCCCCCACCCCCTTTCTCTCCCATCTTTTTCTTTCCCTTTCTTTATTTTCTTAGTCCCACAGTCCCACCTTTCCTCTTTTAGGCTTCTTTCCTTTTCCTTCTCTGTGTCCCTTTTTTCCACTTCTTGGACTCAACCATATAACCCAAGCCTCTCTTATGATTAGTACTTCTCTAGAATTTATATAGCTATTTGTAATATGATTCAAGATTTAGCTCTTGATAGAGCAGAATGGAGAAGTGGAGTCATGTATCCAATTGTCGTTGGAAATGTATATTTGAATTGAGTTGTGTTGTATGTACATGCTTTGAGCGCTGAATCATGGAACCTACACCTCTAGGTTTGTGTGGTATTCTTAATCCATGGTGTTAATTTACCTTTTTTTTGTTGGATTCAGTTCTACCTGTTCTGCAATGTGGCACTGTTGGGTGACTCTTTGGAATTGCGGAAATGCCCTGCTTTAATTTTCTCCTTTTACAACTTTGATCTTCACTTGGATAAAAATTGGTTTTAAAGTAACTGTAAGCACTTATCTCCCTTTATGGTACTAGAATGATGTTTGATATTTGATTTTTCTTTTTTCCTTTTTTTCTTTTTGGGTTTGGGGGTTGGGGATGTGGGATGTGGGGATGTTGCCACGCAGAATACCTTGACATGTTTGATGAAAGTCCAGCCTATGTTGAATCAAAGATTGAACCTCAAAAGCTATTCAAGGAGCCAATCAGGATCATTGAGAAATATCCGGCAGCTGAAGGTGGTGACTTGAAAAAGAAACACATGGTATGCCTAAACTGGCTGCTATCTGATACACCCTTAGATGTGGAAACTGAACTTACCCTTGGCTTTTTGGACCACCTATTGTTGGGAACTCCTGCTTCTCCTTTAAGAAGAATTCTTCTAGAGAGTGGCTTAGGAGATGCCATAGTTGGTGGTGGAATTGAAGATGAGCTCCTCCAGCCTCAGTTTAGTGTTGGGCTCAAATGTGTTTCTGAAGAGGATATTGAAAAGGTTGAAGAGTTAATTTTGAATACTCTTCAAAAGTTGGGAGAGGAAGGTTTTGATCTCGAAGCAGTGGAGGCATCCATGAATACAATTGAATTCTCTCTTAGGGAGAATAACACTGGGTCATTCCCTCGAGGCCTATCCTTGATGCTTCGCTCAATTGTAAGGGCTTAAATTTCATTTGATTTTTCAATTGATTATTGTATGGTTCTTTGTAATATAATATTCATAGTCTGGCTTACATCATTGCAGGGAAAATGGATATATGATATGGATCCATTTGAGCCTTTAAAATATGAGAAGCCCCTAATGTTTTTAAAGGCAAGGATATCGGAAGAAGGTTCCAAAGCCGTTTTCTGTCCCTTAATTCACAAATTCATTTTAAACAACCCTCATCGTGTTACTGTTGAAATGCAGGTAGCTGTTATGAAACTTTTTAATTTGTAATGTATTTGGTACCACTTTGATAGTTCTACTTACAAAGAGTTTCTTCCGTGTCAGCCTGATCCAGAGAAAGCTTCTCAAGATGAAGCAGCTGAGAGGGAAATTCTGGAGAAAGTTAAAGCTAGTATGAAAAAAGAAGACCTCGCTGAGCTTGCACGTGCTACACAAGAGCTCCGGCTGAAGCAAGAAACTCCAGACCCACCGGAAGCTCTGAGAAGTGTCCCAAGCCTTTCTCTGAATGATATACCAAAAAAATCTATTCATATACCCATTGAGGTGATCAATATTCTGTCATTCTTGTTGGCTGAATTTTATTGTTTAATCTATTTGGTAGGGGTTCTTACCGTTGGCACATGGTTCTTAATTGAAGGTTGGGGAGATAAATGGAGTAAAAACTTTGCAACATGACCTTTTTACAAACGATGTTCTTTATGCGGAGGTTGTGTTCAACTTGGCTTATTTAAAATCAGAGCTTCTTCCACTGGTACCACTGTTTTGGTAAGCAAAAGTCTTCATGCTGGAGATGTAATGTTATTGTTATTTGTTACCAATTTCTTGTCCTTTCTGAACTGTGAAATATTAAAGATAGAAAACTTTTGGAAGCCTCTTCTCCTACTGGGAGTTGTCACAATTAACATGGGAGAATCCTGTATACCATGCCAATTTTTTCTGTACACTTTTTCTTGATTGACTATCTTTTTTTAGGGTGGATCCAAAACATTTGGTACTATATTTCTCTGTATGTCCTGTTGAAATTATTATTGAGTTCATCAGAGGGTACTTGGCTAAATATTTTACAAACTCGTGTTTGTTGGCAGTCAGTCATTACTGGAGATGGGCACAAAAGACATGGATTTCGTGCAACTTAATCAATTAATTGGTCGAAAAACTGGTGGAATATCTGTTTATCCTTTCACATCATCTGTACGAGGCAAAGCAGATCCATCTAGCCATGTATTTGTTCGGGGCAAATCCATGTCTGGACGTGCTGAAGATCTATTTAATCTGGTATTATTCTTTCTATCTTGACACGGAGAATTTGAAAGTTATTTTTGATTACTTTGCCTAGATTCTATATATTTTTTGGTCAATTTTGTTTTTATGGGTTTTTTTTTTTTTTTTAAAATATTTTGAATTGGGGAGTAAGTTATGAAGCCCAACTTTCTTGTTTGAGGACTTCTATTTTGGGAGGGCAAGTGGGCAAATCCACATTTGTTTTATTTTTTTGTTTGCTAACTTATTGGTTTTTTTGGTGGATACACTTCTCATGAATGCACTTACTTGTAGGTTAGCTGCATCCTACATGATGTTCAGTTCACTGACCAACAACGCTTCAAGCAATTTGTTTCCCAAAGTAAAGCAAGAATGGAGGTACTTGAAGAAAACTAACGTACCTTAACTGTGTTTATTTACCTTTTTCTAGGCCTTTGCTTTTAGCAACTGAGCCTGCAATTTTGCTATTGATATTTGTTTCCAGAGCCGCTTACGAGGCAGTGGTCACGGAATTGCTGCTGCACGAATGGATGCAAAGTTAAATGCTGCTGGATGGATTGCTGAACAAATGGGTGGCATTAGGTTGGTTACTTTGATGGTTTGGGTCTAGATCTTTTTTTTTTAAGAAGAAACAATGTTAGTAGTTAGTTATATAACCAGCTCCATCACCATACCACACTCTCTGGGAGGTATCAGGCCCGTTTCTGACCTATTAATCTCCCTCATCCCCTAGGGTGAGACAGTAACAAGAGTTGAACCTGAAACCTTTGGGTTCTAAAGCCACATTTTTACCAACTGCACCAACTCCATGTTGGCGGTCTAGATCGTTTATCTTTTTCTTTCTTCTTTCTGTTTTGGTCTGGTTTTATAAGCGGACGTACTTGATTTCACTAGGAGGAATAAACTGGTATTAAAGGGGATCTTGGCAGATGCCTATAAGTAAAAATGCTAATTTGAATGTGTAATCCCACTTGAACTGCGCCAATCTATTTAGGAGATGTCGATTGTAAACACGAGGCTTTGTACTTTGAAGTCAATGTCATTCTCATCACTGTTTGTTCTATAAAAAATATTACTCTTCTGCTGTCACCAAAAAGAGCTTAAAGGAGATCAGCTTCACTAGGTACTAACTATATTTGATGAAAAAGCCATCCATGTGAAAGTGTAGATGAAATCTCACATTTCTTTGCAGCACCTTCAAATCTACAATTTTCATTACTTTTGTAGCATTCACTTTTCAGAATTGATCCAAGAGTGTTACAACTGACAACCAAGTCGCTTAATATCTGGGATTCTTTCAATGCTATTTCCTTTGGAGGGATCTCTATTTCTTTTGAAGCATTCCTTTAGCGGTTCACTTTCTTGAAGCTTTCTACTACAAACATTATAGGCTTTTTCTTTTTTTCTTTTTTGAATGATCCTATTAGTATTCAAAGAAGCTACGGTTTCTAGGTCTTTTACTTCAATCTCCATTTACTAAGCATGGTGTCTAAAAATTTGCTTATTTGTTACTTGTTCTTTCCTAATTACTTTACCAGAGTATGTACATGAGCTCAATGTGTACTATAAATTATAAGGTGAACGTGCACAAGGCTCTCTTTATTGTGGGGTCTAGGGAAGGGATTACCTCTCCACATTGGATAGGCTGTTTCCAAATTCGAACATGTGGCTTCCAGGTCACAATTGAGGATCTTCAACTGTTGCACCCAGCTTGTATATTGCATAACCTTTTTTTTTTTTTTTTTTTTTTTTTGCAGTTACTTGGAGTTTCTAAAATCTCTTGAAGAAAAAGTTGATCAGGATTGGCCTGTGATATCTTCCTCTCTCGAGGAGATACGCAAATCCTTGCTTTCGAAGAAGGGTTGCATTGTAAATTTGACTGCTGAAGGGAAAACCCTTACAAGTACAGAGAAATTTGTGAGCAGGTTCCTCGATTTGCTTCCATTGACCCCTCCCACTGGAAGTACTTCTTTTGATGCTCGGCTGTCACCTGTAAATGAAGGCATTGTGATTCCTACTCAGGTGAAATGGAATTTAGAATCCTTTTTTTTTTTTTTTTGTCTATTATTCTTAACAACGTAATAGTTAGTCCCAGACATTTTTGACAAAAAAAAAAAAGTCCCAGACATCTGGAACGAGGCTTTTTTGATGTTTTTGGTATTTCATATCAGTTTAATGTCTTGTCCATTTTGGCTTGTCCACAGGTCAACTATGTTGGGAAAGCTGCAAACATATATGAGACAGGTTACCAACTTAGTGGAAGTGCTTATGTTATTTCAAAATACATTAGTAATACCTGGTTATGGGACCGTGTACGAGTTAGTGGTGGTGCATATGGTGGCTTTTGTGACTTTGACACTCATTCAGGTACAATCATTTGCTGCAATATTTGAATGGACGTCAATGTTCCAGACAATATCTATACTTCTCTCTTACTTGTGGTGTCTGATGGTAGGAGTGTTCTCGTACCTTTCTTATCGCGATCCCAATTTACTTAAGACACTTGAGGTATATGATGGAACTGCAAACTTCCTCCGTGAGATGGAAATGGATGATGACACTCTCACAAAAGCTATCATTGGGACCATTGGTGATGTGGATGCATATCAATTGCCTGATGCAAAAGGCTATAGTAGGTAAGAAGCTGCTACTAACAACAAAGCTTGAAGTATATCCCTAAGGTTCTCTTTTTGTCATCTTTGATCTCTTTCAAGTACGCAAACAATGTGCACCAGTTGTCTTGTTAATGATGAAGGACCCAGGGTCTGCAAAACAACTTAACATAGAAGTTAGATTACATTAGCTCCATTTGTTAACCAACAAAAAACCAAACCAAGGTTACTACATTCTTAAACACCCTGGACCACAGCAGAAGCAATGCCTTTACTGTTAGTATTAGCTGCCACAGCATTGTTCTTTCTCATCAATGGTGGATGCTTCTGAATGATACAAATGGGGATAAACAAAAGAGAAATTCGAAACATTATTTCACTGCATTTTTAAGTATGCTCGCAACCATCATCACCTTCAGTATATCTGCACTGCATAGATCTGTGCAATAAAAGATAAGAAAATAAATATTTATATTTATAGTGATTATTTGAGTATATGCCTTTATGTTGGCTATTGTGTCTTTGTAGCAGTTGAATTAAGTGCATGCAACATTCCTTGTCTCTGACTCAGTCTCTCTCTCTTTCTCTCTCTCTTTTTCTCTTTTTTTTTGATAAGTAGATCCATCAATGACCACTATCTTGTGCCAAGGGGAGTTTAAACCATTTTATCAGTGCTTTTCCTGATATTTCCTATATCCTTTTCCCACTCTATATAACATAGTTTCTTGTTGTTAGGCAAGGGGGCCCAATGAGCGGGGTTCTAGTCATCAACTCACATCAGAGACTTAAAGAATGATTCCTTTGAATTTTTTTCCCCAATCTATTTTAGATCATCAACTCAACACCACAATGCATTCCTTGTTTCACTTGCATATTCTTTACCTTTGAAAAAATGACTGACCATCCACACCAACCACAACGTAGCCATAGTGGCAACTCTCATAATCTTCGCTCCATCACCCTGAAGGCCTCGAACATTCTCCATGGAAAGGCATTCGGCGCAAGAAGAGGGAATCAAGAATCTGCTACCCAATCTCAAATGCCATTCCCTCTTGGACGAGAACGATCAACTAATGAACAAGTGCTCGGCATTCTCTCCGTCCTGAAAACATAAGGGGTAGCCGTGAGGTAACAATGCGATGTGTGGGAACTTGCGCTGAAAGACATCGCCGATACTAGGCTTGTAATGGGCCAAAATCCATCCAAAAATTTTAACTTTGGAGGGAACATGAGCTTTCCAGATAGATGAGGCGAGGAGAAAGGGAGGCAATGTCACATCATCGATAAGGAAATGGAAGAGGGACCTAGAGGTGAAGGAACCAGAAAAGTCGAGGGACCAAGAGAACTTATCCCGCCCTGGGGAGAGACGGACCGAACTCACTGAGAAGACCAAAGAGGTTAACTCAGATTGTTGGCCAACGATAAGGGAGCTAGATAGAAAGAAATTCCACTGATTGGTAGTAGTGTTATCGGAGTTTGGAAGGAAGTGAGCAATAGGGTGGTTTGGACATTGATCCGTCCAAGGCTTATTCATGTAAATCATTCTTTACTCGGCTAATTGATGCACCACACTTTCCTCCTTTCCCTCCCTCTACTGACATTGATCAGGCATATGTACCCTCTAAGGTAAAAGTATTTGTGTGGGCCTTGGCTCATAGGAGAATTAATACGGCTGATATGATGCAACAACGACTACCCAATATGTGTTTATCCCCCCATTGCTGCATGTTCTGTCATTGTCAAGGAGAAAACATTGATCACATATTCTTCCAATGTGAGTTTTCTAGTAAAATTTGGGGAGAATGGTGCACCTTATCTGGTAACAAGTTCATCCCCCCCAGTCAGGTGGAGGAGGCTCTATCCTTGAACTATATCTCGTCCTTGTCGATTGAGGAACAGGGAATAAGTATGATTGCGTTCTATGCAACATTATGGATGTTGTGGCTTGAATGCAATAACAGGGTATTTCATGATCGGGCTAAATCTGCAAGTCATATTTGGGAGGATATCAAGCTAAATGCAAGTACATGGGTCTTTGCTTCGAAGTTTGGAAAAGGGTTTTCAATCTCGGATTGGTTATTGAACTGGAATAATTGTATGTATGTGGGTAGGGACGTCTAAGATTTAGTTTTCTTTGACTTTATAAGCTTTTTGCAACTGTTTCGATAGTACTGAAGCTGGCTTAGGGGGTAGTTATTTTAGATATCACCTCTGGTGAACGTAGTTTGTACAGTTTTCTTATATTAAATAAATATATCCTTTGTTTCCTCACAAAAAAAAAAAATCTCTGCGATGGGGAGGTCACATAGCCATCAGTCTTCCCAAAAAGGAAAGACCTACCATCCCTCACAATTGGGTGCATAAAACGGAGCAAAATCGGAAACAAGGAGCAAATAAATTTCCACGGGCTTCTATATGTGGTCCTAATAGTGGGGATAACTCTTCTACCTAGGTTGATCTGTCCATATTTGGTAGATATTACTCGAGCCCAAAACGATTGTTGATCCTTGAAAAACCTTCACAACCATTTAGCACAAAGAGCCTTGTTCCTGGTCATCAAATTGCCTATACCAAGACCACCCTTGCTAAGTGGCTTTTGAACCGGCTTCCAACTAATCAAGTGTAACCCATTACCCTCATCGGCCCCTTTCCATAGGAATGCTTTCAACTTCTTCTCAATAGTCATGGCAACACTGGAAGGCATTCTGAACAGAGACAGGTAATATGTAGGAATAGCTGCAAGCACTGAATTGATCAAAGCAAGTCTACCTGCCCTTGATAAAAAGCCTCTTTTCCATCCATCCAATTTATGAGAAAGCTTGGACACTATGAGATCCCAGAAAGTCTTACGTAATAGACGTACTTTCAAAGGGATCTCTAGGAACTTTGAAAGCCTTTGGAACAATACCATCCTAACAGCAAGTTCTTGGTTGGTTGCTTTTGGTTGCTTTTAGTCTTAATAAGGGGTACTCAACCTGAATGGACTAGGAAGTGGGAGTGCTGTATGTAGCTACTGTTTTGTTGTCTGGTTGTGTTTTTTTTTGCCGCAGGGTTTTTGGCATAGCGTTCTGTTGTGTGCTGTTGTTTTGCCTCTTCTGTTTCTGTTTTGTGCTCCGTTGTATTGTTTTGTATTTGTGTTTCTTGTATTTTCATTGAGTACTTCTCGTACTCACTGCTCGTTTTTTATTATCAATACATGCAGTTTATTCTCACAAAAAAAAAAAAAAAAGACTGACCACAATATTTTATCTGCATTCAGTTTGTTACGCTTCTTGTTGGGAGTTACTGAGGAAGAAAGGCAGAAAAGACGTGAGGAGATTCTATCAACAAGGTAAACATTGTACTTTCCTCTTAGCATCCTTTGTCTTTATTCAAATTGAATTCCATTGCAAGTTGTGAAACCGGTCATCGTTTCCGTGTTCTATGAATGAGTTCTAAACTTTCCTGTATGACATAATTCCTCCTTTTGTAGTTTGAATGATTTCAAGCAATTCGCCGATGCAATTGAGGCAGTTAAAGAGAAAGGCGTTGTTGTTGCAGTGGCATCACCTGATGATGTTTCTTCAGCGCATGAGGAGCGCCCCAATTTTTTTGAAGTGAAGCAAGTACTCTAAAGAGACAAAATGCAGTGAAATTCATCACCAAATTCATTTATCATTCCTGTAGGTGCTTCAATAGCTACAATGTATAATTAAAATGTTGTAAGATGACTTTACTTCATACCTGATAGCAATCAAATGAGTGGGGAAAACCCCTTCATAGTTTTCGATTCACATTGATTGCAAAAGACCCTCCTTTTTCAAATTCCACCTAAATCTCCCCAAATTGAATTGAAAAATGCAAGGTACCAGAGACCAGCATTGAATTAGGAGGGTGTAATACTCTCTCAAAAAGTGCTGAACACGGAGCCAGCCAACCTTTGCCCGTATGAATTTCACCAGGAAATGGCGGATTGTAGGCTTGGTATTAACATTTGATGTGTATTATATCAACCCGGATTGATTGATGCTTGTAAAATAAGGAAGTTTTATTAGACAATTTAAGTATAATTCTTGGTACAAGGCTTTTCATGCTGGGGGTGGGGACACGACTCTTGATATTAATCAGGCTCAAGAAAAATCTTATCAGTCAAAACATAAGGTGGTGTTCTAGAAGCTGAACCGAAGTGTTGAAATTTGAGGTTGGCCAAGTTGCACACCATGTCTACTGAAAGCTCTCTTTGAGAATACAAGTAAATGGTCCGACAAGATAATATTATTGCGGTATATTTTTGAATGAGCAAGCACCTTTTCTACTGGCTCATGTTAGATTTCATTATTCCAGACCTGGTCGCATGTACACTCACTACATATTTCTTGTAGCAATTTGAAAGTGGGATAGCAGCTTCAGCCATCAGTTGGGAAATTCTCGTACTCTTAAACATGAAAACTCACCCGTGCTTTCTAAACCAGGTAAATCAGGTGCTTGCTAAGGAGAAAAAGACACTAGAACAACCAACCCTTGAAGCTTGCACCCACCACAGACCACAATGGCCAAAGCTTCAAGAAAATATTATAAATGTTGAAAACTTGAAAGGAATCCTTGATTTTGATGTAGATTGGTGTTAGATGCTAACAAAAGTTGTTCGGTAGTCCAAATCATGGTGGTGCCAGATGACTTAGGCTTACATTAGCCTCGACTTGCAACTGTTGTAAATGAAGTTAAGCCACAAGATGTCTCCCCCTCCGCCTTGTTGACTAAGGCAAAAAATAGAAGAAACTTATAGAGGCACCTCTATTTTTGTCCTTGTTTTAATTAATTTTTCGTTTTGTCATAATTCGCTAAGTCTCCAAATTTACAACCTTCAATTAATTACGAGAGATGACCCACATCAAAAACATGTTTGCAACCATTAGAAACCAACTGCAATATCCTGTATTAATTGCTCTTTTACAAGTAATTATACAAGTACTGTATACCATACAAACAATTAAAAGTTACTTAGAAAATATTAGTGAAAAAACCAGGTCTTTACTATTGATCTGCAATTCTAACAATTTCACAATGATCTTGTGAATCTTGAATAGATCTTTTTATGGAGGAGGCCTTAAGCAACTACGTACAACCAATACATGAAAAACACTCTTTTCGACACTGTTGCAGAAGCTTAGGTTTCAACCATTTAATTTGATCAAGCTTCAACCCCTTATTTTGTTTAAACAACACATGAGGAGATGATGATATTAAGGCATCTTAGTTGCTTGAATGCATCTACACCATGACCAGGATTCCGAAGGTGATTTAGGAAGAGGAGGAAGCAGTAGAACTTTCCGGCATAGACCAAATGGCCATCCTTCACAGTGACAAACCTCCCAGAGTAACGAACGCCTCTGATCATCCCAAAACTTGATCCTACTGCCACTCGAACAGCGAGACAAGCAACTTCTAACAGAGAAAAATGCTTCTTTGCTCATGCTAGAATAACAGGAGAAGCAACTTGCCATAGAGAAATAAGCACCTATGTTCTCATCATCTTCATCTTCCCGCCTATCTTCCACCGCATGCAATCCATCTAGAGTGATGAAAAGTTGATCTCCTTTCGTCGGAGACATGACCCATCTAAAGCTTTCCGTCATCAATGGTTTCTGCCGCCTCAGTTTGGCTTCCAATGCCCGAGTTCGAATTGCCAGAACTACCACCTGAAAAATCACAAACACAAGAACCACAGTAATATTTATAAAAAAGATTGGAAGCCAAGCTTGAAATTAATGGAACAAGTTATATGTATAGGATCTTTGTTATCTAGCTAGTAGTACTTCATCTTCTTCGTCATCATCAACGTCGCTAACTGGATATTCCTCCTCCTCTTCCGGGCTCGAAGTGGACGGCCACCGGTGAAAAATCTGGCACTGAGCAAAGGCATCCTTCAAGGCTGAAAGAAAAACTCTGCATGTTTTTGCACAATTCTTAGGCTCTTCATCATGAGAAAAGGTGGTCATGTTGCAGGTGAGCCTTTATTTCTTATTTGTGAGACTCAGTTTGTGAACTTTTTCAGAAGGCTACTTTGTATATTTATATACACACACACACACAATACACATGTAAGCAAGAGCTAGCTAGCAAGTTTAAGAGTATATCTATACGACAGTGGCCTTGCAGCTTATATATATGTATATATATCTGTAAAACTCTTGGGTTTCTATCCTTCGGGACAAAGACAAAAACATTAGAAAGAGTAGAAGAAACTTTAAGCAGTTGTAATAAGAAATAGCAGAGATGATCATCACCTTAGAATTTTGATCTGAGGGCGGTGAAAGGTGGAGCACGTTAAATCCTGATAAGGACTGGATTTTATTAAATATGGTGTTTCTTTCAATATGGATTTGTCTTGTTTGTTCTCACTCTTACACGTCGGCGTCTTTAATATATTTGAAAGCACTTTTTAACCATTGGTGGGTTTTTGTAAATCTCAGTTTTCACTTCAAGCAAACTTTTCAAAGCATATACTAAGACATTACAACAAATCGCTCTTTTGACATAACAGCTAAAATATGTTATCTTCAATGTTATAGAAAGTCCTATTGAAATTAACCTTTGAATGACAAAGATACTTTTTTTTTTTTTTTTTTTTTAAGGTTAGTAATTAGTTATATAATCAACACAATCCTTTTCACCTCCTAGGGTGAGTCCGTTGTAAGAGTTGAACGTGAAATTATTCGGGTTTCAAAATCATTTCTTTACCAACTGCACCAACTTCATGTTGACAATGACAAAGATACTTAATTTCTTTTCTTTTTTCAATAAAAATCTAAAAAATATTTTTTTCATCAAAATAGTAACATTTTTTCCAAAAAATTACTGAGGTATATGTGTCTCTTTATCATCCCTTGGGCCATATGGAAACTTCCTCACTATTCATCTTTACAATAACACAATTGGAAATTTGAGAATGAATTCTCGAATTTACATACTAATTGATTAGTTCAACTTTTTTTGAAAACATTTAATTAGTTCATTGACAGACCACTATTTCATTTTCTTCCTATATAATGATTCTATTGCATCATAATGATCATTGTCCAGTTTATTTATTTATTTTCATTCTATAGCGTTTTCATTTTACCGTTCAACATCCAACAGGAATGACAAGTATTAGTAATGCAGGAGCAGTTTACAATGCTCTTTGTCAGATTCCTAGAGAACAGCTCCATTCCAAGCAAAGACAATTTGATTGGATACTGCGTGATCAATAGATCTGATCAGAGCTTACCCATAACTTGCAAAAACAACACAGCTTGTTTTCCCACATTTTCTGCATAATTTCTTTTAGCTTTTAGTTTTAGATTACTATTTTAGTCTAACCCAAAACTGAAATGCTTGGTCATAGTCAGAAACAGGAAGTCATAAAACACTTGTGTTGAAAGATTGAAAGGTACAGTGAGTCAACTGTTGCAGGGGTTACATTGATCAAAGAAATATTGTTTGTTCTGCTGCACTAAACTCCTCTTCGAGGGCCCGAGAAAATTTGTAATCCCTTGGAAGCCTGTGCAAAGAAGGATACAAAATAAATCGAACGCAAAGAATACTATATCATCATTGGTTAAAGCGAAGGACTATAAGGATCTCAGCCAGCTAGCTTTGCGAACGTGACCTGCTTTACATGAAATGGAAGTGATGGTCTGGATGCAATGCCATGGCAATCCTCTTGTTGCAGTCTCTGCTTTGTCATGTAGTAACAACACCAGCTATCCACGGAACAACTCGCGGTACTGTTGGATGAGCATTTCTGTATGATTCAGAGTACTTATCTTTGAAGTTCGCCTTTGGGATTTCAGCCTGCATTGCACAGTGTAAATTTTGAAATAATTGAACTAGTCCAGCATATTCTTGTTTGATAATTTAACAAGGTATACTGACTGCAAACATGAAGCCAGGATGATGTAGAGAATTCCATACAACATGTTACCTGCCAATGGAATGGTAGAATCATATAAAGAAAATCTGTCATTTCATATGCCAATGACATTTGATAAGTTTTATGCACCACTATCCCCTAATTGGTGCCTACTGTGCAGACTGGATAATGAGTTCATCCACCATTTATTTACAAAGTGCACATTCACAAATAGGGTTTGGGAGAAGTGGAGAATGTATATTCAATGACCTTCACAACTAAATGAGGAGTTGTTGCTGTCCTTTCCAATGGTGGGTGTTGTTTTGGCTAAGGTAAAAGATTACTGGAGGGTGATTATATTTGCTGTAATATGGTCTGTATGGAAGGAGAGGAATGCTAGATTATTTGAAGGGAGGAAGATTGTTGGCCATAAGGTCTGGGAGAGATCTTTCTGTACGGCATCCTTATGGGTTAGAGTATCCAAGTTGGCTAAGGGGTGTAGGCTGGGAGAATGGCGGCTAAGAGGGTGGGGTGCCATTCTGGAATTATTGTAATGATGCCCTAGGAGAACATCTTGTAATCTTGAAGGGCTGCAAAGGAGTTAAATAGTTCTGTAACATTTTCTATATTAATACAATTCTAGTTTCTTGTCCAAAAAAAAAAAAAAGTTTTATGCATCACCATCCACCATGTTATTGGTAGTATCTGCAGAAGAAATAATAGGAAAACAGAGTTGACCCTGGACAATTGAGTGATGGAAATAGGGGGTGTGAGCAAGTGCTTCAAGAGGCACGTTGACAGGCTAGTAAGACTACAAACACTTGTAGTCTAGGGATCCTCCAAGTATATGCTAGAGGTGGAACTAACCCAACCTCCCCAAGTCCACCATGCCCCACAGAGATGAGGGATGTCCTAGAGTGGTTTTGATACCATGATGTAATGCCCACACTAACCTTGTTAAGGTATTGTTCACTTTCAAAAGTCTTAGGGATTTGTTGCCATTGATAGGTTAAAAAGAGTGAGACACATACATATAGCGCTGGGAAGCAACCAATACATGACCGATATGAGAATAACCCAACCTCCTTAGGTTGTAATCAAAATTGACCCATTGCCAATGTAAGTTTTTCGTGCATACAGTCATCCCTCTTTCTTTCCCTCTTTCATTGTTACCTTCTCTTACCTCCCTGCGTTCCTCCTTTCTCTTGCTCTCTGTTTGGTTTCTCTCAGGTGAGTGATGATGGGGGTCAGGGGTTGAAGTACAAAAGAGGGGTTACATTATCTCTTTCAAGCTTCTTTTCTAGGACCAAATTTTGATCATACTGGAAAAGAAGCCCAAATTTGGTCCTAGAAAAGAGGAAAAATACATCAAATCCACCCGCCAATCCTAGAAATGGCCCCAACTATAAGAGAGTGAAATAAGTATGCCATGACACACCAAAAAGCGATTTTAATATAGCCCAAAGCCTTGTATTTCATTAAAAAAAGGAAGGAGGAGGGGGAGGGGAATGATAAGCCCTTGGGCACTTGAGAGATTAATTATCATATATTTTCAGGAAAGAATCATGATAAACAAAACACACAAATTTTAGAAGAGGATGTTCATGCATAGAAGTAAGCACTTCAAGAGGGATCTTTCTTTTTAGGGGGAGGTAGAGATCCGGGTAGGGGTAAGAAGATAATTTGCAAAAGGTTGGGGTACAAGACACAAGACCTGCTAATAAGAATTAACCATACCATAACTCATTCAGCAGTCAAGAAAGGATGCACATATCAAAGGACGACATATATTCCATCCCAACCAACCAAAAAAAAAAAAAAAAGACTTTATATGTTATAAGTAGCAAATTCAAAATTTTGTGAAATTGAATTATTAGAGAAGGGAGGGACTAGGAACAATGGCAAAGTATGTTCCACTATGACCTGGAGGTTTTCAAGTTTGAATCTAAAAACAACCTCTGTAATTGTGGGCATGGTGACGTACATAGATCCTTCCCCAAATGCTGCTATGAGGAGTCTAGTGCACTGAATGTAACCTTTTCCCATATGGCTCTTAAACTCAAGCATTAATACAAGGAGTAAAAATATTATAGACAAACTAGCAAAATAATAGTACAATAATTTACTTGTCGCAATTTATTTTCTATACCTTGTCTTCTTTGTTTTGGAACATAAGGTGCTCGTGTGCCTAATTAATATTGACCTTTATCAAAATCATAAGTTGTAAAGAACCTAGGAAATGTTCTGCAATCAAAACTTTAGGAACAAATTGGTTAGGTGGTTAGTAAAGTAGGTAATTAGAAGGCCTCTGAAAATTTCTAAGAAACTTTGACCTATTTAAAACTCACCTAAAGATTTACAATCCTATTTCTAATTTCAAGAGGATGAATAAAAGGGATCTCATCCCTTTCATTTTCTACTTTTCTTTTCACCACTCTTCCTTTCACAAAAGATGGTATAAAATGAACTTAATTAGGGAGAGTAGAAGCTGTATCACGTGAGGTATCAAATCGGAAGTGCAATGGTGGATGATTTTATTTACACTTAGTATTAGATAATTTGTGAACTGAATTGAAGAAATTGGAAAATGAGATTCACTTTAGAACTTCAAGGGTTAAAAGAAATTAATATGGAATGACCAACAAAATGAGGAAGAGAAGAATCATTCAAAGAGATCTTCTGAGGTGCAAAGCAAATTCTGGTCAACTGAAGTATGTCAATGCTCTAGATTGACTCATGCTGAAGGATTGGAAGTTCAATTCAGGGAGAAAAGATTTCTAGGGACTTGTTCTGGAAACAAAAAAAATGAAATGACAAGAGAAAGAATGAAGAGTAAAAGATGAAGTGAGAGAAAATAAAAGAGAAATGGAAAGACAAACAAAGGGAACAGGCAAGCAAGAAATAAGGATCCCATGTCTCGTTGCAGCAGTGCTTGTGAGAATGCTTTGTTGCCAAGACAGTGATTTTGCACTCCAAACAAATTGGATTGTGTTGTTCTAGATCATTTAGGGAATCTTTGCGAAGCAATACTTGTTTTTTTTCATTGGTGAACTCAGCACAGTGGCTATAGCCTATAGGTTGAACATAGACAAATTGGTAGTGATGTAAGTAGAAGATGCAAAATTATGAGGGAGTATATAGCACAAAAATAAATGAGAGAAGAATGTAAAGAAGTGGCTAGCAGAACAAAGTCAAAAAACACAGAAGAAGAAGCTAATAATTAACTTGATTTTAATTCCTACATGTCGTGTCCCGGAAAATCCTACTCAATAAAAATAATGTATGTCCAAATAAAAATAAAACAACTAGAATCCTAATGAATGAGCAAAATCCTACGATAACTTTTCTCATTCATGTTCCTTATCACATCATTTAGTGAAAATAGTTGCTAAAAAAAATGAGTGTCTAGTTGACCATTTAAATTGTTTACCAGACTAGCTGCAAACCCTTTAAAATGCTAACTTAGCAAGAGAGAACAAGGCATCCTGTTAATAACTCCTCATCCACAACATAACAAAGGAACCTAACTTCTCCTAAAAGTATTAAATCCAACCTTAGTAAGGATAGTCCAACAAGAAGGATCTACAAAAAAAATGCCGTTTATAGGTTTTTTTTTTCTTTTTTTTTTGTATTATAGAAAAACATACTCAACACAACTAAGCCTTTTCTCAACTACATGGGGTCAGCTACATGAATATGCTTCCTTCACTCTGCACTATCTAGGGCTAAGTTGGCATTCTAGAAAATCATGATGATCATAAATACGGTGTAATCTTTAGATATGCTTTTAGATGAATAGTATTGAAAACTAATTTGATAGCTGAATTTGGTTTGCTCTAGAATAAATTTTCTTATAAATTTTTCTAAAGTATCAAACAAACAACTTCTGCACATGTTCTCACAGGACAATCTTTAAAAAAAAAAAAAAAAAAAAAATTCAAGCTGAGCACAATTTAGAAGAAACCCAAGGCGTTACCTGTTTCAACCAGCACTCCTGATGCTTATGCTCATAAATGTCTGGTGAATAGCAGCCGGTCTCCGATGGGCAATAAACCCATATATTGCACTTTGCTTCACCAGGCTTTGCATGCTTAGCTTGATCCAAGCATGCCTGACAACAGTCAGCAGCACTTTCTTTGTGATGAGTGAGCCCCCATCTTACGGCAGCTCCAGCATAGTCAGTATGAAGCTCAGCATTGCATTCAGGGGGAAGCGGCGGGCCAGGTATGATTTGATCATCTGAAGAATATAAGTTAAAATAAAGTGTCTTTTGTAGTTTTTTTTAGCAATATGAAGATGATAGAAACCATAAAAATAAAATGGTCAATATTATATGAGAACTCCTAGAATCTTTAATCACTTAGACGCAGAATCATAATAATTTTCTCCTAGATTAAGTGCATGCTCCTGGTTGGAATTAAATGGATAGACAACACGTATGAGAGGCAAAACACAGTAGATCCAAATGAATTAAATATCAATTACCAAGGTCCTCTTCGCCCTCAGGTTTGTCATCATGTTCCTTGTTGACGATTTCAGCTGGTATCCAAAAGCCAATGTCTTCCAATAGCACATCCCAGGAAGACTCCAATGCTTTTTTTAGAATGTCTGCAGACAAGATCATATAAGATCATATCAAACACCTGAGACAATATGTTTTGGCAGCAAGGCCACTAGAATATTGAATGATTAATTATTTTTTTTTAAAAGATAATAAATCCATTGAAGGTTAACGTGATGATACTGGCTTCTTTCATAGAGATAGTTGAATTTGAGGTCGCTTTTCCAAATTCCAACTGTTCAGTTTCTCTGAGTTTCTTGCTGCGCCAGATCTCTAAAGCTTCTGCCAATTGATAACAAAGGTCATCGAGACAACCATTAAAAACAATGGTACCATGGAAAATAGAAACAAAAAAAGAAGAAAAAAAAAAGAACCAACTGAGATGTTTCTAGTTTCAATTGACTTCATTAGCATTGATGCTAATTCCTTCTTTTTTGAGTGCTGGCAAAATGTTTGGACTAGTTTGTGGTTTATATTTTAAGAGAATAGGATGAACTTCTAGAAAATAAATTACACACACATCTTTCCAGAAAATATATTAAATACATTCGATGCCTTCTCCCATGTTCATCAATAATTGTACGTAAAAATTCATGAAAACATCAAACTAGTGGTGGAAAACATTAAACTAGTGAAGTAATTACAAGAAATGCACAGCGTATACACAATGTATAACATATAACCGTGGACTAATTTGCTCATAGTTCAAATTACAATGACATCCGAAGCACGTGGATTATAAACAGCAATGACATGATATTGCACAAGTTAGACAAAATCAAGGCACACCCACCTCGCTGGGCAGTCAAATTGCCGTTTGCATTTACTTCTTTCAATCTTTGCAGAATTTCATCAGCTATTCTCTGCTTCACATCTCGTGGCAATTCCACTTCACTTTTTTCTCTGGACAACTGCCGCTTGATTTTCTTCACCTTTTCATCCACAACCAAGTAGCTCAGACCCAAAAATACACAAAACAACCACATCTAAAAAGCAGGAACAAAAAATTTGACCCAAACCAAATGCAGGGTCGTACCAATCTAACAAGTACTAGGGGCTCAGCTGCTCTTCTAATCCGAATAGACTCTTCCATTCTCCTAATCTGATCTTCTGTATATTGAACAACTAAAAAAAACACAAACAAACAAGAAACCCCACCTCTTCAAACACACAAAATCAAAACAAATATCCGAAAAACAACAGAAATGCTTGACAAAAGGGTTCTACAATTAATTAAAACAAAATTGTCAAATGGTTACGGGTACCACAAAAAATCAAAACTTGACCAAAAGGGCATATCCTAAAGCAATTAAAAAAAAAAAGAAAAAACAGAAAAAACCCAAGAATGTTTGTAATTGAGAACTCACCATTAGAGGCGGAATTGGGAGAAAAAATGTAAAGGGAAGAACAAAGAGAGTAGAGGACGTAAAGGGCAGCTACGATGTTGATTGAACAGATGATAATGGTTGTCCTCTTCTGAGAACACACCCATTTTCCTCTCCCATTAAATCCCCATCCTGCCCTAGCCATCTCTCTTTCTTCTCTTGTCTTTTTCTTCTTCTTCTTCTTCTTCTTCATTCCATCATTACAATCATCATCATCTTCTCTAATCTCAGCTCTCTGCTTCTTCTTCCCTTCAAATCTATCGAAGCCTTTTACACAGATTTCACTCAAGATTGGTCCTTCGGATCAAAACGCGCATTCAAGCTTCGAAACTTTTCTTCCAAACACACGATGTGAACAACCACGACCGGCACCAGGAACCACCAGCAGTGAACTAGGTCTGATCTCCTGCTCTTGCGCTCGTTTTACTTTCACTAACCACAGTGTCTGAAGTCTCCACGTGTCAGAGTCTTCATCCTTTCGATGGCGCATCCGAAATGAATTGGCACGTGGATTATATTGTAAACTTGCCACGTAGCAGTGTTTTATTGGTCAGTAGATGATCAAATGAAATGAATTCGGGTCTGCATATTGCCACAGAAAGGTGATTGAGTATGATGTGCGACGTGGGTTTGACGTACCGAATATCCGTTGCTTCGAGGGGCACCGAAACACTTTCTCTCATTGCTTTGTGATTTACATGTCGGTTGGCCGGTCCTATTACGTGGGCTCGTGCGTGCCACATCTTTCCCAGGAGCTCAAGCATTTGGAAATTTCTACACGTGTGGATCTCAATATTTTTACAATGTGATCACTTCACTAATAAAAAAACAGAAGAAAAAAAATTATTAAAAAAACGTGTCTACTAATCATTTACCTTAAATAAATTGTGTTGCGGGGATAAGATGATTGAAGTAATATTTAACTTGCTTGAGAATTTCTTAAAAAAAATAAATAGTTTGAAGACCACGTGACTTTAGTAAAAGAGGCACGTGGAGATGATTCTACAATCTAATCTAAAGTGGGGATTGCAGAAAGGCTAGAATAGAGTTCCAGTTACACTTTATATATTAATATATATTCATTCATATATTAATATATTTTTCAACCTCATGCATATATGACTATATATATATACATTAATATATACTCATTCATATATTAATATATGTACATATTAATATATTAATATAATTCTCAACATCCTTTTGATCACCACGATCTTCACCAACATACTGTACAATTTTAAAATTTCCAGCACATAGGTTTTAGTTATTGAATTGGCTGAATTTACTTTCCTAATTCCAATCTCTATCATCCATAATCACAACATATTCAACATTAATTTCTAGCATTTAGACACATCAAAATCACATAATTCAGTCACTGAAATTAGGCTCCAAGACTCCTACTCAACCAGATTTGGAATACTCAAATCGATCATGAAACTCACAATTTCATCATCAAATTAATCATGTAAGAACATTATGAATTTTCAGCCATTAAACACCAACAAAGATCAGTGAAATAAACATCAAACACTCACCCATATATCAACAATTAATCTCCAATAAACACTCCATTACAAGAGCTCCAATCCACCATGAAATACATCACTTAATTAAATTACTGAAAATGGGTTCCAAACCCTTACCCATCAAGGTGTGAAATTCTCATTTCAGCCATGGAAATTCAAGGAAATGAACATCAATTACTTACCCATTATCCAGCAAACATTCTCCCAAGGTTTAATCCATCAATTTCATCAAAATCCAGCACTACAACCTCATTCTCCAGGTTTAGTTCTAACCATAGGAAATCATTTGCATGTTATATATGTGATACAAGATGAAGAAAGGAACTCAAATATGCAACTTCTAGCTCAAAATAACCAAACTCACCTTGGATTTTTGGAGCTCCTAGTTGCTCTTCTCTATTCTTCTTCCTCAACATTTGTTGAAATTTTGTTTTTGTTGCTTAGTTTGATTCATATATTCAATCCAACAACTCAATGAGTTTCAAACGTGTATAACAAGTGTCCAACAAGCTTAACACTTGTGGAATGATTTCAAACGTATATAACAAGTGTCCAACAAGCTTAACACTTGTTGAATGAAGAGTTTCAAACGTATATAACAAGTGTTCAACAAACTTAACACTTGGTGAATGAAAAAGAAAATAAAAGGTGAGCAACCCATTTTCATTTGATTTCATGCTCCCCTCCACTAATTAATACCTAATTGATCATAACACATGATTATTTCATGTATTAGACCATTATACACTAATACATATCAAACACACAAATTTATTAAAATACCTCGTACACACCATATAAGGGTATTATACACATCGAAAGTGGGTCGTTACACTAATAGTCAAACTCACTTTACCCACACGCTTTTTACCCACACAAACTTTAAACTTTTTCTTTACACTCACAATTAAATTTACTTGTTTACCCTTCTCTTAATTTAATGCTCCGTCTCTCTCTTAACCCACCCATCTTCTTCCTCTCAACTCTATTGTTTTTATTTTTATTTTTTATTTAACAGAACTCTACCTTGCTGATTTCACTCTTTGCTCTTTTCTAATCTTCTCTTTCAACTCTACTGGTTGAACTTGCCAATATTACTTTGGTTGGAATTGGACAAACAATTTCTTATAAGTTCGGCAACGTCGATAGTTTCATATAAGTTTGGTCAATGTCAGTCGAACCTTTAGTTTCATAATCAGCCAACGTTGGTTGAACGTATAAGAAATACTTCAACTAACATTTACCGAGCTTATGTGAAATGGTTCGGTCAGTGTCGGATGACAACCTCCAATCACCATTAAAGTATTGATTTGTGAGAACAAAACAAAAAATTGTGCCTAAAAATTTTAAAAATATTAAAAAAAACTTAAAAGAAGTTAAAATATATATATATATATATATATATATATATATATATATATATTGTGAAGACTCGTTATAAACCATTATTTGTTCTTCCATGTTACTAATGTAAAGATTTTAATATTAAAAATAGGGTTTTTAAGAGTAGAGATCTAGAGTTTTAGAGAGATTCTGGGGATTGTGATTATTAAAAATTTGAAGTTATTACTATTAGGTTAAATAAGAAGTGAACATGTTAGTAATTTTTTAAAAGTTTTATATAATGTAGTAATTTGAGTAAAATAATAGAAATATTAAAAATATAATAAAATAGGTGAGTAAAGTGAGTTTGTTTGTTGGGTGCCAATAAAGGCCTATGCCTTTGGTCATAATAAAGGAGTTAAATTGCAATGGTTACTAAGTTAAATCTATCACTAACTTAAAGGTTACAAAATTTTATACATTGGATAGTTTTATGTCTTTAAGCCCAAGAGAACAGGTCCTCCAATAGGCGGAGCTACTATTGCTAACGTGAGCCCGGGTACAAAATCTCAAAAAGAAAAAAAAAAAAAAGATCCTGAAGTTCTGTTTTTTAAAAAAAATATATATAACTTTGATATATTACCAAAATGCCATTAGTATAAATATATACACTAAACCTCTAGTTAACGAAGACTTTATTTTATTTTGTCTCGTTGGTGACTCAATGGTTTGTCAAACTCTACATGACCAGAGACGAAGCCTTTGTTATGCTAACCTTTGTTCTAGCTTTGTCTAAAATTGTTTTTAGCCCACGTTAAATAAATTTTTTGGCTACATCCCATGAACCACCATCAAGAATTCTCTGAAGTACGTGTTTGCATCTGCACATCTTTGCCCTCTTTGGAGAGTTAGCACAGTCCCACCTCCCCTAAGCCCTTCAAGTTAATTTTCAAGGATGAATTAGCCCATGAACTTTATCAGTCTTAGATTGGGACAATGCACGATTTCGTTATTAATAATTTTCTATCTCAATCCAACTATGCCCAGAAGGCTTCTCCAATCCTCTACGCTCCATTAACTTTCTAACAGCTACTGCATCATCCCATCTTCCTGCTTTTGCGTACAAATTCGACAATGTAATGTAATTCCCAGGGTTCTCTGGTTCCAAACAGAACAACTGCTCTGCTGCTAGTTTTCCCACATTGATATTTTGGTGGGCTCTACAGGCAGCAAGAAGAGCACCCCAGATGTTCTTATCACGATTTATGAAGGTTTTTTTGTTGTTTATAAAATCAACTGCATCTTCAAGCCTACCCGAACGAGCAAGCAGATCAACAACGCACGCGAATTGCTCCTTAGTAGGAACAATATCGTGAAATTCCCGAGCTAATAATCTCTTGAAAAGCTCAAGCCCTTCATCCACAAGACCTGAATGGCTACAAGCGGAGAGCGCGGAAGTGAAAGTAACCGAGTTCGGTTCAATGCCTCCTGATTGATTCATCATCTCTTGCAGAAGCTGAAGAGCAGCTCTGCCATTACCGTGCATTGAATAGCCTCCGATCATTGCGTTCCACGACACAACATCTTTGGTTTCCAAGTGTGCAAAAACAGAATATGCGGCACCAATGCATCCGCATTTTGAGTACATGTTGATCAATGCATTCCATACTGGAATGGCTGAGCCAAAGTTGTTTTTTCTGATGTGGGCATGGATTTGTTTCCCAAACTTCAGATTGCACACTGGTAAAACAGTGGATATTGTGATCTCATCACTTTTAATTCCTCTAGATTGCATTTCACCAAAACATCTAAGTGCTGAATCACCCATTCCTTGATGTGAAAAACCGAGAATCATAGCATTCCAGGTAACAACATCGGCTTTATCCATCAATTCAAATACAAGCCTAGCATATTGCATCCTCCCACATGAACCGTATAACGCCAATAATGCAGCCCCAGATGAGTTATAGAACTCGAGCCCAAATTGATTTTTAATCCCATATCCTTGAATTTCTCGGCCACTCATAAAGACCCCCAAGAATCGGCAAGAGACTAGAACACTAGAAAGCGCATCTGGGTCGGGAAATACTTCTCCTCTAGTCATCATATCTCTGAAAATTTTCAAGGACATCTCGTGCTTCCTGATTCTTGAATAGCCTGATATTAAGGTTGTCCATGAGATAATATTGGGCTCCTCAATTTGTTCAAAGATCCTTGAAGCTTCCTCACATAATCCCGTTCTGCAATAAGCATCAATAATCATGTTCCATGACACCACATCAGGCTTGAAACCATCCAATCTCATTAATCCAACCAGCTTCACAGCCGAATCAAGATGCCCATTAAAAACATACCCTGAAATCATGGAATTCCAAGACAGCAAATCTCTTTCCACCATTTCGTCCAAAAACCGTCGAGCTGATTCAACATCTCCACACTTCGAGTACATGTCAATCAATGCATTACAAACCTGCGGAACTAACACTTCACCTAATCGAATTACATCTTTATGAATGCGAATTCCCATCTCCAAAGACTGGGATTGAGCACATGCTCTTAGGATCTTGGGGAAGATGTATCTATCTGGCCTAATACCCAGTGCTAGCATTTCATCATAGCCATTTAGACACTCCGTATACATTCCGTTGCGAGAATAGAAAGTGAGGATTGCAGTCCAAGCAAAGACATTTGTGTGAGGCAATTCGTCAAACAGGGCACGTGCAGAATAGAAATCGTTGCATTCGGCATACATTTGAATGAGTTTGGTAGCTATAAATGGAGTGAAACTGAAGCCATGGAGTATGATCTGTTGATGGACTTGTCTTCCTTGTTTCAATGCTTTGAAATTGCTGCAAAGCTGGAGTAGAAGGTTTAGTTGGTAAGGGCAGAGGATTCTCATATGGGTTTCCGAGAATGAAGAGAGACTTCTTTGAGAGAACCATCTTCTCATCTCAAGCTAAAGTTTCCTGAATTTTTGGCGCGAAAGTAACTTGACCGTTGGTTCTTGCCGTTTGAATTTGTGTGGACTGCTTATCTTATTTGAGGTCTAAGACAAAGTTAGCTCTATGAAGCTAAAGCCATCAACTTCTTTACTATTTTTGCTAAAAGTATAATAACGCTAATTTATGTAACTTGATGTTGTTGTACAAAAAAACTAAGTACATATTTGTATAGTTTTAATGATTTTTAATCTACGAATGCGAGAGACGCATTAGAAGGGTGCATGCTCACTATGCTTCCCTCTGACATCATTCTTTTAAAATAAGATAAACAAACAATGGTAACATTTAAGAAATTAAGTATTGAACTAGCCAGTGAAGTCTTGTTTTAGGAAATTGGAGGACGCGGTCAGAAAATAAGTTTGTGGACTGATATATCTATGCATTAGCTACGAAATTTAGTTCGTCGTTAAGTTGTTTGTCGCAAAAAATGATAATTTAGCGACAAAATATGCGTTCGTAGGTAAATATTTGTAGCTTATTACTTAATAATACTTTTCATAGCTAAATCCATGAGTTGACTATAAAATTTAGTTTGTCACTAATTTAGTTGTTCGTCACTAAATATCCACGTTGTTGTAGTAGTAGGTATTCACATAATAGACTTCGAATCACTTTTTAAGTTGGTAGTACAAATAGGCCTCGTGTCATGTGTGTGCACTACATATACGAACTAGCACCTGAGGCAAAATCCGTGACATGAGATTTAGTAAAAGAGTGGGTGGTTTAAAGAGGCCTCACATATGTTTGTGTATATATGCATTCACATAGAAGCAAATCTGTGAGTTTGAGTTGCTACAATGATCTAAATAAGGTATTCCTGTAAGGAAGAAGATTGGACTCTCTACTTAGTGGTACTCTAATGCTAAAAAATGACCGCCTAAAGTGGGCTAAATAAAAAAACTCAATAGGGATCTCAGGGGCCTAATATGGAGTTCAAAGGTAGTTCAAGGCAAATTATAAAATTTTTTTTGTAGTAGATACAAAGTATAACTTGCTCTAACTCGTAGGGTATCAAGCTCATTCTTGGACCTACTAATATTCCTCACACCAATTGTGTGAAACAACGATGACACGTGCATCAGCAACACGAATCTCTCCCAAACAAAGTTTGATAATTTGCCACTTTTCGCTCAGCTCGTACCCAAGTCAAAGCAACCTTTAATCTTTACAGGTACCCTTGCACTACATACGTATTTATCAAATTGTCGCCTTTTGTGACTCGAACCTTCGACCCGTTCAAGGCCCCTCAACGCTAGCGACCATCTGTGCTAACGCCTCATTGGCAAGGCAAATTATAAGTATTAATTAAGCTACCCCACTTATGGCTAAAACTAATTCTCTAAGGAGAAATAATGTTAAAGGAAAGATGTCCTTAGCACCAAGCCAAGCCAAGCCAAGTCAAGTGGTGATTGGCATCTTAATTAGTTGATTTGGGTGATTTTAGAACTAGTAAAAACTTCTTTTGGGTTGTCCCAAAAAGAAAATCTTTTGGTAGTTAATGTAATGATGATCTAATTTGAATGACAAGTGGGTAGTGGCCTTATTCAAGTTCTTTATATTTTATATAAGAAGGGAAATGTGGTACAAATAATTGTGGCCTTTTTCCAAGGATATACTACTACGAGATGCTTTAACACTTTATTTTGCAATGATGATGCAGTTGGTAGCCATAGCTTTTAGCTGTTCCATGTGCTTGCCTCCAAGTTAGGGATGCCAAGGTACTCGGACCAAAGAAAAGTTAAAATTATAAGTTTTTGACTAGCCAGTAGCTTGGTTAATATGGTGGTGTGTGCATCAAGTACCAGTACATGCAGGATATCTCACTTTTTTTTTTTTTTATTATATGGATAAGGTTTGATATTCATTCATTCTTCGAAAGTATTTTGGGTTTTGGCCTTTGTTGCATGCACACTCCTTTGAAATTCTCCAATCAAGAGGGTATCCGACGTTACACCATATAAATGTTTCTTGTCATTTTCAACCAAAACAAAATATAATAATAACAATATATAAGGCCACCAACAACAATAATAATAACAGTACTGATATATATATATATATACATGCACAAGAACTAGACAGACTGACGACCAACAACAACAACAATTAATACTTTTTTAATTATTTCACAATTGAGCTTTGTCTTCTTGCCATAATTTATTCTCTATGTATTAATTCCCCGGCCCCCATTTTTCTTTTTGATGAGATAGAAATAACAGGTACCACATCAAAACCTGCTTATAGAATAAAAACGTATAATCTTTATTAATTAGACCATGAATTATGTAATTGCTTGACTTGATTGAGAATTAAATAAAAAAAATAAAGCATCAATATATAGAAAGCTAATTAAGAAATTAATGACTATTATTAAAAAAAAAAAAAAATGGAAATTTGTCTCATCATATGTAAGTTGATAGTTTGAGTTTAAGATCATTAATACAAATTCATGTGTCGTAATGGATTCCCACACACACACACCCTTCGATCTGGAAGAAGAAAAAAAAAAGAACTTGATGACAAACGACATGCACTTGCTGGGACTTATGTTGCTTAATAGCCAGAAATGGTGTCCCATGTTCAAAAGGTAGAGCTCAGAGTGTAGTACATATATAAAAATATGTTATCTGATTGATCAAGATGACCATAGTTGTATTCGATGTCTACTAGCTAATTGTGATTTAGGAACATTTATCTCACATCGACAAAGCTTAGGGCTCAAGATTTCCTTGTATATGTAGGTGGTCTTTTTATCTCTCACTACTTAAACTTTTGAAAACATCACTTTTTGAGTATGAGACTAGTCTTCCTTCGAGGTGAAAGCAAAAAGGTAGACATTTTCTATCGAGAGCACCTTCAAGAATCAAACCTTAAAACTTCTATACAGGGACGATCTTGCGACTAAGCCAACCACTCATTAAAAAAAAGAAGGTATATTATGTCTCACATCATATGATGTAGAGCCACAAATCACGGTTGCCTTCTACCCGTGCTGAGAATTTAAAATTAGCTAGAAGGGGGCGCCATGCATCAAGCCCATCATCCATGCATGTTAATTAATTAATTTGATTTTAGATCATGAAGGAATATAAGAAGGTTTTGAAGTTGGTGCATGAAGTTTCGAAATGGAAAGATGATCAATACGTTAGCCACAAAGCCTTACTTTTAAAATACATGGCCCTCTAACGAAAATAAAATAAAAGAAATGCCTTTTGGAATTGAGATAAGAGGCCAAGCATGCATGCAATGCAAGCATGCAACAATCTAGCAAAAAAAAAAAAAAAAAGAGAACAGTAGAGAGGGAACGATAAAGCATCCATCATTCCTATCCTCTTTTCTTCAATCACTAATAATCTGCACTGGCTATGTGTTGACCATGCATTATGGGGTAGGATGTAGATACCCTTTGGACTGTTAATTTCAGCTTTAATTGACGACGCCCCTCAAAGAAAAAGTTAGAATCCAAAGTATGTGTGATGGGATACTGTAAATTCCTTTTAATATCTAACTTATATCAATATAGCTACAAGCTTAAAAGGTGTTTGATCATTTTAGATACCAAAAGGCTAGCTAGCTAGCTATAGTGGATCTGATTAATTACACACATATGATCATTAATTATACAACCCTTCACTTAGTATCTGTTTGAGTTTTGCATTGGTGCACATATTTTACTTAATTAAAATTGTAAAAGATGATTGATGAAGACAATGATGGATAGCAATAATATGTAGATTGAAGATACAGCTAGGTAGTTGTGTGTGAGGTCACCTGCCATTCAACCTTTGCTTTTAGCTAGCTAGAGTTCAACTTTGCAAAGGCAACTTTAGATAAAGTAGAGCAATTAGTCTGGTAAGGTGAGGGGTCACTGCTGCTTTATGATTCTACTCAACAGAAAGTTCCTCCAAAAGCAAAATCTCTTCAAGTTTTCCGAGCCAACATTCATGTGATCTTGTCTCCTCTTCCCTCTCTACCTCTCATGATCTTTAATTTCTTTCTTTCTTTCTTTTAGAGTAGTAGTACTCTTTAATAATCTTTTGATCTATATTAATATAATGCATGCCCTTTTTCTTTTTTCTTTAAAAAAAGGGTATTTCTATTGGTAAATATTCATGCATAAAGACTTCTTTTAATGGTGTATATATATATACATAGTTTTTTAAAAAGAAAGATGAAGAAATCATCTCCTTTTCTTCCACATATGTAAATGATAAAAATGAAAATTTCTTTTCTGTTCAATGTAGGCTTTTGATGCTAATTATTTTTTTTATAATTACCATTTGATCTTCATTTCTTAGGAAGGAATATGCAAAGATATATGTAAAGAGGCATTGAGGCCAAAAGAAGAAGAAAGAAAAAGAGTACCTACAAATTCTTAAGAAATATACAAAAAGACATTAGATCATATATGTATAATATAAACATATTGACTTTGTTAAGTTGTGAAAGCCAGCAAAATATTTCTATGTACTAGACATATATATCACAAAAACTCAATATTAATAGAACAAGCTTAATTCTTCTACCTTAATTTTAAATGAATTATCTTTGTCTGTTTTATAATTGTCTTTCTCATCTTCTGTTTTAAAGACTTGGACCAATAGTACTAAAAGATTAACAGCTATTCTACTCCTATAACTAATTTTTGAAAATATATGCAAAAACTAATTCAAGATAAATATTACTTAATTAACTAATTATACTCACATGTTTAGTAGTTAATAAATGATATATACCATTATTTTTTAACTAATTAATTAGTTGATACTTAAACATCAAATTAATTTCTTAATATTATAGTTTTGTTTCAATAAAAGAAAGGGTATTCTTGTATCCAATCCCAATTAAATGTAAAAAGGAATAATGATATAATCTCCCCAATTACGATTTGATGGCCTACTAGCTATGTCTACTAATTGGTACGGTATATATATATATATATATATAACTGATACATCTTTTGGACACAAGACTAGTCTTCGTTCGAGACATGAACAAAATAATAGATTTTTTTTAAAAGGACACCTTCAATAATCAAAGCCTTAAACTCTACATAAGAACGACTTGAGACTCTATCCGCTTTCATTGAACCAACTAATAGTTGGTATTATTAATCTTTCTTTCTTTTTTTTCACATATTTATAAATATATATAAGTTTACACTAATTTCATGAGTCAAGGTCAATTAATCTTTTTTTAAAACCAAAAAAATAAAGAACTAAGACTACCAAATTTCAATTGAAAAAGCCGATTTTAAATTTTCATATTTAACATAGTCTAATAATTAAAAAAATATAAAGAACTAATAGTTTTGGTAGGCCATCATTATCAAATCATGGATCCCATCTCACATATTTTCATCCCCTTTATTTGTCTCGATCATTGGAAAGGTGAAATTGGAATTCTAGTGCATCTCTCTTTAACACTTTTGCTGAAACCTAAGACTTTGTAAGCATGGTCCTATTTCTTTCTTTCCTTGTTTTTTTTTTTTTTCTAAAGCTACGTCTGCTGTTGCTTTCAGATAAATCATCTCACATATACAAAATCATTATTTAATATTGTCATTACTATTGTTGATTTGAGAACCCTTTAATTAGATACGCTAAATTATGATCAATTCTCTTAAGCATATATTATTATATGATTAAAGATATCTGATGAGGTAGAGATCATTTCCCTTGTGAGTATTTAAAGAACTCTTGTGAAAAAAAAAAGTATTTAAAGAATTTACAGTATGATCTTTTTTTAATTATATTCGTCCTAAGGTAAGTAACTATTATTATTTCTCAATTTGAAAATATTACTTAGAGTGGTATAAACAGCAAAAGTATAATAATTTAATGATATAGCATTTTTTAAAACTTAAATTGATATTTTCCGCTTTTTTTCTTTTTCACTAATAAATTTTATACTTTTAACCTATTTTTTTTTTCTTTTTAAATGAAAAAGACAGTTTTACCCTTTTATTTAAATAAAAGACAATATTTTTATTAGCGTAATGGTAAAAATTGTCATTGTGTACTTTATCGTCACAAATTTGAGTCATGCATGAAAATATCTTTTACAATGTAAATTAGTATAAACGCTACATAACAATACATCTAAGTGTGTTTAGTTTCTTTTAAATTCTACGTAAACGTGAGTTTCGTGTATTAAATTGTCTTATTTTTTATATACAAAAATATAACTATATTCACAATTACATTATTTTGATCATTGGATCAGGCATTACATTTGTTAAATATTTATAACGTGAAAATTTAATAATCATAATCTTGTAAGTAATTTACTGTATTTTTTCATAAATAAAAAATTAATGTGATGGTGTACGAGAGTATGAATGGATGCAGTGGCGACAGATCTAGACCTTTAATCTTACGGAACAAAGTAAAAATACATAATATAGTATAATTATAAAAGATTTTTTTAAAATAATAATAATTTATTAATTCTTTTTATAATATAACATAATTATAAAAGGCTTTTTCTTCCACGGGGATTCACCTCTAGATGAACGGACGGATCCACCTCTAAATCAATGAAGGGCATGGCCCCAATTACGCCGAGATGTTTGCGCCGCTGCGATCAAGAGCAGCCTAAAATGTACGATGTTAGATGATGAGCAAAGCCCCTTGGTTCACGAGTCCCAATTAGTATTAGTACCCACTCTAGACTCTAGCTAGCTAGGCCTCTCCTTTCTTATTTTATTTATTTATTTGTTTATTGAGATTTGAGAGGAGGGACGACAGATTCTCTTTTCAATTTGTCAATCAAGGGGGGAAGGAAGGAGTTTTGGAATTTGGGCTTTGGAATATGAACATCATGACAAGATTCCTCAACATAAAAATTATGATTTGTGACCAATCGTACATTCTCATTTCTCCAATCAACCCAAACATAGTCATACATCAATTGGACAATATTATGGGATATGACATCACTTCATACACATATAATACAATTCTTTTATTTTTTTACTCTTGTACAGTAGTAATAATAATAATTATATATATATATATATATATACTCCATTAGAGGACCTTAATTATTGAAGTATATAAAAAATTTCCTCCTTCCCTATATATATATATATGATTGAAAGCATTGATCTGTGCGGCTAAGAAGATGGGATTGTTGGCCCCTCTTCATACCTTACTATAAGTCTATAATGATTGGAGTTTAATTATGAAAGCTCAATTTCAAAAGGGTAAGGGGTAGGGTTCACCTTGGAACCAATGCTACACTTCATTTTCTTTTGAGTTTTCCATGATAAAATCAAAATTATCATAACAAAATTTAAAAGGGTAGGGTTGGGGAACTTATAGGAACACAATTATTATCAATATTGTCTTTAATTTTATTTAATTTTATTTTATTTTTTTGAGCTCGGCACGTATCAAAATTTATTTAGTTTCCTACTAATTTTTTCAGAGTATGGCCACAAACATCTTTAGAACCGTAGACCAACATATTAGTGGATGACGTGAGTTCTGATTCGAACTCTTCACCTAAGCATGTGGAGGTTCAAATGTGAGATTTTACTCTAAAAACTTTAATATAGAAAATATATTTTTCCTATATGTAAGATATATAGTGGGCGTACTTCTTTTTTTTTGTGTATATCTTGTTTATTATTTAGTATACCATGACTTGAATTAATATTGAATACAAGCAATTGAACTGATCAGTTAAAATTTCTCTCGAGGAAAAACAACTTTTTGATATATTAACGTTTACAAGCTCCTACAACAAAACAGATGCCAACCAACTTAATTAACTGAAAAATAAAATATGATTTGGAACCAGTACATATTTTGGAGGTTTTGCTTCTTCCTAAATATATAAGATTCTCCATCCTTCACTGATTAAAAATTAAAACTATGCATCTTCCAATTAATAGCTTCAATTTTAAGTCATTCAAGTGGACCAACTTTCAAAACCCATTAATTATTGAAAGATAGCTCCAATTACGAAATTTAACAAATGAAGATATATTTTTTTTTCTTTGAATATTTTATTTAATAGAATATATATTTGATTATTTTTTAAGTATTTTCGTTCTTGCTTCCGTGACGAATGCACGTCACTAACACTAGATAAGGTTAGGAATCACTTACTCATTTTGCACTCACCATTTTTTATTTTTTTTTCCTTTTTGAAATACAACATCATAGAGTATTTCCTTGTGTATTTTGCAATGTAATTAACATAAAGCTACATGTTTATGGTGTACGAAAACATCTGAAATTAATTATAGACTACTGCATGTATATATAATTGCATATTACTCAATGTTAAATAAACTTTGATATCAAAGAGATGTGCATGAAAAGCTTGTTTATAGCTCATTCTTAGAGAAAATTGAATCAGGCAGTTAAGCAGCTTCACATTGGATGATAACGAAGAACAAAATTAATTTCTACATAATTTGCACCTATGTACACTTGTATTTCCAAGTTATTTTCTTTGCATTCTAGATAGAAACTCCCTTATACTGTTCATATATTAAAAAAATATATATCTATGTTACCTCTTTATTATTTGTCACTTTTAATTACTCATAGTATACTTCAAGGCATTAACGATAAAATCTCGTACGTACCTTCTTCACTGTACAGGTGGAGTAGCGCGGATAAAGCTCTTTAACCAGGACAATGCTATGTGTTATGACCACGTATGAGGACGCTCACATACTATAAATAGGATACCACAATATTTTCTCAGTGGTGTTTATTTCAAATGAATTAGTTTCTTGGAAACACCGCCCTGATTACCTAAAAAATAAATAAAAAAAATAAAAAAAATCCTCCTTTTGAATTGAACCAAAGATGCTTAATTAATTATGAGTCAATTTATATAAAAAGGAATAATTCAACAGGGTTGAGCCGATGACACAGTAGGGCCAACAAGCCCTAGTGAGATTTGGCTGTGCTCGCCACTCTCTTCTGGTCCCATTTAGTTCTGCGCTTTTCCTTTTGTGGAAACAAGACGCTCTTCCTCTCCATTTTCAATTATTATTATCATTATTTTATTTTTCTTTTCTCTTGTACGGAGCGGCACAATGGCACCTTAGCGTTATATTCCCAAAAATCAAAGGTTATTCCGTAATTTCATCTTGCCCCCAGTACACAATTATTACGCTTGAGACCACTCTCTCCCCCTAACAAACAATAACTCAGTCTCTGAAACCTGCTACTCCCGGTGAACTGCCGGTTTTCACGGGGGAACTCTCCTTACAATAAACCTCCTTATGACACGTGGTGGACTTTCATTAGTCGAAATGATGGCTTAAGCTTCAACAACCCGGATCGATCCCCCGTAACAGCGCCGTCAACAAACCCCGTTTTTCACTTCCCCGTTACCCCGTTACCGTTAACGGAATCACACCACCATATAACACATTTACACAAACCCAAAAACCGTTCAACGGAATCTCGCGCTGTCATCGTCCTCACCATCTCTTCTTCGTCATCTCCAGAAGAAGAAGCAGAAGAACAAAAAGAAAGAGAAAAAACTGAGAGAGGGAATTCAGAGTTCGGAATCGATCGAAGAACTAGAGTTTAACAGAGAGATATGAGGAGGTATATGAGGAAATGCAAAGGGATTGGTGAAATTGCGGTGATGGAGGTAGCGACGGCAGCTCATCCTCGTCATCATCATCATCAGGTGGGAGTGATGACTAGAGCAAGAGCCCTAGCCATGGCGGCAGCGAGTGCGAGAGCGCCGAAAAGGAAAAGTATAGGGAGTCAGGAGGAATTGCAGTATTCTTCTTCGACGTCGGCCTATGTTCAGCTCCAAAACCGACGTCGGCTTCTGATTACGCCGGAGAATCGGAATTCACCGGCGAGTTCGGGGAGTAGTTCCGGTCGAATGATCATGTCATCGAGTGGTAATTGCACGAGTCCTTGCTCGGATCGCGTTGTGGCTTCTCGATGCTCGAGTCATGGATCGAGTGAGCTGGTGATGAGCGAGAGCTTCATGAGATCCGTTGCAGATCTGAAGGTGAAATTGGAGTTTGGATGGATTTTAGAAACCGTTTTGTAGTGTTTATGAGCTGAAGTTCCGTTTCTGTTGCTTTAATTCCTCGTTTTAATTCATTTCTCTCTGTTTTATTTTTTTCCTTTATTTATTATTATTTTTATTTTTTTTAATTTGTGCAGGGAGAGAGCTTGGAATTTGAAAGTTCAACGTACTCCGGTTGCAGAGAAAGGTTTTTTTTTTTGAAATAATTTACTTTTTCTTGTTTACTTTATAAGTTGACATTAAAAGCCAGAATAGAGATAGTTAACGGCCAATTAATTATACTTTTCTTCCGTTTCTTCTTCATCTTCATCTTCGTCTTTGCGTCTCTTCTGATTTTTCAACATATATAAATTTATAATACTCTTTCTGTTTCTCTACTTGTCCTTCGTGGATTTAGCAGGAGAGAGACAACTCCATCAAGTGATCTTCGCTCAGAATCCGACGATCTGGAGTTCATGGAGAGGCCATCGGTGGTGACAAATTCACGCCACAGGTCAAGGGAGGAGAAGATGCCATCAGCAGCGGAGATCGAAGAATTCTTTTCCGCAGCGGAGAAAGAAGAACAAAAACGATTTGCAGAGAAGTAAGTTTTCGCAAATATACAAATAAATCTTCTCTGTTCCCTGCAGAAAGTAGTAGTAGTAGTACTAGCGCAGCAGAGAACAACTAGATGCTTTTTGAAGTACACATTTCCAAGACATACATGTAAGCTTAATTTGAAACCCTAATTTCTTTTTTTGTTTTTCAGGTACAACTTCGACACCGTGAAGGATGTTCCGTTGGAAGGTCGTTACGAGTGGGTTCAAGTAAAGCCATGATTTGAAGAAGAAGATGCAAAAATTAGGTCGACAGAAGAACACGAAAATTAAGATGAATCAGTCAGCTGGAAGCATTTTCCAAGTTATATTATTCTTCTTTATTATTAAGTGTTAATCAATTAATTAACCGCTAGTTCTGTTCTGCCTCGGTCCCTTTTTCATCTAGTTTCATTGTTCTTCTTCTTGCTGTACAGCAGCTCTCGCTTTATCACTCTCTCTCTCTCTCTTTCTGTCTCTGAGTGTGTGCAGAAGAAGCTTTTTTCTGTATATAATTTGTCTGTACGATAACCAGAGAAAAGCTTCTGCAAATCCGGCTTATGAGATGGGGGATATAGGGAATTGCACGGTGAATATCAGTTAGATTAATTAAAAAAAAATAAAAATTTGATTTTTTCTGATAAATTATGGTGGCTGTTGATCTTGTGGCGATCAGTGCCCTTTAGCTTCTCGATTTGGTCTTCTTCTCTGGTAACAGACACGTCAGTATATTTCCAAGAGGGAGTTTTGGACTTTTGCCCAAAAAGAAAGAAAGAAAACAAAAAAGGCCCTTTCTCTTACTTTTATTTTTACTGATTAATTTTAAATGCGAAAAAGAGCTTTTTGTTCATTTCTTATGATTTTTTTGAAAAAAAATCTCATAAATTAAAGAAAATCATTGGATCTTTGTTGATGATGAATTAATTTGAGTGTTGTAAAAATTGAAAAAAAGAAAAACAACAACGAGGAGGGTGGAGGGAGTTGGAGTGGGGGACACGCGTCAAACATCTGAGAAGCCGATCTTATTAAAAAAAGAGAGAGAAGATAATGAAAAATAAGAGGGAGGCGCACGTGGTTTTGCCGTCTTAATGGCTATGGTGGTCCTCTTTCTCTTTGATTCTCTCGTATTATAATTATTCTGTTTGATACGAATACATCGCAGTATCACCAGAAGACTGAGGTGCCGTTACATGGCGGTGGCTGTTAATCAATCTCTGCAAGCTTTGGATCCGATGCCTGACTTGTGGGTATGTTTGGTTGGTGGAGAAGAAATCGATGATGCCATGCCCCATTGTCCAACCAAGTATCCTTTTCTAATTTCTTCCCTTGTACTACTTACTAAGCAAGCTCGAGAGCGAAACGGGTGAGGGAGGGGTAGGACCCAACTTCTCCACAAGAATGTTAGGTTAATAAAACACGAGGGGTCCGATCCCGCTCTTTTACTGCCGCCACTGATCATTTGCACGGTAATCAAGAGAAAATATTTAAAGAGTTTTTAGTTAATAAAATATAGGTTCATAATTGAGGACAACTTTGCAATCATATGTGTTCATATATAAGTATATCACCACGTTTTTAGCCATTATACTCTTTCTTATAAATTTAGTAAAATAACGGCTGCAAAACATTGCCGTATGTGTTAATTAATTCACAAGAATGCTAATGTTAATTAATTCACAAGAATTCCAGTATGTGTTGTAATTTGCTTGACAATTGCAAAACATTGCCCTTTTACTTGTCATGTATGTTGCAAATTATTATCAGAAATACTTTTTACAACTCAAAATAATATTTATTTTAATGTGGTGTGTTATGAACTGTAGGAGTTTTTTTTTTTTTTTTCTCTTACGACGTGGTGATATGATGTATTATTACATATTTGAATAAATATTTTGAATCATTTTAAACTCGACATACTCTACTATCTTGCTTTTATTCCCAAAAATATATATATACTTTAACCAAATGAAATTTCATCATACCTCAACTTCTTCATATTAAGTGTGAGATACTAAAAAAAGAAAAAGAAAACATGAAATGCTAACAAAACTCCTTAATGACCATTAAAGACCATTTGACTAGAAACCCTTCACAATTAATTTAATGGTTGATACCCAAACTCCATGTTTTGATGAAGTGATTTTTTTCTTCTCATCATTTGCAGTTTTTAGCGACAACTCTTAAAATATAGAAGAAAGAAAAAAAAAAAATTTCAAATCACCATGATTTGTTAAAGCTTCTACACAGAGTATTAAGTCTTCTATAGTCATAGTTATATTAAAACACAACATTCATGCACATTAAATTGCGTCTTCAGTTTGCATAACATTAATTAGATTGACATTATAAAAGTTTTTTCACAAAAGCAATAATCAAAATTGTATTGGGTCTACTCCCCCTTTTTTTTTTTTTGTGGAGAGAGAGAGAGAGAGAGAGAGAGAGAGAGAGAGAGAGAGAGAGAGAGAGAGAGAGAGAGAGAATAAAAGAGGATGATGTCACGTCGAAATGATATAATATTTAAATTCAAGATGTGATGGTGCATCAAATAACGTGTCATTTTTCAGGAAATAGCATGAACGAACATAAGGTGCAGAGGAAAGATCTGTGGCAGGCCAGGGGGGATTGAAATTGAAGTATTGAACTGCTCTACTGTGGTATCCTATCCAGCAGAATTAGTAGAGCACCCACACGTGAGATCAAAAAATTAAGGGACATCTTACCCTCTGGAAAAACAAAGAAGAGGACATACTGGGTCGGCTGGTGACCTTACATAACTTCATCACACCTCACACCTCACACCAGATGATCTTGCTCCATATTTATGTCCATGTCCATGTGCTACGCATTCAATATGCCCTTACCTTATTTCACCATATCCAATGCTCCTCCCTCATCATACTTCTTCACCCATGCATTTATCAGTCTTCTTCATCTCTTATCATCAATTAAATGAAACTCAGTATGCAAAATTCAAACATTTTGTGTCGTCCCTTAGATTAACATAGATCCACGTGTATTCTATAGATTTACGTAGATAATCAGAGACGTGAGATGATTTGAGTTTTGATGCGAGTTTCATTTGGTGTACCACTAGCTAACATTATTTCTGTGGTCTAGATATGTAAAAAGGAATTTCAAATTTCACTGAAAGCAGATACATAATAATTACAAGGGTGATAGGAGAAACCAGCCTTCTACTTTTAACCATTAGTAATCAAGCAAACACAACTACACAGGAAGAGTACTGAATTATGAACTCGGTAATTTTATCAACTTCAACCTAGTACAATTTCAATTGAAGCAACTGACCTAATTGAACCGGATCTAATAGAATTTGATCTGGTAGAACCCTCCTTCTCTAGTGAATGTGCGATTAACGCCTTCACGACTTGACGAAATTTCCTTCTGTAACTTGGAAACTTTGATATACTTCTCGTTATTCCATTCAACCTGCAACAAAGTGACCTCAGAAAAAACTGAACTGGGGAATCCAAAGTTCATCTATGGTATAATGTAAAACAAAGAAAGCATAAAGTCTACACTTTTCCTAGCAATATTATAAGTTTGAAATCAAATATATAACCATCTCCACCTTAAGAAAAGTTTGATAAATCTAACTCCTCATTCCCATTACTCCTCAAACCATCTAAAACACTGTTGGATACAATTAAAAATAAAACGAAGATGCTCCAAGTAGCCCCTATCACACATAATTGTCAAGATATTAAGCAAAAATAAAGTGAGACTCTCATGTGATACAAAAAAAAAAAAAAAAAAAGCTTTTGCTTGGTGTTCAATGCCAGTTTTCTATGAGAAAAAGGTATTTAAGTTTTGCAACTACAGAAAAATCAGCATTGGCCTATCTATTTATTTTCAGACCGGCTGAACACAGGCACTTGTTTCATGAGTCTGACACATTACGAAGATGCAAAATCGTGTTTTAGTAATGTTTCTCAAACACTTTTTTTTGGGTAGAAGATCTGTGTTTATCAAAGAACATTTCAAGTACCAAAAAGACAAAATTATAATTTATGCAAACGAAGTCTATACCTTCTGCTGATCCCCTGAATTTGAGCAGCCCTCACTGCATCCTGAGGAACCATGGAGCCGTTCTGCCAAGCTTCCATGCGCTGGGTATTGTTACCAAAGAGAACAATTTTCTCCAAGAATCTCATTTCACTTTCTGTCATCTTTATGACCTTTATCTGCTCTTTCAGAACCAAGAGAGGGTGAAAGAACCAATCTATTAGTAGGTCTTGAGGTCGATTTAGATGGTTGATTTCAACACCATTAATCATCAACATCCCAGAACTTCCAGCCTTAATGGACTGGAGAAAAGTCTGCAATAGTGAATAAGACGGCAATCCAACACTAATAATGGTTACTTCACATGTACCCTTTGTCTTCCACCACTCAGTGAGGTCAGTTGGGGTTATGACGTTTGCATGCACAAGTTGCTTGCCCCTTACTAGGTACGATTCCATCATTTGTTCCCATATCTGCAAAATTTCAAAGTATAGAAAAGCCTTTAAACTCTCCTTGTCTACCAAAATGAAAAAAAAGAAAAGAAATGAGAAGAATTCTATTTAATTGTGTTGAAGCAGTTGTGTTTAGCTTTATCTCTTGATTCAAAAGGTAATTGGACGAGTTTGGAAGATATAAAATCAATGGTTGTTAAAGGTTTCATAAAAGTGAAAAGTTGAAGATATAACATCAAGTTCCTGCAATAGCTATCAGGATAAGAATAGTTTGATCTTTGGTCAGACCTAGTAGTTCTTTTAAAATACAGAATAGAGAACAAATAGAGAGGTAGAGGGAAAAAATAAATTGAAAAAGAATAGAAGTTTTATATACAAGAATCGTTGCGGTGAATTAGAAAGCCTTCTAGACTCCTCTAATCTAAAACCTTACAGTGTCTTTTAAATTGAAGACAACAACCATGATAACTTCAATTAATTAATTAACGATGTTTTAAAATTCTAAAAGATCTTTTTATCTATTCCTCTCAAAAAATAAAAAATAAGAAAGAGTTCTCTAATCTGTGAGAAAACCTGTAATTATTAAAGTTTAGAATGGAAAACTTGGAAAGAAATCCATATGAGGCTCAAATATGAAACTGACCTGCACCATTTTTACTTCTTGTATTGTCTCTCTAACTGATCTTGAAGGGGCTAAGCTTGGCATAAGCATTGCCGGTGCTTCTGCAGAAAGAGCACCAGATTTTCCATCTGTTGCACGACTTTCTTCGATGGAAGACTCTATCGACTGAGAAAGCCTTTTCTTTCTGTATCGAGGCCTGGCTGTGAGCAATTGAGTAAGTTAAAAAATGGAGGATCCCAAAGAACAGTGATCTCATGGACCTTTATAGGAAAAAAAGAAAGAAAGAAAGAAAACTAGTTCAAGAATGAGGAAATGAACATTTAAGCGAAGGATTACTTTGGAAGTATAGAACCCTCTCTCAGATAAAGCCAGTCGTTTGTGTACTCATCAAATTCAGCAACCATGGCAATTACATAAGCTGCACCTCTCCGGAAGGAACGTTCCTGCTTAATACAAAGATTCAGAGGTAAATAAGGTTCAAAGAAAGGCCAAATATCAAGATAAACAGGGGAAGTAGAAAGCCGGACCTGATAAACTATGACTGATCCATACAACCCAATGAAGAAGCTTGAGAAAATAGCTAATACGATGCTTCCTATAACGACCAGTGGCCAAAGAAGGATTGTCAAACCGGCAATTGGGATACAAGCTGTCTCAAGGAATGGTCCTTCTCGGCTTATTAGATCATGCAACAGTCTATACCATCCCATGAAAAGCAGGTATGGACTTTTCACTATGGCAATTGCAGTGTAAAGTGGAATCTCTACAATCAGTCCCATCAGCCCTATGATCATACATGCGGGCACATGCAAGAACCTGCACAGCAATGTTAATGTTACTCTTGGTTGATAATGTTCTACATTTTGCTGCTTTTTCAAAACTCTCCATGATAAATTTGTAATGCATTTTTATCAAAAGAAAAAAGAAACATGAACTCCAATGATAGGAAATCGTCAAAAAATAAGGAAAAAGAGGAAAAAGAAAATGGGTGGGGGGGGGGGGGGGGGGGGGGGAGTGGATCATGATTGGAACCAATTGTGACATAATCTCAAGCACTTAATTGACATGAAATAATTGGTAGATTTGTATATTTCCTATTGATCACACCATATATGCATGTTGCCAAGTTGAATGTTGATAAAAAAAAATTGGGAAATATACCTAAGAGTTCGAGGTTCATCGGAACCAGAGCCATCGCGTAACTCCTTCAAGTAGAGTGGATATGAATGGTAGCAGATATCAGCAAAATCTCGGACCAAAGTACAGCTGCCTTTGATTGTTTCCCATGTACCATCCTAGCAAATTCATCAAAGACAAATACCCAATTCTAGACTATCTGAATGCCAAAAAAATAAAAAAAGGAAAAAGAAAAAGAATAAAAGAAGGCAAGTAAAGAAGAAGAATTCAATCTATACCACAATGCAATGGATGAACTTCCTTGATTCACTGTCCTGTCTGAACGCCTCGAAAGCCGATACCCAAGGTGTGAAGAAGCCATAGCCAACTCCTACAAGAACACTAGCAGCTATTCCAAGACCAAGCCAAAGGCCAAATAATACAGGCAAGCCAAATAGGAAAGCAATTTTGAGTGGCACATCTAGTCGATTAGTCCTACATAATCAACATTAATAATCATTAATCAGACTGAAGTGAAAAAAATCACTCATCCAAGCAAATTATTCTTCTTACAACACCCATAAAGAATTAACTCAGGATTCTACAAAATCAAGAGAGATATTTGCTTAAAAATTGTAAAAAGAAAAAGGGTTAAAAATCTTGTACTTAATAAGGGTATAAACAGTCCAAGCAACATGAGCAGGGAAAAGGCCCCAAATCACTCCAACGTTCCCAATTATCAGAATCAGACCAGCAATTGGACCCACCAATAAACCTGCAAATTAAATGAAAAACCAGTAGGAATTCAAGAACCCCAAGTGAAAACTACAGGCAAAAAGGACTAAATCACACTGTAAATCAAAAGACCCACAAAAAAAAATAGAAAGAAAGAAAAGAAGCCACATAACAAAAATGAAAAATGCAGAAACAAAGTGTAAAACCCATCAACAAATAAGCAAAAGTGAAAGCCATATTAATCACACCAAACAACAAAGAAGAAGAAATATATGAAGAAGTACCTTTGAGAGCACCAAGACAGAGAGCAGAAAAGAAGGCAAAGATGACATACGAGATTCTCAACCAACCGTTAATGGAATTCAACATGTTGATGAAAACAAGATGACAGAAACCAAGGAATTCAAAACAAACAGCATTCAATAGATGATGATGTTGAGAAGAAGAAGAAGAAGAAGAAGAAGAAGGAACAGAATAGAACAGAACAGAAGAAGCCAACTTCAACTCCTTACAAAAATGAACAAACGGTCAACACCGCCAGGCTGCGTGCACTGCAAGATGCTGGCAGGAGAGAATTACACGCCAAAATCAAATCAAACCCAAGAAGACGTTAATAAACAAAAATAAATTAACTAATACAAAAAGAAAACGAAATACCCTGTAAAGTCAATTCAAGTTTTTGCAAACTTTGACCGAGAACCGTTGACGTTTGAATTACAAGGCCGTCTGTGATTGGCAGATCTAGAACAGGTCAATTTGTTCAATATAATATCCATCATGTAATACCCATTTTGTTCCCATTTTCAATTTTGTGTTGCAATATGATCTTAAAACAAGAGGACCCATGTGAAGAAATCCGCCATTGGAGGTAGGCCAGATCTTCTGGAAGGTGAAGATGATGATGATTATCTTTTCATTAATCCTATTCAGACTTGTAAAAAAAAAGCTTCAATATTATACATTAATCCATGATTAAGGCAATTAAATGATCACCCAACAAAAAAACAGAAGGTGTAAATAGCATTAGAAACATTAACGAGAAAGACGGCCTGGGAGGTTAAATTGGAAGTTTTTAGCTGTGGAAGACAGAGGTCTTGTTGAGAAGTCTTAGACGCATCAAACATGATAAATTGCAGCAAGTGGGCGATTAAAAGAGAGATAATTGGGTTCTGGGAATTTATATTTAAAACGTTTTTGTTATCATCCAATCAAACATAATGAAATCTGACGAACACAAGGGATCATAAAATATGTTTTATTTGATTCATTCAGCAATTGTGTTTTATGACAAGGACAAGAAAAAGACAGTTTAACTGTAACATTATTATTATTATTATTATTATTATTATTATTGGGTTATAGACGTCTATTTCTTTTGTCTTACATGATGATTTGGTACATGTGTGGATATAATATCAGAAATCCAAACATTTATTCTTATTTATTTAGGATTTCTACCTGAAAACTTTTTGCTCAGCAAAAGAAATTTGGAAGTTCTAAAGTCAACATTTTCTTGATACAACCATGATGCTAAACTACATAAAAAAATAAATTCACAAAATAATAATAATTAATTATACCAAAGGTAAAGGTGTGGAAGGGAGTTGAGTTCAATTTGGGCCAGAAAAAATAAAAATAAAAAATCATTCGACCTGGTCTTAAAGACCCAATAAGTGGCTTGTGGAAAGATTAGATGAGAGAGTTGTATTCTTGTGGAAAATTTGAATGCAGTAGTATATGCTTTTGTCAAGGCTGGTTGAATATTGATGGGTCACCTCTTATCATTTGTCTTCAATGGCCGGGGATGGTGTATTTGGAAGCTTCTACCATTTCCAACTAATGTCTCATGTTTCTTAATATTGTTACTTGGATATATACTCCATTACTAGTATCTAAATACCGAGTGAAAACATACTAGACTTTAAGATGACAGCAACATCAATAAAATATGCAAAAATCTCTATAGTGACACCTTAAGTTGATCATATATACCTCACGAAATCATAGGATTATATGATTTAAAACACTTTTAAATAATACGAGAAAGATGTATGTATGTGATTTCAATAAAAATAATACCTTGTCTCTTTAGAGTAGAACTAAAGTATGTTAATATAGCATTACCCAATGGGTAGTTCAGTAATGAGTGTCGAGTGATTTATGTTTTATATATAACGAGTCTATGACATTAGGAGGAGTGTGTAGGAAAACAATATACATATAAAACGAGTACTTAAAGCTATGCACGAAAACTTGGAGAGTCCTAGAATGGAAAGTTTGCTCACATTGGAAAGAGAAATTGAGTGCTCTAAGAAGCCTCAATATCCTCAAATAGAAAAAAAATAAAAAAATCTAGAGAATCCAATAAATTTAATTGAAAGTATTATTGCCAATTTAACATGTTCAAATGACAATGGTCACCATGCATAGGATGTGGAGTCAACTATGAATTGACTTGGTCAAAGAATAAGGATCAAGGTATACATGGAGATATTTATTTAATTTCTTATATTTAAGGGTTCATATTGTTAAAAATATAAGATTATATTCCTAAAGTAAATTTTACACTTGGCAAAAAGACTAAGGCTAAACGTCGAAAGCGTCTTGTTCTATTGTTGGTCACTCAGACTGTATTGAATTTGCCATAATTCTCTTTGTTTGAGTGTTTACATTCTTTTTAATACCATCTTTAAAATCTCCACACGAGAAGAAAATTGAGGAAAAGCGGCGGAGAAGGAATTGAGTTAAGAAGTAGTTCTAATTGCGTCGGTGGCCTTCATCAAGGAGGAAGCATTTTGAGACGCATAAAGCGAGTAAGAGTATCACCAACAATGCAGAAGGTACTATAGTTGATCTTCATTTTTTTTTTTAATGAGTTCAATTGATTTATACATGTAAGGCAGAGTTCAAGAATATAAGGAATTTATAGATTTTTTAATTTTGAATTGCTATGTTTAAAATCCTTTGATCTTCAATTATTAGAATAGATTTTCTTCATAAACATGAATCCATTTAGTAGACATGTCACCCAATATTTTATCTGTGGCAATTTGAATTAGTTCAATCCTAGTTTTTTTTTTTTTTTTGGTGTGTGCTAGTTCAATCCTAGTTGACTAAAGTGCTTTGACATTAGGTTTACCTTCGGAACCCTAATCAATGAAACATAGTTGTAATTCGTAATTTATGTGCTTTAATATAAAATAGTTAGGTATTATTTTCTTTGTATGGCTCAATAGTCTTGCATAAAAAAACGGGTATTTAAAAGTCGTGTTTTTGTAAATTCTTATTTAATGGAGGGTCTAAAATTATAAGGTGGGAAATAAATTGTATGCTAATTAAACCTAGAAAAAAAATCTAAATTTTAAACCAAAAAATAAAAATAAAAAATGAAACTTACAATTTGCACATCTTTTTGAATGTTATCATCACATTTTAAGACAACATACCAAATAATTGCTTGTGAATGATCATTTAATTGACATTTTGTCGTTTTTTTTTTTTTTATTACCGGTTTACTGGTCCCGAGAGGTGTCTTCCTTTTCATTATGCTAGACTAGTCCTCTCAGAATTCGGGCATTACATAGGCAATTTTGGGTGGCCCTTCCAACAGGAATATGTCAAAGGTAGGCTCAAACTCGGGATATAAGTCCTTCAACCACCTTAAGAATGCTTCTCGTACCAGTGAACTAACCCCACGTTGGTGACATTTTGTCTTTCAAAAATAGCTTTCAAGGTTTCTCTAGCATTGGAAGGTTTTTTCCTTTCAACTAGAAAAGCTTTTAGTATAGTTTAAAAACATAGCATTGAAAATAACTAGAAAATAATATCAAATAGCCTCTTAACCTTTAAATAGGCCCTAGATCAAAATCTAGTTGAAGTTAGTGCCAAAGTAGGTTTATAGCATTTTAATTAAAAGATTCATATGGCAAAACATATTAATTATTTTTTTCTTTTCTTTTCTAGAACTAAAAAATTAATAAATTGATTATGTTATCTCTTCATACATATTTACTCATATTACATATTAATTCCACATCTATTTATCTCTTGTATCAACATATTTATTCCCTCCTTCTCATTTATATGTTTATTGACTTTTTGAAATTTGCTGTTTTATTCTATTTGTATATAGTACTCATTTTTTTATTGATTTAATAATAATCTATTTATTTGTCCTTCAAATCTATTCCAGATAAGTTTAAGAAAAAAAATCTATTCCAAATAATAATTATTTATTTTCTTATTGGGTTTTAAGGGTCAAAACGATCTTAAAAATAAATGTATTATTAAAATGTGCCAATATCAAATAAATGTGTCCTAAGCATCTTATTGGCCTAATTATTGTGTCTCTATAATAATTGGAATTTGGAATGTAAGCTATAGTTTGTATACTTTTGTTAATTTACAAATTTTATTATAGCCTTATCAAATTTAATACATCTTATATCTACATCTGCACTAAATGCTTACTAAATAAGAACATGCCTACTATTAACTAAAATTATATTCTTCATCTATGTTTCAGCGATGATTTATTAGTTAAATTGCTGGAGGATATATCATACATATATTTCCATATATTGGAATACAATGATTCTATAATAAGATTGTATTATCTTTAAAACTTCTATAACAAAGTAAGAATGTAAATCTTCAAAAATATTTTTATAACACCCTTCTACATTATTTTGATAATGTCATTTATTGGACTATACGTATTTATGTACATCCATACAAAAATATACATTATGTTGGAGAATCCAAGTATATTGTTATAAGATATAAGTGATTTAATTTCTCCTAGATTGATACTTTTTATGTTAATCTTGTAATATGTATATAGTCTATGTTTATTAACTGAATAAACTCAAACTACTTATATTTAAACCCTGCAAAACCTCTGTTACAACATAGGACTATGTATATTATCAACTGAAACATAGACTATGTTAGGTTTACCTGATATAGTTAAGTAATAGTGATTTATGTGATTTAATATAGTCTATGTATTCATTGAAATAATCTGTTCAATTGAAAACCTGATACAAACATAGGAAATCAAATAACAATTCTGAAATGGCATATGAGTTGTGTAAAACTATCATTAATCATCTTAAATATCAAAATTAGAGGTAGGTTAGATGACAATTATCTTTATTATCTTTAGTATTAAAGTGACCTCTCCAAATTAGAAAACAAATAAAGCTTCTGTTTTTACTCCTTCTGAGACAAGGGTACGCCGTGCAGCTCTCTCAAAGAGGAGATTTAATGGGCGGTTCTTTCTTGAGTATTTTAGTCTAGTTTTTGAGCCTTAGATGGTGTGAAGTGTGAAGTGTGAAGGGTGGGTAGGAACTTGAACAACTGGTGCTGAGGAGCACATAGAAATGGCAGAGAGCCATGAGGAACAGAAGGGCCATAGGAGACTGAAATCGGAGGAAGAAAGCAACACAATTATAGATGATTCTATGACTCTGGCACAGTTCTCTCAAACTACAAGAAGTTCCACTCACAAGCCCTCCTCACCCACCACGGTCTCTCTTTTCTTTCTAATTAGTTTCAGGGGTTTCATTTCTTCAAACATCTAGTGTCATTTGTGCCAATTGGACTGCTTGTTAGTTTCTACTTTTAAACTTATTCCTTTTTTTTTTTTTTCTTTATTTTCTGAATCCTTCTTTTCTTTTCTTTTTTGTATCTTCCCACAATGTGTTTGTTAGATTGCGATAACATAAATTCTCGCAGCCCTTTCTAAAGAAGAGGAAGATATTATAAACTTCATTTGTTTATTAGTCTGAGTCATGGGTTGCTGGGTGACAATTAGAAAAACCATTTGGGGGGTCTTAGAATATTACTTTAACTTTTTTTGTCAGATTACATGGCAATAAAGAATTCTTTAGGTGGGATTTTTTTTTGTTTGTTTTTGTAATGGCTCATTAGTCATGAAGATCATGATCTTGATTAGTTTAGTACTTAGTCCTGATTACTGGGTTTCCCCAACATGAACATGATCTCATCATCAAGTTTTGCCTAGAGCTAGTAATGACTTATATATATGTGTACATTTGTTTTTAGGTCATTGGTATTCTCTTGCATTCTTCACTCCTTTTGGGAGTTTTCAACCTTTGTTATTTTGTGCTAACCTCAAGTAGTTGAGATAAGGCTATATGGTGTTGTTACAAACTAATTGTAGAACCTGCAAGTTACTAATATTTCATCAACCTTAGTCACTATATTCGTTTTAAAAGCATTTTCTTGGAGCATAAGATGGATCTATGTGCAGTTATACTCAGCAGTCTCTTCATGCTTATTCACAATTAAGCCTAAATGAGCATTTCCTGCATCTTGTAACTTTTCAACATATCATATGATGCTGATGTTAATAGCAGCTTGGTATACATTATTGGGTCTCCACCTATCAACTATAGCTTTTTTGGGTTCAGTGGTTTCTAATAGCTGAATCTAGAAACCCTTTGTAATAAGATTATTCCCAGTGTGAATTATGAGCTTTTGAACTAACATTGTGACCTCATGATCCTTGACCAGGTAATTGCTATTTATCCAAAGAGTGCTTCAAGGTCAGTTCATCCAATCTTCGTTTTTCTCAGTTTCAAACTTGTACTTTAACATTTTGTTAGTTGTATTATCTTATACTGAAACTGTTTTTGAATTCACATGTAGCTGTAAGCGAAAGCATGTGTTTATTGAAACTGATAGAGCCAAAATGTGTGCTGCTCGACGAGCTGAAGAAGTTCAAGCCAATCTAGACCCTGAATTTCCTAGCTTTGTGAAATCTATGGTCCCTTCACATGTTGCTACTGGATTCTGGCTGGTAAGTGCAGGATAGATTTAAGAAAAGAACATGAATAACCATATTGGAATCATGAATATATCAAAAGTTGTTTTGTTTAACAGGGGCTCCCTTCGCAATTCTGCTCAATGTATTTGCCAAAACAAGATGTCATGGTTACTTTAGTTGATGAGAATGGAGAAGAATACTCTGCAAGATATCTTCCGGAGAAGACAGGATTGAGTGGTGGATGGAAAGGTTTTTCCAGTGCACATAAGTTGGTTGTGGGAGATGCCTTGGTTTTCCAATTGGTGAAGACTACCAAATTTAAGGTGATGGTTGATCTGCTTTGTTAGGTTTTACATATGATGATTAAATCATAGTTCCTGAAATGTTTTCTCCTCATATGCTGTCAAGTCTTGCATTCAAGAGCTTACACTTTCAGTGATCTTAATATGTTCTCATTAGTCATGATTACGCGAACAATCTTTTTCTCTTATCCCACATTTGTAGTTTGTGATGTATTATACTCACCATTCATCTACCTCAGCTCTAAGATATCCAACCCAAGAATATGACCATACTACCATAATTACTATTACTTTTGGATAAAACTTTTGAGAAGAGGGGTCAGATTCCCTGGCTGGTATCTGACTGTGTATCCTCTATGTATAACTCATTATTCAAGTTTATATTAACAGCCATTCAAATTCTTTTTTTTTTTCTTTTGTTAAAAAAAATTCCATCTCTCCTAATGCAGGTGTACATAATAAGAGCTTATGGGTTGGCCGAGGTTGATGGGGCTCTTGGGCTTCTTGATTTAGATGCTCGTGGAAAACAAACTGATCCAGGTATTTAAATCGGTCTCTCCAGATGGTTCTCTTATTGTTCTTCTGTTCTTCAGTTTTCCTTTTTTTTTTTTTTTTCAAATGGAATGAATGTTTAAGTTGAAGTTTTTGCAGGCAAGGGTATCGAGGCTAATGAGAGACCAGCACGAAAGCGTCCAAAGTCTCTTCCATTGGCTGTTTTTGGAGGGAATACTCAGTATACTATGTCCCCAGTTGCGGGTACCACCATTGGGCATCCATTAGAACAGACTGGAAATGATAGTGAAGAGGTTGATTCAGAAGTTCTGGAAGATAACAGATTTTTAGGATCCATTGTTGAGTTCAAAGACATGAGAAATGTGGATAACTTCACCATTGTGGTGAATGGTTCCGTTATAGATTCTGAAATTCCCAAATGTGTTCGAGCCAAATACTATGAACTCTGCAGCACTCAGAAAGCTATCCTTCATGAGCATCTTCTCGAGGGTATCAACTCCAAGTTGGTTGCAGGAATCATTTCCGAAACTGTCAGCATTGCCGATGCAATTAGAGGTAGCAAACTTAGCACCTTTCCCGACGAGTTTGCAATATGGGATAAGAGTTTGAGAGCATTTGAAGAGTTGGGCATGAACGTAGGCTTCTTACGATCTCGGCTGCAGCAGCTTCTGAGCATTGCGTTTGAGTCAGAAGAGGCAAGGGATGCAAAGAGGTATAAGAAAGCTAAACTTGGGCGAGCTCGTGCTGAAGAGGAGATAAGAAGTATTGAACTGAGGCTCATGGAACTTAAAGAGGCTTCCAAAATGTTTGAGGGGGAGATTGAAACTCTGAAAGAGAAAGCAGAGAATCATGAGCTATTGTTCAGAGCTGGGGTTAATGCACCATGGTAAAGGTTATTTGCCTAGAATTGCCATTATTATTGAACTACATATTATACTATTTCCCATTTTCAGCCAAGTTGACTGTATGCATGCAAAGTTTAAGTATGCTTCTAGGGTCTGTAAAGTGGGGAACATTCAGTTTTTTTGTTTTTTTGTTTTGAAAGAGAGACAATTAAAACATGATACTTCTCTCTGTCTCTTTATCTTTCTCTCTTGCTTTCTATCTATACTCAATTCAACTCTACTCAACTAAGTCTTTTTCCAACTACATGATAAAAATGTGCACTCACACAAACACTTACAGGAGGTTATCCTTGTCAAAGCAATGAGGTCTCATGGCTCATAACTACCATATTTACAGTACTTTGTATAGTTAAAACTGATACTCTTAAAACCAATAAAATGCTGAACACATGAAGTTTGCTATGATTGTAATTGGCAGTCTTTGTATATCTTTTTCCTTATGGATATCTTAATCTCAGATGATAAGGCTAAAGAATGGGTAGAAATGCAAGCAATTTTAACCTTTCATCATGGGTTTAAAGAACAAAAACAGAAGAGTAGAGAGTATCTCATATTGAGAGATTTACATAAAAGTATTTGAGACCCCAGGGGGTATATAAAAACTTTTTGATTATCTACCATGGCTAGACCACAATGACAATGACTCTCACAATGGATTGGGTAGAACTGAAAATCTCTAACCTTGTGAAAATTGGATGAGATGACAAAGAACTAAAGCTAGATGTGGCTGTCATTACTCATTGTTAAATCTACACATGCCTTTAACCTGTACCTGAAATTCAAAGCTGAGGATGAGGTTTGCTTAGTGTTTAAAGGAAAAGCCCAAAATATATCAAAATTAAGATATTTTAAGTTTAAAATTTCAGGAATAAAAAACAACTATTGGATATTAGGAATAAAGATTAGAAAAAGGGTAAATCTTATTTCATGGTCATTTTTATTGCACTCCCATGGTGATTTCCAGTTTCTACCTAATTAAGCAGTGTAAATGAAATAAAATTTAATTTTATGAAAAACTGTTTTAACCTGAAATTGAAATTAGAACTCGGAACACCAGGGAATTGCCAAAAAAAAAAAAAAAAAAAAAAAAAAACAACAATATAGAGTCATTTTATATATATTATAATAAAAAGGTGGCCATTATTTTAAACTGAAAACATAACAAAAGCCATTATTTAAATTTAGGAGTTGTTCTTTTATGCAATGAAAGTTCTGCTCCAAATGCCAAAACTGCTCTCATTTTCAGCTCTCCATTCACGCTTTATTCAGTGATATTACAGTGAATCTGATCTGTGAACTCATAGTTTAGCCACTTTTTGAGCAAAGGTTGGATCAATGCAGACAACAACCTGAAAGGATTTTGTTAACAGATTAAGAGAGATCAGAAAAAAAACAATACCCAATAAAAAGTCCACAAATTTTAAGAAAATCTAGTGCCAAAAAGACAGGTTTACCAGATGGGCAACATAACTTGAGAATAACATACCTTTCCAACGCTTCTACCAGCATGGAGATATTCAACAGCATCAGCAACGGATGCGAGCCCCAAAAACTTCTTTGGATCCACTGCAACCTATTGTAAATAATATTGTAGTAGTTCAGAAAAGACTCTTCGTGTTGATGCATGACCATTGGCCTCAAATCAACCACACCTTGTCCAAACCACTTATCAATTATAAATTTATAAGCACCACTAGTCAACTACTACTACTCAACTAAGCCTTTTCCCAACTAGTAACCACATGGGGTCGGCTTATCAATTATAAGAAACCAAAAAAGAAAAAATCCAGATCCACCCAACTCTATCTAGATTCATATATTCTGTAAAGACATGTCTTAGATCTCCTGCCACCTCTGCTCTTTGCTGTACACAGTTATTTCCTATGTTCAGGGATAGTATCAATATTCCTTTTGATTCTCGTGGGAATTGTTAGAATCATACTATCCCTTTAAAATGAGAAATTAGATTTTTATTTAAGGGTCACTTGTATTCCTTAGAATCATGACCAAACAGACCTTTTGATTCTAATGAGAATTGTTAGAATCATTAGCAAACTGACCTTATAATAAAGGGCAAAAAGGAAATGCAAGTGCAAAGGAGTCATTACCCAAGAGGACCAGCATCAACAAGACAATGAAAAACTAAATCCCCACAATCAAAATAAATAACACTGGGCAACAGAATCCTCAAAGAGAAATAATTACACTCACTGAATGATTTTGATCAAGAGAACAAAGATTTGGAATTGTCTTGATGATAAGAACGGCTTCATTAACTCCCTTGATAAGTATGCTTCTATTACATTCATTCTATAACCCAAAATGATTGAAGGATCAATAACAATCTCCTTCACCATATATTAGAGAAATCTTCTGCATAAGGCGTACCCAATGCACAAAACTCTGCCATTGCGAGGTCTAGGGTAAGGACGATATACACAGACCTCCACATAGTAGATGTTGTTTCTAGATTTGAACCCGTGACCTCTAGGTCACAATGGAGCAACCTTAATGGTTGCACCGAGCCCACCCTTCAGAAATGTTCTTGCATCACTCATCAAAATAAACCGAGTTGAATAAGAACCAAAAATATCTCAATATATGATGAGTCAGTCCTGCACTCTACAACATATAAAATGACAAACCATCATTTCTTATCAACTAATGAGATGATTCATGACACGAGTTTGATAAAGGGATTCATCAAAGCTAACTTACTGACATCCAGGACGAAAATGAGAATCCAATACAAGAAATCAACAAAGCAGTAGGGAGTGAGATCATGAATGGCAAAGAATAGGAATAAAAACGAAGCAAACTTTTTCACTTGGCCACAACAGTATTATTTAGTTCCACGGAGGCAGGGAGGGAGATAAAGAAATGAGGAGTATTAGTAAATTCACTATTACATTTCATATCTGAAATGTACAAATTCTTATACATCTGGGGCAATTACTGTGCTACATTGAGATTTGGCAATTAGCTCATGTCTGGAGAGAGGCCAATGAGAGATGGCAGATTGGCTAGTTACTGATGTAGCTAGTAATATTCTCCCCCACTGAAACCCCCCCAGAGCTTGTAGATATCATTGAAAAAGACCATTATTGTTCCGTTATCATAAGAGGCTGATTGGTGGCTCCTCTGTTTTTTAATAGAATCTTTTTATTCATCCAAAAAAAGAGGAAAATAAAAGATAAACACTTATTAGGACTTGGGGAACAAAGAGGCATGCAGTTTCTATTCTAGTCCTAGTGAATAAATTTTAAAAAATGGCACATTTCCTATCTCATAACAAGACTTGGGGAAGTTGTACTGCACAAAAATTGTTAAGATTCACAAGGTCCCAAAAAACCGTTACCTCTGATATAATCCAATATCAGTCACACTTGGAGATCTTTGTGGAGAAAATCGGTAATTCATTTGCAATTTAATAGCTTCAGCATCCTATCCTTTCCTTTAAATAAGTTAATTCAATTTTTCTTAAGAAGCTTGGGCCTGATTGGTTTTGAGATCCAAAAAAACAGTTTTTCAAAGAAATATTTTTAAAAACAAATTTTGAGTTTTATGTTCAGAAAAAAGAAAGAAAAGAACTGTTTGTTGTTTTCTTGTTTCCTTCACAAATTTCAAGATTGGATTGAAAATCTGTTTCTGAGCTTTTAAATAACACATCAACCAAACATCTTCCCAAGGAATCTTTGTTTTTGAAAACAAAAAACTGTTTCAAATTCTAAACCAAACAGGGCCTAGCTTGGTAGGATACAATAAGGCTAAGATAGAGTTCATCTATAATCAATCCATATTGGTCAACTGGAAAAATTGTTCTTTCAGGGTCGTTTGTTGCCAGGTTCTAAAAGTTCATTTTTTTTTCCTAAATTCCTATAATCTATCAAGAATAACTTCTGGAAGAGGTATAAGATCCCTGATTACATCAAGGATTCGCACACAGGTCAGCAGAAACAAGAAATAGCCACCAAGAAGTGAAAAGAAGCAGCAGACAAGCATCTTGGGGAATTGGAGTTTAATGAAGGAGATTTTTTCAAAATCAACTTCTGAAGGAAAAAGTTCGGAAATTGCTTACCAAATGAGGTGACATAGCAGATTAGGTCATTGGCTAAACTAGTCACTGAAAGGAAGAATGCCGGCCCATGAAGTATGATGGTAGAGGTTTGATTTGATTGCAGGGTATTGGACCAAATGTCAGAGTATAACCAAAAAGGCTGAGAGGGAGCAAGGGGGTTCCAGGTCCCAGACTACAGGGAGCAAGGGGGTTCCAGGTCCCAGACTACAAGAAAACGAGATCTGCTTTTGCTATTTACTTTGTCGCTAACAGATCAATAGTAGGCACCTTCTCATTACTTTATATGAATTGTATCGTCAGGAATTGTTCCTTGGAAATGGGAGCTACATTTTCGTCAGTAAAGCCCATGTAATCAAGGGTCCAAATACAGTTGAGAGGTTTTTGACTAATGGTTCAGAATTTTTTGTTCAGGATTTTCTTAAAATACACACCAAGGCCAATAAATAGAGGTTTCTAAAGATTGAATCACCTTCTCCGAAAGAGTGAAGGAGTGTCTACTGTTTTCACTACCTTTCTTCTCTTCCCTAACTTTTTGAATCGGGTTGAATGGTCAATATTCATCTTGCTCTTCCATCATTCTTCTTACTGATGATGAGTGCAATACATAGTTATAATTTATAACCCAGATATAGAAAAAGCCAAGGCACACAATTTTAACAGGAACAGATTTGCAAAAGGTACAAAGTGATATACACTTGTCACCCGAACTCCAAGATGCATGTAAAATATAGACATATGCCCCAATAAGAGGGAAATTAAAATTAATTTAAGTTCGTAGGCATGCATACTTAGCCAAATAAATACACACACACACATATGCAGAATGTTCGTTTGAATATTATTACCTTCAGCTTTCCTGAGGAATATAGGTGAAAAAGCTTGTCCAGATGTTGTTGCCACAAGTGACTGTACTGAACCAGGAAAAAACCAGCCTGAAAAATATAAGAGATTATTAAAACAGCTAAACAACAACTCATAAGCCTTTTCCCAACTAAATGGGTTCGGCTCCATGAATTTGCTTCCTCCACTCCGCTTTATCCAAGACTAAGTCGACATTCAAATAAAAAATAGTTATATATTTCTTAATTATTTTTGTCCATATTATTTTATGTCTACCTTTATTATTACCGTGGATGGTTAAAAGATCACTCTTCTTGACTGGAGCATCTAAATGTCTTCGTCGTAAGCTAAAGAACAACAAAGTCCAATATTTTTAAGATCTTCAAATTTGGAGTTATTGGTAAAAATGTTTAAAAAACGGAAGTGTGGAAGGTGCAATGTTATTTTTTTTATGTTTTAGTGGAAGAGCTCATTTGGCTTATGCAAAAAATCTCAAGTACAGTAAAATACAATGTCACAGAAAACAATAAGCACTATAGGTCCATTCCATGATTTGAATGCAACCTGCTGCTATGTGCATGAAAGTTCTGAGCATCACAATTAGGTCTTTATTAATTTTCAGTATTGCAATAAGATGTGTATTAAATATTAATATTTCATGTACTACATAATGAAAGAACATAGAATTGCAGATAATGTTGGATGAGATACACAATTGTGGTGGGCAGTTTTGAACACACAAATATAATAACTCACATCAAGAGGACTTAGCTGATGGTAAATACTCCCAAAAATAATTTTTAATGCCAATCTACGACCATAAAAAATTTCTATTGCCATTATACCCATTTTTCCAACTTGTAAGCCACTTTCACATGGACAAGTCAGGGTAGCCTTATGCTTTTGAGCACAAACCCATGTCAAAATGCAGTCCAAGGCTGCAATTTGACCACCTAGATCTGTGAAGTTCAAGCCACTGATAGCAGTCAAACAATATATTTCTTTTTCTTTTTTTGAGCAGAAACAAAGGTAAAAATTTATTATGTAATATCTGTTATAAGTTCATATACAGTGTATCTAGAGGCACCAGTGGTGCACATCTCTAGCAAAACCTACTGACATAATGTCCCTCCCTCACCACAGTGATCTTATTTACATATCAATTCCAAAATGTAAACATCTATCCCACCCAAAATCCAATCCGTGGTGGTGGTGGGGGTGGGGGTGGGGTGTTGCGGGGGAAGGTGAATCATAAAATCTCTTACAACAATAGTTGTGTCATGACATTAACCATTCAGTGGCATGCAGAATTGTATATGGAAAACAGTTGCACATAAACTATGAGATGACATGGATTAAATCCAACCAAGCGAAAATTGTAAGGCTATCCTTTCCATGAGGTGCTTGTGAACATCAAGGAAAATTTTTGAGCTAGTTACACTTTTAGAGAGGTTTTTATTCTTAAATTCACCTTGAAGGTACGCACCCAGCATTTAACTTTTCATGGTGCTTTGGCTTTCCACTCTTCTCCCTCCCATTCTGCTTCCCATCCTGCTCCAAATCCCAATCCCAATCCCAATCCCAATCCCGGTTCCACCAATTGAACCAGTACTTCATCCTCTCTCCCTAGCAGCCCAGTGTTGTGTTCGAGAATCCCAACGCAATCAGGCAGTGGGAGATTGGTCGATCACGGTGCGATTTCGGTGGGTGAGTGTGGCGTCCCATCAGTGCAATCTGTGGGGGGTGCGATTTCGAAGGATGAGGCTATTGCTCTTCTTTAGAAAATGGCTCTTTCTCTTGTTGATCTAGGTGGTGAAGGCCTGGACAGATAGGCGGCATATTAGTGCTATTGTTGTTATGGCATGTTGGTGTAGGGCATGCTTTGTCACTATGAAGATCTTAACATGGAATATCCGAGGGTGTGGGTCGAAGGATAAGATGCGGCTGATCAAGAGGTCAATTGGCAAGTTTTGTCCTGATTTCATTATCCTTCAAGAGGTCAAAAGACTGCATATGGATAGAATGTTGATGGGATCAGTCTCGTTTTAAAGAATGGGCCTATCTTCCTGCGATCAGGTCATTTGGCGGTTTTCTTGTAGCATGGGATTCCAGAAAGGTGAAGGTAACAGACAGGCTTGTCGGGGAGTATACAGTATCTGTGAGAATCGAAGATGATGCTGATCAGGTTTGGTGGCTGTCGAGGGTTTACGGGCCGAATGACAAACGCGCCCGAGCCTTGTTTTGGGATGAATTGGCGGGACTTAGCAGTATTTGTGGAGATCGATGGTGCTTAGGAGGTGACTTTAATGTTGTTTGCTCCCTTGCCGAAAAAGTGAATGGTGGTCGTTTATCTCGGAGAATGCTGGAGTTTGACTCCTTAATCAATGAGCTTGATTTGGCGGATCCCCCTCATTAACGGCAATTTCACATGGTCAAATTTTCGGTCTCAGCCGGTATGTTGTAGGCTTGATAGATTTTTGCTTGGTGCAGGATGGGTTGAGCTCTTCCCTCTCCATAGACAAGAAGTGGAGGGGAGGTTTGTCTCAGATCATTGGCTAGTTTCGATTGACACTTCAAAACCTAAATGGGGACCATCTCCAACTAGGTTTGACAGTGGTTTGATCGAACACCCGGAGTTTAAAAGGCGTGTGGAGGGTTGGTGGAGTGAAGGGCCTTCATTGGGTTGGGAAGGTTATCGATTTATGCAGACAGTACGCACAGTCAAGTCCAGGTTACACAGTTGGGGGAAGTGCATATTTGGTGAGGATGCTCTGAAAAGGACGGTATTTAAAGACTTAATTCTAGAAATTGACAAAACGGAAGGGGTCCTGAATGGACCGACGACCTTGCTAAAAACAAATCAGTTGCTAAAGCTGAACTGTGGAAGCTTTGCCTGAAGGAAGATAGGGCAGCCTTTATTAAAGCAAGAGTGCAGTTGTTTTAAGGATGGTGACGCTAATTCTAAATTCTTTCACAGAATTATGTCAAGGCGGCATTCCGTTAACACCATTCTAAGGTTGGAACATGAAGATGGGTTTGTTTTAGATGATGAAAACGGTATAGAAAATGAGATCCTCAATCATTTTCAGAATGTTTACGCTCCTTCAGGGTGCAAAGCTTGGGGAGTGGATGTGGATGTGGATGGTATTGATTGGTGTCCTATTAGGGAGGATGCTAGGGGAGCGACTGAGCAGCCTTTTGACATAGAGAAAGTGAGACGAGTAGTGTTCTAAGGCACCAGGAACGGATGGGATGACTATAAGCTTCTTCCAGAGCTGTTGGGATATCATTAAAAGTGACCTCATGAAGGTAATGGTGGGATTCTTTCATAATGGGATAGTCAATGGATGCACCAATGAGACTTTCATTTGCTTGATCCCCAAAAAGAATGTCTCACAAGCCTGTCATGCACGTGAAGGAGGTTGCAGAGGATAACGCCGGTCTTTTCCCTTTCATTAATAGCATTCAACCGGGCTGGAGGGGACATTGGCAGGTGGTTTGCTTATCGGTGCTTTGGTCTCTTTGGAAAGAGCGGAATTTGAGGGTTTTTTATGAGAAGATGCATCAAGTTGTCTTAGTTTGGGAGAAATCCCACTTGTTGGCTTCCTTTTGGGTTGGTAATAGTAGCTTGTCTAAGGGTTATGCTCTAAGCGATTGGCTTAAAGGGTGGGGCAACTTTGTATAGCCATAGGAAGGGTCATTAATTTGGCTGCAATGTACAGTTAATTTGATGTTGATTTCATCAATATATACAACAATTTTTTTTGTTTCTTTTAAAAAAAAAAGAAAAGAATGTCTCACAAAGAGTTGCAGACTTCAGACCAATTAGCCTCACTTCTTGTCTTTATAAGATCATTGCAAAAAGTGTTGGCAAATAGGTTGAACGGCGTTCTTCAAGATACCATTTCGGTGAATCAGTTGGCCTTTGTCCAGGGTCGTCAGCATGTTGATGCGGTTTTGATTGCCAATGAATTGGTGGAGGATTATCGATCTGGTAAGAAGAAAGGGGTGGCTTTCAAGCTTGATTTCGCAAAAGCATACGACATGGTGAATTGGGATTTCCTTGATTTTGTTCTAAAGGAGAAAGGCTTCGGTGTGAGATGGAGGAAATGGATCCAGGGGTGTTTGCGATCAGTCTCTTACTTAGTCTTTATCAACGGGCGGCCTCGGGGCAAGATTGTGGGTAAAAGAGGCTTAAGATAGGGTTGCCCACTGTCTCCTTTTCTCTTCACCATGGTTGTTGACGTTTTGGGGCGGATGATGGACAAGGCTAAAGAGGAAAGGCTGATTTCAAGCTTCAGGGTGGGTTGGGATAATGCAGAGGTCACTCATCTTCAGTTTGTTGAAGATACACTCTTCTTTTTGGAAGGAAACGAGAGGTGTATTGATAATGCTTCTATGGTGGTAAAGACGTACTGCTGGCTCTCCGATATGGTGATCAACATGGCTAAGTGACAATTGGCGGGTATAAATATTGATCAAGGTTGGTTGGACTCTATGGTTCAACTAGTTGGATGCACCTCTTGCTTGTGGCCCATGAAATATCTTGGCATGCCTTTGGGCGGCAACCCCTCTAGAATGGATTTTTGGGATCCAGTGGTTTCTAAGGTGTCAAGAAGACTTGATGGGTGGAGGCGAAGTTTTCTATCTAAAAGGGGAAGACTCACTTTGATCAAGTTTGTATTGGATGCTCTTCCTACTTGCTATCTGTCAATTTTTTGGAATTCTTGTGAAGGTGGCATATAGGATTGAGAAGTTAATGAGAGATCTCCTGTGGGGAAACGATGAGAAGGCACACGACTCTCATTTGGTTGCATGAAGTTTAGTACAGAGGCGAGTTGATCAGGGAGGCCTAGGTATTGGAAACATTATATGCAGAAATAAAGCTTTGGTGGGAAAATGGCTTTGGAGGTTTGCACTTGAAAAGGACCAGTTGTGGAGGAAAATCATATGTAGAAGGCATGGTATCCGAGACACGCATTGGGTTGCTGGGTTAGCTCCTAGAGTCACTCTTAGGAGCCCATGAAATTTTTTAACATCCCTCTACCTGTTATCCTTCCTCTCATCAGCTCAAACTTGGAAAAAGGGATTCCATTTGTTTCTGAGAGGATCTCTGGTGTAGGAACAACACTTTTCAGTCCCTTTTCCCTAATCTATACCCGTTCACGATTGCACAATAGGCCTGTGTCCGAATTCATTCAAAATCTTGATGAACCTTCATTGATTTGGGATTTTCGTCTAAGTAAGCACTCTTCTAGGGATGAGGATGAAGTGTCACTATTACTCAGTATGTTAGTGGGTTTTCATTTATCTGGGGACGTTGGTCAATTGTCTTGGCCATGGGATCCATCTGACTCTTTCTCCACCAAATCCTTTCACTCTGTCATCCTCAACGACCACTCCACACTCTCATCCCCTTCTTTCCTCTCTATTTGGAAAGCCAAGGTTCCCTCAAAAGTTAAATTTTTGGGTTGGGTAGCTAGACATGGGAAATGGAATACGGGAGGCACGCTACATAAACATTTCCCGCATATGTGCCTCTCTCCATATTGGTGCTTCTTGTGTTGCCAAGACTCAGAGACTGTGAGGCATATCTGTTGGAGTTGCCTGGTCGCTAAAGAGATCTGGGCTAGATGGTGTCATCACTTCCCGGTTATGGACAGTGTTATCTTTGATTCGGAGGATTGAAATATTTTTCCTTTCATGAACTCTATACGAGATCCATGGAGGGATCATTGGAGGGTGGTTTGTCTAGCGGTTCTTTGGTCTTTATGGAAAGAGAGGAACAATAGAGTATTCCAAGACAAATTTTGTTCTGTATTTAGAGTGTGGGAAAAGTCTAAAATATTAGCTTCTTTCTGGGTAGCTAATAGTTCATTATCCTTGGGTCATTCTCTAGGGGCCTGGCTCAGAGGGTGTATCTTCAATATATATATAATACATTATAGTTTCTTTTAGAAAAAAAAATTCTTAAATTCACCTATAGTGAAGTGCATATACAGCTTCTTTAATCTTTCCACGAGATCCATAAACACATCTACATTCTAAAGCATCAATCAAAGAATGCATTATGCTTTCTTTTATACTTTTTACTTGATTATCAAAGAGGGGGAAAAACACAAAAAGAAAGAGGCAAAATCCAATTGTCTACCTACCACAGTTTGACTCTTCGCCAGAATTTTCTCGCATAGTCCAGTATAATTCAGTGGCTTCCATCCATCCTCTCCTTGATACTGAGACCAGAAAGCATTAGTGAAATTAGTAGAAAGATAAATCACAACATTATACCCACTCATTCCATCAATCATGCTCACTATAAAACAAATCAAAGTTGCACCACAAATCTGGCTGCATTCATGAAGAGAGGAAAAACAAAAGAACTTGGCTTTTTTCAACAAGTGCACTTCATGGAAGGCCTTGAAGTATCTTCAGATCCAAAGTCCTATTTGAACAGTTCATGATATTGAACACATTTATACAAGTGAAGAATTCCTTCAACCAAATGCAGAAGATGCCAAGGACATTTTTTTAACAAACCAGATATTTGTTCACATCAACCACCATCTTTGAAATGATTAAATAATGCAAACCTATCTTGGAAAAACAAATTCGTCATAGCTACTCAAAGTGATTAAAGCCTTACAAGATTCCTGTTGGAAACGTAGTGAGCACACAAACTCTAAACAAGAAAAATATGGGAGAAGGAGAAGGACTTGAACTTGTGCACTTTGCTTGATTTGAAAATGAGAAATACATGAGGTATTTATACGACCCTACCTAGGCAAATACAATAAATGCATATATGAATCTTCACATACATGAACCACTAAGTTCATGGATCACACTATCCTAGGTACATACATGTATTCATTAACTTCTAGATACATTCATGAACCTATTAAACATGAACCTATTAAATATGTTCACATCAAGATCCATTCACTATAAAGTTCCCAAATGAATCATGTTTACTATAAATATATGTTAATTTCTAACAATTCCCCTTCCCTTGAGTAAGACTACAACCATTAGAAAGTTTACAAGCTGTAAATATATATAATCATAAAAGAATGATCTTTTGCTGCGTGATCAATTCGTTTTGATGCTCTATTAAAGTTTCTTGTTTGCAATTCAAAAATTCTTAATTTCTTTCTCTCAAGTTGTTAAGCTCCCAAGAGCTAAAGCTAATTGAAGAGCTTTCACAGTGAATGATTAAATTGATTGAGAATCTTATGTGTGTTAGTTGCAACAAGGAAGTTTTCTAGGTTTCTTGTATTTGTAATGGACTTGAATCAATTTTAATGGTGTTCGCTAGCAAGGGTAATTATATTTAGTGAATAAACCTTTACATGTGTAACTCATTAAGGTTTTCCCTCATCCGGAGAGTACCACTAAAATATCAAGTCTTTGAATGTGAAATTATTTGGTAGAAATCTCAAATCCACAGAGTTACATTTGGTAGGTGGTTACTCAATCATCTTGCAAAGTGCCTAAATGTAATTCAAATTTGGTGGAAAGGGAGCTTTGACACATCCTAATGTATTTGCTAATACTTCAAAAGCCTCTGTCTACCATTCAAAGACTCAGGGACCTCCTTTGGGCTAGCTTTGGTTAAAAGATCGGTTTGTGTCATCCACAAGATGAAGATGGAATATTTCCATACCCATTCTCTATAGACCAAAAACCTGATAATAGACTCAGCTCCACCTCTTCTTAATAAGTTTGAAAAAGTGCTCCCACAACTGGGAACAAAAATAGAGATAGAAGGTGATGCGACTTCTGGACCATTTGAAGAACAATGCCAGAGCCATTTACCATTACAAATAAGGAGGGAACGGTGACCCCTAGTGTATGAGTAAAAACATGAGACAGATAATAATAAATAAATAAATAAAATAAAAATCACAGCACCTACAATAAATACAAGTGAAAACCAACTGCAACAAAATATCCATCAGAAAAAACCTCTCTTTCCTCCCCAATCAGGTAGGGCATGCAGGAATCTGTGACAAGTAGGTGGAGCAAAATTCTAATCCAAGTTTGCAGTATTACTTGTTTTTGGGGAAGGAAACAAGATAAAATTATATTTAATGATAAAATAAGTAAACAACATGAAGGGTGAAAAAGTACCCGAAGTACTTAGAACACCCCAGCTATCCATAGGAAAAGTTGGTAGTATTACCAATTATATGCTTAACCAACTGAGCGATTATATTAGAAAACAATATCTAAAAGCAAGCATGAGATAATGGCATGACCCAAAAAAAGGAGCCAACCATGTGTAAACAAAACCAATTTACTTCAAACAGAAGAAGGAAAACAACCTGAGAAATCATTCCAATAACTACAAGCCGTCCATAGACCGCCAGCGCATTGAGGCATAAATCAAACATTTGGCCACCAACAGACTCATATACGATGTCAACACCTTTCTTGAATTCTTTCTTCAAAACCTGGAACAAACAAAATAAAAAAGATAAAAATTTGCAAGTAAATTAATGTATTAAATAATAAATAGTATGAAGGCAAAGCCCTGAAGAAGATGGGAAGTTAATGGAGATTCAATTGACTGGTCATCAAGAAACATTTGGAACTCGGTATAACAATCGGGCAGCACTGTCATCTTTAGAAATTTAACTTGCATGAAGTTTATGTTTTCGACATCAAAATTGTACTTCCTTTTGCATCATGGGCACATTAAGCCTCTTTTTTTCTTTTTTTTTTCTGTCAGTAGTCATTAATATAATTAAAAAACCAATGCTTATAAGCTTCACTCAACATGCACGTGTAGGTATAAAACTGCATGTGAAGTATCCACTCCACATGGATATAGATCTCAAGGGATATAGTGCTAAAATTATTTCATCAAGCCTTTTCCGGATGATCAAAGAGAGAGAACAAGTCAACAAATGAAGAAAGAAATGGTTTTTAGTATGATTATCTCCAGAAATCATGAAGCTTCTCATTCAAGAATAGCAACCGTGATGGTGGATTGCAGCAAACAATGCATTAATTCCTACCAACAGGTGAGTAAGCCAGGGACTGTCCATAAAACTGATTCAAATTAAAAAGCTTATGACCATGTAAACAAGGACATGTCAGTTATGTGTTGTGCAGGATGGGGTTCACAACCTCCAGGCATAGATTGTTTGGTTCACTCTCTCCTCAATCCTTTGGTTCTCCAGCCAATTTCTTAAAAGTTCTAGGGTATCAGACATCAAGATCACCTCTAACCTGTCCTATTTATCATGGTTGGGAGGGGTTGAGAATGATAGTCCACAGGCTCTATTTTCAGAGCCCTCACATGTTTTTGGGTCAAACAAACAAAATGACCATCTTCATCTCCAGTTTGCAAATGATACTATCATTTTCATAAGGGCCAAGGTGAGTTAGATGGGAGGTCAGATTGCTTTCAACTCATATTGGAGCTTAAAATCAAACTTAATTAGATTTTTGGTGTTTGTGTGCATCACTTAATTGATAATTTTCAACTATGCAATCTGAACCTCACTTCCTTCTCTAAAGCTTAGAGGTTAAAAAAAAAGCCTGGACATTAACCCATGCACGGAATTCCAATTATTGCAGGGTCAAGGGAACAAGTGTTGATGTACACAGCCTTACCCTCACAAAGAGGCTATTTTTGGGTTCAACCTCGTGTCCTCGACAATCACAATGGAGCAACCTTATCATTGCACCAAGGCCACTAGTATGATGGCGATTATCAATATTGTAAGATAGTTAATTTAAAAATCATAGACTTCAAAGAAAGATACTAGTTGTCAATATCATAAATCATCTATTTTAGTGTTTTTTTTTTTGTCATTAAATCTATTTTAGTGTTTACCATAGAAAAAGATCAAATAAAGTACATTACAATGGTACAAACTTTCAATATCTCAATGTTCGACCAATTTCTATTAACCAAAAGATATTATATAAGTGTTTCTTGAATGATTATACAAGAAAGGAAATAATGGAAATGCAAATATCAATAAAGCTATCCCATAGATCAAACACAGAGCATTCCCAAGACCATAGAATTAATGGTTAAAATAGCTGCTTATCTACCAGTATAAAAATATCTTGAGACGATGCAAGAGACATACAGCTTTAATATCTTCAGCTTTATAATCAATGACACGATCAATTCCCAGCTCTTTCAAAAGCAAAGCCTTTTTCTCACCTCCACACGTTGCAATAACCGTGTTACCAGCTAATTTTGCAAGCTGTACATGCATCAACAAGGAATTAGTAAATGTTCAGTACTAGACACAAGAAGTCTGACTGCTAAAGATATTCTCAGTTTAGGGCAACAATGAATTTCTATAGACATTCGTATGCATAATAAGAAACTTGATCATGAAAAGACGTTGCTAAAAAATATATATAAAGATGGCATCCAAGACATCTTTAATGCATAATATATGCCCCACAATGGGAGGGAGAGAGATAGACACACATGTGCACACTTGTGCCCCACAACACAGAGGAAAGGATATGCAATACATGTCAATGCACTGTCGGTTCATAATCATGGTTTCCAGGCTTTATTTACTTACTTTATAAGCTTCATTTCAAGGTTCCTCTACCTCCATCTGACATTTTTGTCAGAGTTTTATATTTTATTAGATTTTCTTACTCTGTTAGAACTAGGGGTGTCAATGGATTGGTTCAAACCGCGGAACCGAACTGAACCGGTGTGTTCGATTCGGTTCGGTTCACAGATTGAGGTCTAAAAAAATGACTCTAAACCGAACTGAACCGATGTAAGAGTAAAATTGTAAAATTATATTAACCCTAACCCCATTTCTTCTATTCTTTTCTCTCCCATTCTTCATTTCTTCTCCTATGCTAAACTTAATTTGAAATTGATTTTGGGAAGGATGTTTGCAATTAAACTTTGATAGTTTTTGTTGTACTTTATTTAATCTTGTTTAGGAAATGAAATGTAAATTGATCATTTTTTATCTTTATGGTAAAGAATGATATTATTATTACATGTATGTTAGACTATAAATACTTTGATGTGGATTTTGAACTTTTAAATTATCATTTGATGTTGTTATTATACTATGTAAAAAAATCATTTGATAAAAAATATATTTTACAAGTTAAAAAAATGAAATCGATCAATTCAAACCGAACCAAACCGGATTGGTTTGGATCGGATCGGATCGGTTCGGTTTAGGGGTTAGGATCGGTTCGATTTGGTTTGCGGTTTGGGGTCTAAATAGATCCAAATCAAACCGATGACACCCTTAGTTAGCACCTGCTAATTTATTATAATTTGAAACAAACATCTCATCAGAAGAGACTGAGGCTAAATGAGTAGAAAGAATTAGACCAAGAAGAATGCAACTAGGGACCTCCTTCAAATGCACAAATTTAGGACTAAATACAATTCTTAATTCTTTATTAAATATAAATTTGAAGAATATGGCTAATTTCAAAAAGATTTTGCTCAAGTTTGAATATAATTTTTTGGGCAAGTATCTACAGGAACTATCTCAGTTAGTTAATTTCAATTTATTATTTGAGATTATTTTTGACAAGATTCTTAAAATGATACAATCTTCTACAAATGACGTGAACCAATTCATCAAGATTTGTAGTCGGGGCCGTAGGTGAATTTACAACAAGTAGATTAGGTTCCGGTATGGCGGTATTAGACAGGGCATTTGATCCAAAACACAGTTATGAGACCTAGTTTTCAAAAGAGAGGTTTTGCACCAACAACCACCGTCGAACATATCAATGCCATTGTATTTCCATTACCTGTCACAACCATCTTCAGGTAATGAACTCATGAAGGACGAAATTACTATTAATCCTATCCATGAAATACCAGCAACCTTCATTGCTTCAGTGGCGTGGCTCTACTACATATCTCATGTTGATTCTATCAGAAAAGTCAATAGAAAGCAAGATCAGCTGCCACTAATCCAATTACCACCAGTGGAACATGCAATCATTGCAATTGCTGGTTTTCTGCCTCATGGGACCTTGCCTGTTAAACATATATATTGTCTTCACGACATCAATGCTTTCACATACACAAGTGTTGTTTAGTGAATTTACCATGATGTTTCCAACTTTTGAGCCAACTCAACTCAACAAAGCCTTTCCTCAACTATATGGGGTCGGCTACATGATTTTTTCCTTCCATCCCACTCTATCAAGGGCTAAGTCAAGAACTACAGTATAAGTAGTTAACTAGTTATATCTTGCAACTTTTCACTATGAACATAAAATGACTTGGACATAGATAACTAAAAAATATATAGCTACGGCATGTAACTGAGAATTTAGTCCTTGGTAAAATGGAGTAGATGAATTGGATTCATGTAGCCACCCCATGAATTTAGGAAAAGCTATATTGAGTTGAGTTTAAGCATCATTCTTTTGATATGCTTAAATGGCATAAATCAGTAAGCTCCATCTGAGAAGATTGTTGGTTTTTGGGAGTTGTCTATTCAAACATTGTAAACATTAATTTTTGAACTCTTTATATATATGCACACGATTTACAATTAGATCCTCTATATTTTATAGCACAACAATCTAAATCCAAATTTGACTTACCAAGGCCCCAAAATTCAATTCTAATTCTTGACACTACTAACACGCTTTGGCCAAGTCCTCTTTCAATCTTCTAGTATCATCTCACCATATCCTTCTTGCTTTAAGAATCAAAGTACATATCTCACACATGACTTGGTGATTTTGACTAGGTCTAAAGATTTTGTATCTTATTTTATGAATAACGCTCCAAAAGAGAGAAATTATTCTTTGAATCACAACAATGAAACGATGTTTGTGCTTAATCCAACAGTTGATAGGTTATTGTGAAGTGCTAACTGCTAAGACCAATTATGTTTATTTGTTTATTTTTATGTTAATTGTGTATGGTGTATCTAATTTTGAATTATATGATTTTTTTTTTTTTTGAGTTTCTTTTAATTAGCAGGTGTTGTGCCATGACCTAAAAATTCAAAGCCTCTATACCTTAAGCCTTTTTAACAGATTTAATAAGATATCAAATAGTTTCTTTTTCTGGGGTGCCATGTTGGCAATCAGTAGAAAATTTTTCATTTTCTTATAATGAAACCTAATCCTATATGTCATTCAGTTAAAGCTACGACATACTTTATAGACAATGTAATGCAGTGGAACTTAGTGATAGTTGCATATTTAGATAGGTTATAGAGCATGTTTTAGGTATGTTTTAGGACATTTTATGCATTAGTTTCATGTGTTTATGTTAGTTTTGATGTAAATGTTAGTTTAGATTAATTTGGTTTTTATGCATTATTTTAGTTGATTAGTTAATAAATTTGATCTAATTTACATTTGAGTGAGTTATTAATTTAATCTGTTTTGTTTTGTAGGTGTTTGGATGCATTAGTCATGGATTTGGATGAGGAGAACATGTACAAGAAGTGGCAAAGGACAAGCATAAAGATGCCAAGCAGAAAAGTGGCAAAAATTGGCCAAGTCCACGAATCAGGCGCAACAGTTGAGGTTCTGGGCGCTGCCCGCGGTGCTGGAACAACCTTATCGGAGCGTCGAGACACTGCTCACGGCGCTGGGAGATGCCAATAGGGGCGCCGCGGCGCTAGGGTTTCTGCAAGTTGCGTTTTGGCAACTTATTGGATGATTTTTGAGGACTTTCTAATTTGGATTTTGGATGATAGGGGGCATATATTATATCAAACTTTAGGGTTTTTCAAAGAGGACACATTGGAATAGAAAGGAGAACAAGACGGCTAGGAGGAAGGAACGCGAAGATTCGAAAGAAGATTCAAGTTCTAGAATTTCTAATTTGCTATTAATTTTTATTATTGAGTTTTTCATCATGTCTTGTGTTATTTTCATTCACGTTATGAACTAATCTTTTGTTCTAGAGGATAGATGAATCCTAACTTTGATTCTATGTTCTAGTTTAGGGCTTTACTTATTGTTAATGGATTTATGATAGTTTATTTATATTTCTCTGTTGTTAATGCTTTCAATCTCTTGATCACGGATTGGATGAACTTAATTCTAGGGTGTGGCACTCGAGAGAGGGTACTTTGGATCGTAACAAGGGAAATATAACCTAAGTTATCGTGAAACCGAGAGGAGATCGAGACCCTTTGAAGTCATTAATGAAAATCATAGATCTTAGTGAGTTTGTAGGAATTAGATCTTTATCAAGAGGTCGAGATCAATTCCTATGAATATGCTCTAACGCGGCACTCGAGAGAGGGTGTTAGAAACATTAGGACTTCCGGCTTATAAACTAAGTGAATATATTGATGATAAATATTTGGAAAAGAACATAGTTGATAGTTAGGTGAAATCGATTCTCTAGGTTTTCGCATATATTGATTTTTCTCATAATTCGCTTAGTTTAAATTAGTTACATTTGATTTTTAATTCATTTAAATCTCTATAGTTTGATTACTAGATAAAGTTGGAAATTAGTGAAAACTGTAATTGGTGAGGTAAACAATCCCTGTAGATACGTTAACCCGACTCACCTCGGATATTATAACTTGAGTATTCGTACACTTGCGAATCTGAAATTATCGTAACACCTAGTCACATCAGGGAAGAGGAAAGGGTTGGCTAAGGTATCCTTTCAAATCTATGCGCCGCAAGCCACAAAGCACTTGGATTTGGAAAAAGAAATAACATTAGAGACAAATGGAAAAAAGCTTCATTGATATTTTTCTGTTAAATATGTCATGGTCAAGTGCTAACACAAGTGCTAACTGTGAAGTAACCTTTTAATCAAACATTTCCAGCTTCAATATCAACAAATTTTCATACAGATAAACAACTGTGTATTCCAGTGAAAGCAAATGTATCGAAAAGTAAGAAATTTTCATACGTAGCAATTAAAAGAGAACAACAAATATTATAAATTAATCAATCAGTAATAGACCTGCACAGCAAACTGGCCTGTTCCTCCAGCAGCAGCAGTAACAAGAACCGTCTTTCCAGATTCCATCTGTGCTGCCTACAAATCACACAATTTCAGTTCCATGGTTAGAAAGAAGCAAAGCAAGACGTGTTGTTTTTAGAAAATAGTAGAGAAAAGATATGGTAATGCAAGACAATCATAAAATTGTATAAGTTTTCACGAATAACGAAAGATTCAAGTATCAATAATATAAGGTTGACATGCAAATGATGATGCACCTACAACTGACACAGTATTTAAGACAGGAGATAACCAGGACTAGAAAGATTCTTAATCAACAAACCTTCTCTAAAGCAATTGAAGCAGTAAGGCCTGAAGTAAGCATGGCTACTACCTCTGGATCTGGTCTGGGAACAAGTAGAATGTGTTTTGAAGGAACCTACATTTGGAATCATATAAGAGCTGAAGCGAAAAAGATCTCTGTTGCAAATGTGTCATTATCAAGTGGAAACTAAAAATTGCAGAAGAGAGAATACAAATATCAAAAGAGACCCAAAAAAGATAAATATAAACTTTTTTTCTGTACCATCACAAATTCGGAATAGCCACCAAAGGTCATAATTGCAGCTGGAGAGCCTATCTTCATGTCATTGACTGACTCACCAATAGCAGCAATTAGTCCCACAGCCTGCACATGAGAAGATAACCAAAACCTTTATCGAGAAAATTTGGGAGTTCTTATGGGGATACCCCTAGAAGATTTCCATCATGTATCAGTCAACCTAAAAAGGAATACAATATCATCTGGCTGTTCAATATGATTTAGTAAGCCCAGAATGAGAAAGATTGCAGTCATATGTTGGGCTGGACTTGGTGGAACTTTTTTAAGTTATTTGGCCTAGGGTTAAATGAAACCATGAATAAATAATGGAGTTGGACCTGGTAAATTGTGCATGTGAGACCTCCACTGGCATGCTTTTCAGCATGATTTACATGTTTTCATACAAGACCGTACCCAATACTCGAGGCTCAAGCCATTGCTGTGTCTAGGGAAGGGATGAAATACACGACCTTACCTTCAAATTGAAGACCACTTTTCTGGATGGAACATGTGACCTCCAGATCACAATGGAGATCATTTCACACATGGATGTTAGGGTTAGTCCTACAAATCCATATGTTGTGTGGATCATATATTAGTTGTAAGAGTTGTTCCTTTGAGAATTCTCATGAAAGATTATGTTTTTAGCAGGATGAATATCATAGTTTCTCATCATGTACGATTTGCTTAGACATTATGTTTAACATGAAGAGGATTTGGGAGAAAATGGAACAATCATTGGAGCTGTGCAATACCTATGACTAACAGCTGTAGGGATCTTGTTCGATTTCTAACATTGGGAGGATCTTTCAAGTCAATCAAGGACTAGATTTGCTTCATAATAATCTGGAACACATAGGGTTAGATAGGAATACAAGTATCTTTGATGAGTACTTTGATAATGTGTTGGGGGTTTGGGAGGGGTCCCATTTCTTGGCTTTTTCTTGTGTGACTAGTTGTTCTCTGTGTTGTGGAGAAGAGCAAAATCTATGGGATTTATTTTCGTTAAGGATTTATTTCCTTTAAGGTTTATTTTCTTTAAGGAAAGATGATAATTTTGTGGGATTTATTTCTTTTAAGGTTTATTTCCTTTAAGGATTTATTTCCTTTAAGGAAAGATGATAATTTTAGTAGTCGTTTTATTTAGCAATTACTAAAATTGTAATTATAGCTATATGTGTGCATAGCCCTGTATGTCTATATATATGGTGTCCCTCCATTAAGACATTATCAAGAATAAGAAAATATTTCCTCTCTTCTCCCATGGACGTAGGCCTTGGAGCCGAACCACGTTACATCTTTGTGTCTTTCATTAGTATTTAACATGGTATCAGAGCTTTAAGCTCGTACAACTGAAATTTTTTTCTTTTCTTCCGACCTTCATCGTCGAAATTGTTTTATTTTGGCCTTCATTGCCGGAACCTTCCTCGTTGGCCTTCATCGCCATTATTCGTGTTGCTGATTGGTGCGTACGTCTTCATCACTGCTACTATATCACCATCGACTACTACGTCTTCCTCGTCGGCACTACCGATATCTTAATCGTCGTCGACGCCTTCGTCTCCATTGCTACTGTGTTTCAGTCGCCGCTGCTCGAACCCACCATTGCTAATCTTTGACGTTACTACTGATCTTCGTCGTCTCTCGCGCATCTCTCTCACATATCTCTCTTGCACATCACTGCATCACTGCATCTCTCTAACCTCCATCGCCATCTGCAGCTCCTGCTATCCGGACTGAAGAAAGCAGAAGAAGTGTTATGCTCACACCTCAGAAGATGGAAGGCCCAGCTATGGTTGTCAATCGGGGATATGATCAGAAGACACACACTCCGCGCACTGAATCATCAAAGGTCCCAAATCGAGACAATAGGGACAATCTATGGTGTACTTATTGTCTGAAGACTAGACATACCAGGGAGAAGTGTTGGAAACTTCATGGCAAGCCTTCAACTTCCAATAAAGAATGGGGCTACAAAGGAGGACAGCAGAAGACCAGTGGACAAGCACATTTGTCTACTGAACAAACAGTTGCAGACTCCCCGGTGCCAGAAGGATTCACCCAAGACGACATTGAAAGATTAAAATCTTAGCTTGGCACACTGGGCAAACCCTCAGGTACCTGTTCATTGGCCCATTCAGGTAACTTTCCTATTTCTATTGGATTTAACGACTCGGATAAGTCTTTTGCTAACTCTTGGGTTATAGGTTCTGGTGCTACTGATCACATGTCACCAAATTCCCACCAAGAAACGTACAATATCCAGTAGTTGATCTTCTGTCAACTACTGAACCAGCATAGTCTGAATCAGTATATGCTTCAAGAACCACTCCTGTGTGTCGTTTAAATAAGATGTCCTGTCCTGGAGTCCCTTTAAGATACTGTAAAACGCGATTAGCTACTTGCAAATGAATATCTTTAGGGTTGTGCATGAACTGACTTATTACACTTACTGCATATGCAATATCAGGTCTTGTGTGAGAGAGATAGATGAGTCTTCCTACTAGTCTTTGATACATCTCCTTATTAATAGTCAACGCTTCTTCAGCTTCTCCAAGCTTGTGATTAAGATCAATAGGAGTATTCATTGGTTTGCATGCTAGCTTCCCTGTTTCTTTAAGAAGGTCTGTAATGTACTTCTGTTGAGAAATAAAGATTCTCTGTTTAGAGTGTGTCACTTCAATCCCTAGGAAGTATTTCAATCTCCCTAGTTCCTTGATCTCAAATTCCTCGGTCAAACACTGTTTCAAATTTTGTCTCTCGTTCTCATTGTTTCCTGTTAGGATGATGTCATCAACGTACACTAATAGAGCTGTAACTCCCCCTGAAGTCGAGTGTTTAATAAACAGAGTGTGAGTCATCCCAGTCTCATAGGGCCATCCTAGTGTATTCATTTGCAAGCACCTAATCGCGTTTTACAGTATCTTAAAGGGACTCCAGGACAGGGCATCTTATTTAAACGACACACAGGAGTGGTTCTTGAAGCATATACTGATTCAGACTATGTTGGTTCAGTAGTTGACAGAAAATCAACTACTGGATATTGTACGTTTCTTGGTGGGAATTTGGTGACATGGCGAAGTAAAAAGCAGAATGTAGTTGCCAGATCTAGTGTTGAAGCAAAATTCCGAGCAATGACACAAGGGGTTTGTGAGCTATTATGGTTGCAAATAATTTTGACAGATTTGAAGATACATTGGGATGGCCCTATGAGACTCTATTGTAACATTAATCTGCAATTAGCATTGCTCATAACCCAGTTCAACATGATCGAACTAAGCATATAGAGATTGATAGACACTTTATTAAAGAGAAGCTTGATAGTGGGTTGATCTGTACTCCATATGTGTCTACCAATAATCAGCTCGCCGATGTACTCACTAAAGGGTTAAACCATACTGCATTTCAAGCAAATGTGTCCAAACTGGGAATGGTAAACCTTTATTCACCACCTTGAGGGGGAGTGTTGTGGAGAAGAGCAAAATCTGTGGAATTTATTTCCTTTTAAGGATTTATTTCCTTTAAGGAAAGATGATAATTCTGTGAGATTTATTTCTTTTAAGGTTTATTTCCTTTAAGGATTTATTTCCTTTAAGGATTTATTTCCTTTAAAGAAATATGATAATTTTAGTAGTCGTTTTATTTAGCAGTTACTAAAATTGTAATTATAGCTATATGTGTCCATAGCCCTGTGTGTCTATATATATGGTGTCCCTCCATTGAGACATCATCAAGAATAAGAAAATATTTCCTCTCTTCTCCCGTGGACGTTGGCCTTAGAGCCGAACCACGTTACATCTTTGTGTCTTTTATTAGTATTTAACACTCTGACAAAGGGTTTAGGCGTTAACAAACTGGTTCGGGGGTGGAATAACATTAACATCATTGGGTCTTAATGTCTGTAGCGGAGAACTTCATGTGCTCCCTTTACGTTGAACTTGTACTTCTCTTTTTAGATCTAATATATGTCCAGTTTCTTATCAAAAAAAAAAAAAAATTGAACATGAATACAAAAGGATATCGCATATAAGTTTCAAGCATGATTGCTAGATTTTTTGGTCTTCATCTAGATTCATGCTATATCGTGTTTTTCCCTGGATGAATCTCATATTGTTGTCAGATCATGTAAAAAATTGGCTTAGGTATGATTTCGAACATGACCACATGTTACACATTAGACACATCAGAGTTTTACTGTTAATACCAATAGGTACCATTCAGAGCACGATATGCAAGTGAAATCATAAAATTAACAATCACTGATCAAGGACTTAAGCCTTCCTCCGTATATTGAGTAATTCACAAATTCCTAACGTAGTAGTTGTTTTTATATTGGTACTTGACCAACGCATACCAATCAAACTAAGTGGAAATTTATGCAATGGTCTTAAATATCAGGGTTTGTTATTAGATGTGGCTCCACAGTAAAAGCGGGACTATAACTTGGGGGGCACCTAATTTTTGGCACTAGTGCGGTCAACTTCCTAGAGTTAAAATATTCTCCTGGGATTCATCACTTCTATATAATCAGCTTTACCTAAGCAAACAAGCATAAATAATAAGCAAATGTAGCTGTGATTAACATTTCAATTGATTCATCTGCATAGATATATCATAAATGTTACCAAATGATAGAAGTAGAACTAATAAGGAAGGTTATGGTGCAGTTTGAAACGTCCAAAAAGGGTATAGGAAGGGTGAGAATGTGGACAAATGCGTCAACAAATGATGTAGCTTGAAAAGTAGGATCCATAAGTGGGTACCAAATGAATTAATACTGATGATCATGATGTTGAGCAACTGGCAAGAATTGGACAAATAATAGATACACTTCAAGCGCACAAGAAAACACAACACAACAATAACAAAAATGCACCATTAAAGAAGACTGTTAAAAATGTTAAGGACAATAATGAAGTGTCCTGCATAGAAATATAATTTACAATTTCAATGACCCTGTATCACATCTTTAACAAATCTTTACTACTATGCAGATCAAACAAGCAACAAATTTAGGCAAACAACATTGTATGCTCATCTTGAAATACTTTATTTAAAATTCACAACACCTCAAAACCAGCATCAAATGGGAGACGGGCAGCTAGCTCTTTGTCACTGCCTCCAAAGTAACGGCCAGAACTGAAATTCACCTGGAAATTAAATCACGACGTTAACAGACCAGGAAAAACAATCTCAAAGTTCAAACAAAAACCAGTAAAGAAACAGTAACTTTTTCATGCGAACAATTGAGCTAATAATAACAGAAACAACAACAGAGAAAAGAAAGTTGCATGTATAGCAAGTTATAGAAGAATCAATTAACTTACATCACTAGCATTAACACCAGCATATATGACTTTGACAAGGACGTGATTAGGTTTGATGAGCAATTTCAAATTTGTACGAACAATGCTGGTTGCACCTCGAAAATTGTGACTCAGAGTGTGAACAATACTGAATTGGCAGAAGTAAGAAAAATGTCAAATGCTAATAAACAATATCTTGAACAAACAAAACTAATTAATTATTGAAGTAGGAATCCATTGACAACAAGAATCTAGCATGAAGTGCAACAATAAATTGATTGATAATATACTCTAATGGGATTATACAGGCACATAAAATGAAAAAATAAATTTTAAGTTAAAAACAGAAGTAGATTAGAGATAAAAACTTATGAGAAAAGCCATATATCAAATAGAGGGTCTAAACTTAGAAAATAGCATCTGCTTGTGATTTTGCCTCAAAATTCAAAATATGCACATTAACTTCACATTTACGTGAATATTTGTTAAATTTCATCAAAAAGAAGATATACACAGAAAGACAATGACGGGAAAAATTAAAGAATGATTTAACTACAGAAGAATTGCCAAAAAAAATGGGATAGCTGGCTAGCTGCAAGAACTGGGAAATTATTTCATGGTTCAGATAACTGGTTTGGTTTGGTCACTCCACAATAAAGTAAACAAACTACTGTACTGTACCATCCATGTTACTAATTTAAGTATTCATGGTGCCTATTTTGCATTCTTTCCCCCTCCCTTTACTTGTTCAGGCATGGCCTACTTTCCCTAGCACTCCACCTCTACTATCATCAACTTAGAAGAGTTTTAACTTCCAAGTTGAGGATAGATTATTGTGATTCACCCACACATGGTATTGGCCTATGAACAAAGAAGATATGAGAAGAGAGCATAGTGTCTAATCTCCCTCTTTCCCTCTTTCATGCAAGTAGGAATCTAGGAGACTTGTTCTCTTCTAAACAACATTTCACATAAACCTTCATTTCCAGCTAGACCTAGATCACTTTAATCAGGCTCTTACCAACCTCTAAGGAGTGACTCCAGAGGATATCCAAGTATGAAACTATAAGCAGCTTCACCATATGTAGACCTCAAAGCTCATGGCCAGAGACAAGAAAGAGGAAAAAAAAGGTAGAAGCCTGAAAACGCATTTCAATAAGGACAACTTGGATTCAACTGAACTACATATAATCTAAGTGAAACACAAAGCATGTTAGCATCAACTCCTTTTGAGACTGAACAAATCAGCAAAAATGGTAAAATCTGTGGAAAAAAAGTGGCAAATTATCTAGGCACCATCTTTAGTTTGAAATTTAGACAATAACCCATGGGGCATTTGCCATGTATAGCAAGCTTAGGAAGTAACGTGATAGAAGAATAAAATAAATAAAAAGAGTGTAGTTGTCTTGAATAATTAAAATTAAAACTCTAAATGTCATGCAATTACAATTTTTATCTTACATTTTCTCATAACTCTGAGGGATTTGAATGCTAGATTGCATCACATGTGAGGATCTTCGTTTCAAATTTGATGATTTGACCAAGTATTTTGCTTCTTCCATGGGCGTAGGCCAATATTCCATGCCTCTACGATGTGTAATCCATAAACATGCACCAGCCTTACTTTCATCTTTTATAAGTTCAAAGGCACCTAGAACAGAAATAAAACCCTTCAAGCCACACTGTTATAGCCACCTTTACATCGTTTATTTATAGCCTAATAACTGTACATGAAACTCTTCCATAGAAGTGAACCAAGACACAAAATCAATAAAGACCAGGTAGAATCTGCCTAAATTTAAGCATCAATTAGTAGTCTCACATAAACAAGAAGTGCCTACAGCACCAGCAAAACAAATCATAGGCATAGACAATAAAGCATATAACACACAAAAAAGGATAGGTCAAAGCAGCTATGTGATACCCCTCATAGAACATTAAGGTTTTCTAAGAGAAAACCAGCAAAATATTCCAGTTCTTGAAGTGTTTAGGACGAAAATATTAATACTTCGTCTATGAGAAAGAAAATAAAATACAATTTGAGAGTAATACATGGTTATGCAGCATATTTAGAACATAATAAATCAAATGACCATTTGAAAGAAAACCAATTGATGATCAATCCAATTTCTCCGTGAAAATTTGTGTTTGACATTAATTATTAGCAAAGAAATAAAAAACTTATGTGAAAAACAGCCATAAATGTATTACAACGAAATAATTACATAATTATAATTCTGTAAGGCATACCATTCACGACCATTTCCATAGGCATGAAACCCCCTGTAAACTTAATAAACTTGGGGTCCACCTTCATTGACAAATCAGTCTGAACAAACTGCAAAGCGGATAAAAAAAAATTATGATGTGTTACCACTCAATTACTTCATCTGATAGGAGTGGGGGGAGAAGGAATAAGAAATTCCATTGGCACCTTGCGTGCGTTAATTGAACAGAAAATGCAATGGAAATGTCAAATTGCTAGTGTTACAAGATAAAATGCACCAAAGATTGAAGTCGAAATAAAAGATAAAATTTGTGTCACTAAGTCATCAAAATTGCAATAACACTAATGCCTTGCATGTACAAAATATTTGAAATGTCAGAGACAATTTTTGCATCTAATGCCAGAGTAGACCCACATAGCAAGGGTGAAATCAGCACTAGTCAACAAAAGTTTGAAGGGAAAGATGGTGCCACATGCAGCAGCAGCATGCCAATTTTGAACCCCAGTGTGAAACTCAAGTAGTCAAGAATAGATCACTATGTAAACAAAGAAATAAATTGACCAGAAATTTATTTGAGCTACTAATAGTCCTTAAGAAAATAAAGCAAATATCTATTTTTCATTAGTATTGGTGTAAACTCCTCACATTAATTTACCTCAGGGCAAAGGACATTTACACGAATTCCTCGGCGTTTGTAGGGAACAAGAGATCTTGTAAATAAAACCACACCAGCTGTTGAAATCAAATACATGCAAAGTGGCACAAATTAGTTTTGATGCATTTTTCAATAAAGAGCAGCGAAAAAGATAATGTAAATCAATATCAAAGAATTAATTTGCAAGGATTACAAGGAGGAACACCGGCATAGAAATCATTAATGCACACAACAAGACAACAAACCTTTGGAACCAGAGTATATTGGGTCAGCATACATTGGATAAAGACCTGAAGCTGACCCCATATTGATTATAACACCAGGCCTCTGTCCAGCTAGCATTGCTTGAATCTGTCAGCCAAGTTCTGATTGATGTGAGAATTCCACACAAAACAGAAAGATCTGAAAGAATGTAATAATGCCAAACAAATTGATGCATCAAAACCATGCGAAATAAATATCATAATGTAGAGTGCAAATAAGATATGTGCTTGTGCTTGAATCCATAATTCAAGACTCAAAGCATTTATAGATACCACGTACAGTCAACAACTGCAACAAGGTTTACATCGAAGCAATTGAAATATTGTACATACCGCAAGACGGGTACAGTCAACAACTGCAACAAGGTTTACATCGATAGCATATCTCCATGTATCAGCACCATCAGTTTTATCTTCATAGAATGATTTAGGAGTACTTATACCAGCATTATTGATACAGATATCTAATCCCCCATATGTCTCCAAATGCTTTGCAAAAGCAGCCGCAGTATCTCCTATACAAGTTTCCATAGTAATTGGTTAATGGCTTCTATTCTAAATTTCTAATATTCTTTTTACCAATCAACCAAAAAAAGGAAATTCGAACTTATAGAACATAAAAATATGTCAAGACTCAAAGCATTGATAGATACCAAAACCCATAGATAAATAAATAAGAAATGCAAAAATATGGATAGAAACAAAATTACTGTGCTTACCAAATCCATACTGCAGTCTACCTCGATGCATTAATATTCAGTTTATGTGCATGAAAAACCTCTCAACAGTTCCTCCTGAATATGAATAGTAAATGGGCACTGGAAAAACAGGTGTGACTCATAGCCCCTGAATAGAACACACAATTGAGCGCATATTGCCCAGAATGGCTTAATTCTCTAAAGGATATTGATAGCCCACGTATGGACCACTAACCAAAAATTCGAACCTTAGATGGGGCTTTTGCTTTTCAAAGAAAATTTAGCATGGGCAAAACCTGGGATTACTAAGATATCAATTAGATATAGAAAGAAAGACTCCAAGGGAAAATGCTCAAACAGCACAAAGACCACAGCCTTCCATCCAATTCCAACTATGGTGGATAATAAGTACCCCATCCCATCTATTCAACAGACATCCTAATTCTATAATCTCCCTATTGTGCAAGTTCCAACATGGAAGGCCCTTCTCTTGACTACTATCTAAGGAGAGGAAAGAAAAAATCGGGTGGTTATGGATAGGAGAGAGAAAATAGAGAGATGGATAGGACACCAAAAGGGGAGGGTCCCCACAACACTCAATTCTCACAAAAATGAATATTTTGCCTCTTGCCTGCAATGTACCTGATTTTGGATATGAACTCTGAAGAGGTGGCTTGATGAACTTCCGAGAGCTTCTATAGGTGCAACTACATTTTGAATCCTTGACTCTAAAAGAATAAATGAGTGCAAGTCTCAGTTGACATTGAGAAACTTTCATGCATGGTTCTAAGTGTTACGGAGATAATTTAGGATCAGAGAATATTTGATTTGCGATATTTTAGGGATGTTTTCTGTTATAGCAAGATTGTAAATAGCAGATAATTAGGCTGTAAATAGGGATGATACTTATCTTGTACGCGGGCAAATATGACAACTTTGATGTACATTCTCTTCTATATAATGAAAGGAAACCCTAAGGAAAGGGTATTCAGACCAATTTGACATGGTATCAGAGCCCCTACTCTGATATTCATCTCTATGGTCTCAATCCTTCGTGTGCGACAAGAAAAGAATTTCTTTTCTGTTTCTGCAAGTTCCATCTTGCTCCTGGATCATCCCACTTTGTGGGTTCACTATTTTGTGGCTGTCGGCGATTGGTTTTGGGGTAGAGAATCGTTCTCTCTTGTGGGTTCTCTGTTTTTCGGTGGTTCTCTCTCGGTGGCTGGGTGGTTGAGTGTCCATCAATTTTCTCTGTGGCAGTCAACCCTTCTGTGGTGGTGACCGGCCTTTTCTGTAGTGGTTGCGAGGTGGTCGGCAACCTCCGTGACGTCGGTTCTGGGTGCGACTTCATCGAACTGTGATTTCGGCATTTCACTTTGCCGATCGCTTGTACTGGACAGGTATCTGGAGGATACTAGACACTTCACTTTGCTGATCACGGGCTTGTTATTGTGTTCCTTAGGCCTGTTTTTTGTGGGCTTCAATTGTTTATTCTTGTGGGCTTATTGCTGGTAGCAGTGGGTATTGTCCTTTACATAGTCTGGGCTTCTCCTTGCTGTTTGCTATCAACAAAATTATTTTTTCCCTTGCCGTGGTTGTCTGAATTTTTTTTTATCTCCATAATTTTCATCATGTCAATTGAGAATACTATTGTTCGCTTCACTGGCAAGAATTTTCCTACATGGGAATTTCAATTTAAGATGTTTTTGAAAGGAAAGGAATTATCAACCCATATTGATAGTTTTGTTCGAGTTCCCACTGATGAAAAAGAACTTGCCCAATGGGAGGTCAAAGATGCTAAGGTGATCTCCTTCCTATTGGGAAGGATTGAGCCCCATCTTGTCACCAATCTTCGGTGTCTTACTACGGCTCAGGCTATGTGGGACTATCTACAGCGTGTTTATCACCAACACCACAGTGCTCGAAAATTTCAATTGGAATTGGAAATTAGCAATTTCAATCAAGGTAATTTGACTATTGAGCAATTTTATTCTGGTTTTATTAATCTTTGGGTGAGTATTCTACTATTGTTTATTCTAAGGTTCCCGCTACTGCATTCGCGGCTCTTCAAGCGGTTCATGCTGAGAGTCAGCGTGATCAGTTCTTGATGAAGCTTCGACCTGAATTTGAGCCTGTTAGAGCCGGTTTATTGAACCGTAATCCGGTTCCCTCTTTGGATATTTGTTTGGGAGATTTACTGCGTGAAGAACAACGGTTATCCACTCAGATGAGTATGACTTCTGAGAAGGTTGTTTCTAAAGCTATGAATGTAGCCTATGCGGCACAAGGGAAAGGAAAGAACAAAGTGCAATGTTTCAGTTGCAAGGAGTTCGGTCATATTGCTTGCAACTATCCTAAGAAAGTTTCAACTACTGCAAGAAAGAGGGTCATATCATCAAAGAATGTCGAGTGCGGCCTCAGAATCGCCAATCCCAAGCCTTTCAAGCTGTTGCTCAGCCATCGCCTTCTTCTGCGCCCCCCACTGTAAGCACTGATTCATCTGTTCTCACACCTGCCATGGTCCAACAGATGATTGTGTTCGCTTTTACGGCTTTAGGCCTGCAAGGTACGGGTACTAACTTCACTTCTTCTTGGATTGTTGATTCGGGCGCTTCTAATCATATGACTGGTAGTACGATTGGTCTCCATGATGTTCGTTAGTATGGAGGCACGCAAAATATTCAGATTGCTGATGGCAGTACTCTTCCTATCACTGCTGTTGGTAATTTGCGTTCTTCATTAAAAAATGTTTTTGTCTCTCCTGGATTATCTACCAATTTGATTTCTGTTGGACAATTGGTGGATCATAACTGTGATGTTCATTTTTCTCGTGGTGGTTGTCTTGTGCAGGATCAGGTGTCGAGGACGGTGATCGTGAAGGGGCCTAAAGTGGGACGTCTATTTCCTTTACAATTTTCAATTCCTAGTGTCATTTCTTTTGCATGTGCGGCTACTACCAATAATACTGAAGTCTGACATAAGAAATTGGGTCACCCAATTCTGTTGTCTTGACTCATCTTCTGAAACATGGTTTTTTGGGCAATAACGAAACATTTAATTCTTCTCATGTTTCTTTTGATTGTGCTACTTGTCGTCTTAGTAAAAGTAAAACTTTACCTTTTCCTACGCATGGTAGTCGTGCTTCTAAATGCTTTGAGATTATACATACTGATGTTTGGGGTGTCAGTCCTGTTGTTTCTCATGGTCAGTATCGTTATTTTGTGACGTTTATCGATGATTTTAGTCGATTTACTTGGACATATTTTCTTTGTTCTAAAGGTAACGTATTTTCTGTCTTTCAAAGCTTTGTTGCGCTTGTCGAGACACAATTCAGTACATGTATCAAAATCTTACGCTCCGACTCAGGGGGAGAGTACATGTCCCATTCGTTTCAGACGTATCTTCAGAAAAAGGGGATCATCTCTCAGCGTTCTTGTCCTTATACCCCTCAACAGAATGGAGTCGCCGAACGTAAGAATCGTCATCTCTTAGATGTCGTTCGTACTTTGTTGATTGATTTGTCTGTACCGTCTAAGTTCTGGGTAGAAGCTTTATCTACTGCTGTCTATTTAATCAATCGCTTGCCTACTACCACTCTAAATTATGATTCTCCCTATTTTCGTTTGTTTGGCATTTCTCCTGAGTATCAATCCCTTCATACTTTTGGGTGTGTTTGTTTTGTTCATTTACCCCCTGTTAATCGTCACAAGCTTGTTGCCCAGTCTGTCACGTATGCCTTTATGGGATATAGCTCTACTCAAAAAGGATTTATTTGTTATGATGCTCATGCAAATAAATTTTGAATCTCCCGGAATGTGATTTTCTTCGAAAATCAATATTTCTTTCAATCTCAGGTTATTTTCGATCCCTTTGTTGCTCTTCTTCCAGCTTTTGATGATGTGTCTCCTTCTATTGAGCGGTTTAAACCAGTTCTGGTGTATCAGCGACGTCTTCCACCTTCTCCAACGCTCTTTCTAGACACTGATCCGATACCTGATTCTGCGGTTCCTATGCCTCGGCGCTCCACTTGGGTTACACATGCACCTAATAGGTATGGTTTTCCTCATACCTCACTCACTGCCATTCTCGATACTGTTTCTGTTCCTCACTCTTATGCCCAGGCAGCTTCTCAAGCATGTTGGCAGCAGGTCGTGCAAGAAGAGATCAAGGCTCTTCAAGAGAATCACACTTGGGATATTGTGACTTGTCCTTCTAGTGTCAAGTCGATTGGCTGTAAATGGGTGTATGCAGTTAAGTTTCGATCTGATGGCTCACTCGACAGATATAAGGCTCGTCTTGTGGCTCTTGGGAATCGTCAAGAGTATGGCATTGATTATGCTGAAACATTTGCCCCCGTTGCCAAGATGACTACCATTCGGACTATTTTAGCACTTGCTGCTTCCCAGGGGTGGTCTCTCAGGCAGATGGATGTGAAGAATGCTTTTCTACATGGAGACCTAAAGGAAGAAATCTATATGTCTCCACCTCCCGGCATGTTTACTACACCTTACTCGGAGGTTTGTCGGCTACGTCGGTCCTTGTACGGACTGAAACAGGCTCCGCGCGCATGGTTTGATAAATTTCGCTCTACTTTGCTTGCCTTTCAGTTTGCTCAGAGTCAGTTTGATTCCTCTTTTTTTCTTCGCAAGACTTCTACAGGAATTGTGTTGCTTCTGGTATGTGTCGATGACATTGTGATTACTGGCTCTGATACTGAATTACTTCAGCAGTTGCAATAGCATCTCAAGACCTCTTTTCATCTGAAAGATCTTGGTTCTTTGCAGTACTTTCTTGGTCTTGACGTCCAGAATACTCCGTCTGGTACATTGTTACATCAGCAAAAATACACACAAGAAGTGATTTCCTTGGCTGGTCTCCAATCGGGTAACTCTGTTCTTACCCCCTTGGAGGTTAATCTAAAGCTTTTTCGTGAGGAAGGCGAGCTTCTTTCAGATCCATCCTTGTATCGGTAGCTCGTTGGGAGTTTGAATTATTTGACGATTACTCGCCCTGACATTTCTTTTGTTGTGCAGCAGGTCAGTCAATTTATGCAGGCCCCTCGACATCTTCATCTAGCTGTTGTCCGTCGTATTATTCAATATCCGAAGGGCACCTCTTCACGTGGGTTGTTCTTTCCTAAGGATTCTTCCTTACAGTTGGTGGGATATAGTGATGTTGATTGGGCTGGATGTGCAGATACTTGTCGTTCTGTTACTGGATAGTGCATGTTCTTCGGCAATGCACTCATTTCTTGGAAGTGTAAGAAGCAAGACAGAGTTTCCAAGTTCTCCACTGAGTCTGAGTATCGTGCTATGTCTTCCGCTTGCTCTAAAATCACATGGCTTCGTGGGTTATTAGGAGAACTTGGCTTTCCTCAACTTCATTCCACTCCTCTTCATGCTGATAATACAAGTGCTATTCAGATCGCTGCTAATCCGATTTTCCATGAGCGTACAAAACATATCGACGTAGATTGCCATTCCATACGAGAAGCCTTTGACAAACATGTGATTACTCTTCCTCACATTTCTACCGAACATCAGACTGCCGACATCTTCACTAAAGCTCTTTCTCGGCATCGACATCAGTTCTTGATTGGCAAATTGATGCTTTTTGATCTACCAGCATCAATTTGAGGGGGGATGTTACAGAGATAATTTAGGATCAGAGAATATTTGACTATATTTTAGGGATGTTTTCTATTATAGCAAGATTGTAAATAGCAGATAATTAGGCTGTAAATAGGGATGATACTTATCTTGTACGCCGGCAAATATGGCAACTTTGATGTACATTCTCTTCTATATAATGAAAGGAAAGGGTATTCAGACCAATTTGACACTAAGTATCCAATTTTTACAAGTAAATATGCAGAAATCAAATGATTGGAAATTCTCATCTTCCACCATAAAATCACATCACTTTATTTGAGAAAAATAAAATACAACGTGGACATTGTTTTCCCTAAAACTTGCACTTTCTTCATTACTCTGATAAATTAAATTGTCCATATTATACACAGTTAGCTATCAAAACTAGTAAATGCATCTCCATTTCTTAACCAAAAAAAAAAAAATGCATCTCCATTTCATTGCAGAAACAGAAATTCCAAAATGCTATAAGCATGCTATTTTTACGGAATAGCATGCTTCCCGACAACTCCTTGGCCACAATCAAGAATGCACTACTCTAATATTGAGCTAATGCGAAGGTTAAGAAGCACACAACCATACGTCAATCTCATTAGGTTCTTTTGAGTTCAATATTTCCAAGCCAATAAAAGGAGGCACCAAAAGCAGACCGAGATTTTCGACCAAAAAAAAAAAGGATAATTATAGCACTAATAATTGAGTACTTCAATGTACAACATCCAAGACCAAGATGAAGGGATTATTGGAGGAACAACCACCAATCAATTTTTTCAAATAGTTGAAAAAAAAGAACAAATAATGAACTTACTTGCATTAGCAACATCACATTTAATAAACATAGCTGATGGGAATTTTAATTCCGAATGAAACTTGGCATTCTCCTGTGCAACCTGGCCAGCAACTTCCCTTCCCTTCTCTTCAGAGAAGTCAACAACTGTCACAAAAATGCCTTTCTTCCCAAGTGCCAAGCTAAGGGCTTGCCCTGCCATATTAAACACCAATGTACACTTTAAAACGTTGTATCCAAAAATAAACATGCAATCAGCCAGTCCAATTTACAATAAATCTCAAGTTCAACAGTCGGGCACTCTAAGAGGCTAGAATACACTTAAATCAAAAATAATAAATAATAAATAAATAAATAATAAGTTCAACTAGAATTTAAAATTTGGCAACAATGTCGTGAATTCGAACATAGTCAATTAGCAGCATATAAAAGTATGTGAAAGATAGCTCCATAACATGTTTAAAGAATGCAATGTAGAGACGGTGAAGAAAAAATATGCTCACATCACATGCCATTGACTTAAATATTTGAATTGACTGATAACCTTATGATCACAATCAAACTCTTCTTGTTCTTCAGACAAAAACACTAAAAGACATAGGATAGCTTCCTTTTAATTGAAGATCTTAATGTTTATTGAATAGAAGTAAATTAAGATCAGCATATGAAAATATAGATCATGAGGACTCATCATCATGAGCTTTATAGCATGACCATCTTAACAACCAATGCATACCTTTCCATATCTCCATAATACATTACTCCACGTAATTTCAATCTTTATCCTTCCCCTCTACAATTACTAATCTCCACTAAAATGCTCATGTTAGACCAGCTTTGTCATTGATCTTCACCAAATATTCCAATATCACTAAGTAAATAACCACCTCAACATTAAAGAGATAATTCCAATGGTCGAGCCATCCAAAAGCTTTCCTCCATATATATATCTACTAGAGCTATTCACCGATTTTCTCCATGGATATGTAGATATCCATTCGTGACTCCACTGCCCTGGAATTTAATTAATCCATCCCAACCCCTGCATCTCTTATGCTCACTATACTAATGCATCCCTTGCCCAACTCAACAACGCCTTTTCCTAACTACATAGGTTTGACTACATGAATCAACTTCATCCACTCTACTCTATCAAAGGCTACATCAACAATTATATTACAAGTAATTGTATCAATTGTTATTCGAATAGTGAATCAAAATCAAATGATTTTGGGCTTTGTGAATCAAATTCTGAACTTAAATCAGAATCGTAAGATTTATAATATAAGTGTGGACCCTATATATATATATATATATATATATATATTGAGTACCCATATATTTATAAAATTACTGGTGCTATTTTAACTAAATAATTGATTAACTATGATTCAATTAATAATTAGGATTGGTTCAATTTGATTCACTTGGCATTTGCTACCGATTCACTTTGCAATTCACAAGTATGGTGAATTCAAACCAATTAGTGAATTGAATAGTCAATCATACATTTCAGGGATTTGAATTGTGAATTTGTGATTCTAAACTATAATTGTATCTTCCTTAATTATCCCTATCCATATTATCTTAGATCTTGCTTTACCTTTATCATTACAGTTAATTGTTAATAGATCACTCTTTATAACTAACATATACAATGGTCTTTGTCTTCGATGAATGTGTTTGTTTCTAATTTCATTTTACAATGTTTTACCATATATCCATCTTGACATCCTAATTTTCATTACTCTTAGTTTGTTAATATGTCGTTTCTTTACTGCCCAACATTTAGTTTAATGATTAAAACACTTTGAAATCAACGATTAAACAATCAAGCAAGATTTTGATGACAATCAAACCGATTTTGATTATTTTGAAAAACTTTGTAAAAATGTCATTTTAACTAAAACTAATGCAAATATGATTCAAAATAGTTTAACAACATAAAGCAAACATTTTTGAATATTTGAAAATCATTTTTGAAGAAAACTTAATGCATGAATGAATTTTATCAAAACTATGCATATGTGAAGTATGAATGCATGATTTTTAAGAAAGATTGAGCAATAGGAAATGCAAGAAGGCTATATCCTAATTCTAGACACATAAAGACTCTCAACCTTTTTGTCTTCATTCTTTCAAGTTGTCCAATTGTCTAAGCTTTGAGTGTACTCGATCCTTTACTTGATGAACTTCTTGAACTTGAAGACTTAGATCTTGTATTGGCTCATCTTTGCTTTAGGTGCTGAAATATACTAGATAGAAACATTAGCACCATTTGTTATATTGTTTGTTAGCATCAAAACACTTAAGAGAAAAACTAAGTGCAAAACCACTTAGGCCAACAACCTCCACATTAGAAAGGTCGTTTCTGGATTCATGTGACCTCCAGGTCACAGTGGACCAACCCCAACCGTTGTGCCATGGCTAGCCCTTCTATGACTAAACTTCTTAATGTTTTAATATTTTTATTAGTTCATTAAAAAAAATGACCATAAAACATTCTAAAATAGATCCTTACTCTTCATCATCGTAAAAGTAATCCCAAAATGACATGCAATCCAACAAACGTATGCACAAAGTCTCAACATCATCTCGAGAGCATGTACTTCGATTTTAGAAGATCAAAAAATGAAATAAAACAGCCCCAAACATTTGTACCTAGTGACAAAAACATGCATGGGATCCTTGCGTATCTAGCATCAATTCTCTAGATTATCAATCTACCAAATTTAAGATTGATCCTCCAAAAGATTGTCACTAGATGTTCGATCCTGAGATCTTGGAATCCAGTCCTCTCTGCTTTGTTCTATTAAAGGCTCGGATCCTCATCTATAAGGAGCCTACATTTTTTAAGTTGCACCTGACAAGTAGTTGCACACCCTTCAAACTAAAACGAGACGAACCTTAGAGACTTATGACCTACCAATTCAATGTAACTTAGGGTTTTTTCCCCCATTTTCAACTAATCCAGAAATTCCTCTTCCGTACGAGCTTCCATCACATTCTAGGGTTGCAAACATAACATCAAAGTTCTCTACCTTTTTCTTTTCAAGAGTAAGCCTTCTAACAGAAGAATAGTTATAGAACATATTCGAGTACACTCTTGATTCACCACTCATATCTTCATAAAGGACAGAAAATCTGAAGCACTTTAAACGCCAAGTTAACAGACCAGCCTCCAAAATAAGGTTGGTCAATGATCACCATGGATGACACCACATGAACTTGAGCATATCTAGGGAACATGGATCATCTTTTTCTTTTATGTCAGCTAGGGGTCACCTTTTCCTCAAGACTCTAGAGTGGCACTCAAATAGCTGTAACAGCTGGACATTTAACACTTACACCAACTACTGCACTTCCAACTGGCTGAAAGTTGCAGCAAATGGTTATACAACTCCACCAAGGAAGTAAGAAACTGATTCAGTAGCAATTATGGAGGTAAAATTTATGACAGTTTTATTATTAAAGAAGTATAAAGGAGCTTCAAAACGATCCTTATGTGAAACCCTGAACCAAAGTTGCTCTCAATTTTTTTAGCTGTATCACATTCTTTACAATACCAATACAAAAAAGTAATGGAAGAAAACCACAATACAACCAATGGCCCTGGGATAAATACATAAACTTCTAACCCGAGGGCAGTTATAATAACCGAAATTGTAAAACGAAAATATTCAAACTTTAAATGGTGCACAAAGTAGTCACTAATGCCAAAAAACAAAAAAAACAAAAAAATAACAATAAAGGAATGAGAATTTCCAGGGGATGAGTGTGTATTATGTTATTGGTAGTGTGGTATACATTGTTGAGCCTTTAGGTTAAGTGGTTATCTAATATTATACTTAGAACTTTTCCAAACTTCTCGTTCTGCCTTTCAGACTCTTCCGACCATCTGTCAATCATTAGAGCTTCTAGATGTTCATTACTAATAATCCACCGTCTCATGGCTCCATCCTAAGCTAGAAACCAATTTCATACTCCACAATTATGTAAAGGAATCTCATACTCGTATGCGTTCAAGTTGCATGAGATATCCTCGGTCAAAAAATCTTATTCAATGAAATTGCCAAGCTGCAAGCTTGACATCTTATCATCGATAAAACACCAAACACCAGCAATAAACTGTGGCCATTGAGCACAGGAAACTCGGTCTCTACTTCTTCTATTACGCTCATCCAGCAAAATCCCAAATTGCAATTAGTTTGACTACTCTTTCTGGCATTCGTAAATCGGTTCAGCACTCAAAAACGAGTTTCCAATTGCACCAACTCACCTTTGAATGGCTTTATCAGTACAACGATGTTACCAGAACATTTAATCACAATAACTCTTAAAATAAACCAAAAAAATACTCTTCGGCGTCTTCGCTAACTATCAATCATTCAATAAACCAAACCAAAAGTAACATGTTCGATTGAATTTACACACAAACAAAACCCACTACACTCCCATAAATAATTTCAAGATTATCAATGAAGACAAGAAATCGGAGCAGAGTCGAAAATTTAAATATTTTCTTAAAGTGGAAATTGGAAAACGAACGCGAAAAGGTTAAAGATTACCGATTCCAGATCCTCCACCAGTGACTATAGCTGATAAACCTGGTTTGAGCTCCATTTTCCTAACGATCTAAAGTTCGTCGAAATCTTGTGTGTATCTGATTAGAGAGACGAAGATTGGTATCGAAAAGTGATAAGGAGGAAAAGAGAACGCTAATCTTGGTTAATCACTCGTAGCCGGAGAGTGAGTGCCGTTATATTTCTTCCGTCTCTGGTTTCTATACTGACGAACGTAATCGACGGCGTTGACGATCAAACCTTCTAGATGTTCACAGCCTCGTGATGTCAGTCGGGCTTGAAATGGCGTCAAAACTTAAGGGTTACAAACCAACTCTCGTGCGCTAGAGTTGAGTGCCACGGCACGTCACGCGGTGTCCAGCTGTACACTGATTTTTTTCTTTTTTTGCAATTACAATTTTAGGGTAATTTTAGGGTTGTGAGATTGCCTTAGAGGTTTTCATTGATTTTTAATTATCATTTTTTAAGAAAAAATGAGTAGAGGTTGTCAAAGCGGGGACTGTTATGAGTCAGTAATGCCCAACCTTTTTAGTGCTAATATATAGCCACAGGAATGAGATCATGAGCGTAGCCCATGACGTTGTAAAATTTAAAAGAAAATAATGATTCTGTTTATGATTTTTTTTTAAATATTTTTAGAATAAAAATATTTTTTAAAGTGTTTAACAACACATGTTTCTAACAAAATTATGGTCTTTAGGCTCAGATGTAGTATTTTACTTTAAAAGGCATCAGTACTAATAAGAGTAAGATCTTAACTTATATTTTATGTGATAAACATGCTCGTATCTGATGTATAACTATTATTTCGGTCTATATACATACCCAACAAATTTTTATAGTTTTATGTAGATAATGTTGTAAAGAAATTTTGTTATTCCAAGTACCCAAGTGCAAAGCAGAATTAAGAAAGATGATTTGGATATTTTTGAAGTAGTCTTATATAAACTATGAAACTTTTCAATTTTTATACTTAATAGCTATAACATGTGTGTATGTCTAAAAGAAGTAGCTGCACATTAAAAGAGTGTTTGGTAAGAGGGATGGGATGAGATTAGACTATTTTTAGTTCTAATCTAATAGTCCAATCTCATATTTAAAGTTAAAATGGAATATGATAAAAATAATTTTACCTCATTAAATTATCTCCTTTGAGCAGGATAAAACAATCCTACCTAAAAGAAGACAATATTGCGTTTGAGTGTAAGATAAGGCCAAAGTAATGTAAAATAGTTGAGATCATTCAAAACGTTAAAAAAAAAAAAAGAAGAAGAGAGAGAGAGATTTCAGTTTGTGATATTGGGGGTTAAAGCTGTTAATCGTGTATGCTAAGTTATGAGTCATAGTCACAAGACCTTGAGGTTACAAAAGAAAGATATTTTGTAGATAGGTAAAGATGTTGTTGATAGTAGTGAGTCAGCCCCACAGATCCCCTTTGTTCAATGGGATGTGTTATTTATGCAAATAAGTCTTAATGATCACCAAGTTGTACTCCTAATCAAAGTGCACATTAAAAATAAAAAATAAAAAATACAAACTATGATAATCTCCATTTCACGAAGAAAAAAAAAAGTCTTATAGAAAAGTGGTTGGCGGATGAAGCTTTTATGCTGAAAATTAATAACATAAAAATAAAGTCAATGGATATAATTATCATGAAAAAATATAATTTAATTATAAAATATTATATATATACTTATTAAATTATTATTATATAATTTCTTTTACGGCCAATATCATAATTTATAACGACTTAGGATGTCACAACTCCTACGCATATTCGAGTCAATTTCACAGCACAAGGTCCCAGAACCAGTGAATTTCTTACAATTACACATTTCTCTTGCATGATCGAAGAAAACCCGAGCAATTGCGCGTCAAAATGTAGTGCACCCTCTATTATTGAAGCACCGCGGCACTACCTCTGCTTCCTGCTCCACCAATCCATTTTTAAAAGTAGAAAAACGGTGGCCCGCAAATTACAACTTAGCAATGGAGTACGAGTTGAAAAAGACGGATTAATGAAATATCTGTCTTCGCATATGGAACAAATAGAAATTGCGCCGAGACTCCCGCAATCACGACCCCTCCTCTCTGGTCCACACCAAAGTCAAGGTATTAGGTTCGACCTTTGAACTCAACACGGATTAATTAAAACCACATCATTCTCTCCACACGTGGATCACTTTCGAGCAGCATCACCGATTCTATTCTTTTCTCCCGACGACACGTGTTGCGGAAGTTTGGACGTTAAGAGACTTACGGGAGTAGTGGGTATGGATGCCGGCCCACCCTAATAGGTAGCTAGGTCGCGGCGCGTTTTTTTTATTTCTTTATTTAAAGTGATGGATGGCGCGGTCTCAAGTGGTTCGGTTTCACAACCCAGACCCAGAGGGGCAGTGCGTTGTCGACATGTCAGCACATGGGAAAAAGAGGAACAAAGACTTGCACGGAGTTTTCGCGAGATCCGCCACACGACGAGCTCTGTAAGCACCTTTTAATTTCAGAGATCTTCAAACCTGATTAAAGTCAATTGATGGTGTTTCGGTTTAATTTAATTAGATGTTAAGTTGTTTATGGCAATTAAAGGTTTTTTGTATCGGTTACAGCAGATTTAGGTACTTGTGTTTACTTTGATTGAATGAGTGATCGCGTATGGAGGAGTATAGGTGGAGATGATTCTTGAATTGCTGAGTAGTTTTGTTGGGATTTTTAGCGATGTCGACGGAGATTGAGCATCATTCGGTGTCACTCGGAGTGCTTCTGAAACGGGAATTGCGGAATGAGAAGAAGATTGAGAAACCAGATATCTTACACGGTCAGGCGAGCCAGAGCAAGAAAGGCGAGGACTTTACGTTACTGAAAGCGGAATGCCAAAGAGTACCTGGAGATGGTTCTACTACATTTTCGGTTTTTGCTGTAAGTGATGATGATTGTTACCTGTTGTTGGATTTTGGATTTCGATTTGTTCGAGTTGCGAACTTAGAATTCATTTGAATTTGGGAAATATCTGAGGGTGGAATTTGAAGGAATTTTTTTTATTTTTATTGTTATGTTGATTTAGGCATGTTAAGCACAATGGGCGTTACTCTTTAGCCTCTGTTCTTCTCAAGGAGGAATTGAGATTTTTAATTTGTCCTTAGAAAACACTTCATTGTCATGATTTACTGACCATTACCGAAGGAATAGAAGAATGTTTAGACTTTTATATGGAACATTTCCTAGTATAGAACCATGTAATTGTTGATATCTTTTTAATACTCAAGTACTTTAATTGTATTGCGCGTTGGGTCCAATAGTTCCAGTAGTAACCTGAAGCCTGTGAGGACGGGAAAGAAAGAAAGAGAATATCTTGATGAGTGTGTACTATGAATTGACACGCACGTACAACACTTACATGATAGAATTTGCTGAAACATCACATCTGGATGTTTGAAAATGAAATAAGATGTCTTCAATAACATCCTTTAAATTTTTTTGGGTGAACCAAGTTTACATTAAGTTCTTCTTCCCTCCTGCAGCTATTTGATGGCCACAATGGATCTGCGGCAGCTATTTACTGTAAGGAGAACCTTCTGAGTAATATACTGGGTGCCATTCCTTCACATCTCAGCAGAGATGAATGGTTAGCAGCACTGCCACGGGCTTTAGTAGCGGGTTTTGTAAAAACAGATAAAGATTTTCAAGAGAAAGGTACATTCAATTATATTAGGTGGATGCCGGCACACATGCTTGTAGTGTTCTGTGTTTAGTGATTCCTACCAACCTTGCATATTATTGGGAGGGGGCCCAATCATTAATTGTGACAGTTATGGTGTCAATGATAATTCACTTCTCATGTTCCTAATTGTCACCTCATTATATATTATTCATTATATTGGCACTACTTCAACAAATCACTATTCTAATCGTTCCTCAAGTTGTTCCATTCTCTAATCCACTTTCTCCGAATGGGTTTTCAATCGAGGCTACTTTTAGTGCATTCTCTAATCCACTTTGTCTAACATGGTTTGTTTAGTTGTGACTACTTGGATTTCTGTATACATTAGTTTAGTACATTACAAATGTTTAAGGAAACCGTCTTTCTGTTTGCGAGAGTTTTATAAGGTGGTACTTTAAGTTTAAACTGATCAATGTATTTCTTTTTCAGCAAAATCATCTGGAACAACTGTCACCCTTGTGATAATAGATGGGTGGGTCATTACTGTTGCATCAGTTGGTGATTCTCGTTGTGTGCTTGAATCTGCTGACGGTGCTGTATATTATTTGTCAGTGGATCATAGGCTTGAATTCAATGATCAGGAGTAAGTCATTAGATTAATTCCTTGTATACTTTTGTTGAGAAATGCTTTGCTTGTTTACATGGGCGTTAACCTTTTATGCATATCCAATAGGATAGAGCGAATAACAAGAAGTGGGGGTGAAGTTGGTCGTCTTAATATTGTTGGTGGCACAGAGGTATCTCTCTTTACAGTTACAACACAAATATGAACGGTTGAATTTTTCATTGGACCTTCCATTCTTCATAGCTTGCTTTGGATGCTACAAGTTTTTCCTCCCCATTTTTGAAGGATTCATTTTTAATATTCGAATGGTATTAATAGTATTTGAAAATGCACTGTTTACTCTAGTTTTAGGATTTTGGTACTTATTAAAATTATAGGGTAAGATTGACAGCCTTGATTTAGCAATTTGGTAATCATATGCAAAAAGCTTGAATATGTCATTATGGAAGTCAGGCTTACAAGACAGAGACTATTGGCTCAAGCAAGCACATATCTAAAACATGGCCTTAAACTACAGTGCACTAACTCAAACACCTTGATCATATCCTGCTGCAAAAGTAATATTACATGTCATATTGACTGTTATCTCTAATGCAGTAAAGCAGCACATTCTCGCAACTGCATTCAAATTAGTGGCTATTACAAATTATGTAACTGGTTGTAGGATATCTATCGCTTCTAACTATACTAAATTCTTACTTAATAGCAAATGTGAGTTGCTAAGAAGTTTCATTAACTTTGACTTCCACTTCAAATGCAATCCATAATTAAAAAAAAAAAAAAAGATCTTCCCATGTTTAATGACATGCAGACCGGCCGTTTGATTTCTGATTAGTTGAGGCAGAAGTACCAAGATGATAAAAAAATATGCCTATACGTGGAGTCAGGATGATGTACTGAAACTTGATTGGAGAATATGAAGGTTTTTTTAGATAGTTTGGACATTAACTAAGGACCAGCAAAAGCCACTTGGAAGGAGCTCTTTGGAGTTATGTTTATTGGCTCCAAAGAAATCAAGATCCACCTTTTTTAGCAGATTAATACAGATCGTTTAGCTGCCCACATTTTTGCCATCTCCTTTTACGTTTCTGTAAATGATTGGTAAAAATCCCTGCTTCCTAAAAAAAGACTACAGATTCACCAAGGATTTGAACCTGTGAATGTGGTTTGCATCTTTAAAATACATTCATTTTGTGAACAGAAAAATTATTTATATTAATATATAAGAATCATGATGCCAACATGCGTTGATGCTGTATTTTCTTGCTTTACTAGAGGGCTTAATATGAAATCTTTGCATATATGGAAGTCGTATGGTTAAAAATGAGATTTTCTCTATGTCAAAGAATTGATGTGCTTCTATACATTTAGTGAGATATGCTTTCACTAAATAAGTTCTCATGGAGTTTCTGTAAATGTTCTTTTAATTTATATTTGTTGGTTACATTTTCTTTCCCCTGGTTATAGAAACTATTATTACCTTACGTATGTTTATGGAGGGAATAAAGTTTATTGCATCTTAAATCCAATTCCAATTTTTAGATTGGTCCTCTGAGATGCTGGCCAGGTGGTTTGTGCCTTTCAAGATCTATTGGAGACAAGGATGTCGGGGAGTTCATTGTTGCTGTTCCCTATGTGAAGCAAGTGAAGGTTTGTCTGTTAATGCTACATGTAATTTTAAACCACTTCTATGCTTACAAACCTTGGATGATGCTCACTATTGACCAGGCTATTAATATGGATGATGTGTGCAACTTCTTGTTTCTTATTTCATCCATTAAAGCACTAAAACTTGTTAGAAAGAATGTTTGTATATATGTTTCTTTTCTTTTTTTCTTTTTGGTACATATTTATTGGACATTTTATAATGAGGTCCTTGGGTACACTTTCAGTATATATATTATCTTCTTTTTTTGGATGTACAAACAATTATAAGCAAAGAGTGGAATGACAACACCACTTTTCTTTACTTTGTTTCATCTTTTTATTCTTAAGTTTTTCATCATTCTCTCCTCTTTTTTAGTATCACTTCTATTCTATTTATTCTTGTATTTAACAAAACATACACACGAACATGTCGTATATGATAGATTTAACATTTTATCTAATCCAAGTAACATGCCATAAGGGACCACGCCTTAAATATTAGATGCCAATTACCTGGTGTTTTTAAAAAAAAGGATTAGTCTTCATTGTGGATCAGTGTAGCTGGAAATTTTCGTTTTACCACCAATTGTTTTCATGCTGCTTGCTAATGATATTGTGTTAATTTATGAAACATAATCGAGAGTTAATGTTTGATTAGAAGTTTCAAGAGAATCTTTAGAATTTAGAGGGGACTAAAATTGAAATCCTGAAATGTAATTTCTTGGATTTTCTACAAGAAAATCTGTAAAAGGCAGGCCAGGTTTGGATAGGATTTAAAAATAGTTTTCTGTTTTTAAATCAAAGATTCCCCAAAAAAACTTGTTTGATTGAGCTTTTTTCAGAATATTTGAAAACATTTTTAAATTTGATTTTAAAATTTGTGAATAAAACAAGAATATAATGAAAAATTGTTTTCCTTGTTTTCTGAAAAAAAAAACCCTAAAAATAACTTTTTAAAACTAATTTTAAAAGCCATTTAACAATTGGATATCAAACGGGTCCTAAATTTTTTTGTACTTGAAAATTCCATACTATAGAAATACTTAAATACAGTCACTGAGCTGTTCTTTCATTTTTTTTATAGCAACACTCACTGTACTCTTGAACTTTGCAATTGGTTTGCTCGCACCTATAGTTTTACTTTAATGTGTATTTTGTTGCCTTTGTTTAAAAGAGATGCCTACTGAGTGAGCTAAAGAAATGAATTGTCTTTATGTTGTATAAAAGCGATAAACTATTATCTTTTGTGAAAAGAGACCTTCCTTTCCCTCGTCCCTCTTTCCCTTAGTTTTCCCTTTACTAAGCTCTCTTTTTGGTCTTGTCTGTTATCTTTGCTTCAGTTGTCTAATGCTGGGGGTAGGCTTATCATCTCTAGTGATGGTGTTTGGGATGCTTTGTCCTTGGAAATGGCTCTGAATTGTTGTCGTGGGGTGCCAGCAGATGCTGCAGCTGCCCAAATAGTCAAAGTACTTTACAATACCAATGGAGATTCATATTTACTTGATTTATTCTAATGTGATCATTTCTTTGTGTAGTCTCATTCATTTTTATTTTTTTTCCATGTCTGCAGGAAGCTTTACAGTCGAGAGGCCTTCGAGATGATACAACTTGCATTGTTATCGATATATTATCACTAGAGAAGGTAACTCCACCTGTGCCTGTATCAAAGAAACAAGGAAAAGGACTCTTCAAGTCCATGTTCCAAAAACGGTCTCTGGAGTCATCTTCTCATTCAGATAAAGAATATGCTGAGCCAGAATTGGTGGAGGAACTATTTGAGGAAGGATCTGCTATGCTTGCAGAGAGGTGTGTACTAACCAATTATCAGAACTAATTAAATTGATATTTTTTCTACATGAGGTAGGCTTGACATGCTTCATCTTAGTTTGCTTTTTTTTTCTTATGATGCTGTTTTTGCTCTAAGATGATATAGATGTTTGTCTAGAGAAATGGAAACAAAGAATATTTATGGCATTTGTACCAATGGCAGGCTCACTATGGAATATCCTTTGTGCAACCTGTTCAAGTTGTCCATCTGTGCAGTATGTCAAGTTGAGATCAATTCCGGAAATGGTATATCAGTGCATTCTGATTCACTAAACTCAGGAAAATTGCATTTCCAGAAGGGCCCTTTTCTTTGTGCAAGCTGCCAAGTGAAGAAAGAAGCAATGGAGGGAAAAAGACCAGAAGGTACAATTGTTCTCCTGTCTAACTATTTCAAACTTTTATCCACAAACTTGATATCAACTCGATTTTGTTCTTTTTTTTTTTTTTTTTTAATACTGCATTTCTCGTGTTATTTATTTATTTATTAATTGGAATCCAACAATTAATTGTTTCATCAAGGAGAGTGATGGGAAATGCATATTTTGACTTCATTAAACATGATGAGTTTGAAATGTGTGCTTCCATATTATATCTGCTTCAGGGCCCATTCGGAGACCTCTCTAGCATTACCGCTTCAAGTTGGGAAATTGGAGTTAGGCTTCCACATTGTTTGAAGAGCCTCGTCACAAATTGAAGAGTAATTCAATTTTGCTTGTCAGCTTCCCTTAGAGGATACTTGCAGGAGATGATCAAGTCAGTAAGTGCCTTACCTTAAAAGCTTCAGAATTAACCCACTTTTCTTTCCTTGTTTCCGTCCGCGCATGTACACCATAAATCATCTAAATATAAATGAAAGCTGCGCTTCACTGTATTCATGGGTGGAACTTCATACTATATCCGTTGTTCAACTGAAAAATAATGCATTCTGAATGTGCTGAAATGGTAGGGTCAAAAGGGGTTACCGGGTTAGTTTGAATGATCTAGAAGGATCCAAAATATATCCATGAAATTGCAAATAAAAAAATATCTACGCTGTTGGAACTCTGATCAGACAAACAATGCTTGAGATTGAATTGTTGAAGTTTTACTTTAACCACAATTTTGTCAGCCGTGCTTAATTTGGTTTTTCTGTTTATAACTATTTTCGTCTAGTTGACCCAGTTGCTGATCAACATTCAAAGCATACTTTATTTGGAACTAAGATGAGTTGAGTTGGATAAAACCACAATTATAAGTAATTTTAAGCCGGAGAAAAAACAATTGAATCTCTCTCTCTTTTTCTTTTCTTTTTTTGATACTCACAGTCGAATCTACTTGGTCTCCCATCCCTAAGATTAAAACGGTTAAAACTCATTCTATCCAATGGGGTTCCTTGAATTGGCAAAACTAGAGAAGACAACATCTTTTTATAATAAGAAACAATATATTTTGTTAATACCTCGAAGCATAACGAATGAAGACAAAGAGGAGATGCTTCCTCAGTTAGGTATAACCATACATGACACATATCCGAAATTAATCGATATCTACTTAAGCGATCAACAACTTTGTTACATTCTCTTGGTGCTGCCATGATAGACATGTCGTTCCACAGATAGATGAGTGACTTGCAATTTTCAACTAACTCTCGAAACATAACATGTAGTAGCACTCAAAAGACTTTTATCTTTGGACATCGACATTGAGGCCTTTTACAAATAATTTCTTGGTAGTGGGTCTTATGTGATGTAGAGATTTTAATTTCTATAACATTTTTCTTCAAGAACAATGTTAGAGAGATTAAAATTCACGTGCCAATCTCTATAGATTTCAATCTTTATAGCATTTTTTTTTCAAAAAATATGTCATGCCTGTACATCCTATGCCCACGTAGCTGTATGTTAAATTTTGGAAGTACTTAGTGAGGGCCTTAATACAAAAATCACTATTGGAACAACTATAAAACCCGAAACAACACATATAGCTTCAATAATGAGCTTGGAGAAAAGAAAAGAATATAACTTGTGGGGGGTCGCGGTCGGTGAGTGTCGGAAGGGGCGGTGGGAGTGTGGTAGTTAGGCTGCATTTGTCTTTCTTCTCTTTTATGTGGATTGAGTTAAAATCGTATTTAATTTGGTGGACTTGGAAAACATTTTCTTCCGTTACGTATACTACAACGTAATATGTAGTAGCGTCGGCACTTCTTTCATTTGTAATGTCCCTCTCTACCTGCGTCATGCGATGGAAGAATCACTTGGTCCCCTATCCATGCCAACTTACGTGAAAATCACAAACATGGAAATTGCTAGCATAAGAATCTGGACTAGTCAATTCCAATTGCACCAAATTAATTAAATCTGCATGTCTATATGCATATTTGATATTTGTCCTCATTTCCACCTCCCACCCCCCTTTTTCTAAATTTTCTTTTTCAAGATTCTGATAAAGCCCACCACTTACTCGGATGATGTTAATTTCCTTTGCTCAAGATTGCATATTTCTAATATCCACAGTAGCACATACCAAACTCTCTGACTCTTTACTATAATCTGGCTCTTTACAGATAGATTCGGATTGATCTTCTCGTCCTAGTTATAATTCTCACCTTATGGAATATGGTAATTATTTATGAGTTGTGCTAGACCGAACGTTGACGCCTCAACAGGGCGTTTTCCATTGATTAAATAATTATTAGGAACGTTCGTTTTCGAAAGGCAGAGAGATAATTACCACGTTTGGAAATAAGAGTGCAAGATCAATACTCCAAGTTCAGGCTCAAGTACAAATACATAATTCCCTTTACTCCTGATTAGCCTACACCCTTCACTCTGCTGAGCCTCTTCACATACAATAGGAGAAGAGAAGAGATCAGAATTCTTTCTATAAAAACATATTGCATAGGAGAAGAAATGAGAAAAGAAGCAAAAGAAGAGCAATCAGCTGTAGCAGCTTCTGCTCCAACTTCGCCTTCTCATGAATTCTCCTTCACACTCTCTTTCCATCCTTCTTCCACAGTGCCCAACAAGTCTATGAATCCAACTTCATTTGCTGCCGACATGTCTCCAGCTGATGACATTTTCTTCCATGGACACCTTCTTCCACTCCACTTCCTCTCTCATATTCCTGTCACTCCTCGTTCTTCCACCGATTCTTCTGAGAGCTTCAGCTTTCCCATAAGGCCTGACGGGCAAGAAGATAAGAGACCCAATAACCACAGCAACAGAAGTAACTGCGGCAAGAACGTTACAAGTACTCGCTGTGGGACAGTTGAAGGAGGGATTAAAAGCAAGCCTTTCACCTTGTTCTGGTCTGAGAAATGGAGAAAAAGTGGTGAAGTTGGAGAGAAAGAGAAGGAGAAGAAGAAGATAATCATGAAATTTAAAGTTAGTTGTGTTTTGAAGAAGTACTTTAGAACTCTTAAGCCGTTCTTTTTGCTCAAAGGAAGGAAGAAAAATGGGCAATTGCACAAGCAGGATTTTTCATTTTCACGTAATTCAAGCTTGGAAGAGTTGCAACAGTGGGGACGAGCCACAGAATTGTCGGCACCGGCGTCTATCAGGACGTCCCCTACTAACAGTGGCTTTCTTTCTCCTACAACACCTCGTGATTCTAATAAGAATGACAGCACCCTGGAAGAGCTTCAGAGTGCAATTCAAGCTGCCATTATCCACTGCAAGAATTCCATAGCTAAGGAGGATGAGAAGCTCCAAAGCCAAGATTAGAATTAAGAAAACTGCCTTTCTTTCTTACATGCTATTTCTCTTCTTTCTTTAGTAAAAATGATGTATATTAAGATGTATGGACATGTTTATCTTAATAAGTCCATTAAACAATATAATACAATCATAATTCAACTAATATTGGAGACCTACAATACAGGCCATTCAACTTGCCAAATTTGCCTTCTCTCTGGTTAAGAGAGAAGGCAATTGTTGACTTGTTAAAGAGGACACCTAAAGATGGCAATTGTTGAAACAAAGGGGAATTAATGCATAATTGAGCTATGGGGCCTAAATTCCATTTCTTTCTAATCCTTCAAATCAGTTACCATCCATGGACATTCTGATAGAACAATTGCGTGTCCAATAACAAGAATCCTATTTTCTGTTCTGTCTTCTTTTAGCTAACTTCTTGCCCGAAAACATTCCAAAATGTTGCACCATCATATCCCTTTTATTTATTTTTATTTTTATGAACACCCAAGATTATTGAACATTGAAAGACTTATATATGAGTGTACAAAGAAAGAAAATAAATCAATAAAGGTGATATATATGTATAAGGTAGAGAAATGTGAAAGAGCAACAGAAAAGGACTCTTGCTTTTGGTAGTTGTGAAGTGGATGGTGGGGCAATTCAAAGAGGTGAAACTACATGGGATTCTCTGTGGTGGGTCTCATGATTTAATTGTTAATGGAATTTCAAGTGTGTCTTAGTACTAAGTATAGTTTCAGCTGATAAGAACAAGGATAAGGAAGGAAGAAAATCGTGTAAGTTTTGACTACTCAATAGCAAAGGTCATAGAGAGTTATAAGATCATGATGGTTTAGAATGTTCTCTCCAATAGACTGACTTTACTGTTATCCCACTAAATCAAAATTTCCTATACATTTGAAGTGTTTTTTTTGTACTCATGATTTCTCTCTTTGAAGACCCAGTGACAGATAAAGGCACAATTAATGGTGCATGTTACTTCTATTGCTAAAACAAGTGATTTTCTGCTCCAGTCCCTGCACATTCTGCAGTGAAAAAAAGGGTTGGTGTGCTTTAGAATGTAACTTTGATGATTGCTAGATTAAATTAGAAGGAAGAATCCATCAATTTTGAGAGGATTAGGTGGAATTACCATAATGAATTAATTGGTCAGGTAGAGATTGATCTTGTAGATGTGAATTTTCTTCCAACTGATTAACTTCATCAATTTATCTTGCATTTCTCATTTACTCTTGATATCAAATAAGCTTGTTATCGTTATAAATAAACTGACTTTGGGTAGATATATTCATTGTGTGTGTGTGTGTAGTGCTAAACTCAATACAACACAAGTGGTCCCAAGCATTGTTTAATGAGAAGGCTTATATTAGGTAGCTAACAACTAACATAAAAACATGTCAAATTACCTACTGTGGTATAGCACAAATGGTTGGGGGTCTATGGTAAAGATGGTTGAGGAGTGAAAGTCTTAAGATTAAAACTCATGGCCACTTTAGTCGCGCTCACTTGGAAAGAGTCTCCCAATACCCCTACAGTGCTTAAATACAGATTAGTCTCTCCCGAAGGATGGGAACACCACGTGAAAAACAAAAAAAAAATGTCAAATTAAAGTTGACGTGAATCTATCAAACGAATGAAGTAAATTCATGTAGCTGGCGTGTAGTTAAGAAAGGCTTGATTAAATTAAGTTATATATAGAGTGGCAAATAGATCTCTTAGACTTTATGCCAGAATTCATGTGGTTTATCTTGGGACCTATTCGATTCAACATTTAAAAGTAGTTTTTCAAAACATACTTTTTAAAACTGTCTTTAAAGTAATTTGTTAAGAAAATGGGAAAAACAACAAAAAGTTATTTTTTTTATTTACTTTACAAATTTTAAAGATGCATTTAAAACTAGTTTTCAAAAATAACCTAACCAAACAAGTTTTCATGAAATCTTTGTTTCAAAAACAAAAAATTGTATTTAAATTCAACCAAACATGGCCTTAGCTTTTAATTACATGGAGAACCAACAAATTCAAAATGAATACAATTAGGAGCTCCAAAAACCATGATATCAACCTAATTATTTCAAGCAAAAAAAAAGAAAAAAAAAAAAAAAAGCTAATTGTTAAAACAGTTGAAGTAGGTGGAGATGCAGCTGAATGAAGAATCCTGAATCCATTTCCAGTGTGCAATTCCAGAATTTCTATAAAGATTTTTATAATCTCGTGTGGTTTGTAAAAAACTTTTTTTTTTTTTATTCTTTTTGAGTTTTTGTTTGAGTGAGGGAGAAACATGAACTAGATTTCTGAAATGAAATTTAAAAGATGAGTTAGCTAGTTTGACTAATAAGAAATAGTCAAACTGATTCCCTCCCAGATTTCAAGGACCAGAGCAGAATCCATGGCGTTTTTACCTGTCGATGAGTGTTGGAATGACCCTTCATTCTACACCTATGCCCAATAGACTCAGATACCAGTACTTGGAAATGTGCCCTCTGCCATCCTTTTAGAATATTTCATGAGCTGGCATTCATCTTTTTTTTTATCTCTTCGTTTGGTCTTCACTTTTTAAAAAAATTAAAAGGAGTCAATTTACTTTTAAATAATTAAAATAAGAAGAGGAGTCTTAAAAAAACTTAAAATAAATACTTACTTTTTTTCTTAAGCTGATATAATAATAAATTACATATTACATTATAAATAAAAATTATATATAATTTTTAAATTATAAAAATATTTCTTAAATAAGAAAAGTCCCACATTAAAAAATAAGAGTTTATTGACTTATTTGGGACAATATCTGCCTTTAAACTCAATTTCGCTTTTGTCAAATGTATGCCTCAAATACAAAAATTAGTAGAAGGGTTCTTTTACAAAATGCAAAAATAGTTTAATTTTTTTTATCACGACACAACGATGCTTTCAAACAAGGTTAAGTTTAAAATATAAGTATATCTAAGTCTAACCTCAACACCCAAGCCTAATAATGTTGCTTAGAGGTAGCTAAAAGGAAATAATATCAATATTACAAGAGATGGAGGGCCGCCAACCATGTACTATAGAGTTGATGACTGCTCAAAATGTTGTTACATGTTCATCTTTGATTGAATAGAGTTGAGGGAGTTGATTCAAGTAGCTAAATCAATGTAGTTAGAAAAGGTTTTATTGAGTTAAAATTGTGTAAGTGGGTCGGATCACATTCTCGGTTCTTAGGGGTCTCGAGCAGTGCTGGTGCTTGTATTGTATTAACTCTATTCATATATATAATATTTCTCTGTCAGATACTTTTAATTAAAATGGTTCTAAACAGTATATGTTATATTGAAAATTAACAACAAAGACTCGGGAGTTGTACAAGGCATCTTGGTAATTATTGAAAGGAGGAGGAGGAGATGCCTGGTGACCAAGCAAGTATATATTGCAGTTGCAGAAGCTTCAAAAATGGAATAAAGCCATATTTGCTGGCACTAAGATAAATCAAAAGTAACTTCAGTGGGGGTTTTGGAGGTTTTGTGTAACTTTGTGCAGTGGAAGTAGGTTTTTCACTGTGCTGTCTCTGCTACTGCAACTGCAACTGCAACTGCTCATAATAAAGAGTCATCATATGAGCAGTACTGAGGACAGTATTAAGAGTACCAGTCAACTTTTTTTTTCTCCAAACCATCATCATTTTTTTATACAATTTTTTATGAGTTGTCGATCAGCTGTGCCTTTGGGCCGGTGCCCATTAGTACTGCTGCAACAGCTGCCTAGTCCTCTTCTTACATCTTAATTTAGCATATGCTTGCTTCATTTGACGTAGTACCCTAAATTTTGTTGAGAGTTTTTACAAGAGCAATTTTGGTCAATCGAATCCAATAGTCACAGATCAAATTTGGGTTTTTTTTTGTATGGAATTATTGTGTTTATGTAGATGAAGCACCCAACAACAGCTATGTGAATATACCTTAACAATGAGCAAAAAAAAAAAAAATGCAAAAAGAAGTTATTGGAATCAACTTTTTGCTCTATAAATTGGAACCTTTTTCTCTTCTTTTCTTCATGGGTGCTAAAGGGTCTTGTATGCAGGGATGGGTGTTCATATTTTGCGCCGTTAAAATCCATTTGAAGGCTCCCATAAAGAAAAGCCTCTGTTTTATTTTCTGAAGTTACCTTGCTGGATGATGAGCTCACGAGATAATGACAGTCTTGAGGTGGAAGATTCTTGTCAAGAAGTAAATAATAAAAAAAAAAAGAAAAAAGAAAGAAAGAAGAAGAATAAGATCCTTGAACAAATCAGAGTCAGAAGGTTTCATTGCATGTAGATAGAGATCTATAAGTGACAACACCACACACTGAAGTCTAGAACTGCAAACATATTGTACAGAAAAAACAGCCAAAACATCACATCTAGAAGAAGAAGAAGAAGGAGAAGATGAAGAAAAGAAGAGTTATAACAATCTAAGCCAACAAATCACAACATACCATATTGCCTCTAAATGTACTACCCAATCAGTCCCTCTAAGAGTAACAAAGAATTACCTCAGCTACCTCAAAAATGCCAATATCTCTACAACACTCCACCCCCATCAACAATGTTCCTATACCCCAATCTCCACATTCCTGTAGCTGGACCCTCCTTCTGTTAACCTTTCCTGCAACAACAACCAAATCATCAGATTCAAAACCAACTCAAAACATAAATAAATAAAAGATCACACACACACACACACATATATATAACTGACTACTCTTTTCACCTGTGAGCTCTCGCTATTAACATGTGCCTGATCATCTCCATGACCAGGATTAGCTAATGCTGATGATGACCCTTTCCCCATTGAACCATGATGATGATGATGATGATGGTCATGGGCTTTCTTGGACACATTAATGTGGGCCGCCCTCTTCATCCCCAAAAGCTCCTTCCACCTCCTGGAACTACTACTCTTAGGTGGCCTGGAGGACACAGTATTAATGGTGTCATCTTGATCATCATCATGGTTAAGAAGTTCATCTCTCAAAGTCATCTTCTGCAACTGATTGCTGCAATTGTCGACCTTGAAAGGAAGCAATCTTCCCTTGAAGAAAAGCTCATCAGCAGCCATCATGTTGTAGTTAGTAACAGAGAATTCAAAGTCGGATGAAGCTGCTGCTGCTGCTTCAGATCTAGAGCTTCGTTCGTACTTGATCATTTGTTGGGCGTCGATGAAATCACTGGAGAAGGAGATTCTTGGGCTCATTGGAGCACACCGACCATTCTGATGCTCGCTGTTGAACATGTCTACGCATGCCATAAGCATCCACAAACCACACTTTTATGTAAAACACAGACACCCCTCTCTCCCTATATGTTACCAATAACTTTGTCTATGATCTCTACTACTGCTACTGTTTGTATTTATATATGCAGCAAGGGTTAAGAAGCTAGCTATAGTTACATGCATATATGTACATGTACATATACATGCATGTGTGTATGTATGTATGCATGTATTCATTTATGTATATTAATTGTATCTTCTTTAGTTTCAAAACTGAAGTAATTGTATATGGCGTGGATGTCAGGTCAGTATCCGTAGGTACTTTTTGGCATGTGTCATATATACATCTATGTGCACCCACTGGATCCCTGTACTTGTGATGTGTTAAGTTGACACGTCAGTGAACATCATGCATGTATGTATACTTAGATTTTATGTAGAGGTATGATATACATACCCAAATATATATAATGCATTTATCTTTAATGATGTATAGATAAGTGTAATGACAAACTAGCATAGGGTTGGTGTGATAAACGGAAACCCTTTTGAGGGAAAGCTGAATCCTACTCTAAATGTGCTAGTTTTGTTTTTTCTACTCCCCGTATAGAATTTTGAATATGGGTATCTAAGATGCCTATATATCCTTAAGTAAAATGTATTGCAGTGCAGTAACATGTACATATGATTAATGAAGGGAAATAAAATATTTTCTTCTTAAAGATGTAATCAAAGAAGGAGATAATTGCACTAGAAATTAAAGCTATTAAACATTGAGGTAATGAGCTCAAAACCCACCAAGATTTACCTACCAAGAAAAAGAAAAAAGTACACAGAAGCTAAGACTAAGAGGTCCAATGATTGTGATCATGATGATAAGTGGATGGATGAGTTGATAGTGATCCAACATTACATGATCATAAAAGTTTTGCAGTAGTATTTGGTGGACAGGTTGTCGCCATTTATGGGAGAATCACTTCTTTATTACTCTCTATAGGGTGAAGTGGGGAAGTGAAACAGTCTTCTACTGCGTAGTAATCTTGGGGAATGGTGACCATTTCTTTCAAAAAAAAGAAACAAGAAAAAATAAAAAAAAAATCAATCTTATGTTTGATAGGGGTGTAATGGTGTGAGGTAGATTAGAGCCAAATCTCAATCTAACATAAACTAGTTCGGGTTAAAAAAATTGAAACTCAATCCAAATTAAACTAGTTTGAGTTGGGTTGGTCATTCGGATTTAGAATTTTGAAATGAGTTAAATTATACTTATAAATTTCATATACAAATTCTATAATAATAGACATCAAGAATGTAATGTTTCAATTTCAAATACAACCATATTAACATATAAATTTAATAACTATTTCAAATTAACCACAAATAGCAAAATGTTTTAAATAAATCACATTCATCCTCCATCCCCCATCATATCATAATATGACAAATACAAATTAAGAAGAGTTTCATCAAAAAAGTTTCAAAAGAGTTTCATTACAACCACAAATACAAATTCAAGACAGTTTAAAGTAGCATCAAGTTGTTAATAACGTGAAAGATTGATGAGTTTAAGTCACTTTCAAGCTTCAATCTCTATATAGAACAAAAGGGAAAGAAGATTTTTAGAGTTAGGGTTATTAATTTATTCAGATTGAATTGGGTTGAGTCGGGTCGGTATTTTAAGCTCCCAATTAATGACTCAATCCAAACTAGTTCGGGTTGAAAATTTTCAACCTAACCCAACCCGTCGGATTTGATTCGGTTCGGTCAGGTTGGCTTACAACCCAAATGTTTGGTAGGTTTGAGATTGAATTGAAAAATAATTAATTTTTTTAAAATTAATTTTTAAAATAAAATTATATTAAACAAAGTAATTTTTCATCACTTACATTAAACCCAAAAAAAATAAAAACCAAAGCTGGTTTTGTGATTTTTTTTTAAAGAAGAAGAAGAGCATTTGCAAAAAAAAAAAAAAAGAGGGGAAGGGCGCTCGAGATAAAATGGGGCGCTCGAGATAAAATGGGTGATAGAATTATTTTTTAATTTTATCCCCATTAGCAATCAAACATGAGAATATGATTAAAAATAATCATATCCCATCGTTCTCTTGCCAAACGTACCCTATTGGTTGAAGTGGGGACGTGAAACAGTCTTCTAATGCACAGATTGCACATTAATCTTGGGAAATGGTGACCATTTCTTTTCAAAAATAAAAAATAAAAAAATAATTTTATTTGTTTTATATTATTAATTGTTGACATTTTCTTAAATATATAAATTTTATAAAGAGTAATATTTTATGTACGTTGTTGTGTCAATGCTATTTTTTTACGTTGACATCAACCTTGATATATTAGAAATATATATGTATTTTGAGATATTGTGTAATATATGTACATTTTTAAAATATCTAAAGGAATTAAGTGACAACATTAAAAAATAATATTGACACAAGATATATAATTTTTTTTTTTTATATACAGAGAAAATAATTATATATATATATATTAGTGGTGTTGGCTTTAAATTAAAGAGTACAAAGAGGAAGAGGAGAGACTGGCCTCTGATATCTAGAGGGTGGCAGATGAACAGAAGGCAACATGCGTTGCCCTGGTTGACTCGTCTTTGACTTGCGACTTTCTGACCAGTGAATGAGCTGGCGATGCCGACGGATCGAAGAGGGCCACGTGAGTTGGTTTACTCCCACAGATCCTCTGTACAAAGAGAAAAGGGGACTTTCCTGTATCCGCATCTCCATGAATGCCGCTTTAATTTGCTGAACTCATTTCGTTCTAATATTACAGCCAAATTTATTATGGTTGGTGGAGAAGACACAAAAGTTGCAAGGTGGCGGTAGCGTGGTAGCTACCCAAGTTCCAAGCAAGCGCATGAGATCGTTAGTCTTGAATAAATGAAGGGCTCCGATGTATGTCCAGAGACATTAAATAATTCTTGAAGCAATAATTAATGAAGTTCAGCAGCAAATGCATTTAATGGATGGGTATCACTTATTTAGTTATTAGTAATAACTGTGGATTTGAATGCATGGCAAAAGACCAACCTCTTCCTTTCCCAAGTTGATTATTAAATTATGTTGAAGCTCTCAAAAGAAATGCATTTTAATATAACTATATAAATTCAACTGCACATTCGCATGCTTTAGATAAGTACATTTTACATATCTCAATACTTAACTCAACTGATTTTTTTTTTAATTATATAAATATGCTTCTTTTATTTCACTTTGGCCAGGGCTGAGTTGATATTCAATTCAAATAACAATGTGTTAGCCTTTTTTCATAATTTAATTTAGTAAATTTATATTATAATTGATTTAATAAAATTTTATATTGATTATTAAATAACACAATCATCTTTCCTTGCCCAACCTTGACCTTGAGATGGATTATAATACATCTCAATATACATAATAAATATTTTAATAAATATAAATTTGTAGTTTCACCTTGTACGGTATATTTTTTTAACTTTTTACATCATACAAAATTAGTTCGGTGTTTTTTTTTAATAAAAAAAATTATAAATATAAATCTAAATCATGTTGATAGTACGGCCACGTACTTTATAAGGTAAAGTGGTGAGCATCTTTGGTGATAGAAAGAGGAGTTGAGCGTGGAGTTATGTGGTCCATGGCTGGAAACGCTGGGAGTTTGAGTTGCAGGTTTGGGATATGCTTGCTGGTCTTCTCGTCAGTAGTCTTGTGGTACTTTTATCAACTCTGACATCCCCATTGTACTTTGCTACAAGAAATTATAATCATATAAATATAAAAAGAAAGAGGCTCTGGATGATGAGTTGTCTTTCAGATTCGGGTGGTAGCTAAGTTTGAATTTCCTATACGAGATGAAAATGTGATCAGTGAACTTTGTAAGGGCATTTAATACGAGCAATTCCTTCTTATCCATCCCATTAATGGCGTTCTTTGGTGTACGATTCAAGGGCACTCTCATGGTAAACACTAATAAAAATAAAATTGTATGTAGGACAGTTTGTAAAAGGTCTAATTTATATAGAAATGAACATGGACGTGTAATCTCATGGTTACAAGCATGCAGAACAGCCATGTTCCGTTACATTCTTAAATTATTTTTAAATTCTCAACACACACGCTAGTGTTTTTAAATAGCATGTACGTGCAAGCACATACATTTCCTGTGTAAAATAAATATTGTTTGAATAGGTCAAAAGAAAGAAATCTTTCGACTAATCACCATGAAAAGCAGCACAGCAGCTACATTAAGGCAGTGATTAACGGGTTCTCTTTTATATATTTTTTTTCATATATCCTCCTCCAAAAAGGCAATCTTGTGTCTCACATGGTATCCCCTTAAATAGAGGGATTCAGGTGGATGGTCCAAATATATATATATATTTAAGGGCACTAGTCCAATGAGCTTTTGCTTTTTTTGTTTTTAATTAACGGAGGATACACACACCCCTATTGGTTTAGGGTTTCAGAGGCAGTCAAAACACATTAAACATCTTGGTACAGTGAGGAAGAGCTGGTGCAGCTTCCTTCTCTTTTTGGTCTGCTACCCTGTTAGCAAAACCAAGAAGAAGACTACTTAGCTAAAAATAAACAAATGTACTCATTTCATTTCTAATCCAACTTGTGTCCATTCCTCGATTCCCAATGTTAGATCAGAAGCCAAAAACACGTTTTCTTAACTGGGTTTGCATTGAATGGTGCTCCTTGTTTGTCCTTTTCTTTGACCCTGTGGCCTTCAGAACAAGGAACCCAATCTCTCCAGTCTGAAGGTTATAGACTTCAGAATATTTTTAGTCTCCGTTTCGTTTTTTGTTTCCTTCCTCTGAGTTCCAGTGTTTTTCTTGCTCTTGTGACGCCCCAAAACTATTTTTTTATCATACACTGTCCTAATATATCAAGACATTCACAGAGAGACAGAGATAGGTAGAGATGGAAGAGGACAATGCCATTAAGCCCACCTTTATTTAAAATAGTCGGAGGTGTCATGATTCTAGGAAAGGCCCATTGAATAAAGAATGCCCCTAATCTCGTGTACCAACAACGCCATGTGGACTCTTGCAGACCCACTGAAACCTTGATCAGCCACTCCTCCTCACAAAAAGTGAATCTGACTGGTTCTTTGTTACTTGTCTTTCTATTTGAATATCAATAAATAACCATCTTTGAAAGTCCATGTTATGCACCCATGAGCTTGGCCCTTTATGAAAAAGCCTGGACAAGAGACAAGCTACGTTCACCTTGATATTTTGGATTTCTGGTGCTGTGATTACTTTGTATCTTTTCCGGTCTCTGTGTCCTTCCACTTTCTGAAGCTTTTGAACTTTAGGGTTGGCTTACCAGCACTGTGCTTGTCTCCTAGTTGCTTGGGGTGGATAAAATAGTGACCTGCAAAAACCATGTGATATTTGAGAATCAAATTGCAGTAGAAGGATGCAGCAACTTATCTCAGGAAAAAGCATATAAGTGCCAAACTAGTGCTGTGTATTAGCTGAGATCAATTGCCAGACTGCACCAACATTAGAACATAGTAGGCACAACCTGGTGTAATGCAAGCCTTAATAATATTTTTCTGACAAAAAAAAAAGCCTTAGTAATATTTTGAATTTGAACTTGAATAACTGAGAAGCTGCTAAACAAAGCTGTTGATTTCTAAAATCAATCCCCCCCGCGACAGGACAATTGCATCAAAAGAAATGGTATAGAGAATCCTTGCTAGAAGATGATCTACTTTGAACATTTTGTGGATAAGAGTTTGCTGGATACCGCACGATTTATGTCAGATCATCTCTTCTCATCTTGAAGAACATCCAACTCTGATATCACTTGTTGGATTTCAACTAGTACCAATATTATCTACAACTAAACCATTTGGGCTCAGATGTAAGGTATTACAGTAAAAGGCCTCAGTAATAACGAGGTAGAGATCACTTATATTTTATGTGATGAACTTACCCACATGCAATACAAGACTATTATTTCAGTCCATACATTTCCAAGAAAGTTCAAATAACTAAAATGTGTCCAAATTTTAACCACCTTTGTTGCGCAAAGGAGTAATTATGCAATCAAACGATCAAAGTTAGAGCTTGTCAGACTTCAACTATTAGAGGACATATACGTGGATCTTTTAGGATCCATTGTTAATCTTTCTCAACTGATTCCCAGGCAACAAGACAGGCCAGGAAGAGAAATACAGCAAAAATGGTTTGACTCAAATATGTTCAGATGTTCATCCGTCAAATACAAAACCATTTCAGCATAACACAATGATACTAATTTCAACTAAACTAACCCAGTAGAACATGAGCTTAAGAACCTGCTTGATTGAAATCCATTGATTATATTTTCTTGGGAAACTGTTCCATGAGAAATGTTGTTAAGAAATACAAAGTTATTTTATCGTAATTATGTATTCATATATTTATATTGCAATAAAATTTATTTTATAAAAAATTGTATAATTGATTATGTGACACCTATCTTAATTATATGTTTTATCAATATATTATTATCAAATAATTGCAGCTGCATGGATTTGTTTCCACTCATCAATGCAACTTAATAACATTATATTTTTCTGAAAGTAAGAGTTGTCAAGGAATCTAAAAACATTTTCTCATCTGTCACAAGAAAAAACTGTCAGCTGTTGAAAGGAGTTCTTGCACAAAAATAAAACATTATAAGCAAATGAAAAGTTCCAACAAATTCTCCTCCCCAATATCAGCAAATATCGTCAACCTCTTGAAGGATCATCTCCAATAGTATTTTTCCCCCTTCAGTTTCCCCATGTATAAGAGACAGGTCATGTACTAAGTATTTCAGCCAACCTCCAGCTGACAGTCAGGTTTTTCACTTGATCAGATACCATCAACCTTGCAAATCTCAGCATAGAAATTTAGCACAAATATAATGCTCACAAGTCATAACTTACATCTTGATTTTGCTATAAATGAACCTCCATGTACAAATGGCTAAGATTTCACTTTAGTCTTCTAGCATGTGACTCACTGAAGTTGAAGGAACAATACCCAATTTCTGGTTATTTCAGGAGGTTATGTACCGATATTTCAGTTTAAGTTAGTATTGTTTTAATCACATAGGCGTTTTTCCATTTTTCCAAATCTTTACTTCAACTTAAGAAATTCAGGAATCAATTTTATACACACACAAATAACATGCATAGAACAACCAGTCCTTAGTGTATGCCAAACCTCTAAGGCAGGTCAGACACATGGAAACAAGCTTTTCCAAAATGTATGTCAAACACCAAAGAAAATCAAATATTAAGTCATGCATTCATTTTGTAAGCCCCCCGCATCTTCACACGCAAAATACTAATAAACATATCAAGGAAACATAATATCAAAGAAGAAACATTGATCTTTCCAATTGAGCCACTTCAGATATGCAAGAGAATCAATATTTGATCATTATCTGCCACACAAATTTGTTACTCAAATAAATTTAACATAGTTATTTTTCACAAAGAAGCCTCAAGAAAAAGCACACCAACATAAAGAAAAACTGAGACAGGATTGTAGTGATATCTAGTTTAAAGGCTTGAGGTGATTCTGGTGGCACAACAAATTGAGCTTTGGAAGAAAGAAAAAGGGGCATGGCTGCTTAGAAAACTGAAGATTTACCAAACAATATGGGGTTCCGATTAAATCGTGAAAATCTCAACCCTGGTTTTGATGAATTTCAATTTTCGAATGATACCATTTTTTTAAATAAGACATAGCAACCTTAAGCCTAGTACAATATAAATTTTATTGAAGAAATTGCAACTTACCTCCTAGGAAATATAGCTTAAATATTGATAAGTTTTCTTTTTCAAAAAAAAAATAAAATTGAAAGAAGCCATCAATTTTTAAGCTATCCATCCACTTCTAGTTAGTGCATCTGCCATGTTTTAGCACTAAAGGTGCAATCAGTCCACTTGATAAACATTTGAACAAGATCTCCCAAGGGGCATTAATTGTCTTTGTGGGGCTGTAGCAACTGTCATTGATTTTTTTTTTCCTCTTTATATTCTTAAAGAAGCGGAAAATAAGTAGTAATAGTAGTAGAAGAAGAAATAACGGTTCCCTACACTTCTAATGATCATCATGCTGTTTTCTCTTCAGAGGTTAATTTGGACCTAGTCCCAAGACTAAATTGCATTCCAATATGATCAAAAAGCTAAAGGTCCAAGCCCGTGGTTTTTTTCTTGGGTGTATATTAGTGCTAGGACAGCTCCAATTAAAATACATAGACAGGGAGATCGGAGTATGGTTGCTTCTGCTCCAAAATTAGTTTTTCACCTATCACACATTTGCATTATCTCCCTAGTGCCAACTGCCACCACCAAGTCTGAACCACCTTCATGTGCAAGGTAAAAAATAAAAATAAAAATAAATTAAAAAATTAAACATTTATACATAAAATACTGTCTCTCATCTCACTATAAAAAAGCTTTACCCCCTGCGATAGGGATCATGGTAATTAATATATAAATAAGAGCTATACCTTTCCACATGGTAGATACTCTTTAAAGTCATGAGTACATAGTTAGCCACGGAATAAATAAGGGATATAACTTTTGAGATTTTTCCTTCTCAGCATAGAATTGTCTAATCGCACGAAGAGATCTTATCTGTGCAATCTCTGCAATATACAGAAATCTTTCTAATAAAATAAGTGAGCACCCCCCCTAGTTATCTTGAAAGGTGGGCCTTGGCACTATGGTTGAGATTGCTCCATTATGACCTAGAGGTATGGGTTCAAATATGAAAACAGCCTCTCCAATTTGGGGACAAGAGTCACAAGACTGTGTAGCATCATCCTTTCCCCAGAGTTGGGAACCTTGTGTAGTTGGTACGGCCATTTATTTCTAGCTATTCTACAACTACAACATAAACAATTTTATTAGAAATCAAACATTTCTACTCCAGCTTCACAAGCTGAGTAGAAATGGAAAAAATGCACAACTTGGATACAACTACTAAAGTTAAAATGATAGCAATTAACCCCAGGATGGATGATGAAATTGCAATGTGCACGCGCTTCTTCCTATTGAAAATAGTAATAACCAATCAGCATGTCAGTTTTCCTATAAAAACATGAGAATCGCTGCAACAAGAATGCAGTCCACAGAGATAATGCATCTCCACAGACGATTCCAAGTTCTCTAAGCACGTATGATTCTCTAAGTAAGTAGTAGAAGTATAGCTCTATGTTAACCAAAAAAAAAAAAAAAACAGAAGCAAAGCTCTATAAACTTCAGCAGTACAGAACTCTTGTACGAAACAATAAAAATGAAAAAAAAAAAAAATTACTAGCAAAATTGATCGGTTATCTAGAAGTGACAACATCAAGTAAGAATAAAAAACTGATCGAATAAGCACAATACCTTGTTAATGTCTCATGAAGATCAAATCCCCGAATATTTTTCACAGAGGTTGTTGAATTAAGAATCCCTTCCAAATTCTAGGTTTTCGGAAATCAAAAGGTATAATATAATAATCAGAATAGGAGACACATTCTTCTTCTGAACACACCAGTGGGCACCTGGCTTGATCAGTGCTGGGAATGAAGAATCGTAAGAAGCAAATTATTTGTAAACTCAGAAGCGGAAAAACTATATGCGTTGCCGCCGATCCACGAAATTGAACGAACTCGAAAGAGCCATCAGCTCCGTTCTTACTACTAGATCAATCGAGATCTTTCAAGTTCATGAGCATTAAAACGAGATCTTTCAAGTTCTGTGATCTTGGATCATCCCCAAAAGAAGCCAGTAAATCCCTTTGCTTCGACGGAACGGAAACTAGAAATTTGGCGGCAAATCGAGGCGGCTTTTTCCCCCTCCGCCCCGTTTTTTTTTATTTTTTATTTTTTATTTTTTATTTTTGTCAAAGATGCGTTACTATTAAAATTTAATTTTTAAGATCCATGTACAACTTGCCAACACAAGGGCATGAATAAGCCGACAACATAAGGGCATGACCCTCACATCAAAAGGGTATAACCCCCACAAACATAAATAATAAAAAAAAACAAACAAAAAAAATTCAAAACATCGACACTTCGATAGTAAGCTGCACCAGATAAAAGCGAAAACAACAAAAAATTATTTTAATACATATCTAATTTCCATATAATTTTGATTTCCATATTTTTTATTATTATTTCTAACTCTTTAATACTAATATATATATATATATATATATATATTTGTAAGATGGGTTAGCATGCTAGTTGATGTTTAAGGAATATGATATTATTCACCAAGAAAAATTTTGTCATAAATAATTAGTCTAATTTATACATTATTTCCATCACCATTTTTCTATACTAAAACACATGTTACACTAATGTATGTTAGTAGAAACACAAGTTAGCTAATTTTTGTATTTATTATATAATTAAAATAATAATAACAATAATATAAATAATTGTTGACATTATAATAAAAAATTACATAATAAGTCTAATAAATAATAATATTTTTATACGATATTTATAAAAAATAAATATTTAAATTGAAGTTATATATATATAGATGGAGACATTGGCAAGGAGTGATCTATAAAGGAATAAAGAATTAAAGAAATAGAAAAGAGTTATTGACAAAAAAAAGTCAAATTGTAGATTCATATTCATTAAATAAATATAATTTTAATATAATTATCGATTTATATTCATTAAATAAATATAATTTACTCGTGTCTAAATCTAATTAACATAAATATATAATTGGGATGGGTTAATGTCAAGTAACCCAAGTAGAAGTTAAAAGTAACGTTGAGCTTTCCTTGCCACCTCACGCGCTGACGTGCACTTCCTCTCTCCTATCTCCTCCTTCGCCCAGATTGAAATGTAGGTAGAAAAAGAAAGAAAGATTGAAAAAAAGAAAAAGAAAACCAGAGAGCACCACTCGCTTTCTGAATAAATCTAGAGAGGGAAGGAAGGAAGAACCCGAATTGACTGTTTCTTTTTACAATTTTGGTTTTTTGGTCTTCAGGTTATTCCAAATTACGGTTCAAAACCTTTCCTTTTTTTTTTTTTTGAGATGAAATGATCAAATAATGACGTTTCAATATGCGAATATGCCTTTCAATGATTTGTTTATTTCGCTTTTTTGGTACATGGGTGTTCTTTTCTGGGTTTTGTTTTGAAGTTTCCTGATCTGGATTGTTCGTATTTTATCTATTCTAATTATTCTTTCATTATTCGTTTGAGTTGAAAGAGGAGGAATGAATGATGAACGGTGAAATTGGTTTGGTTTGGAGGTGATTTTTTATTTATATCTGTGAATTGAAATATTGGGTATCTGAGATTCAATGAGTTTGATGAGTTTTATAACAGAGGGCCTTCACAAGTATGGTGGGATTTATGGGTTTTTATTATTGTCTGAAAATTGAGGGAATTTGAGTTCTATTTTTTTGGGGGGAGGATGTATGCGGTGGAGAGGCTGAGCAGCTACATTTCCACCGTTTCTGGCCCCTTTCATCCATTTGGTGGAGCTGTGGACATACTTGTAGTTCAACAACAAGATGGGAGCTTCAAGTCATCACCTTGGTATGTTAAATTTGGGAAATTTCAAGGGGTTTTGAAAACGAAGGAGAAGGTCGTTGACATAAGCGTCAATGACGTCGAAGCAGATTTTCATATGTATTTGAATCATAAAGGAGAAGCTTACTTTCTCAAAGAGCTGGATGAGGGTGGAGAGAATTCGATCATTTTCTCTTCCTTTTCATCTGGTGATGATGAGACCGATGAGCAATCGAAGAATGGAAAGATGAAGAAGTCGAAGAGTTGCAATTTTGATGCTAATAAGGTTGATTCGGGTGCTCAGATTGATGTGGGTAGTGGGCAAATTGTTGCAAGGATGAATTCTCGCAGGTCTCCGATTTTAGGATTTGTGTTTGGTAGGAAATCAATGAAGAAGGATAGCGAGGGGATTGAAGGGAGTGAGGCTGGTGTAGCGAGGGCCAGTTCATTGGAGCGTGCGGAGATTGCAGCAGATCTCTTGGAGGTAAAGTGGTCTACCAATCTTCCTACTGGTCGGGCAAGGAGGGATAATTCCTCGAGGTTGTCTGCTTCAGATACATTAGCTCAAGAGATGGACAAGGATTTGCAGTTTAATGATGAAGAGGGCCAGGGTCGGCTATTGGTTCGTGATAGTGTAGATGATACTTGTGATAATTCTGAATTACAAGAAGTAACTGGTCCAGGTGATCATGAGATAGGCATTGTTCCCGATCTTCCCTCTCTAAGACCTGATAACCAAGATCCAGAGATAAGCACTTTGGATGCAAGTATTGCGCAAGACACACAGGAGATATTGCAACATCAAACTTCCGTGGGGATAAACAGATTTGATGTAGGGAATGCTAATTGTGATGAGATGGAGGAGGTTTCCATCCATGAGATCACTTCTCATCATCGACCAGATACGGATTGTGATGTGAAACATGCATCCAATGAAATGAACGATCTTCTAAGATTTGATTTGCCTGAGAAAGAAAGTGGGACTTTTGTTGCTCACTGTGAAAAAATAGAGTCGATAGTGAGTTTTGATGTTCCTGGGGATAAAGGTGCAGAGATGCTGAACTTTTCTGATGAAGAATGTAAAGAAGCAGTAGTTAACGTTAATTTTTTTCTCAAGGAAGCAAAGCTGACATCAGAGTTAGATTCCCAATCTGAATCTGGTTCTTTTACGGCTAACGAAAATGTGGATGGTGGATCATTGGGTGATATTGATTCTAGAGAGTTTTCAAAGATTGAAACTGTTTATGGATGTAAGGAAATGTCTGCTAATGCAGATAAAGAGAACACATTAATGGAACCTGTTTCTTCATTCAATATAAATTTGACTAATTCAGACTCTGATGAAGCTGTGATATTGGGAGTTACCAATCAAGAAAACATAACTGAGGGAGTTGTTGAAAAGGGTTTGGAGTCGGAAACACTTGATGCTCTTTGGAATCAGTCTCAAAAGGTGGGTTTCTTCCATTCTCGTGCATCTGGCGTTAGTGAGTTGGCCCTTGAAGAGCCATCCAATGCACCAGGATTGGTTGTTCAAGAGATGAGCTACCAGGCATTTGGATCAATTAAAGAGCTAGAGTCACATGATGATATTGTTTCTTCCATTCTTGAAGAGCCATCCAACGCACCGGGATCTGTCATTGAAATGATGAGCAACCAGGCATTTGGATCGATTGAAGAGCCAGAGTCACGGGATGATAGTGCTTCTTCCAGTCTCAGCAACTTTATTCATCCAGTCCAAGGAATGGAAACTCTTGATGAAGGAAATGAGAGAAGTAATGTTCATCCTTCAGATTTTCTTGGTGATTTTCAAGGAGTAAGTACTAACAACCTCCCGGGAGAAGCTGCAAACTCAAGCAGAGCACCTTCAGAAATCTCAGAGGAAAATCAGTTTCTGTTCAGTGACATCAATGATTTTCAGAGGCAGAAGGATTCATCTTCTCCAAATCCCGTGGAAACACAACAACATCTTTTTGTTGCTCAGGATGAAATGCAGAGACCTGATAATACAAATGAATCATCCACTTCTTCACTGAGACTTGTTCAGGAGCGTTTTCCAATAGCTTATGAATCCCAACTCGAAGAATCAAAGAAGAATATTGTTAGTTCACTAAGTATTCCTATCACTGGAAATGGTTCAGTTAAAGGAATGCCCCTAAGGATTGGATCTTTACCCAATTTTCAATCCAGCATTGACAGTTTCGAGACGTCTGATACCACACAGCCTCTTAGTCACTCTCTGGATTTGGAATGTGAAAGTTTGAAGTTGGGGCTGCTGAAGAACAGTTTCTCAAGTTCTTTAAATTCTAATTTGTACACTGAACAGCAGTCAGTGGAGGGATGTCCTACATTTGAAGAAATTCTATTCTTCGAGGAACTCAAAAATTTATTAACTACCACCAAAGTTGGTAAGACCTCTGTTTATGCATTTTGTTTTCCATCTTTGTTGTTGTTATAGTTAGATCTGTTGCAATATGCTCACTATCACTACTTATCAAAAAACAGAAAAAGGAAAAAAAAGGGTGAAACTCACTTATATGGTTATAACCTTTGAGCAGAGATATCACTATGCAAACACTTACTAAAAGAAGGAATGGGGACCGATGCTGCTTCTCAAGCATTTGATGCTGAAAGGGTGGATTTGGAGAAGTTTCTTTCTCTGGGCCCAGCTTTTGTGAAGAATGATAGGCTCATTGTACGCATTGGTAGCCACTATTTTCCATGGGATGCTGCTGAACCTATTATATTGGGTATGATCTCATGTAGTCAACAACAGAGCTTGGAACCAGAAGGCACAGTTGCTATGAATAGAATAATGGAAACTCTGGTGGTGGATTCATCAAAAGCAATTGAACCCTCTGCTGGAACCTCCTCTGGTGGAAGCTGGAGACTCTGGCCTTTCAGAACATCAAGAAGCAGGGGTTCTGTAAAACCAGTGTCTGATGAAGCCAGAGTTTCTGCGGCAAAGAGTGTTTCAGAGAGTACCTGTGATTTGGAAGAGGATAAAACTGAGCTTAAAGTCAATATTTCTAAAATGAAGCTGAAATCAATTGTTCCTACATCAAAACAACTAGCTTCCTTAAACCTGAAGGAAGGACAGAACATTGTAACTTTCACTTTCTCAACCGCAATGCTGGGAAAGCAGCAGGTTATTTTCTTGGTCATCTAATTCTTATTTATTATATGTGTTATTGTTATTGTTAATATTATTAGTATGGATTCTGAATTATTCTAGAATCAGATTTATAATGTTTAGATTCTCATTCTAGATATATAAACAGAGTTTACATTCAATCCAAAAGAGGGGCAGTTTTTTTTTAATTGGTCCCAAAACTTTTTTATCCTGAGACATTGGTCTTTGATAAGATCTTCATATATACTTATTTGAGAATTCAATCCCTACAAACCATTCTTGAAAATATCTTCATATATATATATATATGAGCATACTCTTTTAGAATTCAAACCTTGAAAATTGACATTTATCCTTCTTTGCTGACATGTTCTTTCCACTTTCAACTTTATCTTCTAGTGCTTTAAAATGATCCTTGGCTCCTTTAATTGTGAACATGGCTAGGCCATGCCTAAAACCAAAATCTTTTGCTTTGTTGGAACTCTAAAACACTAAAACAAAACCTACGATTATTTATTTTATGTTGACTAAATCTTGCATTTTATTTTGGATAGTATTTAGTGTGTGATGTCCCCTATTTTTTATTATCTTTTTTTGAAGCAGGTGGATGCTAGAATTTATTTGTGGAAATGGAACACCCGCATTGTTATCTCAGATGTTGATGGGACAATCACAAGGTTTTTTTTTTTTTCCTCTTTTATTCTTTTTCCCTCTAGTAAGCAGAGCATATGCTATTCATCTATTTTAGAATGGATAAGAAGTGGATGTTCATATGTTACAGATTAGATTTTCTTGGAATTGTCAAAGTTAATAGGACAGTGAGGTGTATTTTAATCATTTTGTACTTGTGAGGCGGCTGACAAGTTTCATCATCTTAAGCCATGGGCCCATGTATGGATATCATGGTTTTCATTGTGGAGATTGTTTTAGAAACTATTTTGGTGAAAAAGGCTTTGTTACTTGAGATATAACTTTGTGGTGCTGGATGTTCTAGAGGAGGTTGGAGTCTTGGAGGCCAAATGATTATTCACTGAAACATCGCATGGGTTCTTTAGGCATTGATGCTTGAGAAGGAATTCATATATTATGTCTTCATGCATTGGACATTAACATGCAAGTCTGTTCATTTTCAGGTTTCTTGATTAGGAATTGTAAATGTTGTGAGCTTTTCTTGTCAACGCATGTAATCACAGGGGACAAAATATTAATGCATCAAATTTTAAATGCTATGCATCTCAATTTTCGTGTACCTCTCAGTTTCTGCTCCATGTGTATTCTGAGGAAGAACTATGAGATTCGTCACTTGTTTCTGTTGAAGTTTTTTTCTTCTATTTCTGAGGTGCCATCTTTATTCATTGTTTATTTGCTAATTGTTGGTATTTATCAGATCCATCATACTAATGCCAATGGACATACACAATTGCCTGTCCCACATACACTGGTATTTAATGGACTACATTGGGCCTTGGGAGGCACCAAAAGGAAACCCTTATGGCTGTTATTGGAGTTATACAATATATTTATGCTTCATAAGGCACTTATGTAGGTTCACCATTGCCATGAGGCCATCCCCTTGGGGTTGTCTTTTTTATAAGAACCATGATATCTCTTGATTTTCCCTTTACTGTACTATCTGACTGCTCTAATACTTGTTTTGCATATTATTAAAGATCAGATGTTCTCGGGCAGTTCATGCCTTTGGTTGGAAGAGACTGGTCACAGACAGGTGTTACTCATCTGTTTTCAGCAATTAAGGTTTGTTGCTTTATATATATATATATATTCTTCTTGCAAAGACCATTTTCAATTTCTCCCAGTTTCATGTGGTAGTTTATGTCAAGCCACATATGGGTTATTACTGAGAGTTTATAACCAATGATACCTCATTAGAATCAACTAATGCAGTTCAGCCAGCCTTTGAACCCAACTACCTCTGACAAACCAGTTGGGCCAATGAATGCAGAGGGAAGGGGTTTCCCAAAAAGACAATCCAGGAGGCTAGGGTCAACATATATGAAGGCGACAAGCCAAATGTTATGTTGGTAAAGCCCACTTAGCTTTTTAAGTGTAATGTAGTGAGCGGACAAAGATTTCATGATCCATCATTTACAATGGTAAAACACACAACCATTAACTAGATGATCTTACTTGATAAACGGATATTTTCTTTTATACTGAAAAACGAGGAACCCACACTTTCTGAAGTATTAGTAGTGAAACTATCAAAGAGAGTTACTTATTTACAAAAAAGATTTTTATGTGTCTACATTGTTGAGTTTCAGGAAAATGGGTATCAGTTGCTTTTCCTTAGTGCTCGTGCGATTTCTCAGGCCTATCTCACTAGACAGTTTCTTTTCAACCTTAAGCAGGTGATACAAAGGGCTTTATCGTGTAAAATGCATTTTAAGTTGAAAAACTGAGAAAATTTGAAGTTATTTTATATATTTTGCTATTTGATATCAGACCTTCAATCAACCATGTTTTTATCTGGGAGTTACTGTTGCTTGTGCAGGATGGTAAGGCATTACCTGATGGACCTGTTGTCATTTCCCCAGATGGACTTTTTCCTTCTTTATTCCGAGAAGGTATCTTTCTTGTAAACAATGCGGAGGTGTTATAATTCAAACTACTGTAATTCAAACTACTGCTAATTATTCAGGCAATACTGTGAATAATTACTGCTCATTCCTATTTATATCAATATGTGGATGCATCTATAATGATGGATGTTTAAACATCTTTATCAGTCCAACTGGCTTAGCTAACTGTGGATATGCGTAGACATCCAATGTAAACCTTGTAGAATCACTATATTTTGCAGAAAGTTGTATAAATAAATCTGAACCTAATAGTTAGTAGAAACACTAACTTCACGTTGATTAAAACACTCCCCCTACCGGCCAACAGCTACTGAGTGATGCCCTGTATTAGATTGAGTGCATAGGATCAATATGGTCTTTAGCTCTTAACTTAACTCGGCTTAGCCTTTTCCCAATTACATGGGTCAGCTACATGAATCCACTTTCTCCACTTTGCTCTATCAAGGGCTAAGTTGACAGTTATATGTATTACAAGTATTTATATCTTAATTACATTACTAGTAGTTACATCTTTTCCCACCTCTTGCATTACCATCATCAATATGCTCTTACTTTTGAGAAATTGTTAAAAATTGAAATGCTCTGCAGGATCCTACCTCGTATGACATAAAACCCATCTTTCCGCTCAGTTAAAAAGAGTCCATTCCACATAGTTGTTACCTTTTCCGGTCAAACTGTGCATTGAGCCTCCTCGTCTTTTAATATTGCTTGTAACTTGCTTGTAGTTGCTAATTTTGCTATTGGATATCACTATATCAGTAACTGATTTAGTTCATGTGTGAGTCCTGGTACCACAAGAGAAGCTTTGGCTGCCTGCATCTCTCCAGTTGTTATATTTTAGTTAACTTGATATTACACTCCTAACTGATTCTATCATATTCCACTTTATATCTGGTGCTTCTGAGTTATAACCTAGTGACCTCACTCTATGTATCATTGTACCACTTTTGATTTCGTGCAATTTGATCAGCATGTGCCTTGAATCAACTCCATTTTTTGGAATTTAATTAGAGCTTAATAGATCAAATTTAATTAAACTAGGTTTCACTGTTTCACCATTTATCTGATATAATGTACTTTGGACCCAATTTGATTAAACAGTTGAAATAAGCTTGACTCATTGTTACGTATCACTTGGTTTTTTCTTTCAAGAAAAAAAAAATCTATTGCTTTATATATAGGGTCTGGCCTGACTGAACTTTGCTATTGTTTACAGTAATTAGAAGAGCTCCTCATGAATTCAAGATTGCATGCCTAAAGGTGAGTTTTGGCTGCCATACTGCATCTCTTAATGTGTGGCATTCATGTCTTTTGTACCTAACTTTCTTGGATTTATATGAAGTTTTGTCATTGAAGTCAAAGTTTTAAATTCTTTTCTAGTAAAAAATCTTGTTCATGTAACTAAAGTGGCCATAGATTAATTTTATATGGTTAAAATACTAATTAGTGTGAACAGCTGATTTATAAGTTTGGTATCTTCAAATATATATTTTTTTTTGAGAAGAAACAAGTATATTTATTAATAGTACTAGGTAAATAACTTTACAACCATAAATAAAGTGCCAAAGCGAAAACATCGACTGCGAAAGCAGCCCAACACCCAAATAAACCAAATCAGCCCAAAACTACTCCATCATTACAACATGCAAAGGTACCAATTACGATACCAATCTGCCACTGTGAATCCACCTGAAAATTTCGATGAAGCCACCCATCCTGCTGCCAGTAACAACACCTCATCCCGAAGCCTCCATCGGTCTTTCGAGAGATTTTGAAAGATTCTTCTATTTCTCTCGAGCCAAATCACCCATAAAGATGCAAAAGACATGATCCTGCCCACTTCACTATGCTTCCTAGAAAGGTTAGAAAACCTAGGGCATGCAAAACATTCTTCAATTGTAAGAGGGGGAAAAAAGGAACCATTGCTCTCATTTGACCATCTTTGCCATAGGAACCGAATCCACTCACACTCAGCAAAAAGATGATCAGCAACTTCATTCTCCCTCTTACATAACAAACAACAACTTGGCGATGATAGCCAATAAGGAAACTGCTTTTGCAATATGTCAGTGGTATTGATCTTTTTATGTAATAAAGACCACCCAAAAAATTTAACATTGAAAGGAATATGAGCAGCCCAAAGATGAGACACAAAAGGAGAAACACTATTAGGAGGGCAATCAAGTGATCAACCAACGCATCAAAAAAGGATCCGTAAGAAAACCAACCAGAGGGATTAAGAGACCATTTGAAACAATCATCCCCAGTGACCAACCTAACGTTAGCCAATAGAGCTAACAACTCCTCAAGCTGCGGGATAACCATGGAAGATGGGGGTCTAACAAAATGAAAATTCCAATAGGAAGAAAAATTATCATAAGAACTATTAACAAAGAGAGCGATTGGACACATCCGAAGGCTAGACAAATGGTATAACCTAGGGAAACGAAATGCCAATGAAACGTTACCACACCAAATATCTTCCTAGAAACGGAAAACCCTACCATTGCCTACAGACCGAGACAAGAATGGGGAGAAAATAGGAAGGAGTCAGTGAATAAATTTCCACGGGCTTCTATTTGTGGAGGAAGGGGAAGTTCCAATATCACCCCGCATTTGAGGAGCCATGAATGCTTCGGATGATTTTAACCCACCAGGAACCCGATTCTTGGGAAAGTCTCCACAACCATTTTGAAGCCAACACTTCATTCCTCTTCACCAAGTTGCCGATCCCCAAGCCACCCTTGCCCACGGGTTGCTGCACCACTTTCCAATTAACCAAGTGACAATTACTCTGATCATCCACCCCTTTCCATAAAAATGACCTCATTCTTTTCTCCATCGCCTTAGCCACACCCATAGGAATCCGGAACAAAGAGAGAAAGTATGTAGGTAAAGCCGCAAGAATTGATCTAATAAGGGATAATCTTCCACCTTTGGAAAGAAAACACTTCTTCCACCCATCTAGTCGCTTAGATATCTTTGCCATGACAGGTCCCAAAAATTACTTACTTTTGGGTTCGCACCTAAAGGTAATCTGAGATATGTCATCGGCCAATAACAAATTGCACACTTCACCTTATTAGCAATTGAGACAAGAACCTCCTCTTCCACGTTAATACCCGCCACTTGACCCTTTGCCATGTTGATTCTCAAACTAGACATACTGCAAAAGCACTCCAACACCTTGATGGCACCTAAGGCACATTCTTCATCCCCCTGAAGAAGGAATAAAGAATCATCTGCATATAGAAGGTGCGAGACCTCAATTTTGTCTTTCCCCAGAATAAAACCTCTGCTTAGCGAGACTTGGCATACCCTGTTCATCAATCTACTCAACACATCCACAACAATAGTGAAGAGAAACGACGATAGTGGATCTCCTTGCCTCAACCCTCTACACCCAGAAAACTTGCCCCGTGGCATGCCATTCACCATTACTGAATAATTCACTGACCTCAGACAACCATTGATCCAACTTCTCCATCTCTTCCTCGTGCCTTTTTGCTTCATGAAATCAAGAAAGTCCCAATTCACGGAATCATACGCTTTAGCGAAGTCTGCTTTGAAGACAATCCCCCCTTTCTTCCTTCTACAATACTCCTCTACAGCTTCATTCGCAATAAGGGGAGCCATGACGACCATGAAGAAAGGCAAATTCTGTATGTACAATTGTCTTATGAAGCACTGCTCTTAGTCTAATTGATAAGACCATAGCAATAATTTTGTACAAGCTGGTCACCAAACTAATAGGTCTGAAGTCAGACACTTTCCAAGAATTCAGTTTTTTGGGGATGAGACATATGTATGTCTCATTGGTTTTGACATTAATGACCCCATTATGGAAGAAATCTTCCATCACCCTCATCAGATCTTCTTTAACAATATCCCATGACTTCTGGTAAAAAGCCATTGTGAAACCGTCGGGCCCCGGGGATTTATCACCATCACATTCAAAAACTGCATGCCTCACTTCCCCTTCCTCGAAAGGTCGCTCCAGCATATCAACATCCACCTGAGACAATGTATCCCATTCCAATCCATCCACCCCCCAAACCTGATTCTCTCGGGATGAATACAACTTCCCAAAGAAGTCAATAATCTCATTAACCACCCCAACCTCTGATGCCCTTAATTCCCCACTGTCGGTCTCAATCTTAGCAATAGTGTTCTTAGTTTTTCTACTACTGAGCAATCTGTGATAGAAGCTGGAATTTACATCACCATCTTTGATCCATTTTACTTAATTTTCTGCAGCGCCTTCCTCTCCTCCCCTAGCAAAATATCTGCCAACTCCACCTTGGCCCTTCTTCGAATTTCCATCACGTCAGATGTCCAACTCACCTGCCCTTCTAGATGATCAAGAGGTTGAATGAGATCCTGTAAAGCTTTCTTTTTAATTTGAGCAGGCCCATTAGTTGATTTATCCCAATCCTTAACCTGTGCTTTTATGTGACGCAACTTTACCATAAACCTATGAGCCTCATGTCCATAAGCCATCATCTCCCTCCACCATCTACTCATTGAACTTCCAAAATCCCGGTGCAAGAGCCATGAATTTTCGAATCGAAAAGGAGAAGGTCCCCAAGAGACCACATCTGTGACAAGTAACAATGGGCAATGATCCAATGTAATACGGAGAAGAACCTCCTGTCTATAATAATTATTGAAATATTTAAAACCTTGACTTCAATGACAAAACTTCATATAAATAATGAAAAAAGAAGGAACAATCCCTTAGAGCATTATTCTTTTTTTTAATATTTTTTCTTTACGAAACATATAGTTTTTTTTTAAAAAAATTTTAGTTTTACTTATGAAGTATCATGGGTGCTTTATTCCCCCATTCCCACCTTTTGGTCAAAACTTCTTGTGAGTGCACAAGAAAGGTGACAAAGGTCAACCGTGTGGTGAGATTATTGCAGAAAGTTTGATTTTAACTTTTGATATCCTATAAATTGGTTGCATGTGCTTCTTGTGGCCAAAGATAGCTGTTGAACAGAAATAACCTTTAATTGTTTTGAAATTTTCTGTACATATCATTACTCGAGTTTCCCATGTCATGCAGAAGTTCTGGAAAAAAAGCCCTGGTATTGAATGAACAGAATTACCTGATTGGGATAATACTATGGATGCTGTGTCGTGAACGAGTTCAGTGTTTTTTTTTAACGTTGGAGAAACACATTTTTTGTTGTAATTTGATCGTAGAATTGAAAGAATTAGTTCTGAGATAAATTTGTATAAATTTTTCTAGGCCGGTACCATTGCAGCTATTGCAAATATATTATACTTATTGAGATAACTAGAAATCTACTTCCCAACTTTTTTACATTTCATTTTGTGAGAAGGGTGGATGAAATTGGCAGACTAGTTTCATTTCATGATATTGTGTTATTAGTTGCGTAAGAATCAGCTTGCCGCTAATAATTGGTGATTTGAATTCTAGGACATAAGAGAATTATTTCCTCCTGATTGCAACCCATTTTATGCGGGTTTTGGCAACAGAGACACTGATGAAATTAGCTACCTTAAGGTTGGAATCCCAAAAGGAAAAATCTTCATCATTAATGCTAAGGTAATCTTGTATTTTGTATCACAAGTCAACACAGATGGTGGCTAAAGGAGCTCTGGTTATGCTTACGTTTCCAATTCTTTCCATATTGTTTTGAGATAACAGGGTGAGGTCACTGTGAATCGGAGAGTTGATAGAAAATCTTACAATTCCTTTCATCCACTCGTGCATGACATGTTTCCTGCCATGTCTTCTTCCGAACAGGTTCTTTCTGTAACTTGCTTCTTCTTCTTTCTATTTGCTCCTGTTGTAACTCGGCCACCAAGAATGGCACCATGATTTTTGGTGTGTTTGATCCAACTTTTTTACATCCTGTTGTAGTGGCTATGCTGATTATCCCTGATACACTAATGTGCATCCCCTGTTTTATGTCAAAAATGAGAAGAAAAGATTGCAAAATTTGGATCTTATACTCTCAGGCTTTCTTCAAATTTTGTGTGAGCCGACATTGGCATGTTTCTTTTTGATCCAGGAAGAATTCAATTCATGGAATTACTGGAGAACACCTCTTCCTCAAATTAGCTAATTTTTTCTTGTCCAACTTTTTGGAGTTGGGATTAGAAGGATGTGAGCATGCTGGTTCCCGAAATCATTCAGGTGGGATTGTTTCTTCCTCTGATGACTAACATGAATTGGCTTTATCACCAACATGAATGCACTATTATAACAGAATTTGAGAAGTCAGAAACCAAGTTTTTCATTGATTGCATGCTATTTCTCTCTTTCTTTCTTTCTTTTTTTCTGTTTTTTTGGGTACAAATTGCATGCTGTTTCATTACTGACAATATTTGCATTGTCTGCAGTGAAGTAGTTTGCCTGTGATGGGGACCAGAATGTGCTCTCATAGCTTTTGCCGCAGTGTGTGATTTTTAGCCTGCGGAAAGAGATGTACAGACGAGTTGCTTGTACACAACTTCAAGGTAGCGTAGATAGTTTTTCTCTGTAAAGTATAATGTATAAATGAACAATGTCTACATAATTGATGGATGTGAATCATCGTTTGCATAATATAAAATTCGTTAATTACCACCCTTCTTGTGTTGCTTACTAACAAACTGAACTGACTGCTTTGTTATGATTGGCATCATATTCTTCATTAGTTATTTCTATAGCTTTAGAGCAATGACTGGCAAGATCTTTAGCTTATCTGAGTTTTTGGCCAACCACTGGTGCCAAAACTCAGGTGAGCTAAATTTCTAAGAAGCATTTTTTTGATTTTTTTTTTCTAACAAGCATGATATGAATATGAGTAACTTGGTATGAGTTGTAATAAAAGGAAGTTTTTATAAAATTTTGATATGATGGAGAACATCATAAAATCCAAAGTTCATATTTGTGAGACTTAATATTTTGTTAATGTTGAGAATATCATAAAATCAGCATCTATGAGACAGAGCATGTGGCAGTATCCTTCTCTTGAAAAGATTAAAGCAAAAGTGAAGTTTCAATATGTTTCATATTCCAGCTTCTTAATTTTTGTTGCACAACCTTTGCTTTTTGGAAAGGCCAAGATATTTATGTTAATGGTAATCACTGCATAATGGTAGACAAGAATAATTCCTGCGGTTGATTAGTACAAGTGCAGACTATTCATAGATATTTATGTTAATGGAAAGCATTGCATGATGCTAATTATGTTTTCTATTTTAGTATGCTAAATATTGAAGATCTTTTTCCCCCTTTCTTTAGCTATTGGAAAATTGAGCATTTCTCGAGAGTACTAAATTAGTCACATACTAATGGGAAGAGATAGTTGTTGTTTTGAGTGCATGTAATTGTTTCATCTATTATGACTCCACGAATTTTCATATTTAGTAGGTTCATCTTTCACATTTGTAACAATGCGTTTATTTAAGAAAAATTAAGAAAAGTTTAGCCTTGTAAAGCACTTGTTGCGTTTCTAAGCCACAGAGAGAACATGTGAAAGTGTCTGGTAAGACTAGTGGTTTAAGGAGAAAAATATTATGTTGTGTAAGATGAGACCAAGTAAGGCAAAACAATTGAGATCATCAACAAATTAATTTGGTAGTCAAATTTTACACCAACAGTTGTAATTCTGAAATTATCAAAGTCACCTCTAACAATGCTCTCCCAGCCTGTGAATTTTATTACAATTGATGAATTTGCCAATTTTGACAATGATTGTATTGTAAGGTGAAATTAGTTTTCATATGTGTTTTTTGCCCCCTTTTTTGAGATTAATGGTTAGGTGGTGTTTTGGACTTGAATTTTGACAGTCTAGTCTTTGTTGCCCAAGAAGCATATGATGAGATATAACATATATAAATTCTCTTTTCCTCACAATTCCTGAAGAACTTGATCAGTTCCATCTTAATTGACATAGGAACACAATATATATATATATATATATATATTTTTTTTTTTGAGAAGAAACAATGTTAGTAGTTAGTAGTTAGTTGTATAATCAACTCCATCACCATCAATCATCATATCACAATCTCGGAAAGGTATCAGGCTCATTCCTAACACATTAATCCCTTCACCCTTCCCTCACTCTTTAGGGTGAAATAGAGACAAGAGTTGAACTTGGAACTTTTGAATTATAAAACTATTTTTTTACCAACTGCACCACCTCTATGTTGTCACATGGGAACACAATATAGGAGTTAACCCTCCATAATTTTGACTGAGTTATATATATATGTGTGTGTGTGTGTGTCTATGCCCTTTGGCATATAACCCACTTAAGAAAGCATATGCAAATAAAAAAACAAGTAACATGAAGCAGTTACACTTAACAAAAGAAACTACAGCTTTATAAGTACCAAAGTAACAAGATTAACAACAATTGTAACAAACTAAATCAAACATATATATAAGGCAGTACTAGTACTAGTAGTACGTCCACACACCAGAAATTAACGTCAAACCTACCACTTCTCCTCTTGTTAGTTAATTATAATTACTTTATTGCAAGAGCGAGAAGGGAAAAAGATCATAGAGATGTATATATAATTAATTATATAAGTTGAGCTTCTATTCTGCAATAATCTTGAAACCCAATGTCTTCTCTGCAAAAGGAACGAGCTTGTTGATCTCATTAGCATCTATGTAGCCATTACCATTGATATCGGCGGATTTAACTCCTCGTTTGCTCCTCCATGAGCTGAACCATTTCCCACTCGTACGTATTACTTCTCGCAGCTCCTCTCCGCTGATGCGACCATCCTTATCGTCATCGAATTGGTCCAACCATTCCCTGAACTGTGCCATCGTCATCTCCCGCTTTCCCCCGTTTGGTATGTTACCACCCTTGGCATTAGCAGTGCAACCCGTAATTGCCATGTCGACTGTATAAGTACTGGTAATAGCTTCACTGATATATCACTAGCTGGCTAGCTAGCTAATATTAATAACACTAGCAGCTTCCACAAGCTAGAGATCTCAACCTTACACCGTGATTTCTCAAGGTACCTGAGAGCAAGTCTTATATATACTTGTGCTCTCAACTCTTATCTTCATTTGCCTTTGATGGAGGGCCTACCAACTTAGAGTACTATTTTTTTTTCTTTATATCTTTGTTCTTTCTTATCCCTTTGGAATCCTGTTCTAAAACAGGAGTTCAAAGACCTAGCTAGTTGCATTGGAAAAGAATAAAGTCGTGATGGAAGGTTTGATGCGTGCACGCTCAATTTGAATCACTAATCATCAATAGCTTGCAAAAGCAGATTCAATAGCTATAGCTATGAGCTCAACTCAACTTAACTTAATTAAATATTTTTTAATTACGTTGGCCGGCGGCATGAATCCGCTTTCTTCTTCTCATTTGAATCAGGACTAAGTCAAAAATCTTGAATCATGAAGAACTATATCTTTCTTAATTATTTGGACTCCAAGTTATTTTTAAGTCTTCCTCTACTTATAATATTCTCGTGAACTGTTTAGAGGTATCATTGGCTTGGTTCGTGTCGTTTGAGAAATTAAAAGACACATCTTCTTTTAATTTGAGAAATCAAACGAAACAGAATCGAATCAATATGTTTTGTTTGATTTTAAATTACTTCTGTTCAGGATAAGTTTGAGAAAGATATAACTTTAGCAGTTTGATTTGGTTTGAGAAATTAGTAGACATATCTTCTTAATTATAAAAAAAAAAAAATGGTGACCTCACCATTGATTTAAATTTAAAATATTATTTTTCTATAGTTGATTAATTTTAAAATAGTTATCAATTTAAAAAACACAGGCACACATACATGCAAGAGCTTTCTCTCTACTTGGCTTCCAACGAATAAGGGCTATCAAAAACTTAAGATGTGATTACGTACCCTCATAGATGTGTGCGTTTGCTACATTTTCTCAAGGAAGAGAGATATAGAAAGCTGAACAAATCCATGGGCAGGTGCCAAAGAAGTCAGGAAAGGAGGCAGTTTAACTGAAATATTGGGCAAACGTTTGGTTTGTTATCCTAAAACATGTAATCGTATCATTTTTAATACACCAAAAGTAAAGCGATTCGATTAGACCAAAATAATCGAATCTCATTTGCTTTAAACCATCTGTTAATTAGAATGCAACAACCTTGTTGATTCTTCTAATTTTGACTTGTGAGCAAATGATGAGATATTTTACTTAAAACTAAATGCATGTGGAAACCAAAATAGGATGAAGAACAAAATATCTTGCAATTTTTGTTGTGAGCAAATGATGATATATATAATATATATATCACCCCCAAAGCTCCAAAGCAGGCTCATCCTATTATACAAAGCCAACAAAGTGATATTCCTAATTAATATTGGGCTCTATATATCAATGGTACTATTGAAGAACAATAATTTAAAAAGAAAAATAAAAGTTATTGATTGTGTTCGGTTTGAGATTCAGATACAATTCTTTTTATTCGAAAATTTGAATATACAAAAAATATATTTGGTTGGTTAAAACTCAAAAACAATTTTCAGAAATTTATAAAAAAAATATGCATTTAGGTATCGATAAAAAATTATTTTCTGAATTTTTACTATTACTACTAGCCAAATTAAGTCACCAATAATTTACCAACACATGCAACAAAACGCCTAGCCAGCCGCCTAGCAAGGCATTTCTTTTTCTTGTGGATCTTTTGATCCTTGTAATCTTAAAGGAATCTGCATTTCAAGATTTAAAATAAAAACAAAAACAAAATATTCTAGAAAATCATGAGACTAAATTAATTAAAGATTACCTTGCAAGTGTGTAAGAATCATAACTAGTACTTTTGACGTTTATTAATATCTATGAAAACATCCGATATTCCTCGAGTCCGGTGTGATGGTGGGAAATTGTTTAGGCTTCCATCCAATAGTGGGGTGGCAGCATAAATATGTATACACAATATTTATGGATATCTTACATATAATTAATTGAGCTTAGTTACCACCAGAAATCTTAATTATACCTGTATCTAATCGTTTACTTAACCTCTACATATAGGCTTTACACATGGCACAAAAGCGCCTCTCATTCTCTTCGATCCTTGAAACTTAACCAAGAAGTGGGAGATATATATATATATATATATATAGGAGAGAGCTGAGTTAATGGGAAAAAGCAACGAAAAAGCATGCTTTCCAAGTGACTTAAAAATACACTTATTTTCTTTTAATTGTGCGATAAGTGTTTCTCTGTTTAAAAATCAGAGTCCAGAGCAAAATAGCAATGGAGTATGCCGTAATAATACATGATTTCTGTAAGTAACAATCATTGAGATTTGAGAGGAAACTAGGGGAAGAAGAAAAAATAAACAAGGATATACAGGGTCAGTTGCTCGCCAAAAATGTCTTTATAAGAGCAGAATATCAAGCCCACCCACTCGGCATCCCACTCCCGTCGTTCTCCTTTCAATTGCCTTCATGGAATTCTAATCTTCACCAATTCTAAGCTAGAGATTATTTAAAACTTTTGGTAAAAATGGGAAGGGGAAGCAAAGAAAGCATAAAATGGAATAAGCAAGATGGGAAGGTGAAATTTATTGGATTAAATGGATATGAGATTTTGTTGAGAAGGAGATGAAATAAAGTCAAGGTGGCTTTCCATTATCTAAGTCCTCCATTACGTCGATGTCTTTACGAGTTGTAAATTTCTGAACATAACCTGCGGATGAAAACATCAAATTAATTTCAGTACCCACATGAATCAAGGTGTACTCGAGTGATTTGCTGAAGCAGACAATCCTAGGACATAGGGAACACCATGACAAACTAGAAAGAGAGAGAGTTTTGGTACTTCAACTTCATCTAAAGTTTAAACTATTTTCACCGCATTCATATTCAGCATTCCCATTAAAAAACCAATGTATGTAAGAGGCACACTTCCCTGTTTGTTTCAACATCCATGTTTCTAGCAGAACCTTTGCTCATTGATGATGTCAATGACACATCCACAACAAGGTAGGTGTACTCAAAGTTGCTTTTGGCATCATAGAGTGTTGGATCTATGTGTGATACTCCAAGACTAGCGTGTAACGATTCACCTTAAAGAAATTGGCAATCAACTTGTAGTGATTTGGACTAAACTCAAAAGCATGGTAGACGAAAGAGTAGTGCAAAACAAGATATGGTGTCTGTCATGGGTTTGTGATGCTCCAATGAACAAAATGCTAAGAGCCAACAGAGAAAGATGAGAGGAAAGAGAGATAGAGAAGACAACCTAGGGAGACATGAAGAAAGATAAAAGAATTAAAGAGACAAAACTAGTTAATCATGCCTTTACCCTCATTCCAAGATTAATTGAGTGCTTAGAAAATTTTTGAAGCACCTCTTGCTATAAATTTGGCTTGGCCAAATAATTCACCTCAATACCAAGAAGAGCTGAATTCATAAATTTAAGTTCTTGATGCCCAAGCCTCTCATTTGTTATAGGGATAGAAAACATTGTCAATCAACTTTTGCACTCTTTCACTAAGAATATACATATGGAAAACATGGTCATGTCTTAGGAAAGGCATTTTAAGTGGTTGTTCTTCCCCGCTTCTTTTTGAGAGGCAATTTAATTTCCAAGATGCAAAAACTCCTTGAAGCCTGCTAATGATGACCCCCCTCCCCCCAATGGTATATCACTTCAATAGGAAGGTACAAAAGGAACCTAAACAAAACAAAATTCATTCCAATGTGTTCTAAAATTTCTTGCATTATACTCAATCCCCACTTTGAGAATATCACTCCCCTCCAAATTAGTTCTCAAGTCTAGGAACAACCTCAAAGCAACATAGGAAATGTCTTGAAAATATAAGCTTATAAACAAATTCCTTGTGTCATTGCCAATACTAGCATATAATTGATTTATGATGTGGAAAGTTGGAAACCATTCAGACTAACCTATGAATACAACTAATTTACAGAACTTATTGTAGGTTTTTGTTGTTAATACAAACCATGCATATGTTCTTCCCCCTTGCAAATACTACAATATGTATGTGAGAAAACAATCCAAATAGTTGATCTCATGATGTCAATTTTTTTTTTTTTGACAAGGAACAGACTTAATATATATTAGAGAAAAAGATATCCTAAGGGACGAGATGTCCCAAAGGAACTACAATGTTGTCACTTGTCAATATAGATCTCATGATGTCAATATAGATCTGTAACATTTTTGTTTCTAGTCTTAACATTTTCTCAGTTAACCAATAGCCACTTCATATGTTTTTTATTGTGAATCACGAGTCCCATCCAATGATAAGCTGCTCCATTTATATTGTGCATCAATAGAGGTACTAGGTTGATCTCATATATTTACAAGGTCTGAAAATTCAAATTTTTTCGTTTTTTTGGACCATCAAAGTATGGTTAGTATGTAAGAAAAAAAAATACAAAAAATCAGCAAAAAAAATTCGTGAAATTCGGCGAAATTTAGAAAAATTCAATAGCACCGGCGAAGTTCGACAAAAACATGATGTTTAACTTAATTTTTTCTCCAATTTTTTGCATTTTTTTTTTCTTACATACCAACCAGACTTCAATGGTCCAAAAAAACAAAAACAATTGGCGAAATTCGCCGAATTTTCAAACCTTGTAAGTGCTAACTAAATAGCATGCTTACCATATCTTTCCTTTTCACTACAAAAAAATCCTTTCTTTGTTATCCTTCTGCGCCACATAACATTGTCAACATGTTTCTTTTTTATAGTGAACTTACCAATAGATTATTCACCACTTCTTAGGCCACTCCTACAGTATGATTCTCTATTTTACCCCACATCACAGTACTTTCTGAACTCAAACTTCATCTCCTCATTGATTCTCCAATTTTTGAGTTTTGATTCATAATTACCTTTTTATTTCTTCAAATATAAATTTTCATCAAACAACTAACTGATCTATATAAATTCAAAAGCATTCATCTATCTTTATGAAATACATGTACAAAGATGTTCAAGCATATCTTGTGGGTAAATTAAATTTTCCTTAACCTTGCATATCTTCATTTAAGAAGCCTCACATCTCATTTTCCAATTGTTTATTCTTTTTGAATTCCCATTGGTATTGCTACATTCATGGTCGTAAAAATCCTAAGTTCAATCTTTGTAACATATGAATCACAATTCAAATCAGGGGAAAAGAATTCAAATCTATGAATCTTTTCGCAATGGATTAAGGAAAAAATTATTCGAATCCTTAATAAGAATATCAATAATTCTAAACCCCAAAGTGACTTCTAATATAATAGCAGAATCTTATAGTCCACAATTCAAATCTTAGAATTCTTCCAGAAGTGAAAAAGAATGTCTTTCAAATATCATGTATTTTCTATTTTTCATACAATTCTAAGGAATATGGAATCGTAGAAATTTTAGAAATGACTAGTGACTGTTCAACCTAGTTATAAATTTTAGAGTGAACTAATTTTCTATGAGGAAGAGTTCTTCAACAGGGAGAAAAATTCTAAAATCAGCTCATCCCACTAGTCAAAGCCTAGTGAAATGCATCATAGGAGATGGACAATTATGAAGTATCTAAGTTCATTGTTGATTTCAAATTTAACTTGATTAGGGAAAAAAACTTGGAAATTTTTAGTGGCAACCCCCTTCATGAACAAAATCATCATTACAAAATAGTAATCCATTTAAGAACTTTAACCTACATATATTTACATACATAAACGATTTTTATCATGTAGGTGAGTCCTATTATTCATGATTCTGATAACTATGGCTACATCTACTCAAATCTTTTGGATTCATCACTGACCTACTTTCTCCCCAAGGAACTGACAATAATAAGTTATACAACTCCTCCAAAAGCTTCAGCTTGCTGCAGTCATCTATTCTAGCTCCAGTATATTGGTGAATACACATCCCATCAAACCTCTTAAATTTCTAGCACTATCCCCCTTTGTCTGTGAAATTGTTATTTGACCACACCCTAGCATCCCCTGTATATGTATCATTCCATCCCTTGCAAATATGGTATATTAACTCTCCATAATACATCAGCAAGCTACCAGTTTGTATCTCTCTAATGGCTGATGATCCATATTTCCTGGCTAGCCTCTCTTTTGCATTCAGAAGAGATTATTTTATAATATGAAGAACAACAAAAAACCTAAAAGGAAATAAACAAAAAAGAAATGGTTATTCTTGTGTATCACCACAGCTAAAAGTGTGATATACAAAAAGGTTTCTAAGTCAATCTAAGCTATGTGCAAACTAAATGATTTATGGAATCACCAAAAGTCGTTGACAACATTGCATATGCCTCTGCGTTTCATGATATAGTAGTATTTCACCAGTTAAGCTTCAACCTCATCGAAGAAAAACACTAATTCAAACTTAAAAATGAATCATGGTGGTTTATTTGCCAGAAATGACATCAAAATTGAGGGAAAACGCTGGTAATCAACAAAAATAGTTAAATTAGAGCAGAAGAGAGTACCAATTCCAAGGCAAGGAATGCATTTGCAGGTAATCTCCTTCCCTCTTTTGTTATAATAACTAACAAAACCACTCCCCTGGCAGCTCCTACACTTTCCAGTCCATTCATACACCACTTCCTTACAATCCTATCACACAACATAAACAACTCAATCTCAAATTCAACCTAAATATTCAATTAGAATAAACGATCAGAAACATAGAAAAAAAAAAAAAAAAAAAAAAAAGAACATCACCTCGATTTGAGGATCACAACGCAGGCGACGGTCGATCTCCTCGGCAGATACAGGAGAAGAGTCAGGATAAGTCATTGGCAGAGGAAGAGCGTCGCTATTATCGGCCAAGTAGCTCTCCTTATCACGCGACCATCGCTTCTCTTTCGCATTCACTCTAGTGTTGTTACCTGCGTTCCGCTTCAATACCCCATCAATATTACTCCCGTCGGAATCTTGTCCAACGCGGACATTGTTGCCGGCGTCAATGGCTCCGGGGAACTGGAACCAGCGAGGAGCATTGGGGCCGACGGGAAGGTCCGTGGCTTGGCAACGAATAGTTGAAGGAGATGGCTTGGAGAAAGAGAGAAAGGAAGGTTTGGGACGAGAAAGAAGGGGGAAGAAGCTAGGGTTTGTTAGCAACATTCGTTGAAGATTTACGAGCACTGAGAACCACAGCAAAAGATCATCCTCTCTACTATTCTTCTTGCACTTCGTGTTCTTTTTGTTCTGGTTTTTAGTGGTCTCTCTGATTTTCAAGCAGAGCGGCGAAGAAAAAACGCATTTTGTAAACGTGGACGTTGAAATCGTGCTTCGTATCGTTAGCGGGAAGATGAGAGCGCACCCAAAAAGCGGAGGAAGGTTAGAAAAGAGCGAGGATTTCAGCCATTAGGAGCATTACGCGTCAGCGGAAGAGAATTCGACGCGGTGGGGCTTACGTAGGTTCATGTTTGTGGCAATGATTTTTTAATTATATTGAACTTATGTCAGATGTGAGTGTTAAAGAGCCTGTACTACATTTTTTTTGAGAACAGGATTATTTAGATTTTTTAAATCTTAATAAATAACATTTTGTATGTTTCTAGTGACAAAAAAAAAATCAAAAACCTTTCCTGCATTGAATTGAAGGGTTCGAATTGAGTAAATTATAAGCCCCGTTTGAATTATAATTCAGTATTAGAAAATTTTAAAATCTAAAATATATATTTAATTAGTTAAATCTCAAAATAGCTTATTTTAGTTTTAGTTACATTTTTTTTTAGGAAAAACAAAACATTGCATTAATAATAAAAATAACAAAAACTGTCTTACAACCACAACACGATACGAGCATAAGGAGTACTCATAAGCAGAAACAAAACACTAAGACGACTAGTTTTATTTACAAAAATGAGTTCCACTTTTTAGGTTATATCTAAATTTTTGCAATATAAACCAACGACAAGTTATTATCGATTGGGTACTCACATGAGGCTCTTAGATAAGTTTGCACTAGATGTCCAAGCCGAGAGCTTAGTGAGTTTAAAATAAATTTTTTATATATGGCAGGGCTTTACTTTTGAGAGACTTGAAGCTATTGTCTTGCATAATGCACTTGACTGTTGTATTAGATATAAAAAAAATGATAAAGGGATTCCAACACTAAACTCAATTAGTGTAGTCAAATATCCAGTGTTTTAGATTATTTTAAAGCTATGTGTATAGAACAATGTTACAATGATTTAAGGGACTTACCTAACATTAGGTTAGACGAGTGACAGAGTTGAGAAACATAAGGTTCTACTATAAAATAGATTCTGATTACTAGTCTCTTCACTCACATAACTGCATTATTGAATATTTATGGTCTAACTGACTAATGGGGTGGCCCCCAATACCCTGACTTTCAAAACAATAAAAGAAAAAAAATAAAATTTAAGGGACTTCGAGACACAACTTTATATCTTTTGTCTATATAGCACCATCCCAATAGAAAATTAGAGCGGATTGCTGACTTTCCAAGTGAACTTTTGACTTTGGAACATTGATTTGTTGGAATTGTAGTTTTGAATGTGAAAATATTTTAATCCCACGTTAGAAACTCAAAAGTCTTGGAACAGACTTATGTACTATAGGAAACTAGAAAGGAAGTTGGGAAGCCTATGCGTGCACATAAGGGCCCATGGGCGCTTAAGTGGTTTTCTTCAAACCACATCTATGTTCATAATAATTATTCAAACTATACAAAATTTTATATTTTAGTGAGCCTTTTCTACTAAATGAGATTGACCGCACGAATCTCCTTCCAAGGGTTAAATAGACATTGACGTTTAAAATATAAGTAGTTATATCTTTTTTTAATTATTTTTTATCTATTTTATTTTAAATCTTCTTATCATGATTGTTTATGCCACTCATCCAAATCAAGGCATCTAAAGATATTTGCGGTCCAAACCAACTTAATCAATTTATTTTATTTTACTTTTAATGGACTCCTTCTATTAATTTTGGAACATGTTCATTTGTAATATAATCTTTTTAATGTAAACTTTACAAAATTATTTTGAAAAAAAAAAGAAGGCAGTTAAGTAAACTACAAAAAAATATTTTTTACATTACAAGAAATTACTAATTTTAATTTTTAATAATATTTTTATGTGATTGTACCAAAATATTCTTATTTTTTATTTTTTATTTAATTCTGTCGTAGGTTCGGTCTTGCGTGACGGAATCAAAATGTATCCGTTCGGTCGTACAGACCGAACCTATAACTATTGGTTCGATTTGTATACCGAACTATCTATTTTTTGTGTGTGTTTTAAATACATTAAAAAAAAATTATACGATTCGGTCTGCGATAACATAACCCAGAATATAAGGTTTTGTCGTCTCTGACCGAACCACCGCAATCGGTTCGGTATCACAGGTTCGAACTGATCGCGGTCTAGTTCTTCTCATGATGATTTTATTGAACACCCGATAATATTTTTCGTGAATAAAAATACTAAAAGATACTATTTTAATAAGTAATCTCTTATTAATTTAGTAATTTTTATTTGCGAAACTTTGAATAACAACCGTCTTTCGTGTAAAAAAAAATAATATAAAATTTACCAAAACCATCAAATTCTTAGCTGAAAATGAGATAATAACAAAGAAATAAATGATTTTGAGAGTTTTGAATGTAGTGATTTATGATTTTTAAGAATATATTTAAAATTTATAGAGTAGGGTTGGGTTGGAGGAGATATTTTTTTTTTAAAAATTATAAGAAGGGTATTTAGAAAAATTTAATACGGTAAGGATAATATTTCTTAAGATTGTCGTGGTAAGAATAGAACCGGGTGAAAATACCTTAAAAATTGAAAAATATAAAGATCCTTAAAAAAAATAAAAATTGAAAGAAAAGAAAAGAAAACGTTTAGAATATTAAAAAAAGGGCAAAAGCAAAGAAAAGATCAAAAGAAGTGCAGGCAAAAACTGAAAACAGCGAGCAAGCCCTCTTACTTACTGTCTCACATTACTGTAGTGTAGACTGTAGAGAGCGAAGCGCATATCACTGGAGAAAAGAGGCGCGAGCGAACGAGCGAGCATCACTTGCCCGCAACTTACATGGAATTCCGTAAGCCATCCCACCCGCTCTTATCCGTCTCCTCTTTCATCCACCAACACTGTCTTCGATTCGGAGCCGACTTAGCTAATCGAATCGAAGACGGAAAGAGACTCGTCGGAAATGTCGTCTCGAATTGGCCGCAGAGGCGGCGCGATCGTTCCCCCACGCCTCTCTTCGCTTCGACGACGCAGCAGCAGCAGGAGCCGTGGCAACCGAAGCACGCCTTCGATATCGCTCTCAACACTGAGTTCGTTGCGAAAACGCTCACTGGAACCTCTGTTTATACCGTCAGTAATTCGAACAACGAGTTCGTGCTCGTATCTGATCCCAACAGCGTCAAATCCCTCGGTCTCCTTTGTTTTCGACAAGAGGATGCGGAAGCGCTTCTCGCACAGGTTTTGTGTTTATCTATATATATATATGTTTCTTGTTTTACTACGAAGTAACCGCGTTAATCGGTTTGGTTTCTTGTTGATATTTTAGGTTCAGTTGAGACAACCTGTTTTGGGGAGAGGCGCTAGGGTTGTTCCTATCACGCTCGATCAGGTACTTTCTTCTTCTTCTTCTTTCTTTCTCAACATTGGCTGTTTTGTTTTTTTATCTGTTACTAAAAAAATTACCTGAAAGTGGACTTGAAATTGTTAGCATAGTAGTCTCACCTCGCCTGGGTACAATTAGGATGTGCAATGTATTTGTTGTGCGCAACCCTTTCCTTGTAATCCGGTTTTTAAGGACGAGTTGGGCCATGGGCTTTAGTAGAAATTCTTCATATATGACCATTCTTTAATTTAGTGGGATTATAATGGTGGAGAGGAAGAGAAAAGAGAGAAAGTAGGAGTAAAATTTCTACAATTCATTAAAAAAGTGACTTTTCATTGCAATTTCCTCAATACATAACCTAACCTACTCAGAATATGGAAACTCAACTATCATCTAAATTAGGAAACATGATATTTCTGAACAAAAACTACTATATTAAAAAATACAATGAATATAGAAATAACTAATAAAGTTTTAAATCAAAATAATAGAAAGGAAATAAATCAAAAAAATATAAAGGAAATAAATTAGCCGATCATCGTCGTGGTCGATAATATTGAGGGGAATAAGATAATCATGTGCATCCCGCATCAGATTATTTTGTTGTTAAATTTCTTTTATTTATTTTCCGGTATCATATGAGGAAAAATGTGGTTGTGTTACTTGCTAGAACTATACTGATCTATTTATATTTGCATTCTCAAGTTCTTAGTTGAAAGGAAATATCCACATTCATAAAAATAAAGTTATCCCCCAAGTGTAAGGGCTTTCAATCTTAGGAACATTTTAATCAAATGGCCTACAGTTCCTTTGTTGCCGAAGGCTCCAAATATTGCAGGAGGCAAGGCAAGGCAAGGCACGTGTGCTGTATCTTGAAATATTTGGCATTGGTAGACAGGAAACACCAATGGAGGGAGCTTGAACCATGATTGGTCAGAGTCATCAATTGTGAATTCCCTAGAAAGTAGAACTTCTAATGTTTGGGGCTACATATGGTATAATAGCAGAAATCATTTTAAACAATTGATCAACATTGAATGTTTTGGCTTTTTTTTGTGGAGGGAGGGTAGGGTTATGTTCAAGAATTGTAAAGAATGTACTCGATCAAAATGAGTTTCGTCACTTCTTGGTGAGATTTCAACACCTTGAACTGTTGTAAGTACTAAACAAAAGGCAGATTGAGTATGGGTAGTAGCAGAAATCGAAATGGAATAGTAGTAGTAAAATTTGAAATATATACATGTCCATAGCTTTAAATAATTTTCACTGTGGAAATGAGTTCAAGAATTTTAAATAATAATCACTGTTGAGGGTAGGGTTATGTTCATGAATGTTAAAAAAGCGTACCCTATCAAAATGAGTTTCTTAACTTCTTGGGAGATTTCAACACCTTGAACTGTGGTAAGTAGTAAACAAAGGGCAGATTGAGTATGAGAGTAGTAGCAGAAATTAAAATGCAATAGAAGTACTGAAATTTCAAATATGCTATACATGCCCATAGCTTTAAATAATATTCACTGTGGAAATGTCTGGTTTCTTACACTGTTTAGCATGCTGGCAACTTTAAATTATCTTCCTAATGTGTGGGTTCTAGAATTCATTCCTTGGAAAATATTCTCCTACTAACTTATAGGTTGAAAACAATTTGATCGGCTAATTTTTTTTCCTTTTTGAGAAAGAGTAGATAGGGTTATATTCATCTTTTAAGGGAACTTTAAGGATTATCCTATTTAAGGGGTTACAATCAACTTCTGTGGCAGACAATCTAATACCAATTTTTTGATGAAATAACATAGATCTAAGTTTCTGCAGATAAGGAGTTGATCAATCATTAGCATGATTAATATTTTGTTTTCTGGGTACTTTAATTAGGAGAACTTAATTATTAATGATAAATTCAGCTGATTCAGTCCAAAATTGTTAATGAGCGATAATGCTCAGGCAGTGTATGAAAAACATAGACTGGCCATGCTCTTCATTGTGTCAAACTATCAATGAGGATTGTAGTCTAGCCGGTTATTCTGTATAAATCTAAATATTTTTATTTCTTTTCTTAGAAGCTTTCTATATACTTAGTGAAATTGTCCATTGTCTGCTACATCATTTATCATTATTGGTAGTTTTCTTGTTGTTGTTGTTTTGGCTTGTAACATTTGTCTGAAAAGTAGTTAATTACATTTTTTTTAATGATCAATATATAGGTCTATATGTTGAAGGTTGAAGGAATTGCATTCCGGTTTTTGCCTGATCCTGCTCAAATAAGGAACGCGATACAGGTTGAATTTGCATATCTTGAAACACAAAAACATTCATATGGATGTCTTTCATGAGATTTTTTTGGCATAACTAGGAAAGGCAGAAAAAAAAAAGAAAAAAAAAAAGAAAAGAAAAAAGAAACATAATGGTAAAACATTTCCATCTGAATTAAAAGTTCCTTTTATTTTTATTTTTATTTTTTATAAAATTGTGACCAATCTTTGTCATATTGACTAATATATGTGCTTACACCTTACATTGCCCAATTGACAATATAAATCTAATTTTCCTGTTCCACTGTATTTAGTGTGCTGTTGATTCACGTTTCATTGTTTGAATTTAATAATGTTATTATAATCATACAACTCAACTCAACTAAAACTTTTCCTAACTGCATGATGTTAAATAGATACATGGTAAATCATTGAAAGATAAAATTATAAATGAACATATTAAAGAAATACTGAGTAGCGCAATTGGAAATACGATAAGAGAGAATGATTAAGATGGTTTGGACACAAAAAAATATTACATACACCAATTTGGAAGAGCAACCTATTAACAATTAATGGTAGTGATAAAGATATAGGAAGACATAAAAGAAAGATATAACTACTTGCAATATATCTATTGACTTAAAGCCATTGATAGAGTGGAGTGAAGGAAACAGATTCATGTAGTCAATCCCATGTAATTAGGAATTTAGGAAAAAAAAGTTTTGTTAAGTTGAGTTGAGTATTATAACCATCCTAGTGAGGCAATTGCCATAAAAAGTTCTTACCGTTAAAATGTTATAAGCTTTTGAAAATTTGGATGCGGAGAAATGCGATGGTCCCACATTAGCTAGGACAAAATTTTGCGAGTCATATATATCATTCTCTCTTTAAATACTATTGAGACCTTTTCTGAGGACCGAGGCTCTAAATCCTAAATCCTAACGTAGGCTTAAGTAGCGAGGAAGTTCAACTAGGGTGGAAAATTTAATAAAACTATTATTATTATTTTTTTTCCTTTTTTTTTGTTAACAAAATTATTCTGTTTTACATGACTATCTTGGTGTCTGATGGAAAATTTAAGATCGTTTGGAGATAGTAAGGCTTGATGACCCATGTGACTGCAAGTGTCTTACTACTATTTGTTTGAGGAGATGTATTTTTTATTTTTATTTTTTAATATGAATGATTATATATAAAATTTACTAGAAAGTTCATGACTTTTCTTGGTAGATATGTAGATGCTTTATGACCTATTAAACAGCTGGCTTGTTTCTTCATATTATATGTTAGTAAAGATCAAGGTCACTTTCATATTTCATTATTATGTTGAGTGTTGTAGTTTCATGTAATTAATAGGGGGTTCATGATTGTGTTGCAGTAACTGTGGGGGCCTTGGTTGATAATTGATTAGCATGCCAAATTCTTTGACCACTATTGTTTTATCATTTTAAGTATGTCTTGATCAATATTTAAAATCATGTGTAGGCATAGCCGCATAGCTACAATAGATGGAGTGATGATCTTAGCAACTGCCATCTTTATGTTCCTCTGTATTTACTACCTTCACATTCCTAAAAGTTATAGAGCTTGACTTATATTTGCCCTTTAAACTTGCCAATTGAACATTCAGTTGGAATACGTGTGCCAAGCACTGGGTGCTGAACAAATCATCAGAGGGTTACTAACAGCTTTCCTGTTTTTCAGCTAAAAGCTGCGGATCAGAGGAGTGGATTTGATGGGGTTCCTGTATTTCAGGTATGCTTATTTTGTATCTTTCTCCTTTGGCACAAATTTTTTACCAATGACCATTCTCTATTAAGAAACTGACTTGTAGTCCATAAATGTAATAGTAGGAAATCCACCATCTAAATTTACTTGGCTACAATTGCTGATATGCATGTAGAACAGTTGTTTGCATAGTGAATATGCAAATGGGCAACGTCACCCATCTGAGGTGCCTAATCCAGGTGGCTAGGTGATCTATGCATAGATTGCTCTATAAATGATTAAAATAATATGAATTTATGTGCACTGTGTACCTGTCGGAAGAACAAATCTTAATGATCTTTCCCACATGATGTGCCAGAGAATTTGTAAGGGGGTGGGGGAGAGGGGGAGGGATTGAAAGATAAAGGTAATATGGCTTGGGCGTTCCAACCTTGAGATACCTCTTATTTATGACCCATTGGCTCCGTTTACTGATGGCTTCACCATTTTAGAATTTATTCATATGATGCATAAGAGGGATTTAACATCGTGAATAGTAGATAAAATTCATGTGGAAAACCATCCCCACTTTCCTAATGAGAAGTTATATTTGTATGCAGTAGTAAGAAATCTTTCATAGATTATTTTTTAAAATAAAATATTAAAATTCCTATTAAAATTCTGGTTTTGATATTTTGCTCAATTGTTTTTTTTATTTGTTTATTGCTATGATCCTTTAGCATACTGTCGTGTGTCAATGTAGTTTCAATTTTTGTTGTCCTTTTTGCTGGTTTGCTTGCATGTTTGGTGATCCATTCTAACCAGAAGGTATATTTGCAGTCAGACCTTTTGGTTGTTAAGAAGAAGAATAGGCGTTATTGCCCCATATATTTCCAAAAGGTTTGAACTATCCTATCAATTTCTTTGCACATTATTGCCATGTGATCAGTGGTATTTCAACAGTATTAAGCCAATGACTTCAATGCTCAATGGTTTTGAGCTCATGCAGGAAGATATAGAAAAAGAGCTGTCAAAGGTCCCAGGGGCATCGAGAGGGTTTGGCATGTCCCAACACATTATGGTACTTCTGGCCCATTAGAGCTTTTATTCTCTCTCTTGAACATTTTCAATGATTTTATCAGGCTGGAAAAAATGCACATAATAGTAGAACTATGTGTGTAAAAATTGACCAAGTTTTGTACTGTATTCTTAGAGCTTTTATTCTCTCTCTTGAACATTTTCAACTTCATTTTATCAGGCTGGAAAAAAATACAAAAATAATAGAATTATGTGTATCAAAATTGGCTATGATTTTTAGTATATTCCTACATTTAAATTTGATTTTTTACTGAAGCTCTTTTATTAATTGTTTAAGTTCTCTTAAGTACGAGCTATGTTTTTAGAAGAGATTTTTTGTGTATTTTCCTGACATTAATAATTTTCTACAGCCAAGTTCTTTTTTCTATCATGCATTTTCCTTTTTTTGCAGGTAGGAAATTTGGAAGATGTACTGAAAAAGATGGAGGTAAGAGTGATTTAGCTCTTGATTAATTTCTAATCTTCGTTCGGGGATGGTTTTTTATACATGTCTTCTTCTGTGCAGATGAGTGAGAAAAACTCAGGCTGGGAAGACCTGATCTTCATTCCTCCTGGAAAGAGTTACTCCCAGCATATTAAAGAAGTGGCGGTGGCATGAGCCATTAAGTGCCAGTTCTATTCTTGTTTGACAGTATATGGATGCAAGCTAGTGCAATGCTATTTCTGGGTTTCTAGCTGAAGCAGGTCAGCCATCAATGGTCAATATATTATTAGATCGTCTTTTTGCCATCTAAATTCCGAATATGCTAACTTTGACTTCTTGATTGAGAAGAAAGTTCCATGATATTCAGATTTTATACTGGAGTAGTCCAAAGATGCAGCTGAGATACTGTTGAACAAATTATACCGCTGACATGAGATTCCTTGAGAAGAGGTGGTTAGTAAAATGCCAACCACAAACCTTTCGGGTTACTAGACACTGTAGGTTCTCTACATTTTAATGTATCTGATAATGTTTGGCCTATACAGATGGTTATTGTGATGGCACAGTCATTCAGGGGCAAAGATGTTAGATCAATCAATATCATATCTTGACCTTAATTGATTATTAAGTAAAATGAGCCATGGATCAAGGATGTCTTCAATTTGCAGCTTTCTTGAAATGTTACTCAATATTTAGGAACATTTGCTGCTATTCTCCTTATTTCATGCAACGTTATCACCCTTTGTCACACTCACAAGTCACAACTAGTCCAAGATTACATTACATTGAACCCTTGGCTAGTGAAAAAAGTCTAAATGCTTAATTATTATTTTTCACGTAACCGAAGTCCTATTGGTGTGTCAATAAGTTGAAAATTAACTGAAAATCCTACCAAAACAGAATCAAACATGAATCTGCAGCTGCAGGTAATCTATGGTGCATACCATTTTACCCTGATCAACAGCTAAAGCCTTCACAGCTGTTAAGCATAAGGGTGAACTAGGTGAGAAGCATTTTTTGTTTCTGTTTTATTGAGAAACTGGTGGTGAGAAGCATTTTTTTGTTTCTGTTTTATTAAGAAACTGGTGGTGAGAAGCATTGTAACTCACCTAGGCAGTGCAGATTTTGGCTCCGGCATTACCCAAGGGATGGTTCGACTTCTATATTATTTGTAAGGTGAAAATAGAAAATTCAAGGACGGTACAAGTGCTAAAACACACCTAGCATAATGGATTCTAGAATAGAGGTGGAGGTGTAGAATCCTTTTGTAACCTTCTATTTTGCGGGTACGGCCTTGTTTGCCAGGGTTTTAGGAGTTCTTATTGCTCTCAGACTCTCACTTTCGTGCTATACACTTATTTGATTTCTCTTTCTTTTCTTGTCGATCACATTTTTCCGTGTCTTTTCCCAATAACAGAGCATTCGAGAATCAAAAATTTATTTTAGAAACAAAAGTTCTCCAAGGTAGGGTGTGGCGTGAAGGGAATAACCTGTTGCTATTTGAGAAAGAAAAGCACAAACAGTACACAAGAAGTATACAAATTAGAGGGATAGTAGGCAGATGAGACTGGTATAAATGCATTTTTGGGATTGATTCTTCTTCTACTTCTCATCTAGATAAATATACTCGTTAATGCTATTATGTGGTCACTCGACTTATAAGCTTATGCCGCCATAGATAAGAGTAAAGACACTCAATTTGGCAGAAGAATTTGTCAAATGTGAAACGGGAAAAGATTTTCAAGGCGCGATTGGTAAAAATAAGTCTTACTTCCTAGGTTCTGTCACAGATCCAAACTATAATATCCACTTCATTATCTCCTTAGTGATTAAATTGGATCATTTTTGGCCTACCACTCAGATGATGGATGATCTGATATTCTGGACTCTGATAGTTAATTAAAAAAAAGAGAGTTAAGTTTTGTGATTATATTAGGCTATTTTCAAGATGGATATACTTTAAGCATTATATAGTGATACAAGAGGACAAGAAATGACATTGCACTCTTGAAGTTTCATCCCAAGAATATCATGAAAACAAGTTCTTGCGTGGCTTTTAGACTCTTCCAGTCCTGCAAGGGACTTCACATGTTCTCGTGTAACTCTTAATCCTTGTTAGTTTGTAGCGCATACTGAAGATCTTCATTGTGTTTTGACCCCTATTGAGAGAATTGTTGCTTATCCAACAATTCTTCATTTCAAGCTGACACGCCAAGGTTATTCCCGGGGCTAACCCTACAAGAAAAGAAGCATCAAAAGTTACAATGTATATGACAGAGAGGACTCAAGGAAAAGAGAGGACAAGGCTATGGATTTCATTCCAGATGAAATCCATCTTTGGGTGATTACAATTATTGTACGATGAAATTCTTTTGGATGTTCAGAAAGAATAGCAGAAGTTTCTAGCTTACTGAATGTTTACTCCACTTTTGTTTTTCAGCGTAGGAGGGAGCTGACCCTTTAGATTGTTGTTTTGGAGGAAACTGCCATAAGAAAAATCATCTATTAGTAAGGAAATGTTAAAGATGGTAAAATATGTAGGACTAAAAGTTATTTCAATCAGTGCTTTCATGAACTTAGTAACTTACATCTCATGAAGATTCTTGAGCTGTCCCAATGACTTGGGAATTGTTCCGTCAAATTTGTTGTTCTCTAAGTGCCTTCCGTGATACATGAACCAAAACAGGCGATCAGAGGCAATTTCAAGGCCGCTAGTTTAGAAGCTGAAAAGGAATTGAAGGGAACTCACAGAGAAACCAATTCATTCAAAGGGCTAATGTCTGGGATAGGACCTGAGAGTTTATTTCCTCCTAGCCAGCTGTATTCATCATCAAAGATTTTGTGTTAAGGAGTCCTGCAACTGACTCAAATTAACTTTTGTTCTGTTGTCGTAGTGGAGTTATTCAACAGGGTTGCTTACATGCTTTTGAGTGCAGTTAATTTTGCAATGCTTGGGGACAATGATCCAGATAAATCAAATTCGGTTAGGTTCCTGGTGCAAGATCAACATAGTCAGATCAGATTCTAGTTAATCTTCATAATACTCGATCCTTTCTAATATCAAATGCTTGGGTTGGAGAACTCACAATGCAGAAACTCGGGCGAATTTGCCTTGTGTACACGTAATCCCTGTCCATGCATACTGGCGAGGCAGACATGGATCTCCTCTCCAATCAGAGGGTGGATTGTTCAAGCTTCTAGCTACCTCTTCCATTGCTGTCACTGTTGTATCGAAAGAAAAACAAGGGAGGAAATAGCATTAGGTGATATAGATCGATAGAAGAGAGGGTGAGATTGTAAGCTACCATCTCTAGTCAGCGTCCGTCCACCGAGAGGCATGATTTGAAATATCTCTCCGGCGTCAATGATAGGCCCAACAGGCATTCCAACCTGAGGAATCATAGTGATCTTGGTATTCCCTGAGAGAGGCCAGTTTGTTCCAAAAACAGTCACTCCTGCTGCCGAGACATTTAGGTCTGTATAGAAGTTATTCCCGTTCACAGAAACATTGAAGACTCTCCAGCTAAAAGGGCTCGGCGTTCTATTGTCTTGGAAGTACAGGGCAATGTAGTAGTTGAAACTCGGTAATGGCACTGTCGGCCATGTTAGAGTAAGTGTCTTTCCTCTGCTAGTTGTTACAGCACTCTCGAATACCTTTACTGGTGGTAGGTTCCAAAAATCTGATGATGTTATATTGGAGTGGCTGGTGACTACAGGGTTATCGTCTGTGAACGGTTGCCAATAGCGGTTGAATGGATCATCTGGAAAGCTATTTCAAAGATTCAGATGGATTGTTACTCGATGAGCCCTAGTGTCAAAATTAAAGTTTTAGGAAGTTGAAGGCTGAGTTTTTGTCATACCTTATGAGGTTTCCATCGTAGCCAAAGCAATTTCTAGCGACAGTACTAAGCGCATATTTTCCGAAATCTGTGGAATTATACATGGAATCTTCCAGGTACAATACTTCAAGAGCAGAGATAAACGGGCTGGAAACTGTTTGCTGGTTTCTTGCCAAACAAATGCTTAGCGCCTTCCCTGTTGCAGCTACAACAATCTCATAGTAAGAACTGAGCCCATTAGCATAATCTGAAGTGGTGTTAACAGTTCTCCAATGAGTCCCTTCGATGATTTGATCGAAGACTGGAGGCTCCTTGCCTCCATCGAAACTGCCGTAGTAATATGTAGTTCGAACCATATATTTTCCTCCTTTGGTTACTGGAATCACATAACAATATTTCCTGGCAGATTGGTCAGGAAAGAACCTCAAAGTACCCAAAATGGGCATCAAACCCGGGTTGTTGAGTGTGGTTTTATTGCCTACGGCGATAAACCCTTCGTCGGTGGTCCACTGGAGATTACCATTGGTTGTTTCCTTTGAAGCACCACAGTTAAGTAGAAAACCTACATATTTTATACGTCCCCATATGAGAACATGTAACGTGAACACACATCATCAGGAATTAGAAGGAAAGCATGAGACAGAATTATCATCAAATTTACCTCGTGGGGCAGGAAGGCCATGGATGGATAGAGGAATAGTAACAAGCCATAAGAGAAAGATAGATAGAGACATTTGCAGAAGAAGAATGGAACGAAAAGAAAAGTGCAAATCGATCGAATGAAAAAATGAAAATTGGCATGGTTGAGGGGTCCTTGACAGCTTTAAGACATGCATGGTTGTCCTTAAAGATAGATAGTAGACAATGCGCTATGTACGTTCTAGCGTTTGTTTTATTTTAGTGACTAAATTTTGTTTTAGTTGTTGGGCATATTATATCATCGCGTCATAATACATCATATACTCTATAGATAAAAATGGAAGACTTTTTAGACTCTCAGATTTTATTTTTTTATTTTCTTTCAATTTTTTATTTTATTTTATTTTATTTTTATATTGGGTAAATTTTAAGATTTACTGTCTATTTTCGTTTTAGGTCTTTTTTTTTACTATTTTTTTATTCCCATCCTTCTAAACAAAAGTTCTTGACTTCTTCGCTTCAAATTTAATTGAAGGTTTTAAATTATATATAAATTTATAAGTTTTTTTTTTTCTTCCTCTTAACTATTACTCATTCACCAATACTTTAAGGATCCTTGAGCATATTGGTAAAAAATTAGGTTCCTAGTGTTACAAACTCAAAGACTATAGTTACCACAGTTAAGTAGGAAACCTACATATTTTATACGTGCCCATATGAGAACATGTAACGTGAACACACAACATCAGGAATTAGAAGAAAAGTATGAGACAGAATTATCATCAAATTTACCTTTTGGGGCAGGAAGGCCATGGATGGATAGAGGAATAGTAACAAGCCATAGGAGAAAGATAGATAGAGACATTTGCAGAAGAAGAATGGAACGAATAGAAAAGTGCAAATCGATCGAATGGAATGAAAAAATGAAAATTGGCATGGTTGAGGGGTCCGACAGCTTTAAGACATACATGGTTGTTCTCAAAGATAAAGAGTAGACAATGCACTATGTGCGTTCTAGCGTTTGTTTTATTTTAGTGACTAAATTTTGTTTTGGTTATTGGACATATTATATCATTACGTCATAATACATCATATACTCTATAGATAAAAATGGAAGACTTTTTAGAATCTTCTATTTTATATTTTATTTTCTTTCAATTTTTTATTTTATTTTAGGTAATTTCTAAGATTTACTGTCTATTTCCGTTTTGGGACTTTTTTTTTACTATTTTTTTATTCCCATCCTTCTAAACAAAAGTTCTTGACTTCTTCGCTTCAAATTTAATTGAAGGTTTTAAATTATATATAAATTTATAAGTTTTTTTTTTCTTTTTCTTAACTATTACTCATTCACCAATACTTTAAGGATCCTTGAGCTTATTGGTAAAAAATTAGGTTCATAGTGTTAGAAACTCAAAGACTATAGTTATCACATAATGACCCGTTTGTTGCTTCCTTTGAAGCACCACAGTTTAGTAGGAAACCTACATATTTTATACGTGCCCATACGAGAACATGTAACGTAAACACACAACATCAGGGAAGGAAAGCATGAGACAAAATTATCATCAAATTTACCTCTTGGGACAGGAAGGCCATGGACGGATAAAGGAATAGTAATAAGCCATAAGAGAAAGATAGATAGAGACATTTGCAGAAGAAGAATGGAACGAAAAGAAAAGTGCAAATCGATCGAATGGAATGAAAAAATGAAAATTGGCATGGTTGAGGGGTCCCAACAGCTTTAAGACATGCATGGTTGTCCTCAAAGATAGAGAGTAGACAATGCGCTATGTACGTTCTAGTGCTTGTTTTATTTTAGTGACTAAATTTTGTTTTGGTTGTTGGACATATTATATCATCGCGTCATAATACATCATATACTCTATAGATAAAAATGAAAGACTTTTTAGACTCTTGTACTTTATTTTTTATTTTCTTTCAATTTTTTATTTTATTTTAGGTAATTTCTAAGATTTACTGTCTATTTCCCTTTTGGGTTTTTTTTTTTTACTATTTTTTTATTCCCATCCTTCTAAACAAAAGTTCTTGACTTCTTCGCTTCAAATTTAATTGAAGGTTTTAAATTATATATAAATTTATAAGTTTTTTTTTTCTTCCTCTTAACTATTACTCATTCACCAATACATTAAGGATTCTTGAGCTTATTGATAAAAAATTAGGTTCGTAGTGTTAGAAACTCAAAGACTATAGTTATCAGATAATGACTCGTTGGTTGTTTCCTTTGAAGCACCATAGTTAAGTAGGAAACCTACATATTTAATACGTGCACATATGAGAACATGTAACGTGAACACACAACATCAGGAATTAGAAGGAAAGCATGAGACAGAATTATCATCAAATTTACCTCTTGGGGCAGGAAGTCCATGGACGGATAGAGGAATAGTAACAAGCCATAAGAGAAAGATAGATAGAGACATTTGCAGAAGAATGGAATGAAAAGAAAAGTGCAAATGGATCGAATGGAATGAAAAAATGAAAATTGGCATGGTTGAGGGTCCCGACAGCTTTAAGACATGCCTGGTTGTCCTCAAAGATAGATAGTAGATAATGCGCTACGTGCGTTCTAGCGTTTGTTTTATTTTAGTGACTAAATTTTGGTTTGGATGTTGGGCATATTATATCATTGCGTCATAATACATCATATACTCTATAGATAAAAATGGAAGACTTTTTAGACTCTTCTATTTTATTTTTTTATTTTCTTTCATTTCTTTATTTTATTTTATTTTTATATTGGGTAATTTCCAAGATTTAATGTCTATTTCCGTTTTGGGTCTTTTTTTTTACTATTTTTTTATTCTCATCCTTCTAAACAAAAGTTCTCGACTTCTTCACTTCAAATTTAATTGAAGGTTTTAAATTATATATAAATTTATAAGTTTTTTTTTTTCTTCCTCTTAACTATTACTCATTCACCAATACATTAAGGATCCTTGAGCTTGTTGATAAAAAATTAGGTTCATAATGTTAGAAACTCAAAGACTATAGTTATCAGATAATGACCCGTTGGTTGTTTCCTTTGAAGCACCACAGTTAAGTAGGAAACCTACATATTTTATACGTGCCCATATGAGAACATGTAACGTGAACACACAACATCAAGAATTAGAAGGAAAACATGAGACAGAATTATCATCAAATTTACCATGGACGGATAGAGGAATAGTAACAAGCAATAAGAGAAAGATAGATAGAGACATTTGCAGAAGAAGAATGGAACGAAAAGAAAAGTGCAAATCGATCGAATGGAATGAAAAAATGAAAATTGGCATGGTTGAGGGGTCCCGACAGCTTTAAGACATGCGTGGTTGTCCTCAAAGATAGAGAGTAGACAATGCGCTATGTGCGTTCTAGCGTTTGTTTTATTTTAGTGACTAAATTTTGTTTTGGTTGTTGGATATATTATATCATCGCGTCATAACACATCATATACTCTATAGATAAAAATGGAAGACTTTTTAGACTCTTCTATTTTATTTTTTATTTTCTTTCAATTTTTTATTTTATTTTAGGTAATTTCTAAGATTTACTGTCTATTTCCGTTTTGGGTCTTTTTTTTACTATTTTTTTATTCCCATCCTTCTAAACAAAAGTTCTTGACTTCTTCGCTTCAAATTTAATTGAAGGTTTTAAATTATATATAAATTTATAAGTTTTTTTTTTCTTTTTCTTAACTATTACTCATTCACCAATACTTTAAGGATCCTTGAGCTTATTGATAAAAAATTAGGTTCATAGTGTTAGAAACTCAAAAACTATAGTTATCACATAATCACCCGTTGGTTGTTTCCTTTGAAGCACCACAGTTAAGTAGGAAACCTACTTATTTTATACGTGCCCATATGAGAACATGTAACATGAACACACAACTTCAGGGAAGGAAAGCATGAGACAGAATTATCATCAAATTTACCTCTTGGGACAGGAAGGCCATGGACGGATAAAAGAATAGTAATAAGCCATAAGAGAAAGATAGATAGAGACATTTGCAGAAGAAGAATGGAACGAAAAGAAAAGTGCAAATCGATCGAATGGAATGAAAAAATGAAAATTGGCATGGTTGAGGGGTCCCAACAGCTTTAAGACATGCATGGTTGTCCTCAAAGATAGAGAGTAGATAATGCGCTATGTGCGTTCTAGTGTTTGTTTTATTTTAGTGACTAAATTTTGTTTTGGTTGTTGGGCATATTATATCATCGCGTCATAATACATCATATACTCTATATATAAAAATGGAAGACTTTTTAGACTTTTCTATTTTATTTTTTATTTTCTTTTAATTTTTATTTTATTTTATTTTTATATTGGGTAATTTTCAAGATTTACTGTCTATTTCCGTTTTGGATCTTTTTTTTTACTATTTTTATTACCCCTACTTGTTTTAAAGGTTGCAAATCTATAGTTACCAAACAACCTATCAACATTTCCTTCCTTTTATCTCTTTCTCTCCTTATTTTGTCCAAAGTCCAGTTTTTTATATTATTTTTCATGTCAAAGGAGTATTTTTTTTTTACCAACAATTTTTACCCCTTTTTTCCCACTGTACTATTATTATTTTTGTAAGTACACTTATTATTAAAAGACCTCTTATTTTATTTTGAATAATACTAAGATAATTGAGGCGTTAAGATGGACAGTAAAAGGGAGCATTCCATCATTTTTGTATTATATTGAATTACATATTGACACATAATTTAATAAAAATCCAACAATGATGAGATAGTGTTCTTTACATTACATATTCCAAGGCAATCAATGTAACATACTCTTTTATTTGACCTTCACCAATTCTTTTTATTGGTTACACAAATTCTACTATATATTTATTCTTACTCTTAACTATTACTCATTCACCAATCCTTTAAGGATCCTTCCTTGAGCTTATTGGTAAAAATTTAGGTTCATAGTGTCAGAAACTCAAAGACTATAGTTATCAGATAGTAGCCTAACGCTATCACTAATACTCTCCTTCACGTATAGTCTTATTCTGTACGTAAAGAGTCAGAAGAGAGATAGAAGAAGATAAATATTAACTATATAAATTAAGAACATGCAAATGTCAATAACAAGACTTGAACCCAAGACCTCTTATAAAATTAAGACTCTCATACTATGTTAGAAACCATTTAATTCAAAAGCTATAACTATAAGATAAAGACTTAACAATACATATCAAGTTATCATCAATACATAAAAACACCTTACATCAACAACCCTATCGTGCGTTTTCCACACTTGACTTAATTTTAAACTAAGATACATCATCTATAAGTGTTATAGTTCCAAACTGGTTTACTCTAATTTTACTTGGATTTAGAATATGTACTTTTATCATTCTATTGTTATGTTCAAAACAATAATAAAATTCTTTTTGTATCGTGCAAGATATAATAATTGAGCATTGGGGTTTAGAAATCATTTGCCACTCCTAATCTTAATAACTTTTGATACTTTTACACGACAATTGCGGACTCAAAATTGCACCTTTCATGCTTGTTAATCAAGACTCTTACGTCTAGATAAAAGCATGTTCATTATTCTGTAATAATAAAAAGAAAAAGGTGTTACTTAATGAGAATGTGCTTAGGCCTTCCCCACCTGTTAAATTAAAGCCAAAGCTTTTTACTTCTAAAGTAGAAGCTTTCTATCATTTCATCACATCTCAACAAAAACTCCTTCCACGAAAACGACCAAACCCTGAACAAAATTGTCATGATCCAGTACTTTGGTCGTAGCATAGCTACCAAACCTCCAGTGCCAGCAATCAATAGAGAAATGAGGGTTTTTTATTTTTATTTTTATTTTTAAAATTATTATTAATTAAATTTTAATTTATGAATTTGCTATGTATCACTAATATTTTAAAATCTACCATACTTGAATCAGTCAATAGCCATTGACTGAGTCGAACAGGGTAGATCTCATTTTTTTTTCATATTTTTTTGTTAAAAAACGTCTTTTAAAAAGACGACTTTTGGAGACCATTTTAAAAATGAGACTTTTAAAATCAATTTTTTTTTCCTTTAAAAGTGTATTTTCAAAAGGCAATAGATACCTTATCAGACGTTTGTTGACCAGTCTAAGGTAGATTTTAAAATTATTTATTATACAGAAGAAATTCTTAAATAAAAAAATTATCAAGGTTAATTTTCTAAAAAATCAGAGAAATGAGCGAATCTCCAAGAAATTTTTTTAAGAATTTTTTCGTATACTTTTTGTGCAATATGGTAACACCCCTTCAAGATCTTGCCCCCGTTTCACCACTACTCCATGCGTGTGTCCACGTCTCTACTACCCCATCTATAACTTTGAGTTACATGATTCAGTTGCATTGCCACGTACACATCATCATAATATTCGTGCTACCTACCACCTGACACCCTGGACTACTGGATCTTCATTCAATGGTTTGATGGGCAAATGTGACATTCTACATGGGAAATGGACGGAGCAACCAACCAGTGGTTAGAGGGCTTGCAAATCTGTCAACGGAGGCAGCTCCGGTTGAGCCGTAGGTTTCAAAGCAGAAGTGAAATGTCTTTTCTAACCCTCACCCATTTCTAAAATCACCAACTGCCGTTAATTAGTGAGTAATGAGGTGTGTATATATAATTATAAAAGTAATTTGGTGCCTTTCATGATGGTTATATTTGGAATTTCAACAATAAGAATACATACATACACCATGGAAAATAAGGGGTTGTTAACTTGTTTCCCTTATTTTGATGGAGCAAGCTATGTTGATCCAAAGCAACGCAAAGACACATGGAGCTCTCAAGATGCATTACTTCTGCTTTTATTCTCTTTGCCACCGATTTACCTAAATCCTCTACCCACTATTTTCCATAAACCTACCAAGATTGGATCGTAAGAATGGTTCTATAATCTGCAAGAACATCATCATATAGATAAATTAACCTGCCAATTTGAAGGATTCAGAGGGTTCCTGCTGCAGACATTATATAGCTTCTTTCTTGCTTCTAGTCTTCTTTGCTCATGCATTCTGATCACCAGGGCATGGTCTTCAAGATGTTGAAGGCCGCTCCTTCTAAAGCTCTGGTTATAAGGATCAATCTAGTCTTCCTTGCATTCTTCTTTGTAATCTATGCCTTCCTCCTCCTCAAGCCATCATCAACTTTAGCTTATCGACATGAAAACCTTCCGCCCATCGTTAGGTGCTCATTGCACGATTGCCACCACCACAAGAAGGTAAGGTGAGTAGGATTAATATTAATTCAATAAGGAGGAAACTTTTAATTGAACAAAATACTAATAGTGCTGTATATATATATGATCAATTCTGCCAATTGCCCTTTTGGTAAATGCTAACTAGTTATCTATAGTTACTAGTTGAATTAGTTTCTCAACTTGTTTAGTTTGGTTATGTATAGGTGGATGATGGTGTTAAGATGAAGGCGGTGTTAGAGGAGACGGCTGGAATGCCGGAGAAGAAGAGGAAAATGGTGAAAATGGAGAGGCCAAGCTTCTTGAATGAAATGGCGGATGCGGCGGCTGGTAAGGGCATGAAAATAGGGTTGATTAATATGGAAGATGAAGACATGAGTGAGTTTGAAGTGATAGGAGAAACTAGAGCAGTAAGGCTTACAAGGGTGTCGGAGAACTTCGAATGGAAGGACTTGTTTCCAGAGTGGATAGATGAGGAGGAAGAGAACGATAGCCCGGTTTGCCCTGAGATACCCATGCCGGATTTCTCCAACTACAGAGAGGAGATGGACTTGGTGGTGGCGAAATTGCCGTGTAAGTACCCGGAAGAAGGGTGGGCGAGGGACGTTTTCCGGCTTCAAGTTCACCTCATAACAGCCAACTTCATTGTGAAGAATGGAAAGAGAGATAGGAGATCAGGGAGGAGCAAGGTGGTGTTTCTGAGCTCTTGCCGGCCAATGTTGGAGCTTTTCCGATGCGACGACATGGTGAAAAGGGAAGGTGATTGGTGGTTGTTTGAGCCGGAGATGTCCAGATTGCAACAGAAGGTTTCATTTCCTGTTGGTTCTTGCCAATTGGCTCTGCCTCTATGGGGAAGAGGTACTGGAATTGCTCTGTTTTGCTTTCATGATTCTCTATTACAGTTTCAAAATTTTGAAGAAGCAGAAAACGCATTCGGTTAATTGAATTCAAAACCTATTTTTTAAGATTTTATGGGAAAAAAAAAAAAAAGGTTTTCAGAAAATAATAAAACGTACTTAAATTGTAAAATTACGCGCCAGGTAGGGGTCGAACCTACGACTTTCTGCTTTAAAGCAGACGCTCCAACAACAGGCCCTGGTTGTTGTTTTTTATGTTTTATACTTATAAAATATTAAATACTGGATTAATTTATTATCCATTTTTCAGGAATCGACGAGGCTTACGATCTGTCGAGGATCAAAAGGCAAACAGAAACAGTGAAACGAGAAGCATACGCGACGGTTCTTCACTCCTCCGAAACTTACGTATGCGGTGCAATAACACTAGCCCAAAGCATCATCAAAACTGGTAGCAAGCGCGACCTAATTTTACTAATGGACGAATCAATCTCCCAACCCAAACGAGACGCGCTTGCAGGGGCTGGATGGAAAATCCGAATGATCAAACGAATCCGAAACCCTAGAGCCGAGAAGAGCACATACAACGAGTTCAACTACAGCAAGTTCCGGCTATGGCAACTCACCGACTACGACAAGATCATCTTCATCGATTCAGACATCGTTGTACTACGCAACCTCGACATCTTGTTCCACTTTCCACAAATGTCCGCAACAGGGAACGACGTGTGGATTTTCAATTCTGGAATCATGGCAATTGAGCCATCGAATTGTACGTTCAAATATCTTATGAAGCAACGCAAGGAGATAGTCTCTTACAATGGCGGAGATCAAGGGTTTCTTAATGAAATATTTGTATGGTGGCATCGGTTGCCGAGGAGAGTGAATTTTCTTAAGAATTTCTGGGCGAATACGACGTTGGAAGCGAGTATGAAGAACCAGTTATTTGCGGCCGATCCTCCGAAGCTGTATTCTATACATTTTCTAGGGTTGAAGCCCTGGAATTGTTACAGGGATTATGATTGTAACTGGGATATTGATGATCAGCGGGTTTATGCCAGTGATGTTGCGCATGAGAGGTGGTGGAAATTGCATGATTCCATGGATAAAAGATTGCAGAAGTTTTGTGGGTTGACGATGCAGAGAAGGATTGAATTGGATTGGGATAGAATGCAGGCTAGGAAGAAGGGATTACCGGATAGGCACTGGGGGATCAATGTCACCGATCCAAGACGCAAACATCTGATTGATTGAGTTTGTAATATCTCGAGCGCATACAGTTTTTTTTTTTTTGGCCCCTCCTTTTTTGCTTTCTATCATTGTTTGTAATGGTGGATTTCCTTAATTTAATTATATGAGAATAGAGGTGATTGAGATTCTGATAGTAGTTTCTAAGTACGGAGTAATGCTACAATGACATTTATAACAAACACATATAAAAAAAGAAAAAAAAAACTATTGGTACGCTGGGTCCGAAACACACATCCAACCGTGATGGTGTGGGGAAAGGGTTCGTAAAAAAATCATCTTTGTATATCACTAGATTGCCTTTGATAAGTAATTCACATGTCAATCCAATAGTGTATTAATAATGAAAATGTTTGTATTGATGTACATTTTTTAATACAAAAGAAAAAAAAATGAAAGTAGAAGAAAAAGAAAGAATGCTACTTTATACACATTTTCTACCCCATTATAAGCATAGGGCTCTTTTAAGTAATGATGATTTTATTAGAGAAAAAGTGAAGTTTTAAAATAGAAGAAGGTTTCGTTGATGATCTGGTGTATTCAATGATCATGAGAATGTACTTACGCTTATTAATTTGTAGTACTTAGGACAACACTTTTAAAGAAAAGAAAAGGCTGATAAATGTTCATTTGATATTGGCTCATGATTCTTTGACTTGCATGCAACCCAACAACTACTTCTTTTTTATACATTAATTGACAATCGAGTTTGTTTTTTAGCAGGAATGATCTCAATTTCTATTTGGATCCATTAAGCTAGCTCTGCAGTGCACATTTGTATAAAATCACTTATTTTTCTTCTGTCCCAGACATCTTTTTCCTCATATGTTATTGATCATATCTTTTAGGTTGCTGTTATATATGACTAGTTTCATACATAAAAGCGATTTTGTTGGAATAGGCCCAAAGTACAAAAAGTAAAGCAGTCGAGCGCATTACTTTTCGTGAGCGTCTCCCTTGTCTTAACTGATAAGTGAAACTAAATTTTATTCAAGCATCCTATGTATCTTTTCTTTAAGTTAACTACTACTTATTAATAGGTAAGTAGTTTTGTATATATAATTATATATTTATATATGTATGTTCAGCTGTCCCTAGCATCTTGAACATATATATATATATCAATGAGTAAAATAAACCAAGAGATAGTAGTAGGTTAAGATATTGACTTTTAAATTTATATATTAACAGTAAGTACTAGTATTGACGAGGATATATAATTGCGCGTGATAATCTGATAATTAATCAACAATTAGCTGTTGAACCCTGTAGAAGAGTGCGTAGTAGATTGAGATGGCTAATCCTTCAAAATTAATTAGGGTTTTTATTGAGTCAACCTCGTGTAACTATCTAAGAATATTATAATAAAAACAAACAATGATATATATTAACCGGAGAATGACACTTGTCCTTCTAATTAATTACATTCTCTCTCTTAAAGATGGTGAAAAATGCTTTTGTAATTAAAGTTAAAATTAACATTGTAGAATTAGTCTTTGTATAAAATATAATCAATTTGTAGTGGTTAAGGGTAGCAACCAAAGTAATTAATAATATAGGGTGCAAAGAAAGACTTGATTAATGTTGATATTAATACAAGAAAATAATTAATTAGTGGTTGGAAGAGCCGGATAATTAGGTGTACCAAACACCTTTGGCCTTTCCTTGAAATAATTCCCTTGTTAAGATCCCTAAATAGTGTTAAAAAGGAGATACGTATAATTCCCTCCTTAAAAGGAAATATATACGTACCAATTATTGTAAATACTGCTTAGACAACAAAGTTAATTACAATTTACAAGAATGAATTTTATGGATTATTCAGTTGTAGACTTAGATATATTATTTCATGCTCTTTTTGTGGGCATTTCACAAATATTCCTAGCATGAGAGTACGCGTCCATGCTTTGTTGCCTGTATATTTTATTCATTATTTAGGGTGGTTGTAACGTCATGATTTTAATTCTCTTTTCATAAGACGTTAAAATTGCCTTTTACTAATATAAATGATTCATGTTTAGCATGACACGGATGTGTGGTAGGTAGGCGCGCGCCTTTGAGTAGTTTTTAAGCAATGATAATAATTGTACATTTAATGATATATATATATATATGTACTAATCAGACCGACCATCGTTAAATAAGCTAAAGAAAAGTTAACTGATAGTTAAATTAGTTTATTATCTAATACTAAGAGGAATTCATGAATTGAATATTCAATTCATATTAGAGATCTCTAATGCTTGGATTTCATGTAATATAACTTATTAACGAGCAATTAGTAATTATATATTATATTGGCACTTCTTTTAATTAAAATATAATTTCTTATTTGAGTTTTTAATTAAAATATAATTTTATGAATGGAAAATATGAGGCTATTATTCAATAAGGGTGTTCAACCATTGAGTTGGATTGAGTCAGATTGAGTTTAGGTCAAATACTAACTCAATCCAATTAAATTTGAGTTAAAAAATTCTAACCCAACTCAATTCAATAAGCCCTTAAACCCAACCCAACCCAACAATTTTGGATTATTTGAGTTGGGTTAGAATACTAATACATTGATCACAAAAATTACATAATCTATTTAATATATCTATAAATTATTAATAACATTTTATAAAAGTATTTCTAATTCAAATGCAGATATTATGATAGTTATTAAGATGCTTTATTTTGTACTATTTACATCACAACAATTTAATTAATTCAATCACGGTATTGTCCATGACGACAAAAATAATAGATAGAGAGTAATATTTATTATTTTTTATTAGTTCGGGTTAATTATAAAATCTTAACTCAATTCAACCAAGATCGAGTTACAAATTTTTATATTTAATTTGACATATAAACTCAATTCAATCCAAACTAAACCAACAGATTCGGGTTGGTTAGTAAGATGAACAGCCTTATTTGTCAGTAGAAGCAAAAGATAATGATTTGTACTTATAAAAAAAATTAATGAGAAAAGTTTCCAACAACAGATACATTGACTATAGAGAAAACTAGGATATTTAATCATGGTCGTCGATGTCCAGATTAAGATACGTAACTAATTAACACAAATTTTAGTAATTATATGCCAATTACTATATAGTATTCCGGAAAAAACATATATATATATATATATATTTTGTTGGATCTCATACCGATCATAAAATATGTCAGCTACGCCAGTCTCACTCAATTAGATGTAATACAGACCTGGTAGATATATCGACCTGTTCTGAATGATATATTATTCGCCATAATGACTAGATCAATATGGGAGAGCCCCAGGTCGACAGATTGGGGTACCGGCCTGGATGACATATCAACAACTATAAAACGACAACATCAGCCAGGTAGGACATGATGTGTTCTGCCGACCTAAAGTTACCGACCTCTTTTACCGACTATATCTTTGCTTCCAAGCTGACAAAATGGAAGACTACAACTCGTTGTACTGATCTGACGAGGTCTACAACTTCGAAACGGATGCCGACTAAACGCAGGTTCAGATAGGGATAAAGCGTGATTCACTGCGATAAGTTCTGAATGTATTCCCTATGCAACTCTGATAAGGCCAGAAGCTCTACTAATTCAATTAGGAGGCTACTAAATCATTCTAATCTCGTAAGGATCGCACTAGATCTTTCTAATCCTACTAGGAATCAAATGTTCTCTTCTAGCACAAGATTGATTTTTGATTCTACAATAACTCTATTACAGGGCCAAAGACCTTCAATCCTCTCTATAAAAAGACGATAACCCCTAAAGCAGAGGTAAGCAACTCTCGACCCAGTTTTGTACCATTAACTCTACGAAGCTCTAAATTAACTTAGACATTAAAAGGTATTTGGTCGGCACCACATCGGTGTTCCTCACGACAACCTATTCTTTTTTGTTTTCCTCTCTCAGATTATTAATTTCAGAAAACCTTTCCAACATTCCGACGAATCCCAGATTATTCTATTCCCTTCACCTTATCGTCTGTTAGCGTTGGTCAAATTTTGTACCAACATATATATATATATATATATATATATATATATATATTAGTGAGGGAAGTTGCTAATTAATTAATAATTATATTGTGTACGTAACTTGACACGTCTTATATTACATATATACACCACTTGATATATATTTCTAAAATTGAAATCATATAGTACAGTTAATTAAAGTAGATTGGTATATATACATGAAGCTTATATATTGGTCTTCAACAATTAATTTAAATATGGCATAGAATCAACCACTTAATTAGGTCAACTTGGAGTTAGAATATTGGATGACTATAGGATGATTTTAGACCTATATATTTTTTCTTAACTAGTAACGTTAGGTCTCGTTTGTACAGAAAGTACTTAAAAAAAAAAACGTTTTTAGAAAAACACTTTTTTGTTTGAAAAGCAATTTCAAACCTGTTTGATAAAGCATATTAAAAGTATTTTATTTGTGATGACAATTTTACCCTTTGACAATTATATGTTATATATAAACTTCCGTATAATTCATATTGATTATGATTTACTTATAATCTAAATAGATATAAATAATTTACAATACACTTGTAAGTGCAAAAAAAAGAAATGTACTTGATCGATATTACTTCAAAAGATAAGGTGTTACATAGGAATTGGGAGGTTTTCCTTTTGTCAAATGTAAGAGGTTAATTAGACTTTTTAGAATAAAATAAAAGGGTTAGAGTAATGATGAGGTTAGTTTTTGGTATATTAAAAAATTAATTAGAGTACTGTAATAGGATATTAATAGGTAAACGTGAAATCAAAACACAAAAGGTGGGCGTGCCTTTATTTATTTAATAGATAGTAGCTCAGTTGGGTGAAAAATTAAATATAAGTAGGGTTGAGGTTCAGGTCTTGAGTTTGAACTTAAGCATGTCCTTATTTATATGTCTTTGTTGGAAGGATCAACTTAAATTTTTCTGTTATACAAAAATTTAGAAGAATTAGTCTCACCTAAAAAGAAGAATAAGAATACCTACGTCAAAAAATAGATAATAAAAAAAAAGAAATCAAAACACAAAAGCACCCAGTAGTCGCTTTTCTGAAATGTAGTTAATTGCATTTGTTGTCACAAATGTGAGAGAAAAAGGGTTAATTTACTCCCGCATTTGACACTTTTACCGCACTGCCAAACGGGACCTTAGAGACAGACGCTAATGAGACGCTAATCATCCCGATGTTGATCATAGGGATGTGAGTAATTTGCGTTTCTAGCAAACACTTATCCATTTTCCTACTAAGAAACAGTCAAGAAAATACAAAAGAAATTTCGACATATATAACACAACTTGCTAGTAGTCTTTTTCAATCTGTACTTAAGATATTTTATCTTTATTTTATTTTGGGTGAATGATAGTATGTAGAATTCTAGATTAAATCGGAAATCGCACCATACTCCAGCTAGTACATTATTGCACAAACTTTCTATTTAATCTACGAATCTAATATGCGAGAGCAGCAAGATGAGGGGCCTATGAATTTCTGGGGAGGGGCCAATAATTTCCCAATTTTGAAATGATTGATGTAACTATTATACAATGTAGATCATGTGCTAAAATTAATTTTAGTAGTGCTCTCCAGCAGGGGCCATGGACCTTCATTTTTTAAGTTTATCTAGACATACAACCTAAACCTAGGAGGGGCTGTCTGGGACATGGAGATCGGGCTATTTTTAATTTTAATTTATGTTTAGAGGTGAAGTGGGATTTTTATCCCACCTCATCATTTTATCCTATTAGTGTGGGATAAATCAATCCCGCCATTTTTGGTAGGATTGTTTTATCCCCTCAACTTCTTTTTTTATCTTTTTTTTTTTGTTGTTGCTGCAACTCCATCAACTCCAACTCCATCTTCTTCTTCTTGAGTCAGATTTTCTAATTTTTCGAAATAGCAAATGCGAACAAGATTTTTTTTTTTTTGTGTAATTTTAACTTTTTTTAATTTAATTAAAAATTTTAATTACATTTTTGTTTAAATATCAAATATACCACCTAACACAACATTACTCTAATTTTAATCTTATCTCATCCCATCTAATTTAATCTCATAAAAATAATCTTGTCTTATCTCGTGCACCAAACGTGTTACATCCCTCCCGGACGCGCCTAAACCGGCGATACACTTTCGGACGGGGCGTGCATTTGGAACAATTACAATGGTAACAACAGAGTGCGCAGCGGAAATACGGTACACACAGTACAAATCTGATTTAATTTAACTCAGAATACTTTGTACATAAAATGGTCAAGGGAACATACTCCCAAAATCCCCAATGAATCATACAAAGGGTACAAAATGTGGGCCCCATAACCTGCACCCAGTCCACCCTAATTTTCTGTGAAAGATTTGATAATAATGGAGTGAGCTTAACGCGCTCAGTAGGTAAATAGTGCATGAGTATCACAATATCAAATATCTTAAATACACATGTGAGCATCATAATCAATCAATATGTATGTATGCATGACACCGCCTCGTAATGGTTTGATGAACGTACATCGCCTGAATTCACGTACAGGAACGATGCTCTGAATTCACGTACTGATGTCCCTCCCCGGGTGTAGCCGGGTTCTCATGTACGTCCCTCTCCAGAGAAATATAATGAATAGCGAGCAATGCTCCTAACTATCTTGAGTCATAAACCATATACGTTCTTAGGTGGTGATATGTATGATGCCAATGCATGAACTGGTCTAGTCTACTGGTTTGGTCTTTTCTTTGACATTTAGACTGACTTTGGCAACGTCTGGTGATCCTTATCAAGGTCGGTATCACGACGTGCAAGATTAGGACATTCAGTATTACTGTATAAGCTGATAGCTTTCAATAAGACCAACTAGATCAGTCCCCAGTTGAGAGGTGAGACATAAGGTCTGCTTAAATACCAATCGCCTAGAGCAGCCCGCTGTCTCCCGTTCACTATTTAAAGTTACTGAGGACAAAACCGAGTATAGTTGAGTCAGATTGACCACAAATCCGACATTATAAGAGTGCATTACATGAATTCCAAATATACAAGCATAAGTGCGGCAGTATAAACAGTATATGACATAATGCAGTGTAAATGAATAGTAGACATAATAATAATTGAATGTAAACTTTAATAAAAGTTACGAAACACGCAAACCTATGTTTCGTTCCCCACCTTCAGATAAAACTTCTTTTTTCGGATCTGGCGCTTTCCTCCGGACAGAACTTCGTTGTACCGCTTTCAGATCTGGCGCTTTCCTCTGGACAGAACTTTGTTACACCGCACCGAGAGTCTCGGACAGAGAGTCTCAAAAACTTAGAATGCGTAGAAAGGATAAGAAATTCACAAGAGAATGTAATTTGGTGTGAGGAATGAGAAATGATAAGGTTTTTTATATAGAGATTTTTGCGCCTGAAAGTTCGGGCATGCGCCTGAACGTTTTGGCATGCGCCTGAATTCATTTCTACCTGCAACTTGCTTCTTTATATCAGCCCATTCAACCTGTAATTGAATTGCTCATTTGCTCTAGTTGTACGTATGTAGCCACACACACACACAGATATATATATATATATATGATAGCAAGACCATTGAGAAAATCATTTTATTTATTTATTTGCAAGAATATGCTGATATATTTGCAAGAAGAGGGAGGTACTGCTTCCTCGACTACAAGGTCCACAACAATAGGAGGATTTTCCTCAATCCACACAAGAGAAGAATTTGAACTTAAGCCAAATCTACTTTGTCTATCAGCTATGCGATTACATTCTCGTGGGCATGCTCTAATAGTAACTCGTGGCCAATAGTTAAGGAGGTGTTTGCAGTCTGCAATCAAAACACCTATCTAAGTGATGTTAGGACTGTCCCTTTTGAGCTCATCCATCACTCCTGGTGAGTCTCTTTTAATAACGTCAATGGACACACCTACTTCAGTGCAAATTCAAGACCAATTCAAATTAGAATCCTTGACTCACAAGAGGCTTTTGCTGCTATTATATTCCCATCACGGGCACGAACAACAATCCCAATGCCAAACTTATTTCTTTTTTTCGTGAAAGGAAAAAAAGAATCCTTCAAGGGAAAAAAAAAATAGCACAAATAACAAAGAGTCCGTAAAAGCACAAATAACAAAGAGTCTGTAAACAATTGAATTTGATGTGTTTAAAGATAATTATTTTCCGTGAACATATGTGACATATTTTCTCAATGGGGGAAGGATTCTTTTTATCTTTCATAAAAAATAAAAAAAAAGTTAGTGACTAGGGTTAGTTAACTAAGTTTACTAAGTCATAATTAATTTAAAGAGAGCGTTCATCATGCAGTTTTGAAATATGTAGTTTAATTTAAAGAGAGCGTTGATCATGCAGTTTTGGAATATGTAGTTTTGAAATATCAACATTTGGTTGGTTTGGATGACTTGACATCCGTTCCCCTTTAAGCTAGGTCGCGAGTTTAAAACCTCATCGTGTATGAAACTACCGTTTGCTGAGAGATCTTTGCATCTTTGTGGTCTAACTCGGATCGAATTTAAGTAGATTAGTTTCGTCGCAAAGTGAAGGAAGACACCATTTAGGTGCCACTTAACAGTGAAAAAAAAAAGAAAAAAAGAAAAATGTGCACCGACAAGTATATATAGAACAAATGTTACTAGCCATACGTTTTAGACAAATGTACACGACAAGTGTATATAGAACATATGTTACTAGCCATCTAAAAATTTATATTATGTCATATTGGTTATTCTTTCTAAAAAATCATATTGGCCGGTCGTTATCTTAAAATGACTGATTAATAATACAATTTGAAAGTAGAAACTTCACCTATATATATACTTGGGAAGGTCCGGATCTAGTGCATTTCACCTAATAGGATTCTGCCACATATGTGAATTTGGTTCATATGTGGTTCCCTTCATTGAATTTGGTTTTGGAACATTATAATAGGGTCTGCCACCATATTCGACCCTAGAAATTACTATTCTCTTCTTGGTTTATTATTTAGTCTCAAATATTCTACTCCCTTACTAATTAAGTTCTAGGGAATATATTGGATATCTTTGATTTCTTTTCTAAAATTTCTCAGATTTGTCATGATTTTTTTTTTTTTTTGTCCAAGTCATGATTTCTTATATGACAAACTCTATTAGTATATATGCCATACTTTGGGACTTGTAATTTTCAGATATTGATATTTATATTGAAAGTGTAAACATATATATATATATATATATATATATGAAGTCTTCATGGAAGCTAGTGAGCTTACATTTAGATTGTGAATTTATGTACTTTTACTTATCTATTACTCATTAATTATATATTTGTTCAACTCAACTCAGCTAAGTCTTTTCTATTACACTCACAAGGCACGTGATGGTCTCATATATTATTTGTACGTTTTCGCACTCTTTAAACTTCACTTCATATGTGTACAACAATATTATCATGAATTTCCTTAACTACTTTTGCTTCATAAGATTTTTCTCTAATTATTTGACGATTAAGGTCTACATGTTACATTATTCTAATTAAGCTCATACATACAAGTACTATTATATAAACCATCTTTTACCCTACTTGTACACCTTGAGAATTTGTCTCAATCTTACTCTATGGCCGGTCTGATACATATATGTGATTAATTTATCAAGAACTTATGGTTTTAGAAAAAGATGATATATAATAAAATTAGTGCCTATATATAGACCTTGAAATTATTGTGATCTCATATTAAAGCGTATGTGTATACAAATTTCACTTCATAATTATTCTTTTGTTAAAATCTTAAATATCAAATGAATTTATGAAGTCTATATTCATATATATAAATTAACAAAAAAAATAAAATTAAAAAAATACTAAATGACAATAAAAATTGTGAGGCAATTTGAGTCAATTATGAATCTAATCATTTTATAGTATAGGGCTCAAGAAATTAATGATGCCCAATCATTAGTGTCTCGAATTGTGCTTTGATTAGTACTCTTATTAGAGCATTACTCATAAACAATGTAATAATGTAGAAATGACATGATGATTTGAGATATTTAATGATTATACTTACATTATTGATCTTCTTTGAATCATGTACTACCATGTAAATCAATGAAGATCATTAATAATGTATTATCAATATGGAAAATGAAAGGGAGCCTTAATGCAACAATAAGAGTTGTTGTTATGAGACCATGTCATTAAGGATTTGAGCTGTGGAAATAACACCTTGTAATGCAAATTAAGATTATGTATAATAGGCCCAAGATTGGTCCGACTGTTTCCTAACCATGATTCACGCACTAGACTGCCCTTTTTATCAATATTAAAAATGTTAAAGTGACAATCAAATTATATATTTATAGTATATATTACCTTTATATACCAGTATCAAATTATCTAAGTTACATAGAAGTACATGATTTGAGGCAATTCAATGATGTATAAAAGTAATTTACACGTGTACACTTTAATTTGAATGTCCATATATCATTACTCTATTAATGTTGATATTTAAAATGGAATGACTATAACTTGGGGCTCAACCCTTTGACGGGCTTGACACAAATGTGACTCCAACGACACCATGAAGAGGTCTTGCTTCAGTGGTGCCTTCCTGAAAAATGCAAAACAGCTAAAGTCTTTGCCCTACAAATTACTCACCGAAACCTGAGAATCAACCTGCATCAACCCCATAACTGAATCAGTTAATAGTATATATATAATAAAATCATCGAAAATGTTAAAACGACCCAAATGTAAATCCAACTCTATATCTACGCTGATGTAATGGGGTGAGTATGGTTTATAATTTCTTTTTATAGTTTTATGTATCTGTTGATGCGTTAATGTGGTGAATCTCCACATTAGATTTATTTTTGGGTCATTTTAGCATATATACCTCTTTTGATATGCTGACAGTTAAATATATTTTTCAAAAAACTATATATATATATACTTCTCCACTCCATGGCAGCTCTCTCTCTCTCTCTCTCTCTCTCTCTCTCTCTCTCTCTCTCTCTCAGATATAAAGCTAAGCACATAGTTTGAATTAGCCCATAAAATATCCTTCCACACATTATAAGTTTCCAGCAAATAAATTTAAACAACAAATTCCTTCCATGAATAACCAGTTTAAAGCATGCAGAAACAAAGGCCTAATTAATCACAACGCTTCACTTACGAAATTAGAGAACAGTGACTTGAAACTTGATGCTTCCTTGTATGCTTGCTTTATATGTTCATGAGGTATATCAAGTGCAAATCCAATGAATAATATAAGCACGTATCCCCTCTTGCGAGCTAGCTATACTTAATTAATTTGTCACAGTAATTTCCTCTCTTAATTAGCATGCAGAGATATGATCAGATATTGATCTTCTTCTTCTTCTCCCTGATGATGATCATCACTTCCATCTAAAAGAGTGTTCTTGTTGATCTCTTTCTCTTCTTCTCTTATAACAAAATCATCTTCGCAACTACCTGTATCTGCAGTAAGCTGTCTTGCTTTCTTTGCCTCTACAGCCCAATCTGTTCCCAGCAACACAAACGCCATTAACACACCACAGGTTGCCTGAGCTGCAAGTAAGCCCAACCAGAGTCCTAACAAACCCATATTCATATAAAAGCCCATTAGAATCGCTATGGGCATTCCTACACCATAAAAAGAGCCCAAATTAATGGTGGCTCCTACAGATGGTCTTGCACTCCCCCTCAAGGCTCCACACCCAGTGGTCTGTGGGCAGTTTCCAAGCTCACACAATCCGATCACAGGCATCACTGTTGCTGTTAATGATGCTATGGCTTCATCCGTCACGAACGTTCGTCCCCACTTGTTTCGCACCGCTGTGGTGAACGACATGGCTACCAACCCTGTGCACACGGCGCACACTAGTGCTATATGAGTAGAGGTTCTGGCTCGATGGGGCCGGTTCGCACCCAATTCGTTCCCAACCCGAGTTGACACGGCCAGACTCATTGAAGAAGGGAAGATGTAGACTAGTGAGGTTGCTTGAATGAGGATACCCATGGAAGCTACTGCTTCTGCTGCATTAGAAAGAAGGCCTGAAAGCATAATCATCAACTCATACCACCACCATTCTAAGCAAACCGAAATGCAACTCGGAATCGCTAGGCTTAGAATCGGTTTCCACTCGCGAAAGCACTCTAACGACAATCCTTGCCACGATTTCCTAGGTATAGTAGAGGAATAAAGATAGAACAAAATGGATATGAGATGGTTAAAATCTGCTAAAGCCGATGCAATGGCGATCCCGCGAAGGCCAAGCTGGAGGTAGTAGACGAGGAAGTAATTGATGGGTGCATGGAGGACTAGAGCAAAAGCTGCGGAGTGCATGAGTGGTTGAGTTATGTTTTGGGATCTTAAGTAAATTCTGAGAGGGTTTAGTAATGATTGGAAGAGAAGAGCGGGGATCGAAAATGCGAGGTAAGTGGAGGCAATGGAGGAGATAACGGCATCTTGGCCACAGTAGATGAGGATGGTTTCGACTTTGAACCAGAGAAGGGCGATGGGGATGGATGCGACCATGAGGATGGCGATGGTGCGTTGAAGGGCGTGGCCCATTAGAAGCCATTTCTTGGCACCACAGGCTTGAGAGGAGATGGCTTCCATGCCCATGGAAAGGCCGGAGAGAACGGAGTAGCCGGTGATGTTGGAGAAGCCGATCGAGAGAGACCCACCAGCTAGTACTTGTTTCCCTAGTTTTCCCATGAAGATCATGGTTATAACGGACTTACCATAGAGAAACAGTCCTGTGATTATCATGGGGAAAGCGATGGCATAAAGCTGTTTGATCTCTTGGAAGGCCTGCCAAGGAGAGACAAAACCAGACAGATATTCATTAATAGAGATCATCAGAGCAATACTATAGTAGTAGATCTCAAGAACAAATTGAAGGATAGAAAAAAGAAAAAAAAAGATGAATGAGTGATCATCACCTCAGATAGCTGCTGCCACATCTTAGTGTGGTGGTAATAAGGGATTTGGTGACCTAGAAAGTAGAATTCCTTGTTGGTGATGCCCTGTGCAGTAGTAGTGGTGGTATCGGTGTCAACCTTCATTTTCATTGACAGAGCTGCGGGCTAGTTTCTTCTCTTTTTTGATGCAAGTGGTGTATGATCTGCTGATTGATTGTATAACAATATAAGTCCCAGATTATACGCAAAAGCGTCAAATATTAGAAATCTGGCTGCTGGGTATTAAGCAGAAAAGATCTAGCAAGCAAGCTACATATATATATATACACACGCGATACGATTGATCGAGCATGTATAAGAAAGAGTAAAATGATAGTCCCCACGGAGCTCATTAGTGAGAAACCCCACTTATCAAGTAGACAAAAGGAGAAATCATTTCCATGTTATTCTCTCTTTTCCATTGGTTCATCCAGGTTGAACTGCTAAGAATTTCAGAGATTTAAGCAAGAAGAATTTAAAAGAGGTCAATAACACCCAGATCATCAATATCATGGGTGTGGTGTCCATATATATGAGTGTGAAAAAGGGTCATATTCAGGCCCAATAATATAATCCCTAGTCTTAATTCCTTCCCCGACAGACCTTTCAGGGAAGGAAGAAACATTCTCTTGTTCTTGTTAATATTGTTCTCCCACAAGGAATTAAAAATAATGGGTACGTACCAGTGGGTGATGCTTGATATTCTACTGGCCAAAAAGAAAAAATGCAATTACTTTATACATGTAATTACACACGTTGTAATGTGTAAAACACACAAATCTAACATGAAGGTCTAGTACTTACACATGTAATTACATTTATTTTAAATTAAAATAATACTTTAATTCCTACTACTATAAAAAAATTGGGTTTTTAATTTGTTATGTGATGTGAGGGTGGCCTTGCTGTAAAATGACCCTGGATTGCTATTGCTTGATTGCGGTGCGTTGGGTTGGGGTTGAGTGATGGCAAGATAAGGTAGGGTTGATAATTAAGGAGAGGTTAGCGTGGGGCGGGGCGAGGCGGTACGGCTCGTCTTTTTCTTTGGAACGGGTCGCTAGCCTAAGCTTTATGCCTTGCTTTAGTTTTGGTAACGTTGCTTGCAAGCAGCGCTGCAAATTCCAAAGCTACGTATAGAGCTTAATTGCCTAAATTTGGGGTTGGGACTTGGGTGAATAAAGTGTGTGTGTGTATTTTTTTTTTTTTTTTGTCTTCGATACACTACCCTTTCATTAGAATCTGAGTTCTACGGTTACCTACAGAGCAGGCCTCGCGCTGCGCACACGTGCAGACTGTGCCTGCTCTGCATACTGCACCCACCTGATTTCCTGCCATTCTACGTACATACGTACCCTCCCTCTCTCTCTCCTTTTTATTTCTCTCTTTCTCTATGTACTGTAAGAATACATAACCATGATAATATTTTGCTGACCTTATATATATAATTCCTTTTGCCCTTGAACCCTGTTTTAATTTTTTGGGTGGTTTATCAAAAAAAAAAATAAAAAAAAAAAAATTTGGGTGGTTAATACAACTGGATATATGTAATAATATATGTGTAAAAGTGCAAGTACTTAAATTAAGGGTTGCTTACCTGCTGCGAGAGAATGATCAAGAAGCTAGCCATGCATTAAAATTAGTAAGGCAACTTCAGAAAATGATAAAAATAACTATTCATTGAAAGAAAAAAAAGGTGGTCCACCATTAATTGAGCATTGTTTAACTATGCATTGTTTTTACCATGACTCTACGTGTAATATACGGAGCTAGGTACTGAAACTGGGATCAGTTGATTAATTTCTGTTCCATTAATTATACAATGCGAATTGTATGCTTGTCTAGATTGTAAAATGATGAAGTAGAGAGTACTGACACTGGAGATTGAATATAAGGCTACAATCACGTGCAAAGTCCTGTGAACCATATATAATAATATAATTAATGCAGACAGGAGCTGGGGCAAGGGAGGGCCGACGGGGGGTGGGTGTTTTCCTTACAAAAAAAACACTATAATCGCAGTATATATATATATATATAAAGACACTTTATTACCTTCTTAATTTAGTTTTCATAGTGTTTTATATTTACAGTGCTAAATAAACTTCAATCTAAACTTAATTTTCTTAGTTTTTCTTTACTACATCTCTGTATTAATGGATTTATCTAATTTGTATATATGTTATATATATAAGAAATTGAGCAAAGATTCATTTGAATTTTCAGTTTTCTGTACATAGAATCTTAAAATATTCTTGCGATTATATCTGGGGGCATCACCGTCTTTCCAAGAGCTACTAGCTAGATATATATCCTGATAATATTATGATCAAGAGATAACGCCACAAGGAAGCAGATAATTCGTAGCTCTACGACGGTCCCTTCATCTCTGTCTCCCTCATTCGTATGTGGTGTGGAATATATATATCCACACAAAATGGAAAGCAACGCATGCAAGACCCCTCTCACTCACTCCCGCTTATAAGTAGTACTGTTAGGGTGAAGTCATGAATAGTGAGAGTGGGACAATAGTACTCAAAAATCATCTCTTCCACTCCTTGTCTGTACGTTTCCATCATTTTCAATCTTGGTCACCATCGCCAACTATTACTTAATCTCCTAACGTTCCTTCAATGCCTAATTTCTCTAATCTTCTTCTTCTTCTCACCTAATAAAATATATATGTTTGACTTAAGTCAATCAACTCAACTTAACTCAAATTCAACAAAGCTTTTTTTTCAACTACAATCAATTACGTGAATCTCTTCCTCCATTCTGATATATATAAATTATATTACATCAAGTTAAGTTTTAATAGAGTAAAGGAGAAGAAGTGAATTAATCAGGCAGCTGGCTCCATATAATTTGAGTTAAAGTTGAGTTGATATGAGGCAGCCAGGATGCATGACATATAAATAGCTCAATAAAAAATTGTAGCTATAGCTAACGTGGGCGCTCTCTCTCTCTCAAAACCACTGGCCCACCCCCCCCCCCCCCCCCCCCCACTCATTCATCATATATGGGTCAGTCCCTTGACAAATATAATGGCGCGCAGCTAGCTATATTGAGCTCTCTGCTAGCTATAGCCGCTAACTCTTTTTCTTCTTCCTTTCTTTCTTGACATATCACTATAAGCTACATTGTACAAAACAAATTCTTTAATTTGTTTGTCTCTTTAGCTGCACTTATCATTATCTCATTCAATCATGTATATACAATTATATTAGATGCATATTGGGTGGTCAACTTTCCAAAATTAATAATGGCCCTCAAGAAGGTAAGTAAAACGTCCCTGCTGCAGCTTAATTGAGTTCTAATTTGTGCTTATACGTACACAGATCTCATATGTATATATATATGTGTGTGTGTGTGGGTAGGATCATATATGTCAAAGCAGTCATTTCTTGTCTCCTTTCTTCCCTTCTACTAGACAGGACTCTTTCTCTCATTTTATCTGATAGATTTAAAAAAAAAAAGAAATATTGAATCCTGGGAGGGGCGGGGGAGATATATGATGATGGATGGTGCAGTGTGTGGACTTGTAAGATGAAAGGGGGAGGGGGTTGGGGGTTTTGGTGCTGCAAATGGGCAAGCACTAGCAACAAAGTATCACGTGTGTAGATTCCCTGACTACAACGTCTTGGGACCCTTCGTTTTACTCTCTCTGAATTGCTTCCATCCATCAGTCCTGTTTGCATTTGCAGGCCCCATATGCACACTTTACTATTATTTTTTTTTACTAGCCCCTGATTCATGAAGCTTATCCACGACCAACTCAACGTACATTATGATTTTATTTATAAAAATTCACCCATACATGTGAGCGCCTGAATCCATCGTAAATTGATATACATCATGTACTGATATTCTGAATTTATTTATTAATTAAGGCAAAAGCTTCCACACATTTACTGACATATATAAATATACATACAGTTCCGTTATCAATACATGCCGATCAAAGTAATAGTGATGATGAGCACTGATTTTACACAAAGTTAATATATATACACACACACAAAATTATCAACTTCGTGCTGCCTAAGTGGGAGTTGAGTCTCTACACACATACGGTGATTGAACAGTCATGCAGGATTGGACTGTTGGCTTTTGTTGTACTTAAATTTAAATAGTATATAATGACATCCTATACAGACGAATTCATGCATCACAAGGGTACAGTTACCATTTCAAGAATAGAAGGAAAATAAACAATTAAAGCTTGAAACCAATAGAAACATTTCCATTGATGCAATATACTGCACAAATTTGGAACAATTTTGCAAAAGTATTTTTTTTAAGTTACAAAAAAAAAAAAACAAACAATTTTTTAAAAAGGTGGCTTCATCCAGCTTCTTCCAAATGCAGATATCCCTTTTTTTGATCTATTAGAAATTTTATTTTTCAACCCATATTATAAACAGTTAAAGGGTATTTGTGGAACAATTAAATTTAACCAACCTACATTTTCAATTTTTACTTTTTTTCCATGTTTGTTTTAACCGACATATGTAACCGATGAAACTTAATCCTTTACCCACCTTTGAAATTAAAATAAAATAAATATAAAATATAAAATATAACTGTGAATAACGCTACACGTTAACTAGCTAGTGGCACATTAAAGAAAATGCTTGTGTCTATCCCAAACAAAAATATCAATGTATGTAGGAGAAATGCAACATATATAGGGCCAGAGATATGCGAGGGGACTTCTTTCTAGCTATAAGCTAATCAATTAATAAGGTACGTAAAATGATCTTTCGAAAGATCAAGTTTTACAAGGCCCGACTCTAGAACTTCATACGTAATGCAATAAGTTAATAAAAGGCGTGGTCCTTAATTTTGTTGACTAATTACGTACTGGATGTAATTTAACTCTCATGCGTCATGAATCAAAGTTAGGGTTTGCTTAATTAAGCGTGGAGCCCAACGATCATGGCTGAACATTTGAATGGGCAATGCCACTGCTGGATATTTTGATAGGTAGTGGAGCCCAACGATCATGGCCAATCTTCTGTTATAAGGACCAAATGCCTATTTTGGTTTTTCTTGTTCAGAAGGATCTAATGAATCACATGATTGTGTTGTACCCTAATTTATTGATTGTTTGGTCCAGTGGATCAGAAGATATATCCATCATAAATGCTTAGGCAGCGTTTGGTTTCCAATTCAAAAAAAAAAAACTTAAAAAATAAATTTTTAAAAATAATATGATTTTTTAACAAAAAAAATGAAAAACTACGTCTAGATTACGAACTAAATGAGGCCTTAGAAACCGAGTTATCTCATTCACACCATCATCACACGTTTTAACAGAGAAATTGAGTGTACTTGTAATTTTACGCCTCACTTTTTTAAGTGAATCTAAGATCCCCCAAATTAAAGAATATTACCAAATACTAATTATCTCATTTTTTTTTTCTAAGGACCCTCATGGAGATTCAAGAAATAAACTTGAGAAGTGTACTAAGACATTAATGTTTCTTAGATCAAAATAGGACTACCCAATACACATGGCTCTGTATTAATTATCTATGGGATAATAATGTTTGAATATACTTCTTAAGTTCATTTTGAGTCCGGTAAGACAAACAAGACTCTGAGACGTCAACCCCCTACCAGTGGAGCCAACTGCTAACGGGTAAACAAACTTAAGTTGTTAAAATGGGAATAAGTAAAACTATGATTCAAAAAGATTATATAAATTTAATAATTCTGTTTTTTAGAGTGCTTATTTCCCACTTTTTATTTGATAAAACTCCTTTCAAATATTTTCCTCTCTATTCTTTCCATTAACTTTATGTTTTTTCTAGAATAATCATTACTGAGGTTTTCAACAGGTTACATAGCAAAGGGCACATCTTCTTTTTGTTTTAATAAAGAAATATATTTCCACAAGTACAAAAGCAATTAAACATATATTTATAAATTATAAAGAAGATCCTACCCATTAGAACTTTCTCTGATCTCCAAACAAAAGCTCCAATTCAATTAACTAACTAGTAATCTTTCTCTGCATGTAGACTATTTTACTTCTTTTTTTGACAATGCAGGGATAAATTCCATTTTATCCTGTTAGATTCACTAGATGTTGGTTTCTACGTGTCTCCTGAGCAAAAACCAAACATGAAAAATAATGTTCACTAACTTTTACTTCCTTGACGGATAAATCCAAAACCATACTGTTTAATTTGTTAAATTCTGTTTGGAGAGTAGTGAAAGATACACAGGAAAGAAAGAAAAGTAATTCTCAGCAATTTAGAAGATGAGGTTGAGCTTCCTTACAAAACGAGTTCAGCCAATGTACTGCTAAAGAGACTTTTCCTTGGTGTACTGTGCTAGAAATTATCTGCAACTTGGAGAAATTTCAAGCCAATATCCAGTAGGAGAAATTGTCAGCTGCTGCACTGTGCGACAGATTGTCTGCTTGCAGAAAATTCTCCCCCTTGCTATTATGTGAAAGATAGAGACTCATCCAGATAAAATGACATTTCTCATGTATTGTGAACAACCGTAATTGCTGCAAACTGCCTACTCTCCTGCCGCACTCAGCCAGGCTGAATTTGCTCGTAATTTGTCACAAGTGATGGAGCCTTGTGCATTCCTTGCTCTGACCCGTGGCAGACAGCCTCCGGATGTGTAGGTGCAGGCACCTTCTCTCTCCTTTTAACACAACCCTTTCCTGCTCATTGAGCCCTGCCAAAAGTGTCGTTACCGGTGGAGCATTCGCACAATTTCATTCTCCGCATTCCGGGAATTCCGCTCTTGTTCTTGTGAGCACTACATTGACTTGGGTCAGGTACCCGAAAATCCAGCTCGAGCCCCATTTTGAATGGCTCAACCTGAATCGAAACACCGTCTTCACATTAGAGAAGAATAAAATAAATAGAAATCTGTTCATTACCACACCCAAAGAAAATTAATACCTTACAGAAGTACCAGAACCAATTCTGATAATTCCAACACAATTGGGTGTTACATCATCGGTCTCAGTTCCGTCATGTTTAAGATATATGTGATGTTCCTGACCAGATAACTATGGATCTCAATCAGGTTGGCTCAACTACAACTAATATCATGACCCATTGAAAGCTTAACATAGAATCATAGAAGTAATGTTACTTGGGCTAGCTAAATACAGTTCTTAATCAGGTCATATCTTGGTGGGACTTTCAATCAATTTCATGCCCTGTAGAAATTGTCAGAGAAGGTGACGTATCATTGCACTGTACTTTATCTCATTCAATGGAAATATCGATGATTCTAAATTTTCATTTCTTATTTGTTATGAAAATTTCATGATCCAAACCAACTATTTCATGAGTTGATTTCCCTAGGCTACAAGTCATGGATTTAAGACAAATCAATAATTTTGAACTATCTTCATCAATGTCCATCCCTTGTCACAAACATTTTAAGAATGGCCGACTAATTTATGTTCCTCCATTCAATAGTCAAGCCTTATCTTGCCCCCAAGTCTTCATATCTATATATTACTAAAATGCACTCGCACGAAGGTCACATTCTAACATGCATCAAATTTTCCAATAATTAGCAAAAGAAAATGTCTCATCATCTAATATTAAAAACTCAATAATCAGAAAGCAAAACCAATAATACATTTAGGTAGTAAGGACTTGAGACAAAGCAAATCAAGACAATTTACTGTCAAAGGTGAAGTTGGTTGCAAGCAAAGAATAAACACCAATAGAATTATGACTGAAATTAAAATATTTTGAGGAGTCATTCAAGATAATGATGTCCAACATTTTTGGATGATGCAGGGTCAACAATTCCAGGCAAATGTAACACAGTAAAAAGCAGCACAACATCAATCATTAGGTCTAGTATTTGCAGCAATGCAGAGATTGACAGCTAATCATGTCCTCATTCATTGTCCAGAGGCTCAAGAGATTTTTAAAAACTAGGCAAACAACTTTAGGCGTCCTACGTTCGTAGATGGCTATCACTAGGAGGTCAGAGCACTGCATTATCGCTGTCCACACCTAATGCCAATTATCTTTGCCTGAACTGTTTTTTCACTAAATTATGAAGCTAACGAAGAATGTTTATAAATACTTATAGCACAGAAATCATTGAAAAGGGTAGGCCATGTCGCAACAGTTGGGATTACCTAGAGGAGGTAAGGCTGTGTATATTGTCCTTTCCCCATACCCAAATCCAATAATAACAGAAGCATCATGCACTTGTGATCACTAAGGATCATAGGATTTATATAACTTTTTTACTTATTATTAAGTACTTATAAAACCTTCAAAAAAATATATAATTCAAAATCCCACCCCTTTTCTCAAACAGAATTAACCCCAAAAGCATAATGTCTTTTGCTATAAATAAACTCTCAATTCATAAGGCTATTTAGTCAGTAGGCAGGCAGGTTGTTGGACCCAACCACAACAGTGGCCCAATCAAAGACCACAAGGTGGTAACTCAGGTTATATCAGATAAATCACAGCCAGTCTTTCTCTTAACATTATGGTAAGTGTATAAGCCTATGCCAACTAGAGAATGGTCCACGATCATTCTATTTCTTGCAGAAAATCCACCATGAAATGGGTCACTTTGAGAAACTACATGTTGATATAGTTGGCAAATTGCGAAGCTTTGGAACAATGGTAAAGGCTCTATTATGACCTGGAGGCCATGGTATGAATCAAGAAACAGGCTCTTTGTAATCTATGGACAAGGTTATGTACAATGACACTTTCTCAAGAAACAAAATGATGGTAGCCTCATGTATTGGGGGCATGTCCTCTTGTGAAGCTTTGGCCCAACACTAATGGATTGAAAGCATTCAAATACATAAATGCAACCACCCGAAACTATTTCTTCCGTTTCCATCCCAGACTTCTGATGAGAGACTATTTATATTTCCTTTTTCTGAGTAGTGATTGTAGTGATTTCTAAATATAGAACTTTTTATTAACTTCAGACAGTCAATAAATGTTGAGAATTTATCATAGGTTCTACGGGTGTAATATCATGATTACCATATAGAAGCTTATCAATGAAGATACAGATATAAGTCTGAGGCTATTTAGCAAATTGATATAAATAGAGGTTCAGAATCCAGATGAGCGAATCCAAATCAATGAAGCATCAAAATATCAACCATGTACTTCACCCACTTGGAGGACTCTATGTGACTAAGTCATTAAATATGTCTTCAAATAATGGAGTACAAAGGATTCACTTCCAAAGATGCATGCTCATGCTAGTAGAAATTGTCTACTGTTGCAGAGCACAAAATGAAAATTTCATGATCTTTACCACATAAATATTTCAAGTTCATCAAATTACTCGAGTCTGACCAAAGGAATAAACCTGGCCACAGAAATTTTGGCATTTCTGCTACAACAAGACAAATGCCTTCTTTGATGCTTTTCCAGTTCACCACTTCATCCCCATTTCATTTTGACATCTGTCCCATCCCCCAACATTACAATCTCCAACAAGTGGATGATCCAAAATAATAATTTCATTTACTATTTCTCAGAAAGAGAAAACCTGCAGTCATAGAAGTTGAAATGCAAGTCAAATATATTATCTGCAACCAACTGCCAAATGATACAAAAAGAATAAGAAAGAGCTTAGGCTGAGACAAGCCTACTCAAAAGAGTGGTAAAATCTCCATACTTGTCCCTGGAAATTTCGATTAAGAATCAAACTGCATGATTGCAAGTGGCGCATGAATGAGGGAAATTTATAAGGAATTAATAGAACCTTCTAGTGTCTCTGTTATGGAGAAGGAGCTGAATTTCCTAAATGACATTGCAGAAATACTTAAGCATCTAGCAAAGTACCAAATTACAATATGTAAGTTATAAAAAACAACCATACAACTAAATAATAGAAGAAAACTAAGACATCCGATGGCACTATGGACACAAATATAAAAATGCAGATATGACTTCATTTTCCAGAACAGTTACCAACATCCTATTTCACAATGTTAATACCATGCTTTCTGCTTCTTTTCAAGATCAAACAACTTTTTAAATTACTCTAACTTTAAATACACAGAACGTCTACTTACATTATAATTTTAGTAATTGGGAGTTTTTTTTTACACCATTTCCTTTTTTAATTCACAAAAGTGAAAAAGATATGTTGCATTTATTTATAAATTTATAAATATAAGATTGGTTTAGTCATTCCTGTCTGAATCTGGAAACACTAATGGTCAAATGTCAAATATACAGGGGCATTTATGTTTTGGTACATTTAGTATGTGTGTGATTTATATTGTAATTGTACCATTTATGATATACCCAAATCAAGTAGTATGAATGATTTTAAAGTGTGACCCTTGTATTGTATACACGTTAGACTCATAATAGGATGGGCTAATGTTTTAACTAACATGGGAAGATCCCTACACTCAACCACATATAAATATGTTGGGCTAGCCCATTGAGCCTTGTTGTCTTGAACCTAGGGTTCATTGGTTACAAGTGGTAAGAGTGTAGAACTCCACCCCACTATCTCTCTCTCTAATGGCAGATCAAGCTCCATCACCACCGGAGAAAGCTCAGGCAAGGGTTCTCTACCTTCCACTATTCCATGTTCAAAGAGCATGTGCCAATAGTGTTACAAGTTACAGATCTTGGTTTTTATTGTCTCTACATTTATTTTTAACAATTGGTATCAAAGCCTTAACTTGTTTAAACCCATTAATCATGCTTGTATACTTGAGAAAAATGATTTTGGTGTTCAAAATGTATTTTCGAATGAACTCATGAAACCCATTTTGAAAATTTTCGGATCTTATGGTTTCAAGCAAAAAATGGCGTTAGATTTGCATTATAGAGTTTCCCTTGATTATTTTTTTTGGAGCCTAAGTAGCTCAAGATCAGTTTTCTTTTGTTAAGTTTGAAATGAGTTCCAGAAGCACGAGGGAGGTGGTAATGAAAAATAGGTAATAAACAAATAAAATAAATAAAAGAAAATATAGTTGCTTGAAAGACAAGGCATTGCATTAAATAAAGAGAGAAAAATCTGTTGCATATCTCATTGTCCTTGTTTGATAGACAAGACAACATTTAATTTGGGTGGGGCCACCTGCCTTTCTTGAAAAGGTGACACCAATAAGTCAATTTTCAAAGATATTTTATTATTGTTTATGGCCGGTTTCAATATCCTTTTATGGGTTAAATTTATTATTTTATGGGCCCAAGATTTGGTTAAAGAAAGTGGGCCCAATGAAATATGCTTTTGGACAATGCATACTAATCTCAATATTTTGGTTGAATATGTGAATATTAATATGATATCAAAACCATTTTATTTGGATTGATTGCGTACTTACCTGTCGTAAGGCCAATCATGACAATTTTTTTTTTTTAGCTTATTTATTGGGCAACTTTATGTTTTATATGTAATATTTACCGAGATCCTAAGAGTAATGGCTTTCCCTATCGATTAATCATTGCTTGGAAAGATACTCGGGATTGTAGAGATTTTTGATTGAGTACATTGCACTTAATGGTTTTGTTGTCCTATCGTTAGCTAATCATTGAGTCTAATGTCCAATCAATCTGCTCTAATTCTGTATTATGTTGTGAGACAATTTATGATTTATGGAAATTGTGGAATAACCTTAACAACATAATTCCAGTTTTTTTTACATGCTTAATGTTGCATTTTGGTGTTATTCCACAGCTTTCCATAATCCCGGTGTGTCTTTACAACTAACTGCCATCAAGACCTTAACTGGCTCTAATTTTGATGATTTGATGATTGGTATGAGTCACTCTTTATATTTCTGGGTGTCATGAACCTAGATTTGGCCTTAAGAGTTGATCCACCTTCTCTACCCACACGTCAGAGCTCTCATGAGGACAAAGTTTACTATGCTAGTTGGGAACACTCTAATAGGACTTGTTTGATGATCATGAATTACACCATAGAGAAATCCATCCGAAAGAGTGTCTCACCTGTAGATAACGCCAAAGCTTTCATGGATGCCATTAAGAAACAACTTGTTAAGTTTGATAAGGTCGAAATATCAAACTATATGAGATTGTTCACAACCACTAAGTATGATGGGGTTAGAGGTGTGCGTGAGCACATTCTGAAAATGACGAATTGCTACAACAAGCTTAGAGAAATGAAAGTTGAAGTGGGAGACCAATTCCTTGTGTGGCAGGTGCTTGAATCCCTTCCTTATCAATTTGATGCCCTTAAAACCAGTTATAACACTCAGAAGGAAGTGTGGGATTTGCACACTATGAGTGCAATCGTCATCCAAAAAGAAGAGATCTTAAAAATTGGAAAGTCTCAATCTACCTCAATGGTGACCCAACACAACACCAATTCCAAGAAAAATTTCTCTAAGGGTAGTACTAGTCAGAAACCTTTTAAGAAGAAGAAATTCGCAAGATCTACCCCTCAATCCAGTGCAGCCACCAATTGTGGAGCCAAGTCTGGAGGTTTCAAGGGCGAGTGTCACTTTTGTCACAAATTTGCGCACAAGAAGGCCAATTGCAAAAAATTTAAAGATTGGAAAGTGAAGAAAGGCAATCAAGCCTTTGTTTCTTTTGAAACCAACCTTGTTGATGTGCCCTTTAATTCTTGGTGGCTAGACACCGGTGCTAGTATTAACATAACCAATTCCTTATAGGAATTGACAAGCAGTCGGAAGCCAAATGAAGGGGAAATTCTTGTGATTATGGGAATTGGAGTCAAATGCATAGGAGTAACCAAATTACTTTTGTCTTCAAGGCGCATTTTGGAGTTACATAACACTGTATACATTCCTAGCATTTGGATGAACTTGGTATCTGTATCTCTTTTGGATAGGGATGGTTATACTTTTCATTTTGGTGATGGAAAAGTATTTTTGTATCGCAACAATTTGTGTATTGGTTCTGGTACTCTGTGTGATGGCTTATATATGATTGATTTGGATCCTAATCCTAATCCTAATGTTGGCCAATTTCTTCTCTTGTGCATGATGTTAATAATGTGGTTGCTTCTAAACATAATAGAATAGTAGAAAATTCTTCCATCCTATGGCACGAGCGTTTAGGCCACATTTCTAAACATAGAATAAAAAGACTTATTAGAGAGGGTATTCTACAAAGCCTTGATTTCTCTAATTTTGGCACTTGTGTTGATTGCATCAAAGGGAAACTCACTACTAAGACTAGGAAGGACAGAGTTGGCAAAAGTGAAGAAGTTTTGGAACTAATTCATACTGACATTTGTGGACCATTTACACCTATTGCACTAGGTGGGTACAAGTACTTCATCACCTTCATTGATGATTATTCACGATATGGTCGCATTGAGCTTATCCATGAAAAGTCTAAATCCTTGGATGCCTTTAAGGTTTTCAAATCTATTGCAGAACTTCAGAAAGGTAAGAAGATAAAAGCAGTGAGATCAGACAGAGGTGGTGAGTATTATGGTCGGTATGATGAAACTGGGCAAAATCCTAGACCATTTGCTAGATTTCTATGGGGTTGTGGTATTGATGCTCAATACACTATGCTTGGGACATCTGAACAGAATGGAGCTGTAAAAAGGACAAATCGTACACTTCTTGATATGGTACGTTGCATGCTTAGTAACTCCACGTTGCCAGACTTCTTGTGGGGTGAAGCTCTTAAAACTGCAGCTTATATTCTAAATCAAGTTCCTAGTAGTTCAGTTCTCAAAACTCCCTATGAACTATGGTCAGGCAAGAAACCAAGTCTGCGCCATTCTCATGTTTGGGGCTGCAAAGCAGAGGTCAGGCCTTATAACCCTCAGTCAAGGAAACTTGACAAAAAAACCACAAAAAAACCATTAGTGGTTTTTTTGTTGGCTATTGCATAGGCTCAAGAGGTTCTAGATTCTATTGCCCCTCCCACACTACTAGAATCATCGAGTCTAATCGTATTGTCTATTTTGAGGATGATTTTGATAGTGGAAGTTCAGAACCTCGAAGTGTTGTCTTCAGAAAAGAACGCGTTGTCTTGCCAATCCCCTTTGTGCCTGCTCCCATGATTGTAATTCCACAAGTTCACCAACTTACTGCAGAAAATGCTCCCATCATCCCTGAATGTGCACCAGCACCCATACCTGAGCCTGAAGGTGTTATTGTAGATGATACCATGAATGATGCCCCATTAAGGAGATCCCAGAGGACTAGGAAGCCTGCTATCTATGATGACTATGTCACCTATTTGCAGGAACATGAATATGATGTTGGTATGTCCTCTTATCCCGTTATATTCCGGGAGGTTGTTAGTGGTCCTACCTCTTCTAGTTGGATAATTGCCATGCAAGAGGAGATGGCATCTATGTATCATAATGGTGTATGAGAATTGGTCGAATTACCATACAGTTGCAGACCCATTGGTTTTGCAAATGGGTTTACAAAACTAAAAGGGACTCCAGAGGCCAGGTAGAAAGATATAAAGCAAGGCTTGTCGCCAAAGGCTTTAAGCAAAGAGAAGGTATTGACTACAAAGAAACCTTTTCACCTGTTTCTACCAAAGACTCCTTTCGGATCATCATGGCATTGGTAGCTCATTTTGATTTGGGGCTACATCAGATGGATGTCAAAACAACGTTTCTTAATGGTCATATATTTGAAGACGTCTATATGGAGCAACCTGATGGTTTTGTGCTTTCAGGCATGAAACAAATGGTTTGTAAGCTTTGAAAGTCTATTTATGGACATAAACAGTCATCCAGACACTGGTATTTAAAGTTCGATCAGATTGTCACCTCTTTTGGTTTTAAGGAGAATGTTGTTGATCAATGCATATATCTAAAGGTTAGTAGGAGTAATTATGTGTTTCTTGTGCTCTATGTTGATGATATATTGCTAGCAGCCAATGACACTGATCTTTTGCGTGAGACAAAATATATGTTATTATGTCATTGTGATATGAAGGATCTTGGTGACGCCCATTTTGTGTTAGGGATTGAGATTTTTCGTGATAGATCCAGAGGCATTCTTGGTTTGTCTCAAAAGACCTACATTGATCATGTTTTGAGTTGATACTCAATGCATTCATGTTCTCTTGGAAAAGCACCTATTGTGAAAGGTGACAAACTGAATTGATCTCAGTGTCCTCAAACTGACAGTGAGAGAACTCAAATGTTGAATGTTCCTTATGCCTCTGTTGTGGGTAGTATGCTCAAGTTTGTACACGTCCTGACATTGCTTATGTTGTTGGTGTACTTGGGAGATACTTGAGTGATCCTGGACTTGAGCATTGGAAGGCTGCAAAGAAAGTGTTGAGATATCTTCAAGGCACTAAAGATCTTGTTTTGACATATCAGCGGTCTGACACTCTTCATTTGGTCGAATATTCTGATGTTGATTTTGCAGGCTGTTCAAATGGCAGAAAGTCCACTTCTGGTTATATATTCTTGATGGCAGGAGGAGTTTTTTCTTGGAAAAGTGTGAAACAGTCACTTACAGCTTTGTCAACTATGGAGGCAAAGTGTGTAGCTTGTTATGAAGCTACATGCCAGGCCATTTGGTTGCAGAATTTCATATCAGGGCTAGATTATGTTATTTCCATCCCAAGGCTGCTGACAATGTATTGTGATAATTTTGTTGTGGTTGCATCTCTTGTAACACTAGGAGCTCTTCCGTCTCCAAGCATATTGACATAAAATATTTGTTTGTTAGAGATAAAGTACTTGAATCCATCATTTGTATAGAGCACATTCCTACATGACTTATGCTTGCAGACCCACTAACTAAAGGTTTGGTTGCTAGAGTGTTTCGGGATCATGTTTCCAACATGGGTCTTGTAAAACCTTTTGTTGTACTAAGTTAGTGGGAGCCTTGGATTTTTTTTTTGTAATCAGTTGCAACTGTGATGAATGGATTTTGTTTGCCATATTTGTGATATTTTCTTGTGCACATCTTACGGTTATGGTCTTTTCTTGGATGAGGCATTATGTGTTAGTCTCATGAGCTTCTTCTGAAGCATGTGCACCATTCAATTTAGATGCATGGACCTTATGGAAATGACATTTTCATCACACACTTTTGGTATCATTTCCATTTCACACTTGCATACTACCGCCTTATGTGATGCTTATAAGTTCATGTATTTGTATCCTGTCGATACTCATATATCCGGTTGCTTATAAGCATATGTTGGAAAGGCTTCGATGATTTGGGTATTTGCTCACATTTGACATTTTCTGATTACAACCATTTTGTTAGTCTTGATCAAGTTTTGTTTTTCAAATGTATATCTATACATATCTACTTTTCCATCTAGTAAAACCCGTTTTGCAAATATCCAGGAATGACATATGCCGTCCAAGTGAGAGAATCTTATATTTTTTTTATAAATAGTGTGGACTAGCATACTCATTCCTGTTTAAATAAGGATGACTCATGTTGTCCAAGTGGGAGAAGCTTGTCAATTCACATATTCAACCAAAATATTGAGATTAGTAGATAATAATTAACAATTAAATATGCATTGTCCAAAAACATATTTCCAAAAATTAGATTTAAAAAATGGCCCAATAGAACTAAGTAGGCTTTATTTCATTGGGCCTACTTTCTTTAACCAAATCTTGGGCCCATAAAATAATAAATTTAACCTATAAAAGGATATTAAAATCAGCCCATAAACAATATTAAAATATCTTTGAAAATTGACTTATTGGTGTCACCTTTTCAAGAAAGGCAAGTGGTCCCACCCAAAATAAATGTTGCCTTGTCTATCAAGCAAGGACAGCGAGATATGCAACAGATTTTTCTCTTTCTTTATTTAATGCAATGCCTTGTTTTTTAAGCAACTCTATTTTCTTTTATTTATTTTATTTGTTTACAACCTATTTTTCATTACCACCTCCCTCGTGCTACTGCAACTCATTTCAAACTTAACAAAAGAAAACAGATCTTGAGCTACTTAGGCTCCAAAAAAAAATTTCAAGGGAAACTCTATAATGCAAATCTAACGTCATTTTTTGCTTGAAACCATAAGATCCGAAAATTTTCAAAATGGGTTTGATGAGTTCATCCGAAAATACATTTTGAACACCAAAATCATTTTTCTCAAGCATACAAACATGATTAATGGGTTTAAACAAGTTAAGGCTCTAATACCAAGATCTGTAACTTGTAATACCATTAACACATGCTCTTTGAACATGGAATGATTTGAATACCTGTAAGGGTGGAAGGTAGAGAACCCTTGCCTGAGCTTTCTTGGTTGGTAAACGTTGTCGGAGCAGGTGGTGACGGAGCTTGATCTGCCATTAGAGAGAGAGATAGTGGGGGTGAGTTCTACACTCTTACCACTTGTAACCAATGAACCCAAGGTTCAAGACAACAACGCTCAATGGGCTAGCCCAACATATTTATATGTGGTTGAGTGTGACCTTCCCATGTTAGTTAAAACATTAGCCCATCCCATTATGAGTCTAACATGTATACAATACAAGGGTCACACTTTAAAACCATTCATACTACTTGATTTGGGTATATCATAAATGGTACAATTACAATATTAATCACACACATACTAAATGTACCAAAACATAAATGCCCCTATATATTTGACATTTGACCTTTAGTGTTTCCGGATCCAAACAAGAATGACTAAACCAATCTTATATTTATAAATAAATGCAACATTCTCCCACTTGGACAACATGAGTCATCCTTATTTAAACAGGAATGACTATGCTAGTCCACACCATTTATAAAAAAATATTAGAGGATATCCATAGAAGATGATGAGATATTGTAAGCAGAAATGAAATTGAAACACCAGAAGGCAGAAGTATCCTATGTATTACAATGCATTAGAACAGAGACCGCATGCACATACACTTACACGATAACAAGAAACTCAACTTTTCATGTCAAAATGTATAACTCTGTTACGTAGTTGTTGTGGTAGCTATCACACTCTTTCTCGCCATAGAAGAGTTGTTCTGTGTATGTGGAAACAAAATGGTTGTGACTGACAGAAAAGTAATACTCGCATTTTTAATCTCAGTTTTTTGTTTTTTTTTTTTTCTTCTTCCGACCAATAAAGAATCTTGTTGAATGATAGAAGAAATAATGTCATAAAACTCAATGCCACTAAAATTTATCAGAACTAGAAATTAAAAATATTGCCAGATAATTGGACTAGGATAGAGACCAAAATGGTTTAAACCTACAGCAGGCTATGTGCTACTGCGCTCTGGGCTGAATTTATGGCCAATTTTTTCCATTGAAAATCTCACGAGGATGATCTGCAAGTCCAAATACAAAAACTGGCGTTGCCACACGGCCTTTGTACAAATTCAAGGAAATACCTTGTCAATTAAACTACAATATCTTGTTGACATAAACCAACAAATGAATCTGGTGATGATGATCTTTTCATGATGGACATCATCCGGAAGAAAAGACAACTCTTTCCAAATTTCATAACCATCTTTCAATTTTTTTCAGAAATTGAAAATATTGTGTTAGCCACAAGTGAGAGTAACAAATACCTTGTCAATTTAATACCTAAGATGCTTAGATTGAAATAAGCCACTTACAGAGGCGAAAATGTAGGAAGAAATTAAGTAATTTAATGGAAACACCTCTTGAAATTAAAAAAATAATTTAAAGGAATCGAAAGATTACCAGAGAATAAGGTGGGCAACGAAACAATGAGAACAGACTAAAGATGGTGGAAGCGCAGAGAACCATTCTTGAGCGGCGATTCGCGAGAATCGATTACTATTCTACGGTGGTGGGGTAATAGTTTGTGGGGATGGATGAGAAGGATTGTTCTCAACGAGGATAAGACGATGTAATCCGAACCGGCCCGGTCCATGTGAACCGAGGGTATTATGGTAAAATTGTGTTTTAGTTTCGCTCGGTCGACCGTTGGAAACTGGCGGGAGCGAGCTGCTCTCGCCTCAATTGCAGGCAGAGGCATAGCTGAAATGTTGGGGAGAGATGCGGTCGTCCACAAGTGAGTAGTTCTGTCCCGATTCTTGTTCTCAAATTCCACATTTAAACTTCTGCTCTTTCTTCTGTTCTTTTTTTTCTTTCTTTATGGGAGAAAACATGATGAGACCCATTTGAGTTTGGCATCTTGTTTATGGTGAAAGAAAGCTTCCTTGTAAGTTAATCTTTGGTATACTTTCTATGATTTAGTCTTTGTTCTCTAATGAAGGGCTGCTTGGATTTTTAATATGTGCAAGTTTGAAAATCGAACATGCCTTATTTATCGTGATCTTTCATGGAATCCTGGCTTAACTCATTCAGAATTGAACAGATTACAGTAAAATTTAAAAGCATGAGAGTCTGTTCCAACAACCTCATGGTGCTTGACGCTCAAATGATTTGAGTTATAACATTGCTCCTAGAAAATTTGTGTTTCTGGCCTGGGTTCTGCCTTAGAAGACTAATTTTTGTGCATAAGGCTCACAATCACCAAGATGTATATCAGGGCCGAAGGCTTAGCACGTCATTTGTAGTTTATATGAAATGGTACAATTTTGCTTTTACGTTTTTGTCCTGATTCCTGAATAGGAAAATTTGCATGTTCTTGAAACTCTCTGACCAAGTCATGGTTCAGCTCCAATAAAGTTTTTTACTGCCATTTTCTTAAAGCTGCAAAATAAATATTCTTGGGAATCTTTGCTGGGCTTATGAGAAAGCACTATCATACTGATCTGTTTGGTACTTCCAACCAATTTTTCCTCTGTAAATCCATAATAAAACCCACAGTGCTTGCTGTTACATTTTATAATCATGATCGCTGATACTTGATGTGCTAACGAGGGTTGGCTCAATTTGTTTAGAGATTCAACTCCTATTCATAGACGAGCGTTCAGCCGACCTTACCCCCATGAAATTGAAAGGTGTCCCTCGTGGGTGGGCTATCTATAAGTATCATTATAAGCCCTCTTTGAGTCCTATGGTATGCCTAGACTGGGGTAGCCAACTCTCACCTAAACTTTATTGAATCAAAGAAAAAAAAGAGATACTTGATGTCTTCTATGGTTTTTTGCTTCTTGCAAGCAGGGCCTATATGTCATTTAAATGAAATGAGAAGTGTTTTGAATTTTAGAAAATGTAACAAAGAATTCCTTTTATTCACCACAAAATAACTACAATGCTACATTTTTGTGCTTTGGTTTTAGATATTCATCTGGAAATTTGCATCTACCTGAACCAAAATGGAACATACAAGGAATGTTGAAGGAAATTCTCACGTCGATTCATCTCAACCTGCTTCATTACCTCCTAAAGATAGTCCAAAAGCTACGATGGAATTCTCAATTTCCTTAATTTCTGATGAAAAATTAAAGCCTGAAAGCCAGGCTCAGAACAAATTGACAGAAGACTCTGAAGTAGCAGCCATCACAAATGTCTATGACGACCCAGCAATAGGCCAGAATCCATTTATTTCAACAGAAAACGCAGATAAAGTCGGAACAAAAGATATGGAAATCGAAGCAGGGTCCTCAAATAGCCATTACGACCCAACAACCCATTCATTGGAAGGCTTAGCATCAAAGCTCAGTGACAGTCCTAAAAAACCTAATACTGGGGATTCTGTTAACGATGTTATTGGTCAAGTCAACAGTGGAATGGTTCCTCTTAGTGCATCAAGTGAGGGAAGAGGAATTGAAAATGGCGTGCACTGTACAGTGCAATCTGATTTTACCAGTGAACATCAAGAGGTGGCCACAAGTGTACCCAACATTGGATCAGAAACCACTCATCCTGAACAAGATGAACATGTTCATGTGGTTGGAGTGATTGATACAGCAGCACCTATTGAGTCTGTCAAAGAGGCTGTCTCAAAGTTTGGAGGAATTCTTAATTGGAAGAAGCATAAAATTCAAGCTGTTGAGGTAGATATTTCTTTTTTTTTCTTTTTTTCTTTTTTTCTTTTTTTGAGAATGAACAAACAATTATATTAAATCAGCATGAAAAAACAAGAAAGGGGAAACTGGTAGAGAACCAGAGGTCATCCACCTACACAAGAAAAAACAAAGGAACAAGGACAAACAACAAACAAAGACAATCTAAATGAAAACCTCTACTGCATACAAAGTTCCCAATTTCTAACCCAATCACTCAAAAGAAAAAGCCAACGACCCATCTACTTGCTGTGGTAATGATGCCATTCCTTAGAACATCCACACTTTTGGAGATACCTTGGAATATACGATTATTTCTTTCCAACCAAATCAACCAAATTGTTGAGGTAGATATTTCTCAGTATTTTTTTCATCCATGGTGCAGCTATGTTACTTTCTAGTGGATTTCTACGTATTATATAACCTCCAAATTTTTAAATGGAAGAATTATGAATTTAAATATTTGGATCACTGCAGAGGCAGGAAGTTGTAGCAAACGAACTTGGGAAGGCACAAGAGGAAATTGCCATGTACAAAGAGCAGTTAGAAGCAGCAGAGGATGCAGAGATCCAAATACTTAATGAGCTCCATGCTACAAAGAGACTCACCGAAGATCTAAAGCTACACCTAGAAAAAGCAGAAGTTGAGGAGAGACAAACAAAGCAGGATTTGCAACTTGCCAAGCTTAGGGTCGAAGAACTAGAACAAGGGATAGCCAATGAAGCAAGTGTAGCGGCCAAGGCACAGTTTGAAGTTGCTAGAGACAGACATACTGCTGCAATCACAGAATTAAAAGCTGTGAAAGATGAGTTGGAGAAAATGCAGGCTGAGGACGCTTCTTTGGCTGCGGAGAAAGCTATGACTGGAAAGAGAGCAGTAGAAGCTGTTGCTGTGTCTCAGGAAGTAGAGATGACGGTGGAGGAGCTATCCCTAGAGCTACTTGCAGCAAAGGAAGCCCTAGAATCTGCACATGCCGCTCATTTGGAGGCAGAGGAGCAAAGGACTACTGCAGCCATGGCTAAAGAGAAAGAAAATAACTCATTGGAGAAGGATCTAAAACAGGCAGAAGAAAAGATGCATCAGCTCAACCAACAACTCCAGTCAAAAGAGGATCTCAAGTTGAAATTAGATGCTTCAACAGAATTGCTGCTCAGTCTGAAAACTGAACTAGCAGCTTGTTCAAATAAAGGATCAAATCAGGGAAGTTCTGAATCAATTACTTCAGCCAAAGATGTGCTTGAAAAAGTAAGGCTCAACATTGACAAGGCAAGAGCAGAAGTAGATCGTCTGAATGGCATATCTGCATCACTTGAGAGTGAGCTTGAAAGAGAAAAATCTGAACTGGCCAAAAGGAAACAGACAGAAGGAAAGACAGCGGTAGCAGACGCATCTGTTGAAGCAAAGTTAAATGAGACTAAAGCAGAAGTAACATTGGTTCGAATGAAGGAGAAGGAAGCAAGAGAGAAAATGGTTGAACTGCCAGATAATTTACGGCAAGCAGCTAAGGAAGCAGATCAGACCAAATTGGTAGCCGAATTGGCCCATGAAGAGCTGACAAAGGCAAAGGAAGAAGCTGATCAACTCAAGGCCAGTGCTAGTGACATGGAGAGCAAATTGCATGCAGCTAAAAAGGAGATAGCAGCTGCTACAGCATCAGAGAAGTTGGCACTGGGAGCAGTGAAGGCATTAGATGAGAGTGAATCGGCTGCAATCATGGGTGCGGAGAAATTACGTGAAGGAGTGTCACTTCCTCTAGAGGAATACTATGCTCTCAGCAAAAAGGCCCATACGGCCGAGGAACAGGAAGACATGAGAGTGGAAGCTGCCATCTCTCAAGTGGAAGAGGCTAAGGAGTCTCAGCTTAGAACCTCAGAGAAATCAGAAGAAATGAACAGGGAAATGGAAGCTAGGAACGCAGAGTTGCAAAATGCATTAGAGAAGGCTGAAAAAGCTGACCAAGGGAAGCTGGTAGTAGAACAGGAATTGAGGGATTGGAGGTCTGAGCAAGAGCAGCAACGTTCAGGCGGTGAAGCTGACCAAGGGGTTCCGAACAGCAGCAAAAGCCCAATGAGCAGCTCTGAGCCTATAATAGAACCAAAAACCTCTGAAAGTCAAGTTAGTGAGGCTGTGGAATCAAATACAACTCCAAAAATCTCTATGACTGCAAATGACACAGAGACTGAATCTTCCCAGGAAGTAAAAGCGAAAAAGAAGAAGCGATCATGGTTTCCTAGGATTATTATGTTCTTTTCTAGAAGGAAAGCGCATGATCACTAAGAAGTTACTTTCCATCATACGCATTCATTCTTTATATTATTTTTTTATGTATAAATTCTGGCAGTAACCTCTCCAGCCTTGGTGAGGATGTTGATTGGATACTGTGAGGACTCTTTAGAAGAGATAGAAGCAATTGAAAATCAATTGCATCAATGCACACTAGGAAGAATTGGCAAGTTGGCCTTTTCAACTCACAGGCATCCATAGCCCACCATTGTCAGATCATCAGATACTAGTATCAGAGTTGGAAGTCCAATGGCTCTGTAGGTTTCTTATTTTGTTGATATTTAATAGCTAAAATAAAGCTCTGAGTGAAGAATGGTTTGTTTATCTCTTAAGGATAATAAAATCAAAGATTATTTGATTGTAAGAGTTGGATCTTCTCTGTATTGTGCCTAATAGTACTGATGTGGCTTGACCCTATTCGTCTGTCCCCATCTTTGGAAGATACTCTCCCTTGGTCATTAGACAATTCAGGCTCATACTCTTGTCGATCCTTCTTTGAGTACTTGACAGATTTGTCTTCCTTTAACTCCCCTAACCCATCTTTTTGTAATCACATTTGGAAAGCTCCACTTCCCAATAAGATTAGAGTGTTTGGTTGGCTTGTGGCTCTCAAAAGGATATGCACCCAGGATCTTCTTCAAAAACATTTGCCTCTGTATTGTTTATCCCCCCAATGCTGTGTGCTTTGCTACCAGGATCAGGAGACCGTGGATCACATGTTCTTCAACTGCACCTTTTCTTCCCAGGTGTGGCACACTTGGGAATATCTTCTGCAGGAGAAGTTTATACCACCTACTTCGTGCGAGAATTGCTTCTTATTTAATCATGTTGTTGGACTAAACAGGAGATGAAAGGAAATTGGTAGTGTTGTGTCTATTGCTGCCATCTGGTCCATTTGGGGTGAACGTAACAATAGAATTTTCAAAAATGTCTCGAGAGGTGCTGACCTCGTTGCAGCAACCTCCACACTATAGTTGCTGCTACTTGGATTAGCTCTTCCAAATTAGGAGTTGGCTATTCAGTGTCTGAATGGCTAAGAGGTTGGGCAGCTTTAGTTTAATTCTGGTGTTGTTGTGGTCTGCTTTATGTTTTCTGTTTCTATGGTGTTTTATGTATCTACTGGTGCTGCAGTAGCAATTGATGTTATCTCATGAGCATGTCTCATGCTCTCTCTGTTGTTCCTATTGGGTTTCCCCCTCCCATGTGGCTACCAATTCTCTTTTGTCGGCTGACAAAAGAGAAGCTGACAAAAGTTATGGTTGGCTAAATAACTAAAGGGGTAAGTGGCAGACAAGCCAACCAAATGGTCATGTGGCATGGCAGACAAGCCATCCAAATGAAGGCATGAGCAGCGCCGAAAGTGGCGCCGAAAACAAACGGCCGCCGCCCGCCACATGCTTTTGATTTTTAAATATAAATATATTATTTTAATATATTTATAATTACGGTTTTGCCCCCGATTACACCTATAAATAGAGCTCAACTTCAGTATTCAAAATTCATTCCTGAGAGTCAGAGAGTTCTATTCTGTAAGATCTACTTAAGAGATCTAATCTGTAAGTTTCACCTAAGGGTGTAGTTTGTATTCTCTGATAATACAAGTTTGTTGTCTCCCGTGGATGTAGGCAATTTGCCGAACCACGTTAAATCTTTTGTCTTGTTTTTTTCTTTCATACTTTACCCCGATTCCGCACAACAAATTGGTATCAGAGCCAAGGTGAAGTTTTGGAAGAAAAACGAACACTGTCGAAATTTCGAGTTTCTGTAAAAGTGATCGGAACTGTTTTCTGATCACCCGTGGAGGTAGCTCTTGTTTCCAGGAGTCCGACGCAACAAACGGTGAGAAAAACGGACAAGAAACGAGTCCCCAGGAGCCGATCAAAGTTTGATCCCCGTACATCGTTTGCCAACACTGTTCATCCTCTGTACTGTTCACCCGGTCCGACACTGTTCCAACCCGGTACACACTGTTCCAACCCGGTCAACTGTTCCAACCCGGTGCACTGTTCATCACTGTGGATCACTGTTCATAACCGGGTCCAGCTGTTCATCACTGTTCGGCCCACTGGTCTTTGCACTGTTCATCTTGGCCCGACAGAGAACTGTTCCTCCGGACCACGCTGTTCATACTCTGATCCAGCCCAAACTATAATACTGTTCATAACAGTGGCCCCAGATACTCTCCGCACTGTTCACGGCCCAAAATACTGTTTCGGACTGTAACTATTCACAGCCCAACCCTGTTTCAGCCCGTACTGTTTACAGCCCAACCACTGTTTACGGCCCCGCACTGTTCAAGGCCCAGCAACTGGTCGGCCCGTAACTGTTCACCGGCCCAGCCAATATTTTTGGCCCGTCACTGTTCATCGGCCCGGTTGACCAACCAGATCCGGCTCATTTTTCGTCTGATTTCAGCAAAGTCAGACTCGTTTCCACCATTTTCGACCGTTCCGGACGCAACCGTGCAATCAGTTTCTGCAGATTCAGCTCCTAAGTTATTGATATAGCTTAGTTAGAGTTGTTTATTATTTTTTAAGCACTTTTCTGCGTCATAAATATCTTCGGTCTAAATGGCGTCGGAAATCCCAAGCACAAGCAGGCCTTGGCAAAGAAGTTCGATGTCCAACGCAAAGTTCGAGGTGGAGAAATTCAACGGCACCAACAACTTTGGCATGTGGCAATGCGAAGTTCAAGATCTCTTATTCCGGGAAGGATCACATATCGCCTTGGAAACCAAGCCCAAGGATATGTCCGATGATGATTGGTATTTCGTCAATCGTCAAGCTTGTGGAACAATCAGACTCTGCTTGGCCAAAGATCAGAAATACTTTGTCATGAAAGAGACTATGGCAATATGTCTCTGGAAGAAATTGGAGGACAAATACATGACGAAAAGCGTAGAGAACCGCCTCTACCTGAAGAAGAAGCTCTATCGTTTTCAGTACAAGGAAGGTACCTCCATGAGTGAACATCTTGATAATTTCAACAAGATTCTTGCTGATCTACTAAATCTTGATGTCGACCCTCTTGATGAGGATAAGGCACTATTGTTGTTAAACTCTTTGCCTGAAAGATATGAACATTTAACAACAACTTTGCTATACGGTAAAGATGAGGTTAAATTCAGTGATGTTTCAAATGCTTTGGTGAACAACGAGTATCGAAGAAAGGACCAGCGCGATCACAAGGAAGCATCACCGGCAGCCTTGACGGTATCCAGAGGCAGGGCTAACAACAAATCTGATAGATCCAGTGGGCGAGGCCGATCTCGCTCAAAGTCAAAAGGACCTTCATCACGTCAACGTCTTGGGAAGGATGAATGTGCTTATTGTCACCAAAAGGGGCACTGGAAGAAAGATTGTCCAAATAAGGGCAAGTCAGATGCAAATGTAGCACAGAAAGCAGAAGAAGATTCCGCTTTCTCGGTCTCATCTATAGACATTCAGTCTGATAGATGGATTTTAGATTCCGGATGTTCCTATCATATGTGTCCGAATCGCCATTGGTTCTCAAAATTAGATGAGTTCGATGGAGGAGTTGTGGTCATGGGCAACAACAATACCTGCCACACAAAAGGTATTGGAACTATACGCCTTAAGATGCATGACGGTACAACAAGACGGCTCACGGACGTCTGATATGTTCCAGATCTGAAGAAAAATCTGATCTCCCTAGGAGTCCTTGATTCCAGCGGTTACAAGGTAACCATTGAAGGTGGAGTCCTGAAGGTTGTACGTGGAGCACTCTTGGCCATGAAGGGTACTCAGAAAGGAAATCTTTATTTCCTTGACGGACACACAGTAATCGGAAGTGTCTCAGCTTGCACCAGTTCTAGTGATGTTTCATCGGACACTTCCCGACTCTGGCACATGCGGCTCGGACACGTTGGAGAGAAGGCTCTTCAAACCTTGATAAAGCAAGGTTCCCTGAAAGGTGCAAAAACCGGAAAACTTGACTTCTGCGAGCACTGTATCTTAGGCAAGCAGACGAGAGTCAAGTTTGGAACTGTCATCCACCGCACAAAAGGAACATTGGATTATGTTCATACCGACGTTTGGGGACCCTCTCAAAATGCTTCATTGGGAGGTAAACGTTGGTTTGTTACTTTTATTGATGATTTCTCTCGCTATGTTTGGGTTTATACCATGAAGCATAAAGATGAAGTGCTCGATACCTTTCTTATATGGAAGAAAATGGTAGAAACCCAAACGGGAAGGAAGATTAAGAGGCTCAGATCTGATAATGGAGGAGAATACAAGTCAGATCCATTTCAGAAATTTTGTGAGAATGAAGGGATTGTCAGACATTTCACAGTCCCAGGCACGCCACAACAAAATGGTGTTGCTGAACGCATGAATCGTACTTTGGTAGATAAAGTCCGCTGCATGTTATCTCATTCTGGACTGAGCAAGGCATTTTGGGCTGAAGCTTTGTCATATGCCTCTCATATCATCAATAAACTTCCTGCGACAGCACTAGATGGTAAAACTCCTAAGGAGGTATGGTCTGGACACCCCGTTTCAGATTATGATTCTCTGCGCATTTTTGGATGCACTGCATATTTCCATGTGAAGGAATCCAAACTGGATCCTAGGTCCAAGAAAGCGATTTTCATGGGCTTTAGTGAAGGAGTTAAGGCTTTCCGACTATGGAACCCTGATACAAAGACAATTGTAAAAAGTCGTGATGTAACTTTTGATGAATCTGTGATGTTAAAGCATACAGTTTCTGATAAAGAAAATCGCAATCCAGATTTGCCTCAGCAGGTGGAGTTAGATATTCCAGTAACTCCTAGCAAGTCAGCAGAGATATCCAACCATCCTGAAGAAGATGAGGAAATCTCAGTTGAGGTGGAGGCTCCAGGACCAGACATCAGTCAAGAACCAGATTCAGTTGCCACCAGTCGACTAAGAAGAGAAATTCGCAAACCTACACGGTACACTGACATGGTTGCATATGCATTTCCAGTCACCGGAGACGATATTCCATACAATTACAAATATGCTATTCAGAGTATGGAAAGTGATAAGTGGAAAATGGCAATGAATGAGGAGATGACATCACTCCATCAGAATCAGACTTGGAAGTTGGTTCCACTTCCCAAAGGAAAGAAACCAATTGGCTGCAAATGGATTTTCGCTAAGAAGGAAGGCTCTCCCAGCACAGATGGTATCCGATACAAAGCCAGACTGGTAGCAAAAGGCTACGCTCAGAGGGAAGGAATTGACTACAATGAGGTATTCTCACCTGTTGTTAAGCATTCGTCAATTCGAATATTATTGGCTTTGGTTGCACAGTTTGATCTCGAGTTAGCCCAACTCGATGTCAAAACTGCTTTTCTGCATGGTAATTTGGAAGAGGAGATATATATGTCTCAACCAGATGGATTCAAAGTACCAGGAAGAGAGAATTGGGCTTGCAAGTTAAGCAAGTCACTGTATGGCCTGAAGCAGTCACCGAGACAGTGGTACAAGCGATTTGACAGCTTCATCCAAGGGCAAAAATATACTCGGAGTCAGTTTGATCATTGTGTCTACTATCGCAAACTTCAAGATGGTACATTTATCTACTTGCTTTTATATGTAGATGATATGTTAATCGCATCTAAAAGCAAGGTGGAGATCAACAAGCTCAAGGCTCAATTGAGCTCAGAGTTTGAAATGAAGGATCTTGGAGAGGCCAGAAAAATTCTCGGGATGGAGATAACTCGAGACAGAGTCAAAGGCAAAATCTGTTTGACTCAGACTCAGTACTTGAAGATAGTTCTTCAAACTTTTGACATCGGCAATGACACAAAACCTGTGAGCACACCATTGGCACCACATTTCAAGCTAAGTTCATCAATGTCACCAAATTCCGAGGATCAGAAGAAGCAAATGGAGAAGATTCCATATGCAAATGCTGTTGGTGCCTTGATGTATGCTATGGTGTGTACTCGACCTGACATTTCACATGTTGTAAGTATGGTAAGTCGTTACATGCACAACCCCGGTAAAGGCCACTGGCAAGCAGTGAAGTGGATTCTACGGTACATTCATGGTACTGTAGATATTGGTTTAAAGTTCGAGAGAGATATGAAAAGTTGTAAGCATCTAGTTGGATATGTGGATTCGGACTATGCTGGAGATCTTGACAAGCACAGATCTACTACTGGTTATGTTTTCACTATGGCAGGAGGACCAGTGAGTTGGAGATCAACACTACAGTCAACAGTTGCTTTGTCTACTACAGAGGCAGAGTACATGGCAGTAACAGAAGCTTTCAAGGAATCAATCTGGCTTCATGGATTGACTAAAGACTTGGGAATTGTGCAGAAGAATGTTGAAGTTTTCTGCGACAGCCAGAGTGTCATTTGTTTGGCAAAGAACCAAGTTCATCACAGTCGAACGAAGCATATTGATGTTCGTTTTCATTTTGTTCGAGAAATAGTAGAAGAAGGGAGTATTCTTCTGCAAAAGATCAAGACTACAGATAACCCCGCTGATATGCTTACAAAAGTGGTTACAGGGATCAAGTTCCAACATTGTTTGGACTTGATCAATATCTCACGAGCTCGGAGTGCCTAAGGGCACTACAGGAGGCAGCAACAGTTTTTTTGAAGGAAGCTTGGTATCTGTAGAGAGATTGCAAGTATGGTGAAGCCCTGTTCCACATGAGGTGGAGGTGGAGATTTATTGGGTTTCCCCCTCCCATGTGGCTACCAATTCTCTTTTGTCGGCTGACAAAAGAGAAGCTGACAAAAGTCATGGTTGGCTAAATAACTAAAGGGGTAAGTGGCAGACAAGCCAACCAAATGGTCATGTGGCATGGCAGACAAGCCATCCAAATGAAGGCATGAGCAGCGCCGAAAGTGGCGCCGAAAACAAACGGCCGCCGCCCGCCGCATGCTTTTGATTTTTAAATATAAATATATTATTTTAATATATTTATAATTACGGTTTTGCCCCCGATTACACTTATAAATAGAGCTCAACTTCAGTATTCAAAATTCATTCCTGAGAGTCAGAGAGTTCTATTCTGTAAGATCTACTTAAGAGATCTAATCTGTAAGTTTCACCTAAGGGTGTAGTTTGTATTCTCTGATAATACAAGTTTGTTGTCTCCCGTGGATGTAGGCAATTTGTCGAACCACGTTAAATCTTTTGTCTTGTTTTTTTCTTTCATATTTTACCCCGATTCCGCACAACAGTTCCTTTTTAGCTATTAATATAAATCTATTTGTCTCTTCTCAAAAAAAAAAAAAATAGTACTGATGTGGCTTACTGATTCATGACTGTTTAGCAACCTTGTTTAAATCTGGTCTGCCAACTTGGTTTGTTTAGAATTGACATGCATTTGAGCAATTTTTAATTGAGAGCTCGGAAATCAAAGACTTTTTCTGCAAATCCTTGCTAAGAAATGATAGTGTAGAGCACTAAAGAAGATGATTATTTAGTGCCCTAGTTACTCGAGTTTTAGGTTCTCATCTTGGTACATATGGCATTTGTCTTCAAGTATAAATAGAGCACTATGGCATATATAATCAGAATTGCAATCAATGAATCATATGATTCACCATTCAATTCACTACAAATCAATTCAAATCGGCCTCTTAAATCACTATACTTGTGAATTGCAAGTGATTCAGTCCAAATTAGTAATTAGATGGTCAGACTCAGATTGAATCTGGTCCAAAATTGCTAGTTGAATCATGATGAATCGATCTAATCACTAATTAGTCAATGAAGTTCTATTGCCCTTATAAATAAATGGGTAGACCAGAAACAAAGTAAAAAAGATGTGGAAAGAACTAATTTTATATCTTTTTTCTTAACTTAGTTGAGATAGATGAAAATGAAATCGTTCACCTCAAGTAACTACACATTTTATACACTGGCAATGATTTATAGGCTTTTGAAACCGGGAATTTTTCGTGAACCACATGAAAGTTTTTGAAAGCTGCAATAAAATGGAATCAGAATAATCTCAGAGGCACAAATTAGAGCTTATGGTACTGATAGACAAAGAATGGCCCCCCTTGTTTCACTTTTCAACAGTATTCAAGTGCTGTTTGGCAAATAGTTGATGGAAATCAAGCTGTGTTATGTGTAGCTATTAACCAGAGTAGAATTCAAGAACTAGAGCCAGCAAGGGTCTGGATGACAGTTCTATGCCACGGATCTGAAACATGTGCCACAAGATTGTCAATGGGACCTGCATGAGTCACATAGGCTTGCACAAATATGCCAAGCATGGCCACCATTGCCAGACGTCCTGTAGTCATAGATCACATTCAAATACTAATGAATGAACTGTGAACTGTGAACTGTGAACTGCAGGAAAGGTAGTGTAGTGATTCGAGGAAGTATATGATACCAACCATTCTTAATCTCTTTGAGTTTCAAATCATGGGCATTCTTGACATCTTTGGCCAGACCAAGAGGATTGAGCAGTGGACCACCAGGGTAACTGTTGATTATATAACAAGTTTCTTCATTGAATCATACAAGATCATTTACCAATTCCTTTATAGAAGATGAGGATGTATATTTTCAAACTGTAAGAAAAATTACCCTGGTTCTAAACCTTCTAAAGCAGCTTCTAGTCCAAAGAAGGTTCCTTCTGCCGCTTGGGATCCAGGATTATTGAAATCCATGTACCTTTTGGTTTCAACAAACCTGTAGATACAACAACCAATCAACAAAGCCAAAGAATGATGATTTTAGAAGTCTTAAAAAGGTGGCAAAATTACTGCTATCTAGAGATGATGAGCATAAAGTCGTATCTTAGTAAAAAATAAAAGTAACTTCGGCCTTTATCTGAAGAACAAAAGAAACCAAAAGGAAAAGTAAATCTCAACCCCATTAAAAGAAGTTGAACAATGAAGAGCGTTCTTGTGCTGGCAAATTCAAATTTCATGGCACCCGCTTCATACCACACAGGCAAATTACGGATTCCTGTAACACGAAGTAGCTGCAACAAACAATGGACAATCACCATGGGAATATATAGTCGCCAATTTGAAGTTGACATTAGCTAGTTCTTGTGCCCTTGAAATCAAACTTTTGCTAGCATTTACGCTCAGAATCAAGCAGAGTGGAAGAGCATGACGAACAATATTAATCAAGGCAAAACTTCACAAAGCACACTATTAATGCAACAAATGCATTTCACATTGCTTGGATAAACCTAAGTTGAGACAAATCCATGTTTGTGAAAGGTAAAAATGGGGGGAAGTATTGAAGTTCTCTACAAGAATAAAGATCCCGATAGCAGTAATCAGGGGACAAATACAATTGTCTTAATCTTGGGTAGAATAGTTTTGATCATTCACTTACATCAGTTAGAAGAATTCCAGCTACTCCAGCCATGGCAAAACGGGAATGCACAAGCTCTGCCTGCACGTACCACCTCAAACTTGCAGGATCCTCTCCAAGCCCAAGGGGATCGAAACCAAAATCTCCTGCAAGACTAAAAAGCCAACCAACACCAAACCTCATTGCCACCCCGTATTTCAATTCAATTCAATCAATCTAGAAGCGCCACTAGAAACCAAAATTCAGCAAAAAACAAACAAAGAAGACTCACGTTCCATCGAGGTAAGGAGGTGGGTCAAGCCCAGGAAGCCAGGTTTGGCGTTGGGCTCGGACCAGGGTGTGCAATGCAGGTCGAGTTGTAGCTGATGGCCTTGGAGGCGAGAAGGTAACAGCAAAAGGGCATCTGCATCTGCTACAAGCGGGGAAGGTGGAGGACGACGACCCAGAAGAGGAGTTGCAGGGTTGCAGGAGTCTGCTACTTGCTAATCCAAAGGACATCCTTTCCGGTAATGCACCACTAACCAGAACTGATCTACGTGTTGTATCTCTTATGGGTTGTATTTAAATTTGCTAATATGGCTGCATTTGCGCAGTTGTTCTTACAGGATTTCACGGGCAAACATTAGCCATAGAAATTCAACCCACCCTATCTATCTTGTCGTTGCTTCTAGCTCTTCCACATATTTATATTTTTATGGCAATTGGCAATGGCAACCGAATTCAAGCTACTGATTACATTTTTGCGTGATCCCGGCCGTGCAATTTTCATTTTTAGCATCTTTACAAGCAAATGCATGGGCCCCCTAACAAAATTACAAAAAAAAAAAATAAACAAAAGAAAGTTCCATTTATATATCATACTAAGTGTCTAAAGTCCAATCCCTGTTATGACTCGTTGATTATTGAACAAACCATCAGTTTTAATACAAATTTGATGTATTGATATCATATAGTAAGCAAATGCAAACGCTGAAACGTATAGAAAGATATTAGAGAAGCTGAAACTCAAAAGAGAAAGGGAGACCAAGGAAAAAAGTTGAAGGAAATGGCCATTGGAATAGAAGCACTATTCTGTTCATCCACATGGAGTCCAGTCACCTAAAAGATAAAACAACATCAATAACAATCTGGAATAGAATACACTTCAAGTGGGTCCAAAAGCATCATTTTCAAACATACGACAGCTGAGGACAAGAAGAGAAGAAAAAAGAAGAGTTAAACATAACATTGGCAACTCAAGCTCAGCTGCGTGTCATCGTCTACTTGATATGCTGAAGGAGCTGACTTTCATTGGAGTAGCAACCACCAATGGAGCCTCAGGAGAATCACTAACTGCAAATTTTTCGTGCATGAAACGACTATCAACAATTGATTCATCTTTCAAGACGATCTTGTAGCAGTAGCAACTCTTAAGGCCATCCTGGTTCTGATAGCATTCATGTGCGCTATTCTTCACCTGCTGGAAGTTCCATATCACGCTGAACTTGCCTACTGTTGCAACCAGATGACGCTCCTGTTTTCCAGACTCCGTCACCTGCATGTCCAATATCACAGAAACAGAAAATCCATCATTCTAAGCTTAGAACTTAAAACCCAGAAAGAATTGTAAACAGAATACTGATTCACTACACAAGCAATTAAACAACCCCAACACTTCAGTGATGAATTTAAACATTTCAAATGTTCTTTGTTGCTTGGACATAGATCATAAAAATACATATTTCAATAACATGGTCATCATCATTATCATTATCCAAACACTCTATTCAAATAAGAAGGATCAGCAAATTAAACCCCAAGAACCAATGAACTAATCACCTTTGCCATGATGATTAATACCTTGGTCCAAATTCCAATTTGCTAAAATTGGAATTTTCACAATCCAACTCCTAATGTTTTAGAGCAGTCACCTTTTATTGCCTACAATTTGCACAAAATCGAAACTCCTCACCAGGCTAATTCTTATTATCTCAAGCTACATGAATTGTCGTAATTATCCAAGTCTTATTATTTGCAGTCTTCCTTCCAAATGCAAAAATATCACAATATTCATTTCATTTGTCATAACTGAGCTATTTCATAATCTCTCAAGCTTGGCAAATCATACATTTTAAATCCACTTCTTTTGGAAATGCACTTCATAGTACTGTCATAAAAAAGAAATGGTCAAAGTGCATTTCTCTTTATACCATTAAATAGAGTACTGATGCAACCTGCAAAGAAGTATCATCAAGAGGAACTTCCGTAGAAAACAAAATTCAAACTTTAACTATTATAATTAAAATAGCTATTTAAAACAACCATTAAAAAAATAAAAATAAAAAGAATTTTGATTCCTAATCCCCATATGGCTCCTCAAAGGATAGAGGTACACTCAACCCAAGATTGTCAGAGCCCCTTCTGCAAAAATATTAAATTATAAATTACCAAAATAGCATCATTTCTACCTAATTACACTAGCAAGTTTAAGCAAAATAACTAGTTTTAGGTGTAGAATATAATGAAGGCAATAACGCTAGCAAGGAATGCATCACACCTAGAGATAGAGCACAACATGGGCACCTCGAAATCCAACCCAAGCAATGCATATGGGCCCAAGCACAAAGCCCACACCTTAATTATGCAACCTTTTTTTTTCTTGTGCCTGGACCAAAAAGTTATTCTTTAGGGAAGCCGCCCTTGAACCTCACATGGTTTAGTCAAGTAATTTTGGCCAGACCTTCATGAACCAAAAAAAGTTACCACCAATTCTTCATGAAATCTAAAAATCATTGCATAAATTATCATAATTACAGTCGAATACAAATACTTGAACTTTTTAAACAACTGGTTGTAATTAAGACTATATTTTAGTTCTATTAACAATCCTTTTAAGAATTATGAAAACATACTTTATCCGAGCCACAATACAAGAGCCGTCCATTGTTTAATATCTTTCTTTGATTCGAGAAAAAGACAAGTTGTTTATATCTATTAAAGGATATAGATAATATTTATATCAGATATACCTATCAGATGGTGGATTCATGTACTCTCAAAACTTATACCCTGTGTTATCAATTTCTTGCTCATGCCTTTAATTACTTTCCAAAGTACTTTGTTGAATTTACGCAAAGAGATCCACTACATACATGCAATGAAGAAGAGTTTCCAAAGATGGCAACTAATGTTAAGTTTCTCTTCCGAATTAGCCAACATCTACAGCCCCCCACTCAACTCCCCAAAATCATTTAAAAAAGAAATATGTTTAAATAGAACCATAATCATTCCCATCACATATGGGAAATGATATATTCGGATTCTGGAATAATGGTTTTCCTTCATACAAAGCCAGCAAAAGACAATGTAAGCTGCTTTACAAAAACTTACTCTTTAAGAACGGCTAATATGCTAAATCCCTTATAGAGTACCTGAGGTAACAAACTCTAACCCATTAGCTTTTGTAACCACTGCTCTACGGCTTTGGAGGAAGCAAAGTAAGGAGTTAGGCACTCAAGTGAGGGCTAGCAAAATTAAAAAGATTTGTATAATTAATATCAACTAGTTTGGCATTTTTTCAACTTAAACAAGTATACATATCCTATGGTATTGTTTTCTAAGCCTTAAGAGAAACTTTTGAACTTATTAAATCTAAAAGAATGGTTACTACAACTTCGATATGGTATTACAATATAAATAAATCATCATTCATGAAAAACAACACAAAAACCATGGGATGGATAAGAACTAATATAACCACATTCCATGATACTTATGTTATGGCATCACAATGGGAAGAGAGAGAGAGAGAGAGAGAGAGAGAGAACAATTTATAATGGCCACATTTCAAATCAAGAGACCATTCTGTGGATACATTTCGTATAGAGACCAACTGCAAGTAGATTATCCATCTCATAAATGTTTCCTTAAATTTCTATTGTGTAGTAGGTGTACATGCATCAACAAAATATTTTTTGCCCCAAGAAAAAAAAAAACTCAAATAAATATAATTTGGTAAACAAAACAGCATCCATTGAGTATTGACTGTGCAAGACTGAATATCCTCGTAAAGGAAGGACGTCAAAGGTAATGCTAAACACCGACTTATGCTACCAAGGTGTCAAGGTGATGCCTCAAAATATTGACATACTTAGGCAAGATGATGACTAGCTGAAGTAGAAGTTTTCCTAAACCATACTTCAAATTTCTAAACCTATAGACCATTATTTTTTGCATAGACTCTCAGTATTTGCTCATTTGAGAAAGACACTCGTGTGCTAGCACATGTACATATATAAAATTCAATACGTCGAATGAAAAAGGAAATATATCATAAAAGATTAAATTCATAAAGATTGAGAAAAACTACCAATAGAAAACAAACTAATAAAGTATCACCAATTATAGCACAAGTCAGAAAAAGTACTTTCATGTAGATCAAATGATTCCAAAAAAAAAAAAAAACTGTTTAAATATGCATGCATATAAATTACGACCAGAAAACAAGGTACTTAATAGATATGTATTTGTAATATTGGCTAGAAATTTTACACTCTTCAGCAATATAGGAACCACCATGTATCGCTTAATTTTATTTGAACTTAGAATATCAGGGTCTAAAAACAAGTCCACAAGTGCACTTAAATAAACAGAACTTAAAAGTGGGCTGCAACATAAAGTTACCAACACTGCAGCTCAATCACTCAACCAAGCAATATAAGCATTGCAAAATATCAAAAAAGGGGAAAAAATCTCATATCCATGTTAACTGCAAAAACTCAACTCAACTAAGCCTTTTTTCAACTACACGGAGTCGACTAAATGAATCTACTTCCTCCACTCCGCTCTATTGAGGGCGTAGTTGGCATTCAAATTGCAAATGTTAGATCTTTCTTAATTATCTTTGTTCATGTTATTTTAGGTCTAAGTCTACGTCTACCTCTATGGTTACCATAAAGGGTTAATAGGTCACTCTTCCGAATTAATGCATCTAAAGGCCTACGTTGTATGAGTCCAAACCACCTTAGTAAGTTCTTTCTCATTTTATCCTCAATTGGTGCTGCCCCTACCATTTTCCGAATATGTTCACTTCTAACTTTATCTTTTAATGTTTTATCACATATCCATCTTAGCATTCACATTTCCATTACACTTGGTTTATTAACATATTTTTTAATTGCCCAACATTTTATACCATATATCATGGCTGGCCTAATAGCAACTCTATAAAATTTTCCCTTTAACATCACAAAAATATATTAAAAATCAAAACATTCAAATTAACGCATGTAAAGAGATAATTACCAATGATCACTCACCCAGGAGAACTGGCCACCATGAAACTTATTATTTGTCCCAGCCAAATGTGAATCCAAAGGAGTCAATTTCAACAACCTCGGAGCTGAAATCCTATTTCCCATGCGACCGTCAAAACCAGTCTTTGTTCTCCCATCCTTGTCAGTGAACAGGGTGCATATAAGAATAAGATAAGTGTCTGTCGTTCCCAATATCCACCTCCCATCAAAGGTAACATCTACATGGGTAATAGGAGAACCGAGCCCCGGGAAAGCAGTCTTTGCTTGTCTCATGGAAGACGTAGAGTATAGCCGGATTTTCCCATCAATAGACCCAACAACAATTGAACCGTCACCAGTGCTAGCAAAGCACTGAAAGTTTGTCCCTCTAGAGAATTGATGCCCTTGGGTCCAATTCAGAACAGGAGTATTAGCTGTGGCAAGATTCTGAACCATCCCTTTCCTATCACGCATATCCCAGCGGCAGAGCCTGTTATCATCCAGCCCCAAAAATGTCGATTCAGACGGATCCAATTGGGCCCCTTTACTGTCATTTGTTATATCCCGCATCGTAATATCAGTTCCATCCTTCTCAAACTTCCATTCCGTAACAATCTTCCCTGTCTCAATGTCAAGCTGATGAAGCCCTGTCGAATGCATTTTCCCTTCATTTCCAGGGCTCATTAGGAGCATATTTGTCTCAGCTCTCATAAGAAGGCCCTTCTTCGGCGTAGAACGCTCCACACTTGACCCAATTCTCGAATTCCCGCCACTATTGAACTTCACGTGGACACCTTTCCCATGAATTCCATGACTGTAATTCCTAACAACCTGGATTCCAGAATTACCCACCAGAAAACTATTTCCCAATGCACCCAAAGCCAAGCTCTGAATCCCATCGCCCTCAGCCACCTCCTCAAACTCCTCCCTCAGATCCTGATTCGCTCTCACTGGTGTCGCCGAACCTGGAGTTCTCACCAAACCATCATCAGCATCCTCCCACATCGAATCGTCCGCCGCTTCCGGCCTTGCCCATCCAATAAAATCCTTCCCGTAAATCTTAACCTTGTTATTATCCGTAGCTTCAATCCCGTACGTATTCTCAAACAAGCAATCCTGAAACCTAGATATAAAACTTCTATACTCTTCATTAGCAAAGAACTTCATCGCCCAAACACCGTTCCAGACAAAATCAACCCGTCTCTGGTCACCAAACATCTTCAATTGCATCTCCGTCCCAACCCTAGCTCGAACCTTCGATCCAACCTTCAAAATCCAAAGCTCTGCTTCTTCTTCCTTCCCATTCTCGTTTTCTTCGTCGGATTCTAGGTCTTCCGGCTTCACAAAGGTGCAAGTCGTGAGCTTTTCGGATGTAATCCATTTGGCTTTAGGTGTATTACCTCCGATGTGAAGATAAAGCTTGACGCCGTTCTTGAGATTAGGGTTTTGAGACGAAGAAGAAGCGTACTTGAGTTTTAGGGCTTTGAGCTTCGCGTCTATGTCGTCGAGAGATGAAGTTCCCGTTGGGGCTCTGAACTTTGCCTTTGAGGAAGATGAAGAAGAAGGCGTGCGAGATCTTTCGCCACCTCCTACTTCTTCTTCTTCTTCTTCTTCTTCTTCTTCTTCTTCTTCGACATCTTCGTAGCTTTCGTCCTCGTTTTCTTCGTCAGAATCTGAGGTTTCCAATCTGTCGCGACTGGAAGATGATCCCATTCTTGTTGTTTCCGAGAATTCGTAACACAGAGCCAAAGAGAAAGAGAAGAAGAGGGCAAAAAGACACAGAGATCCGAAATCCGAATTCAAATGCGGAAGTTAAATGGGAGCGAAGTTTGAAATTTCGAATTCTCGAAAGTGTAGTTTCATATCTCGTTAGGGTTTTTAAAAGAAGCCGAGGGGAACGGAAGCGTGGTGTTACCGGCTATTGGTGGTTCTACTTCGCCGATAAGATATAACTAAATTAAAAAAAAAAATTAGAAATGAGGAGTAGTCGGTTAGAGTGAACCGACTACTCTAACCGACTATTTCCGGTAGTGGGAACCGGCTATTTCCGGTAGCGTGTGTGTAACGTCCAAGCTCAGGTGTTTGCGTTCGAACGGAGGCAAATATCGTTCCCTTAAGCGAGAAGAAATTTTTCATAGCTTCACCGTGTTGCTGTGCCCATCCTTAGCTTTCAAACTCGGACTCTATAACATCATAATTATATTAAAATCCTAATAACATATTTAACTATTGATAACTTGGCCCAAATCCAAGTTATCCAACTTAATGAAAAGCATCGATTAATAGTACATGCATCATTAATTAATTAACATTCGTAAAAAAATAAAAATAAAATAAAATGGTGTTTAAGTAAAATTGGGTTTAAAATCAAAGAAGTTAGCATTTGAGTTTTTTAAAAGTAGAAGGCGAAGCAGATTTTTTTGAGATCATGAGTTTGAGTTCTTGTAGAGCCTAATTTAATAAATACGTCATTGGTGCATAAGAGGTCTCATTGACGTGATCGTAGATCCTACAAGAAGAAATAACGCCTTGTCCTTATGGGAGCAAATTTTTAAATGTGATTCGTGTTGGGGTATGTAGTATTCACTCAGCTAATCATTCGTTGACTTTGTGAATCTAACATTATGTACATCACCGAGATACAATTGGTAAGTCACTCAAAAGACTTCCCTCAAGAAACAAAAAGAATTCACTCAAAAGATCATAACATACTTTGCATACAAAGTGTCACGATCATGTCGGGACATGCACCATCACTTAAGAAAATGGTTCATAAAATTTTGTCTCAATCGAATATGGCAATCTTGTAAAATATGGACTAGTATGATTGACCTCATATTTTGATATATTTTTTTTAGAAATAATTCAAAAGCTTAACATCTACCTTAGAGAGGAGTAGTTGTTCAATTCTCCCTCATGGTCATTATTTGGTTATGCATAGGACATTTTCTTAGCATAACCCAGGAGGCCGACTACCATCATCCTGAAGGAGGTAATAGTAGTTTTCATAGCATTTTGGTAGGTTATAGGACACTGTTATCAGGTTAGCAATGCGAGGTTCACCGATTAGCAAGGCTGGGTATCTAACATTGTTATGCCACCTGCTATCAAGTTGAACGCATTGAGTTATCTTTAGCCTACGTGCTAGAAGGTGCTTGTGGGGATACTCATGAGTGAATTATCCATAAAACTTGTTGGTATTACATGGTTCGGGGTAACACTGTGCAAAGCATGTTGTCGAAGGTATCCGAGTGATTCGTTCAAGTGATTATCTGTGTGCTATGCACAGGTAACATATACGAGTCTTTCATTGCAATATAAGGATATCTCTAAATGGTTGACTGAAAATAAGAGTCTTCAAGGTGCTTTATGGGCAATTTGTCTGTATCTAAATATGTATGTGACAAAAGGTCTTGAAAAACTTGGGGCACTTACATGGGCATTTGGAATTAAGCCCAAAGTGACCTTTTTGTTTTATTAATTTGTTCCTAATGATGCCCATAAGTATAGAAAATGAGGTAGGTTATATGACCAGAGTCAACTAGTGTGGGACAACAAAAATGTTACTTAGTATTTAAAAGATAAGTACACACACATATAATATATATATATATATACATGCAAGGCTTTGAACAATTTAGTTATATTAGGTAAAATTGTGATTGCTATAAACCCGTTTAATATTTTTTCCTTATATCTCTCGCTCACACTCATCTTTTTATATATATTTATTAATGTATTACCGAATAATATAGATTTTTTTTAGCACAAATAATATAGGAATTTAAGCAGATAGTTAATTTAATATTTTTTGTAATTAAAAAAAGGCTTAACATAGTTGAATTGAGTTCCTCTCAAAATTCTTTCAAAAAAAAAAAAAAGGTTGAGTTGAGTTAATTTAATATTCTTTCTAGGTTGCCCTATTGGTTTTACTTCACTGGACTTGCGAATTTTCTTTCATTTTATCTTTTTTACTTGTTATTTTTTAAAATTTTCATTTATTCATTCTCATTTTAAATAAAATAAAAAATTCATTTAAGATTTTTAGTTTAGTACATTAATAGCCCTTATTTCTCATTACAAGGTAACAGGTGGTGTTAGAATAATATTACATATAGTTACTTTGGTATGTTATTATTAGATTAGGGTACTTTAGTAATTATGCCTTTAGGCTATGTAAGTCATTTATCTTTATTGTAATTGTTGTTCTTTCTAGCAAATCTAATGAAACCCTAGCACTCAAGCTAGTTTTCCTTTCTTCTCTTCCCTTCTCTTTCTTCTTTGCATTGTTATCATGGTATACATGAGACATTTGATTGTTGGTATAATAGAGTTGGATGGTTTGTAGATTTTTTTCTTTATTAATGAGTATTATTCACATAACTGTTTATGACACTATTTACAACATTGTTCACAGACTGTTCATTGTCACTGTTCATACAAAGAAGAATATCATGTTCGTGCCGGTTTTGGCTTGATTGTAGTTGTTTCAGCAACAGATTTGGCATTATTATCACCATGGGGAAGACACGTGGAATAGGTGCATCTTTTAGAGTTAATTGGCATTACTTTTGAGGTTGATTTTGTACCATTTTGGATGTTAATTTTGGTGCTACAATATTTTTGGGTTGATTTTCTGTGGGTTGAATTAAGAGATTGATGTGGCATGGTTATCGGATCTTAAGCAATGTCATCTTGGTCATTGAATCAAGGTGAAAAGGAAACAGGTGCAACAGATTTAAGATCATTCATTGGAGTAGTTTGAGTAACTCTCTTTGCTTTGGTAAATTTGGATATTGGTTAAGTACCTTGATTTTGAATTTGTTGATCTAAGTTTATTTTGGAACTTGGATAAGTTTGGTAATTTGTTTTTTTTTTTTTGTGGCGACTTTTAGGACGAGCAATATTACAAGCGTATTGGATATAAGTGGTAGGCAATTCCATGCTATACAACCGCATGCCATGTTTGTCTCTTCTTTTGTAGGTTTGTCTTCAATCTCCTAAGGTATATCTCAGTCCACTTGGGTTTTGACTCTGGTGTTTCTCACCATATGTCATGTGATCCATCCTTTTTAGTCTCTTTATGTCCATCCATGTCATTTTTATCTGTTATGACAGTTGATGGCACTCCCATGCCACTAGCAGGTGTTGGTCATGTTCTTACATCTCATGTTTATTGTATTCTGAAACTCAAGTTGAACTTAATTTCCATTGGCCAATTATGTGATTATGGGTACTCTATTTATTTTACTTCTACTACTTGTTATGTGCAGGATCCTCATTCCCAGGAACTAATTGGAAAAGGTCGTAAAGAAGGGGAATTATATATTTTGGAGCAACTGTGGGTTCCAGATGTAGCAGCCTCCAGCATTGATTTATCATCCTTTCGTTTGAGCCCTACCTCTTCTGACTTTTATTTGTGGCATTCTAGATTAGAACATGTTTTCGTTTCTAGTTTAAGATTTTTAGCCTCAAATGGATCATTAGAAAATTTGCATTCTTATGACATTTTTTATTGTAACAGTTATAAATTGGCCAAGTTTTTAGCCTTACCATTTAATCGAAGTACTTCTATTTCTCTTGCACCTTTTGATCTAATTCATTTTGATGTGTGGGGACCTGCTCCTGTTGCCACAAAAGGGGGGTCGAGATATTATGTTTCTTTTATTGACGATCATACTCGTTTTTATTGGGTTTATCTTATGAAACGTCGTTATGATTTCCTTGACATTTATGATGTATTCCGTGTTCTTGTCAAAACACAACATTCTGCTACTATTAAATTTTTTTGGTGTGATTTAGGTGGGGAGTACACTTCTAATGAGTTTTTCGAATTGCTTACTTCTGATGGTACTATACATCAGTCTACTTGTACTGACACCCCACAGCAGAATGGTGTTGCTGAAAGAAAGCATAGACACATTGTTAAGACTGCCCGTTCTCTCCTTTTGTCAGCTTCTGTTCCAAGTGAATTTTGGGGAGAGGCAGTTCTCACCGCGGTTCACCTGATTAATAAAATCCCAACATCCTACACGTCAGGTCTCTCTCCATTTGAGAAATTATATGGTCTTGCTCCAGACTATTCTTCTTTGTGAGTTCTTGGATGTACTTGTTTTGTTCTTCGACCCCATGTTGAGCGCAATATCTTCGCGCTCAACTCTTTGTGTTTTCCTTAGTTATGGTAAGGGACAAAAAAGATATCGTTGTTTTGATCTTGTTGCACAAAAAATTGTATATTTTTCGTCATGTTTTATTCCTTGAACATATTCCCTTTTTTATATTCCTACCATCTCTCCTAATGTCACTATGTCTGGTTTTATCTGCATAGATCCATTTTCAGATGATAATGATAGCTTGCATTCTCACATGCCTTCCTCTATAGATAATCCTTTCACTCACTCTCATTTGTCTGTTCGTCCTTTTCCTAACCATTTCTCTCTCAGGGATAAAGGTATGAGTTCTGCAGGTTCTGATGTACCACTCACAAATGCTACAGATGCTCAACCCTCAGCTGATAAGGGTGTCTCTTCCCTCCCTACAACAACCCAAGCACCTCCTGAGATTGTGGATCCTCTTCTCTCTCGTTATCCACAACGTATTCGTAAGTCTACCCAATTGCCAGATTTTTCTTATTCATGTTATTCACATTCATTTTCTTCCTTCTTAGCATCTATTCATAATCTTTCTGAGCCTTTCTCCTATAAAGAGGCAGCTCTTGACCCTTTATGGTAGCAGGTTATGACTGAAGAACATTCTGTTTTACATAAGACGGCAACTTGGGATTTGGTGACTATCCCTCCTGGTAAAACTGTTGTTGGTTCTCGTTGGGTTTACAAGATCAAAACCAAGTCTGATGGCTCAGTTGATAGATACAAGGCAAGACTAGTTGCAAAAGGGTTTACTCAATGGTATGGTATTGATTACGAGGAGACTTTTGCCCCAATTGCAAAGATGACTACGATTCGCACTCTTATTGCAGTAGCTTCTGTTCGTTAGTGGCCTCTTTCTCAAATGGATGTAAATAATGTTTTTTTTGAATGGGGACCTTAAAAAAGAAGTCTATATGGAACCTCTTCCGGGTGTTGCTCATAACCCTGGGGAAGTATGCAGGCACAAGAAAGCATTATATAGACTCAAACAAGCTCCTAGAGTTTGGTTTGAGAAGTTCTCCACAATGATTGCTTCTCTTCATTTTAGCCCCAGTGATTCTGATTCAGCTTTGTTTGTGAGGTACACATCTATAGGAAGCATTCTTCTTCTATTATATGTCGATGACAAGATTATCACTGGTGATGATATGGATGGGATTGCAAAATTGAAGATAGCATTGGCCCATCAGTTTGAGATGAAAAACTTAGGTTTTATACGCTACTTCTTAGGCATTGAGGTAGCTTCCTCTCCTAAGGGTTATCTCCTTTTTTAGTCCAAGTACACTATTGATGTCATTCAATGAGCTCGTCTTACTGATACTCGGACTGTCGATACTTCTCTTGAGCAAAATGTTAGATACATCCCCTCAGATGGAACTCCTTTGTCAGATCCTTCCCTATATCGCACTATTGTTGGCAGCTTAGTTTATTTCACCATTACTCGCTCAGATATTGCATATGTTGTTCATGTTGTCAATCAGTTTGTTGCTTCCCCTACTACAATTCACTAGGCAACTATCCTGCGCATTCTTCGGTATCTTCGTGGCACCTTATATTAGAGTCTTCTACTTCCATGTACCTCATCCTTGGAGCTTCGTGCATACTCTGATGCTTATTAGACTAGTGATCATATAGATCGCAAGTCAACTACAGGATTCTGCATTTTCTTAGGAGATTCTCTTATTTCTTGGAAAAACAAGAAACAATATGTTATTTCTAGGTCTTCTACTGAAGCTGGGTATCGTGCCATGGCATCTACCACTACAGAGATTGTATGGTTGCACAGATTACTTGTTGATATGAATATTTCTATTACTTCTCCCACTCCTATGTTTTGTGACAATCAGAGTACTATACAAATTGCTCACAACTCAGTCTTTCATGAACGGACAAAGCATATTGAAATTGATTGTCATTCCACTCGTCATCACTTGCAACATGGCACCATCACCTTGCCCTTTGTATCCTCATCCTTGCAGCTTGCATATTTTTTTACGAAGTCACATTCCATTCAACGCTTTAGATTTTTTGTTGGTAAACTCTCTATGCTTCTTGCAGCTGCATTTTGAGTTTAAGAGGGCATGTTAGAGTAATATTATATATAGTTACTTTGGTATGTTGTTATTAGATTAGGGTACTTTAGTAATTATGCCTCTAGGCTATATAAGTCATTTATCTCATTGTAATTCTTGTTCTTTGTAGCAAATCTAATGAAACCCTAGCAGTCAAGCTAGTTTTCCTTTCTTCTCTTCTTTTCTCTTTCTTCTTTGCATCGTTATTAAGTGGAACTTACCAAAACTAATTAAAGCTATATGTAGAATATACAAACTTACAAGAAACATATAAGCCTTGAACCCACAACTAAAGGTGGGGAAACACTAAAAGACATACAAGGACAAAGTCTTTTGACACATGCAACTCAACTTATAAACCAAGTGGGGACCAATCCCTAGAATCTCACTCCATGATCCCAACCAACGATGGAGAGAGACCTCTTGGTCAGCCATCAATCTCTCCACTATGACACTTATGTCTTCTGAAGAAACATTTTATCCTTAATGTTGCATTAAAAATAATTGTATTTTTTAATTTTATTATTCTATCAAACAATAAAAAAGACGACTGTTGATGCAAAATTTGTCCAACACCAATATTTATAGGAGAAAAGAAATAGAAATAGAGGAGACGAGAAAATAAAACTAACCAAACTAGGAGCTCAGACCGAGCTCCCGATATGACGACCTTGATGCTGATGTCGAGAGGTGCCCAGCCAGCCGAACTCGCTGCGCTATCTCCTATGATACCAAAGTGCCTCCGCGAGGAGTGAGAAGAAAAAAAAAACAAAGGTTGGTGTTAGGAGCACCGATGTAGTACTGGCCTAAAATCATCTGATGCCTAAGTTAGAGCAAGAAGCAATAGTTTAAGGATACTACTTTCGTAAGACTCAAAAGTATGAATTTGTTTCATACTTTTTTGGTGAATAGTGCAGACATATTTATAATGGATGTCTGGTCCCTACTAATGGAGACAGGTGACATTGTGGTCCCTGACTGCTAATTGGTCCAGAAAAGGACGTAGTGTAGTCTTATAGAGTTGGCCCCTAACGGTTGCTGACACAGGTGCCCAACTAGACCACCTTGATAGCCTGAGATGACAAAGACACTATTTTTCGAATTTCCACCGTCTTAGGGCTTTTATTTGGACCTCATCATAGACCCCGCACGTTTATAAAATTTAATTTATCCATTATTCAACAACCACAAATAAAAATTTAAATATATATTGAGGTATTTCGTTAAAAATATAAATTATTGTTTAATACAATTAACATTAAAAATAAATTTATTAACTGAGAAATAGATAAAGTTTTTGATAATTTTAAAATCTTGACAAAAATCCCTCCATCATAGGAAGTAGTGCTCCCATAACATAAACATATTCAAAAATCTTAAAATAAATAGATTGACTAAAAAATCTGTTAATATAAATGAATGCATACAGGTCAACATATCAACTTTCCGGCAAGGTCAACACTAGACCTGTTACAGGGTCCGAGAGTAGAAGCCTTTTCCGTCAAAAGGATTCCCATTTAAATTTTTGGACTCAGTCCGCTATATTCGTTGCCTTTCGGTGGCATCCCTGCAACAATCTTCTCATCAGCCCACCTTTTTGCTTTCTTTCTATGTTCAGACTTATTTTATCTAACTTTAGTTTGACACAATATTCTCTATAAATGCTTAATTCGATAGACAAGAGGGTGCTGTACAAAATTAAAATTTGAAAAATATCACTTACTTATATATGTGTATAGATTATTCTGAATCATATCATATGTTAGTGTGTTTTAAAGCAATTTAAAGATAGGAAAATTAACTTTTCTTGAGTATTCAATTAAGGAATCTCTCTCAGTATGTGGGTACGTAGATCTTTCCATCCTCCAACAGTACTGAAAGTTAAAGCTCCCTAGCCATTAAACTAACTAGTCCATGTACAACAATAAAAGTTACCATAAAAAGTGTGAGGGCGGGGAAGGGGTTAAAATTAAGTTAACAAATAAAAAAAAATAGGAGGATAAGAATTACTTTAAAAAGGAATAACAGGGCTGAAAATATAAAAAAAAGGGAAAATTAAAATAAGTTTTATATTATTAAAATTACAAAAGAAATCTTTTGACGTCTTATTAGCAATTACTCATAAAAAAAAACTTATATAAATTTATTTGATAATTTTATATGAAAAAAATAATAGGTAAAAATTTAAATTTGATTTATTTACTTTTTCAACTATTGGTATTTAAGTATGTGAGGTAATTAAAATTCAACAAATAAGCAATTTCTATAATTACACTACTAGTTGAAGATTATACTCTAATCTTACCAAAGATTTAAAAAGTATATATATATATATATCTTCAAAAATATTTTGACCCTATTTGGAACGTTAATTTTTTCAATATTGTGATAAAAAATAGAAATAAATTGGCATTTTAATATTGCCATTGTAATTCTTATTTTATCACAATTTTAAGAAAGTTTTCCACTTTTACGTTGCATTTGAAAAAAGTGTGTTAAACCTCAAAGTTGCGCGGCTCTCCCTTTGTACAAAGGCTTCCACCAGAAATTTATTGGAGGGAAGGTTCTAGAACACGCTCTCGAAGTCACGAGGACGCCCTCACCTGTCCGCTGATGTTTACTCGCTAGCCACCTAGATACCGCTGACCTCACGTGTACCGAATTTTCCTTTCTTGTTTCTTTATACAAGAAAAAAAAAAAAGCAAATTTTTGCACATGAAAAACGCGGCCAAAAAATACCTTTCTCAAATCTTTTTCCGTGATGCGCACGCGGCGAAAAAGTAATAATAATAAAGTATTTAACTGTTCCGCATTTGTTCCACGTGTCATAGTAACCCGCACTTTTCATAGTTCGTGGCACCAGTGGTCCGAGTAAGAAATTAAAAGCATCCGGTGCTTTTATGTTGTTTCTTTCACTTTTATTTCTCATTTTTCCCTCTTTTACACACACACCTCGAAAAAAATAAAAAATAAAAATTCAAAGGTACATTCTTCATTGCCGAAAGAAACAACATTTAAATAAAAAAAATGTAAGTAATTTTAATGATCTTTTTTGGTGGCTAATAATTAATTCAATTTAACGCCACTGAAAAAATGAAAATTGCCACTTCATTACCTTGATTGGAACCCGAGCTGAGAAAAATCAAAGGTTCCGCTCGATCCAGCACCAGTAGTAATTGGCATTAATTGGCTCATCATCTGAAAATCCATCTCGTTCGAGACCGTTAATTCGGTTGAGCGGGTGGTTTCAACTACCGTATCATGGTCGTCTCGCTTCGGTTCACGATCGGACTGGGAGGTTTCGTTAATCTCCGTCGTCGTGTCTTCCGGGAACGGAAAATTAAGCTTGGCCCGTGCTCCGCGGAAATCAATGGCGGCCCGGTCGTAAGCCCGGGCAGCTTCTTCCGCGGTTTCGAAAGTCCCGAGCCAAACTCGAGCTGCTTTACGAGGGTCTCGAATCTCAGCAGCCCATTTGCCCCAAGGCCTCTGTCGAACTCCTCTGTAATTCTTCTTCTTCCTCGGCTCCTTCTGTACTCTAGTACTACTTGATTGAGTACCAGTTGTCGTCGCCGGAAACATATTGCACCCCAAACAATTCACGAATCCGCAGAAGCAACAAGGGCTCTCGTCTGAAAGGGACAAAACCGTGCTTTCAGCCACTTGGTTTTCGTTAATGGCGGAATTATTGCTATTGTTGTGCTCATCGTTAAGGTTGTCATCGTAGGTGCTAGTAATTGGGCTGGTCCTTCCGGAGAGAACTCGCTTGAGAGCTTCGACAATAATGGAAGTCTCGTGTTCTTGATTGATTCGTACTGTTAAAGGTTGATTACTCGTTTGGAGTTCTTCATCTCGGTTTGATAGTTTGAAGGGTCTCTGCATCTTGTGGTCGTGTAGATCACGAACGAAGTGGTAGCAGCAGAAGAAGAAGAAGAAGAATGAAGAAGGATTGGATTTTGGTTTGTCAGGAACGGCAGAGCGCGGGAGTTTTTATAAGTTTTTACGCTTTTTGCACACGGCTTGGGTCGGTTTGTTTAGATTTTATGTGAGACACGTGGCATCAATTAAAGGGAAGAATAAAAAAGCAGCACAGTGACCTAGTCAGCGTGAATGGCAACTTAGAACTCGCTTTAAAAACATACAGTGAGATAACTTGGGATTTGCGTTATCTTTCCTTTTGTTTTTTTGTTGTAGGATGGAAGAAGTTTCTCCTGTAATTGCATTGCTGATGTTGTTTTTGAGGGGTTTCTCCCTACTCTGATGTTTATTATTATTATTGAGATGTAAAAAATTAAAAAAAAAAAAAAAAAAAAGCTTGCGATCTATCTGAAATAGAAAATAAATAAATAAATGAATTTTAAATAAACATTTTGACCTAGTCTTCAGGGGCAACACTTCAGAAATCTAATTAAAGAGACAGGAGACATTTGAAGATGCCGTTGACTGGTAGATTGTTTTATATTTTTATTTTTTAATTACTTTAATTTATATTAATAATTATCTAATTTATAAAATAAAAAATAACAAAAATTAAAACCTTCCACAAAAAATACTTTTTTTGAAAAATATAATAGTTATTTAACGTTTTTTTATTTTTTAATTACTTTAATTTATATTAACAGTTATCTAATTTATAAAAAAAAAAGTAAAATTAAAACCTTCCACGAAAGAGTTTTTTTTTTAAATATAACAGTTATCTATCATTTTTTTTAATTATTTTAATTTATAATAATAGTTATCTAAAGTTTTTAAATTTAGAATTATCATATTTTATTTTTTAACCCAAGTATCATATTTATTTAAAAGAATATAAAAAAAAAAGAAAATAAAAATACTTAAAAAACATATAAACCAATCCTCCAATCTATAACTATCATTAAAAAAAATTAAAAATTAAAAATAATAAAGCATTTAACTCATCATCAAAATGTGTATATTAAATAAAAGCATTAAAGAACATTTTATCTATCAAGTAACATTTTAACTTATTTATCTATCAAGTGACATTTTATGTATACTATTTTTATGATATAATATTTTTTTATCTTTTTATTTTTTAAAAAATATTTCCCAAAAAGTGTGGAAGATGCTCTTAGACATCCTTATAGCGAAGCAAGGATGTGGAGGCTTTGCCGGAATAAAATAAAATAAATATATATATATATTTTGCCCAATTTATTCATAACAGTCAACTCGCACGTGCACGTTTAACGTTAAAAGTTAAATATGTTTGTAACTAAATATAAAGATTCCAGTATAGATTTGAGTTTCAAATAAATTTATTATAATAATAAAACTAAAATTAACGCATACAAAACTAAAATTACCTATATTATTTTAAATATATTGGTGCGAAATTTGACCAATATCAAATAAAAAATAACCAACACTAAGATGTGATTACGTGGATGAAATGAGTTGATTTGGAATCATGGACTTAACAACTCAATTGTGCGGTAGACACCTTAGACACGAAAGAAAGAGACAGAGAATAGGCTATTGTAAAGAGCATTAATGCAGAGACAAATAAAGACCCTTTACTACCTAAGTCAGAGTTGAGTTGCCTGAGAATTAACTATAATCTACATTAATTAAAGTAATTAATGGCTTAAGATATTACCAAATAATAGGGATTAGTGGGTATTTTTGAGTGAGGCTCTTATGGTCAAGTTGACGGCAACACCAATAGCCAAGCTAGAGTCATGACACATGGTGCCTTACCATACACTATGGGTGGAACCCACGAGATGGAGCCCATGCTAGCTATCTTCAACTGCACTCTATTATTGGGTGGTTCGCTTGGTATTCTGTCACGACGCCATTGACGTAGGTTGACGTCATGACAGACATAGTATATTATACACTGTACATATTTTGTATACAATATATAATACATTATCAACCTTATATATATATATATACTCATCCACAATATCCATCCATTCATTCATGTCATTTATTCCACAATAAATTATCATCCGAATATCACAAGTATTTCATAACCCAAAATATTCAAATACTATTTATTTCTTAAGTCATTTCATCAACAATGATCATATGATTAAATATATCATCATTAAACATTTCATAATCCAAATACCAAAACCCATATTCTCATTCATCCTAACTACATGATAGTATATACATAATAATGTGATAATTATATTTATCAAAATACAGAAAAGTAACCCACATCCTCCAATGCATACATACATATACAAGACAAATGCAATTACGTGATTATCACTCACGAATTTATTCTTTTACCTTTGACTAGGTACCTGAAATATTGAAGGACATGAAATGAGCAAACACCTCAGTGAATATATTTCTTGATATGACAATTATATGTATTTTATCAAGGTTTTACGTGTTCGCGAAGACATTCAAAGTTAATTTTACTCACAAAAACCACATATTTAGTTACTAAAAATATAAAATCATATCCAAAAATCATTATCTTAATATCAAAATGTCCGGAATTGATAGATCTATCTTTTCACAGCCTCAAACCGGAGTTTCATTGGGTTTTAATAGGGTTCAAAAGGTTTTCAATATCAAATATAACTTTCAACGGTCATAAAAATTTCAAATGAATAAATAAATGAAATCTAACCACATATTCGGAGTTTCTATAGTGTAGAAAGTATTTTTCAACCTTTTGAATAAATTTTTATTCAAGTTGGGTCAAAATCTCAATTATAAAAATACCATAAAACGACTTTCATAATAAAAATTATACCAATATAAACGCTAGATACTGATCAAAGATAAACTTTTTAACAGAAATGGAAAAAAATGACTTACTATCGTGATTTACTCACAAAAACCACATATTTAGTTACCAAAAATATAAAATCATATCCAAAAATCATTATCTTAATATCAAAATGTCCGGAATTAAGAGATCTATCTTTTCACGGTCTCAAACCGGAGTTCCATTAGGTTTTAATAGGGTTCAAAAGGTTTTTAATATCAAATATAACTTTCAACGGTCATAAAAATTTCAAATGAATAAATAAATGAAATCTAACCACATATTCGGAGCTTCTATAGTGTAGGAAGTATTTTTCAACCTTTTGAATAAATTTTTATTTAAGTCGGGTCAAAATCTCAATTATAAAAATACCATAAAATGGCTTTCATAACAAAAATTATACCAATATAAACGCTAAATACTGATCAAAGATCAACTTTTTAACAGAAATGAAAAAAAAATGACTTACTATCGTGACAAATTAGCCGCAAAACAAGTCTGTCCCATTTTTTTTTGTCTTCCTCTATGCGTTTCATCTTCTTTCCTTCTTTCACGTTTATCTTTTTTTTTTTTTTTACATGTCAATATCAAACAAAAAGATGAGCATGGTGACTAAGGGCTAACATGGTTGACTATTTATGATACCATGCTCCCATAGTTAGATTTCTAATCCAACTTTCCCTTCTTTCTTTCTTTTTTATATACACACCCAACTTAATTTATTAGACATGTATTCATAAATATACATGCATACTTATGTCTTTTATGTACTTATATATATTATATCATCAGTATACGTATAAGTTAACTAAATACATTAACTAAACGTATCTGACGTTACATATCCTGAACATTTCGAGAGAGCAAGTCCTGCTCGAGATTTAAGACAATGATTATGTTTTATGGCCGAAGAAGATCTAAACCTTACGGGCTCGTTTGGTGCGCGGGATATGATAGAATTATTTTTATAAAATTGAATTGGATTTGATAGAATGAGATGAGATTAAAAATAAAGTAATGTTGTGTTTAGTGGTATGTTTGAGATTAAAATAAAAAAGTAATTAATTTTTTTAATTAAATTAGAAAAAGTTAAAATTACATAAAAAATAAATAAAAAATATGGTTTGCAAAACCAAAAAAGAAGAAGAAGAAAAAGCTAGAGTTGCAGTAAAAGAAAAAATGTTTAGGAGGATAAAATGGTGAGGTGAGATAAAAATAATCTCATATCACCTTATTTCCAAGCATGAGATTGAGACTAAAAATAGTTCACTCACATTCAATCTCATGCACCAAACAGCCCCTAAAAGAGCAAAGAAACAAAAAGTATTACTTAATTTATATATACACACACATACACACAGTGATAGAGTAACCTCTCGATAACAGAGTGACAGTTGGAGATAGCTAGCATGGCCCCCATCCCTGGAGTATGTCAAAGCACCACATGTCATCGCTAGCCTGGCTACAAGTGTCGTCCTCAACCTGATAATAAGAGCCTAATATATAAATACCCCACTAATCTCCATTATCCAAGAGGGTAAGCTATTAATTACTTTAACTAAAGCAAAATTAATCATGAGATTACTTAATTCTGACTTAAGCATTAGATGATCTTTGGTTGAGACCACACCGATGTTTCTCACGATAACTTTTTTTTTTCTTCTCTTTTAGATTTGATGAGGTGCCTAGCTCGCGGTGAAGTTGCTAAACTTACGATTTCATATTAGCTCGTTCCATCTATCGTAATTACATTTTGGCAAATTTTGCATCAATAGTAACAAATGTTAATTCAAAAAGGGAGATTTATGATCTCTTAACTTACTAGTAATTAAATATCATTTTTCATAAATAAAACAAAATTGTTTATGATAGTCCAAATGACATTTGAATCAAATTATATTAGTAACACAAGTTATATTTAACAGGAAATAATTACTAAAGCAGGGGAAAATCGACAAAATATATAGTTGTTTAATATACTTTTTATTATTATTTTTAATTACGCAAATGCTCTTTTTATCTCAACTTGACAAACAATTAAACCATAAAAAAGTAAGATATGGATTCACTTACGTAAGACAAAAAAAAAAAAAAAAAAATGAAACAATTGAGATATATATATCCTCCCGATTCACAATATTAAAATGTGAAACGGAACATTTTCATCATGCCTAATTTCCAATTTAGTAAATTGAAAATTATTATTTTACTTTAAGATGTCAACAACAATTAATTAATTATACTTTTTGTTAATAAATAACATTAATTAGATTAGATAGAGAGTCGACGATTAAGAAAACAACACGCTCATGCTTGCAAGGCAAAGAGCTGGCAACGCGCGCGCGCGGGACTGGGGTTATCGTTTTGGCTGCTTGTGGAGCAGTAATGAGAACTGCTGATGAGACGCTGATTCTTTTGTGGGCACGTCGCAGTTTTAGGGAGGTCAACTTGACCAGTTGTTACATGCAATGCGGCGACGCAACAAGAGAAAGTGCGTCATGTGTTGCGTCACTCAGGTGCCACCCCTTCTCGTCTGATCAACTATCAACCGTGCCGTGTCGCCATGGGATCATCAAAACAATTGAATGTATTTTTCAGAGGGTTAAAGGACATTTGAAATCTTTATAACAATTTGTAATAAATGTGATGTGTTACGTATTTACATTAAATTTATAACTTAATTAAAAATTATGTTATTTTTATTTATTAAAGTTAAAAGTTGATGTATGAATAATTTATAGTAATTAGTATAATATTTTTAATTTCTCTCACATTTATTTTAAACTGACGAACAATTAAAAAGACCCGGAGACACATGAAGTTAGTTAAAAATTTTAAAGTGACACTACCAACATTGGTTCAATAAAAATATTATTATCAGTGCACTATTATAGTGTAACACTGACAACATACAATTAATAAGCTTGAGTTAAAAATCAGGTAGGGATGCGCACGAGTCGGGTTTGACCCCAACCCGCTACCCCAATGTCACTCAACCACACCCATTCACAGGGTGCAAACCCTATTTTCGACGGGTAGGGTCCATCGGGTTGTTGGGTTGTTTCTTTTTCTTCTTCTTGGCTCGAAAGAATCGCATAAATAAAATAAAAAAAGAGTTTTGGTTGCCTCCAAGAAAGAAAACGAGGACGGGTTTTTGACAGAAAATGAAAGGGGAGAGAATGGTTTTGGTTGCAGCCATAGCATAGCAAATGAAAAGGGGGAGAACTGGAGAAGGGTTTCGGTTGTAGCCACAAAAAATGAAAAAGGGGAGAAGGATAACAGAAGAGAAGAAGCAAATGTAGGGTTTTCATGGAAGATCCAGAAATTCATGGGTCAATGGATTCAAAAGCAATACAAGCAAGCAACACATGAAAAAAAGAATTATAGTGAAGTTTTCAAAGCCATGGTTCTACTAAAAGTAAATTAAATTATATACTAAATTAAGGCTAAATTAGTGCAAGTGCTCTACACAAACCCCCGAAATCATTGCATAAAAAATTTAAAATGTGAAAGTTAGGAAGCACCAGAATCAAATGATATGCCATTAGAGAAAACTTCCAGCTCAAAACGCACTTCTATTTGTACTTGCTACTCGACACTTGCACTTGCTTCAGTGCGTGGTTTTGTTGCTACCTCAACCCTACTTTCAACTTTTCCTTTCCTTTTTGCGTTTTCTCATTTGTGAACAAAGTAAATCCGACTTTTAAAGAAGATAACAGACACCGAGTCGGGTCAGGTAAAACGGGCCAGTTTTGATTGAAACCCGAACCCGACTGGAAAAAATCGGGTCATCTAATTTTAGACCCGATTCACCCGACTAGCTAAGACAAACTCGACCCGGTGTTTTTGATTCGGGTCGGTCGGGTTTTTGGGTGGCATGCTCACCACTAAAATCAGGTTTGATCCGTACAAAATTTCGGTTTATGTAAAATTGTTAATTTCTCTTATCTCATTTAAAATACATTGCTAATTATATAGTATTGTCACGAAATTACTTCTGTTTTATCATATTAAGTTTTTTAAACATGGATGCATTGCTTTAGTTATGAATCCTACACATTATTGTATATGTTTTGCATTTATAAATATTACTTATTAATAGTAATTATAATATATGGTTTTAAAATTAAGACAGAGAGTATACATGGGTACCCAATTTTAAATAGAACCGAGTTTAAGAAGAGACATATTGCCTAAATTTAAAATTTAGTTGAATCCGAGCACATGTTTGTTAACGTAAGGTATTGCCCAATCCTACTGAAACTTCATTTTTTACGGCCTTTACTTGTAATCAATTTCTTAATACTTGCTATATTTTTTTATTTATTATTTTTTTGGCAGTTATGAACATTCGCAGTATACCAAAATTAAAAACATCTGATCATCAACGGGATTATTTTTTTTTTTTTTTTGTCAAGAATCATCAACGGGAATTCAAAGGTTTTAAAATATATTTTTTGACTGCTTCATTTACCACATGTTTGCAATTAGTTCAGCCCCAAACTGGAAGGGTGTCCTCTGTGTGAATGGATATATCAACGTTGACCCTGTTTGTCCTTTTCAGGTCAATCCTTCAATTCCGGCGGATCTTCAACTTCAAGTTTAAGAACCGAATGAAGAGTCGATGGCCCTTTGGACCAATTAGTCTTAAATGCATTTTTTTTTTAACGATATTGACTGTCTATTATATTTAAATTTATGAAGTACGTTAGATTAAAGACTTTAAAAATGTCTATAAAAGTCTAAAGGTATTCAATAACAGTTTTAGTAAACTCTATTAGAGTCTAGAGGTATTTAATTTTTTATTAACTTTTGTAGAGGTCTCTATGAGCTAAACTTTGGTAGATTTTTTGTTGGGAGGTATAAATAGAAAATTTCACAAATTCTCTTTCCACTCAACCTAAAAGACTTTTAAAGACTTCCAATTCTCAGCCTGTATGTATGATCTCTTCTCTCTCTTTTTCCGCTCTATCCTTTTTCCTTCTTTCCTCTCTTTCCCTCCTCTTCTCTCTCGCTTGCCCTGTTGTGCTATGTTGCACACTGCAATCACCGCCACCATATACAATAGTGGTGACAGTGAGGGTGGTGGTGCAGTCAACGCCACTGCCACTACCCATTTACTCTCTCCCTTTCTTTCTTTTCCTCTCCTCCTCTCTTCCTTCTTTTTCCTCCTGCTTCTTTCTTTCTTCTTCCTGATTTTCTTTTTTGCAACTTGTGTGAAACAGAACACATCACCAACTTTCTTCTTCCTGACAGTTTTTTATAATTCTATAAAAGTCTATATATTCTACAAAAGTCCTTCACTTCAAAAAAGTCTACAAAAGTCCGCGGAAATCTTAATTAAATACACCCCCTTAGAGTTTACTTGAGTTGAGTAGAGGTGAATGTTAGATGGGAAATTGATTGCTCTATGTTGCCCTTTATTATTAAATTAACCAACTTTTAAAACAAAAAAATATATATATATAAGGATAAGGATAATATAAAGAGAGCAAAAAATAAAAAATTCATATATATGGTGGACGTTACAACCACTTGCACTGTATCTCAGTATACGTACAAGTATAGAAAAGTACATGATTCAAGGGCTGCATGGAACTGAGCTAGCACCTTTTTCCTTTATAGTATATAATATTTTATACATTTAAAAGACAATTTAGCTGGCCCAGAAAAAGCAATATATATTCCCAATTCTCACAGCCCAATGTACTGTAGCCATTGGGTCCTACTGATGATCAATACCTTTTCCGCCATTTCCTCCAAGAAGCTTGCTTTCTCTTTACCATCATGCCGATTACAATTGTGTAACTTGAGTGTCAATTATCGGAAAATTGAGCTTGGCTCGGGCTCCACGGAAACTAATAGCGGCCTTATCGTAAGCCCTAGCGGCCTCTTCGGCGGTGATGAAGGTACCCAACCAAACACGAGCCGCTCTTCGGGGGTCCCTAATCTCAGCAGCCCACTTCCCCCATGGCCTCTGCCGAACTCCCCTGTAATTGTTCTTCCTTTTCCTCTTATTCCTCATCACAATATTGTTCTTATTCTTCGCTACTTGATGATCATCACCTAATTGTCTTGGCGAGAAGAAATTGCACCCCAAACACCCGTCAATCTTGCAGAAACTACACTTGTCGGAATCAGGATTAATGGGTAGTACCAAGACCTCGTTTTCTTGGTCCTCTGAAGTCGAACAAGTGATTGGGGAATTCGATGTGGCGCCGTCGCTGCCATTGATGACCCGCTTTAGTGCGTCGACGATCACAGACGTCTCGTAATCTAAGGTGAAAGGAAGAAGAGAAGAAGAAGACGAAGAAGAAGGGCGAGTTGCTTGATATTCGTCTCTTGTTGTCCATTGCGAGAGCGTCATTTTTAGCGTTTCTGGATGAAGTGGGAGCAGTAATCTCAGTACAGAAAAAGAAGGAAAGAGAGAGTGCGTTGGTTTGAGAGAGAGAAACCCGTGAAAACGAGGATTTATACGTGTGGTTGGGTGTGATGTGGCACTGAGCCAGTTGTCTTTACGCAGATTGCACACGGTTCAAAGATTGAGAACAACATTTGCATATTTAGCACGTGCCTATTTGAAACGTGCAATGAAGGTAGAGAACAAAAGTGGTGACGCATCATCACTGGAGAGACGTCATTTGATGAAGTCACAAAAACTTTGGTAAAGGACAAAATTGGTCCCACATAAAGTTAGCCCCAAAAGTTTAAATGAAATAATTTAAAAAAAAATATATATAGAATTGTTAATTTTATAAACTGTAAAAGTGGAATATTTGAAGAAAAAGAATCTACAATCACCCAAGTGTATGAAGCTTCACACTTTCTTGCATCATCTGATTTTTATTTATAAGTTGATCAAGATATTGAAGTATATATAAAAAACTTGTCAAATTTTTTTATTCATTTATATAATATACATATGGTACTTTTTGTGTGATCAATGGTTGGGGATATTTGATGATGCAATACACATTAATATTTTATATTTTAATTTATTCCTTTCTTGAATTATTTTTTTAATTACATAATTAATAAGATTTATTTACTCTTTTTAATTAAATTGTTTAGTCATTTATTCTCAATTACTAGTTTTTTTTTTTACTTTGATTAATTTTTTGCTATAAATATGAGTATAAATTATAATTGCAAATCATTGAATAAATACATAAGTTTTGACATTCTCATTTTTACTAAAGTTTTTATCTCTCCTTCCCGACAAAGTCCTTAAAAGAAGAATGCTAGAGAGACTCCACTCTTAAACTCAGCTTTACACTTTGTGAAGTAGTTTTCCTCAAATTGAGGTGGTTTCACATTTATGAGTGTGTGACGGTGAGTTTCGAACATTCTCCTCCTTGGGTACGGTGACAACTTTTTAGATTTTAGTGTTATGATTACAACTCTTTTGCTAGTTTGACAAATAAGCCGTTGACTGTTTCGAATCTCTCAGCCGGAAAACCACAGAAGTATGGAGGGGAGTTGAAGCAGTCAAAAGGTCAATTTGAGGACAAATGTACGGAGGAAAAAATTAGTCTGACTCGTGTGGGACGGTGAATGATCGCTAGAACCCAAATTTCGTTCAACTGTTTGGTTAACGGATGAAAACTGTACATAATAAGGGTCCGACAGCTGTCCTCTGACTAGTACCGTTTGAAATCGTTTTGCTGCGTTCCTGCTTGACAGTTGACAGACAGCACATGCATTCCCATTTAATTTTTTATTTTATTTTTTCCTGTGTTTTCCTTATAACCGAAGTAACTGCTAACAATTAAGAAGTAAGAATTGACGCAAATATTTCAAAGGCCATAATTTTCAAAGTAAGCCGATAGGTTGGTCTACCTCCTTGGTCAAACTTAATTATTATATGATTTTATTAGTGTTTTTAATCCCCGTACTAACCGAATTAAAAATGAACCAATTATTAAGACTGAGTTTGGCATGAAATTCTAAAATAATTTGTCAAAAATCTGAATACAATTTTGTTTTTTGTAAAAATGGGTTTAGTATTGTATTTATAATGTATTTTCAAAATTTTAAAAATATTATAAAATTGTTCGGTTGAAAATTATTTAAATTCAATAATAATGTGAAAAGTGTCAAATGATAAGACATTTGAAAGGTAAGATTAATTCTTTCATATTTGAGGATTTATAAGAGTAAGAGCACCCTTTTAATGTAAATGGACTAGGGCGCCCTTAAACTTGTGATAAGTCTCTTAATCGTATAGTTCGCTCTCTGAACTAATAAATCAACCCTTTGTTTGTTATATTCACATTTATTGAATGATTTATTATCTATATCTATTTTATTTATAAGGAAAATTATATTTGAACGGAATTTGCTACACCAAATGGCACGAGGTAGATCTAAAATCAATTTTTTAATTGCCTACATTAATAAGGGAAAAAAAAATACAAAAAATAAAAAATAAAAAATTGCCTTACTTTTAAATGAGCCGCCACAAATATCTGTAATGACAACTTCTGTAAATCTTCTAAAAATGTGCATAACATTAATTATTCAAAACAAAATGACATTCACTTAATGTTAAAAAAATTATTGGTACATTAATATATGAAACTTTAATGCAATTAAATTCTTGGTTCAAGAAAAAATTCATTTAAACTCTTACTTGAATAAGGTTAAAAATAAGATTATATAGAAAAAATAAATAAATTTAAAGTTGTTCACTTAAAATAAGAGCAATTGTAATATAACTTATAAAGTTAGATAAAATCATGTATTTAGAAAAGAATACATATAATGAGTATATGTCATAATTTTTATTATTTATCCTACTCAAATAGATACATAGGGATAGAATTAAAAATATTTTAATTCTTAATTTTTTTTTTGTCTCTCAACTTAAAGATGTAATAATATATTTTAATTTCTTTTATAAAATTTTTTATATTAAAATGAAATAATAGGGAATAAGAATCATATAAAATATTATATGTAATACTTTAAATAAGAATTAATTATATTTTTTAGAATGTAATTATATTGTTGAGACAAAACTTCAACAAAAAATGAAAAACTACTTTTTTTTTTATAAACATAATAAACTTATGTTAAACAATAGAATAATGGACATTATTAGGAGGGTATAACTTTAAAAAAATGATTTTTGCTACTGGTTCGATAACCATAGCGCTCTAGCAAAGATTGAAGTTTGAGTAATACTAGATGCCTTTAGTGATATAAGCAGTAGGCATCCCACGTGCACCTTAGATGGACATAGGGTCAACCACTCCACATACCCATTTTTCGTATATTTAACAAAAAAAATAAATGAGTAAAAAAAGAAAAAAAATGTTAAAAATAAACTTGTAATTAAGGCTTACTAACATTGTAGTATGGCACCACAGGGCAGCGTAAAAGAGAGTCACTACCTTAAGCTCTCCATTTGTAAAATAATGAGTCTAAAATACTTTGAGTATTAAGCCCTTTTATTTTTTAAAATTATAAAAGTTTCCATTGGTATAGTTTTCTGGTTGAGCATTTAATGCAAGTTACAAGAAAATTGATTTTTGACCTTCCATCTGGGATTTGTGCCATTTGATGTGGTAAATGTTGTGCGGAATCGAAGTAAAGTATGAAAGGAAAAATAAGACCACAGATTTAACGTGGTTCGGCAAATTGCCTACGTCCACGGGAGACAGCAAACTTGTATTAAAAGAGAATACAAAGTACACCCATAGGTGAAACTTACAGATTAGATCTCTTAAGTAGATCTCTCAGGAATGAATTTGAAAACTGAAGTTGAGCTCTATTTATAGGTGTATTCGGGGGCAATATCGTAATTATAAATATATAATTAATATAATATATTTATATTTTAATCAAGACATTCGGCGCGTGGCTGTTCTTTCGGCGCGCGGCTCGTGGCTGCACTTTCGGCGCATGTTGTCTGCCATGCAGTCTTGTTTGTCTGCCACGCCAAGCTCCCTTTGTCTGCCACGCCAAGCCACATGTGGGTGGTCCCCTACAAATCTCCACCTCCACCTCATGTGGAACAGGACTCCCCACACACCTGCAATTTCTCTACAGATAGCAAGCTTCTTTCAAAAAACTGTTGCTGCCTCCATTAGTGCCCTTAGGCACTCTGAGCTCGTGAGATGTTGATCAAGTCCAAACAATGTTGGAACTTGATCCCTGTAACCACCTTTGTAAGCATATCTGCGGGGTTATCTGCAGTCTTGATCTTTTGCAGAAGAATACTCCCTTCTTCTACTATTTCTCGAACAAAATGAAAACGAACATCAATATGCTTCGTTCGACTGTGATGAACTTGGTTCTTTGCCAAACAAATGGCACTCTGGCTGTCGCAGAAAACTTCAACATTCTTCTGCACAATTCCCAAGTCTTTAGTCAATCCATGAAGCCAGATTGCTTCCTTGAAAGCTTCTGTTACTGCCATGTACTCTGCCTCTGTAGTAGACAAAGCAACTGTTGACTGTAGTGTTGATCTCCAACTCACTGGTCCTCCTGCCATAGTGAAAACATAACCAGTAGTAGATCTGCGCTTGTCAAGATCTCCAGCATAGTCCGAATCCACATATCCGACTAAATGCTTACAACTTTTCATATCTCTCTTGAACTTTAAACCAATATCTACAGTACCATGAATGTACCGTAGAATCCACTTCACTGCTTGCCAGTGGCCTTTACCGGGGTTGTGCATGTAACGACTTACCATACTTACAGCATGTGAAATGTCAGGTCGGGTACACACCATAGCATACATCAAGGCACCAACTGCATTTGCATATGGAATGTTCTCCATTTGCTTCTTCTCATCCTCGGAATTTGGTGACATTGATGAACTTAGCTTGAAATGTGGTGCCAATGGTGTGCTCACAGGTTTTGTGTCATTGCCGATGTCAAAAGTTTGAAGAACTTTCTTCAAGTACTGAGTCTGAGTCAAACAGATTTTGCCTTTGGCTCTGTCTCGAGTTATCTCCATCCCGAGAATTTTTCTGGCCTCTCCAAGATCCTTCATTTCAAACTCTGAGCTCAACTGAGCCTTGAGCTTGTTGATCTCCACCTTGCTTTTAGATGCGATTAACATATCATCTACATATAAAAGCAAGTAGATAAATGTACCATCTTGAAGTTTGCGATAGTAGACACAATGATCAAACTGACTCCGAGTATATTTTTGCCCTTGGATGAAGCTGTTAAATCGCTTGTACCACTGTCTCGGTGACTGCTTTAGGCCATACAGTGACTTGCTCAACTTGCAAGCCCAATTCTCTCTTCCTGGTACTTTGAATCCATCTGGTTGAGACATATATATCTCTTCGTCCAAATTACCATGCAGAAAAGCAGTTTTGACATCGAGTTGGGCTAACTCGAGATCAAACTGTGCAACCAAAGCCAATAATATTCGAATTGACGAATGCTTAACAACAGGTGAGAATACCTCATTGTAGTCAATTCCTTCCCTCTGAGCGTAGCCTTTTGCTACCAGTCTGGCTTTGTATCGGATATCATATGTGCTGGGAGAGCCTTCCTTCTTAGCGAAAATCCATTTGCAGCCAATTGGTTTCTTTCCTTTCGGAAGTGGAACCAACTTCCAAGTCTGATTCTGATGGAGTGATGTCATCTCCTCATTCATTGCCATTTTCCACTTATCACTTTTCATACTCTGAATAGCATCTTTGTAATTGTATGGAATATCGTCTCCGGTGACTGGAAATGCATATGCAACCATGTCAGTGTACCGAGCAGGTTTGCGGATTTCTCTTCTAGGTCGATTGGTGGCAATTGAATCTGGTTCTTCACTGATGTCTGTTCCTGGAGCCTCCACCTCAACTGAGATTTCCTCATCGTCTTCTTCAGGATGGCTGGATATCTCTGCTGACTTGCTAGGAGTTACTGGAATATCTAACTCCACCTGCTGAGGAAAATCTGGATCGCGAATTTCTTTATCAGAAACTGTATGCTTTAACATCACAGATTCATCAAAAGTTACATCTCGACTTTTGACAATTGTCTTTGTATCAGGGTTCCATAGTCGGAAAGCCTTAACTCCTTCACTAAAGCCCATGAAAATTGCTTTCTTAGACCTAGGATCCAGTTTGGATTCCTTCACATGGAAATATGCAGTGCATCCAAAAATGCGCAGAGAATCATAATCTGAAACGGGGTGTCCAGACCATACCTCCTTGGGAGTATTGCCATCTAGTGCTGTTGCAGGAAGTCGATTGATGATATGAGAGGCATATGACAAAGCTTCAGCCCAAAATGCCTTGCTCAGTCCAGAATGAGATAACATGCAGCGAACTTTATCTATCAAAGTACGATTCATGCGTTCAGCAACACCGTTTTGTTGTGGCGTGCCTGGGACTGTGAAATGTCTGACAATCCCTTCATTCTCACAAAATTTCTGAAATGGGTCTGACTTGTATTCTCCTCCATTATCAGATCTGAGCCTCTTAATCTTCCTTCCCGTTTGGGTTTCTACCATTTTCTTCCATATAAGAAAGGTATCGAGCACTTCATCTTTGTGCTTCATGGTATAAACCCAAACATAACAAGAGAAATCATCAATAAAAGTAACAAACCAACGTTTACCGCCCAATGAAGCATTTTGAGAGGGTCCCCAGACGTCGGTATGAACATAATCTAATGTTCCTTTTGTGCGGTGGATGGCAGTTCCAAACTTGACTCTCGTCTGCTTGCCTAAGATACAGTGCTCGCAGAAGTCAAGTTTCCCGATTTTAGCACACTTCAGAGAACCTTGCTTGATCAAGGTTTGAAGAGCTTTCTCTCCAACATGTCCGAGCCGCATGTGCCAAAGTCGGGAAGTGTCCGATGAAACATCATTAGAACTGGTGCAAGCTGAGACACTTCCGATTACTGTGTGTCCATCAAGGAAATAAAGATTTCCTTTCTGAGTACCCTTCATGGCCAAGAATGCTCCACGTACAACTTTCAGAACTCCACCTTCAATGGTTACCTTGTAACCGCTGGAATCAAGGACTCCTAAGGATATCAGATTTTTCTTCAGATCTGGAACATATCTGACGTCCGTGAGCCGTCTTGTTGTACCGTCATGCATCTTAAGGCGTATAGTTCCAATACCTTTTGTGCGGCAGGTATTGTTGTTGCCCATGACCACGACTCCTCCATCGAACTCATCCAATTTTGAGAACCAATGGCGATTCGGACACATATGATAGGAACATCCGGAATCTAAAATCCATCTATCAGACTGAATGTCTATAGATGAAACTGAGAATGCAGAATCTTCTTCAGCCTTCTGTGTCACATTTGCATCTGTCTTGCCCTTATTTGGACAATCTTTCTTCCAGTGTCCCTTTTGGTGACAATAGGCACATTCATCCTTCCCAAGATGTTGACGTGAAGAAGGTCCTTTTGACTTTGAGCAAGATCGGCCTCGCCCACTAGATCTATTAGATCTGTTGTTAGCCCTGCCTCTGGATACTGTCAAGGCTGCTGGTGATGCTTCCTTGTGATCGCGTTGGTCCTTCCTTCGATACTCGTTGTTCACCAAAGCATTTGAAACATCACTGAATTTAACCTCATCTTTACCATATAGCAAAGTTGTTGTTAAATGTTCATACCTTTCAGGCAAAGAGTTTAACAACAATAGTGCCTTATCCTCATCAAGAGGGTCGACATCAAGATTTAGTAGATCAGCAAGAATCTTGTTAAAATTATCAAGATGTTCACTCATGGAGGTACCTTCCTTGTACTGAAAACGATAGAGCTTCTTCTTCAGGTAGAGGCGGTTCTCTACGCTTTTCGTCATGTATTTGTCTTCCAGTTTCTTCCAGAGACATATTGCCATAGTCTCTTTCATGACAAAGTATTTCTGATCTTTGGCCAAGCAGAGTCTGATTGTTCCATAAGCTTGACGATTGACGAAATACCAATCATCATCGGACATATCCTTGGGCTTGGTTTCCAAGGCGATATGTGAACCTTCCCGAAATAAGAGATCTTGAACTTCGCATTGCCACATGCCAAAGTTGTTGGTGCCGTTAAATTTCTCCACCTCGAACTTTGCATTGGACATCGAACTTCTTTGCCAAGGCCTGCTTGTGCTTGGGATTTCCGCCGCCATTTAGACCGAAGATATTTATGACGCAGAAAAGTGCTTGAAAAATGATAAACAACTCTAACTAAGCTATATCAATAACTTAGGAGCTGAATCTGCAGAAACTGATTGCACGGTTGCGTCCGGAACGGTCGAAAATGGTGGAAACGAGTCTGACTTTGCTGAAATCAGACGAAAAATGAGCCGGATCTGGTTGGTCAACCAGAATTGATGAATTGTGTCGGGCTTTATGCGGACCGGGGCCGATGAACAGTGACGGGCCAAAACAGTGGCTGGGCCGGTGAACAGTTACGGGCCGACCAGTTGCTGGGCCTGAACAGTGACGGGCCGCAAATCAGAGATGGGCTGTAACAGTGACGGGCCTAACAGTTCTGGGCTTGAACAGTGACGGGCTGCAAATCAGAGATGGGCTGTAACAGTTACGGGCCGAACAGTTCTGGGCTTAAACAGTGACGGCTGGAATGATGGGCCTGATCGGACTGGGCCGTTGTGAACAGTGTCCGTTTTTCTTCCAAAACTTCACCTTGGCTCTGATACCAGTTTGTTGTGCGGAATCGAAGTAAAGTATGAAAGGAAAAACAAGACCACAGATTTAACGTGGTTCGGCAAATTGCCTACGTCCACGGGAGACAGCAAACTTGTATTAAAAGAGAATACAAAGTACACCCTTAGGTGAAACTTACAGATTAGATCTCTTAAGTAGATCTCTAAGGAATGAATTTGAAAACTGAAGTTGAGCTCTATTTATATGTGTATTCGGGGGCAATATCGTAATTATAAATATATAATTAATATAATATATTTATATTTTAATCAAGACATTCGGCGCGTGGCTGTTCTTTCGGCGCGCGGCGCGTGGCTGCACTTTCGGCGCATGTTGTCTGCCATGCAGTCTTGTTTGTCTGCCACGCCAAGCTCCCTTTGTCTGCCACGCCAAGCCACATGTGGGTGGTCCCCTACAGTAAATTCCGTTTGTATAGAATTGTTCTATTTATACACCCAAAACTTCTTAACTCGGTCTGCTATTTCTATCATAAATTCCTAAATTACTCACTCTTTTTTAATATAAAATTGTCAAATAATTTGAATAAAAAAAATTACATTTATAGATAATTTTGTAAAAATGCACTAAATTTCTTTTATAGTGTTGATATTTGTAAGACTTATTTTTAAAATTATTATTTTTTACCATTTTCAGCTTTTTTTTAATAATTTACAGCCCATTTTATTTATTTATTTATTTATAGTAACTTTCAACCATTTTATTCTTTTTGATAACTTATAACCCCTTTTTACCTTTTTGTTAACTTTCGACGCCTTTAATGACTAGCATATATTAAGATATGTAAAACATATATTCGATAAATATGAATTACATTTTTTGTAGTATGAATAACATTTTTCTACTGTCATATGCTTCAAATCATGCGTTTAATAGATTAAGCCTCAAATTACCTTTAATTGCCCAACAGACATGGGAGAAAAATCTATTTCTTAGTTAAATCTTTTTACAATTAATAAAAGGAAAATGCTATAGTAACATCCTTATTGTACATTAAAAGTTTACATTACAATTAAACACCATTAAATTGTCTCAAATCTTGTACCAACACATGATTTGAGACAATCCAATGATGTAAAAAGGTGATGTACACATTAGATGTACATTTTAAATGTCAATATAACATTACTTAAAAAAAACTCTTTTCATGAGTACATAATATTTTATATTAATTGAAAATTGTATACTTTATGTACATGACACCGTAACCATGATATGAACAATTGTGTTTCTCAATCCACCAGGAACTGAGTAATTGCTTGACAAAATATAGCCAAAAAAGAAAAAAAACAAGAGTTCGATGGAGCAGCGTTATTCATTTACAGCTCTTAATGAATAATTCAGACAGATCACACAACAGATGACTTCATCATCACAACCCTCCTCTGTCCCTTCTCACCCATGCTTCTGTTCTGATCTTCTCAAGCTGCTTGGTTCAGGGGTCAGACACTAGTTCACTCGGCATTGTTGCTAGAGACTCATGCAGCAGAGTTGGAACTCCTCATCAAAACTAGGCCATAACCCTCTCCAGTAATTAATAAACAATGCTTGGACAGATTAAAGTAAGTCGAAAAACAAGTCAAAGAAGACGAGGTTCATGTCCTCTCATCTCATCCATTGGATACCACCAGCGAGAATCGAACTCAATGTCAAGCTTTCTTAGGCTTCGTGACCATTGCCCTGAATCAAATAGCATACTGCAATGCTACTATGTGTAGACTCGTGCGCTTGAAACCACACAACAACAGCCCATTGTGTTTTTCTTCCTTGGCAGCCAGTGGGCATCTTTAGGAATCTGTTGGCTAAACAGATAATAACGCAAGTGGACGGAGATATAGAGATAAGGTTAACTGTGAGTTCAGAAGCCATCAATCATCACTGTTCTTACTGATCTCTTTTAAAACAAGCTGAGCTATTGAAAGTCTAAAACAGGGCGTAACCAGTTTACAAGGCTCCTGTTGTAGCGGGGTCCGGGGATGGAACCATGTACACGGCCTTACCTGAATTTGAAACTGTGATCTCCGAGTCACAATGGAACAACCTCAACCATTACATCAAAGCCCGCCCTTTTAGATAGAGGAAAATAATGAAGATGAGCAAAATGGTAAAATCCTCAACCAGATTGTGTTTCAATAAAAAGCTATGGCTTGAAGAAAAATGACGGACCTTTTATAAAACAGAAATACCAATAAGCAGCCTTATATATGATTAGCATACCTGCTGCTGCTCATAGTGCCTTCCATAACTTTATCTCAGCTTGACTGCTGGTGCATCTTTATGTTCTGGATCAAAACATGGGTGGTCAAGTAGTTTAGTGAGGGGAAAGGACAGGTCATCAGAAGCCATGGAACTGTGGTTTTCCATAAGCATTACACACGAGTTCTGGGGGTCCTCGAAAATTCATCAGTTCAATGAGAATAGAACTAAGTTCTTCAATGTTCTTTCTTCCACAAGAGAATTCACTCTACCATGCACGAAAAATGTTTCATTCTTGATGTCAACCACAATTAATTGTATCCATCAACCTCAATAAGACTAAAACCAGGCACCTTTCTTACTTGTCTTTCATCCATGTTAGACCTCACTCTGCCTGCCTCAGCCCACCTTCCAGCTGCTGCATAGACATTCGAGAGCATTACATAAGATCCAGAATTTTTTGGTTCTAAATCACAGAGCAATCCCCCAATTTCCTCAGCAAGTTCAAAATTCCCATGAATGCTACATGCACCAAGCAAAGACTCCAGCAAACTCTCGGAAGGCTTAAATGGTAGTCTTTTAATGAGCTCATATGCCTCACTCAAGTGGCCTGTTCGGCCAAGTAGGTCTACCATGCAAGCATAATGCTCCATTCTGGGTACGATGCCATATTCTGTCATCATAGAGTTAAAAAGAAAGCGACCTTCCTCAACCAAACCAGCATGGCTGCAAGCAGAAAGAATACTGATAAAAGTAACATCATCTGGTTCTAACCCGGAACCCTTAATCTGTGAGAATAGTTCAAGTGCTGCTTCTCCGTCACCATGAATAGCATACCCATTGATCATCACACTCCACGACACAATGTCCTTTTGGTTCAAGCCATCAAATATTTTTCTTGCAATTGATATGTAACCACATCTGGTGTACATGTCTATGAGGGCATTACCCACAAGTAAATCTCTCTCAAAACCCTCGCAGATAATGTAAGCCATCACAGATTGAATAAGACTAAAGCTGTTTAATTGAACACATGCTGAAATTAATGTTAAGATTGTTACATGGTCAGGCTCTAGTCCCATTAGGAGCATTTTGCACAAGACGGAAACTGCATATTTGGCATTTTTGCTTCGTACATGTGCAGACATTAGAGCATTCCACAAAGTGATGTTGCTCTTATCTGATCTTTCAAACAGTAATTGACATAAATTAACATTCTCAAATTTAGCATACATGCAGATAAGGGATGTAAGCAGTGGGATCTCTAATATATCACTGCTTCTAATTGCATAAGCATGAATTGACTTGATTTGCATCTGGCTGCAACACACGGGCAATACATTCAGTAAAGTCACATAATTTGGCCTTTGATCCTCCATTATCATTTGACGAAATAAAATCATGACCTCCCAGTTGAGATAATTACTGTATCGGTAACCAGACAGCAGAGCATTCCAAGAAACCACGCTTCTTACGGACATTCCCTCAAAGAGTAAGTGACCATCATTGAGGTTCCCACAGTTAACATACATGCTAATAAGTGCATTGGTGAGAGAAATATCAGAGCTGAACCCAGTTTTAATTGCATATCCATGAACAGCCATCCCTTCTAGTAGTTTCTTAATCTCAAAGTAACTAGGCAGAATGCTTATCAAAGTAACTAAATCAAACCTCACATTCTCACGCTGCATCTGGTGTAATAAATTAACGCCAGTGCTCATGTTGCCCTGATGAATACAACTGGATATCAAAGTATTCCAAGATACCACATTTCTTATGATCATCTTATCAAATAACTTAATAGCAGTGGAGAGCTTAGAACGGTCACAGTAGAAAGTTAGGAGGGTGTTTGAGAAGTTAAGATTGAAATTAAGTCTATTTCTAAGACTATATGCATGGGCACACATACCAGTTCTAGTGTCCTTTAACTTGTTGCAAGCAGAAATAACATTAATCATAGAGACTGAATCTGGAGAAATACCTACTGATAACATTTCACAGAAAGCCGTCAAACTTTCCACTAGAAGCCCGTTCTGTACATATCCAGAAACCATTGAGTTCCATGAAAGGAGGCTTCTCTCTGGCATTTTATCAAAGAGAAATTGAGCAGTATACGAGTCTCCAAGTTTCGCATACATTGACAAGAGTGCAGTAACCACTGAAGGTTGATGTGCTAGCCCAAGTTTACTTGCAGAAGCATGAATAGATTCGCCACATCCATATTCGAGGTTATCACAAGACGGAATAATTGAGACAAAGGTGATTAAATTAGGTTGCACATTTTCTTGAAGCATTTTCCTGTAAACTTCAAAGGCTTTATTGGACTTCCTGTTCTGCGTATACACAGAGATCATAGCATTCCAGGTAATAATATTCTTTTCATGCAGCAAATCAAACATTTCTCTAGCAACACATACTTCTTCACCACTACCATACATTGAGATCAATGTAGGCACCAAAGATTCATCTGAAGAAAATCCACATTTAATTGCTAAGGAATGAACAGATCTTCCTGCATCCAAACACCCCAAATTGCTGCATACATGAACTAAGCTAACAATGGTGCTTATACTAGGCTTGAAACCCATCATCAGAAACTGCTCAAAAACCTCGAATGCTTCACGATCAAGGCAGTTAAAAGAATACCCAGAAAGTAATGCATTCCAGGAAACCATATCTGGATGAGGAATTCTATAAAAAAGCTTACTTGAAGTTTCCATCTTGCCATTTTTCGCATACATATCTACAAGAGCAGTCTGAACACCCAGGTTTTGTTCAAACTGTGTCTTTAAAACAACACAATGAACCTCTTTCCCACTTCTCAGAGCCCTAATGGAAGCACAAGCTTTTATCACTAATGGGTAGGTAAAATTGTCGGAGCTACAACCTGATTTATTAAATTTCTTGTAGAGTCTTAGGAGATCATCATATAGCCCATAATCTGAAAGACCCTTGATCATAAAATTCAACAAGAACAAGCTTGGATTTTTAATACTTTGAAAAACATCTAGAGCTAGTTCCGGCGTACCCGAATAAAAACAGAGTCTAAGCAATTCAAAAACGTGAAGCTCCTCTTCTACTACGCCATGGACGACGAACAGAGACGTAATTTGCTTCAGTTCTTTGATATTTTCACAGAGGCGTATGAGAGGAAGAAAGTTTGAGCCTTTTTTATTATGGGGGCCTTGTGGGATGGACCACGTTGCACGATTCTTTTCAATTTGTGTATGCTGGAGAGACGAGAGAGAACGGCAGAAGAAACAGATTGCTGGCTTGGAATATAAAAGAGATGAAGCAGAGAGAAATCGAAGATGAACATTCAAACCCATGTTCATGTTAAGAACAAGGTTAACTCAAAAAGACCATTAATTTCTACCATAGCCCCCCCCCACTCACGCAACTTTAGTTCAAACTCTGAAAACGAAAATATTAAAAGTAGGCACTAAAAAGATGCAAGCTTTTATCTTAAAAGTTTTTTTTTCCTAATGGTTGACTAGCCGTTGTGTTTTTAATTGCTCTTTGGTTCTCCATTTTTCATAATTATTTGTCATCACTTTTTTTTTTTTTTTCATCAGATGTATAGCTTGTGGTGTTTGGTGAATGATTTAAGGATCAAGGGGGCCCTGAAGTCAATTGCCTTTATTTATTTTGTTACTCATACACTACATATCTCATATTTATGCCAACCAGTGCTTGGCCAGTTAGTTGGTGCTTTTCTTCCTTTCACAAGGGGAGAGGGGAACAAATAACGTTTCGACAACAATGGTAGTTAATTTTTGATAATCTTATTTTGGGTCTATGATCCTTACTGTTTGAGTTTTAGGGTTTAGAATTTAAGATTTAAGGTTTATTCTTTTAGCCTTTGCTCATTTTCATGTAGAACTTATGTGCCACCTTGTCATTATTACTTTTATAAAAAGAATGAGTTGTGCTCACAAGACATATTCTAGAAATAGAGAATTGTTGTAATTTTATAAAAAAAAATTACAACTCAAATACTAAAATCAAACCTCTGCAAAAAAAGGAAAAGAAAAGAGAATGAAAGCATTCACTATTATTTCACTTAATTTAGGTGTATAGACGGGAAGAGTCACAAGGCAATACACGTTTATATAAGAACAGGTCAAGACGATCGAGGCAGAACACGTGCAACAAGAGGAGTCTTCATCCTAAGAACAAAAGTGAGATCCTCCGACAAATCAGGGAGTTCACCTCCGACCTCACAACAGCACCATTGGAATCTATTCACCAAATTGGCAAGAGTGAAAGCAACTTGAAGTTTTGCCAACTCCATTCCTGGACAAATCCTTCTTCCTGCACCAAATGGCAAGAACGACCTCGCCATTGCCTTCTCGTCATCACCACCACGCACAAACCTTTCCGGCTTGAATCGATTCGGCTCCTTCCAAACTCTCTCATCATAAAGCACCGCATATAAATTCACCAACACCGGTGTCCCTTGTGCCACACTGATCCTCCCCTTCAACTCACTATCCCTCACTGCTCGATGCGGCACCGCCACTGGCGCTATCGGCCTCATCCTCATTGTCTCCTTCACAACGTCATGCACATATTTCAACTCACTTCTCACTTCCTCTACACTTACAGTCACTGATTCTCTCCTTCTCCTTTTGCTAATAATCTCCTCCCATAGCTTCTGTTGAGTTTCTTCATTATGAATCATGAACGTAAGTGCCCATGCAATTGCAGTGGAAGTGCTGTCGACTGCAAGCAAGAACAGCTCGAACAAGTTAAATATCACGACATCTTCGGAGAAATCCTGAGACAGTAGGAAGTTCAAATGGCAATTTTGATAAGGTGATTTGGTTGATTTGTGGGCTGAGATATATGGGCTTATTAGCTCCTTAATCCTCTGTTTCAAGCATTCTGCTTTTTGAAAAGGAAGTTTTAAGCCGGGGATGTACCGAGTGAATGAAAACACATCGACTAAACGAGCTAGACCGGAGAGTCCAATAGCCTCTTCTAATGCTTCATCCATTGCTTCGACAAAAAGCTCGTCTTTTTTGTGTTCTTGATCAGGTCCAAAGCAGAATCGACAGATGAGTCTAATTACAAGTCGTCGGAGATGCGGCAGCGGCTTGACGATCCTACCGTTCAGAGATGCTTCTTCTTCTAAGTTAAGCATCAAATTGGCTATATCTTGTTCCTGGAATTGGGTCTGGGAAGATATGGTTTGTGTATTAAGCGAGCAGGTTTGAAGGCCTTTGCGCAGAGTTTGCCAATATGGGCCTAAGTTGCAGGTAGCGAGCGTGTGCCAATCGACACTAGTGATTCTGGACATGTAAGGAAGTGTCCTGGAGGAGAAATCGGAGGCCTTGGTCACAAGAACTTCCCAAGCGAGTTCATGATCGCTCACTACGATCGATGGTTGCTGACTTCCAAACCAAACTGTCATGATTCGGCCGTGTTGTTGGGCCATCTTGGCCAGGGTGATATGGAGGAGTTCTCCTCCTTTGTTCAGCTGGTACATGTTTCCAATAATGGGGAATTTTCTGGGTCCTGGTGGCAATTGCTGGGTGGACCTTCTCTTACGCAGAAAGATTTGCAGAAGTAAAAACAGTGTGGTTATGGCGATCCACAGAGTACCTTCCATCTCCTTCTTTGGCTCCTGAATTTCAGTTTCTCATATTACTTACTTGGGTACCCAAGGCATTGGCTTTCATCTCCATTTTGAAGGCCAAATTCCCTGAAATCTAGGGATGTTTGATATAATCTAATGTCAAGCTCATATTTGGGAACTTTGTGTTGTAACAAATATTCTAAAGATTTGAATTCTTATTTGGGAAAACTATTGGATACTGATGAAGTCAAATGGGGACCTTGCCTTTTAAATTTGAGAATATGTGGTTGTAACACGAGATTCTCTGATGATGGTGAGGGCAAGGTGGAGGGATTCTTCTGCAATCAAGAGAGAAGGGTGCAAGATTTTTTTCTCATGATGGTGAGAGCATGGTGGAGGGATTCTTCCGCAATCGGGAGAGAAGGGCAGAAAGTGTTGGTTTAAGGGCTATCAAGAAAAAATAATGAGAGGACCTGATTTTGTATATTTGTTGTGCGGAATCGTGGTAAAGTATGAAAGAAAAACAAGACAACAGATTTAACGTGGTTCGGCAAATGACCTACATCTACGGGAGACAGCAAACTTGTATTATCAGAGAATACAAACTACACCCTTAGGTGAATATTACAGATTAGATCTCTTAAGAATAGATCTCAGAATAGAACTCTCTGACTCTCAGGAATGAATTTTGAAAACTGAAGTTGAACTCTATTTATAGGTGTATTCAGGGGCATTCCAGTAATTATAAATATATAATATAATATATATTTAATAATATAATATTATATTATACCCATTCGGCGCCGAAAGAAAACGGCGCCGAATGCACCACTTGCAGCAGCCCCATTTTGTTTTTAATTAGCCCCTCATTCTCTCATGTCGGCCACATGAGTGGTCCCCCACAAATCTCCACCTCCACCTCATGTGGAACAGATCTTCACCATACCTGCAGCCTCTCTACTGATAGCAAGCTTCCTTCAAAAGAACTGTTGCTGTCTCCATTAGTGCCCTTAGGCACTCCGAGCTCGTGAGATGTTGATCAAGTCCAAACAATGTTGAAACTTGATCCCAGTAACTACCTTTGTAAGCATATCTGCAGGGTTATCTTCAGTCTTGATCTTTTACAGAAGAATACTCCCTTCTTCTACTATTTCTCGAACAAAATGAAAACGAACATCAATATGCTTCGTTCGACTGTGATGAACTTGGTTCTTTGCCAAACAAATGGCACTCTGGCTGTCGCAGAAAACTTTAACATTCTTCTGCACAATTCCCAAGTCTTTAGTCAATCCATGAAGCCAGATTGCTTCCTTGAAAGCTTCTGTTACTGCCATGTACTCTGCCTCTGTAGTAGACAAAGCAACTGTTGACTGTAGTGTTGATCTCCAACTCACTGGTCCTCCTGCCATAGTGAAAACATAACCAGTAGTAGATCTACGCTTGTCAAGATCTCCAGCATAGTCCGAATCCACATATCCGACTAGATGCTTACAACTTTTCATATTTCTCTCAAACTTTAAACCAATATCCACAGTACCATGAATATACTGTAGAATCCACTTCACTGCTTGCCAGTGGCCTTTACCGGGGTTGTGCATGTAACGACTTACCATACTTACAGCATGTGAAATGTCAGGTCTGGTACACACCATAGCATACATCAAGGCACCAACTGCATTTGCATATGGAATATTCTCCATTTGCTTCTTCTGATCCTCGAAATTTGGTGACATTGATGAACTTAGCTTGAAATGTGGTGTCAATGGTGTGCTCACAGGTTTTGTGTTATTTCCAATGCCAAAAGTTTGAAAAATTTTCTTCAAGTACTGAGTCTGAGTCAAACAGATTGTGCCTTTGGTTCTGTCTCGAGTTATCTCCATCCCGAGAATTTTTCTGGCCTCTCCAAGATCCTTCATTTCAAACTCTGAGCTCAATTGAGCCTTCAGCTTGTTGATCTCCACCTTGCTTTTAGATGCGATTAACATATCATCTACATATAAAAGCAAATAGATAAATGTACCATCTTGAAGTTTGCGATAGTAGACACAATGATCAAACTGACTCCGGGTATATTTCTGCCCTTGGATGAAGCTGTCAAATCGCTTGTACCACTGTCTCGGTGACTGCTTCAGGCCATACAATGATTTGCTCAACTTGCAAGCCCAATTCTCTCTTCCTGGTACTTTGAATCCATCTGGTTGAGACATATATATCTCCTCGTCCAAATTACCATGCAGAAAAGCAGTTTTGACATCGAGTTGGGCTAACTCGAGATCAAACTGAGCAACCAAAGCCAATAATATTCGAATTGACGAATGCTTAACAACAGGTGAGAATACCTAATTGTAGTCAATTCCTTCCCTCTGAGCGTAGCCTTTTGCTACCAGTCTGGCTTTGTATCGGATACCATCTGTGCTGGGAGAGCCTTCCTTCTTAGCGAAAATCCATTTGCAGCCAATTGGTTTGTTTCCTTTTGGAAGTGGAACCAACTTCCAAGTCTGATTCTGATGGAGTGATGTCATCTCCTCATTCATTGTCATTTTCCACTTATCACTTTCCATACTCTGAATAGCATCTTTGTAATTGTATGGAATATCATCTCCGGTGACTGGAAATGCATATGCAACCATGTCAGTGTACCGAGCAGGTTTGCGGATTTCTCTTCGTGGTCGACTGGTGGCAATTGATTCTGGTTCTTGACTGATGTCTGATCCTGGAGCCTCCACCTCAACTGAGATTTCCTCATCTTCTTCAGGATGGTTGGATATCTCTGCTGACTTACTAGGAGTTACTGGAATATCTAACTCCACCTGCTGAGGCAAATCTGGATCGCGATTTTCTTTATGAGAAACTGTATGTTTTAACATCACAGATTCATCAAAAGTTACATCTCGACTTTTTACAATCGTCTTTGTCTCAGGGTTCCATAGTCGGAAAGCCTTAACTCCTTCACTAAAGCCCATGAAAATTGCTTTCTTGGACCTAGGATCCAGTTTTGATTCCTTCACATGAAAATATGACGTGCATCCAAAAATGCGCAGAGAATCATAATCTGAAACGGGGTGTCCAGACCATACCCCCTTGGGAGTTTTGCCATCTAGTGTTGTTGCCGGAAGTCTATTGATGATATGAGAAGCATATGACAAAGCTTCAGCCCAAAATGCCTTGCTCAGTCCAGAATGAGATAACATGCAGCGAACTTTATCTACCAAAGTACGATTCATGGGTTCAGCAACACCGTTTTGTTATGGCGTGCCTGGGACTGTGAAATGTCTGACAATCCCTTCATTCTCACAAAATTTCTGAAATGGGTCTGACTTGTATTCTCCTCCATTATCAGATCTGAGCCTCTTAATCTTCCTTCCCGTTTGGGTTTCTACCATTTTCTTCCATATAAGAAAGGTATCGAGCACTTCATCTTTATGCTTCATGGTATAAACCCAAACATAGCGAAAGAAATCATCAATAAAAGTAACAAACCAACGTTTACCTCCCAATGAAGCATTTTGAGAGGGTCCCCAAACGTCGGTATGAACATAATCCAATGTTCCTTTTGTGCGGTGGATGGCAGTTCCAAACTTGACTCTCGTCTGCTTGCCTAGGATACAGTGCTCGCAGAAGTCAAGTTTTCCGATTTTTGCGCCTTTCAGATAACCTTGCTTTATCAAGGTTTGAAGAGCCTTCTCTCCAACATGTCCGAGTCGCATGTGCCAAAGTCAGGAAGTGTCCGATAAAACATCATTAGAATTGGTGCAAGTTGAGACAATTCCGATTACTGTGTGTCCGTCAAGGAAATAAAGATTTCCTTTCTGAGTACCCTTCATGGCCAAGAGTGCTCCACGTACAACCTTTAGGACTCCACCTTCAATGGTTACCTTGTAACCGCTGGAATCAAGGACTCCTAAGGAGATCAGATTTTTCTTCAGATCTGGAACATATCTGACGTCCGTGAGTCGTCTTGTTGTACCGTCATGCATCTTAAGGCGCATAGTTCCAATACCTTTTGTGTGACAGGTATTGTTGTTGCCCATGATCACAACTCCTCCATCGAACTCATCCAATTTTGAGAACCAATGGCGATTTGGACACATATGATAGGAACATCCGGAATCTAAAATCCATCTATCAGACTGAATGTCTATAGATGAGACCGAGAAAGCAGAATCTTCTTCTGCTTTCTGTGCTACATTTACATCTGTCTTGCCCTTATTTGGACAATCTTTCTTTCAGTGTCCCTTTTGGTGACAATAGGCACATTCATCCTTTCCAAGACGTTGACGTGATGAAGGTCCTTTTGACTTTGAGCGAGATCGGCCTCGCCCACTGGATCTATCAGATCTGTTGTTAACCCTGCCTCTAGATACTGTCAAGGCTGCTGGTGATGCTTCCTTGTGATCGCGTTGGTCCTTCCTTCGATACTCGTTGTTCACCAAAGCATTTGAAACATCACTGAATTTAACCTCATCTTTACCATATAGCAAAGTTGTTGTTAAATGTTCATAACTGTTTTAACAACAATAGTGCCTTATCCTCATCAATAATTTCAACATCAAGATTTAGTAGATCAGCAAGAATCTTGTTGAAATTATTAAGATGCTCAATCATCGGAGTACCTTGCTTGTACTGAAACCGAAAAAGCTTATTCTTCAGGTAGAGGCGGTTCTCTACGCTTTTCGTCATGTACTTGTCCTCCAGTTTCTTCCAGAGACTTGTTGCCATAGTCTCTTTCATGACAAAGTACTTCTGATCTTTGGCCAAACAGAGTCTGATTGTTCCACAAGCTTGACGATTGACGAAATACCAATCATCATCGGACATATCCTTGGGCTTGGTTTCTAAGGCGATATGTGATCCTTCCCGGAATAAGAGATCTTGAACTTCGCATTGCCACATGCCAAAGTTGTTGGTGCCGTTGAATTTTTCCACCTCGAACTTTGCGTTAGACATCGAACTTCTTTGCCAAGGCCTACTTGTGCTTGGGATTTCCTCCGCCATTTAGACCGAAGATATTTATGACGCCGAAAAGTGCTTGAAAAAATGATAAACAGTGACGGGCAGTGAACAGGGAACGGGCCTTGAACAGTGACGGGCCGTGAACAGGGAATGGGCCGTGAACTGTGACGGGCCGGAATGATGGGCTTGATCGGATTGGGCCGAGATGAATAGTGGCAGACTGTGGGCAGTTGTGAACAGTGTACGTCCGTGGGCCGTGTGAACAGCGCACGGGGCCGGTATGAACAGTGCGCTGCTGTGGCCGTTTGAACAGTGTACAGTCGGGGCCGGTGTGAACAGTGCACGATGTGGCCGGTTTGAACAGTGCTTCCAAATGCGGTACAGGGATCAAACTTTGATCGGCTCCTGGGGACTCGTTTCTTGTCCGTTTTTCTTACCGTTGGTTGCGTTGGACTCCTGGACACAAGAGCTACCTCCACGGGTGATCAGAAAACAGTTCCGATCACTTTTACAGAAACTCGAAATTTCAACGCAGTCTCGAAAAAATTCGACAGTGTCCGTTTTTTCTTCCAAAACTTCACCTTGGCTCTGATACCAATTTGTTGTGCGGAATCGTGGTAAAGTATGAAAGAAAAATAAGACAACAGATTTAACGTGGTTCGGCAAATTGCCTACATCCACGGGAGATAGCAAACTTGTATTATCAGAGAATACAAACTACACCCTTAGGTGAATATTACAGATTAGATCTCTTAAGAATAGATCTCAGAATAGAATTCTCTGACTCCCAGGAATGAATTTTGAAAACTGAAGTTGAGCTCTATTTATAGGTGTATTTAGGGACATTTCAGTAATTATAAATATATAATATAATATATATTTAATAATATTATATTATATTATACTCATTCGGCGCCGAATGCACCACTTGCAGCAGCCCCATTTTGTTTTTAATTAGCCCCTCATTCTCTCATGTCGGCCACATGAGTGGTCCCCCACAATATTGACAGGCTAGATGAGCAAGGCGGCTTGGCTTTAGAAAGGTGATGCAACACACATTAACGATTTGTAGGAATACCATCATTAGGAAAATGATTTAAATTTTAATTTATTTCCTTTTTTAATTATTTTCTTTATTGAATTTATTTACCTTCCTTAATTAGTTGTGTAATTATTTAGCTCCAATTAATGACAATTAATCAAACGTTCCCTTATTTTGATTGATTTTTTTGTTATAAACGAGTGTATAAGCTGTAATTGAAATCATTAAATGAATATACAAATTTGATTATCTCATTTCTCTTTCTCTCTTCTGCTTCCCCGTCAGAAAGGGTGATTGAGGAGGCGGGGAATCGATGGTTTGGATTGAGATCCTATCAGCATCATTGAAAGAATATTTTTTTAAAAAGCACTTTATTTAAAAACACTTCTTAAAACAAAAAAAATATACTTTAGCAAAAACTGTATTAAACAGGCTGAAGTCTGGCTACATGGATCATCACAGGTTAATTTATTGTAAACCTTTCATGGGAGCAACCAATGGTTTGATGACTTTGTAGCATAAATCAGTATCTTTAAACTAAGACCCTGTTTGATTGGTGAGAAAATTATTAAAATTATGTGTTTGATTGTCAAAATTTTTTGATGCAAATTGTCTCGTAAAATTTTTTCTCAACCCTCCTTATTTTCTCATCTCTAGAAGTGATAAAATATAATTTTCTTAGGAGAAATTTCTTATGTTCATATTTATATTTTATGAAACTTTTCATTATAAGAAAGTGAAAAATATTATCTTAGTGTAATCAAACAACTATAAAAAAATTCTTTGAAAAAAATTGATTAAAAATTTATTTATCGAAAAAATAATATTTTCTGGATAAAATTTTTATCCGCTGTCAAACAGAGCCTCAATGGTGTAGGACTTGTATTCAACTTGTCAAATCATTCACTACAGTTTCGACCCATAATTGGCAATTACAGGACAGAGGATCCCACAGTTTTAGGCTGCAGTCTACGCTGTGCTTTCTTAAGGCGCAAAAAAGGGGGAACTCAGAAATCTATGGAAGAAATTAGGGAGAACAAGCAGGAAACTGCACATTTTCTATTGTGATTATATATGGCTCAATAACCGCCATTGTTTATGGAATCATTATGGTTAATTAATCAACAGCAGGGTCATCAGAATCAGGAGTATTGTATAATCAATTTTCCTTTTATATTTGTGACTGAGTTAAGTGCATTGGTCAATAAACACAATTGCATCCATGTTACAGTTCCAAACGCTTCATTACCGACAGATAAATACAAGAACTTCCATTTCCTACCTCTACCTCATTTTGTATACCATCAGCTCCCTTGATTTTGTATTATTTAAGGTTTTGAAATTAGAGTTGAGTCAAATACAAGATTAATTCATGAATCTATCAACTAAATCAACATCACTTTATTTTTCATTAAATGGAGTGATGAACATGCCCTACAAAGAACTCAAGAGCTCATCGACTACATTGACAGCATTTAATCAATATGCCAAGAAGTCTCCATATCAGGAGCTAACTTTTAGATTATGATCCAAAGTTGTTCTCTGGAATCAGTGTAAAAAGAGCATAAGTTTCATTATTTACTGTTTCTTCTCCCACACAGCATAGTCAGGTCCATTGGCAACAAGTTGGAAGTTGGACGGGATTAGGTTCCCAACACCATACCTTGGTCCAATCTTGGCGATAACTTTCTCGTCGATTGCAGCCACATAGACATCAGCATCGGAGGCTATAATGCGCACAGCGCTGTTTGGTCGGATCCCATTCCTAGACCTGATTGCAGCCAATTTAGCAAGCTCCCCTTTTAGGCCTCCCCACTCAAAGAAGTGGTCATAGAACTGCACAAAAAACAAATTATGCATTCAATCCTTTCATGGGTATAGAGAATATATATACTCTTAAAGAAAAATAGATACAAGCAGTAAGATTAGAGATGAGCTACTGGTACCGAAGAAAAGAGGCCTACTAAAGGGGTAGGAAGACAAAAACAAGAGTAAGAGATTAAGCTAGAGATAAGAACCAATGAGGTTATCCTGGTTAGTATATTACTATTAAGGTAGCTCAAAAAAAAATTATTTGCTATGAATTCCCGGTTATAGAATTGGGAAGTAGGAATATAAAAAGGCAAAAAACATAACTGATAAATTTTTAGAATTGGACATAAAAACCAAGAGGTAGAGGAACTTACTATGGAAGGTATCCCGGGATGTGTGAGTATGTAAACATATCCTTGCATGACTTTTTCAGATGGAAATGGCCATAGTTTCTGAGAATACGTGTCATGGTTGTCGATGAAAGTTACAGCATTTTGTGGTAATATTCCAATCATTCCTGGTGGTCCTCCATTTGAATCCTTCATACGCCACAGCTCGCCTTGCAATGCAGCTTGAAGGATCCCCTTAGTCGTGAAATCAAATGCAGTCACAGCCCCTCCTGCAGCTTTAACCCAATTCATTAGTTCTCTTCTATGACCATCTTGGTTATACTCTGGCTTCCCATCCTGTCCATAAGCAAGAGAACTCCATATCTCTCCTACGGCAAAACTTGGTTGGGATCTCTCCATGTAGACTTTTGTATAATCAGGGGAATATCCCTTAGCAAAGTCAAATCTCCAACCATTGAACCCAATTTCTGATTTGAGCCAATTCATCCAATCTGATAGCTCTCTTTGAACCCTTGGATTGGTATGATCAATGTCTGGAGCACCTCCAAAGTCCATACCAGTATCAGGATTGCCTGTTCCATCTGAATATTTAGTGTCATCACTGCATATCAACGAAGGACCCCAATCGAGACGATCATCTGGGGTTCCCCCTTCAAAGATGCACCATATCCCTCTTCCATCTTTTCTCTCTGCAGTTCTATGGTTTATAACTATGTCTGCGATACATTTAATTCCTTTGTCATGGAAAGCGTTTATAAGTGCCTTTAAACTATCTTGGTTTCCATATTTTGATGCATTGAGATCATATAACCTTCCTGGCAGGTAGCCTGAGACAGAATGAATATATTAGATTTGTAGGAGAAGCTACAATTACAATATTTTTAGTGAAGGAATAAAGTGAATTGGACCTGAGAAAAACTTGCAGTTGAGATGCAGTTGGGCATACAAAGCATTCCCAGTATTATATAAGAGTAAAACTTGAGTTCCAAGTTTCTACTAAATTAACCAAAAGTATTTCTACTATCAACTGTAAAATGCAGTTCCAGGGGAATGAATCAGGCAACAAAAAGATGAGTGCTAACTTCAAGCATAGATTCTGTGCCATTAACTCTGATTTTTCCCCCTCAGAAAATTTCAAAAGCCCATGTTGAATTGCAATAGCTTTAGATTAGCTGTTCCAAAAAAAAAAAGTTCATAAAAAACAACGCCTTCTTTGTGTGTGCGTGTATCTCTGACACTCAATTTATCAGTGCTATTAGCTCATATTTTTAAAACCAACTCACCTGAACCGTTGAGAGTTGAAGTCACCAATATTGGGAATTGGGGAGCCTAGATCTTAACTAATACTGATATTATTGGTCCATAGATAATCAACGCAAGATTCACTTCTCATGGATGAAACCTAGTGCATGAACTATGTTCTCAACACGGTCACCATACGCTGAAGGCGCAACATGGTCAAGAAAACAAAGATGACGCAAGCAGAATTAGAATATAATAGAATACCTTCATTCGAGGCTGCTTGTGAGGGAGGAGGGAGCCAAACATGAGTAATTCCAGCACTAGCAAGATCGGGAATAGAGTTCTTGAGGAAATTATACAGCCCTCCTTCCTTATTCCAAGATTGCCAATTAAAGCCCTTTGAGAATAAAACAGATAACCTTCCAAGTTAGAACTCGTGACACCCATGTGTGTGTGAGAGAGAGATAGTACATAGCGAAGAATACATGCAAGAGAGCTTGACGTACCTGAAATAATATCTGAGCGAGCGAGAAAGTGGGAAGCAGAGCGATGAAGATGTAGAGATAGCAGAGTACTACCGGGGCCTTTTCCATGTTGTGGTTTGGTTGGTTGAGGTGAAGGGGGAATTTTCTTATAAATAAATAAATTAGATGGCATTGCAATCTGAGAGTCCGGACTGTCTAATTGTGAATGTGGATCCGCAGCCCGTATTAGAATTTTGTCTTGGAAGCTAGCTCAGTGCATCATTTTCCCAGAGAATTCCAAGCAAGTAATGAATTATTTTGGGGTCCATGCGCCTATCAAGTCTATCCGCAATGAACCGCGTCTCCATTTTAGGCGATCAGACACGAGAGTCAGAAGAACAAATCGATATTCTTTAACAGAAACTCGAATAAATAAATAAATAAAAGTCATCGGATTTTCTTGCACGGCAAAGAAAATAGTAGTGAAACTAATAAACGGATTCAACCATCTCCGTAGGAACGCTTGTAGAAAACGTATGAAGAATACGAATCAAAACCCTAATCACAACATTGGCGTACCATGTAGCCCAAGCACCAATAGTGCAGCCGCAGCAAAGACAAAATAATCCTAATATACATTAATCTCTGTTGCATCCATGACCAAAGTGTAATTAGCCTGATTTGAAAGGAGAAATTGTTTGACGTTGGTCGCGTTTTCTTTGTAGTAATCTTTTGGTTTATATCAGGGAGGATACAATGAACTAAGGCTGTAAAAATTGGTGAACTTTTTGAATTTGCTAGGTACGTGGCCCTCACTGGCAATCCAAAGAAATATTCAAAATTGAGATTTTTCTACATCATAAAAACCCAGCTTGTAAATGTAGTATAAATATACAAGAAAAAAATGTCTTAAAGGTTGCAGAACATGGTGGCTCTAAACTAGAGAGAACCATCCAGAGTAATAAAAAATTACTATATTTAGCAGGAAGGGACTCCAGTTCAGAAACATCAAACAATACTACACCACCAACCTATTACATGAAATAGAAAAAGGGGTACCTAAATCCCCTGCAACAGGAGTTGTCAAATTCTAGACCAATTCACATATTATTTGACAAAGACTTCTAGTACCCATATGTGGTTCTTCTCATCATCCTGATGAATTCTTCAGCATTGACCTCTCCGTCACCTGAAATATCAAAGAAATTTAAAACCTTTAGGTGCAACTGCATGAAGAAATGGCTACAAGTACAAATAATTAAAAGCTAAAACAAAATTAAACTAAATGTGCCTCAAGTTGTTAAAAAAAAAAAAAAAAAAAAAAACGTTTAAGGCTAACTTACGATCACGATCTGCTTCTTCAACCATTTCTAGGATCTCCTTGTCAGTGAAGTTCTCACCAAGCTCCTTTGCAATACGCCGAATGTCTTCTGCAGATATCTTTCCCTGAACATAGAAGAAGAGTTAGCAATCAACAATAAGAAAGAAAAAAAGAGAGAGAGAGAGAGAGAGAGAGAGACTATGTAAGCAACTTTTACGTTTTTATCCTGATCAATAATGTGAAAAGCTTTCATGAGCTCTTCCTTCGTGTCTCTTTCCCCAATCTTGGCTGTCATCATATGCACAAATTCATCAAAATCTATTGCACCACTGCCATCCTTGTCTACATCTGCAATCATTTGATTGATTTGCTGCAAAAAAAATATAAAAAATAATAATAATAATAATCAAATAAATAGAATTCAAACATTAAAATATCAGGATGCCAATTAGTATTATGTCAATAGATGATGATCACAAAGAATCAATGGGTAAAAAGTGTCGCCAAAAATATGTTAAGACTTAGAAGCTGCTTCATGCATACTTCTACCTATACAATGCATTAATCAGGAGTAATAAATACCATGGTATTGCTCATACTTGACAGATTTCAATCAACTGTTAACCGTTAAGCTACAACCAACAAAGGGAAATCGAATGCTTGAGAACCATATATCCAAGTCTGCAATATGAACCGGATGAATATTGATTCTTGGATGGAGGACAACCACCACAATTTAAAAAACAGGATTGTATTTGCCCCTTGTAGGACTGGATTGAAGCATCCAACAATACTATGAGATCAAAGAAGGTTTGTCTGCTGAAACAAAGGATTTGCTATAATGACAAATGGCCATGCTTTTAAAATTATGACAATTTCCACATTCCAATTTTTGAAGTGCAATGGGTAGTACTCCAGATAAACTTATAATTGAAAAAATAGTCAAAGCTAAACCGTTCCAACTTTCCAAGTTGAAAGCCTTAATACAACAATTCAAGGGTGGAAATGCATAAAGTAGAAAGTTGCAAATCATAACCCTAACAAACAAGCAAAGGAGGATACAAATTTTGTGTTGAGAGAAATATAATTGCTGAAAATAGAAACTATTACAAAAACAACAAAGAGGAGAAAGAAGCCAAATATAGCTAGAGAGCAAATCATCAGGCCTTCTAGAGAACAAAGACTATGCCACAAGAAGGGGACTTTTTTTTTTAATCCAAATTATACAATGAAGCACCTTCATCTGACTTGCATGTTACAGCAGATATACATCCTTCAAGGTCCATGGGGTTAGTCTAAACATGCAACAAGTTATCGACCTACCCAAAGTTGAAATCTTTTCCAATGCCTCATTGAATAAGGTAGAAGCCTTCCAAGGAGAAAACCGTTCTCTGTTGATGTTTGAGAACCTAACCTAAGGTAAGCCTCAAGATTCAAGCATTGAATGCCTTTGAAAAGATTGACTTTCCAGTAGAGTTTATTGCATTAAAATACATACCCACTATCTTACTAGCACGAAACTAATGAATCAAGCAGTTAAAAGCATTTTAGTTGCATCACGGCATCACGGACCACAACAAATAGGAGTGGAAGTCTTGTTTAATGTAAATTCAGCTCTAAAAATTGAAAAAACACGTGAAACTATACGCCTTAGGTATATAACAAAAAAATGCAGGAGTAAAACATGGGAGGTGGCTGAAGCACAGAAAATACCTCTTCTGTCATTTCAAATCCCAAGGCCCTGTAACAAAATCATTTACTTTGTCAAACTGACTGTCATGCTAAATGTTTATCATTTAAGGCCAGAGGGGGGACCTTGGGATCATACCTCATGGCAACATTCAGTTCTTTCGCATCAATGGTACCTAAACAATAGATAGAACAATCGAATTAAATAATACAAATGAATTTCAGATAATTACACATATACATTCAATTAACTGATAAGAAATTATACTCATACCTGACCCATCCGTGTCAAATAATTCAAATGCTTCCTTTATCTCTTGCTTCTTTTGTTGGGTCAGCCCATGATGTCGCCCTCTAGGTTTATCTTTCCTAACGGATGCTCCTCTGTAAAGGTTTGACTGATGTATTGTGCCCAAATTCAATAGGAAAAAAATATTCAGTAGCTTATTTCAGGTTTTCAATTGAAAAAAAAAAGAGAGAAGCAGATATCCATTAATCTCAACGAATGCCAATCCTTGATAATGTAGCGAGAGGGGGGGGACAGTTTATGGGCTGATATTCGTCTCTTGGCAGCTACATGGGTCGCGGGTTCTAAATTTTCAGGGGGTTCTTCTATTTCGGATTGGAATTGGAATTGTTTCTGCTGTAAGTAAATTGTCAGTTGCATTGTTTTATTGCGAGTACCACAGGTACTCTCCTTTGTTACTTTCACCTATCATTAATGAATTTGTTCCTTGTTACCTCTAAAAAAAAAAAAAAAATGCCAATCCTACCAAAAATAATATGGACACATCTACAGACAACTTGACTGCCATAAAAAATAAAACCTTATTTAATAGGCAAAAACATGATAAAATTTAAACAATGGATAAAACAGTACAAAGGTCTTAAAAAACAAAGCTTCCATAGACGACAATCCAAATTGATTGTTAACCTAAATAGGAGCAAGCCATGCCATAGAGACGACTATAAAAGATGTTGACAACTCTATTACAAAGATCCAGGAGAACCTAGATGGTGTACTGGGCATTAAGACACTTTTCAAATGCAAAGGCTAAAAAATCCAGCAAACATTAAACGGCGTCTTGATATAATGTCCAAGTTAACAAATAATAAAATTACATAGGCATGTGATATTGGCAGGCTGAAGTTTACATGCTCACGACAACGTACTGGAATCCTCAATTCTAACATTATCACACTTTCCATTGCGGAACAACCCCCATCTCTTATTCTCTCCCATCAATCTATGGTGTAAAGGCTCGGTAATCTTCTACTAGAGCAGTATTTACAGATCTCAAACAAGCTTTACTCTTTTCTCTTATAAATCTTGACAAAAAGGATTGTATCAATTCTTAGGGAACTTTTTTTTTTTTTTTAGGAGAAACAAACAATTATATAAATATAAATTCTTAGGGAACATCAATCGGGCCGATTTGAATGATTAATTGGGAGTTTCTATCATCAATCCTATTTTCACGCTTCCACCATCGGTAGCTTCAATTCACATCAATCCAAGTTTTCCCTTGCATACAAAACAAAAACTCAACAAAGGATACATGTAAAAACAATTGAGCTATGAGAAATACCCAATTCCACTTGGAAACATGAAATCACAATTTCCAAGGCAAATCAACATCGTAAATCCACAAAATCATGAATTAAGACCTTTTTTTCCGTCTGGGGACTACGGTTTAAGCAGAAAGTTTCATTGTGGCTAGGTTTAAAGTTAAGATGATCTCTTCACCAAGAACGAATCCAAGATGAAATAAAGGCGAGAAAATTCAGGAAGAGCTGAAGTGTAAAACAAACCGATCGGGACAGAAACAAAATCACAGAAAGATGAAGAAGGAGAGGATTAAAGGTGAATGACTCACCATGGTTTTGGATCAAGATTTCCAGTTCAGGAGAAGGAAACTGTTTTGAGCTGATTCCGCGTGGTTCTTTCCGTCCTGTCTCCTGTGCTCTTCGATTCCCTTCATTCAACTCCGATTTTGGTTTTGGGTTACGAACGGGCTCGGGTCTTTGGGCCGGATTTATGCGGTTAAGCCCAGCGCCGCTCCGTCCCGCATAACCTTTATGTAAAAAAGAATAGGGTCAGACTATTTTCATCTCCTCTTTTCTCTATCTTCACTAATGTAAAAATTTAAAATAAATCATTTTCTTTCTCTTTACCTATTTAAATTTTTATTTTACCTTTCTCGCCACAACGCCCTAAATTTTTTTCTTTTCTCTCATTTTTTTTCTTCTCTTCACCGTTTGTTCACTATTTCTTCAAATTTTTTAATCATTCAAAGGATTAGAACACCGTTAAAAAGATTTATAAGCAACAACGTCGCAAAATCTTATCAGAAAATTAGATTCTTTTAAGGTTTTAGAGGCCTCAAACTCGAAATAATAATTGTAATCTTTGACCACAAAATGAGATGTAAATCATGATATTAACATGTTCAATGCTACATTGTTAGATTATAATGTTTTTTTACAAAAAAAAAAAAAGTGAAAATCACAAACGTCTACCCCACCAAGGTCGGACGTTTCTTTTTATGTCTGACCACTATAGATCAGATATAAAGAGATGTGTCCGACCCTATTGGGTCAAACAATATATTTTTTGAATTTTTTTTTTATCTGACCCTCATGGGTCGAACAAAATACTATATTCTGTCCGCCCACACATGGTAGGACACACCCAATTCGAGGGCGATTTTTTAGATTTTGAAACTCATTTTCGTCCCCTTGTATTTTTTATTTTGGGTATATTTTTTTGTAAAAAACCACTCTAAAATGGTGAAAATGATAGAAATATATGTTTTTAATTTGAAAAATACAAAAAAAAAATGATAAGATTGAATATTAAAATAAGTTGGAGAGTTAAAGGGTTTAGGGTAAAAAGTAAGTGGGTAAAGAAAGAAGTAGGGTTTAAAAGATTTAATATTTGTCTTTTTTGGTAACTTCACATAAGATTGTTTTTTGTCTTTTTAATTTTTAAATGAGATAGGTAAATAGATAGAAAAGGGTGGGTGAAAATAGTCGAACTCAAGAGAAAAACAGAAAACATTACGTTCTAAAAATAAGGAGATCATAATTAAAAAGAAAAAAGAAAAGAAATAGAAACACTGAATATCTTATTAATTCTAAGCTTTAGCCATTTGTACACGCAGCTTTCATCTTCTCAATTTATTTATTGAGTGATGGTAAACCAACCTACTTGATTTTAAAACATTTGAAAAAATATATATAAATACACCTTTCTCAAATCATGTTTTATAAGTACAGTTTAATGATTGTATGCGTATAAATGATTTATATTACATGTTTTTTTTTTAATATTTCGTTAGTTTTTTTTTTTTGTTATTTATGTACTTTCACTCTTTAGTTCATGATCTATGTACTCATTATGCTCTTTTAGTTGTAGGATAGAAATTATGATTTATATTTTCTTTTAAGTACTGTAGTTTTTTTTTGCTTATTTGATACAATTTCTGCTTAAAATGAGTAATTGTAAGGTTATAAAGACTTAGTCATCTACTAAATAATTAAACTTTATACCAACAAACTTTCAACTTTAGCATTTTTACATAAACTACAAGTTATATGTTGGAAGCCCATATACTATCATAGGCTCTTTTCTTTTCTTTTTTTATCTTGTCTACGACTCTTTGATGTCCTTGCTAACCCTTTTTACGGAGGCGAGACTATTTTAAAGTAAAAAATACAAAAACTATTGGACGTTCTCACAAACTTTTTTTTATTATTTTTTTATTTTGTCACCTCATCATTTTTTGTAAAGTTTTTTAACTTTAAGGGTGACCACCCCTTGTCTTCCATAATTGCCCTATGGTTCTCCAGAATTACTTTTCATCATTTTTTTTTCTTATTTTCATCACGTGTATAGCTGGCGTTCTTTGTTGAATGATTTAAAAATGACGGTTAAGGGGGCCCTTGAAATCAATTTTGCCTTTTATTTATTTTATCTTCATAAAAAAAACCTAGTAACATTCCTTCGTTATCCTCTCGTGTCAGCGCCCAAAGCACTAATTATCTATCTAATCGAAATGATATCTGCGAGTAATCCAAAACACGGGACTGCCTTGCTCTCTTATTTTTAATTCTTAGAAAAATAAAAGCGCGTCATATAAGATTTGGAACTCTTCGTGTGCCACTTCGATTGGATTCCGGAGATCTCGCATTTACATGCACAGGTAGGCATCTCAATTTCCAACAAAGTATCTATCAATCTTTTTTGGTCGTCTACATCAAAATAATCAATCTCATGGATTCTTAACTGTAGTCACAAAATTGTGGATGATCAATCTAACCTTTACCCCTTCTACCACAATTCATGTCCGAGGTTCAAGCTTCGTTCTGCACTAGGTTTGGCCAAATTCTACTTCGGAATAGGTAGCAATAAGATCACTGGAACACAATCCGACTTGTTAGAGTTCGATTAAATTCTTTATGTCGAAATCCAATGTCGACGCAGGACATAAACGCGGCAAAGTCGCTAGAATGCCGTGTCTAAACGTATGGAGAAATGGAGAACGAGGAAGCAGCTACGGAAATGTAGAACTAAGAGTTAGAAGAGGTGAAAATTGTGAATTACAACTTATGCAGCATTATCATTGTTTGATGATGTTGCGCTCACAAACAAACAGAGAGGCGAGATTAGGAGCTTGGGCTTGAGCTTGATCTCGTCGGTTAAATGTTATATTTTTATAAAATTATTGTTAAAAAAACTTAAGTTTGGATCATCAGGAGATTTCCTGCTGTTTGGATGGTTCTTTGCTCCGTGATCACTTGTTCTTTGTGCTCCGGCTTGCATTATGTGTTGATTTCCGGTGTGATTATACAATTATTGTAGGTCGGATAGAAAAAAAAAAAAATGCAATTTTTGTTCACATTACTTATTTTTAATCTTCCTTCTTTCTAATTTCCTTCTAGAATTTCCTTTCATTTAATGATACTCCTATCCTGGATGGCTTTTGGAGTTTGCTACTAATCCAACAGTCTCTATATGTACGTTGCTTCTTCTGCTGTGCCCTTGGCTTTACAGATCTATGGATCTTTTCACTCACTGATTGGCAATGCTTCTCACAAAAACTTCTTTCGTTGGCGATCTACAATTTTTCATTGAATAAAAGCGAGATACGCTGTATATAGCCTATTAGCCTCTATGCTAGACTGGAGATTTATGCGTCATCGTCTTGGTCATAAATACCTACAATCCAGATATTTCAGGCTAGATGAATCCTGTTCATCAAACCTTATCAAAACCATCTCTTTGGCTAATTCACGACACTAGTCTTCATATTTTGTATTTCACCTCTATTCACATCATTTTGCTCTTCTTTTTTACCCTTCTTCCATTTCAATTCAACTTGTCTGTTCCTATTTGGTGGGGCTGTGATGTACCTTTATTGAATTTTAATATCCATTTCGGTTGGTGTTTTATTAGTTTATCTGCTATCAAATGTATTTAGTATCTCAATTGAGACGTCCTATAATTTTTTTTTGGCTACTTCTACTAACCAGGTCGTGACCTAGAACTAGAGCTTGGTGATTACCTAGTTGATTCACTAGTTCTGGGAATTCTAACAAAGTAGCCTGGCTGATCAATTGGCTGGTGCCTTTGAAAAAAAGTACTCCATGTCACAAACTAGAAAAAGAAGTTAGGTGAACAAGCAAAACTTTGACAATTTTCTGCATCCACAGTATACAACTACTTGTTCCTCAAATTTTATAATTTTTACTTTTATCTATTAGCATTTTGTCAAATTTGTATATTTGTTGTCATGTTTCATATTGTGGGAATAGACACAGATCTTAGCATCTTGTGTGCCCATCTCTCTTCTCGGAAGTATTGTGTCACATTATGGACATTGGTCTGATTTGAAGAAACATGACCTTAGGCTAGGATTGAATAGATGAAATCTCAGTTTCCCATCACAGAGACACTTAAGGCTAGTTGTTATTTCCGCTTATGCTAGTTTAGCTAATTCTTGACTTCGTCTTAGTGTCATATGTATTGGTTGAATCAAGAGTCCATCTCCCATCTCCTCATCCTTTTCTATTCACTTTCTATGTTTGGAATTATTTTATGAATATGTCTTAAGAATGTCCTGAGTCTTGGAAGACCATTAGTTGGCTGGTTAGGAAGAGTGGTGTATTAGCTATCAACATTAATGATAGATGAAGTGGCAGACCAAAAATAATATGGATGGTATCAATAACGATATAGTTACCTATGATATAATTGAGGATTTGAACACTACTAGAGCAGAGTGGAAAGAGCAATTCATGCATGTGATTGGGAAAAAGACTTTTTTGGGTTATGTCTCATCCATGTTTGTGATAGATTGTTTCTATTAGGTTCCATTATAGCTAGTTTCCTCTATTTTTCTTAATCTTCTTTTTATTTTTATTTTTTTTGTTATTGTTTTTCAATCGCTAGGTTCTCTCCTTATGATCTTTTTCCCTCTCTCCTTTTCTTTTGTGTGTGTATACAATAAAAATTTAGCCAAGTACAGTTCTTCCTTTTCATTGGCTATGATGAGGTTTGTATGAGGACTCACTTGTTGATTAAAAGATCTTGATGCTTTGTGTTGTATATTGACTATGATTTTCTACTATAGAAATTCATAATCAGTGACGGCCCCTATCAACTGTTTTTATTTTTGGATGTTTTAACCATATGCATTGCATGTATAAAACGAATATTTTTTATTTTCAATATTTATTTATCCTTAATCACATGCTCAACCATCAAAGGTTATAGGAAATCCTTGAATTCACTGTGTAGATTTCATTTTAGAAGTCAAAAACAATTTGTCATGTGTCACTTATAAAAAAAGAGAGAGAAAGAATTTTTTTATTTTTTTTTAGGGTAAATAAAGCATGTATATATATCAAGAAAGAAATTGAAAGATACAAATTCTCTTTCCTGTTTAATTATTGTTTTTTTCTTCTTCTTTTTCAGCTAAATGGATGAGTGTATTCTATGAGAAAGGTAGCGAGGACTCAGTTTTTCGGGATACTTTCTCGAGCATTCTTAAACTAAATTCTCTTGGAAGGGCAATAATCAGCATTGGAAAAAAGGATTCCTGAATTGCTGGTTGCCTGCCATTTCTTGCCATGCAGAGGCAGAATCTTCTTTATTGCAGTGGCTCTTTCAACTTGCCAAAAGTCCAAGATGGAATTTTTTATTGTGGAATACGTGCAATTCCTAACTTGCAGCCTGGCAGGAATCATGCTAGATTTTGGGTAGTCAAATCAAGAATTCCTTCAATCAAGAAGAGCGCAAGTATGGACAGCCAAAAAATGAATTGTAGCTTTGCACCTGTAGAAGTTAGAGGCGTGTCTGATGACTATCAAGAAGGATTGTCTGATGAAGATGATGAACTTTGTCCTGTTGAATGTGTCAAAGAATTTAAGACTGACAAGGAATTCTTCAAAATTTTAGAGAAGGCCAAGGAAACTGATTCTTTAGTTGTAGTAGATTTTTATCGCACATCTTGTGGAAGTTGCAAGTATATTGAGCAAGGGTTTTCCAAATTGTGCAAGGGTTCTGGTGACCAAGAAGCTGCAGTTATATTCTTAAAGCACAATGTGAGTTTTGCTTCAGCTCATTTTGCAATCAAAACTTTACCTAGCTTAACTGTCTTAGATATTAAATTATTAAGAATATTTTGGCAAAATGACTGAAAGTAAGAGATCTGCGCTTAAGTCGAAGTGTTCTTCTTTTTTACTCCTTGGCATTTTACTGATGATCTACCATCTTAGAAGCTCCTAGCTATCAGATGGTCTTTTGGTTTAAACATATCGATTTATTGCCTAAAAGGTCTCTTTCAACATAATCAATCAGTTAATTGTGTTTTCTACTAAAGTTGGGGTGTAAACTTGTCTTTTTTGCATCCTTCACACTCTTGCCGACTCCCTTATGTTTGCGTATGTGTTGTTACATTTAGTTTATAGTGAGTCCTGGAAATATTTTCTTGTCCTCTAGTGTATTATGTCCCATACAACTTATCCCTTTGCCTTCTGCTGGTATGTTTGAAGTTGGAATTAGTAAAAGGACATGTTCAATGCATTTAGAAAGATTTTTATCTTCATTTATTTATTCTTTTGGACGAAGGGGGGATTAATAGAAAAAATGTTGAATAAAAGGGAGTTTCTTCTTCTCAATTGGTAAATTAAGGGAAGGAGAAGAAGATAGAGAGAGAGCTGACTAAAATATATATCCTTTTGGATTTTCTGCTTTGTTTTATGCGGGAAACTCATAGGAGAAAGAGAGAAAGAGAGAAGGGGGAAAATGGCACACCATCATGAAATTAAAAAAAAAAAATTAGAAAAAGAAAAACTAGGGTTCCAAAGTAGCTCTTTTGGCTTTGTATACAAGAATCAATTTTAAAAAACAAAACAAAATCAGATGAACCATGTCTAGTTCCATCATGATTCATGTACAATCCAAACCCATGATTTTCACGTCTCCCACTTAAAAATACACCTATCAATACCAGTTACTTGGCGGGGGATTTCATGATGAGAAACCATGTGCTAGAAAATCAGATCTAAAGAACTTAGCTTCCCTGTCAAGTTATCACGTGGGAGCAATAGAATAGGTAAATAAATTACAGGAAATAAATCTGTTAGAGCACAATGACCTCATTAATAAACTTCTGCATTTCTTGTTTTACCTTGTGTTCTTCATATGTTCTAGTACTTTGTCCTTTCATAATTTATGATATTTTGGTCTTTTTATTTTTTATCGTACAAAATTTGGATGGTTGTTGTTTCCTCTTTCTTCTTACCTCTATTTTGCTAATGATGCCATTCTGTTCTTGGGGTTTAGTGTTGTGGGGCAAGGTGCTTTAAAGAATTATTTCTGTTTCCGAGTGTATTTGGCCTTATGATCAACTTTGAAAAACTGAAACCTTAATGGTGGGACAAGTATATTATCATACATATGGTTACAAACTTACAACCATGTTTGAAAACCAATTAAGACCATTTTCATGAAACTAAAGAGGAAGTTAGCAAGTTGAAAAAGGAAATTTCTATTTGAAGGAGGTTGAGAAGTCGTCATTGTACTTCCCTTCTTTGTTTGCCATCCTCATCAAAGATTCAAAATGAATCTATTAGGAGATTTATTTGGAAAAAATATATAAAAAATCCAACAAGAGTAGGAGATATCACATGGAAAAGTATACTAGTTTCATTCCTATTCAAACTCATTGTAAGATTTTTATTAATTAATGAGAAGTATAATAGTTCTACGATGTCGGTCCTCATATGGAAAGTGACCCCAGAGTTTAAAGAATCTAGCAAGGAAATCTGTTTCTCTCGGAATTTTCATAAATTGATCCTTCATCCTTTTACTATATTTTTCTGATATAATGTACTGGGAAAAGCATAGGAGTCTCACTCCTCAAACTCATTGTAAAGTTTCTAATAAATTAATCAGAAGTATAGCAGTGCTATAATGTTCGTCATCACATTGCAACTGATCCATAGTTTAAAGATTCTCTAAGGAAATCTTTTTATCACAAAAGTGACCCTTGTACTATACCTTTCCAAAATTCAGTACTAAGGATGGAAGTTATTGTCATACACGTCAGTTATGAAATACTAACAAATTCAATGTATTGGACCGATTTGTTAATACGATAGTATTTTACATAATAGAGCATTTTACATAATCTTGGTTTTAGTTTCTAATAATGATTCAACTACAAGAATACAACTTCATTTAATAAGCAATTGATTATGTTGAGCATCAACCATTTCCTATACTATATTACTATCGTGCATGACTTCTTCTCATTTTGTAAATACCAGTTGGGCAGAGCCATGCTAAAATTATAGGAACTAACATCAAGTGTAGTAAATCTATATTTGTGATAATAGTAATGCACATATTTCTCATATTCATTTCTTTGATGTGTATATAGTAAATTTGATCAGCTAACATGGGCAGTAATGCATGATTTGTTTCAGTATTAGCTTTTTTGTTTTATTAGAATTATTTTCTACTATTCTGTAACCATATATGGTTTGGGTTACCTTTCTGCCACTTCCTGCAGGTTATGGATGAATATGATGAACAATCCGAGGTAGCTGATCGATTAAGAATCAAGGTACCTTTTTTTCTTTTCCCCTTCTATATTCAAGCTAAAGCTTTTGTGTCGGCTAGTAAGTTGATTCTTCATGTGAGAAACGTTAAATGATTACGGTTATTATGAATCAAATGCATGATGAAACTTCTTTAAGCTGAGCACTATGGATCTTTCTTTATATATCTGTTTTAAAGTCCAACACAAACCAAATATCGATTTTTGGGAAATTAAGGGTGTACAGTGAGATACTTTATTTTGACTTGCTTCCTAGATAGCATAAAAAGTATGGTCTTGAAGATCGTGCTTTGCATCAATCAGGATTAATGCTCAGGGAATCAGAAAAGTACTGAGAAAAGTAAGAAATGGGAGTGGGCTGTATTTTGATGAGTTTACTTGGGCTGGGCATAGCCTTCATATTATTAGAGCCACATCGAAAGTCATTATCTTTGACATGGAAAGAGAAGAAATAATAACCTAATGGAGCTCTATAGCCTTCATTTTATTAGAAGCTCTATAACCTAATGAAGCAGAGTGTTTGTTGTCATTCAAGTATTGCTTTTCAAGCAAATGCATCATCAATAGACCATTGGTATTTTAAAAGCTTTCTCATCTTGAAATGCAATTTTATTACATCTTGGTTATGTTGCATCAAAGAACTCAACAAAATAAGAGTTCTCTTTGTTCATGCTCTGCTGAGGTTTAATTCTGATGCAGGCAGTGCCACTCTTTCATTTTTATAAAGATGGAGTCCTGTTGGAAGCATTTCCTACTAGAGACAAAGAAAGGATTCTTGCTGCCATTCTAAAGTATACATCTCCTACTTCTCAGGGCATTTAGATTTATCAGTTTATGGTTCTGTACCTACTACATTATTTACGAGGAGATCAGCAGTGGTAATTTCAATCATGGAGGTAAATGTAAGAATGTTAATGTGGAACACGTATAACTTCCTCATCGCTACGAAAGAAATTGCCACCTGGAAAAGGAATGCTGAAAATTCTGTAAAAGTACTTTGACCTGTGCTATTGATCATAATATTATTACTCAGTCCATGTCTCCATCAAACCGTTTTCTATTTGTTTATGTGTTTTGATTACGAAACACATACTGATGCAGCTTTTAGAAGCGGCAAACCTAGAATTACTATTGACATTGCTGGGCTGCCTAGCCTATTTTGGCCCAATTTTATTCTCTATTTAGTGACCAAGGAGGCATGGACATATTTTATGAATCAGTCCACATACTTGAGTTCAGTTCCCTTTGGAAAATTTGCTGGGTTGCATTCTTCGCAGAGGGTGGTCCAAGATGAGAAAATGGAAAATACTAGAATATTGAGATCAAATGGCCTAGTGACAGAAATGCTAGAAGTATCATTCTCAAGGGCGGATCTACTCCTGTTTCTTTACCTTCTAGTCTTCATTTTGCCCTCAGATTTTTGTAGATCCATGCGTAATAGTTGTGTACAATTTATTATTGATATTTCATTTCCTATTTTTTGGAAAAAAAATGTCCCTTTCAGGATTCAAGGCCGACCCTGAACAACTGTTCCTTCGTTACCTGAGCCATGGCCTCAAAGCTTGGTTGCGTTAATGTTAGACATGTGCACAGACCCTTCTGGAGAAATAGAGAGTATCTGTGCATTTGTCAAAATCATTCATGTGCATTCATTTTCATTGCAGTTGTTGCCATTACATTCATTAGTTAATAGTTAGCAGTGATTGTCGACATATTTAGTTATGCCATTAGGATATCATTTGACAAACTCATGACCATGGTTAGTACCAAAAGTTGTAGAGGAATTGTTTGATCATTAGGGCCTCTGCCATTGTGAAGAAGTCATCTTTACGCATCTTGATTGCTCAATAAAATGAATTTTCACTCGACTTGTTCTTTTAGTATGGTAACGTGATGACTTCCCTCTTTGTTTAAGTTGCTTTTCTTAATTATTTATTTTTCTTCAACTCTAGTTAAGCATGCTCTTACTACTTGACTAGCATAAAAAATCAGTCTATTTAAATATTAATGAAGCTCTCCAAGAGGAATTTGTCTGAAATCTCAAAAACCAAAAACAAAAATATAAATACCTGTCCCATCTGTGCTATGTTATCTATGCAAATCTTGTTTGTGATGAACAATTATTCAGATCCAGGTTCAAGGATTGATAATGTTTTACTTTGAATGTTGACATGATCCTTCTAAAGGTAGCTCATGAGGAAATAACTACTTTGGCAGTTCACTTTCTTTGTTAAAATCTTCATAAAACCCCAAACAAGGAAGCAAAGAAATCTCTAATTTCAGCTTCCAGTGGTGCACACATTAATCCCAGCTCCTTCAATGGTTACACCCTACCCCTACACACTTCCTTCTCAATGAAGGGTCTTCTTTGAAAGACATGAAAAAAGAAGAAAAAAAAAATCTGGAATGGTCCCGGAACCCTGGTGTTTTGTCGGGTTTGATAGTGGAAATTTGTAATGGTGGTCAAGTTCTAGCCTGAGATTTCAACATCGATGAGAACAGGAAATAAATTCTCAACACCACATACTGTTGGCTGATTACTAGCAATAAAGTCCAAGGTCACAAAAAACAACAGTTTTTGGTGTCTTTCAGCTTTGCTGCAAAACCACATCTCAATGCGAATCTCTCTCAATGATCTATATGCAGCCATCTGACAACTTTTTGCTCTTAACTATGCTATTAAAATCAAGGACTTGGGTTTGTTAACAATTGTTTACTTTGCTAATGAAGGTGATCTTAGTGTAGTTTTTATTGTTTTTCTTGAGACATTCACTCTTTTTACTCTCTGCAGGCTGCAGCTTAATTTTTCCTTCTTGTTCTTGCCCTTTCTTACTAACATTACACCTTTAACCTTAGCATTTTTTTTTTTTTGGGTAGGCAGGTGAAGAGATTTGAATCCATGACCTCAAGACTTGCATACTAAATGTCAAACCATTGAGCTTGCAGCTCAACCTCTTAACCTTAGCATTCATTATTCTTCTATCAGGTCCCACAATTTTTAAGTCATAGGCTTACATTTGTCTGTCTTCATTAAATTTAAGTAATATATTTACTCTTTTCTTGATGAAGGTAGAAGAAGAGGTTCCTACTTCCTACAGTGAAGCAGTGACATTTTGTAGTCATCAGAAGCACAAGAAAGTCTGGTGAAGGCTGAAAGTGGGTGAGGTTGGATTTTTCCTTGTAATAGTACTGATTCCCAGTTCCCACAAGAACCCTTGATGCAGGAAGAAAACAAAAATAATAATCTGAGAGATACCCACATAACCCCACAGCTCTGCAGCGTTGATCTGAGCTCTAATAGGGTAGTTGTCATCACATTTGGGACTAGAGGAGTGTGTTAGCAGCTAGTTTAATGTGGTGTACTTTGCAAAGGGACCCGCCATGCACCAGGCAACAGGCCCACCACAAATGCATGAATAGACTTTTGTGTTCTTGAAAGAGTGTCCTCCAGGTCAGGACCTTCCACTTGGCCAATCACACTATTGACACGTGGCTTATTGGCAGCCTCAGTTGGTGATCCCTTTCCACTTCATACTCCTATTGTGGTTAAAAAGAAGAAAAAAGATACAATCAACTCTTTTGGGTAGTCCTAATTTGCTCTTCTTTTTATTAATAATAGTTAGATATTCAATACACAAGTTACAATTACAAGTTGGAAAGGTGGCAATTGAAGGCATGAAGAAGGGGACCAGAAAAACTCCTTGAATGAAAATTCATATGACAAGAAAAAAACAAATTCAGGAGAAAAAGAGCCATCTTTCATTTCCTTCGCTTTGAGGATTTAGATTTTGGGGAGAAGAGAAATGGATATGGGTGCGTGTGTGGTAGTGAGTGGTAAGTGGTGTCAAGTAGAGTCCTGTTGTTGTCTTCGGCTGCTTGATTCTTTCCAAAACCTGGCTGGCAGTCCATGCCGAGGTACCGGAAATGGGCCATACTGAATCCCACTTTGTGAACCCACCACTTCCCACCTGCAAAACCGCATTTATGTCAACACCAACAATTCTCTTTTATTGTTAAAAATCCAATATTCTCTCTAGCTGTACTGCATTTACCAAGCTATCTTGCTACTTCTAATCTCTTCATTTTTATTTTTATTTTTATTTTTAATTTAGCACCTGAGCTTATAATTCGAATTTTATTTTAACTTGATGCAGCAGATCGCAGTTTATAATTCTTGAGAATTCTGAAACTACAACATTTTTTATTTGAATAATGCTACATTAGTTATGGTAGAAACTGTAATGCAAATTATTTGCATTATCCTAATATTGATTGTGATAGATTTTCAATGAATCATGTGGTAGAACGTGATTCAATGCAATCTAAAGACAACTGGGTATTGCAATTTAGACTGTAAAACAACATTTCAATCAATTTAACACTATTTTTTTATTATTAACAATTAACTTTTAACATGACTTTGATGATTATGCTAAAAAGAAAAGAGCAGGCCAACACGTTAAGCTTCTGCCCATACAGGTTTGAGGAGTAGCCAGATTATTTTAGATCTATTTTATACAATTTTACTTGTATTGTGCAAGAGACTATTTTTATGATACAACGATGATCATATGATTTACTTAATAAAGGTGTTATTTCAAGAGATTTATGCAAATAAAGTCATGTTAAAAGTCACTTTTAAGTGTCATCCTTGCAATTTCTAATTCTACTTATATTTATTTAAATATAAAATTTGGGAGGAGATCTTCCCAGAAGGGGACCATCTATGGGTGATAGATGGTCGAGAGTGTGCTGCGTGGCACGTGCATTGGAGGCCTTATTTTTGTGGTACAAGTATAATCTTAAGAAATATTTCATTGTCGTCTCTTTCAATGGCTATGCTGTACCATACCTGAACTTAGTGACCAGGTGGTGGATCAGTATGAGCATCTCCAGCTTGGCAAGCTCGTTTCCAGGACATGCATGCACTCCATTTCCAAATGGCATAAATGTATTGGGTTTTGGTGCAACCTGAATATTCATAATCGCCATGCATGATATGTTAACAAAACTCTATCTATTAATTAGACACGAAATTCAAAGCAGAATAAATTAAATTAGAGAAAATACAAGTGACTCATTTATCAATTAACACTAATGTTAAAAATAAGTAGAATGCCAACACTATTTTTTGGCGTTAGCACCTAGCCTTTGTTAGAGGTTAAAAATATTACATAATACACACACTATTTTTTAACGATAGCACTTAGCCTTTGTTGGAGGTTGAAAATATTATATAATATACACACATTCCTAAAACATTCAAGAGAACTGAATGTCAGTGTCGCGAAAATGATGTTGACATACATGAAACTTTCATCAATTAATTCTCAGATTAAACAATTAAAAGAAGTGATCACAGGCACACACATTTATAAAGTACCTCAAATCTTGAAGGATCAAACTTCTGAGGCTCAGAAAAGAATTCAGAATTGTGATGAATGTTTCTGAACAAGGGCATCACCTTCCAACCTTTAGGGATAAGGTATCCTGTCACAACTCACAAGTTCCCAAACCAATCAATTAATAATGCATGAACCTAACATAGTCATACATAATGCAATGTTGGCTCTTACCTTTGTATTCTACGTCTGCTACTGCCTCTCTAAATGTGAAAGATATGATGCTTGCCATTCTTAAGCTCTCTAGTAGAACCTGAAATGAATCAGTCATGCAAACAACACCAGATTACATATGGGTTCTAAAGTAGTTTTTATATGAACTTGGTTATACGATGTATACAGTACTTACCCTGTAAGTAAGCGCCATGTTCCTTGTTTGAGCCCATGTCAAGGGTTGTTTTCCTTCATCATTTGATTCATAAATGGCATTCTGCTCAGCCTGCAAAGTTATTCGAACATGATGAATCGCCATTAATTGTTGAACAAGAAGTTCAAGAAAGAAATTAACCAAAACAATTTTGGTCATGATGATTATGAAATAGTTCTTATGTAGATTAATTAATAAATTTATTACCTTCACCCCTTCTAGAAGTTTCGGATTATCATGGAGGAATTTGAGAACCCATGTTAGGGCACTAGCCGTCGTATCTTGGGCAGCAAACAGTACGCCGATGATGTTATCAGCAATTTGATCATCCGTCAAGCTTTGTCCCTTTTCGTCTTTAGAGTTCATCAGACACCCCAACAGATCCTTCTGCACTTCTCTCTTTTCCTTTCTTTCACTAATTATCTTACTTAAGATCTTACTCAGCCTCTTCCTCGCCTTGTATATACAGAATTCACCAAAAATATTAAAAGAAACAGATTGTAATTAGCTTCCTCTGCTAGCTCTCTCCCTTCGTATTAATTATATGACAGGAAAAAAAAAATTGATAATCTTTACCTACCAAAAGAGCATTGTTGTAAGCAGTTCCTGGTATGTTGGTTGGGAAAGAATTGTACCCTTTATCTACTATGCAATAATTTTTCTTCAGCTCCCCCTTATAGTAAGAATCCAAGCACCCAAAAACAGCAAGTATACCCACGTCAAAAGAAAACTGCAAGATCAAAAACACCAAATCTCATGGTGATGATCAGCACAAATTGCTCTTCCATTAAGAGGAAATTAAGAAGAGAACAAGAACAAGAAAAAGAGATCTCATTAAAATGACTCAATTGGCTAGGGGCACTAAATTAAGCAACAAACCTTCTTCATTTCATGAAATGTGTTAACTACGCGACCATCAGCCCATGAGTCCAAGGAGGAAATCGCAATGGTTTCAATGTGGGGAACAAGATTGCGAATTGCTTCGGGAGATAACGAGCTCTGCACCAGCTTCCTAAGGCGAGTGTGGTAGTCTCCTTGGTGGAAAAACAGAGCAGAAGGGCCTATCATCTGTTCCTTGCTCTTTGGATAAGTGGGCTTGAACAAGTGAGCTTGAGTCACTAAAACGAAGCGAGCAGCCTCGGGGCTCGCCAACATGACACAAGGGCAACCCAGTATATGAGATTTGAATATCTCACCATACCTTTTAAAAAAACATAAATTAAACAGAAAAAAGTGGGTATTAGAATACATTTTTAAGAACTATACATGAAGGGTATTTATGTATATAGAGAGAATTGTGAATTACTAACCTTTTCTGCTTATTAGTAAAGAAGATGTTAGGGTCTTGAGAGTAGAGTTGAAGTGTTTCTCCAATATAAGGCCAACCCACTGAACCAGGAGGAAGCTTGGGTCTTTGTTGAAGTGTTTTTCTGCGTGATCTCATGAAGATGTAGGAGAAGATCAGAAGAGCAGGGATGAGGAGGAGGATGGATACAATAACAATACCGCGCCACATGTCCGGCGGCTTCTTCTGAATTAATCTTCTTCTTCTTCTTTACTCTGTGAGAAGCTGATCACAGCGATGGAGTAGGTGAGCAATTGCTTGTGTTGTCCGTTGGTGGAGCAGCGTCGTCGTTGTAGTATATAATGTGGCAAAAACCGGTGTATATCGTCGAATGTTTTTGCTGTGAGGTTTGAGAGGCTGATGGGTTTATATAGGGAGTGGGAAGGATTTTATATACACACCCACACACAAAAAACACACAGCATTTTTCATCAAATTAATTAATTAATTAGTATAACCAACAAGGATTTTTATTATTTTATTTTCTTTTTTCCTCTTGAATATGACATTTATTTATCGATTCTTTATTGTAAAAATCGTTTTGACTATGGGTAAAAATCATATTCACCAGAAAATCATTCATTTATCATTCATCTTTTGAGGGTAAATTGAAATTGGTCACGTGCAATTAAATCTTCCCGGTTGTCTAGAGTGTAATAATTAAAATAGATCTTTCTGGGTTATCCTAGGATCATCGATCATTAATATACAATGGAGAATTAATGAGATAGTTTTCTAGAAAAAAAAAATTGTTTCTTTTATGAGACGAAGTGACTAATTACGGAGAAAATAATCGAATTTTACTAAAACGACTTAATATATACGTATTAAAATATATACCTAAATTAATGTGACAATATATTACTTTATTACATTATGAAAAAGAAAATAAAAAACATTCACAACTTATCATACACCACCGCATTGAATATAGTTTTGAATATGATTATTGAGTCTTAAAAATATTTCTCTATTTGTAATCATACTTACCAAAAGAATATATGAGTACACAGTATTTCCATTTGATACACCTAAGTACTAATACTTGGCTCTCACACAGTATTTGATGAGCAACAATAATGGTCCTTTTGTAAATACTTATCACTGTTACTATTAAAATTACAAAGCCAAGACGGATCATGTTTAGGTTTATAGTGCTCATGACAATCCATTTTGATATTTTTTTATAATAATTTTATGCTAATTATTAACTTGACTTCATTTTGACTGATATAGATTTCAACTTATTTGATATGTTTCTTATATAATTAATTACCTTTACAACGAGGTTTATGGTTTTATTCCAAAAAATATCTAAAAGATTCTTACTTAAAGTCTCAGATGAAATTCTTTCTATTTGATATGAAACTGTTATTTAGTCAATACATACTCGAAATCATGAAAATGGTGATTGAAACATCTATTTAAAGCCAATGTACTTCATGAAATAGGATGCATATAGTCTACTTTCTTGATATATATATAGGTTCTTGAGTGCAGCTAAACATAAATGCTATTATAACAAGGGGAAGAAAAATGAAAGTAGTGATCACGAAAATAATAATAAGAATACAAGAAAAGAAATTAAGGAAGGCCAGGCTGTCAAACATTTATTTATTAAGAAGTATGTTTTATACTTTTTTTTTGTATTATAAATAAATAATTAATCTTAAAAGAGGAATTTCAAATATATAGAAAACTAAGGAATTTTGAAAGTGACGAAAATGTCTTAAAACAAATTATTTGATATAAGATCGTCGATAGTGCTATATATGTGCAGAAGTTTTTTACTGCTTTATGTATGTATTGAATGTTAATATTATTTTTTGATATTAATATTTAATTTTTTTAAATATTTTAAAAAAATATATATATTATACAATATCTCAATATTCAATAAAGACTGAATGCTAGTGTTGAAAAATGACGTTAGCACCCAACATATCTTTAGCATTACTCGATAAAAAACTCGATAAAAAAACATGGTTTGTTGAATTATTTTTTTATTTTTTTTGTAAGATAAATAATTATTGAAATGTTTGTAAAGGATCGGTGGTGTGAGTGGTTCCTAAAATAGGATTTTATTCCGAAAAATATCTTTTGTGGCCCACAGAAGAAAAAAAAAATAATGGAGAAATTTTACTTTTAAGAAGAAAAAGGGGAATTGCTATTGTGGAGGTATATAATTTGTTGAATTTAATTTAATTTTAATTTAATTAGCTATTGAATTTGTTTGTTTTTTAGTTATAATATATATAACTGGAGATTAATTAACTCAAACAATATGACAAAGACGGAAAGTACATCGAAATCATCAAAGGATACTAATAACATCATTTTCCTTGACAAAATATAATTAAAATGAATTAATTAGTGCCCAAATGACAACTATGTGCATATATTATCATTGCCATGAATATGATCATATCCATCCTAGATTTTATCCATTAATTACTGTGTACACATGTAATAAATTGATTTGACTTGGGAGTACTGCTAAAGGGTCTCGAGCTTGCTCTCTCGATGGGACGCAAAAGCTATCTTAAGGATAACATGGAAGGAATGCGATTAACCTTGTTGAACGGACATTTGATATACATATGTATATGGGTCTCCTTGGTGATTGAAGTTGGCACATTAAACCATATGGATGATTTGCTTGCAGAAACTGTCCTTGTTGATTCTGAGATCAATTTTTTTGTCCTGTGAGAGATAGGATGAGCACAACAATCCTTTTTCTTGTTATTCTGATATCAGTTTTATTTATTTAGTTCTATATAGTTGTTGGGTAGTGTTAATAAAAAATTAAAGAGAAAAAAAAATTTTACTTGACGTGAAGGAAGAGGGCTGTAGGCATCAGTCAATTCCAATAATATTGACATAAATTCAAAGTAAGATGGATAAGGTTGGTGGCTTATATACTATACCTAACCGCGACATGGTTGGAGGTTTGTATCTTTTTTTTTCACAAGATTATAATAATTTTTAAAATCCCAGATTTGAAATACATGTCTGCAACCATGGTTGCCTTATTTTTTATTAGAAACGGAATTTGAAATATCTCCACTTGTGAAAGGAGGAAGGGTGTCCAAATATATGCACTCCCCCAAGATCCCTCATAAAAAATAATGTCTTCTTGTATATATGTCAATGTAGCTAATTAATTGTATCTGATAGTCTGAATTTTTAAATAGACATATAAACATGATAAACATTCTATTGGTTTTGGTTTAATATTCTGATACAGTACCTTATCATTATCCTTTTTATTTTTTCTTGATTAAAGTTATATTTGCTTCGGCTAGCTAGCATTGGAAGAATATTAAAACAGTGTGATCTATTATTGAAAGAAAAGATGTGACAGTTCACTTTCATAATAACGAGATTTTAGCACTACATCTCTGTTGCAATTATTAGAATGCCCAAGGATTATTATCTAATTAGTGCATAATTAATGCACATCCATTCTAATTATAAGATCTTCCTCAAGATTGTTTAAAGATATTGATGGGTATTTACGTATCCAATAGAGTGCCACTTAGGTTTTATAAGAGCATGGAGAATGATTTTGAAATTTTTATTATAAAAGACATACCCTTATACTCAAATTTATGAATTTAAGCCACATTTAATTTAGACCCAATAAGGTTACAATGACTTTCTACCGTAGAGAGAATTAACCATGGCCACCCTTGTAAGAGAAAGAGGAGTTGAACCCACCTTAATTAGAAGGAATACAAGGTCCAAGAACCTTGAATAGAAAAATAAACAAGTAATAAACAATTCAATAGTATACAAACCTAATGTACACTTTTGGATATATATTTTCAATATCCATGTACCATTACTATAATAAAATTTATTGAGTTGTACAAAGAGAATAATTAAAAGGAATTAATTTAAACTTTCTATTCGAAAGATGGGCCTTAGCTAATTGCAAAGTTACTTCACTATGATTCTTAGAAGTACATAAAGTTTGTAAACGAAGGAGAGGAAATGAGAAACTTGAAATGACTTGTTCCTTCAACTTGATTTCAAATGACATTTGTATATGAGTTTACATAATACTCGCTATGAGCATTCTTAGACAATTTAATTTATAACATACAAATTACATACATGAATCATTAAATTTAGAGACATACCTACTATGTTAGTATTCTGGGTTATACTATCACAAACACATGATAGTATCTACAAGGATTTATTTTAATCACCTAGAGTTGAATACATTATCGACTCTAAAAACTCGATATGTAAATATATAAGAAAAACATACACGACTGTGAATACAAACTTAAAGAAATGTAAAAGACTCATAGACAACTTGAAGAAAGCATAAATTTTGAACTAGACTCTTAATAAAATGTTGCAAGACTTCGATCTATCGAACCAATTTTCTAGATCTTCATCACCATATGCTTCTCTGCAAGGACACATCGGACCACACATATCTAAATTACAGTCCCATATAAAGTGACCGTCGACATAGGAATGATAATAAGGAAAACTAGATGATTTGAAAGAATGAATTGGAGAATCATCTTTGTGATCTTTGTATGCAGGTTGGATCATCATTGAATGATGCACAAGAAGATGTTCCTGTGGTTGATTCGGTAGGTTAAAATTGATCTTGATTGAACCATTAGATTGTTTCTTCACGAGAGGATATGAGTTGGTAGTAACTGATTCTGAACGTTTCAGAAATTGTTCATAATTTGTGAACCAAGTAGTAGATATCATTTGATTAAGATTTTTGTGAGGAATCTACTTTGGAATCTAGATAATAGTAAGTACTTCATTATTGTTGACAAAAGTTATAACAGTGTCACGAGGCTTTTGTGTTTTGAGGCGAAAAAGAAATAAATAAATAAATAAATAAATAAATAAATAAAAGATTGGTTGGTTTTGTTTTGTTTTGTTTTGTCTAAAGATGAGTGGGAAAAAATACTTCATAAATATCCCCAGAAGCGCCATGTGGCTCAAAGCTACGTGAGGCTAAGATTTAATGTGGTAACAGCCAAAACCGCCGCCTGGTTTTGCTGCTCCTCGATGTAGCGAATCCAACAGCTGCCGACCGTATCTCCCATGCATGTGCAACAAGCGTCAATGGGACCCACTGCACTGATCCGGTGGTGACGTCCAGCTCTTGTAGACGGACCGGCCTTACTATCTCCCATCTTCTAGATATCAAATATCAAGTGGACCCAAGTCGACGTGCAAGTACGGATAACCTGAAGTCGCGGACGTGGAACCTTCAAGATGAGAGGAACAGCGGAACAGACGACCGACGACGTCGACTCCCATTTTATTTGAAGGGGACTCGACTCGTAACACGATAGTCACGGTCAAAACTTAGCTGGAGCCACGCCACGTGTTGTGATCATGCTGGTTCATTTCGAGAAATTTCGGACGCGAGAAGCACCTGTGCCAACAAAGGTCCACGTACGCCGTTGCCATTTCCATGGTCTACATGCCCATGACCAAACCAAGCCCTAATTTTCCCTTTTTAAGCATTTTACCAAACCAAGCCCTAATTTCTTTTTTTCTCTCTTACGTTCTTACTATGTCTTTTTCATTGAAAAAAAAAAGAAAGTTTATTATAAAAAGTAAGAGCAGATTGAGTAATATAGTAAACAACATTATTATTATTATGTTCAAAAGACAAAATTTCTATCAAGGACATGACAGTAAAGGGTTAGATGATCTTATTCATTCTACATAGAGAAATTACTAGTTTTGTAATCAATCTCCTGATTTTATAGGTTCGGCAGCTTGTTGTTGTCATTATCTACCCCGCTCTTCGATTCCGCCTCTACCTCTATTGGAAGTCTATAGTATATAGCTAGGAAGCTATGTAGTGATCAAATTGTTTTAATTAAGCAATCGATCAATCACATGCTGTGTTTTTAAATGTTTTAATTATCATGCATGATTATATTTATGAGAAAAAAGAAAAATTGTATAAAGTTGTGTATAGTTAATAAAAGAGTTTGCATGGAATAAGTTGGCGAAAGAGTTAGAGCTTGTCATGTTAATGGTATATATAAAAGGACATAAGTTTTGAGTCTTGTCATATTGAATGTTGTGAATGTGGCCATAACATTAATCCAACGTTGAGGGATTACTTGACGCCAGATGAAGATATATTTAATTGGAATGTGAGAGCAATGCAGGTGCAGGAAAATTGTGGAGTTTTAACATAAAGTTGGGAATTAAATTGATGATGAGTTGAAGAAGTGGTGGGTGGGGTGCATGATAGTGGCAAACATGTGCCTATTTAATTCTTTACCTTTTCTTCAGTCCATTTATCTCTTCTCATAGTCATAGTAACACCAGAGATAGAGAGTGAGAGAGAACGAAAGCTTTTACTCTGTCTCTTCCATTTCTAGAATTGTTTCTCTTTTCTCGTAATGAACTGTTGGCTCTCCTTCAATTGCCTTTGGTGCTAGGCACGCGTCGCACACCGCATGGCTGGACTCTATTGTTATATTTCCACATGGCTGGCTTAGTATCAAAATGTAAAATGATTTTTGAATGGAAAATAGTTGTCAACATAAAAAATAATAATAATAAAAAGGCTACGTAATTTATAAATAAGTAGTATATAATCCAATGATTATAAAAATATAATTGCACGTACATAGTCATATTACTTATTTTTTATATGAAAAATGTTAATTTAATTATAAAATAATACAATTACACATTTATATTTATTGAATATGTATATTACACATATTTTAAAATGTATAATAAATGATTCAATAAACATAAATGTGTAGTTATATTATATTTATAATATTTTATAATTAAATTAATATTTTTCTATTAATATGAAAAAAATAGTTTTTAATAGATATGATGAAAGAGAAATAAACAGGGCCAAATTACATCAAAATATAAAATAATTAATTTATGAATGGAACATTTTTGTTAACATAAAAATGTTAGCACTATAACTGGCTAGCACTATTAATACTAATAAAGCATGCATGTACGTGTTTTTTATGGGTCCGTTTGGTATACAGAATATGATGAAATTATTTTGTAAAATTTGATAGGATAAAATAAGATAAGATATGATATGATTAAAAATAATGTAAATCTATGTTTGAAGTACAATTTAATTTTTTTTAAAATTATATTAAACTTATAAAATAAAAATAAATAAAAAATCAAAATCATGATTTTTGCCAAAAACCATAAACAAAATGGCCCCATAAACAATTATACCATTTTTTATGGGATTGGTTTATCCCGCTAAAACGAAATAAATGAGTGAGGAGGAATAATTTATTCTATCTTATCTCACTTCCAAATAACTAAAAATACCTCTAGGCTGCCAAACCATATATGTACAAAGTACAAAACTCATTCCAATTTATTATCATTGATCAGCAACTTTTGTTAATAATAGATCAAAACAAACAAAACTAATGGTACGGCCCATTTCATTAACAACTGGCGACTTGAGGCCCAGGCCGCAGGCCCTGGTGTTGGGTGTAATTGCTTTGCAAGATGGGAGGGTAAAATGGATGACACGTATCAAGGATTCTGGTGTTAGTACTTCCTAGGATCCCGTCCTCGGAATTAAGTGGCGTATCTTAATTAGCAGGTGGATCATGTCCTTCCATAGCAGCGCCAATCATGTTGTCTGCCTTTTGCTGCTGAGAGCGCTCTGGAGAGGCAGCTAATTGGAGCAGAGGGGGTGGCTTTGTTTCATTTCCATTCCACCGCGTTTATATTCTTTCGCTCCTTCCCTTTCAATGTCAATTATGTTGTATTCTTTCACTCCTTCCCAACCCAACAATATGAGATTTTTTTACCACACACACAACACTAAGTTTTTTTTTTTTTTTTTTAATAACCTCAAATAATCCATAGGTGATGATTTAAAAAATGAGTAATCACTCTAGGTTTTTAGGGTAGGGGGACCCCCAATGTGAGGACTCTCTAATTTTAATTTATTCTCATAAATTTAATAAGATGTATCATACGTTATATATGCATAAACACACGCGCACAAGTATGTATATATATATATATATATATTCATAACATAGATATTAATTTAATTATGAGTAATATTTTATTAACATATATTTTAAATATACTTTGTTAACATTATTCTAAAAATTGTTGGATCATTTTGCATTATCTGTTGATGCGAGGCTCAAAATAATTTAATAACTTTTAAGAATAATGTCAATAAAATATGTTTTAAATTATTTTTTTAATTGTAATACTATATTTATATAAAAGGTAAACTTCAAAAAAAAATTATTCATATTACTATAGAAACATCAAAGTTAACATGAGATACAAATATTTCATACAATTTACCAATAAAATATTAGCTATGTACAAGAGGGTCTAATTAAAGTTTTTTTTTTTTAATGTTATTCAAGAATACTAATCATGCATTAGCATCCAAGGAAAATAATCTGAACGTTAGGGAAGATGAGGAAAGACGAGCTCCACTTCTCCACCAGCTTCCGTCCTCAAACGGATGGGCAAAGAGAGCGTTGGCTTCGTCGTTGAGTGGTAACGAGTGGAGTAGGCTGCCAGTTTCTGATGAGGTCAGAGTAGCTCACAGCAGAAGTAGCTCGCAGCAGAAGCGTTTCGAGATGTCCATTGCCCTATTTGTAAGGGTGGGGAACAAGGGTCCTTGGCCCAAGTACCCCCTAGGAGGACAGTCTACATTATAGTCCCTCACCCCCGTTAACTTGACTGCTCATGGGGCTTCCACTTACTTTTGTGAGGCGATAAGGGGGCGTAGCATCCAGCAAAAAAAAAAAAAAAAAAACTCAATGTAAAATAAAATAACATTAGCAATCTAAGTCATTTTTTCGTTCCATTACACCATTCCTCTTATTTTTATGTGTACTAATTTTATTTTATTTTATCTAAATTAATTAAGAAAACAGATTCTTTTATCGTCACGTTGTCTTGTCAGTTGCAAAGAGGACAACTTAGAGATGAGATTGATCCTTAGACCATCAATCATAGAACTTGTGGCTCTCAACAACTTTTAAAATATCTTCTTACTGATTCTGTTGTTCAATCGCTCCTTTTTGTTTGTAATCCACCGTTACGTACGAACTCGCTGTCGTTTTTCTGCGTTGCTCGTCTGTCATCACTTTACCTCCACCACATATGACTGGTGCCAAACAACATATTTCATTATATTATCTGCTCCTTCCCATATGTGGGGCTTTCCCAGGTATATATATACTGTTAATCGGTTTCAAACTTCACACATAATTTATTATAATTTCTCTGTACGTCTAGTATGTCACGATCTCAATCCCGTTGCTAGCCAGCTGCTTTTAGTTTGTTTTAATTCATTCATTTGTTCAGTTAATTAATTACTTAATCAAACCACTATTAAGTAAACTTAATTCCCTTCCAAAGTTTTTAGTTTGAAATTATCAAATCACCATTGTCTCAACTCACCCATCAATCCAAAGTTATATATATATATTGACACCTAGTGACACATTTAAACTTTTGATTTTAAAAGACGAAATAAAAACATATAATATAATATAACTCTAAAATATTTCGAGGGGAGAGCGGTCACCTCTCCCCATCCCTCAAGGATCCGCCACTGTTGACACTTGCCGTGTGTGGTACTTTTTGTCGATCATTCCATGTATATGACACTACTAGTCTTATATGAACGACCCAACCCAAACTAGCATCTAGATTAGCCAGTAGCTTAAACTTGTAGCTGATTTAGAGCAGCTAAAAAACAAAGCACTATGGTAGTACTGTATTAACATCCCTACCAAATATTGATAGGAGCATTACCTTTAATATACAATTTGATTTGAGAAATTCAATGGTGCATAAATAGCAATAATTCTATCAATATCAGCCACGAATGTTGTTTAAGCATTTTCAATTGTGAACAAATTATAGGTGTGCATAAATATAAATATTTTTATCAATATTAACCACAGATGTTGTTTAAGCATTTTCGTGAAAAAATTGTAAGTATGTTAGATTTAGAAGTACAACAATTGCATATTGTTAGAATTCCTATGTTTTGATCATATTAATGCCTTTTATTATTTTGACATATACTTATCAAAATGCTTAATGACACTTTAATTGCGCACTGCAACGGAAGTTGTTGGATCAACTCCAATATATCTAATAGAAAATGTTGAAGTGACATTGATGACACATTAATAGAAACATCGTCATCAATGCACTATTAAATTGTGTTTAATTATGCTAAAATATATTATTCAAAACAAATCAATTATTTATTTAAATAATGTTTCTATTTATATTTGCTATATGGACGTCAATGCAGTGCAATCATACTTAATAGGGACTCTACAAATTATAGCTTAAGGTCAAGTAGTTTTTAATGAGGTATATCAAAACATTTGTTCGTTTTTTCTCATTTCTATGTTTATTTTACCTCCATGATAAGCCTGATTCATGTGCAAAGTCAAAGCTAGCAATGATATTGTACCTATCCATGCAGACCATAGGAAAAATGTGGTTGTGGGTAATTTATTTATGATCCTAACTTGTAGATCATTTTTATTTTTTTTTAAGGTAAACAATTGTACAAGGCTTTAATTTGTATTTCACAATTATCAATTTATCATTCATTCTTTTCAGAACGAAGCCCATCCCTGTCCAGAGTAGCAAAATATGTATGTGGCTAATTGATTACTTGTTTGTCCAGCCCAAGGATGCTGACCTTAATATTCAAGACGATGACACTTAGAAAAAAAAGTACCAAATTTACATCACTATCATTATCAGAGTTTACTTCCATGATGCCCAAAAAATAAAAATCATTGGTTTATTAGTACGTTTCTCCTTCATAAGCGTTAAATAACAACATTAAGAATCATGGGGCTTGAACCTCTGTCCAACCCTTCTTGTCAAATTAAATTTTTTTTAAGAAAAAAACTCCGTCCAAACCCAAGCTTCTTGTTCACTTGGCAGGGCAAAACTCCAATACATTTTGTGTTGATTCTGAAGCTTCCTTCTCAAGTAATTCACTATATATTACTACAAATGAGACGGGTCTGCTTCTAAAATCTCCTCTAGCTCTTCTACACCAGGGGTCTTTGCCCTTCAAGGTTTCCCAGGAATCACTGTTCCAAGGCTTATTTTTTTTAAAAAGTCTCTATCAACAACTTTGCAAGCTTCACAACAAAAGAACAATTTTTGTAGAGTTACTCTTCCTCCTCTCTGGGCACTGCTCCAAAATGCTTTATCAAAATGTCTACCACCACCGGCACCAAATTCTTACAAGGCACTCCCTTCTTATAAAGTTCTCCCAAATGGGAGTCACTCCCAATCCTCCCACCCAAGAAAACATCCACACTTTCACAAGGCTTCCCGTTTTCATCCCGAGCCATGCAGCCCATGAACCCAATATCAGCTACTTGCACTTGCCCGCAAGTGTTTGGGCAGCCCGTCCAGTGCATTCTCACCGGTTGGGTCACTGCAACTTGCCTTTCCACCTCTGCAGTCACTTGCATTGCTCTTGCCTTGGTTTCAATAATGGCTTGACCGCAGAACTGGTTACCAGTGCACGCCACTAATCCTTTCATTAGAATAGGCGGTTTGGGTGAAAATTTGTTCAAGAGAGGCTCCTGAAGTAATGAGTTGAGTTTTGAGTTCTCAATGTTGGGAATGATGACGTTTTGCTCTACTGTGAGGCGAACCTCCCCTGAGCCATACTCGTCAGCTAGCCGGGCTAGCTCGTCCATGTCATCTGCTTGGACTCTGCCCACTGGGATATGGAGCCCTACAAAACTGTAGCCTTCCTGTTTTTGAGGGTGAACACCGAGGTAGTCTCTCCGTTCCCATTGCTTCTGTACCAGGTCGTCCTCGGATGATCTCTCAAGCTCTTCTCTAGGAATCCTCTTTGCGACTTCTGACCTGAATCCTTCTATCCCCTGCATTTTGATCATGGAAATAGAGGAGTAAGTTGCCTGAAAGATTTTATTGAGTTTATTTAAGTGATACACATTACACATGTATCTCAATGTGATCCAATGAGAAGGAACCCTTAGGTTCGTTTGACATAAAATTTAAATTGTGTTTTTTGTTTTCAAAAATAAAAAAGTACAAAAAAATAGAGAATCCATGTTTGGTTGGACAAAATCTTGTATTGGTTTCTTTGACAAATTTTTGAAAAATAGCTCATTTTTTAAAACAACTAAAAGTCATTTTCTAAAAGTTGTTTCTCTCAGGCATAGTTCAGCTAGTTCAGCTTTGTAAATCTTTCTAAAGGACCCCATTTTCTGAGACCACTGATCACCCTCTTCCATTTGATCAAGACTCCCAATTAAGTCTTCTAACTCCATCCGCAATTTCGTTGTGAGACAAAACGTTTCCTTGTCCCACTCTTTGAGAATCTCTTTTATTTTTTTGAGTTTCACCAATATTACTAACTTTCCAAAAGAGTGCTGCTAGGAAGTGAGTTCATGGATCCGTTACACAAGCAATGTAATCAAACTAGAATGGTATAAGCATGGCTAATGCTAGATTGTTGTTGCTTTGTCTCCAATATCTTATCACTCATTGAAATTGAATTTCAACTACATGGGAATATGTTTTTATAATTGAAGAACTGAAAGTAATAAGAAAGTATGGAGAACCATGCCCTATGTGCTTCAACATATAGCTACGTCCATAGAGACAACTGAACTCCTACCATCATTCATGTGTATGTAGATATTGGGGGCAAGACTTTCTATCTTTGGAGAACTTAATATGAAGCGATTATGTTATGATGCAAAGTCATAAAATGTTTTTTTTTAGGGGGCTTTTGGAGTAATTGATGATTCAGGAATTGGGGATCCTAGAATTTTGGGGTATGACAGACTATCATTTGAATGCAGAGGATAATTGTGATACTACAACTATGCAGCTAAAATGACGAATAATGGAGAAGCTATAGGGAGATATAATGTTCTTAGAATCTCCAAAGTTTGCACTTCTTCTGAAAGGAGCGAATTTAAGATTCAGGTTGCTTTAGTCAATATATCCTTTAAGAAGTAACATTATAATACATTCTGAGAAAAAACAGAGTCATTATTATTTATACTCTTGGCGATGGTGCAGTTTGTGACTTTCATGAGTATTGAAGCCATAAAAATCAGAATGTTTCATGGAATAGTCTGCATTTTAATAGATATGTATTTGTCTCAAAGAAGTGAAGTTGGAAAACCAAATGCTACAGATATTTAGTTAGAAGAGAAAGCAATGAAGATCACAAGGCAGCAGCATTGTGGTAAAGGGATACAAGTGATGAATAAGTATCATTTTGTGGATAGCACTGTAATAAACGACCAATGGTATTTCCTAGAAATCAATGAGAACCGGAAATGGAGTCCAAAATGCATTGTGATACAAAAGGTTTTTCTCACTATTGGAATAGAAGCACGAGTACTTGAAGGTTATATAGATAAATGGCAGTGAAGCATTACCTATGACTAAAAATGATCGACCAAAGTACATTGTAGTGTCATCTACTATGTCCATCATCATTAGAGAAACTGCTTATTGAGTTCAACGTTACTATCTTTTAAGTAGCACATTTTATCTTTTACCACTGTTAATGAGTTAGCCTAACGAATTACAAAATTTATTCAATTCTTATGATAAAAGCAATCAAGGCAAACCAGCGACAAAATAGAAAAGAGAACTCACAAGCTCATCAATTAACCACATCATCCGCGTTTTCTGCCGGTTTCCTCTGTTGCCAAGGTCTCTATACGCCTCTAACACCGCTTTACATACTGGGATAACATCATCTGCTGGAACCCAAGCATCAAGGGGCACTGCCTCTTCACATCTCTTAGGGCTGAAGAACCCACCCACTAGCAAATTAAACCCAAACTTCCCATTCTTCATTGCCGGAATGTATGCAAGATCATTTATATGCGGGTGCTCATAAAGATCATGAGACCCCACCACACACACATTCCATTTCCTTGGCCTGCCCACATCAGAACAAACAACATCTCAGCTTATTAATTCTTCCACTGTTAATTCTGAAGATCTAATTCTGATTAACAATTTATCAAGAACTGAAAAATCAATATAATACCAATTACAATTAAAAAAAAAACTTACAAATTACTGACAGAAGGGTTTCCACGAGAATTAGCTGTGATGAACTGGGAAAGCAAATTGGTGTAAGGCCTGGTGTCGACAATCTCAAGTGGGTCAATACCGGCGATGGGATTTCCCACAGGATTCCGAACATTATCCATACCACTCTGCAAACTCGTGAGCCCAACTTGGTTTAATCCCTCAATTATCTCCGGCACATCCGACAACACCACCCCTCGAATCTGCCAATTCTGCCTCGTCGTCACATCCCCACAACCCTCCTTCCCATATTTCCTGATCACGCTCGCAAGATAACGCGTCTGCGAGCTCGTCGTCACTCCGTTCGGCAGCTTCAATCTCATCATAAATCTTCCGTCTATCACATACCCATCAAAACAAATTAACCAAACACCTCAAAGTTCCAATCTTTTTTATACGAAACCAATTGATGATGATGATGATGATGGGTTGGGAACTTACACTGGTGCTTTCTCCGGTGGAAGAACCCGAGCCATTTGAGACGAGCGTCGATGTCGTCTTTGGTGAGTTTGGACTTGTCGATCTCTTCGATAGGAATCTTGGCGAGTTCGTTGATTCCTCCTTCCATGGCGAGAGTCATCGGTTCTTTCTCCAACTTCACTTTCTCTTGCGGGTTTATGCCTTGTCTGTACGTCTCCTTCAGTACCCAGTACCCTCCTCTCACTTCCACTCTTGGTTCCAGCCGAGACTCCTCCACCGCCGCCACCTCCGAAGACGACGGCGCGGCAACCTGACCAGGGCCAGCTCGGATGCGGTTCGGTCGGACCGGCGACGACGGGATTGAAGGAGATATGAATCGGAGAGACGCCATGTTGTGGTGCAATAGTAGATTGGAAATTCAAGTGAAATCGTCATTTTGGAATATCTAAGGCTGCCTTTTGTAGCGTTGTCTAGGATAGCTCTTGGGCTCGCCTAAAAGTCACCCGCCACACGCCCCATGTTCTCTCTTTGCTGTCACCTATTGTCTGCGTGCCGGTTCGGTAATTTACGAACCCAATTGGCCATATCTGTCTATCAATTTCCGGTAAAGAACGCGGTGAATTGTTCTCCAACTTTTTTTTTTTTTTTGTTAAAGAAAAAAAAATTATGCAAAAAGGAGCTGAATATTCAGAAAAAAAAAAAAAAAAGAAGTTTGAATTTTTACCCACTACGGAAATTTATGTAAGTAAGACTTTAGGAGTGTTTTTTGTGACAAAAAGATAAATATCTAACTTTTTAATAAAAAAAATTAATAATAGAAAAAAGAGTAGCAGTAGCACGTGTCCACTTGTTGTTGCTATGGTATGGTATATACCTGCAAGTGAGAAGAGATGCTTTTGTATAAAACTGGGGACTAGTTTTATCCTCAAAGGGTACAGAAATACTTCAAAGGGTAAATCATTGAAAAAAGGGAGTTTACGTGGTAGAAGGGGACTCCAGCGCCACCGGTTTTTCTTTTTTTTTTTTTTTGTATAAAAGTAGCAAAGGTGACCTTCCAATGCAAAGGAGGGTCACCGGCCACGTAAGTTTTATTTTGTCTGAGAGCCACCGGAACGAGTGGCGGTGAAAGAGGGTGGTGGGGGCAGAGTGGCCATTGTTTTGGCCTTCAAAGATCATCAAGAGTCACTAACCAAGTGTCTTATCATAGTATCATTTATCGTTGAACCTGGACCAAAACCACTGCTCATAAAGTGCACCTCGCTCTCCACAACAATTATGTTTTCTTTTTTATTTTTTTTAAAAAAAAATACAGTATTTGAGGCTAAAGTTTTTGGTATGAGAAAAAGAAACTAATTGAATTGGGAGAATAATAGTTTAAAATGTATTTGGGATTGAACTTGTAAATTTATTAGTCCTTTTATAACGAATTCATTGCAGGTTAAAATATAGATTGTTTACAAATGTTAAAGATCAAACATTTTGAAAACGAAATATAAATAGAAATGCGAGAAAGATATAATGTTACGATCACATTTTTTTTCTTTTTTTTTTATAATATTTTTATTAATTAGTTAAATAAATAGAGATAATTGGAATAATTTTTAACAATTATAACTATATGTTATAGAACATGAGTGCGTAGGTGTGTAAAAAACATAAGCTTATATGGGTTAGTTTTTAAGATTTATGAGTGTTAAAATTTTCTATTTAAAAAAAAAAGAATCAAAGAGAAAAGGGTGCAAAAAATTATTAAGAAGGTCATGTTTAAATTATTTGCAGATCTTGATTTTTTCAATTGAGCCAATTTTTTTTTTCTTTTTTTTCTTTATTTTATATTTTTGTATTAGAGAAATAGGTTCTTATCATATACATAATTAAGAAGAGGGAGAAGAAATATTACTATATCTATATGTCGTAGTCATTAATAGGATATGATACAGTTAAAGAAGGCGTAACAAGAGTTGAGCTTTTTTTCATCATTTCATAAACATCTCTTCCACTCCCTTTGCAACACGAAAAATAAACGTATAAATTAAAAGCAACAGCAGCCAGTGAGTGTAATTTTTCCAATTGCTGCAACGCCTCCAAGTCATTAGTAACCGCGCATTCCAAAGTGAAGAAATAAATAAATGAGTGAGCCCACGTGAAATCATGTGTGAGTTCATCAATTTGATCAAAATGAGTTCTCTGTCGGTCATACAGCCAGGTGCATGCATGAGCTTCACCAGTTAGGCCCAGACGACAATTGAAGGTTTGAATCGTGGATTTTTTAAGAAAAAAGCAAATAAATTAAAAGGATGTCATAATCTTTTAAGAGAACATCATGCATCATATTTCATGTTTTAAAGTTATTACGTCAAAATCACCAAATAATCAAGCTGCACCAATGCAATACCCCCTACCAAGTAGTATGCACTTTGTTTTATCTTATTATACTATTATTGCTTGATATATCAACTCCTAACCTTTTGTTGTTTCTTCCAGGCGAAGACGACTCTACTTGAATAACCCTGAGCCCTTACTTACTTTTTCTTCCTTTTTTTAATTCCTTAAATAAATAAATAAATAAATAAATAACTGTTGCAGTATTATTATAATGTCAGTCCCCATCAAGTCAAGTCAAGTCATGATGAAGGGTATAATCTTAATAAATTACATAGGAATTGAAACAAGTAAAATGTCACCAATGGACAAGATAGTTCAAAAGAAGGCTCAACAGCTCTATTTAGGTTAAGCAAGCAACAAAGAAAGAACATCATTTCTTTGCTTATAATCAATGTTCCTCACAATCTCAGCCCCCAACATTCTTCATGCCAACCTCTCTACTTAATCTTCTCAACTCACTCCAAAGGGGTTGATTACTTTAACAAAAAAAAATAAAAATAAAAAAATCTACACAAAAATTACTTCAAATTTTGCACAAGGCTTCCTCTCAATGTAGCTTCTAAAATCAGCATTACTCTTAAATCTGAAGCTGTACAAAGCTTCCCTTTGAGTAAGGCCAACGGGATAGATTCTGAAAACTTTTAGTTCATCTCCTCCCCTTATGCTTTTTGGCCTTTCATCTTTCCAAATGGGCACATGATTTGCAGATTTGAACTTTGACAATACAGCTGATTCCAGGGCCGCCAAGGTTAGATTGTTAGACCTGCCCAATTTTGAGATTGTGGGATTAAGCAGAAAATATATAAGTAAAACTTGCACAGAGTCTTTTTATTTTTAAAACAAAGTTGGACAATAATATAGATTTTAATGCTAACCCAAGTTTGTAGAACCCTGTCATTTAAGAATATCCCAGAAATTCCTATTGCCTTAGTTGCAGGGAAGCACCGAAAAGATTTACATTGCTAATGGTCAAGGACTTACCTAAGGAATATGGAGTCCATTTCAAATCTTCCCCTTTCTCTCACGTATAAATGGTAGACAGTTTCAGATCCTTTGGTACACTGGCAAGGGCGCTTCTGGAATCCAGGGCCCTTTTCTTCGGCTTCACGTATCTTTGTAGCAAGGAAGATGCAAAGACGACAGGATGAGTGGACTGCCGCCATATCAACAAGGGCCTTAAAGGAATCAGATGGACCATCATACTTCCACCTACGTGGTGAAGATCCTTAATTAATTCTTTAAGTAAGCTTGAAATAAATTGAAGTGAAAGAGAATAGAAGGAGAGGGAAATCTACCTTATTGAATTATTAAATGCCTCCGGATTCTCCGCAAGATGTAGCATCGTCTTAGCAACTGAAGGTATGTCATCCACTTTCTTGATATGCAAAACTGAATCAGGAGAGGGGGCAAAATCCATGATGTTTGGAGCACCAACAACAACTGGAACAGCACCTACATGGTCATGCAGGGATAGCATCATATCAAAAATGAGAAGCTCAAAGAAGTTTAACTTCCAACACGTCAAAACAAAGCAAAAACTGACGTAGATCCACTTCATGGGATTTATCAATGTCAAAACATGTATAAAACAGGAGGTGAAAAGTAAAGAATACCAGCAACAAGTGATTGGAAGAATTTCTCTGTAACATAATCTTCCTCGTTGGAATTTTCAAATGCCAAGCTAAATTTGTAGCGCTTCAAAGTCTCTACTTTATCAACTGCAGAATAACAAAATTCAAAGGAATGAAATAAATATATCATATTACAGAAAATAAAAATGAAATAGAAATATTCTATTACCACTAGAAATTTATTACATGTCAAAATTCAAAGAGGACCTTGCCCATTGTCAAGCATGCAAATAAAATGCAATATATTTTAAAAAGTGATTATCAGTGTTACATTACATTAACACAAGAAGAAGAGGGGATTCCTACTACGAGTTGGCTCTAAGCTAAATAATTGGGAAAACTTGGCAGTCATTGAGCTTTAAATCCATAATTGGTGGAAAGCTTGCATTTGCTGAGCAGTAAAATAGTCTTAATCAAGAAGCTAAGCAATGACACTGATCAATCAGCCTTTCAAAGTTGAAAAGGACACATTCTTTATAAAATTAAACAAGAAAAATAGAGAAAAAAAAAAGTTCGTAATTGGAAGCTCAGGTCAGAAAAGAAAATTAAAAACAGACAAAGGATCTACTGAGAAAATGTGTACCAAGCTTCTTATTTTATAAGGATCTAAATTTCTTTTTTGAGAGAGAATTTGTGATTATTATTATTCTTTTTTTTTTTTGAGAGGAAACAAAACAATGCAATTATTATTAATAGAAACTGAAAGAAGTACATCAGAAGGCGAAATGAAGAGTACCAAAGGTACTCCATCAATCCACAAAAACACAAAACATTAACTCAAATTAGTGTAAACAACACTCCCAATTCCTAAACCAATCATTGATAGAATAATTCCCATTAATTTTGAAAGCTACTAGCCGCGATCTAGTCATGGTAATAATGTCATTCCACAGATTATCGGCATTCCTAGCACATCCTTCACATATGTGTTGACTACGTTCTAACCAAGTCAATCATCCATAGAGTTGCCAAAGAAGCTAATTTGATCACTCTCAACCCATCTCTCGATAACCCATGAGCATTATCCAAAGCCAAACATTCTTCACAAGACATCGGGATTGAAAACCTATCACCAAGCCTCTGATTCCATTCCCCCCACAATTTGGAAGAGTAAGAGCATCTTACATCTAATATCAACCAAGAATGAAAAATAAACTGTGGATGTTCTAAGTTTCTAACCATGCTACACCTTGTAAGGAATATGTTCCATCAAAATTTAAAGATTTTTCACCACTTACTTCAAGTGACTATCAAGATCCATAAGGATAATGGCTATTAGGCAGCCAGCACTGACAGTATGGAAACAAGTTCACAAACTTTATATTTATTTTATTTGGTGATGTTAGACATATACTAAATTCCTGGGTAAATCTAATTTCATTGTAATCTTGCCTAGGCCAGTTCCTATAGCTCACCTTAGGATGGAACATAAAAATGCAAAGCTTTACTTCGAGGAAGCAACCTTTGTCACGTAAAGACAAACCACCACGAAATATTTCATCTACAATCAGGAGAATCTAGCACACAAGTTGTAACATAAAGGATTTGACATATGGGTGAGAAAGGTTAGGAGGCCTTGCCACAATAATGGCTCCTACGGTCCTACCCGATAGCTAAGATTGTGAGGCTTGATTCCTGTGAACATAGCATCCTGGGTAAATGCAAAAGAGTGCGGTACTCCAAAGAAGATTAAGAATGAAACAAAAAGGAGACTTAAAGAACTTCAATAGGATGCATTTTTAACCTTGAATTGACAAATAAACAAAAATAAAAGACTTATGGTAAAACATCTACCTTATCGCATACATTGTCAAGAAACAAGAAAATAATGCATTCAACCCCCATGAAAGCAAAAGTACCAAGGAGCATGCTCAAGCACATTCCTACTCAAAATGGTGAAGAGTGAAGACCATAGATTCAAATGTTTAAAGTTGTTACCAACATATATCAACATCACTAGCAACCATATCTTAACATGGACCACATTTGAACAAATCAAATATGAAAATGTAAAAGATTCCACTTTTATCAACAGGCTGACATTTAGTGGCACGCATCCAGGTCAACATGGAAGTCTATTTGATACCCGATTTCAGAGTGGACACTGCATCTTGAATCCATACATGAGTTGTTGCACTCAGCATTAGAGCATGCAAGAGACTTTTACATACAATGTATTTAATTAAAAAAAAAAAGAATCGCAGTGTGCTTTCTAACTTGGGCCTTCCCAAGAACGGAATTCAGGGTTCCTTCAACCAATAAGGCTCCTTAAACTGGATATTATAGTGGAAGTACATCTTGTTCAATACTCAAACAAATCATTTAGTCATAGAGTTTATGCTCGTGGAAGCACTTGCAAGTTGCAACACATCTTGATGGCAGGCAAGGAAATACATGCTCTTAGGATGTCCTGTAAGTGACTGGAATAGAAACTGTACATTCTTAAGATGAGAATGATAATGATTTAAGTTAGAGGAGCCAGTGCTAGTAATAAAATAATAAGTAGAGAGGTAGTGTTTTATGAAGATCAACTGTTCGACAATGATGAACGTAAAGAAATTGACACGACCCCAGTCAAAAGCCTCCACCCCCGTGAAGCTACCGAATTTGAGTTGAGGATGACCATACCATACTTGCCACACTTTCAAGGAGACAGTTTTGATTATTGCAGCAAGAAGCATGGTCAAGATCAGATTCACAACAAGAACCCCTTGTAGTATGAGTGAGCCACCTGGCTGCAACTTGCCAACCCCACCAAAGATGCTCACCAAAAAAAAATGCCTTGCTCATCAATTACAGTGAACCAGAGATTTAAAAGCCAGTTAAAGGACATATCAACAAAAAAAACTAATAAAATGCAAAAAGTTATTAGATCTCTAAAAGAGAATTTTTACCCATGGCTTGGTACAATTACCCAAAGGGAAAAAGATGCCTTAGAACACATGGGTTTTCATGAAAAACGATCAATCTATCAAGTCTCGACACAACACTAATATGCAAGTTGCATACAAAGAAACAAGCATAACTTCAATCAAACCTTTTAAAAAAAAAAAAAATCCAATTATCATGGTGTCCTTTCGCAGGTTCGTCTTACGATTATCAACCTTGGTAGAAGCAGAAACAATGTCTCTAGATGCCAAAACTATTTTCACCATGAGCATTTGAAGGAAGAATTTTGTTAAGCTCCACGAAAATGGAAAAGAAGAATTGAGGACTGAAGAAAAAGTCTCTTGGCTTAGAAAAATCTCCTAGATGTAATTAGAGAACTTTGATTTCTTCATGGTATATGAATACTATCTGTATCTCAAGATATTTTGCAATGATCAGGCTGACCTCAGGTCTCATGACATACGTCGATGACACAGACACACACACACTTCTTATAATTCCTAATAAAGTGGAAATTTGTCATAGGAAGAATTAAGCCTTTTTGCCATGTACATAAAAGACCAAACCAAAAACTCCCTGTGCAAATCTGAAAAGCATATAAGCTGTGATATAACAAAAGAACAGGTAATAGTGCTTGAGCTCATTTTTACCTCTTCCATCTTTGTTCCTGTGACAACCACCATAAGAATCTATCTTGATATTTGAGTTCATCAACATCTGAAGGGCCTGTAAACGGAAGTTGCGAGCCCCGCAGTTGGAAATGAAGGCAGCCGCAAGTGCACTTTCAGTTTTAGGTTGCAAAGGTGCCATAACATCATATTCAGCCCAAGAAAAATACCCAACGGGAACATCTGATGACAGGCTCGTTGTCATGATGACATTATACCCTCTCCTAAGACAAGAAGGTTAATAAATGTCAGTTTATCACTGGATTTTGCTTACATAGTTTTAGTTCCACAGTTACAGCAAGACACAAGTCCAAGGGAAGTTTATGAGGACTTCCTTCTCTTTCCCTTTTTTTGTTTGGGAATTGGGGGAGCTAAGTGCAGATAAGAACATTATGAACACCAATTGGTTACTTAGATAATGCGAAGGTTTCATCCAATGCAAGAATGTCAAGAGGAATCACATAGAGAATAAATATGAAAGATTAATCCCATGCATGCCAATCTCACTATCATATAATTTATAATACTTCACTTTCAATCATTGTCCAAAGATGAGCCATCTGTAACTCAAGTTACTCAACTCAACTAAGCCTTTTCCCAACTACACAGGGTTGGTCACATGAATCTGTTTCCTCCACCCCACTCTATCAAGGGATGAGCCATCTTTAACACTAACATAATAATGGTTATGAGTTATGATATTAGACAAAATAAACCATGAGGCATGTCCAAATGAAAACCTTTCCACTATCGAGTAGCAATATAAAATGTCATCTTAAAAAAGTTCAAACTAACTTTTCTCACTCATTAGGTAAAGAAAACTAATTCTAGATTGTGCTTACCCACCGTCTGGCCTGGACAATGTTGTTCTCTGTATAATAGTGAGAGGATTCCATTGAACGAAGGACACTAGCTGTTCCTGCCTGTTTTAGTAAACCAAATGCAGCATCAGGCCTCTTATCAGCGTTGTACCAAAACTTGCATCCCACAGCACAGGCATTCCACTCCTGTACAACAGTGCATTTTAACAATAGATAAACTTCAAAATTTCAAATGCATGAAAAGAAACATATGTAAACCCAAAAGGGGTCACATGGTTTCGTATTTAAATTACTATGGAAAAAAGAAGTAGGAAGTTTTCACAACAACCAGAAGACAGAATAAGTAAGCAAATCTCAAATTCAGTGACTAGAAGTTGAACTACATGGACAAAAGAGCGGAACTAATCATAACATAATCAATAACTATGTATCACATCACTATTTGGTTCTTATCTCTCACTATTGGGTTCTTATCCCATGATATGAACCTAAGGTACAGAGTGTTTGGTAGTATAACAATGTTTTTAATCACACTATTAAAGAAAGTTCTCATATTGTTACAAGTTTTCAATGAGAAGTTTCAGTTGTTCAAAAACAGCAAAGAAATTATAGTGTCCCTGGAAGAAGAGTGCCGCCAATTGGGGAAGGAAATAAACATGGCTGAGTTTTGAGTTAAATAAATATTCTACTTTACCTCAGAGAAAAGCCCAACCTTCCTCACCTTGTAACTTGTACATGACAAACCAATGCCTAAAAGTAAATAAATCAGTCAATTCAGCATTTTTAACATCAGCCCTTCACAAGTTACACGCCCATAACCAAAATAAGGGTGCCCTTCCATTCTACAACTTAAAAACCCAAACCCACAATTCCATTCGAAAGATAAATATCAACAAGAGAATTATGTAATCGCCATAGTTATTTAATTGAAATAAAACTGAAACCCTCTCATCAGTGAAATGGAAGTAAACAGAGATGAAAAGTGGAACCTGCTCTGCTCCAGAAACCCAGATGGGATCCTTCTGAAAATCTCTAGAATAGACAACAGCGTCTTGTTTCTCCAACCAATCCTCGCAATTTCCCACTTCTCGGCCTTTTCTATCATCATGACTTATTAAGTCATGAACAGCCTCTTCTTCTGCTGTCGACGCCTCTCCCGTAGAGCCGTAGTAGAAGGATTTGGTCCAAGTGTTCACCATAGCAGCGTTCTTCGCCATGTCAAGTCGACCTAGAAACGCAATTTCCGCAAAGACAACGAGGGCAACAATAAGGGGCATCAAATTTGACCATTTCCTCTTGTTGTTCAACGATGAAACCCCACCACCATTAACACCTTCTTGCGTCGTCGTTGATGTTCTGTGCCCTGTTAAGCCACCCATCGAAAATCTCTCAGAATTTCTTCACCTATTACCGCTGTTGTAGGCTCAAAAAGAGGATTAAGATCGCGATTGCTCAAAACCCATTTCTTTAATCGATTGAAAGATTCATTTTTTCTATCTCTTTCTCCTGTAATTATGATTGTTTGTCACAGTGCTTCTGAGTCTGGTTTGGTATGGCCTGGTCTTTGTTGACCTTTGAAAAACAGCAGAAGCACCATCAGTTAACGTAAACGACCAACAAAAACCTAACCTAAAGAATAATAACTTCAATATTTTGTTTTTTATTTTTTGTTTTTTGAAAGCTAATAACTTCAATCTGGAAAGAATGAAAATGAGAAAGTTGCAGCTACCTAATACAAGAAATGACCTTTTTTCTTTCTTTTTTGTGGAACAAGAACAAATGACTTGATAATAAATAGAAAAATGAGCCGTGCTAGAGAGACGCTGCTCGCAACGCTATTTCCAACGCTAACTGACGTGTCCAGCCACTTCTTTCGTTTTTATTTTCTACAAGTTTGTATTCCGATCCGATGGACGTTTTTTCCATTTATTTATAAATATATCTAATAACAAATGTATAGTCTACATAAAGTTAAAATTTTGTAAATAACAAAACTGTTCATTGTTGTTTAATTAAAAAATATAATTAATTATTTAATAAACATTTATATGAATATCTACTTATTATTATTATTCAAATTTTTTGTCAAAGACAAACGCTATATAGCTAGGTAAATACATGTTCCACATATATAGGTGGTTGTATGTCTTTTTTATTTAATTGTATAATATATAAAAACAAAGTGTCATATAACATTTATCTAATAATATATATTTTTATATTCATAGGTTATATTGCGTTTATACATCTATTATGAGTTTTATATATATATACATAGTAAATCCCCTGGAAACAAAATAAAAATAATGAAAAAAAAAGTAGAAGAATGAAGAAAAGTATTTGTCGCTTATAGGTAGTTGACAGGATGATACCTTAGTAGTTTCGTGGGCGATCTGCGTTGATGATTTTTTTCGTTGTACAGTAATTGTGTAGCGTCTTTATTTGTTGAAAAACTTTCGACATTCAAATGGGAAGAACATCTAAAAATTTATAGTTTTCAACAATAATTAGTTGAGTTTCAAGAAAATGATAAACATGCAATAATTATTGCAAATAGTTTAAGTCAAATAATATCCCGAGAGTTGAGGGATTTTGCGCCAGGTGTCATAATCTAAATTGTATTTGTTGAGTTTATAAAGATCATGATAATAAAGCGTTTAACTGCTGGCTTTTCTTGTCTTTTGTCAAATAATAAATTTAATTCAAATAAAATTTGATGTCAGAGAGTCTATTGTTGTCAATTTTCTTTTCTTGTCAAATAAAATTAAATTAAAGAAGTTCTGACAAATGGAGATGACTACATGGTTTTCATAAGGGAAAATGTTAAGCTGCCATCAATTTCTAAGTAAGTTGGGACACATTGTTTTATTTTATTATAAAAGTTAAGTAATCATGCCAATCAAGTTCATAAAATCTATCCCAACATTTATTATCCACTGTGCTCATTTGTTAAACTGTCAGGATGAAAGAGACTCTCCTTTCTATGATCATTTCTTATTAGAAAATTTTTACTTCTGATCAAGCATTTTAATTTAAACATTATCCTTGGTCTAACTATATAATATTTACTTATTTATGAACAAACAAACTTGCCAGTAGAAACTTTGATCTGGCCAAAAAAGAGATTATTATAATTATTTTCTAGTACACAAAAATGGAATGTTACATTTATCTTTCAAGAAATTGTGCGCAACATTGTTAATTCTTATCAATACTAAGGTAGAAAATTATAAGCTTTGAAGAAGAAAGACCAAGAGAATTATCGACAATAAATACGTAGGAGAAGATGGTAGATAACATTTCAAAGAATTAAAGACACCATAGAGTTGTGAGTCGCTATAACATTAGCTACATAATTCTCGAAAGAAAAAGTAGAGGAAGCAGTTGGAGGTGATGCTGATGATTTCAAAAAAAGCAGAAGAGTGAGAAGGAGATAGGACGACATCAAATATGTATGTATATATAGAGAACATGGCAAAAAGAAAGAAGAAGAAGAAGAAAGGTTGTCGTGCGCTTATACAGTAAAAGACAATATTGGAGCACACTATGAAAAAACGTCATGATTACATTAATTGCTAGCAGAACTCTAAATGCGACTAAAGCAGTCATGACTTTATACGCGTGGCATCAAATATATATATATATATATGTGGATAGTATGGGGAAGAGAAAGAAGAAGTGGAAGGGAGAGTGGACGTGGATTCTGACGCGTGACATCAAACAATTATTTCTGTCATTCAACAACAAGCCCCCCATTGCTGGACACTCTTCTTTTTCTTCCACGTAGCTCCGAACAAAACGCACCCACTTGAGTACCCCTTTGAAATTCTTCAAAACTTCATGATGATGAAGAGAAACAACTTCAGGAATTTGAGGTCTAACCTAGGTTGCACAATCGCTACACAACCTACAAGAACATAACTCCTAGCTCAACTTAATAGCCTCCCATTACTTTGCTTTTTGTCATTATCTCTCGCATTGTCTCTTGTTTAGACGTAATGTCATTGCCTCCAACATTTTCTTTTAGAAGAGGATAACTTACAAAAGTTGGAAGAGATATTTGAGCGAAGGGGAAAAAAATTAAGTAACTGATAAGCATGGAGAAGGAGATAGTGAAGTCAAGGTTTCGAAGTGTTTGTGTGTTTTGTGGGAGTAGGGTTTGGAAAAGAGATTGTTACAGAAACGCTACTCTTGAGTTAGGTGAAGAGCTGGTAATTTATTAATAATTGTACAAATATTTTTTATTTAGTTCCTATTACTTGTTTTCTTTGGCATTGTTTGGTTGGTGGGCCTCATTGTTTAATATTGAAGTGTGTTAATTTTTTGAAGATTTCAAGGAAGCTGAACCTTGTTTATGGTGGTGCGAGTGTGGGTTTGGTTTCTCAGGCTGTTTATAGGTGGAGGACATGTTCTTGGGTAAGTAATATTAAGGACCAAGTACATAAAAAATCTATTTTTATCATATATTTTTTAGGAGTTTTGTTTATTTTTTGAGGCTCCTTTTTTAATTTCTGTTTGCTGGTGGATTTTGTGGACAGAATTATTCCCAAAACGCTTATGTGCAAAGAGGTTTGTAATCGCATTTTGCTTAAGTAAAGTCCTCGTTTTACTTTTTCCTAAGTATTTTCTCGTTACCATTTCATGGGATCAGATAGCTGGAGAGACGGTTGGGGAATTAAGAGTAGTAGTCGACATGCATGAAATGAAAGCTGAAATGGCTCGATTCTGATTGCTTTGTTGCATTACCAGGTCCTTTGTTTCAGTTGGAATTGTCATCACTTTAATCAGAATATATCATCACATATAAGTTAACCTTGGAAAAAAGCTATAAAGGATTTCTATTTCACATAAATAAGCTTGCTTGAAGGTGTCACATATCTCCAAGAATTTTTTAATGTGCGAGCAGGATCTTCAATGGGTACACCTCCAAATGTCAAACAAGTTTAAAGCATTTGAATGGTTGCGGGCTTTTTCTCAAAGCTATTAGCTTCAATAACAAGTCTCAGAATACTTAATAGAATATCATTGACCGAGAGGATGACATACTCGGTTCTAGAATAATTTGATCTTCCATTACTTCTTGTTGAGTAGAAGCTTGCCTTATCTCTTTTCGAGTTCTCCGGGCAGTCCTTTCAATCTCTGGATTAAAAGGAATTAGATTTAAGCTTTTAAATCTTCGCATACAATGACTTCAAGTACCTAAAAAAATAAAATAAAAATAATAGCAACAATAATAAAAATTAAAATTTTAGATTAAGGTTATGATGGATTGGTATTAATATTAACAAAAGAAATTAAAAGATTTTCGGCAACGGCGCCAAAAACTTGTTGCGTAAAATTATTGCAAGTACACAATATCGTTAACAAGTAATAAAGTGATGAATAGAGTATTGTTCCCACATAGATTTGTTATTGAATTTTTATGTTAAATATTAAAATTGTTTCACCCTAATCTTATCTAAACACCAATTAAAATTCGTTGTAATCTAAACAATAAAGTTAAATCTAAAACAAATCAAAATTAATCAAAGTAATCAGAATAATTAAAACCTAGAATTACAATCTTCTCTCATATTTCAATTGGATTTATCTAACTAATTTTCAATTAATTAACTAATTAAATTTGTTAACCAAGAGTCTAAATTATTTACAAGCCTTTTTCGATGGTCAAACAAAAATATCTTGAATAATTAAATGTCTATATTTCTATGAAATTTAAATTAAAACAAGATTCATTAAGATTATACTCTTTAATGGTTACATATGTCACATGAGTATATTTCTATCTCATATGAACTCAATAGTTTTCGCCCTTATGATCATATGTTATTTTAATCAAGTTCACAAATCTAAATTTCCTTCGTCAAAATCATATAGATTCAACAAATCATCTAATTAGTGTTCAAGTAATTAGAAGCATTAAGAACAGATTAAAATAAACAACTCTAAATAATCAATTAAAATCTAAAATCAAACATAAAATTCAATATCCATATGAGATCCAATTGTAACTCTAGACAAACAACTTAGCTCATCATTGAAATAAAAGAAAACATAAAAATATTGATGAACATGCTGAATAGAAATAAGAAGAAATTAGAAAACCAATTGGAAGATGTTGAAGATACTCCCTTGTTTCCAACTTTGCGTTCTTCGCCTCCTTCGATCCAATTTTCTTCAGCTCGTTCTCTTCATTCTCTTCTCTCTTTTTTCCTCTATGATGCTTTGAAAACCCTAAAAAATGGTCTTTATATAGCTACAAGTCCATTGGAAGTCGTCCAAGAAGTGTCCAAGTTGAACTAGGAAAGTTCGCAACAAAATTAGAAAGGTTTTATTTTGAAGCGCACATCCTCTTTCTTTCTCGCAGTTTTTCTTCTTTTTCTCCACTCCAAATAAACCTCAAAACCCTTTCATCTTGTACTATTTCAAGTAAGGAATCCATAAAAATAAACCACGTCCAATTCAGAGTTAAATTGAAAAAGTTATGGCCGAAATACAAAAGTCGCGCAGAATCGACTTTTCCGGCGCCCAGTTACGAGTTTTTACACCCATTTTTCTCGATTTTCTTGTGGACTTAGCCAATTTTCCACACTCCCAAGGCTTGGATGCATTTGTTTCTTCACTCTAACTCCCTTGGCTCCTCTTGCATCATGTCTTCATCTTCTCAATCATCATTTAGAACATCAAAGTACCTACAAAACACATCAAACCAAGTGAGTATCATGCTTTAATAATCACACGAACCAATCTATAGAAATTCATACCGAAATAATGCAAAAATACCAAAATATAACTAAACTATCAAATAACCAAATTTATAGTAAACTAACATAATATACGAACTAAATCCCATAAAACACACCTAAAACATGCTCTAAAACATATACTAAATACCTACTTATCAGTAAGATTTAGTTATTTATTTCAGTAGAATTTTAATTGTATTATTTTAGTAAGATTTTAGTTTCTAAATTGTAGTAGGATATATATTAGGTATTTTAGATTTATATAAATAATAGGTTTGTAATTGAAATTGATAGATAGATTGAATGAAAAAATATTGATTATTGATTTGTCATTCTTCTTCCACTTCTATGAATATTTCTTCTATCTCTATTTCTTCTTCTTCTAATTTCTTCTATTTCTTCCTCTTCTCCTCGCGGTACTGCATCAGTGGGTGTTACTTTTTCTTTCTCTTTCTCGTGATCATGACATGGTGTATTGCCATATAAGCATGAATATATTTTTAGGTTTAGATTGTAGGTCATTTTAAATAGACAACTATAAATTTATTTTTTTCAAAGTGACCCTACTAGGCTTGTGTTATTGGCCCTTTTTTTTTTAAGTAGGATAATTATACTAGATAGACAACTATAAACAATTTTTGTCTGAATCTGCTTTGATAAATGGTTGATGAACATGGTGACAATAGAATTTATAATGGTAGTAGAAATAGCCAAATCCATATATATAGTCATAATAATTAAGGCTATGAATACAAGGATGCCAATGTTGAGACGAACATCTTGAAAAAACTGAACGCAAAATAAAATATACTAGCTTACAAATATGATTGGCGCATTTGAAAAAAAATAAAAATAAATCAAGATTGTTAATTTGGAGTTAAAGCCGGGAATTGTTGCAGGTGATTATCTCTATAATTATTTGATATAACACAAGTTTTTCATTAAAAATCTATTGTCTATAATGTATATAATATAATGCAAATAATGAATAGCTCAACAATATTGAAAAAGGTTTATCATGACAATAACTTAGAATTTGTTTCACTTGCTTGCACAGTCCAAATGTTGACAATTTTAACTTCAACAAGATTAGTTGTGCTATTAAAGTAACATTTTTCTTACCATAGATGATATCCTAACATAAAAAGATTAATATGAAAAATATATAAACCATGCAAAGTGAGAGAAAGAGAGAGATTAATAATCCATTCAAATTTTTGTAAACATGGATAAGTATACCGCCTAATTCACCCTAACCCCTACCCAAAATGATACTGCAACGAAATAACAAAGTACTTTTACAAAACAATACACACATATACATATATCTATCTATAAACGAGCAGAGAACCGGAGACCCATTTGCTTTTGATCTCCAACTCCTCCATCTAACAGTAAATGAAAAACCGGCCATTATTTATATTACTACTTCACAAGCCCTTGTCTGTTCTTTCTCCTATTTTAATAATCCTACTAATATTCCCCATCAACTCGCTTCCCTATGTACGTATTTCGGCCGAAGAGAAGGAACATGATCGATCCAGACGCAACCATCGTCACGTCTCCATCAGTTACAGACCTTGCTAGTCTCACCAGTCGCTGCCGACATGATCTTCATCCACGGCGCCTCATAATCAACGGCGGCAGCAGCAGCAGCAGCAGCAGTAGCAGCACTACCACTCATCCTCATCTCCTTCATTGAAAACTCGCTGCGATTATCATCATCTTCACGCCCTCGCTTCTTAATATTGTCGTCGTTGTTCCCTTTCAGCCAAACACCAAACAGCTTCAAGCTCTTCTTCTCGTCTTTTTCGTCGCTATCTACTAACTCATCTACCACCACCGATCGCTCATGGCCACTCGGCTGCTCCTGCGTCATCATGACCCGGTTTATCTCATCGGGCGCCACGTTGACGTACTTGCTGAGGAAAGCGACGAGGTCCTCGCACTGCTTCTTGGTACGAGCCAACTCCAAACTCAGCATCTCGTTGTCTTTTCTCAGCTTCTCGTTTTCGCCGGATAAGTTGGATAACTGGGTCGTTGTGGTGTCGTCGGACGCGTTGTTCTTCGTTTCCGGAGATGAGGTGGAGGTGGACCCCAGATCTTCTCCCGAGTTTGACGGCGACGAAAGACCGTTGGATTTTCTGCCGACTGGAACCTGAACCGTTGATGATGAATGGACCGCCTTCCTCCGGTGGATTTCGCAGAGCAGCTCTTTCTCCCCTCTCTTGAAGAAGTCGTTCGCAAATTCCCACCTGTCCGGCACGTTCTTCCGAAATCCCTGAACCCCCCAAAAAATTAAATAAATAAAAAGCTCTTATATTAATTATTAGGTAATTAAGTAGAAGTGCACCAAACTAACAAAAAACCAAAAAAGAAAAAAGGAAAATACAAACAAAATAATTAAAGAATTTGTTTTTGGGAAAATTGTTTGGAGTTGCGTAAGCGTGTAGGAGGACCTGAGTGAAGAAGGTGTAGGCCTTGAAATGTGGCACGCATGCGGGGGTGGTTGAGACCCACCTCGCATTGATGTTAACAACCAGCGACATATGTTGTCAACAATCCTCTCTCTCTACTGGGTGACAAGTGGACCTACAAACCATCTAACGCGTCGAATCCAATGGCTAAGATCATTACAGTGATTCATCTATTCAATGGTTTATCCTCAAAGCAGCGCTAGATCATTAGACCGATTCTTCTAATCGTTTATCCTCCACCATTGATCAAGTGGGTCCTTCGATTCTAAAGGATCAAGTAATGGTTTTCTGAAACTCTACCCTTCCTTTACCTACAACACTTGCTAAACGCTACAGAAAATTATTGCAACAGGATCATGAGTTTCTTTCTTTCTTTCTTTTTTGGGAATTTTTGAATATTCTGTTAAAAGGAGTTGGGAAGAAGATCAAGTACTATAAACGGGAAAAAAAAACAAAAAGAGTAAAAATAGTGTAACGTACGTAGGTGTTAAGTTGGCGAACGAAACTTGAGAAGTTGTTGTGCTTGAAGTAATTAGGTAGTAAGTCCCTCGCGAACTCCGCCGATTTCCAGACCACGAACGTCGTGCCCGTTTCATTCCAAGAGATTATGTCGTCGGTGCTCGGATCGTCCACCAACTGGTACGTCTTCGTCAGAAACGGCGCCGGCACACATCGATGCGCCATTTTTATTTTTTTTCCTAATTCTTTTCGGTTTTGGGGTTTTGAATCTTACAAGTGATCTATAACGAGGGTTAAAAAAAAAGAAAGAATAAAAGGGAAATACAGAGAAATTAACTATGCAATTGGAGGAATATATATTGAGGGAGGGATTCTAATTAAGTTGTTAATATGAAAAGGAGAAGAGCGGTCAAGAACTCCCAGCCCCAACAATAAAACCCAGAAACAAAACCAGAATTTCTCAGAACGCAAAGAGATTTGGAGTTAACCACACCGTCACAAAAACTCTGTTCTTCCATTGCTACGTCTCCCTTCGAACCACCACCTTATTTGATGAACTCACCACCATAACCATATTACTCCCCCCAAAAATATTCACTACACGATCATTTACGGGTGGTTTGATCTTTTCAGATCCCAAACGTATTGAGAGCCATCCCGAATTCCGCGCTCAATTAATTAATCTCTCCCGAAAACAACAAGAACAAAGGAAGGATGGTATAATGGTTTTAAAGGAACGAGAGAGATAAGGAATAAGCTTTTGTTTCTGAGTCGTTTCTCGGGAAGCTTCTGTGATATATATTATTGGTTGGTGGAGACGAGAAAGAAAGAAAAATCAAGGCGAGTATCGAGTGCCCCGTCTCTACTGCGTTTTCTTCTCTTTCTAGAATTTTCCTTCTTTTCTTATTAAAAGAAATCGCCCGACCCACTGTGCGTGAGATAAAAACCCCTTTCTTTCTCTTACCTAACGCAGTTACGTCTTCTCCCTCTTTATCTCTGTTGTATTAAATCAGATGTTATATTCATTATGCCACATTTATTTTTAGGAAAATAAGTATGATAAAGTCACGCTTACCTTAAATAATGCGATGGTACATTAATTTAATTATCCAAAATTATAATTATAATATAATTAGACATTAATGTTAATTGAATACATATAATTTATATATTTTAAAATATATGATAAATAATTTATTGTATTTTTTTTTCCTTGATAGATAAGCATTTTTTATTTAATAATGTATAAAAATAATGTAAGATGGTGTAACACTAATCTTATTTTTTATTATTAATTCTTAGATGGCGTATTAGAGATGGAAAGAAATCGCGTTTGTCGATGGTGCAGTAATAATAGAATCTTTTTTCTTCTTTTAATTGACTTTTTCGCCACAACTCTCTTTTTCATTGCTACTAACGGGGTACATCCAGGGCCCACTGACGTAACTATCAACTGGATCTTCTCCTCCATATAACACTAATCTCGAGGCTTTAAAGGAGGGTTGAGATTGTGGGAGTGATGTTCCGTTAGATACAACCTGTCGCATAGTCAAACTCACATACGGGCCTTGTTGAATTGTTTTTTACTGTTTCGAAATGACTAACAAGATCTCAATAAATAATAACTGTAGCTTAATAGGATAAAATGATAACATGTCTCGCGACACATTATTGAATTTTGAATGTCTAGAATGTCTAACGGCGGCAGGTGCACCGTACATGGAAGCCCCAAAATCCAGAAGGAGGCGCGTTAATTTGACACGTGTTAGTGTCTTGTGGGATTTGTCCTATTAGCCCAGTTTGATAAATATTATCATTATTACCGACGTCTACTCAAATTTAATAAAATACATTAATATATCATTACTCAATTTCTTAAATATTATTTCAATTATTGGTATTATTTCAAGCCTTTTGTTATCTCTTTTTTTTTTTTTTACCTCTTCCTTCTATAGGTTGTGAGTGATTTATTTCTACCTCTGGTACAGTCGCTTTGCTAAAGAAAGAGAGTTTACATTAATCTTCAATATTCTCGTTTGTTTAACTTTTGACATTTTTTTAAGAGTGAGCAAATAATTCTCAAAAAATTCAGAATTCTCACTTAAGATAAAACAGTGATTCACATCAAAATAGGTGGTATTTACTTTATCAAAAAAGTGTTTACGGTAAGAAAATTTTTATTTCTTTAAAAAAAAAAGCAAAAAGAGAAAAAAAAAATTATGACAATCCAAAAAAATAAAATCATCCCCTTATTTCACTTATGTTAATATAAACATGATAATTTTTTATTTTATTAACTTAATATTAATAATAATAATTTATATATTTAAAGATATATAAATTATTACTAATAATAGAAAGTTAGAATAAAAAATAATTTTCAAATAATATAGTATTTTTATTTTATTATTTTTTAAAATTATTTTTTTATTACTTTTTTTATAAAATATTCATTTTATTATTTTTATAAAAATTGAGTTTATTATTTTAATAAAAAATATTTTATTGTTTGAAATTGTTTTTTATTCTAACTTTCTATTATTAATAATAATTTTTACAAATTTTTTAAATATTTATTTTATTTTTAATATATTATTTTATTATTATTTTTTCGTCACAAATAATAAAAAAACAATTTTATTATTTTAATAATTTTTATATTTTTATGAAATATTCATTTTATTATTTTATTATTATTTTTTCATAACAACTAATTTATTGTTTGAAAATTATATAATATGTTTAATAATAAAATTATATAATATTGTTTTATTATTTTTAATAAAATTAAATATTATGATAAAGATTATTTAATTATCTAAGATTTCGATGTATTTTATTTGTGTAAGATTCTCGTAACTAAATAAAGTTATATAACATTCTCATCTTTATATTTTTATCAATCACTTTTTTAAGAATTTGATTCTCATTCTCATGTAAAGATTCTCGCGTACCAAACACAACCTAGGTAGTTGACAATTAGTGTAAATTTTGTCAAATTAACTAAGACAGAAGTTTTAATTAAACTAAAAGAAGGGATAAGATGTGAATGCCCTTCATAGGGCAGAGTGAGGAAGTAAATTTATGTAGTTCATCTTGTGGAGTTGTAAGAGACTTGATTTAATTGAGTTGAAAGCGATTTAGGGGGGCAAGTCTTGATTATTGGTTTTTCATAGTTTTGTTGTGGTCTATGACCTTTGTTATATAGGTCTTATTTACCAAATGTTGTGAAGTTTGTGCCCTTCTATCAATAGGTCTTTACCTATATTTTTGAGTTGTAAAAGACTTGATTTGATTGAGTTGAGAGCAATAGCATTTTTTTGTGTTAAATTACAACTAACTCTATTAGGCACAACAATATGATGCCCAATGGAAATAACTACTATATAAGATTAAAATAAACTCAAACAACAAAGCCTAAAAATTTATAACTAAATTATATTTACTATTTTTCAAGAGAATCGAACCTCATATTTTATGGGTGGAAGGCATGATACCCACCGCCTATCCCCAAACGTTCTTTTTTCAAGTCATGCCTCACTTTCTTTCTCTCTATGATAAAAAGTTAGAAGACTTGGTTATAATTGATGATTGAAAAGAATTAGAGGTGGGCGAAATCAATAGGGAATTAGTTAGTACAATGATTTTATTAAATTACCCACGTGTGTAAATGAAATTATGTGGGTAGTGCATCGAAGGTCAAAACCTAATAGCTAGAGAAGACGTGAAATATTCCATTGTAATCCTTATTTTCAAAATTTCAATGCCTTGGTTCACATGTTCCCCACTCGATCGATCTAAGGTCGTCATTTTTATTTTCTTTTCCTTGACAAAAAAAAATAAAATTGTATTTAATTTGTGGCATTTAGTGAATTTCAAGGCTGTACTTGCTTCTCTTGCTTATGTCATCTTTTGGAAACTTTCACGTACAAACCCGTCTCTATTCTTTCTTTTGATTTAAGTTAGTCTCTGTAACGCCCCGAAAATTATTTCATCTAGCCCATAACCCAATTGCATTTTTGCCCAAACTCTATGTGTTGTCTTGATATGTTTGGTGTTTGTTTGATGATTGTTTAATGTTTGTATAGTTGATGCTTGATAATGTATATAAATATATGTATCATAAATTGTATATGAGTCATGTTAAATTAAAGTATAATGCATATGTTATGATTTATGCATGGGCTCATTAAACCATGAATTGATATGGGTTAGGATTGATTGAATAAAAGGATAAATGAAATTGAAAATTTGGTGTATTAAATATATTGGACATTTAAAATACATGTGGTTGGTATGGGTAGTATGAGACCAACACATGTTAAGGTTGGTGCATGAAAGTGGACAAGTGTCCAATGCCCACTTGTCTTCCACAAGGAAGTACTAGAATGAGTGGAGGGAATCAAGGAGAGAATCAAGGAGAGAATCAAGGAGGAAAACAAGGAGAGAGTCAAGGAGAGAATCAAGGAGGAAAACAAGGAGAGAATCAAGGAGAGAATCAAGGAGGGAATCAAGGAAGTGCTAGAAAGAGGTGAGTGGAGAGAAAAGAAAGAAGAAGAGAAAGAAAAGAAGAGAAAGGAAAGAAGAAGAGAAAGAAAAGAAGAGAAAGGAAAGAAGAAGAGAAAGAAGGAGAGAGTTGCAGGAGGAAGAACCCTGCGAGATTTTCATCAAAGAGATGGATCTTTGGAATATACGGTCAGATTGAGCTCAAATTTTATCAGCACGTTCCTAGCTTATGGTTCTTCATTCTGGTCGGTGGAGATCTTGATCAGAGGTTTCGTCTAAGTGATCTAACCTCTCAAACAAAGCTGGTCGGAAAGTCTAGATTTCTCGCACCGTTTTGCTCAAACTTAGAGATCTCCTAAATCTACCGTTAGATGGCTATAAAATTTGGGTATGTAGTTTAAAACTGATATTTCTACATTCTGAACGGTGAAGATCTTAATTAGAGGCTTTGTCTAAGAGATATAACCTCTCAAACAAAGCTGGTCGGAATTTCTGGGTTTCTCGTGCCGTTTCGGTCATACTTGTATATCTCCTCAATCTACCGTTGGATGGATATCAAATTTGGGTATGTAGTTTATAACAAATATTTCTATATTCTGAATGGTGGAGATGTTTATAACTGTAGTATTTTGTGTGATATAGCCATCTGAGTTTGGGTATTTGCAGCAGGAAAGGAGAAACTGTCTGATTAGATACTTGTTCATCAAAGATACATATCTTTTCGGTCTACCGTTGGATTGGGCTGATATTTGGACAGAAGGTTTGTTTCTTCACATACTTCAATCTGTACGGTTGATTTTGTGATTACTTCTTTCTGTTGGTAGATTGATACATCTGAACAGAATAATACATGTGAAGGATTGGTAGGGTTGTTTGTATTAGACCTAAATTTAGAATATGAACTTAGACCTTTCCAAATAGCTTGCATATCAACTATGTTGACCTAGTTGTCATTGTTGATGAACCCATAATGCAAAATCAATGATATGCAACGCTGAACATGGTGACCTAGTGTAAATCGGCAATATGGCCTAAGTATGAAAAATTTCATATTTTAGGGCTTTTGATGCTTTTAGCCTACAATCATTAAATTGATGCAACTTATGTTTAGTTAAGCATGATTAGAGTTGATTATGCTACTGATTTGGTGGTTGTGACCATATCATGGGTTAGGCCTACTTGTGATCAAGTGACCCAATTTGAGCATGTTTATGCCTAAGGAATTGAAAATCAGTATTTTTGATTAATGGAATGGTTTATGTATGAGAACTATATATTAGAGGCCTAACTCATGTGATTTGAGTTGAATGATGGGATTAGATGAGATTTAGGCCTATTGTCTATATGTGGGATGATTTAGGGTTGATGTGTAATGTCTATGTGATTGAGCATAGAAATTGATGTATGTTTCAGGATCTTGATTGGGTTGATTCGGTTTGGTGGTCGTGTGTGGTTAAATACTCTCGCGAGGCTTGGTTGTGAGTAGACTTCACTTATGATTATATCATTTATGTCATCATATCACTTATATAGATTGTATGTTGAAAGCATGAATGTGTTCTAATGTTTTGAATGATGCATTGATTTGAGAAAACCTTATGACTTGGGTTGGGCCCATCTATCTGGCTAATAGGGGGACTTGACCTTGTCATAGGAGGGTTTTAAGAATGAAATGATTGGGATCAACGGCACGGTGAAATAGACGTGGACTAGTAACCCAAGTAAACATGATTGGGATCAACGGCACGGTGAAATAGACGTGGACTAGTAACCTTCTTTTTTATATAGATAAACTTTTACTTGCATCGAACTTATTATAAATGCTTGATATATATGTGTTATGAGCTTTTAATCATGCTACACATTGACATGCATACATGGTTTTTATTGATGAGTATTGATAGCATATTTGAATTCTATTCACTGGGCATCGTTGGCTCACCCTCATTTTCCTCTTTCAGGTCCTTCTGTCCCGAATAAGGGCAAAAGAGTAGTCATATCTTGAGGGCCTTGCCTGCGAGAGAATCCAAGGCCTCGATGTGAGTTGAGACGCATTTTGATTGAATTGTGTTTTAAATTATGAAGTACTATATTTTGGATTATGTAATTATAACACTTACCACATTGTAGTATGGGTGAGTTGGGACTTGTTAGTTAGACTATGTAGGCATATGACGGTTTTATTTGTACCCACAAATTTTAGACTTTATGAGTATGTCAATCTTAATGGGCTGTAGGGATTACGATTATTATTTATGGTTCATTTCTTTATGGATTATCTCGTCTTGGATGATTAATACGGTGGGTAGTTTTGTTTAATACCTTTTGATATCGTATCGTTGTTTGGGATAAGGCTTGTAGGGTCTCAACCACCTCACGGCAGTTGAGGAGTGGTCGGAGATGCCTACGCCGGGCGTCCCGCCCCGGCATTCCGCACGCCATTTCCTGGGTTGGTGGTCCGGGGCGCGGGGTCGCCACAGTCTCCTTCTTTTTTATATAGATATTTACAAACCCATTAATTTGTACCATTTTAGCAAAATAATTATTAGTATTAAACCAATCAACACATATAATAACTTCATCTCAATTATTTAAGATCAATTATGTCAATTCTAGTATTACTTTTATAGTACAAGCTAATAGAATTTCTGGCTAGTAGAGGTAAAATAATCACTGGGCATAACATACCTATTAGAGAATGGAAAATAATGCCGAAACTCAGTTTCGTACATGATTTAATAATATTTAATAATGATATACACTTTAAATATACCTTTTGAGTATTAATATAACATCATTAAAGAAAAAATAGCTACCTCACTTAATGAAATCTTTGGGGCATAAATATGATGATTAATGATAACGTAGGATAGGTAATTAAGAAATTAAATGAACAGTAAACAAATATGTCTCTTTACGAATTGCCCACTTGAAGTTCAAGAAAAAAGAAAAGAAAATGAAAATGGACAATCTATCAATTAAAAGAAGTAAATAAAACGCGATTGCCAGAGGGATGGGAGTTGTTGATAGAGATTTCAAAAATGATTAGATAGTTAGAGGATAGCTTAACAAAAAATAAAATTAGTGGAGAGTCATTTTCTAGCTTCTTGTTGCTTTGCCTTTCCTGCGTGATAGAGTCTGGTCTACGCAAGTAGCTAGCCCAACACAACGCCTAAGTTCACGGGTTCAATTAAGAAATTATATTTAAGAAATTACCACCTAACAATTAAGAAATTATACGTAACATTTTGAAATAAGGTGTTATTAATGGCTGAAACACCGCGTTAATTCAAAGCTTATCTTTATCCAATTCCAAACTCTCAATTCAATTCAGATATAAATATAACAGAGTAAATCCAACGCTACTCTTATATTTTATAGATAAACAACAAATCCCCTTCAAGTCAGACATGAAGAGATAAGAAAGAGATGCAAGTAATTAATAGACTCAGTTGGGCATCTCAAGTGTGAACTGATCAGAAAATGTATAGAGAAAATGGGTCAACATTGAATAAGAAAGCCCTGAAAAGATATTTTAATTTTGTATAATTAGTCTCTCTACCTACTTGCTCCTTGTTCTTTGATGTATAATCTAATTACAGAGTTATATGCTTTTAGTCTTCTACTACCCTTTTTTTTTTTTTTTCTCCCTTACTTCTTCCAATAAGAATCTAAGAAGCTTAAGATATATATATATATGAGTTTCTTATGTGTTAAGAATTCATGAGAATGAGGTATATAATGAGAATTGTTTAGTAAACTATTGTTAGTCAAATGAAATTTGGTGGCAAGACTAATCACGAAGAAGACAACCCACTTATTGTCAAACGTAGTTTCTATACAAGGCCCACGAACGTAAAGGAAGTATAACCAACCATGACATCGTTATAACCAACTTAATTCAAACTCTACCTAGTTTTTTAAATTTGATTATATATGTTTCTTCCAATGGATTTGTTAAGAGACTTAATTACCTGAACTTAAGTAATCACAACAAGAGCTATGATCTTCACCGACCCAACTGACATTAATTGAATGATTGGATTAATCAAAGTTGAGTTTTGAATAATTCGGTTCCTTATTTTGGAAAACCTTCGTCTCTCATCAGCACTGGTTGAAAGACCAAGATAGACGGAGATAAAAGAATAAAATATTTCATATTGGGAAAGATGGTCAAAGTGGGCACTCGAATTTGGAAAATTGCACAAGAAGAATGAGAAAAATGAAGGGTTCCTCACATTTTCTATTGGATAAGTAACGCGTTTATGTGTGATTAGTGATTAGTAATGTAAACAGGATTTGGGATATTTTGAATGAGATTAAAAGAGTCGGGGCAGCAAGAACAAGAGGGAATGCAAGAAGTTTCTCCTGATTACTTGTTAGGTGTAATTTCCAATAAAAAAAAAAAAAAGAAAGTTTCAACGTCAATCTTCCATAAAGTCGGGTTAGTGGATCACTTTAAAACTAATAAAATGCTATGAGTAGTCTATGATACGGCAGTTTAGCCTAAACAATGGGCGGAAGCACGTTGAGGTTAGCCAACCCGACCAACCCGACTAACCCAATTGGATCCAATATGTTGGATTGAATTAGGTTAAAATTTTTTAATTCGAACTAGTTTGAATTGGGTCACGGATCGATAGCCTGAAACATAAACACAACCCAACTCGAATCAATTAATAACTCTAACTCTAAAAATCTCTTTTTTCTCTCGTTCTATATGGAGATTGAAGCTTGAAAGTGGCTCAAACTCATCAATATTTCGCGTTAACAACTTGATGCTACTTTAAATTTTTATTTGATGAAACTTCTCTCAATTTGTATTTGTGATTGTAATGAAATTCTTTTGAAACTTTTTTGATGAAATTCTTCTCAATCTGTATTTGTCATATTATGATAGGTTGGTGGATAGATGTGATTTATTTAAAACATCTTAATATTTATGATTAATTTAAAATAATTGTCAAATTTACATGTTGATATGATTGTATTTAAAATTAAAATATTACATACTTGACATCTATTCATATAAAATTTATATGTAAAATTTATAAATATAATTTAACTCATTTTAAAATTTTCAACCCAAATGATCAACCCAACCCCACCTTAACTACTTTGGATTGAGTTAAAAGGCGGTTTGATTTGATTTGAATTGGATTAGGTAGGACTAAGACCTGCAGTTAATTATGTTTTTATCCTTGCACCCTTATATGGGTGACACAAATATGTGATACATGAACAGAAGCAAGATCATGAGCTCCCCTATTCATATAATCAGCGGTGGGAGCACAGGGGAAGAGATCAAGCAAAAGAACATGACAGGAGAAGCCTGATCCTTGTGTTAAGGCAATGGGCCATCTCCATCCCCTTATTAATGTCACAAAGTTGTCAAACCTGTTATTTTTACTAACCTTCACAGGCAATTCTAAAATGGCATTTCGGTTGAAGTATTAAGCACTGGCATTATTTTTCCATTGTTTTTTCTGACGTTCAAGTTCAAGATTGAACAAAAAATTTGCAATTTCTTTGATCATTATAATAGAAGAAACCATGGCTCCTCGGGCTATATCAGCAATGTGAGGAACAGCTTCAAACCTTATACTTTGACATTTGATGGTACACCTCAAATCTAATATGAAAAGGTACTTACAATACTTCCCCCCATTCATGTCTTTATCCCGGACATTTTGATCATTTTTGACAAATCAAATATGATACCTTTGAATCCACACATGTTACATTGAATTTCAATCTACATTTGCTTCCTCCAGTTCACAAGGCTTCAGCCCAAAATTCAGGCTTAATTTGATTCAGATATCAGTAAGCAGAGTCTTTGTCTTTTTTGATTGGCACAGCCTGCTTATTTGCTCTGCTTCTTGCTCTTCATCAATGAAGTTTTGATCTGAAACCTCTGGATGAATTCAAATGAACTTGTTAGGCAAAAGGAACCAGTAAAACATGCATGACTTGACACAATTAAAGACTATTACTTCTGGAATCATGCAGTATCATGACACAATCAAAGACAACATATTGACATCTTGAAGCATGTTAAAATTATGTTCTCACGCAACCTATTTCAAAAAGTAGAGCAGCATGAATTTTTGAGAAGATAGAAAGATGATAGAACAAGCCGACCCCTTTAGTTGGAAAAAGGCTTGATAAAGTTTATTTGAGTTGTAACGTACACCCAAGAGTCTATTTGTAAGATTGAAGTACACATGAAGTGTAATGAAAACTATCCTGTTAATAAACGAATAATCTTTCCAAAAATGACGAAAAGAAAACTCTAAACTTCTTCCATTTTTGTTTTTTAGACGAGGGAAAAGAACTGTGGGAGTGAACATAATCTTTTCTAAAGCCACTGGCCCACTCCAGACTGAGGAAAAAGAAAGAAAAGAAAGCTATTAGATATATCCTGCCAATTTTTGAATTCCAAAATCATTTCCTTCTAAGTGCTCTATGTTTTTCTCTATTGATATCCCGATAACTTGAAATGGTAACTTCATCAGTTGGCTAATATTTGGATAATATGATATAACAAGAAAAATTTCTCTTAGTTTCTTTATACATATGAATTTGTATCAATATAATAAACAATTAATTAGCTGTATAAAAGTGAGAATGTACATTGAGATAAAATAAGAAACATTTGAAGGAAAAAAAGGATCATGCTACGCAACATGATGGGATATTACTAATGTCAAACCATGGCTCGACTCAACTAAGCCTTTTCCCAACTATACAGGGTCGGCTACATGAATCCACTTCTTCCACTCCGCTCTATCGAGGATTAAGTTAGCATTCAAATTAAAAGAGGTTAAATCTTTTTTAATTATCTCTGTCCATATTATTTTAGGTCTAAATCTACCTCTATTGTTACCATCTGGTGCTAATAGGTCACTCTTCCAAACTGGTGCATCTAAAGGCCTATGTTGTATGTTTCAAACCACCTTAGTCTGTTCTCTCTCATTTTATCTCCAGTTGGTGCAACTCCTACCATTGCTCGAATATGCTTATTTTTAATCTTATCTTTTAAGGTTTTACCACATATTCATTTTAGCATTCGCATTTTGGTTACACTTAGTTTGCTCACATGTTGTTTTTTAAGTGCCCAACATTCTGTACCATATGGCATAGCTAGCCTAATAGCAACTTTACAAAATTTTCCCTAATGCCAAACCATGGCTGCATATCAAAATTACATAATCTACTTTATGAAGGACATTTTCCTAATTCTCTTTCTAGTCTTTTTTTTTTTTTTTCTATTAGAAAATCTAGAGAATTCAGATAGAATATCTTAAATGCCAGGGTGCCTTTAGGTGTATCCGAGGGTCAATATGGGCACAGCCGGTGTGATGCTAAAACAAGTCTTGTTACAAAGATTGTAAGATTCTAGATTTTTGGAAGGGAGGTGGGATTATTTGAGTTTTCAACAGGGAACATTTTCAAGATATAAAATTCAATATGAGGGTTTATTGGACGATTCAGTTCATGGAATATCTTGGCTAAATCAAAATCCAATACACACTTAACCTAAGATTCTGAAATTAGAAGAATCCTATAAAAAACAATGAGAGAAAGCAAAAGAGACAGGGTGGGAGGGGAGATGCATAGAGAGAAGTGAGAAGAAACAGATTGTTTCCCAGGAATTTCCTAAGTATGTTTTCCTTTTTATGATATGCATTGATCATTTTAAATTGTGATTACTAAAGAATTGTGCGACAAAATAATGAACTAACATGTGACATAAAATGCTAATGAATTTATAGTCAGAAGTCTCTAGATTTTCAAATGGCAACGATTTCTAACACGCAACTCTACAATTGGCATTAATTACATGTGATGTGTTTATTGCTGCCTTCCACATAGAAAGTTTAGCGCTTGCTTGGCATAGAGGATAAGTAGGGATTTATGAACCAAGTATTTCATATGTTAAACCTATGTACTAACATAGTTTCAGAAACCTAGCTTGGACCTCATGCATAAAAGCCTTGAGGTCTGAGCGATGCTCCTTGAGTAATGAGCCTCTATTATCAGTAATCAAGGCTAAATGCTCTGGAAACTAGTGCATAGCGTCAATGTAAAGCTTTAATACATAAGATTCACAGGTCTTCAGGTGGGGCTTTTAATAATATGTGGAACATTCTCAATTTTATAACCCACAACAAACAAAAAGATAGCCATCTTCCCAACTTGTTAATGGAATGAGTCATCCAACATCCATCGTTTCATCCGGCTACTGAGATTGTCAATTTGTACATGTAGATGAATTATTTGGTTTTGTGGTTTCTGGAGAAACTGTTAGCACAATCTTCTAGTTCATTATTGATAAGATTTAGTATGTGCACAAAACCAAATTAAGAATACCAATATCTGAATCAATATGTGGCCTACAATGGATCGAAGATTAAAGAAATTACATGCTCCTATTGCTTGATTTATGAGTTCAAGTATATAGGTTTATCTCCTTACTGTTGATTCTAATATTTTTACTGATGCAATTGACGTTCTTCTTTGTCTACCTGGTAGATTGCAGATGGGTGGCAAGAGGGAGGTGGGTGGGGGGGCAGGGGAGAGGAGTTTTAACCTCTAGCATGGACTCTTTTATAATGGCAGTGATCAATATCATAAACATATACATTGTCATATAAACAAGCCAAAAAATGGAAATTTTTACAAATAAACCAAAGCATGGGCAATAGTGAAGTTATCCAACCTTGGGTATACATTACCTTCACTGTTGCCAATTGAATTTTGATGATGCATGCCAGCATTGAGCTCCTTTGAACATGTTGCTGCTTCATGGATTGATTTTTTCTGCCCTATTGAGCACATTGATTCACTACTACTTGTGCTTTTTTCTTGCATATTGGAAAGTGCTACTTTTTGTTTTCCTGTAGATCTGAAATGTCGAACCCATTGATTTTCCAGAAGAAGATGAGAATTGTTTAAACTGTTCAGTTTAGGCCGGGCTCTTTCAAAATTAATTCTCTTCAAGCTGCCACCTTGAATCACCTTAAACTGGGGGATATTGGAAAAAAAAAATTATGAACAAAGAAAGAGAAGGGTATGAAAGACATCCTACCAAAGTAACCATAGGGATTTAATTGAGTTGGGTAAATTATAGACCTGGCTAGAAGGGATTGAGTTATTTGCATTTGCAAGTAAAGATGATGGATCTGCCAGGTTTATCAAGCTTGAGTGATGACCAAGCCAATCCATAGAACGATAATCAGGGCTATACAGCTGTTTAACAAATGATGCTTCCATGGAATTCAGATACAAGCAATGTTTCTCATCTGTCCATTTACTGGACAAAGTTTCTGTGATTTGAAGGCCCTGAAAGAATTTATCATTGAAAGATCAAATAAAATTAATTAAACCCTAAACCTTAAAGAAAAATGCTCACAAAATTTTCCAATGCGTTAAAGATAAGAGGAAGTATATATATATTGTGTACATTGGCTATCAATGCAAGGAATTTGAACTATGGTGATTACTGAAAATGTCAAAATTGGAAGAAATTTTCCAATGAATTATAGATAAGATGAAATACCATAAAAAAAAAATATTGTGTACATTAGCTGTCAATACAAGGAATTTGAGCTTTGGGTGACTACTGAATATGTGAAAAATAGGTAGAAATTTTCCAATGTATTAAAGACACTAGCTGTCAATACAAGGAATTTGAACTTTGGTGACCACTGAACATGTGAAAAATAGGAAGAAAAGAGGAGGAGAGAGTGGGGGACTTGCAAGCCTTCTTTGCTCGAAATGTAATCGGAAAGTGCCCTGCGCTACCCCCCACAAAAAAACTACTGGTGACGGACTTTTCAGACCTTTGAAATGTTCAAAGGGGGAAAGGTTATGATTCCCTTAAGTGGAAAATCAAGCATAACATAGTCTCACTCTGGTAGCTCCTTTGTCTAAGTTATCTTTGCCATTCTCCAACCTCTGCTTGCTAATTCCCCACTCTATCCATCCCCTTAGTTGACACAGGCACACGCACAAGCAAGAATAAAAGAAAAGAAAAAGACCACAAACAAATAGCAGCCACATAAACAAGTATCCCATGGACTTCATTGGATTTGACAGTTCAAAATTTAGAAGATCTCTGTTTCAACTACTTGACTCTTTTCCTGAAGCCAACTTAGACATAATTCAAGTTGTTTCACTTCAGTGTCTGGAATTGCATATCATTAGAGTAGATAGTCTCTTTGTTTCTGTTACAATACCAACTCATTTTAAAGAAGAATGCTAATAGTGGGTAACATTGCCTGGCAGAAAAGAACAGGCTTTGACCATGGAAACCAAATGATCCAAAAACATTACGACAACTTCACTACCTCGAAAAACAATACAAATTTGGGTTTAGTTGATGAAGGAGCCTGAAATTCCATTTCACCTGTCTTAAATAACCATTTAATACAGTAATTGGGAGGACTAGAAAAGGGAAGACGCAGACAGACACTATGCTCCAAAGTCCTGGTTCTAAATACAAGGACATTTTACACATATTGTCCAGACTTTATCCTAAGAATTCAGAGCTCTTAATAAAAGCCTCAGTTACCTAGTGCAGCCGAATGAAAATGATCTTTAACCATCCAGCTTGATGCTATAATTGCAATAAAATCCCAAATTGAATTTAGGGTTCCCTTCTTCCTAGTACACCTTTTCTTTTATGTTAGAACCTTTAGGTCCTTTACACCAACTAACCAAATGTGTTGGTTATTATGCTTAGCTCCAACTCCAAGATATGCAAACAATCTTCATCCTAATTGATTTTTATTTTCCCCCTTAGTAAGGTAATGCAATCAATAAAAATATTGGAAAAAATTACAAGAGCTAACTACGCCCTAGCATCATCAAATTGTGCAAGTAGAACACGTTCCTAGAACTTTTTTTTTTCTCAATTTAATACGTATTGTTGATTAACAACAAAGTAAAGTAAAAGAACCTTGTAACTTGTAAGGACGCTAATTAGTATATAAAGCAAGCAGACGAAACAAACTCATCTCTAAGCAACTAAAATACCATTTCTTTTGCATAAAAAGAAGCAGCAAATCCGAAGAACCGTATGTAAAAAACAAAAAAAAAAAAAAAAATCCTTTTCCTAATCACTCTTAAACAAAACCTAACACATTATCACATTGAACAAATAAAAAAATATAAAATAAAAATAAAAAAAAAAAAAAAGCGAGAAGAAAAAAGGAGCTTTATTACCGTGCCTGCGTTGTCGATTTGCTCAACCAAATCTGTCGAGCTGTCTCCGTTGATCCCCAACATCTCCGACCTCATCTCAACCTGTCTCCGGCCGCAATGTTCCGCCGCCGATCGACATGGCGGCGGCGAGGAAACCGGCCGGCGGATCTTCCGGTTCATCTCTTCTGGAACATGAATTGAAGCCGCCATCTTCGGTGAAAATCAAAGAGGAATGTTCGCTAAATGAAAGGAGATAATTGGTTGTTAAGAATGAGAAGAGAAAATAGGCTCAGAACGGAAGGAGTTGGGACTTGAGACTTGAGACTTGAGACTTGAGGACGCTCTACATGGCGACGCTTTTACACGTGTCAAGATCTAATTATGGACACGTAAGCATTGTTCAAGCAGTTAATATCTACAGCGATGGCTGGCCAGATATTTTTTCTCTCAGCGCACCAGCGACCAGGAAATATCTGCGTCGGCACGTGCGTGGGGTGATGACGCTTTTGTTAATAAATAAATGGCTGAATTTCCCCACTTCGGGTGTTTTTTCTGCGGGCCTTTTGTTTAATTATGAATTGAACTTAAGAGAAAGCCCGCAGAGGGGCACCTGCGCCGACTGGTCACAATTTCATTTTATTTTTAAGAGAAATATTTTTCATGATTAATATCTATATACGTAGTAACGTAGCCGCTGATGAGCTAGTTACAAGCAATTTATTCATATTTACTTATGCTAAATATTATTTTCAGTGAGCATACTATTGCATATATAGATTTGAAGAGGAAAATAAGAATCAAGGACCAAAGGTGGTTTTCGCATGCGCAACTCGTTAATGTAGAGTACTCGTAGCCACAAAATATATTATCTAGCCAAGATTACTTGATTAAGATTTATTTAATTTGTTTTTGGGCGTTGTTATTAATTCTAATATAGAATATATACTTTTTCAGATTTTGATATTCATCATATTATAAATATAGTCGCAAATTCTCACTTTGTTTTGAGTTGGATGGTCTTTAATTAATAGTAATTTTTTTTTTCTTGTAGATATATTTATGTTGGACCATATTCTCGGCATGCCAATTTTGAAACACGGTAGGTACCACATCAGCCTCGTCAAGTATGATGAAGCACAGAGTTCGGGAAGCCGACCTTTTCCCTGCATAAGGAATGTCGACCTCTTCTCTAATGTGCAAGTAACGCAAGACTTGGTCGGCCTGGTTAGTAACGACTAGGGGGAAAACCAGTCAAATCATCAGATAACGACGGTGCGAGATTCACAACGATAAACTCAGGATTCTCTACTAATTTGGCTGTGATAAGGATTATCCGACTCTACCAATTCTACTATGAATCATATGTGTTCTCCCAGTACAACACTGATTCCTGATCCTACTACAACTCTACTATAAGGATTACATGTCTCGGGCACAAAATTCAGTTGAGTGCATGCCTGCTCAAGTCCTTGATCATTCTTGATCTGCCCAACACATGTGACTTGAGGATGATCAAAGGGAGTCCTGTGCACCAAACTGAATCTCATGCTGAGTCTCTTTATCATTTTCGTTCCAAAGCATTTTATTAAACGTTAAATAGAAATTCAAGGAGCCTTTATAGTATTCTCAGTTTAAATTAAGCACTTGTTGCGAGCTTCTTTTAGTGCAATTACGTGATGAAGTTAATAAGTTATATATTCTTAAATATATGAAGAAAGATTGAAATGAGAAATGAAAATACTCAACACACAACAAAGTCTTTTTTGAACTATATAACAAAAATAAAGAATGCCAATGAGGGCGTTGGCAAGATGCATGGTCAAGCACTTGGAGCGGCTGTGAAGGAATAGCTAGTTCAAGTTATGGGAGCAGTGACTTTTACTATTTACAATTTGTCAAATATGTTGCGGGTGTATCAAAGGCTTTCTTGCTCATGTGTGCATACGCCCTATGAGAGGAAATAACGGGATAAATTTTTAAACATTGGTTTATGTCTGGTTTGTGAGGCGCTTGGTCATTTTTATAACTATTGATGTAAAAATTAATAGGTTCCAAAAAAAAATATACTCCACGGGTGAGATATATGGGGCTTAGGCACGTTGTTTCTTATCAAAAATAAAAATAAAAATAAAATATAAGTAACTAGGAGTGGCGGCTTTACTATATATATCATATTAATATTAATAATACTCATCATTAGCAAATGCTGCCAAAATTCAGATGTTTGACATTATAATATTCTTAGTATAGATTTAATCTACAGTTGATTGGCTTTAAATATTTATTTCATATATAGTTCTTGTAATTATAAAAATACAAAATAGCAATATATATTTTTTTCTTTTGGTGATCACCCCTTTTAATTTGTAGTCTAATTAGCAAATCATGAAGTTGTTAGAACAGATCTCTTGACAGATTAACTAAGTGCAACTGTAAAATTATTTAACTGCTCTTAATTAGAAAATATTGTTCAAAAGTAAAATTAAACTCTCACAAAACTCAAAACAAAATATTGTTAATCCACATAACATTACTCATAACAAAAGAGAAAACTATTTCGAGTGGCAGCTAGCCACAGTCAATCCCAAAATTTGAAAATCAATGCCCGCTATGCACACGTAATATACACGTTGCTTGCTAGCTAGAAATTTAACATGAGTCACGTTATAAGAATTAAAAATAATATATTAATAGTTAAAAATTATTTTCATATTAATTTTTAACTTTAATACATCAAAATAATATATTTTTTAATAAAATTATAAATTTGATGGGAATGATTTACGCATCAAATTAATAGCGGCCCGAAAATTTTTCATTTAGCATTGTCCTTTTTCATAGTCAATTACCTAGTGCATATTTCTTCCTTCCTAGTTCACTTTTTTTTTTTTTTTCGGTTAAAAGAAAGAAACAGATCGAACCAGATGAGAGAAGCTTCAC